>CM074723.1:287437240-289837240 GCA_037306005.1 Rhinophrynus dorsalis | reverse complement strand
GGTGTTGCAGTTCCTGCTGAACTTCTTCTCTGCGGTTTCCTGACCTGTCTGATCGTTGCTGGTTCCTGTTATTGCATCACCTGTCTCCTGTATCCTGGCGACCTCCTGCCTGGTCGCATCGGCGACATTGCTTGTTACTCCAGTGTGTGGTCACTGGTTTGCTCCATAACCTATCGGCTATACAATCCTGTGTTGGTCCCAGCGTGCGGACGCTGGTTTGCTCCAAAGCCTTGCAGTTATTCAAACTCGCTTGTTACACCAGTGTGCGGTCACTGGTTTGCTCCAAAGCCTATCGGCTATACAATCCTGTGTTGGTCCCAGCGTGCGGACGCTGGTTTGCTCCAAAGCCTTGCAGTTATTCAAACTCGCTTGTTCCACCAGTGTGTGGTCACTGGTTTGCTCCAAAGCCTATAGGCTATACAATCCTGTGTTGGTCCCAGCGTGCGGACGCTGGTTTGCTCCAAAGCCTATCGGCTATACTATCCTGTGTTGGTCGCAGCGTGGGGACGCTGGTTTGCTCCTAAGCCTTGCGGCTATACAAAACTTGCTTGTTACACCAGTGTGCGGTCACTGGTTTGCTCCAAAGCCTATCGGCTATACAAGTCAGTATTGGTCCCAGCGTGCGGACGCTGGTTTGCTCCAAAGTCTTGCGGCTTTGCGATTCCCCTGTTGGTCTCAGTGTGTGTACACTGGGTTGCTTACGATCCTGTCAATTTGCCATAACCATCTGACTGCTGCTACTATCTCTGGGCTGTCCTGCCCGGTATTGGTAAGGCCAGTAGAACCTTTTGCCACATTCCATCTGAGGTTGCCTTACCCGGTATTGGCAGGGCCGGTAGAGCCTACATTGAATCTTTTGAGGCTGCCTTGCCCGGTAATTTGGTAAGGCCGGTAGAACCGTTATGCTATTCCATCTGCAGGTTGCCTTACCCGGTATTGGCAAGGCCGGTAGAGCCTAACATACTGCTCTTCAGACTGTCCTGTCCGGTATATTGACAGGACCGGTAGAGTCTGCCTTCTGTCTTGTTATATTCTGTATATATCTGTATGTATGTGTTTGCCATCCTACGTTATCAATTTATTATTTCAATAAAATTGATTTTTACCTAAGACTTGTGTCTGAGAGTCATAATAAACCGTGACACTGCTCCTGGTTCCTGTTGAGACTACCAGTGGCTAAGGCCTAATCTCCAGCAGTGTGGTCTAGCTTTGCAGACTATTATTTCTGATAATAGTGCTTGCTGGCTGGTAAACCTCTGCTTGTTTCTGTTGTATATATTGTTATTTCTATCATTTCTTAATAAATTGCATTAACTATACTGTATTGACTTCTGAACTTATCTGGGTAGCCGTGACACAATGCCACAAAACATGCAAAACACATTATATCTCACCCATGTCACCATCTTCACATGCCAACCATTCCCATATACAAATCACAACACCATACTAGTGCAAACTCTGTGCATCTCCTTAAACACCACCAACCATCGGGCATTACTTAATCTTTAATGTATGCCTACTGCATTCAAATATAATTACTGTGTCACTTCCTTAGCACCTTCTACAATGCAATTACTTTTTTCATGCATACATATACAATTTATCATTTTTCATTCACAAATATCCACGTCCCCCTGCCCACTGCTGTGAAAAAACTTCATTGTACCCTGAAAGGATTTCACCCTCCACCCCACTACACACCTCCCATCTTTGTCTCTCCTCCCTTATACTTACACTAATGTGCACTGTAAAGTAAGAATGCTTTCAGAAATAGACATGTTAATAATTTACATTTATCATTTAACAAAATGATAGTGAGTGAACAGAAGACAAATCTAAATTAAATGATATTTACTGTGACCACCCTTTGACTTCAAAACAGCTTCAGATCTTCTAGGTACAATTGCACACAGTTTTTTAAGGAACTCGGCAGGTAGGTTATTCCAAACATCCTGGAGAACTAACCACAGTTCTTCTGTGGATTTAGGCAGCCTCAGTTGCTTCTGTCTCTTCATGTAATCCCAGATAGACTTAATGATGTTGAGATCGGGGCTCTGTGGGGGCCATACCATCACTTCCAGGTCTCCTTGTTCTTCTTTATGCTGAAGATAGTTCTTAATGACTTTTGCTGTGTATTTGGGGTCATTGTCACGCTTCAGAATAAATTAGGGGCCAATCAGATGTCTCCCTGATGGTACTGCATGATGGGTCAGTATCTGCCTGCACTTCTCAGGATTGAGGATACCATAAAATCTGACCAAATCTCCAACTCCATTTGCAGGAATTCAGCCCCAGAAATATCAAGGAACCTTCACCATGCTTCACTGTTGCCTGCAGTTGCTCATTCTTTTACTGGTATCCATCCCTTCAGCAAACAAACTGCCTTCTGATACAGCCAAATATTTCTAATTTTGACTCATCAATCCAGAGCACCTGCTGCCATTTTTCTGCACCCCAGTTTGTGTCTTTTCATGCAGAGTTGAGTCTCTTGACCTTGTTTCCACATCTGAAGTATGGCTTTTTGGCCGCAAGTCTTCTATGAAGACCACTTATGACCAGACTTCTCCTGACAGTAGATGGGTGTATCAGGGTCCTATTGTTTTCTGACAATTCTGAGCTGATGGCACTATTCTGATTGTGAAGGGAAGTAAGGATGATGTGTCTTCCATCTGCTGCACTATTTCCTTGGCTGGCCACTGCATCTAGTTTGCCCGTTTCTTTGCACTTCTTCAAAAGAGCTGTCTTCAACAACCTCACCTTGTTAGTTGAATTTGACTGTTCCTCACCCAGTTTTATTCCTCCTACACAGCTGTTTCTGTTTCAGATAATGATTGTGTTTCAACCTACATATTAAATTGATGATCATTAGCACCTGTTTGGTATAATTGTTTAATCATACACCTGACTACATGCCTACAAAATCCCTGGCTTTTTGCAGGTGTAACAAGAAGAATTTATGCTGTTTTGAAGGCAAAGGGTGGTCACACCAAATATTGATTTTATTACATTTTTCTTCTGTTCACTCAGTATGCATTTTGGTAATTGGTGAAAATAAACTATTAGCATGTCTTCTTACTTTATAACTTTTTTCTCCCCTGCCTAAAACTTTTTGACACATTCCCCATTGTGGGCCTATTGCAATGTTTTTGTTAGTGAGTATGGAACACGCAAGCATGTTATCACAACTTTTGTGGGGGTGTATTGTAGTGCTCCACCAGAGTTATCCAGAAACTGGAATCTGGTTTTCAGGAGTCCAAAGGATGGCATACTGATTGGTTCACCAGATGGAGCATCGGAACTTACAATAGCTGGTAGATGTCAACGTGTATTTTGGGGATACTGGTATCACGGTGCCTGTGCTATGTGGGCGACATTCTGTCAATTTCCTCTATTGATTTCGCTCATTGGTTGAAGTGACTTGTCCCCGCCCAGTATTTGTCCTTAAATACTGGGCCTTGTCACTTATCCGTTGCCCTTTCTTGGTGTTTCTGTACCTGCGCTTGTTCCTGTATTTCGTGTGATCTCTGTGTACCGACCCGGCCTGCCAGACGACTCTGCATCTTGTTCCTGCCTGTGTACCGACACCGACTGCCTGACTACTCTGCATCTCGTTCCTGTCCTGTGTACCGACTCGGATTGGCTGACATTCCTGCTCTGTGTACCGACCCGGCCCGGCTGACGTTCCTGCTCTGTGTACCGACTCAGATTGGCGGGAGGGGGAAACTTTGCTTGTGAATATCTCATAAACCATAAAGGTTTGAGAGATAAGACTTATATCATTCTTCATGTTTTTTTAATGCCTACAAAATAAAATAAAGTTAAAATGAAGTATTACTATCCCTTTAACACATCACATTCAGAGAATGGACGGATGTCCCTCTGAGGCAGAGTGTCATGGTTTCCCACGAACAAACCAGGAGTCAGTACGGTATAGTAATACAATCTTTATTGAATAAATATAAATACAGTAAATCACAGAACAATGAGTAAGTAACTCACAGAACAATGAGTAGAGGTCCTTCTAGTGGCCAAAAATTGGAACGCTCTTAAAAAGACCGGCAGAAGCCTCTGGAGGCTCTATAATGAAGGCCCAGCAGGAATCCCAGTAACAGCCTAACTGACTCACGCCTACAGTCAGCAGGTAGATCTAGGGATCTCCCTAAAGATGATACTGTAAGGGAGAAGTACTGATTCAAGCCTTTAGTCAGTAAGGAGACGGCCGTCTCCTTTCTCAGAGGCACCAGAGCGATCCTGACTCACACCTACAGTCAGGGAGTAAGGTCTTAACCAGAGCCGCAGGTCTGCACCAGATTGGGTGTCTACTACACAATGGGAGGAAGCAGGAGAATAGTACGACTGAGCCACAGGTTAGCACCAGATTGGATAGTCAGACAAGCTGGCTAATACACAAATCGGGTAGTCAACCAGAGCCACAGGTCTGCACCAGATTGGGTGTTTACTATACACAAGGAGCGGGCAGGAGAATAGTCAGGCAGAGCCACAGGTCAGCACCAGATTGGATAGTCAGATAAACTGGGTCTTACACAGTTCAGGTAGTCAGCCAGAGCCACAGATCTGCACCAGATTGGGTGTCCATTACACAATGGGAACAGGCAAAAGAGAAGTCAGATACAGCCACAGGTCAGCACCAGACTGGATGGTCAGACAAGCCAGGTCATACACAGAGCCCAAACTAAACAGAACAGTTTGTACAACAACACAAGGGCAACTGAGTCAGGGTTCAGATTGCCCTTTAAACCCCTCCTCAGGAAGTAGGTAGGAGGAGCAGGCTCACAGAAAGGAAGTAGGTAGGAGGAGACTACAGTAAGCATGGCATAAAACAGAGACCTGCTTCACTCTGAAGCCTCATGCCTGCAGATGACTAGTGGAATGACGCCGAACATTGCTGAAGCGGCAGCGCTGGAACCAAGGTAAGTTTTGATAGGACCTCCCTCAAAGGTCCCTCCTCCGAGGATCCAACCGGGGTTTGTCAGGGAATTATCACAGTGCCTGTGATTCCTGTCACTCTCATCTATGGCAGACACTGATTTGCTGAGTGGTTTGGCCCGCCCCCTGGTGACCTTTTTATACCTGGCTATCACATCTGTCAGATGCCCTTTCGTGGTGTTTCTGAGCCAGTTATACTGTTGCTGTGTTCCTGTGTTCTGGATTCCTGTGTACCGAATCGGCTTGTCCTGACTATTCTCCTGTGTTCCTGCTTGTGTATGATCCGGCCCGTCTGACTACCACCCTTGGATCCTGACCCGGTTTGGCTGACGTTCCTGCTTGTGTATGACCCGGCTTGTATGACTACCTCCTACGTGCTCCGACCTGGCCTGGCTGACTTCCTGCTCCGAAGATCGACCTCCCGCTTGTTCCAGTGACCTGCGTTCCAGTTGTCGCCGCCGCGACATTACTATCTGCTGTTCCAGTCTTTGTGCGACTGCCTTGCCTGGTGTTACCCGATCAGTGCAGTGTATCTTCCCGTGCAGAGCTTGGTGTGTGTACGCTTCTCTCATACTGCAGAGCCTTGCTTACCGCTGAAAGCCTCGAGTAAACGTGCCTTTTAACCCTAGTAGTGCCGCCTTGGTTTCACACTCTCCATTCCAGTACGAGCCTCGTTCTCGGTGATACTCCTGCTGAGTTGGCCGCTCACCGTCGGCAACTCTGTACCTCCTTGCAGAGTATTCACGTCTGTTGGGCCGGTTGGGCGCCTAAGGCTCTGTCTTATTGCATTACTGGACGATTCCGTTATACAGAGTGGTGGCAGGCAAAGGCTTCAGCGTCAGCAAATCCGGTAACAACGCCCGTGGGGCTATTGGCTCTTGCATATCTCTTTCCTGTGTCCGGTTATATCTGAGGAGGCTTAACAGCTCTTGCATTGCAGGCCGATTCCTATTTCGCCCGTGGGGGCTATTTCCACTTGCACTAGCAGAAGCAGTTCCAGTAGGTACGCCCGAGGGGGCTAAGTGGATTCCTATTCTGCTTTATATTAAACACCGTGGCAAGGCAGTCCTGTATCCAGTATATATTGAACGTTGTCTCCAGCACAGCTTTATAACACCCAGGGCGTGCCAAACATTCACATCTGAGACTGACTGTTATCAAGGACTTAACCCTCTGTGGTTATATTCCATTCTACTACTGTGTATTTGTACATGTAATACGTTTGTACATTCACACTTGTACCTATCAGCCTACTCTGCTGATGTATATCAACCGCCACTAGAGGGCGGACCTTTGCTTTACCTTACTCTAAATAAATTGTGTTTTTATTTCACATACTGTTCTGAGTGTCTAAAAAAACCGTTACAGTACGAAAGGGCCATGACCTCAGACGGTAAGGGTGAAAGTAATACACAGAACATCCATTGGAGAATGGATGTCCATGAGCAGCGCATGGACCAATTGGCACTGGCTCTACAGACGTTACTCGAACGTACAGTACATTTGGACAGGCCTAGTCCTAATCCGGTGGTCACCCCAGTCCTGACACCGGAGAATCAGCCTATAGTCCCCTCAGCTAACCCGAGAGGGTTAACGGCAGCAGCACCGTTACTGTTAAGATATGATGGCGAACCCTCCCTTTGCAGGGGATTCATTAATCAATTGGAGATATTTTTGGAATTGGCACCCCAGGCATTTCCTAACGACCGTAGTAAGGTCGGCTTTATGATATCTCTGTTGACGGGCAAGGCCTTGGCATGGGCGAATCCGTTGTGGGAAAATGCCAGACCCTGCACACTGAACTTTAAAGAATTTGTGATGAAGTTCAGACGAGTGTTTGAGGTTCCTGGCAGGGCTGCCTCTGCTGCCAAAAGGCTGATGGAAATTCAGCAGGGCGAACGCACACTGGGCGAGTATGCTATCGAGTTCCGGACCTTGGCAGCAGAGGTGGGCTGGAACGATGAGGCCTTACTGGCTGCCTTTACCCAGGGTCTCTCCGAACAAATTAAGGATGAGATAGCCGCTCGTGATGTACCCAGCGATCTGGATGAGTACATCGATTATGTCATGCTAATAGACTCCCGCATCTGAGAGAGACGGTTGGCTAAAAGGGCTAAAGCAAAAAACTATGGCCAGACCAGTTTCCTTAACCCACCCACACCACCCGTTCTTCCTGAACGACCAGCCGATAGTTCTGATCCTATGCAGGTAGGGTTCACTAGGCTCTCTAAGGAAGAGAGATTGTATCGTAGGAGGCAAGGCCTATGCCTATATTGTGGCAAACCAGGGCATCTTTTACCCAATTGTCCAGTTAGGCCGGGAAACGAACGCACCTAGGGTACCTTGGGGGACAGGCCCTAGGTGGTGTAGAACAGTCCCTAGATCCTAGCATCACTAAACCCACCATCCAGGTGGTATTCGCTTGGGCGGACAAGGTAATCGAGGTCCTGGCATTGGTGGACTCCGGGGCAGCCGGCTACTTTATGGATCAGTCCTTTGCCGACTTGCAAGGCATTCCCTTATGTAAAAAGGACTCTCCTGTGGCAATTGAGGCCATCGATGGCAGACTCCTGGAGCCTGCATTCATTACGTTTGAGACAATTCCAGTGACAATGACTGTGGGGGCTTGTCACAGAGAGCAGATACGGTTTCAGATTATTTGTTCCCCGCACCATTCAGTTATTTTGGGGTTCCCATGGCTACAGGCAGATAATCCTCAATTTGACTGGCAGAGATGTGAGGTTAACTCCTGGTCTGAATACTGTAATAAGAATTGTCTCTCTTTACCTGTCAAGATTATGTGTACCTCTCCGGCTGTGCCAGCCGAATATGGGCAATTCAGTGACGTGTTTAGCAAAGGAGAGGCCAGCGCATTACCTGAGCATAGGTCATATGATTGCGCCATTGATTTGCCTCCAGGTGCGGTGCCCCCCAGGGGACGCACTTACCCACTGTCCTGTGAGGAGAATAAAGCTATGGAGGACTATATTGCTGATGCCCTCGAGAGGGGTATCATTCGTAAATCTACATCCCCGGCAGGTGCCGGATTTTTCTTTGTGAAAAAGAAAAGTGGTGAACTCAGGCCATGCATTGACTATCGAGAGCTGAACAAGCTAATGCCTAAGAACGCCTATCCTATTCCACTTATTACAGAATTGTTTGACAGATTAAAGGGCTCTTCGATCTTTACTAAACTTGACTTGCGAGCAGCCTATAATCTGGTCAGAATTAAAGAAGGTGACGAGTGGAAAACGGCGTTTAATACCAGAACAGGGCATTATGAATATCTGGTAATGCCATTCGGCTTATGCAATGCACCTGCAGTGTTTCAGGAATTTATTAATGATATTTTACGAGACCTGCTCCAGTCCTGTGTGGTCGTATATTTAGATGATATATTAATTCACTCTGCCAACCTCTCCCAACATATTAAGGATGTTTCAGAAGTCTTGCTCCGACTTCGTAAGCACAAGCTATTCTGTAAACTAGAGAAGTGCGAATTCCATACATCTCAAGTACCATTCCTGGGTTTTGTAATCTCCAAAAATGGCATTGCCATGGATCAGGAGAAGTTGGCAGCAGTCTTAACATAACATAGTAGATAAGGCTGAAAAAAGACATGCGTCCATCAAGTCCAGCCCATGCCAATAACACTCCTGTTGATCCAGAGGAAGGCAACAAAAAAGCCCTCTGGAGCAATTTCCAGTGTAGGTGTGTGTGTGTGTGTGTCAAATAGTTCCCCGGCTCAATATCCTATTTGCTTTGAAGCCATCTGTCATAACTGTCAATATTGTTCTGTGCTAGATAGGCATCCATTGCTTTTTTGAATGCAGTTACATTATCTGCAAGCACAACATCCCGAGGCAAAGAATTCCATAGCCTTACCGCCCTTACTGTAAAGAATCCCTGCCTGTGTTTTAGTCGAAAGCGCCTTTCCTCAAGTCTTAATGGATGACCTCTTGTTCTTAGCTCAGCTCTTTGCATAAATAATTCATTGGATAGTTCTTTGTATTGACCTTGAATGTATTTGTAAATGGTAATCATATCACCCCTTAGACGTCTCTTTTCTAATGTAAACAAACCCAGTTTGGCTAGTCTCTCTTTGTAACTCAGATCCTCCAATCCCTTTATCAGTTTTGTTGCACGTCTCTGCACCTTTTCCAGTTCAGCAATGTCTTTTTTTAGAACAGGCGCCCAAAATTGTACTCCATATTCTAGATGAGGCCTAACCAAGGATTTATACAGAGGTAGGATAATATTAGCATCCCTTGCTTCTACACCTCTTTTTATGCAGGCTAGTACTCTATTTGCTCTTGCAGCAGCCGAGTGACTCTGCACACTGCTGTGAAGACTATTGTCTATCAGTACACCTAAATCTTTCTCTAATGAGGATTTCCCAAGTTGTTTCCCATTTAGAGTATATGCAGCAAGTTTGTTTCTACAACCCAAATGCATAACCTTACATTTATCTACATTAAATGACATCTGCCACTTTTCTGCCCATTCACTTAGTTTATCTAAATCCTTCTGTAGGGAAAAAACATCGAGCTCTGTATGTATTTCCTTACATAGCTTAGTGTCATCAGCAAAGATTGAGATGCTACTTTCAATTCCCACTTCTAGATCATTAATAAACAAATTAAAACGCATTGGGCCCAGGACTGAACCCTGCGGCATCCCACTTATAACCCTAGACCAATTTGAAAAAGTTCCATTTACAACAATTCTCTGCCATCTATCATTTAACCAGTTCTCAATCCATGTACAGATAACACCACCCAAACCGAAGCCTTTTAATTTATGCAGTAATCTGTTGTGAGGCACTGTGTCAAAGGCTTTTGCAAAATCCAAGTATACTACATCAACAGCAATTCCCCTGTCCAAATTACTACTCACTCTTTCATAAAATGCAAGTAAATTAGTCTGACATGATCTGTTCTTCATGAAACCATGCTGATTTCTACTAATGATATTGTTTGTCTTCACATAGTTCTGAATACTGTCAGTTAATAACCCTTCTAGTATCTTACCCACTATGGAAGTCAAGCTCACAGGTCTATAATTTCCTGGTTTGGATCTTGCTCCCTTTTTAAACAATGGAACTACATCAGCTTTCCTCCAATCACAGGGCACTATGCCTGATGAAAGCGAATCAATAAATATTAAGTATAATGGTTTTGCTATTACTGAACTAAGTTCCTTAAGTACCCTTGGGTGTATACCGTCCGGTCCAGGCACTTTATTCACTATAACCCTTTCCAGTCTCTTTTGGACCTTGTCCTCAGTAAGCCATGTAGATGTTGGAGGAAATTCCATGGTTTTGTCTGTTTGCCCACAGCTTGTCATTTCTGCTTCCTTTGTATATACTGAAGCAAAGAACGTATTTAGGGTGTCAGCCATAGCTTTATCCTCACTAATCAATTCACCTGTTTCAGTCTTAAGAGGACCAATATCAACCTTAACTTTTTTGTTGTTAATATACTTGTAGAATTGTTTAGGGTTTTTCTTGCTCTCATTTGCAATGTTTCGCTCATTTTCTATTTTAGCTAGCTTAATTGCTTGTTTGCAGATTTTATTACATTCTTTATATTTTTTAAATGATGCATCTGACCCATTTGACTTAAACACCTTAAAAGCCTGCTTTTTATTTCTCATTTCCCTGCTAACCACATTATTAATCCACATTGGTTTTGCTTTACTTCTCTTGTGCTTATTCCCCAATGGTATATATTGACGTGTATATTTGCCCAAGAGCATTTTAAATACATTCCATGACTCTTGTGCATTTTTATCTTTGAAAATTACATCCCACTGGATATCCTTTAAAGCTTCTTTTAACTTTGTAAAATTAGCCTTTTTGAAATTGAATGTTTTGGTTAAACTCTTGCTATTGGGTTTCTCATAACAAACTTCAAAGGATACAATATTGTGGTCACTGCTGCCCAAATGTTCCCTTACCTGCACATTGTTTACAATGTCAGAATCGTTTGAGAGCACTAGGTCAAGCAAGGCCTCTTTTCTAGTTGGCTCCTCTACTAGTTGGGACATAAAATTATCATTTATCATACTTAGAAAAATATTTCCCTTTGTTGTGCCTGAAGTCATATTGCTCCAGTCAATTTCAGGGTAGTTGAAATCTCCCATTATAATTACCTTTGCTGACCTAGCAGCCTTTTCCATTTGCAGTAAAAGTTGGGCTTCCTCCAACTCCCCAACATTAGGTGGCTTGTAGCAAACCCCCACCAATATCTTTTTATTATGTGTGCCCCCAGTGTGTATTTCAACCCACAAGGCCTCTACCTTTTCATTGGACCCTTCATTTATATCTTCCCTTAAACTAGGTTTTAAGGCCTGCTTTACATATAGGCATACCCCTCCTCCCCTTTTATTAACCCTGTCCCTCCTAAAAAGTGAATAACCCTCTAGATTGATTGCCAAGTCATACGTATCATCTAACCAGGTTTCAGACACTCCAATCAGATCATACTGCTCATGTACTGCAATCATTTCTAGCTCACCCATCTTACCAGCCAGACTGCGAGCATTTGCATGCATACATTTTATCTTTTTGCCATTCTTAAAGATTTCTTTCTTTTTCAGATGTATTTGTCTTTTATCAGGCTGTAACAATGGCAACTCCCAATTAGATGAACTAGCCCATTCCCCCTCTCCATCCCCATGACCCTTCTCTAATCCCATTCCCTCAATTATACTATCTTCCCCAGCCTGTGTTGCAGCTCCCTCCCCCCCCTTTCTTGTTTAAAGTCTCCTCCAGCCTTCTAACCATCCTATCACCCAGCACCGTGGCCCCCCTTCCACTAAGGTGCAATCCATCACTACTATAAAGATTGCGCCCAAGGGAAAAGACTGACCAGTGCTCTAGGAACCCAAACCCCTCCTGCTTACACCAAGTCTTTATCCACGCATTTAACTCCCCAATCTCCCGTTGCCTTTCTAATGTAGAGCGTGGCACAGGTAGAATTTCAGAAAATACTACCTTAGAGGTCCTCTGCTTAAGCTTATATCCTAGGTCCCTGAAATCCTTCTTAACGGACCTCCATTTTCCACTGACTTTGTCATTAGTACCAACATGTACCATGACAGCCGGGTCATGCCCAGCCCCTCCCAACAATCTATCAACCCGATCAGCCACATGTCGAACCCGAGCTCCCGGGAGACAGCAAACTGTACGATTGTGGCGATCTTGGCGACAGATTACCCTGTCTGTCTTCCTAATAATAGAATCCCCTACCACCACCATCTGTCTAGGTCTGCCTGAGTCCTGGATCCCATCCGTGCTAGAGGGGCTGTTCACTCGGCTGTTAGAGAGAACAGTCCTCTCCAGCAAAGACATTCCTGTGTCAGCATCCCCAACATCATTACTTAATGTAGCAAATCTGTTAGGATTAGTAAACACAGGAGTGTCCTCCCTATTTCTCTGTCCACCCCCCTTGCTATGTCTAACTGTAACCCATCTGGCTACCTGCTCTTTCTTTGTGCAGTCTCCACCCCCAGAACTACCTACCACCGCTTCCTGCTGCTCAGTCAGCAGAACCCTCTCAAGATTGTCTGTCTTTCTCAATGTTGCAACCTGCCCCTCCAGATCTCTAATACGAGCTTCCAGAGAGACCACTTGCTCACATCTGCCACAGAGGTATGCACCCTGGAACGGTTGTTCCAGGTGTGCAAACATATGGCAGTTTGTGCACTGAGTTAAATGGACAATCATGCTACCACTCATATGTGCCAGTTACCACAAGATAAAAAGGCAGGCAGGCAAAAATAGCTGCACAATAAGTTTGATAAATGTGTTCCCTGTGTAATCCCCTGTCTTTGAATTCCCCCTGTTTTAAATTCCCACACTTACCACCCTTCTGCACTTACACACTGAGGCAAGATTCACATGTTCAAGTATTCACTATGTATCTGCTATTTAAGCTAGGAATCCACCAATTACAAACACAGCAATTAGTCACTCCCACCACACCAGACTTCAATTATTTATCACAGCAAAGAGGGAAAACAAAACTCAGAGAGATTTGTTTTTAACCTCTTCCTTACCACACCACACAATATTCTTATGCTATTATTCCAGCAAGTATCCAACCTCAGTCTTTCAGGGCACAGGGCACTGATGAACTTACAGAGCTCCCTCACTCCTTGCTATATAAGCCAGGAATCCACCAATTACAAACACAGCAATTAGTCACTCCCACCACACCAGACTTCAATTATTTATCACAGCAAAGAGGGAAAACAAAACTCAGAGAGATTTGTTTTTAACCTCTTCCTTACCACACCACACAATATTCTTATGCTATTATTCCAGCAAGTATCCAATCTCAGTCTTTCAGGGCACAGGGCACTGATGAACTTACAGAGCTCTCTCACTCCTTGCTATATAAGCCAGGAATCCACCAATTACAAACACAGCAATTAGTCACTCCCACCACACCAGACTTCAATTATTTATCACAGCAAAGAGGGAAAACAAAACTCAGAGAGATTTGTTTTTAACCTCTTCCTTACCACACCACTCAATATTCTTATGCTATTATTCCAGCAAGTATCCAATCTCAGTCTTACAGGGCACTGATGAACTTACAGAGCTCTCTCACTCCTTGCTATATAAGCCAGGAATCCACCAATTACAAGCACAGCAATTAGTCACTCCCACCACACCAGACTTCAATTATTTATCACAGCAAAGAGGGAAAACAAAACTCAGAGAGATTTGTTTTTAACCTCTTCCTTACCACACCACACAATATTCTTATGCTATTATTCCAGCAAGTATCCAATCTCAGTCTTTCAGGGCACAGGGCACTGATGAACTTACAGAGCTCTCTCACTCCTTGCTATATAAGCCAGGAATCCACCAATTACAAACACAGCAAACACAGCAGTCTTGCAATGGCCTTGTCCTAAAGGGCTAAAGGCCATCCAACGATTTTTAGGTTTTGCTAACTATTATAGGAAGTTCATCCAGAACTTTTCCTCGATTGTAAAACTTTTGTCAGATTTGACTCACAAGGGCGCTTCTCCCTCTCAGTGCTCCGAGGCAGCTGAAAACGCATTTGTTACCCTGAAATCTGCCTTTGCATCTCCTCCAGTGCTGTCCCACCCTAATCCCTCCCTGCCATTTACTTTGGAGGTTGACGCTTCAGAGGTTGGGGTTGGGGCAGTACTCTCCCAACGTCCTGTGGGAGGTGGCGCCTTGAGGCCTTGCGGCTTTTTCTCTAAGAAATTGTCTAGTGCGCAGAGCCATTATGAGATTGGTGACAGGGAACTGTTGGCCATTATCCTAGAAGTGAAGGAGTGGCGTCACCTTTTGGAGGGCACTCAGACTCCGGTACTTATCCTTACTGACCACAAGAATTTAACTTATCTCTCCGAAGCCAAAAGACTGTCCTCTCGACAAGCTAGGTGGGCACTTTTTTTGTCTCGATTTAATATCCTAGTGTCTTACCTTCCTGGCTCAAAAAATATTAAGGCTGATGCGTTGTCTCGTCAGTTCGCTTCTGACACTGAGAGGGAGGAGGAACCTGTACCTATCATTCAGCCAGATCGCATTCTGGCCACTATTCGTACCACCATAACCTCGCCTCTGGGGGAGGAGATATTGGCATCACAATCAAGGGCACCCCCTGAGACCCCAGTAGGGAAGTGTTTTGTAGATGAGCCATTCCGTGTCCGTCTGTTGGAAACCTATCACGCTTCTAAAGCGGCTGGGCATATTGGTAAGGACCAACTAGTATGGTCTCTTTCGCAATTATTTTGGTGGCCTACCCTGAGAGCCGATTGCGCTGCTTTTACAGCAGCCTGTACCACCTGTGCCCGTGCCAAGACCTCTAGGCATCTCCCCGTGGGCTTACCGCAACCGGTGCCCAACGGAGACCGCCCTTGGTCTCATATATCTATTGACTTCTTGGGAGAATTACCAGCCTCTAGGGGTTATACGTTCATTCTTATGGTGGTCGATAGATTCTCCAAGATGGCACATTTTGTGCCTCTGACTGGCCTTCCATCGGCCCAGGAACTGGCTGTAGTATTTTCCAGAGAGGTGTTCTGCCTGCACGGAGTACCTAGAGTGATTGTCTCCGACCGTGGGAGTCAGTTCGTTTCGAGGTTTTGGAGGGCATTTTGTAGCCAGATGGGCATCCAATTGTCATTTTCCTCCGCCTACCATCCCCAGACTAATGGGGCCGCTGAGCGTGCCAATCAGGGACTGGAGCAGCTCCTACGCTGCTTTGTCACCGATCATCATGATAATTGGGCTGACCTGTTGCCATGGGCGGAGTTTGCCAGAAACTGTGCGGTCAATTCATCGTCCGGGAGCTCTCCGTTTCTCGTTAATTATGGGTTCCAGCCTTGTCTGCTCCCGGACTCTTTTCAGGCGCAGCAGATTCCTGCTCTGGACGAGCATTTGGCGCAACTTCGTTCCACTTGGGCACAGGTTCAGAGGTCCCTCAGTCAGTCATTTAGGCGGCAGCAACGGCACGCTAATCGTAGACGTCTTCCAGCGGTCTCATTTCAAGTTGGGGCAGGGTATGGCTGTCATCCAGAAACCTCAATTTACAAGTGCCTTCCAACAAACTGGCTCCCCGGTTTATCAGTCCATTTAAGATTATCCGCAAGATTAATCCGGTTTCTTATGCACTGGAACTTCCACCCTCAATGCACATTCACAATGTGTTCCATGTGTCGCTCCTGAAACCCTTGGTGTGCAATCGTTATACTACTACGCCAGTGATTCCTGGGCCGGTGGACGTCCAGGGCCAAGAAGAATATGAGGTCCAGAGTATTATTGATTCTAGGAGATTTAGAGGAAAGCTGCAATATTTGGTTCATTGGAAGGGCTATGGTCCTGAGGAACGTTCTTGGGTTCATCAAGGGGACCTCCATGAACCTAGATTAGTACGCAGCTTTCACTCTAAATACCATTTGAAACCCAGGCCTCAGGCAGGGAGAGGGGGTCTTTGAGAGGGGGGTACTATCACAGTGCCTGTGATTCCTGTCACTCTCATCTATGGCAGACACTGATTTGCTGAGTGGTTTGGCCCGCCCCCTGGTGACCTTTTTATACCTGGCTATCACATCTGTCAGATGCCCTTTCGTGGTGTTTCTGAGCCAGTTATACTGTTGCTGTGTTCCTGTGTTCTGGATTCCTGTGTACCGAATCGGCTTGTCCTGACTATTCTCCTGTGTTCCTGCTTGTGTATGATCCTGCCCGTCTGACTACCACCCTTGGATCCTGACCCGGTTTGGCTGACGTTCCTGCTTGTGTATGACCCGGCTTGTATGACTACCTCCTACGTGCTCCGACCTGGCCTGGCTGACTTCCTGCTCCGAAGATCGACCTCCCGCTTGTTCCAGTGACCTGCGTTCCAGTTGTCGCCGCCGCGACATTACTATCTGCTGTTCCAGTCTTTGTGCGACTGCCTTGCCTGGTGTTACCCGATCAGTGCAGTGTATCTTCCCGTGCAGAGCTTGGTGTGTGTACGCTTCTCTCATACTGCAGAGCCTTGCTTACCGCTGAAAGCCTCGAGTAAACGTGCCTTTTAACCCTAGTAGTGCCGCCTTGGTTTCACACTCTCCATTCCAGTACGAGCCTCGTTCTCGGTGATACTCCTGCTGAGTTGGCCGCTCACCGTCGGCAACTCTGCACCTCCTTGCAGAGTATTCACGTCTGTTGGGCCGGTTGGGCGCCTAAGGCTCTGTCTTATTGCATTACTGGACGATTCCGTTATACAGAGTGGTGGCAGGCAAAGGCTTCAGCGTCAGCAAATCCGGTAACAACGCCCGTGGGGCTATTGGCTCTTGCATATCTCTTTCCTGTGTCCGGTTATATCTGAGGAGGCTTAACAGCTCTTGCATTGCAGGCCGATTCCTATTTCGCCCGTGGGGGCTATTTCCACTTGCACTAGCAGAAGCAGTTCCAGTAGGAACGCCCGAGGGGGCTAAGTGGATTCCTATTCTGCTTTATATTAAACACCTTGGCAAGGCAGTCCTGTATCCAGTATATATTGAACGTCATCTCCAGCACAGCTTTATAACACCCAGGGTGTGCCAAACATTCACATCCGAGACTCACTGTTATCAAGGACTTAACCCTCTGTGGTTATATTCCATTCTACTACTGTGTATTTGTACATGTAATACGTTTGTGCATTCACACTTGTACCTATCAGCCTACTCTGCTGATGTATATCAACCGCCACTAGAGGGCGGACCTTTGCTTTACCTTACTCTAAATAAATTGTGTTTTTATTTCACATACTGGTCTGAGTGTCTAAAAAAACCGTTACAGGAATCGAACATGAAACCTGCGTACCAGTACAGGAGCTCCTCAGGGCCATAGCCCTTACAATGAATTAAATACTGTAAGCTCCCTGTAATCATACGGGAGTCCTGTAACAGTTTTATGGACACTCAGACATGGAAGGTTAGGTAAAAACACAGTTTTGTTGAAAAAACACAGAAATTAGAATAACCCTTGCTGGTCCAGTATATATAGACAAATATAATGGCAAAAACTCGGTGACTGGGTCACAGTAACTAGACTGCCGGAGCAGCAAACGAGGCAACCAGAGGATCTGTCCGTAGACAGAGAGGACACCGGAGGATAGCCTCTAACAGATCACTGGATGGAGCAGTGAGCCAGGCCAGATCGATACACAGAGCAGTAATGTCAGCCAATCCAGGTCGGTACACAGAGCAGGAACGTCAGCCAGACCGGATCGGTACACAGAGCAGGAACGTCTGCCAAAACGGGTCGGTACACAGAGCAGGAACATCCGCCAAACCGGGTCGGTACACAGAGCAGGAACGTCAGCCAGACCGGGTCGATATACAGAGCAGGAACATCAGCCAATCCGGGTCGGTACACAGAGCAGGAACGTCTACAGGCGGAGTAGCCAGGCAGTCCGGGTTATACACAGAATTCACACGAATATAGGAACAAGCGCTAGCAACGGGAACACCACGAAAGGGCACTGCAGAAGTGACAGGGCTCAGTATTTAAGGGTTAGCTATCACGGTGCCCGTGATTCCTTGTTTTTATTTTTTCTGTCAGTTATCCAATGTGAGGTCCTTATTGGTTGCCCTGTGTTTAGCCCGCCCAGTATTACCTTTATACACTGGGCTCCTGCACCTTGTCACTGCCCTTTTGTGGTGTTCCTGTGCCAGTTCTACGTTTGTATTGAGGTTTCCAGTGTACCGACTTGGCTTGCCTGACTATTCTCCTGTTCCTGCGCCTGTGCACCAACCCGGACTGCCTGACTACTCTCCAGTGATTGTTCCTGTGTACCGACCCGGCCTGGCTGATGTTCCTGCTCCCGTGTACCGACCCGGATTGGCTGATGTTCCTGCTCCTGTATCCTGACCCGGCCTGGCTGATGTTCCTACTCCTGGATTCTGACTCGGCAGTCTCCCGTTGTGGTCCTGGTCGCCTCATCGACATTCTGACTTCCGGTGCCTTACTGGGTTTGGCACCTCTGCCCTGCAGGCTTGCCTGTCTTCCATTTTGCTCAGAGCGCCTCTGGCCTAGTCCTCCTTTCCGTAACCAGTTGCAAGTGTTGCCTCCGTATTGCACCGGTATACTGCCATTGGTTTCTCCACTCTGTCTAAACTGGTTGCAAGTGTTGCCTCCGTTATAGCACCGGTACATTGCCATTGGCTACGCTCTGTCTTACCCGGTTGCAAGTGTTGCTTCCATGATTGCACCGGTATACTGCACTGGTTCGCTCCACTCTGTCAAAACCAGTTGCAAGTGTTGCCTCCGTGATTGCACTGGTATACTGCCATTGGTTTGCTCCACTCTGTCAAAACCGGTTGCAAGTGTTGCCTCCGTTATAGCACCGGTACATTGCCATTGGTTACGCTCCACTCTGTGAAAACCGCTTGCAAGTGCTGCCTCCGTTATAGCACTGGTACATCGCCATTGGTTACGCTCCACTCTGTCAAAACTGGTTGCCAGTGTTGCCTCCGTTATAGCACCGGTACATTACCATTGGTTACGCTCTACTCTGTCAAAACCAGTTGCAAGTCATTAATTCAGAACAGGATATTTTCTCTCTACAGAGGGACTTACATACAATGTCAGACTGGGCAAACATGTGGAATATGAAGTTTAATGTGGGGAAGTGTAAAGTCATGCATTTGGGAGGAAACAATCCCAAGGCTACTTACAAACTTAATGGAATAATTTTAGGTGACTCGTTGCTAGAAAAAGACCTGGGTATCCTTGTCAACTACAAACTTGGAAACAGTGACCAGTGTCAAACAGCAGTAGCAAAGGCAAACAAAGTCCTGTCTTGCATAGAAAGAGGCATTGATGCAAGAGTGGATAACATTATTTTGCCATTATACAAATAATTGGTAAGACCTCACCTTGAGTATGTAGTGCAATTTTGGGCACCAGTTCTGAAAAAGGATATACTAGAACTAGAGAGGGTACAGCGGAGAGCAACAAAATTAATTAAGGGAATGGAGGACTTGACATATGAGGAACGACTAAACAAACTTGGTTTATTTACTCTAGAGAAAAGACGACTAAGAGGAGACCTTATCACATTGTACAAGTATTTGAGAGGTCAATACAAGGATCTCTGCAGTGAGCTATTTATTCCAAGGCCTGATCAGGTGACCAGGGGACACCCCTTGAGATTAGAGGTAAGGAGGTTTAAACTTCAGCAGAGGAAGGGTTTTTTTACGGTAAGGTTTGTCAAATTGTGGAATTCATTGCCCAGGGAGGTAGTTATGGCAGATACAATGGATACATTTAAGAGAAGATTAGATACATTTCTTTCAAAAGGGAATATACAGAGTTATACTGTTTATCAGTAGGCTGATCAGGAAGGTCTGATAAAGACTAATTTAATTGGTAGCAGGAAAGCTATAAAATTCTCAGTTACTGAGGTATGAGGCGAAGGTTGAACTTGATGGACTTGTGTCTTTTTCAACCTAATTTACTATGTTAAGTGTTGCCTCCGTTTAGCACCGGTACATTGCCATTGGTTCCGCTCCACTCTGTCATAACAGGTTGCTATTGTTGCCTCCGTGTCAGCACCGGTAGCACTCCTGATTACTTCAGTGTATTAGTAGACTGTGGACTCTATCTGTGGCATCTTCTAGAAGCAGCTGGTTGTCAGAACACATGGGACTGTTCTCCGTTCCTGATGAAAGTTAACTCCTGCATTGCTGTAACCTGGAAACCTTATCATTCGCCTGGCCCGTGTCAGCATAAACTGTTTGTCTCCTATACATATGCTGGACCTGTGTGGGCATAATTAACCTGTCATGTGTCTGTACTATAAGATTTATATTACAGGACCTGTGAGGGTTCTTTATGTATCATTGTCTTTAATAAAACTGTGTTTTTATCTTAACTCTGTGTCTGTGAGTCAAACAAACCGTTACAGTACGAAAGGGCCATGACCTCAGACAATAAGGGTGAGAGTAGTGCACAGAACATCCATTGGAGGATGGATGTACATGAGCAGCGCCTGGATCAGTTGGCATTGGCTATACAAACTTTTCTCTAGCATACAGTGCGCCCCGACAAGCCTGTCCGAAGTCCCGTGGTCCCACCAGTTTCGACACCAGAGAGTTTATCCGTGACTTCTGTGACCTCAGTCAAAGGGTTAACCACTTCCGCACCGTTGCCACTCAGATATGATGGCGAACCCAGTCTATGCAGAGGGTTTATTAACCAACTTGAGATATTTCTAGAATTAAACCCTCATGCCTTTCCTAATGATCGTAGTAAAGTTGGGTTTATGATATCCTTACTGCCCGGAAGAGCCCTGGCATGGGCCAGTCCCTTATGGGAAAGTGCTAAACCTTGCACCAAGAATTTCAGGGAATTTGTGCAAACATTTCGGAGAGTATTTGAAATTCCTGGTAGAACCGCCTCTGCTGCTAAATGTCTGATGGAAATACAACAGGGCAATCGGATGGTGGGCGACTACGACATAGAGTTCCGCACATTAGCAGCAGAGGTAGGTTGGAATAATGAGGCATTGGTGGCAGCCTTTGCTCAAGGTCTGGCTGACCATATCAAAGATGAGACCGTAGCTAGAGAATTGCCTAATGATTTAGACGAATATATTGATTATGCCATTCTGATTGACACTCGGATCCGTGAGAGACTTGTAACAAAAGACCGTAGGCTACGGCGTAAAAGTGGTGGGTTCAGTAGTTCATTGTACCCACCCACCCCTCCCTCATTGCCTAAACCTAATGATCTTATACAAGAATCCTGTGAACCTATGTAGCTAGGGTTTACCAGGTTAACCAAAGAGGAACGGGCACACTGCAGGAGGCAGGGGTTATGCTTATACTGTGGCAAAGCTGGGCACATGCTAAGAACCTGTCCCGTACGTCCGGGAAATGAACGCACCTAGGGTACCTTGGGGGACAGGCCCTAGGTGGTGTTCAACTGTCCCCAGATCCTCTCATACAGAAACCCACAATCCAGGTGGTATTCTCGTGGGCAGATCGCTCAGTGGAGGTTCTGGCCCTGATTGATTCCGGAGCGTCCGGTTACTTTATGGATAGTGCCTTTGCTGAACTGCACAAGATTCTGCTGGTTAAAAGGGAATCACCTCTAGCCATTGAAGCCATTGATGGCAGACCATTAGAACCAGCTCAGATTACTTTTGAAACCCTATCACTACCTACGACGATTGGGGTTCTTCATAAGGAAGAACAGCAGTTCCAGATAATTAATTCCCCTCAACATGCAGTCATTCTGGGGTTCCCTTGGTTGCAGCTGCAAAACCCCCAGTTTGATTGGCAGAATTGTTAGAATACTTCTTGGTCTCAATATTGTATGGAGCATTGTGTGTCTCACCCTGTTAAGATCCTGTGTGCCTCTCCCTCATTGCCAGTTGAATACCAACAATTCAGTGATGTTTTCAGTAAGGGAGAGGCTGGCACCCTGCCTCAGCACAGGTCTTATGATTGTGCCATTGAGTTGCCCCCGGGGGTGGTACCCCCTAAGGGACGGACGTACCCACTGTCATGCGATGAAAACCAAGCTATGGAAGAATACATTGAGGATGCCCTCAAGAGAGGGATCATTAGGAAATCTACCTCGCCTGCTGGTGCTGGGTTCTTTTTTGTGAAAAAGAAGAATGGTGAGTTAAGAACGTGTATTGATTATTGTGGCCTAAATAAGTTAATGCCCAAGAATGCCTATCCAATACCACTCATCACCGAATTATTTGACAAGTTAAAAGGTTCCTCCATCTTTACGAAATTAGACCTACGTGCGGCCTATAACCTGATCAGGATAAAAGCTGGGGATGAGTGGAAAACGGCATTTAATACTAGATCTGTGCATTATGAATATCTAGTTATGCTGTTTGGTCTCTGTAACGCACCTGTGGTTTTCCAAGAATTTATTAACAATATCCTCTGTGATATGCTGCAGTCCTGTGTTGTTGTCTACCTTGATGATATACTTATACACTCGGCTAACTTGTTACAGCACATCAAGGATGTGTCTGAAGTGTTGCTCCGCTTGCGTAAAAACAAACTATTTTGTAAAATGAAAAAATGCGAGTTTCACAGATCCAGAGTACCCTTTTTGGGGTTCGTGATTCCTAAAGAAGGTATCGCTATGGATCAGGAGAAACTCGCGGCAGTACTACAATGGCCACAGCCCAAAGGGTTAAAGGCGACCCAGCACTTCTTGGGGTTTGCTAATTATTACAGAAAGTTTATTAAGAATTTTTCTACTATTGTTAAACCACTGTCTGACCTCACACACAAGGGCGCTAATCCTTCCCAATGGTTTGAGGCAGCCGAACATGCCTTTGAGACACTGAAATCCTCTTTTGCAGCTCCTCCTGTGCTATCCCACCCCAACCCGTCTCTCCCATTTATGCTTGAGGTTGATGCCTCAGAGATTGGGGTTGGGGCAGTACTATCTCAATGCCCGGTGGCAGGGGACACCCTCAGACCATGTGGGTTGTCGAGTGCCTAAAGTCACTATGAGATAGGTGAGAGAGAACTACTGGCTATCATTCTTGCCCTGAAGGAATGGCGTCACCTATTGGAAGGTATCAGAAGTCCAGTATTGATTCTCACTGATCACAAAAACCTGACTTATCTTTCGGAGTCTAAAAAATTGTCCTCTTGTCAGGCCAGATGGGCTCTGTTTCTTTCCCGATTCAATTTCATTGTATCATATTTGCTGGGTTCCAAGAATCTTAGGGCTGATGCCCTGTCTAGACAATTTGAGCCTGAGACTGAGAGGGACATGGTCCCAGTACCCATTATACAGCCTGACCGCATATTGGCTACCCTACGTACTAGTATCACTTCGCCATTGGGGGAAGAGATTCTGGCCACCCAGGCTACGGCCCCCCCGGAAACCCCAGTGGACAAGTGTTTTGTTGATGAGCCATTATATACTCGATTACTTGAAACATACCACTCGTCTAAGGCTGCAGGGCATATCGATAGGGATCAATTAATATGGTCTCTCTCACAAGTTTTCTGGTGGCCCTCTCTGAGGGCTGACTGTTCTGCATTTACCGCAGCCTGTGCCACCTGTGCCCGTGCCAAGACCCCTAGACACCTCCCGGTGGGCCTACTCCAACCAGTGACCAATGGTGAACGTCCCTGGTCCCACGTATCCGTTGATTTCATGGGAGAGTTGCCAGTATCTAGAGGGTATTCATTCATACTGATGGTGGTTGACAGGTTTTCTAAAATGGCTCATTTTGTGCCCCTCCATGGCCTTCCCTCTGCCCGGGAATTGGGTGTTGTTTTCGCTAAAGAGGTGTTTCAGTTGCATGGGGTACCTAGAGTTCTGGTGTCCGACCGTGGTAGCCAGTTGTGTCCAAATTTTGGAGAGCATTTTGGGAACAGATGGGCATTCAACTGTCCTTCTCCTCTGCCTACCACCCCCAGACCAATGGGGCCGCTGAGCGTGCAAATCAGGGACTGGAGCAGTTCCTGCACTGTTTTGTCACAGATCATCATGATAACTGGGCTGACCTGTTGCCGTGGGCAGAGTTTGCCAGGAACTGTGCGGTTAATTCATCATCCAGGAGCTCCCCGTTTCTTATCAACTACGGGTTCCAGCCTTGTATGCTCCCGGACTCCTTCCAGTCACAACAGATTCCAGCTCTGGATGAGCACATAAAGCAACTCCGCTCCACTTGGGCACAGGTTCAGAGGGCTCTCAGTCTGTCTTTCCACCGTCATCAGCGCCATGCCAATCGTAGACGGTTACCTGTGGTCTCCTTCCAGGTTGGGGACAGGGTATGGCTATCCTCCAGAAATCTCAAGTTGCAAGTTCCGTCCAACAAACTGGCTCCCCGGTTTATTGACCCATTCAGGGTGATCCGTAAAATTAACCCTGTTTCTTATGCCTTGGATCTCCCTGCGTCCATGCGCATTCATAATGTGTTCCATGTATCTCTCCTGAAACCTCTGGTATGCAACCGTTACACAACTACTCCTGTGGTTCCTGGCCCGGTAGAGGCAGAGGGTCAGGAGGAGTACGAAGTTCAAAGTATCATTGATTCACGCAGGTTTAGAGGAAAATTGCAGTACTTGGTACATTGGAAGGGTTATGGTCCGGAGGAATGTTCTTGGGTTGAGCAAAAGGACCTTCATGCTCCTAAATTACTGTGCATTTTTCACTCTAAATGTCCTCAGAAGCCAGGTCCCTCTTCTAGGAGGGGGGGTCTTTGAGAGGGGGGTACTATCACGGTGCCTGTGATTCCTTGTTTTTATTTTTTCTGTCAGTTATCCAATGTGAGGTCCTTATTGGTTGCCCTGTGTTTAGCCCGCCCAGTATTGCCTTTATATACTGGGCTCCTGCACCTTATCACTGCCCTTTCGTGGTGTTCCTGTGCCAGTTCTACGTTTGTATTGAGGTTTCCAGTGTACCGACTTGGCTTGCCTGACTACTCTCTTGTTCCTGCGCCTTTGCACCGACCCGGACTGCCTGACTACTCTCCAGTGATTGTTCCTGTGTACCGACCCGGCCTGGCTGACGTTCCTGCTCCTGTGTACCGACCCGGATTGGCTGACGTTCCTGCTCCTGTATCCTGACCCGGCCTGGCTGACGTTCCTGCTCCTGGATTCCGACTCGGCAGTCTCCCGTTGTGGTCCTAGTCGCCTCGGTGACATTCTGACTTCCGGTGCCTTACTGGTTTTGGCACCTCTGCCCTGCAGGCTTGCCTGTCTTCCATTTTGCTCAGAGCGCCTCTGGCCTAGTCCTCTTTTCCGTAACCAGTTGCCAGTGTTGCCTCCGTGATTGCGCCGGTATACTGCCATTGGTTGCTCCACTCTATCATAACCGGTTGCAAGTGTTGCCTCCGTATTGCACCGGTATACTGCCATTGGTTGCTCCACTCTGTCATAACTGGTTGCTAGTGTTGCCTCCGTGGTTGCACCGGTATACTGCACTGGTTCGCTCTACTCTGTCAAAACCAGTTGCAAGTGTTGCCTCTGTGATTGCACTGGTATACTGCCACTGGTTTGCTCCACTCTGTCAAAACCGGCTGCAAGTGTTGCCTCCATTATAGCACCTGTACATTGCCATTGGTTATGCTCCACTCTGTCAAAATCGGTTGCAAGTGCTGCCTCCGTTATAGCACCGGTACATCGGCATTGGTTCCGCTCCACTCTGTCAAAATCGCTTGCCAGTGTTGCCTCTGTTATAGCACCGGTACATTGCCATTGGTTACACTCCACTCTGTCAAAACCGGTTGCAAGTGTTGCCTCCGTTTAGCACAGTACATTGCCATTGGTTCCGCTCCACTCTGTCATAACCGGTTGCTATTGTTGCCTCCGTGTCAGCACCGTTAGCACTCCTGATTACTTCAGTGTATTAGTAGACTGTGGACTCTATCTATCTGTGGCATCTTCTAGAAGCAGCTGGTTGCCAGAACACATGGGACTGTTCTCTGTTCCTGATGAACGTTAACTCCTGCATTGCTGTAACCTGGAAACCCTATCATTCGCCTGACCCGTGTCAGCATAAAGTGTTTGTCTCCTATACATATGCTGGACCTGTGTGGGCATAATTAACCTGTCCTGTGTCTGTACTACAAGATTTATATTACAGGACCTGTGAGGGTTCTTTATGTATTATTGTCTTTAATAAAACTGTGTTTTTATCTTAACTCTGTGTCTGTGAGTTAAACAAACCGTTACACTAGCACTGGGCGGAGCAAAACCACATTAGCCAATAAAAGGAATCAGGAAGTAACACTGATCATAATGTCGCCAGCGTTAACACTGGCACCGTGATAGTACCCCCCTCTCAAAGACCCCCTCCTTGCAGAGAGGGGCCCGGCTTCTGGGGGTATTTGGCATGAAATCTGCACAGCAACATAGGAGCATGGAGGTCATTCAGGTTTACCCAGGAACGCTCTTCAGGGCCATAGCCCTTCCAATGAACCAAATACTGCAACCTCCCTCTGAACCTCCGGGAGTCAATAATATTTTGAACTTCGTACTCATCCTGACCTTGCACCTGAATAGGACCGGGGACCGCAGGAGTGGTAGTATAACGGTTGCATACCAATGGCTTCAGAAGGGATACATGGAACACATTGTGAATCGGCATGGATGCTAGAAGATCCAGGGCATACGTAACTGGATTAATTTTGCGGATAACCTTAAAGGGACCGACAAACCGAGGAGCCAATTTATTACAAGGGACTTGCAAATTTAGGTTTCTGGAAGATAGCCATACTCTCTCCCCAACTTGGAAGGAGACCGCCGGAAACCTGTGATTAGCGTGACTCTGGTAACGCTGGAATGAAATACTGGGGGTCCTCTGTACCTGTGCCCATGTGGAGCGGAGTTGCCTGATTTGCTCATCCAGAGCTGGAATCTGCTACGTCTGAAATGAGTCCGGAAGCAAACATGGTTGGAACTCATAATTGATGAGAAACGGGGAGCTCCCGGACGATTAACTAACCTCACAGTTCCTGGCAAACTCTGCCCACGGCAACAGGTCGGCCCAATTGTCATGATGACCGGACATAAAACAGCATAGGAATTGTTCCAATCCTTGATTGACACGCTCAGCTGCCCCGTTGGTCTGGGGATGGTAGGCAGAAGAAAAGGACAATTGTGTGCCCATTTGTTCACAAAATGCCCTCCAAAATCTAGACACAAATTGGCTCCCGCGGTCTGACACCAGCACCCTGGGTACACCATGCAACCGAAATACCTCTCTGGCAAAGACAATAGCCAAATCCTGGGCAGAGAGAAGGCCAGGAAGAGGCACAAAGTGGGCCATCTTGGAGAATCTATCGACCACCATCAAAATAAATGAATATCCCCTAGTCCCTGGCAATTCTCCCAGGAAATCAATTGAAACATGGGACCAAGGATGCTCACTATTAGGTACTGGTTGCAGCAAGCCAATTCAGAGATATGTAGGGGATTTGGCATGGACACAAGTAGTGCAGGCTGCCGTGAAGGTGGTGCAATCAGCGAGTAAGGAAGGCCACCAGAACATATGTGAAAGAGACCAAATCAATTGGTCCCTACCTACATGCCCAGCCGCCCGAGATGCGTGATAAGTTTTGAGTAGGCGGGTACGAAATGGCTCAGCCACAAAGCACTTGCCCACTGGGGTGTCAGAGGGTGTGGCAGCTTGGGTAGCAAGAATCTCCTCCCCCAGTGGTGAAGTGATGCTGGTTCGCAGGGTAGCCAAAATGCGATCTGGCTGAATAATGGGTGCAGGGACCTCATCTGAGACGCCCAGTAACAAACCAACCTCAGTGTGTAAGCGGTGAACAGGTCAAGCCTTCACATTTTTGGAGCTCGGGAGGTAGGAGACCACAAACTTAAATCGGGACAGGAATAGAGCCCATCTAGCTTGCCTAGAAGACAAGCGTTTTGCTTCTGATAGATAAATAAGAGTTTTGTGATCCATAAGTATCAAGATCGGAGAGGTAGTACCCTCTAGAAGATGCCGCCACTCCTTCAGGGACAATATAATGGCCAATAATTCTCTGTCTTCGATTTGGTACACCATCTCGGCTTTGGACAGTTTCCTCGAGAAATAGCCACATGGGCGTAGAGCTTCACCAGGAGCTGAGCGTTGGGACAATAGGGCGCCCACTCCAATCTTGGATGCGTCCACCATCAGGGTAAAGGGCAGGGAGGGATTTGGGTGTACCTGAATCAGGGCTGAAGCAAATGCTGCCTTCAGTCTTTCGAATGCCATTATGGCCGTCTGGGACCACTCAGTGGTCTTGGCACCTTTACAGGTCATGTCCGTCAGAGGTTTGACAATAGTGGAGAAATCTCTAATAAATTTCCGGTAATAATTTGCGAACCCCAAAAATCTCTGAATCGCTTTGAGTCCCACACCACGATGCCACTCCACTACAGCGGACAATTTCTGGGGGTCCATAGCAAACCCAGATGCAGAAATAATATAACCCAGAAAGGTTACTTGAGGTTTGTGGAACTCGCACTTTTCGAGTTTACAATACAAGTTGCTTACTTAATAAGCTCAATACCTTGGATACGTCCGATCCATGGGTCTCCAATGAGGGAAAATTAATCAAGATGTCATCCAAATACACCATAACACAGCACTGTAAGAGTTCTCTTAGGACATCATTGATTAACTCTTTAAAGACAGCTGGGGCTGTCCAAAGGACATCACCAAATACTCATAGTGCCCATTTCGTGTATTAAAAGCTGTCATCCACTCGTGGCCCTGCTTTATCTGAACCAAATTATAAGCATTTCTTGGATCGAGTTTCTTAAAAATCTTAGACCCTTAAACACGGTCAAAGAGTTCAGTAATCAAGGGAATTGGATAAGCGTTTTTAACCAATATTTTGTTAAGCCTGCAAAAATCGATACATGGACGTAGCTCTCCGTCCTTTTTAACAAAAAAAAAATCAGGCCCCTGCCGGGGATGAGGACGTATGGATGATGCCTCTGGCCAGCGCATCAGAAACATATTCCTCCATTACTCTATTCTCCTCTACCGACAGGGGATAGACACGACCCCTAGGAGGTGATGTGCCAGACATAAGCTCCAGAGAGCAATCATATGGACCATGTGGTGGTAAGGACCCGGCCTGACTTTCACTAAACACCTCCTTGAATGGTAAATACTCCTCAGGTAATGCTGGAGCGGATGCATTATTCAGTATGACAGGACAGGAGAGACAAGATTTATAACACTGAGGAGACCAGGCCAAGATATTGTGTGTGTGCCAATCCAACCTAGGTATCACGGTGCCCGTGTTTCTGTTGCTGAGCGGCGACATTGTTATTCTCTGCTGCCTTCTGATTGGCTGGTCTTAATTGCTAACACTGGGCTTGCCTTTATATACCCTGGGATGTCCTCCCTAAGGCACCCTTTCGTGGTGTACGAGTTCCTGAGTCTATTCTACGCTTTGCTGATTCGTGTACGACCTGGTCTGCCTGACTACGAGTCTGTTCCTGAAGTTCCTGTTGCTAAGCGCAGTTGCTGGCCATATCTGGCTGAGAACCCGCTCTGTTGCTGACTGTATTCTGGCTGAGAACCTGCTCTGTTGCTGACCATATCTGGCTGAGAACCCGGTCCGTTGCTGACCGTATCTGGCTGAGAACCTGCTCCGTTGCTGACCATATCTGGCTGAGAACCCGTCTACATTGCTGACTGTATCCTGGCTGAGAACCCGTTCCGTGCTGACTGTATCTGGCTGAAGAAACCTCTCTCTTGATGACTGGATCTGTATGAAGAACCTGCTCCATAGCTGTCCGTATCCTGCTGAGAACCTGCTCTGTTGCTGACTGCTGCTGGCTGGAGAACACGCTCCATTGCTGACTACATCTGGCTGTGTACTGCTCCTTGTCTGACCACTTCAGACTGAGACCCGCTCCGTTGTCTACTGTATCTGGCCATTGGACTCGTTCCAGGGCTGACCGCTGGTGGCGCTATTCCGTTCCGTTACTGTCTCCGGTTTGGTTAACCGGCTCCTGTACCAACCGTGTCCATTTGTGCCCTGGGCGACCCCTGGTAGCCATCGTGATACTGGGCTTTGCATTATCTGTGGTGGTGTGCCACGTGGCGCTGTTTCTTGTCGACCAAAGGCTAAGCTTGGGCTTAAGCTGCTCCTATAACTGCTGCTAGCGGTGTGCACATTCGAAGTACCAGTACAGGTGTTCTCACACTGACTATGTTACTCTGATCTCTCTCTCTGTGGCCTTCCTACCAGTTACGCTGTACTCATTCCCTCTGGGAGTTTTTCAGTAAGTCGCTGGGCGTTGACCATTAACCCTGTGGATACCTGGATAGTACAGGGAAGGGCTTACACTGCTCTCTGCAGTACCTCGAGCTAGAGCCAGCATTACACATTCCATACTGCAGGTTGTGTGCTCACTGGTTGTATTACAGCTGCCTATTGTCACCTCGATCCACCCCTAGCGTTCTAGGGTCTGTCTCTAGCAGTTACCTTGGTCTCAGTTACCCTTCCTGAGGGTAGCATTGCCACTCCACTGTTGCCCGGTAGTTGGGGACTAAGGGCTCGATTCAAATGTTGGCGTTAAAACCAACGTGAAGAAAAAAACTGCCTTCGCTCGTTAAGCAAGACCAGGTAACGTGAGATTCAAATCTTCCTTACCTAGAAAGCCTAACGAGCTATAACCAACAAAATACACGTTAATCTTAAACCTGCGTCGCATAGAAAATCTTACCTAAAAACACACGATAAAAATGTTACCTAGCACCACAGCCAATCACAGCACTGCAAAGTATCAAGTTCAGTCAGAAAATACAAAACCCACGTCTCCAGTTCTGAACAGCTTTCTCTGTGCTTCCCTACCCAGCCACTAGGGGAACACAGAGAAGGCTTTCAGCACCATGGACAGCTTTGAATGCCATAGGGATGTGCACTGCTCACCCCTGTGGCATTCAAAGGGTTAAAATCAATAAAACTAGTACACTAGAAACATGCTAAGCAATGCTTTCCTACCTCTCTGGTACTCAAAGGGTTAATTGTGGAATAAAAGACAGATTTGTCCACTACATGGAAGTCCATGAGGTGGATGTGCATGGGGTTAGTATGTCACATATATGCAATATATGTGACATACTAAGGGGGGGGATGTGGAAGGGGGCATTGTGTAGTGCTTGGTGTACTAGTTTTATTGATTTTAACCCTTTGAATGCCACAGGGGTGAGCAGTGCACATCCCTATGGCATTCAAAGCTGTCCATGGTGCTGAATGCCTTCTCTGTGTTCCCCTAGTGGCTGGGTAGGGAAAAGCACAGAGAATGCTGTTCAGAACTGGAGACGTTGGTTTTCTACTCTTACTTGTGTGCTGTACTCCAAAAAAAATAGGCGTTAGATTTCTGGAGAGAAATGTTGCAATTTAACGCGAGTTAGCCCTAACTCCAACATTTGAATAGCTTTTGGCGTCGTTTGTACATTATCCTCTATGGGTGAGATCTTGCTGTTCTGGCGACGGGCGATGTCTGTTTCAGAACTGGCGTGGCTTGTTTCTAGTAGAACATTTGCATTGCTCAATTGACGTTAAAACCAGCGTCTCCAGTTTTTTCTGGCGACGCCAACATTTGAATCGAGCCCTAAGTCTGGGTCAAAGTTGCCTCATTGCCATACAGTCTGGGTCTAAGTTGCCTAGTTGCCATTCCATACAGTCTGGGTCAGAGTTGCCTCGTTGCCATTTCCATCAGTTTGGGCCAGTGTGGTTTCGCTTCTTAGGGTTTGGTGCCCAGTGCCAGTTCCATTTCACGTGCACCCCCGGTGTAAGTTCACCTGGTCAGCTCTCCAATGGGTTGCCCTCGACCTCACTAATCCTGTCTAGAGTCTTTCTATTAGCTGTTAACCTGTTGTTCCAGTCCACCTGTTCTAGTACTGCAGACTTATTGCTATTGTATATTTGTATATCACTGTGTGATTTGCCTTGTGGGCCCCAGGGCCTTATTCCTTGTTTGCTCTCTATCAATAAAGTCATTTTAACCTTACCATCCTGTCTGAGTGTTCATCTAAAAACCATGACACTAGGGTTCTGCATCTGCAACCACGGAAACCCCAGCATGATGGCGTAATGTGGGGAGTTAATTACCTGAAACTTCAGGGTTTCAGTATGAAGGGCTCCCACCCTCAGGGTTAACAGAGTGGTTTCATGTATAATGTGAGATGGTAGCAGGGGTCTACCGTCAATAGCCTCCACGGCCAGTGGAGAAGAACGGGACTGCAACGGAACCTCTTTACTGGCCGCAAATTCCGCATCAATAAAGCAACCCGCAGCACCCGTATCAAGTAGTGCTGGGACAGAGACCGACTGGTCAGCCCAAGAGATGCACAACCTCAACATGGGCTTATCTGAAAAATTTTCTGGGGACTGAGAAATGCCACCCACTATCTGTCCCCGGTATGAAATTAGGTGCGGGCGTTTCCCGGATGTACTGGGCAGGACCTCAACATATGTCCTGGTTTGCCACAGTACAGACACAGTCCTTCCCTCCTCCTGAAGGCCCACTCCTGCTTAGAAAGCCAGGTCGCACCCACCTGCATAGGTTCGCTCCCTTCTGAGACAAGTCCAGGAAGCATGGAAGGTGAGGGAGGATAGATTGGGCTAATATTATGAGGAGATAGTCTGCCCGGAGCCCTCAGTAGGCACTCCCTAAACGAGGGTCATTCTCTGAGTCTGGTATCTATTAAGATACAAAACTAAATTAAGTCATCCAGTACGGTAGATAAATCACGGGCTGCAATTTCATCCTTCATGCAATTGTTAAGCCCCTGGAAGAAGCTGGCTACCAGGGCCTCGTTATTCCAGCCTACTTCTGCTGCCTGAGTGCGAAACGCAATGGCTTAGTCTGCCACAGTGTAAGTGCCCTGGCGAATGGTCAATAGGTTTTTGGAAGCCAAGAACACGTGGCCTGGCATATCAAACACACTTTTGAACGACCTCACAAACTCCGTGAAGTTATGCACAATAGGTTTGTCTGTTTCCCATAAAGGGTTGTCCTAGGCCAATGCCTTGCCCATGAGGAGAGATATAAGGAAGTTGACCTTACTGCACTCAGTTGGAAAGGCATGTGGCAGTATACCCCTGTGTTGTTTTACTTGCTTGTTTTATTTATATGTCAAATAGCAGTCTGTCACCTCTTTGTGAGGAATCAACTTTTCAGAGTCTAACCAGGTAGCTTACATTGGGTGCTTTAGTCTTTCAGATCATTACAGGTCTGCAAACAATGTTTTTTATGGCTGTTTTTTTGCAAGACATATTTTTTGCAGGGCTCGCCTTGTTGGAAGCTCACAATCAATTTTTTCAAGCCTTGCCTTAATGTTATATTTAACCTCTGACATTTATTAAGCCTGAAAAAATATTTTTTCAGGTTTTTTTTCTGTAAGCCTGCTGCCATGCTATTATTTTTAAAGAGAGAAATAAAAAACAATTCCTACTGGATATGGCAGATTTGTTTGGTGGCAGTGGTGGTGGATGGTGTGATTAATGTATTGAATGCTAGACAAATTATTTGCATTATCATGTTTCAATCCAATCTAACCTTGTGTTATTCTTAGGTTATTGCCAAACATTAATCAGTGTTCTTAACAGTGCTCCCAACTGTGGTAGATGGTAGCAACAATTCAAATCCCATCCTCACAGCTGTTATTAATGGTACATGTGACGTGGATTTCTCTGTCTTGTGTGTTTTGGCCACCTCTGCTACTTGATGCCCAAATGGTATTACATGCTGTTAATTTTAGAAATATGAGCGTCCCAGCACTGTTGCTTGAAAGCTGTGTTCTACAGTCATTAACAATATAACCAGCTGCACTGAATACCCATTCAAGCTGCACATAGCTATCCTGCAAGTATGCTATAACCATCTGCAGTGAGACAACTCCTAGCAGCTCCATAGTGATGTGCCACCACTGCCACCACCACAATTGGTAACTTACTGCCACTGGATCATATGAATTGCTTTCTGTGATGATGATGATGATGATGACATATTCAGAAACATTTTTGGATGTTCTTCCTGAGGTTGTTGCTTCTGATGGTTTAAACTCTTTATTTACTTCTTTTTCACTATGCTTTCTGCTAGTGTTTTTGGCCCTATTATTCTCTTTTACTTCCTCCACAATGCAGCCCTCTAATCTATCTTTTAGCATATGTTTCTGTTCTTTCACCAAATCTGATTCCTCAGAGAGATGCTGCTGAATCTGATCACGCATTTGTACAAATTCAGAAATGTTATGTTTAAAGCAGGGGTCCAGCAAAGGGCCATTTAAAGGAAATTATGTGCGGATCCTGCTCAAAGCATGCTAACTTGTCCTTCACTAGCTGGTACATGTGTGTTTGTAATTATTGTAAGATTCATCCTTATTTTTTCTGCAGCAAATATATCAGTGGAAAAATGTTACTCATTCCTGCCCCAACAGCTCACATAGTTGCCAATGACCAGGTGACAAAGATGATCCCTCCAAAGCCTTAGCTCTAGTATGTACAAAATGGAATTCCACTTGGTGAGGACCACCTTTTTAGCTGATAATGGAGCAGGTTGTTAATCTTTTGTATGTAACATAATGCATTGTGAGCACTGTAGGAGAGGCTAAAATGGGCACAGTGGATACATTGGGGCTCGATTCAGTTGAGTCCGTTAAGGTAAAAAACAGCCGGTGAAGGATTTAAAAACACAGTAAGCCATTCAATTCCCTATCTTATGAACAGCTAACGGCATTTTTAGAAAACGCAACGGCCAATAATATAACATCCTATGGAACAAAGATCCCCAGCTCTATTCAATTGTTTGCGGTCGGGCAAACACCTGACAAATTGATACATTTAGTGTAGGAAATTCTGCACCCATATGTTTTGGCCGTATATCACACAATAGCAAAAAAAAAAAAAAAAAAAAACACAGCTGGATAAACGAAAACAGAGAAATAGCATATAGGACAAGCACACCAAAGGCAACATTAGCCCCAGCAAAACCAAACACAACAGCAATTCCTATGCCCCACAAACAAGTTACAGACAAACGTCAAAAGCCCATCAGCCCCCCAAGTGACATACCCCGGAACAATGGGGGTTAAACACAACAACTGCACCTGTCATTCAAAAGTAAACTAAGCTCACCTGTGCATCATCAAGAGCCCGTGGAGACACAATATGCACCTGACAAAGTCACACACATACACAGCTACACAGCAATCAGAATACATCAGAAAAAAAAACCCACACACCGATAAATGCTTACCTGGATCACAAACACCATCTCATTGGTCACTATATATCCCATGACTGCTCCTGGGCAACAACCCACCACTGTCTTAAAGGGACATCTCGGTGTCCTAAGACTGGGCGTGTGTACACTCAGACCACTCAGAGAGACAGAGAGAGAGTTTACAAACATAATGCTCGCATACCTATTTCTTTGGAAACAAAGAAGATGAAGGTGTACAAGGGCTAGGGATCACCATCCTCCCCAAAGCACACCTGTTGATGCTGATGCTCCTCCTGTACAGTCATACAGGAGTCCATCTCCACCTGGAGAACCACACCAGGCAGCAGCACCCCAGCTGCCACACCCGGATCTCCCACAGCTGCTACAGGGACCTGTGGAGCAGAGTGGTGATGACAGACATCCGCAAAGACCCAGGATATTACATACAAGGATCATGCTCCTGGGAATGATGGATGCTGAAGTCAAAGACAGTTATAGGCTGAAGTCCCACAGCGTCATACAGTTGTATGAGGTGATCAGGGATGACATCAACCCCATTTTTTTTTTTTTAAAACATCTTTATTAATATTGAAGTCAATACAAAGGTAAAAGGTATACAAATATGATATTAACAAAGTTGATGTTGTACAATGAGCCAACATTACAATGGAGTGATCTTACAGGTAACCTTTATAAAGTTATCTAGACAACATTGTATCACTGAGCATTAAACGAGATTAGAAGTATTACATAGCATAGTTATTTGCATGTAATACATAGGGAGAAGGAGGGGAGGAGAAGGTCTATATCTTGTTGGTTTTAGGTAGCAAGCCTCGGACCATTAAGCCTTGGTGTCACTATATCAATAACCCACGAGATAGAAAATATGAGACTAAACCAACAGATCCCCCAAAAAATCATAGAGCCATACATCCTCTAAGGGGGAGACTGGCCCTCTCTCCAGGAGAACCATGGTGACCATATGGACTTAAAGGAGTCCAATCTACCTATGACCGTTGCATGAAGATGCTCAGAGGCCAGAAACGAGTCAACTCTAGATTTTCACATGTCTGAAGAAGGAGATCTGGCATCTTGCCAAAACAAGGGAATGGTGAGTTTTTCTGCATTAGTGAGGAAGTAAAATAGAACCTGCTGTGTTTTACTAAATGTCATTGTCTCAGGAAAGAATGCCAAGAGGAAGACAGATGGTTCACATGGGATAGCATTGGAAAGTATAGCTGAGATGAACTGGCATATCTCTAGCCAATAAGAGTGAACTTTCAAGCATGACCACCATATGTGGAAGAATGTACCTCTAGCAGCCTGGCAACGCCAGCATAGGGCAGAGGTAGTCGGAAAGATTTGTGCCAAGCGATCAGGAGTCCTATATCAACGAGATAGTACTTTAAAATTGATCACTTTCAAAGCAAAATCATGCGAAGCACCATACAGAGTGGAAAAGATCTGGTTCCACTTTTATACTGATAAAGTCAAGTCCAGATCCATCTCCCAGGATGTCAAATAATAGGGTTTAGTCACGTTTGTCGGGCATGATAGGAAAGAGCGTATCTTAGACATTGTCTTTGTCTCAAAATGTCCCTTACAGACTAGTGATTCAAATCTAGTAGGCTGGCGAGACTTGTTGCCCTTTGAAAACAAGTTCCCAACTAAATGTTGCAATTGTCTGTAATGCCAATATTGTGACTGTGGAAGATATTTAGTGTGACATAGGTGTTCAAAAGGGAGGATAGTTCCCTCTGGTGTCAGGGAAGCTAGTGTACTGATTCCTAGTTGTTTCCAAAGCTTGAAGGGACCCCCCTGGCACCTGGCAGGAAGTGTATTGAACCATAAATAGAGAGGAGAGGGGAGGGAAATGAAGACAGACCCAACTTCTCACAAGTTCTGAAGCAGACCTCTAAAGCATGTGATAGGACAGGGTGTGCAGAGAAGGACCTTTTGGCCTGCACTGGGGATTGCCACATCAGATTGTGTAAGTCCGAAGAGGGACAAGAATCCTGAATAATTCTTATCCAGTCCTTAGGTTTCCCTCCGTGACAGTTTAAAAATGGAACTAGTGCACAAGAGTGGTATTATTGGGTCAGGCCCGGTAACCCTAATCCCCCCTGAGAGGGTGAACGGTAAAGATGGTGGGCTGCCAGTCTGGGTTTTTTTATAAGACCAAATAAAAGAGTTAATTGCAGATTGGAGCTTAGTTAACTCACTATCAGGGAATCGTAGTGGGAGAGTTTTAACCAGACAAAGCAATTTCGGCAAAACTACCACAGACAAGGTGTGTCAGTTATTTTGGGGTATATATAGGTGTATTTGAATGTATGTGACACTTTTGTGTGCTGTGATTGGCTGTGGGTTTGAACTTGTCTTGACAACAATCAAGTTTGCTAGACAACGTAGACCATTATGTTTTTCCTTGACATGAGATATATCATACATTAATTATTAGCTGATAGGGGTGCACGGTGAGGTGAAAAAAGATGCGACACAGGTTTTGGCTCTACGTGGATTTGTTGGGCCTACATTTGTTAGCCATTCTTGTAGACTAATATTAAATTGCACGTAAATCATTTCATATAGCCTAATGCTGGCCTTTTTTGCTCTACCGTATTTTTTACTGGAATCAATTGAATCAAGGCCTTATTAGCTCTCTGAGGATTTCAGATTCTGTGAGAATTCTAGTCACTAAATATAGCCACTAAACTTACTAAATTTAGGACATGGGCAAAGCAGGGTACATCTACCATATCACCTGTTCTCAAGGCAGCTATTATGTTGGAGCCATTAACAGCAGAAACAAATTCAGCCTTCAAGGAGTAGGGTACAAGCCACCTGTTCTAGTTTATTTAACACATCTATGGCTTTATGAGATTTTCTCTCACAACTATGTACACACAACATGGAGTGCTAATGGTATTGACTACCCTGCTGTTGTCCTTCAGTAATACCAGAGGCTGTGATATGATATTGCATGCTGTTGCTGCCCACTGGTGAGAGGGAAACCCAGTAAGCAGTAACAGTCATAGTCTGTACTTTGGCTGCTTGTCAACATATTTGTTGTCAGGTGAATTGTCTTGCCTTATTGGGTTTCTAGAACTTTGCCCACCACAATAACCACCTGCTTGTAGAATTCTGGCACAGCCACACATGAAAAAATAGCTGTGACTTGGGATTTGGATTCTTTAAAACCTCTGTTTTTTACAAAAGAATAATCAACAGAAACATTTTTACCACTTGAATCTCGGGTAAAGTATATTTATACAGTAGGTTTCATAGACTGACAGGCCACTACTACTGCTGGGGCTAGATGTTGCAACTGCACTTCCAACAGAAGCAGAACACTCATTATAGCTAGGGTTGTGGATGATGATGACCTGCATTGTTGATTATTACTCAGTAATTGTGTGTGGCTGTATGGGAGTTAGACTGGGAAGCAGTGACAATGCTGATGATGGCTCACAGGATAATTGTGTATTTTTAGGTGTCTTTGCTTGTCCAAGGTAAGACTTTCCAGCTGATTTCTCAAACAGTTTTTAAACAGACACAATGCACATTTTCAGTGGTGGAAGACTGAGTGGTGGAAGACTGAGCCCTTTCCTTTCAGCTAATGTTCTGGCCATGTCATCATCTCTCTCAATCACAACTTCATCTCTAGCAGAAGAAGACAAGAATCCTAGCTATATTCTAGATCAACATCACCAGAAATAAATAGGTTATCCTATTAAGTTGCCTACTGCTTCTTCCACATTAATTTCATATTCCACCTTTATGGAAAGGTGTTTTTACTGTGAATGTGAGGACATCTTCAGTGATTTATAAATGGTTTATTAATACTACTGGTGTTGGAGGAACTTTTTACATCACTTTTACAAACAGCCTCCTTAGGTAGAGAAGGATCATCACTGTTTACTGTTCAAGCTGCATCAACCATGACTGCAACCAGTTTTTGGACTACTACTTTATTTACACATTCCAGCACTGCTTCTACTCCATACTCTTGTCCCTAGTACATTTTTTGGACATTATCATTATCAAAGTCATGTGGATTTTTTTTTAACATCTACAAAACAGAACTGATTGCATGTGCTTAGGGATAGGTGAAATTTTCCGCCTTAAACTGAAATCGGCGAAAAATGTCACTTTCTGCTTGGCGAAAAATTTCCCGCAAAAAGTCCCAATTTTACACTTTTTCACACTTTTTTGGCCTAGCTCATTCCATTGAAATCAATGGGAACATAGAAGTTACACACAACAGATAGCAAATGTTATTTTATTTCCCAAAGACATAGTATAAAAGGTGCATGAGGGTGCCTGTGTTGGTGGGGAGTGGGAAAAGAATCAGTTGAACAGGGAATGTTTTTTTGGGGGGGTTGTTTACTGGGATTGGGGGGCAGTTAATAAAAAATAAATCCTAAATAAAATAAAAAAACCCCCAGTAAGACATGGTATAAAAGGGGTCTGAGGAGGGTGCCTGCATTGGTGAATGAATGAATCATTTGAACAGGGAATTTGTTTCGGGGGGGTTTCTTGACTGCTATTGGAAGGACAGTTAATAAAAAATAAATAAATAAGAAATTTGTATTTGAAGTGATAGAGACATGAAACCCCTGATATAAGCTGCCACTGGGGTGGACTGATACTTGTAGAGGATGATTTCTTAGATTTGTTGCTAGAGGCCCAAGCCCTGAGGAAAGATTGATTTGTAGGACTTAGGCTTGTTAGAAACAAACCCCCCAAAATTATTTATTTATTTTTGTAGGACTATGGTTTTTATTTATTTATTATTATTTATTTATTTTTTTCAAAGCACAAGCCCTGAGAAAAAGATAAAAATGCCCTACTGGCCTAGTACCAGCAGATCATGTTGGCCTGTGCCCACTGGCCATTGTCAAATGTCCTCCTGAGTTGCAACAGCTGTTTCTACTGCTGCTGCTAAGTTGTTATGCAGCAGGATGATTAGGCAGCTGAAAGGAAATGGGATCAACAATAGCAGTAACATGGCCACAACTGGCTTCAGTGATGTGCCTGAGGCAATAGCAGCACAATAAGTAGTCCCCAGTCTATGTGGAGAAAAGAAGAAGTTGGCCAATAATTCTTCTCCACCTGCCCCTCTTCAAAATCTTGGGTGTGCTATTAGAATACAAATGTTTCCCTTGAGAGCAGGAACAGTGGCTCTCATCAGCAACTGCAATGTGCACAGTGTGTATGTGGTAAATAACATCCGGGGGCACACCTGTATCCAAACACCATGACACACAAAACCAAATACTGCCGCTGTCATTATACCCCTTGTCCAGACCCCGCTGAGGACACATGATAACTTGCTGACAGTTTAATAGTAATGATGAACACTCCCTACCACCATCTTAGCATATTCTGCAGGATGGAATCTCCTCAGATGCTACTTGATGCATTGATTAAGATTCTCCTCCACCACACTGTCATGTGTGGTCAGTGCACCACACAGTGTGCAGACAAACTGCCACATACTAACATCAACAGAGTGGCTATCATTTGGAGGTGGAGGTAACGATGAATGAGGTGGATTGATAGAAGATGTAGTTACCCTAGAAGGTGATGGCGAGCTAGTTGTTTCACTCATCATGGAACTTCCAGTCTCTGTCTGGGTTGCTCTATTCCTCCTCCTCTTTGATCTCCACCTTGCCTCTTGTTGCCTTTCTGGAGAGACTTGGACAGCAAAAACGGTGCTTGATTTCTGTAGTGGGTGTTTATCTTTAACATGTTTGGCGTAAATGTCATGGTGTCTGTGTTTCATGTGTGATATCAGGGTGCTTGTGCCAAGGTGTTTTCACTCCTTCCCTCTTCTCACTGACTTGTCACAAATTGTGCTCAATGCCATCGTTGATGACTGCACTGTGCCTGCCCCAACAGAAAAATAGTCCCACACCCATGATGACTTCAGGGGGAAGGGAACAGATGGAGAAGAATGGCCTCTTTCTTCTTGTCCTCCACATTCCACTTCATTGCCTGTGGCAGCAGATAATGCTGCTGTTGCTGCTACTGCCTCAGACCAGGTGTATTGCTGGCTCTGGCAAGTGGAATCTGTCCTAGTCCCACATCACTTGTTGACCCCATTCCCTCTGTGCACATGGTGGTCTGTGGCACACTAGCTTGCTCCTCAGCATCCTGCTGCCTTTGCAACTCAGCATCAGAAGGAATTAGAACAGTTGCAAATTCCTCTAATTCCAAAATCTCACTGCTAGTGGTGGTGGTGGTTATGCCCATCCTCATTACTGTCTCCCATTCCTTTTCAGTTTCTGCTAAAAAGGCCATCAATGTATCTTCCACCCAGCTTCTCCAGCATCTTCATCACCACTCCCACTAGTCCCTATATGCTACTGCTCTATTCCAGACATCTCATTGCTGCTTGGAGGAAGTGACAAGCAATGTGACAGAGGGTCCCCTATTGTCACATTTGCCATTTCCTTTTGACCTGAAGAGGAAGCAGACTAGCACTAGCAGCAGTAGCTGCAGGCACAGACAGATGATCTGTGCTCATGCTGGTGGTGGTCGTATTAATTCTGAGCATGCTCTCCTCCCACAACACCAGTTCTGGCTTCTTCAGGATCATGTTCCACCTGGACACTGTAGTGAAGGGAAGGTGAGGAAGACTCCCAGAGCCAGGGGAATGATGTGGGCTTCCTTGACCACTAGTCTGTATGCTCTCAAATGTTTCCCCTACCACAGCTGCTTCACCATTACTGCTACTACTACTAACAGCAACCACATCATGTTCAGCCGCAGAGTCTTCCTCCTCAGTCTCACATTCACTAGTAATATGAGGATATTATTGACTACTCCCTCCTTCACTCCTAACGCTAACAAGCTGCTGGACCTTAGTAGCAGTAGTCCGAGCACTGGCAGGACTGCTTGGGAATGGCAAGTGTGATTTAGGTCACACTTGGCATCATTTTTTCCTTCCCCCCTCCTGGGTACTACAAGACACACTAGCAGCAGGCAAAGTAATGGTGGCAGCAGGTTCATCACTGGCAGCAGGTACAGCCCTGGTGGCAGCAAGGACAGCAATGGTGGCACTGGCAGCAGGGGCAGCACATCTTGCAGCAGGCACAGGCAGCTGACTTGTCCTGCTCTCACTAGCACCGCCCTTTTCTCCCTCCCTTCCCATTCCCTTTTCTCCCTCCCTTCCCATTCCCTTTTCTCCTTCCCTTCCCATTAAATTCCCCAAGATCCCTTGGGGTGATTTAGGGGGACTGGACAGCATTGCTTCAGTACTGCTAGTCATTTCCTCCTCCTCAGACTCAGTGGACACATAATAAGGGTCCTTCCAGTTCCTCCTTTTGCTGCGCATAGTGATAACAGTCACTTTGAGCTTCTCCTGCCTCAATTTTGCCAAAATATCACAGCAGAACAGCACAGCACTTCTATCTCGCTCTGTAGATGCTTCTATTGTGTCTGCCTTCCGCAAATGCATCACATTTTTATAGTGGAAATGCAAAAACAGAGTAAATCAATGGGCAGAAGCTTTCTAGCCATTGAAAAAGTGGTGAAAAACGTTGGCCAATGGGGGAAAAAAGGGAAAATTTTAATTGCTAGTTTTAAAGCGGATTTTCCTGCAAAAAAACGGTAAACGACGTGGTTTTCATGAAATTTTTCTTGGGAACACAGCAACAACTTTCTCACATATCCCTATGTCATGCCTTACCCTTTACACAATACTGTGTCATATAGAGTATGTCTCTAGCTCTTTTAGTTATCTGTCAGCCTTAGTCACAGCTCACGTCACTATCCCTGTCTCTGTCATCTATTAGTCAAACTATTTAAAAAAAATAAAAAAAAAACTGTCCCTATTGCAGTTTAAAAAAAAACAAAAAAACTACTTTTGTAACTGCATGAAGCTAATGTAAAAACGATTTCAACTGCTGCTTTCTATCTCTCTCTCAATGTCACTGCAGTGTGTAGGCTCAGTTAACTCAGGAAGGAACTTGAATCATCTGCCTGCCTCTTCTCGGTCAAACAAGATTTGGAGTATTTTGTGTAAATCTCCTTACTCCCTTCACACTCCTCCAGAGAAGAAATTGCCTTTACACAAAACTCCATAAACTAAACACCAACGTCACTTTATTATGCCACTTTATTTGCCTATTTTAAAGGGACAGTAATGTTTCATAGTAAAAGCAGCTCTAATTAATCATCATAGTATTTGGACTTTGGAGAGTGTTATTTCAATTCTGTGAGAGTTGTAGTTCTAGAGTAATTCAATGAGAAAGTGTCCCCCTCCTGCCCCTTTTACTGATGTAACACTGCTCAGCCAGATCAGAAGGGAGGTGCCCGGGTAGATTGCAGAGAGGGACAATCTTCAATTAAGATAAGGGAAAAACCTGAAAAACTTGTCAAGGGGGGAAGGGCTTTCATTGTTTTCATGGAAAGAAGAGTGTCCCCTGCTGTTATCTGTCTGGTCTATGGACTGCATGCCACATCTGAGAAGAGATGGCTTACACTAGGTAAAAGGGGCGGGAGGGGGAAACTTTGCTTGTGAATATCTCTTAAACCATAAAGGTTTGAGATATAAGACTTATATCGTTCTTCATGTTATTTTTAATGCCTACAAAATAAAATAAAGATAAAATGAAGTATTACTATCCCTTTAATTAGCATTAAATGTGTGCTGCTTTACCTGTCTCTAAAAAAACACAGAATAACATGTTGTGGGAAACTGACACCCTTTTGATACTATACTGCAGGGAAAGATGGGAAACTTTTAATGTGTGTGTGGAGGGGAATTCAGTCTTACCTTTGATATAAATGCAAAGAGCAAGGCAGGAAAACATAACTTTATTATAATAAAGTACAGACAGCAATAATGAAAGGCACACTAGCCCAAAAGGACAGTACAGATTTAGTACAATACACAATGGCAGGAAACGTGCACTCTGAGGAGATGTACTGAGAGTAGCCAGTCCCCTAGCGGGCTAGGGAGAAGAGGAGGCAGCGACTGGCAGATGATGGTACTGAGACTAGAACCCAAAGGAGATCGGAGGCCCACGATAGACTACTGGAAACAAGGACGCTAGATAACTAGGGATATACGGAGGCAACGCAGCACAGGCACTGGCAACCAGGACCCTAGAATGCTAGGATTCCAGCGGAAGACAACTGGCACACAAACCCAGGAGCGCTGGGTCACACGGGACCTGATAGAAAGCAAGGCAGCTCAGGCCCTAGGACACTAGGGTCACCGAAGGACCTAGGCAACTGCTACTGGTAATAGAGACCCTAGAACACTAGGGGTGGATCGAGGCAAATGAACATGGAAGGCAACCGGTGTCCCAGCACTTAAAGTGCATACATGGTATGATACGCAACAGCTGGCTCTTGAGCCTTGAGGCTACTGCAGATGGCAAGACGAGCAACAAACCTGCCTAGAGGATCTAGGAACAGAAAGGTTCCAGAGGTAATGCGCCCAGAGGAATATCTGCAACTCCCTCAGGGAGTGAGCCCAGCTAGTGGGAAGCGGAGTAGGGGACACGTACAGATAACAAGAGTAACACAGTCAGAGCTGAGACAGCACTGAACCGGTACTTTGCATGTGCGCACCGCCAGAGGTGGTTAACCAGTATAAGCGGCTTCAGCAACAAGTTCTCAGCCTAAGGTCAACAAAATAAGCGAAAGCTCCAACCAGACGCCACTACAGTGGGAATGCAACCAGATTAGTCAGCAGTGTAGCGGGTTCGCTAACCAGATCTGTCGGCAGTGTAGCGGTTATCAGCCAGGCCAGTTAGCAATGGAGAAAGTACACAGCCAGGCAGTCAGCAACAGAGCAGGTTCTCAGCCAGATCAGTCAGCAACGGAGTGGATTCTCAGCCAGATCAGTCAGCAACAGAGCAGGTTCTCAGCCAGATTGGTCAGCAACAGAGCGGGTTCTCAGCCAGATCAGTCAGCAACAGAGCGGGTTCTTAGCCAGATCAGTCAGCAACAGAAATCAGCAAATCAGGATGCACAGGAACGTCGTCAGGCAGGCCAGGTCATACACGAACAGAGCATAAACAGGAACTCATGTCAGGAACAGGTACACCACGAAAGGGCGCCCAAGTACTATCATGACAAGGTATATAAAGGCTGGCCATGGGTGGAGTCAAGATCAATGACCAATAAAAGTGAGGCAGTAAAAACCAGGAAGTGATAATGTCGACACCTGCAGCCAGGAGCATGAGCACCGTGATAGCTATGAAGTATGCCTGCATTAGAGATGGAGCTAGTACATACTGAATTTAACTGATAGCCAATTATTTAGATTTGTATCAGTGACACAGAGTGGCAAAAGGGCGTAATGAAAAATGCAAAAAAAATGTAATAGAATCAAGTCCAGAAACATAGTAACATAGCTGGAAAAAAACATACATCCATCACGTCCAGCCCATGGCAAAACACCCCTGTTGATTCAGAAGAAGGCAATAAAACCCCCACAAAACACAAAGCCATTTCCAATTTAGTCCTAAGTGGGTAAAAAAATTCCTTCCTGACTCCAAATGGCAGTCAGATAGTTTCCTAGATCAACAACCTATCTACTTTGAAGCCATCTGTCATAATTCTCAATATTGTTCTGTGCTAGATAGGCATCCATAGCCTTTTTGAAAGCAAATACAGTATCTGCAGTACAACATCCTGAGGCAAAGAATTCCAAAGAAATACCACCCTTGTGTAAAAAATCCCTGCAAAGTGAGACAAGAGCAGGAAACAGTGATCGAAAGCACAAAAGTATGACAGCATCTATCTATCGCTCTCTCCCTCCCTATACACATATACAGGTGTGGAGTGTCAGAATGACAGACCTGTCCAGTCAGTGGAGCCTCTCCATGGGTTCTTGTCCTGGATACTCTGGATGAGATGGCTGTCACTTCCTGTGAATCTAGCTCTTGCAGTGGCTGGAATGACATTCACCAGCCAGCTTCCCTCCAGGAATCCCCTCCAGAATACAGCTTGTATTGAGGAGGGTAAAACAGAACTCTCTTCATTGAGCAAATACACAACATTTATACACTTTCAGCTGGCATCCTTGTGCACATAGTCAAGTGTCCAATCAGGGGAGCCCTAGGGGGACCAATCAGAGGCTGTATTTTAGTATCCAATCAAAGCCCCCCTTTCCAATACAGGAAAAAGTCATTGAAACAAAACTCCTCTCATGGCAGGGGTTAATTAGTATTCCTTTGCTGTCTCTCTGCAGGGGACAATCTATCACAAGCCCTAGACTTCAAAATCCTGTGTACAAAGAATGCACAGCAAAATTCAGTACAAAGGTAAATAACATAGGGAGACATTCACCAAATTATTATCTACTGGCACTTAACACAGGAGACAACAACTTTTAACAGTAGGGAATACCGGAGGCTCATCTCATATTACAAGATATTAATTTTGTTTGTTATTTTACATCTTATATATATATATATATATATATATATATATATATATATATATATATATATATAAATGTAACACTGAGCAAATAACTGTCAAAATACCACACTGTAATAAATGGGACATACTCCTTTGAATCTTAGACTTGACCAAACATGCAGCCATATCTAGTATTTGCCCTAAAACCATGACATATCATTAACAAGAGATCAAAAAAAGGATAACATTTTTTATCCACACAAATCTCTGAATTATCCAGATTCATAGATTCCCAGAGGGTGAACTTTTTTTTACTTCAAATTTAATCCATTGCTGCTTGAGAACCTACAAGGCAAAGAAGGGATTGCATACATATTGTGAGGGGGAAAAGTGTATTTTTTAACTTTTCTTGTCAGGGTGCAAATATGCATAGGTTTTAATGGACATCAAGGCCCTCCTGCACCTAAGAGGGTTAAAGGGACTACAGTTAGAGTGACAATGGTGTTGTGTCTTGAAAGTGAGATCTATGCAGTAGATCCGACAGGCTTACTTACCCTGCTACTGATATCTAGCACTTAGAAAATACTCTTGCACACCATACACTAAGAAATTGCAGTGGCATTCTACTGATCTGAGGGTTATTGTCTCTTGTAATTAATCTAAGGTCAAGCACTACTTGGAAACTAATTTTTTTAGGGCCAGAGAAATGTGTAAAAAGCAATGTCTTGTATAATCCTCGGGCCCATAAAGGGTTAATCAATTGGGCACCCTTTGCTGTGCAAATTCATATTTAAATGAACATCTCCTGTTTCTTTTCTTTCTAATTACTGCATAAATAAAGATCATCTTGGGAGACAACGGGGGTTTTGTATTAAGGTGTGATAAAGAGGTGATAAAGCAGAGATGACTTCTCCAGTGATATCACTTAACCGATTCCTATTTTTGTGTCACCCCCCCATCCCCTTTGTGTGTCTCTTTCCCCCCCCAGCCCCTTTCCGTGTCTCTCCCCACTCATCCCATTTGCATGTCTCTTTTTCCCCTTCACCTCTGTGTTTGTCATTGTCCCCTTCTCCAGCCCCTCTGTGTGCATCATTGTCCCCTTCCCCAGCCCCTCTGTGTGCATCATTGTCCCCTTCCCCATCCCTTCTGAGTGTCTCTGTGTTCCTTTCCCTAGCCCCTCTGTGTGTGTCATTGTCCCCTTCCCCTCTGTGTGTGTGTCAGTCCTCTTCTCCTCTGTATGAGTCACTGTCCCTTTCCCCAGCCCCTCTGTGTGTGCCTCTGTCCCCTTCCCCAGCTCCTCTGTAATTGTCATTGTCCCCTTCCCCAAACCCTTTTGTGTGTCTCTTCCGCCCTTGTGCTCCTGCTCACCTCCCTCCTTGTAGCGTGGCCGAGCGAACCGCAGTAGAGGATCTTCTGTATCCTCTATTCGGCCTGACAGGAAGCTGTTCTTTGATCCTAGTGAGCACTTTCTGTCAGACTGGGTAGAGGATACAGAAGATCCTCAACCTTCGGTCTGCGTGGCCATGCTCCAAGAAGTTATTGGCAGGAGGGGGAGTGCTGTGCTGTGTGCTCCCCTCCTACCAGTTACCTGTTGGCTGGTGCCCGAAATAACATGCCTTGGGGCAGCAAATTGCCGCCCCTGTCAAAGTGCCACCTGGGTTCCATGGACCCATCAGGACCCATGTAAGGGCTGGCTCTGATTTTAGTGCATCACCCACGACTTCTCCAGTGATTTCACTTCTCTAATTCCTATGTTATGGAACCAGTGCACTAAGATTTCTGCACCCTTGGAGATCTTGGTGCGTAGGTACTATAAAATAATATAGGAAATGGAGAAGTGATATCACTAGAGATGTTATCTCAACTTTATCACCTCTTTAGTTCATAACCCCCTGTGCATTGATAGCAAACCGGTTAAATGATAGAATGCAGAAAGTTGTAAATGTAACATTTTCAAGCTAGTCTAAAATTGTAAGTGGAGTACTTCAAGTTTTGGTCCTGGGTACAATACATAATGTGTTTATTCATGATCTTGCAATTGGTGTAGGAAAAGAACAAGATTATATGTATATAGCCTACTGTGTGGCACTATCAACAAGTGTCCCCAATAGAATATTATAGGGAGCTCCACACATAACCAAGATATATGTATAAAAAAGTACAACATTTAGATCACACAAAAGATTCTTCAAAAGACTAGAGGAGGTAAACAAGTTCTATTGATCATAGGGTATCTTTGCAGTTGTTGGTTTGGCAGGGATCCAAAATACACGTAAGACAAAATAGAACAATAGCGCAGAAAATATTCCTCTAAGAGTAGTATTCTGAGTAATATTACACCTTCACCACCATGCTCTAATGGAATCATACTCACTTGGTTGAGAGTTTTAGAACTGCCTCTCAGTGTAATGGCTCTTGTGGTTTAAACCCCAGGACGGTTAATACCTCTTTGCTTGCTGGTCTTTTCCACAAGCTCTACCTCCTTGAGTACAGGATCCACCAGGAATTTTTACTGGTTCACTGGGAGGTATATCAAACCCTCTAGTAGGGCCCTGTATTGCCAGTCTGATAGTAAGGTGTATAAGTCTAAATGACTATATGATAGAAGGCCTTAATATATTACAAAATAGGGCATGGATAAGGTAATGTTGGACAAGGGTTTATTATTACAATATACAAAAAAAAAACTATAAAACAGCAATTGCAATATTGGCTAACACATAAATAAAACAGCAACAGAATAATGCTATACGTGTTTTGTGAGATAAACTCACTTCTTCAGGAGTATATAACAAATAGTTGTTAATATGCCATACCTCCAACATATATAGAGAGAAGTGTGTCCCTTCATTCTGCATTTTCCAGCCAAACACTCTCTGCTTCCATGCATCGGAGTACAGCAAAGGAGGACACGTCCCTCATACACTGCGTCATGTGTTCCGACCATGGAATGTTGCTATTCAACCAATCGCATTGGTTATTTTCCCATCCTCAACACTTCTCTCTGGATGGTTGACTGGCAACCCACCATAACTCTAATGGGCAAGGAATAACCTAAGTCCCAACTAAATGGCTCAATAAAGATCTTTATCAGACCTATATCAAAGAACAATTCAAGTCCTCACCATAGCTCCAATGCCGGCAAGCATCATAATTCCTTTAATACCATAGTTATTGATTGCATCTCTCTTCATACCACTGGGCCGCAAGTTTATAGATTCAATCCCCTATTGGTTTACAGTGCATATGCCAATACATTTTACAATACAAATTACAACATTAATCTAAGCAATGGGTCAGGTAAAATAGTCTCATATACCTAGGGTTTCTGAAAGAAAGGGAGGAAGTATATGTGAAAATGAATTCCTAGTGGATCAATTATAAAACTATAAGTTTTAAATTATATTGTTATAATTATATTTTTAAATGGTGGTGCAAAATGGGTATAGTGTTAATTCTCACTTCACGGTTGTTGCCAGGAACAAGATCCCTGCTACTGGATCACAAGCAAACAATAGACTTATCAAATATATTTCCAGCTCTTCCATTAGTGAGTATATTAACAAGAACACATATACTACATTCTTTAATACCAAAAAAATGTGTTTATTTCACAGGTGTGATGCATAAGTTATAAGCAGAGGGTGATAAGTGGGTGTTTGTGTACGATACACACACAAGTGAGCCAAAAGGGGGTGAGTTATGAAGAGAGAGGTATTCCTGGGTGTTTGTGTGTGTGTATCACACTCTATGTGTGTGTCTGCAAGTTGTGCCTTGCATGTATGTGTGTGTTTGTCTTACACACAGTAATTTTATATATATATATATATATATATATATATATATATATATATAAAAGACAGATTCAAAACAGCACTTGTGGATCTACACAAAATACAAAAGAATTTTTTATTGAGCAGGGTCAATGTTTCGGCACACACCTGACTGCTGTTTGGTGGGTGTTTGGTGGACACCCTTTCATAACCCGCTCCTTAGTGGCAGCATTGACCAGTGTGAAATTGGCAAACATCACAGACCCTCCAGTCAAGAGGATAAATTATTGAGGAAAAAGAACCTGAGGAGGTCAAAACCTGATTCATATTGTTCCCCTGATAGTGAGGAATTCTCTGATGTGGACTGGACCCCATCTTCTAGTGATGAGGAAGACTATGAGGTGTCTCCACCAAAGAAGAGCAAATCTCAATCCTCTGGTTACCCCTTCTGACACGGCTGCCCTTGGTATCCTAGATGCCATGGGCGAGCTCCTTTTTGACCCTGAGGGCCTACACTGCTCAGTACCTGGAGACTTGGGTCTGCAAGCCCATAAGCAGAGCTACAAGAAAGAAATTGAGAACCGATTGCTCACGTCCTCTCATTCCTAACAAGGTGTGCGACACCCCCGAGTTAGACACCAAGATGGTGCAATTTATTTCTAAGTCTAGCAAAGATCCCAGAAAAGGGATAGATAAGGCCCTTAAATCATGCCAAGATAAACTCCTTGACACTCTAGGTCCAATTACTAGAATCTTTGAACTGTCTGAGGAAGCCCTGTTATCTACAGTAACTCCCCTATTGATGTCCATGTCCTCAGGGCTGGGTGCAAAGAGCCATCTGTTTAATTGGCAATGCCAATTCAGATTTAGCCTCTGAAAGGCGCCGGGCATTCTTATTGAGAATCAACCCCAAACTAGCTGATATGGCTAGTTCTGAACGTGGTCCTTCTGCTAAAGGCTAGTTGTTTGCGACTCCTTTATCAAGGAGTTGGGCCAGTTTGTTTCCTCTTTCATGGCCCTTGATAAGGCTCAGTCTTCCTTGAGAAACATCTTTCACCCCAAAATTTTTGCCAGGGCCGGGAGAGGCAGGGCCCTCTTTCCAGACCGTAGTCGCCAATCCCGACAGCAATTTCAGGGCCCCACCTATCCAGCCTATCCTAACTACTGGGGTCAACTCCCGCTGCAATCCAGACAGCAGGGACCTTTCTTTTTTTTTTTTGCAAGGTTCACTTACCAAGCTGCTCGTATGCTGCCGTCTATGGTGGATCTCACAGGTCACGATCCACGTTGTTGTACCAACATAGAAAATAGAAAAAAGAAAGAAGACAGAGCAATACAATATGCCTCTAAGTGTAGTAGTCAGCTTATATAGACATGATTCCCCTTTTCCCTCTGGGTGGTATACTCACATGTGCGAGAGGCTTCCCCTGCCTCTGTTTGCATGGCCTGCGCTGGATTTTGAGCTTCACTCTAGGCTAGTGATCTCTTATTTTTAGCTCTGATGGTTTAGAACAACAATTGTGATAATGCTGTTCCTAGTCCTTACCACACACAAGTTACACTATGTGCTGACAGTACTTGGAACTATTTAATGATAATAAAAAATAAAACACATGCGGTAAAAAACCCACCTTAACGTGTTTTATGGGTATAGGGGGTTAAAGCTGAATTCAAATTTATTCATACAGACAAATATATAATAGCACCTTCTGGAATATCCCAAGTATCAACATCTACATTACATAAGCACTGGACATCCCAGTATATGTAGCGATGAGATCAGACACCAACGATAATACACCCCCCTATATCTCATCTCTCATTTCCAAATACACTCCCACTCGCCATCTTCGTTCTGCACAGGACCTTCTCCTCTCCACATCTCTCATTACAACATCCCACTCCCGCCTACAGGATTTCTCCCGGGCTGCACCCAAGCTCTGGAATTCCCTCCCCCGCCCCATCAGACTCTCCCCTAGCCTTCAGATCTTCAGACGCTCCCTGAAAACTCACCTCTTCAGGGAAGCCTATCAACTACCTCCATAAACATTATCACCAAGTACCACCCCTTGCCTGGACCACTGCACTCACTAGCACTTCTCACTCCCACCCACTGACTGGCAGCTCATGTGGCAGGAGGCACTTACACCCAATAGCACTTACACCTTCTGTGTCCTACCCACCTTCCTCTAGACTGTAAGCTCTCACGAGCAGGGCCCTCTGATCCTTCTGTTCTCCACATATGATTTGTACTATTTAATATCCCTGTATGGCTATCCCCTATTGTAAAGCGCTGCGGAATAAGTTGGCACTATATAAATAAAGATTATTATTATTATTATTATTATTATTATAATACCCAGTATATGATGCCCTTATGGAACTAAAAAATAATAAATAACTGTTATGGACACAGGTATGTTATTTCAGAATTTGCGACAAAAACTGCGTCCATTACATGGATATGCTCCCCTGTCCTAAAATCACATTTAGTGTTTTAGACACCATTTTCCTTTGTTGTCTCCCTGGTCTGTTTGGGCGGGAAAATGACAAAGAAGGACAACCTGCTCTTTTGTTTCCTTTGTTCTAGGAGAGGGGAGGAGGGGTGTGTCAATCAGGTAAAGTGGGCTGGTGATGGGCGGGGCTTGCCAACAATAAGAGAGGTGTGCAGAGAGTCAAAGGGGGCAGTCTTGAAGAGGTCTTTTGGGAAGAAGGGTCTTGGAGCAGGAGAGCTATGGAAAGGGAGATGTGACCAGCAGCAAGGGGGCCATGCCTTGCCTAGGCCCCAAGAACTGTTCCAGGATCCTGGCCTGTTTTTCCCCTGTGGCACCATCCTCATTGTTCCAGATAGATGAGTATAGAAACTAAGTATCTCTCTATTATTTTCATACTATCTATAATATTTCTAGGAAAAATACCTTAGTAACCAACGTATAGTGTTTTCTACTATAATTGTTGTATTATGTGTTTTATTTGCACTGCAGTAAGTAATTGTCTAGTTAATATTATTAGATGTTTTAGCTAGAATATATTTGATAATATACAGTGTATTGTTAATATTATTGTTTGTTATTAAATATTATTGCTTACTGCTAGTACTGGGGTGTTATTGTGTTAATTGTGGTATTGGTCATTAGGACAAATTTCTCTGGATATATCCTTTAATTAAAGGGTTGGCTTTTTGGGTGTGGGCAAATTCATATTGCTTCTAATAGCTGTGTTGGGGTTTGTGTAGTGTGAGCAAGTTGTAGGCCCTGGCCTTGCTCATAGATTTTATCTCAGAGCAAACACATGGTCTGACTCCATCTTGCTAGGCCCCAGCCTGTCTCCACATGGTTGAGGACGCCATTTTGTAAAAAGCACATGGTGTGAGTTTGCAGTTTCTTCACAACTACATTGATTTTAACACAGCTGCTATTGTGCAACCTTTTGCGCCAAATTAATTCACCCAAAGCCACGAACATAAAACAAATGGCGTAGTTGAGCAGGGTATTCGCAGAAATTATTAATATTAATGATTAATAACCGTTATTGACATATTTCCTAGAAATTAATATTTTGTTAAAAAATACATTTTTTAATTAATATTTTTTCCTGGGCAATTTAGTCAGTAAGTGTCCCAAGTTATTTTTGTGTGCCAGTACCACACTGCGACAAGAGTGGTGGGTTTTAGTATTGTCACATTGCAAGGGGCTTATTCACTAAAAGAGGATTTGTGTGCTGGAATACTCTTGAATTGTAATAGGTATACTTTTATGCTTTGATTATAGCCTTGTGGGGCCCTCATAGAGGAGTTTCAAACTTCGAAGTGTATAGATAAGTGCTCATATTACAGTTACCTGTATTGTCTGTATTACATATATGCATACGTGTGTGTATACATGCATGGGTATTGCGTATGTGTATGGGTATAGATATATACAGAGGCAAGAGGGAACGTTTACAGTTACACTGCTTCAATTAACCCTTGTGTGCTCTCATTAGAGGAGTGCTAACTTTGAGGCATTTTAATTGTAACCGTTCAGGTCAAGGTTCTGCAATTGCCGGACGTGATATTTCTAGTGTGGCTAGATTTATTGCGCATATGCATATCTCTGTACTGTCAAGATTTCCTATTAAAGGGACTTTAATTAACTCTTGTGTGCTCTCTGTAGAGTGTAACTAACTCTGAAGTCCTACTTCAGTTAAATCCTTGTGTGCCTCTGCAGAGAAGTTGCTAACTTTAAAGTCACGCTTCAATTATAGACTTGTGTGCTTTCCATAAAGGGTAACTACATTGGACAATTGACTAGTCACTAGCACTTGTACCTAGACAGGTGACTTGAGCACCTGAGGCAGGTGACTAACTAGCATTTGTACCATTTGCCTTTGTGGAGATGTCACTAACTTTGAAGTAGTGCTTCAATTATAAAACTTGTGTGCCCTTTCATTGGGAGAACTAACTTTGAAGCCTAATAGGAAGTCACCTGACGTGCAGGTGTGTGTATATGAGTTTGCTTGTTTTCTTGAAAGGCATAAAAACATTCAACAGTTTGTGTGTTCTGTAACTTTCATAGTGGTTTGCGTGTTTTCTCCCTGTGTGAAAGTAAAAACATACGTGTGCCTGCTAACCTGTTTTCAGGTACTTGGTTAAACACGCATATCTGCTCTGCTGTTAAATTGCTTTAATTAGAAACACTTGTGTATTGTTTACAATACTAACTTTAAAGTATATTTAACAGAGAGCATGAATTTCCTGAGAGCATGAATTACTGAGTGCTTTGATGGGGGATTAATTCTACACTGCCCAAAGTAATATGTCTGGATAAACTGGATTATTACCTACATAACATCATACTGTATCAGGTGACTTTGAGCGCTTGTTCCCTAGGCAGGTGACTAACTAGCATTGTACCATTGCAGTGGACAATTGACTAGTCACTAGCACTTGTACCTAGACAGGTGACTTCAAATACTTGTACTAAAATTCCCAAGACTGATGTATGTGTTATGTATGAGTTTGTTTGTTTTCTAGAAGGGCAGGAAAAAAAAAACATTCAACAGTTTGTGTGTTCTGTGACTTTCACTGTTAGTTTGAGTGTTTTCCCATGAATGAAAATAAAAACACATAAGTGCGGCCTGAGTGTGTATTTGTTAGTGGTACAACACATACTAGTAAGGTTCACTACAAACACGTGATTGTCCTACCGTCTGATTGCGCTTGAGATTCTGACTGAGAGAATGGGTTTCTTTAAGAAGAAGTTGAGTGCATTGATTGGGGGCAAAAGACCCAAATTTGGGGCTGTACCACATTGGGCTACTGCTATGGGTAGATGGAATGCCATAGCAGATGAGCTAGTACGTCACAGTGCTCCAGTGTACCCAGAGGTTGGGGAAGAGATAGGAGGTATGGCACTTAAGCTTGATTTAGGGGTCTATTCTAAACATGAGAGCAGAGCTGCGGCAGAAGTGGGGTGGATTATTTTACATGCCTTAAAAAATGAGGTAGTAAAGAGACAAGCCCTAGAAAGAGATTTAGCTGATGTAAGACAAAAATTGTTAATATCAAATGAATGTTTGGAAAATAACAATGCCCGTAAGACTGAATTACAGGAGACTAATACTCGGCTAATCAATAAACTTGACCGCAGTCGCTCTCACAGGGGTAAAGTGCCATACACCACCAGAAAGGTGAGAACACTGACTACAGGGCCCTGCAGGGACCCAGAGTCACTCTTCTCATCCTCCTCTGAAGAAAAGGAGTACTCAAAATACTCATATGTTTCCTCCTCTGATGATGACGAAAAGGTGGACAGCTTCAAAGCTCGCCCACTCATCACCCAGCAGAGAAAACAAAGGGTACACAGGGACTGTGATAGACATGAGTCTGTAAATGCTAAAAGAGGGTCCCCTTTGTCAATGATAAATGGTACAGCAGAAAATGGTCAGATTTTTGTGAGTACAAAAGGGTTAGCAGAATTGGGGAAATACAAAACAGAGGAAAAGGTTAATCAGAAAAGGGGTGTCTCCATGGCTAGCAAGCCAGAAAGGAAGGATGAAGGGATACCACCTATTGATAAACCTAAGAGGAATAATAAACAGGATGCTTCCACACACACAAAGGTGTCAAGGAAAGAAATGATGGTAGATCTTGTTAAAGCTGGTGTCAATGTAGATGAGCTAAAAAAAAGGTCAAATCATGTGTTGTTCAAAAGGTGGAAAGCTTTTAAGAGAAAGGTACATATTAATGTACCTATTTCTAAAACTCTCACTAATGAAGCAAATCTGATATACACACCATCTGAATTTAATATTCCTGTTGCTAATTCCTGTCCTCCTGTTCCCCATCCTAGGAAAACAAAATCCCTGTACCCATTATGTGCCATAGCGGACAATGACGGAATGGACCCATGGGACGGCCAATCCCCAGCACAAAGTTACCCATCAAGGCTGGGGATCGACAGCCCCATGTTCCTTTGACTGTAGGGTGGGGAAAGGAAACCAACCACACCTAGGTTTTAGCCTTAGTATACACTGGGGCCGAGGTAACAGTGTTACAGGTAACCCTTCCAAACTTGTAGGCCCCATCATTTCACAGAGAGGGTCTAGGGGAAAGAGTAACTAAGGCTATACAAACCACAGTCACATATTCCATAAACAAAGGGCCCCTGGGTTTATGGATAATATTTTGAGTTTCCAATTTCCTGACAATATCTTGGGGGTAGATATATTGTTAGGACGCATAATAGAGATGCAGTTGAGAGATGTTCAGATTTTGGCTTTCCTCACAAACCCTTTTATGTTCATGCGGCATGGGAGGTGGTGAGAGGAAATACAAACTGGACACCTGTTGTCATTCTCCCTCCCTGTAGTCCAACAAGGGCTACCAGGAGGGTTGAAAGAAATCAGATTAGTCAGTTTTAGTTCATCCTGCAATTTTGCTCTTTAAACGCTCCTGTGATTCCTGTTAAGAAGCCAGAAGGTTTCTTGGTGTGGAACGATAGATTATAGGGGACTCAATAGAGTGGCACCGCCATTGAGCGCTGCAGTCCCCAGTATCGTCCCTGTCATTTATGACAGCCAAACAGACACAGGGGTGGCATGCAGCGATTGAAATAGTGGATACTTTCTTTTCCAATTCTCATTGCACCTGAGTCACAAAATTCCATTTGCATTCACTTGGGAAGGAAGCTAATATACCTTTGATGTCCCAACACTATCTACACTCCCCCGCCACATGCCATGATCCGGTTGCCAGAGAATCAAGCCAACTTCCAATACCTTTTAGAGACTGTGACATTAAAGGCCCCAACCACTTGGGGTGAAGAGGCCTACCTATCCGTGCAGAGGTGAGCCAGGAGTCCAGCTCTCATGAAGTGGAAAATGGTACGCACAAGAGCAAGGTGGATTAACAAAGCTTCAATGGTCTCGCGACATATGAATTCTTGCCACATCCAAATACTTGGAAGATACTTGCATTACAGCTTTCTCCAATCAAGTCAACTTTGCCATATGAGGAATTATACCCTGCAAAGAACAAAAGACGCTGGACTGTTCTTACATGCACTCTGTATGGAGAGGTGGTGATACAAGAGCAAGATACAGGTGATTCAAATTACCAGAAGTATGCCGATATAAAGAGACTACCTTTGGCTTATTACATGGAACATTAGTGTGGGGAGGTACAGAACTTTGGGAGAAGATTTGGGCAGCCGCCTGAACAAGAATAATTCCAAGAGTTGTGGGGGAAATGAACCTCAATAAAACTACAGAAGAACTGACTCAAATAAGGAACCTGAAGACCAAAATGAAGAGGTCCCGTAGATATGGTTTTCAAAACTGACACCGGTACTCACTTTGCTGGTCAGTCCAACAATGGGCGCAGGCTATCCCATATCACCCCAAGCCTCGGGGTTGATTAAAAGGTGCAATGGGCTTTTGAAAGGACAGATTCATACACTATCCCCAAGTATGTCATAGAAGGGGTGGGATAGAACTTTTACACAGGCTCTTAGGATTTTACATGACTGACCAACAGAACTTATCTCTATATGCCTGGCTTACATGTAATGACAATCCATTTGTTAGTTTGCGGGTTGACATGTACTGGTAGCCACCCCATATTTCAATTTAAACTAACATTTTATTTAATTTTTTCCCTTGGTAGTGGGAGAGGTTAACAGAAGTTAGTCTTTCCCATAGGAGGCAATATGCCTCCAGGAACAAGAGGTAACCTTAGTGCTCACTAAAAAACTGACCAAAGAGGGTTGGAGCACAACAGGGAGTGTGAGTGTGGATGGATGAATGCATCTCTGTCTAGGAATGACCCAAGTAGGTTAATTGCTGGTACAATCCTAGGAGAGGTGGCAGCCTGGGTACCCCATAAAATCTTGTTATCCTGGGGTGAGGATAAACAAGTGCTCATGGGGTCCAAAGTGTGGGTGTTACCGCGATCCACTGATCAGCACAGGCAGAAAGGAGAGGTTATTTCAGATGGTCCTGGTAATACTAAAGTTGTATTATGAAATGGTGATTCTGTACCTGTCTTCTTTCCCTCAAATAGATTGGTGGCCGGCTAGCTCCTCTGAACCCTTGATCGTCCAACACATTCATGAACCCCTTGGCCAGCTATGCAAGAGTGGACAACTCCTCTGACTGTTGCGGCACCATCCCCGTCAGTGAGGAAGGAGGGTACCCGTTCCTTGGAGTCCCGTGGGCACAGCGAGAAATGAGACAACTCTCTGGACACAACACTGGACTCTACTACCAAACTGTCTTATGAGCAGCTACAAATCAGGGCGGTAGCTCTCCAAAATCGCCTAGCCCTGGACTGTTCTTACTGCCAAAGTAGGAGTTTGCTGGCTGGTAGGAAAATATTGCTGCAGTTATATTGTGAACTATGAAGGCGAATTTAATTATGATCCATCGAAACTGACAGCTATAATAGACAAACTCCAGGAAACATCAGACGTTGGACTATTTGGGTGATTTGGGAAGTCAGTGACCTACCTATCCAGTGAGCGACTTTAGTGTGGTTTATGACAATGGGACCAAGAGGTGGAATGTTATGGACACAGGTATGTTGCTTCAGAATTTGCGACAAAAACTGCGTCCATTACATGGATATGCTCCCCTGTCCTAAAATCACATTTAGTGTTTTAGACACCATTTTCCTTTGTTGTCTCCCTGGTCTGTTTGGGCGGGAAAATGACAAAGAAGGACAACCTGCTCTTTTGTTTCCTTTGTTCTAGGAGAGGGGAGGAGGGGTGTGTCAATCAGGTAAAGTGGGCTGGTGATGGGCGGGGCTTGCCAACAATAAGAGAGGTGTGCAGAGAGTCAAAGGGGGCAGTCTTGAAGAGGTCTTTTGGGAAGAAGGGTCTTGGAGCAGGAGAGCTATGGAAAGGGAGATGTGACCAGCAGCAAGGGGGCCATGCCTTGCCTAGGCCCCAAGAACTGTTCCAGGATCCTGGCCTGTTTTTCCCCTGTGGCACCATCCTCATTGTTCCAGATAGATGAGTATAGAAACTAAGTATCTCTCTATTATTTTCATACTATCTATAATATTTCTAGGAAAAATACCTTAGTAACCAACGTATAGTGTTTTCTACTATAATTGTTGTATTATGTGTTTTATTTGCACTGCAGTAAGTAATTGTCTAGTTAATATTATTAGATGTTTTAGCTAGAATATATTTGATAATATACAGTGTATTGTTAATATTATTGTTTGTTATTAAATATTATTGCTTACTGCTAGTACTGGGGTGTTATTGTGTTAATTGTGGTATTGGTCATTAGGACAAATTTCTCTGGATATATCCTTTAATTAAAGGGTTGGCTTTTTGGGTGTGGGCAAATTCATATTGCTTCTAATAGCTGTGTTGGGGTTTGTGTAGTGTGAGCAAGTTGTAGGCCCTGGCCTTGCTCATAGATGTTATCTCAGAGCAAACACATGGTCTGACTCCATCTTGCTAGGCCCCAGCCTGTCTCCACATGGTTGAGGACGCCATTTTGTAAAAAGCACATGGTGTGAGTTTGCAGTTTCTTCACAACTACATTGATTTTAACACAGCTGCTATTGTGCAACCTTTTGCGCCAAATTAATTCACCCAAAGCCACGAACATAAAACAATAACAAAAAACAATAAACAATATAAAATATAGTAGATACCAAAAATATCAAATAAAACCTTCAAATTTAAAATATATATGGACCCCAATTCAGATATGGTCGCTCAATGCGTTTCGTGACCACCAAAATGCCACTTCATCAGGAGCAAATTAATTGTACTGATCTATACGTGTTCAAGCATTTATCTCCTTTGTTTGGGCGCCAAAAAGTCTTCCTTCTCAGTTAGTAACCTTGCTTTCTTCCTGCGGCATGCAGCCAATCCGGAAGTATGTGTAGACCTTTTGCGTTTCACCCCTGGAATGCAACGCTATGATCCGCTTATTATGGACATGATCAGAGACTGTATTGCGCATGTGCGGTACTATGTTATCGGAGAGCCACCCAGGTCTTAGAGGTAACTCTTCTCAACTAGCCTCTTAGAGTTAACTCTTCTCAACTAGCCTTGGCAGGCCTTAGTGAGTCCGGTCTGGCAGGGGACAATTCCGTTCCTGTTCATTTACCGGTAAGAGTACCTCCTATAGCCCCTTCTTCCCTGGAAAAAGTGGTAGGCAGACTCTCCCATTTTTTCCATCACTGGTGCATGTTGACCTCGGACCAATGGGTGTTACTTCAAAACAGCCGATGCCGCCCTGGTGGATTCCGAAGTTAGCGACTTGCTGCGCAAAGGGGCAATCCGATGAGCTTCTGCTGTGCCCGCAGGGTTTGTGAGCAACATCTTTCTCATCTGGAAAAAGAACGCAGGTCTTCGCCCAGTCATCAGCTTGTGGGCTCTACACTAAAAGCGTTTCATCTGCGCAGAGGTCTAGGGTACGCCGATGTTATAGCTCTCTCTCCTGACGCCAGAGAAGAACTCGTTTGGTAGCTCAAGCATCTCAACGCCTGGAATGACAAAGCTATTTTTGCATGGTGCCAGATCTCTCTATCAAGTCCAATGCCAGTCTGCTTGGCTGGGCCGCTCGTTTAGGAGATCTCTCTAATGGTGGAAAGTGGTCTCCTCAGGACGTGATGGTCCACATCAATTGCTTGGAACTCCTGCTGGGGTAATTTGCTCTGGAGAGTTTGGCGAAGGATCATGTGCATTGCTGCATTCTGCTTGTCAGATACCCCCAGGCTCAAGCTCTACTAACCTAATACTCTACTAGTGTAGTGCATTGTGCTGCGGCCAAGGCCATGTAAAGGTGGTGGCCGCGAAGCCAGATGACCCCCTTCGGTTGAGCCGAAGAAGGCCCAGGAGAACGCACTACAGTGAGGACACCCACCACCAACCCCAGGGAAGGTCAATTTCCAACACGAAGGACAAGAAGGACTCACCAAAGGTGAGTCCAGAGGCTGGTAGGGCAGAGTACAGGTAGAGCCCAGGCAGAGGAGGAAATACCAGAGCAGGAGGCCAGGGAACCAGGAGCAGGTCCCAGGGCAGGAGAGGCGGGGAGCAGGCTATAGCAAGATACCCTAATGGGAAAGCTGAACTGCAACATTAATGGAGGATAAGAGAAGGCCTAGGAGGCAGACAAGAAACCTAGGCAGCAGTAAAGGAGGAAGCCAGGGACAGGCCAGGAACTGCAGCAGCAAGTTTAAGACCCTTCAGGAAGATGCAAGTGAGACTGGTAAATGCAGGGTCAACAGCAATGGCAGGAAGGTCTAGACTGGACCAGGAGGTGCTGGAGGAAATGGCAGGCACAAGAGGAGACAGGCGGGGGAGGTACAGGAGACCATGGAGCAGGAAGCAGGACTGGCTGGAAGGCACAAGATGCAGGGTCAGGAACGCTATAATCACGCGCCACACAGAAACGGCGCACGGCTATAACAGGCCCAAACCCAGAAGTGCAGTTGAAAGATGATGTCACCACGCTAGCGTGGTGACACGCTGACCGAAACCCGGAAGAGAAGGGAACGCGCATAACCCGCCGAGGGAACGACGGGGAAGGTACACATGACACTGCTGAAGATGGACAATGTCTCGGCGGTGCAGTATATCAACTGCATTGGCAGCACGAGGTTGAAGCCATTGGCAGACTTGGTGAAGGACTTTTGGCATTTTTGCCTCAACTACAATGTTACGGTTCTCGCGGAGCACTTACCTGGACTTTCCAAAGCTGTGGCAGATTGGGATTCCAGGTATCTTACTGATAGCAGTGAGTTGATGCTCCATGCAGAGGTGTTTACTCAGTTGCACCAGGTCTGGGGTCCGTTTCGTGTCGACATCTTCGTCTCTCGCCTGAATTGGAGGGTCTCTCGGTTTTTCAGCTGACTCCCGGATCCAGACACTCTCGCTACTGACACCTTCCTGCAATTGTGGGTACCAGGGACGCTTTATGCCTTTCCTCCATTCTCGATGATTCTTCAGACTCTGTTAACTATTCGCCGCCAGGAGGCGACGGTAGTGGTAGTGATGCCCTTTTTGCCGACGCAACCGTGGTTCCCTCCACTTCTAGAGTTATCAGCAGACGTTCCCTTCCTCCTCCTGTTGATTCCCCACCTCTTGTCTGACCCCTCCGGTGCTCCGCACAAAATGTTGGTGTCCGTAGAACTTCACCTGCTGGCTTGGTTTCTCGTGGGAGTCCCCATTGTGTCGGCGGCCTTTCGGACTTGGATCAGGCTGTATTGGCGGAGGCTTGGGCTCCGGGTACCTGGGCTATGTATAGATCTGCCTGGTCATTCTGGAGTCGTTGGTGCCTAGAACGGGATTTGGATCCTGATTCGGTCCCACCTGTAGCAGTGGTGAATTTCTTGTCTCAGTTGTTCGACACGGGCAAGGCTTACCGTACAATTAAAGGGTTAGTAATGTCCAAAAAAAATTTTTTTGCATTTAGAAGAGCTTACAAAGCCGAGCTAAATGAAAAAACGTATCTCTCAAACTGCTATAGTTTGAGAGATACAGGCATTTAAAGTTTGATGTCTCCTACTGACAGCTGTACTTGCAAACCAGGCACACACTTTAGACGATTCCAATGAAGGGATTTGTTGTAACTAACGAGATTGCGGCTCTGCTGCAGAGCCTCCTTGTCGACTGACATGGATCTCCTGCTGACAGCTGTCAGTAGGAGAGATTGAACTTTAAATGCCTGTATCTCCCAAACCATAGCTGTTTGAGAGATACAGTTTTTAAGCTCTTCTAAATGCAAAAAAACTTTTTTTTGAACAATACTAACCCTTTAACACTTAGCATTTTGCCATTTTGGCGGGGCATGTTCCAATTGATGGGGTTCTTGTAGGCCAGTCGGTGGTGATCTGCTGGCTCATGAGGGGAATTTGTTTCTCGGACCACCTCAGTCTCTCTATCAGTCATTGTGGAACGTCAATGAGGTTTTACATTTGTTAGAACACTGGACTACCAACGACCAGTAGTCTCTGAAGCGGTTGTCTGCAAAATTGACCATGCTCCTTTGCTTGTTGTCCTTTAAGCATATCTCTGATGTTTGGACTCTGGAACTCTCCTCCAGATCTTTTACTCCACATGCAGGGCTGGCCCAAGACATTGTGTTGCCAGGGTCCAAGGATGATATTCTGCACTCCACCCCCTCACACACACTCCAAAGCCACGCTCACCAAAACATGCTCAGAGGAAGTTGTAATAGCTCTTGTTGTCCCAGGGTTGATAATGTATGCCAGTATATTCTGCAGATACTGTGATATTATTAAAAACATATTTCAATGCTATTGTCCTTCTCTGCCCATAGAAAAGCCTATGAGAGGGTTTGCTTACAGTGACCTTGGATTATCAATGGCACTGCCCAGCACCCCTGTACTTGGTCTGGGCTGCAGAAGATGTGTGTTGCTGACCTCTGACAGAAAGCAGGGGACAAGATCCCGTAGCTGGAAGTGTTCAACCGACCCTTGCTCCCAGTGCATACAGCTGGAAAGGGCACCCCGCTCCCGGAAGGGATCGTTATAGGAATGCTGCTCCCAAATGCATCATCAGCTTCCCAATGCTCCTGCCTGTCCAGCCCCATATCCTGCCCCCTGTTGTCCCACAGGGCTCCCTCTACACACGGTGCTGTGACTTGCACAGAGGCCCAGGCTGCCCTGTCATGGTGGGCATTCAGTTGATGCACAGGGGTCACAGGAGGCAGCAGTACATGATGCAGTGGACTCAGCATTGGGCCCTTGTCTGCAGCTTGCTGACCCTGCAGATTCCTGCTGCCACTTGATGTCCCATTATCCTGCAGGGTTTGCCCATCTAATGAGATGTTGTTGAGGAATTAGTGCCAGGAGACTGCACAGAGCCCAATATCATGATGCCATTGGTAGTGCATTGGCTGCTAGTGGCAGCCACGGATTGGAATGGAGGGTTCAGTGCAAGCTGCAGGATTGTCCCATGACAGCAGAGCACACACGCGCCCATACCAAAACATTGCTTGTTATTCCTGGGAATGGGGCGGAATCTCAACATACATGTTTCCTCCTGCTGCTGTATGTGTGGGACAAGGGTGCATAACATGTGACTATCCAGCTACAGCAGTTGGAATAGACCTTCTGACAGTGTTTGGTGTGCATACAGCACACCGAAAGCTTACTGGTGCCCGATAGAACATGTCTTGGGGTGGCAAATTGCCTGGGTCCAAGGATGAAATTCTGCACTCCCCCCCACACACATACACTCCCAAATCCACACCCACCAAAACACGCTCAGAGGAAGTTGTAATAGCTCTTGTTTCCCCAGGGTTGATAATGTATGCCAGTATATTCTGCGGATACTGTGATATTATTAAAAACTCCCAACTTTTAATTTAATTTCACAGACCGTTTTTGCCAGTCTCCACGGCCACCTTGGTCCGCTGGATTGTGTGGGTGATGCAGCTTGCCGGTATTGATGTTTCCTTGTTTGGTGCGTACTCTTCTAGGGGTGCGATGGCATCTATGTCCCTGCAGGCTGGTGGTCGTTTGGAAGATGTTCTTCGCGCAGCTGATTGGCCTAGGGAGTCTACCTTTCGGGATTTCTATTGTAGGCCCATTGATCATGTCTCTAACACCGTATTGCATAATCTCTGACTGTTTATGCCTCTCATACCCTATTGTATAATATATGCTATGTTTGTTCTGTTTATTGGTTTAGCTTTAAACTTGTATAATATGAAGCCTCCGTGCTTGCCATAAAATTTGTGGATTTTCCTAACAATTTGTGAAGGAAAGTCAGAATTTTATTAAAGACATGGAGGTGAATATTATCCCTCCCTATGTTCCCTCCCCTATCATGTTTTCTTTTTGTCCCTCCAGGGTGAGTTCCTGTGTGATCCTGTGACTTCTGGATGTTTTCTCACCTGTTTATCCTTGGCAAGTTTTTCTGTTGATTGGACTAGCCAGTTTTGTTTGGAGATCTTCTGTTCCTGAAGATTACAGACCTCCTGTGTGATGGGCTGTTCCGGTGTCATTGGAGGATTTTGACTCGCAAGAAAGAGGTGGAGTCTTGGGTTGCTGCCTAACTTATAACATAGGACTCAATGTCATTGGTGGAGTGGTTACTATGGTTACTGGATAGTTTTTTTTCTCTTTTTTATGTTTAATAAACTGTTCTGTTTGCTGCTGAGGAAGCAGTGGAGAAAGTTATTGCATAATATTCACCTCAGTGTCTTTAATAAAATTCTGACTTTCCTTCACAAATTGTTAGGAAATTCCACAAATTATATAGATATACCTGACTTCTGTATGATGGACTCCTACCTTGGTAAGTGTTTCTGTTACACACAGTAATTATATACATACACCTGACTGCTGTATGATGGACTCCTACCTAGGTAAGTGCTTCTGCTGTGCTTCTGTTACACATAGTAATTATATAGATACACCTGACCGCTGTATGATGGACTCCTACCTAGGTAAGTGTGTCTGTTACACACAGGAATTTTATAGACATAGTGAACTGCTGTAATATGGACTCCTACCAATGCCTTGGATGGTAGTGGTGTTGGGTTGTAGAGGTCTGAACCATCCACAGGGTTAAATATTAAACTGGTTATGTGTCAGAGAGGTGTGCAATGTGCTGTACATCCCTATAGCACTTGGGGTTAAAGAACTGCAGAGAGGCAGCAGTTCACCCCTTCACTCCCACTGAGAAAAATGCTTTAATTTGTTGAGGATCAGAGTTCAGTCTGGTGTGAGTAGCATGGAGGGCATGCAGAGAAGGCTGATAAGGATTGCCTTCCCCTGAGTACCGCCTCACCCCCTAACACTGTGTGGCATAAGAAAAGCTCAATCCTTGTATTGTAGAAGTCCCCTTTATTGACAGGTTTAGCACTGCTTTTTGTATTCATTCCTGTGCTCATTTGTGTATTGCAAGTACAGAGGTGCAGTCTGATCATACCTGGAAGCAGAAAGGCTGTGAGAGGTGATCATACTGTATCTCTGTAGTTAGAATTCACACACAAATGTACAGGAAAGAGTAGCAGAAGCAGTGCAGGATCTGTCAGTAGGGGTGACTTTTATAAAGCAAGCATTGTGTTTTTCTTCTGACTGAGACTATTCAGTCCGAGGGAGAGAATCCATATCTGGCGTCCCTGCGGATGTCTCGAGTGAGAGATGTAAGTGGAAAGGTAATAAAATACCTACTTTTGTCTAAAGTAGAGAAGGTCTGAAGGGTGATTGCTGGAGCTTCCTCTTGCTTCTGTTTACCCTGCTGTGACCTGTATGGTGGAGTGTCAGTGCATGCAGGGGCAGAGCACAATAAAGGAGGCTCAAGCAGTGAGTGTTAACCCTTTGAATGCCACAGGGATACACAACGCATAGTTTTGTAATGCGTTGCGTAACCTCTAGCACTGAAAGGGTTACATTTGTTATGGCTAGTAGAGCCCCCAGTGAGAGAAGACGTAAATTACAGAGGGAGACATGGGTGTAGCAATACAAATGTCTTCTGTTAAACCAGGGTGAGTTATGACCCATACCTTAACCCACTGAGTGCCAGAGGGGTAGGCAACGCATTGCAGAGCTCTGCAGGGTTGTCACTGGGGAGCTAAGTGGGCTGCAGCCCGAGTCCTTTTGTGGCAGCCCCGAATGGAGACTTTGGAGATCAGGTTGTTAATCGAGCAGTGCTATGGACGCACTCAGCCAGTGAAACACCATCTGCTATCTCTAGGGGAAAGCAGAGCGGTGTTTCAGTGAGTAAAGGACTTCCACAGAAAAGGGAAGTGCAGCGCTGTCGTGTGCCTAGCTGAGTCTGAAGAACTGATCCTGGGTTGCCTGCTTGTAAGCAAAACCAAAACATGCTAAGTGGGGTCATACATGCAGGGCCGGATTTACATCTCAGGAGCCTGTAGGCACAGAAATCTGAAGGCCCCCCCCCCATTGGCCATTTCCACAATGCTCCAAATCTCCGCGTTACCCCCCATCAGCACCACATTGCCCCATCAGCTCCACATTGCCCCATCAACTCCACATTGCCCCCATCAGCTCCACATTGCCCTCATATTGCCCCATCATCTAAACATTGCCCCCCATCAGCTCCACATTGCCCCATCATCTCAACATTGCCCCCGTCAGCTCTACATTGTCCCCATCAGCTCTACATTGCCCCCATATTGCCCCATCAGCTCCAAATCACCCCCATCAGCTCTACATTGCTTGCCTCCCATCATCCCCATATCGCCCTCACATTGCCCCCACCATCTCCACATTAAGCCTCACATTTCCTAACTCCCCAGTGGTCCAGCGGTAGGAGAGATCTGTGCTTCTGCACAGACCTGTAGCTGCTGGAGCTCCCGCACGGTCTTCTCTTTAGTAATGCAGAGAAATGGGAGATGATGTCATCTCCCAGTGCTCTGTATTAGTAAAGAGCCGGGGGAGCTCATCCGCTACAGTTCTGTGCCGAAGAAGGCACAGACCTTACATGCTGCATGCAGCGCAGCGTGGCACGCCACTTAAAAAAAAATTGATTTCTATGGCAGGCTCCCCTCTGTAGGGTGTGCCTGTAGGCAGATGCCTGCTCTGCCTTATGGAAAATCCGGCACTGCATACATGCCATGTCTCCTTGGAGATTCTTGTAAATGAGCCCTCCTTTACTGACATTAACTTCTAGTCAGCCAATGAGAGAGGCGAATATTGTCAAGATGCTCCTCTTCCATTGGTTGGTTTGATGTGGTTCTGGTTCTGTGTGTAGTGAGTCTGAGTGGAGTGAGCCTAGGCTGTGACTTTGTGAGTAATGGCTGGGAGTGGGAGTCTGCCACTAAACCTCCTGGGATTTGGACTTAAATTAAAGATTAACCCCACAGAAAATTCAATGTAAAATAGTAAAAGCGAACAACTACTAAAAAAAGGAGTGGGTTAATATGGGGTGGAGAGGGTAGGGTAACATAGGTCTTGATGAGAAAAGAGTTAACTTTAGTTTGCACACAAGATGAAAGGGTTATTTATGTACATGTCTGAAGGGTTAATTACTAAACAAGTTCATGGAAAACAAAAAGATGTATAGAATGATACATGACCAGCATAGACAATGGATTATTGCAAGCCATCCCCCATGAATCCTGCTCTCCAGCAGAGGCAATCAGACCAAGAGAGCTGTGAGTGTCAGAAGTTTGTAATGCAATATATTGTACAGTCCTCTAACCCTTATAGGGTTAAAGCATTCCCATTTATATGGAGCAGTTGATTTGCCCCACATCTGTCTTTGTGTATATGACCTAAAGCATTAATATCTTTATAGTTCTTAACCCCATGTGTGGTATAGATGACTGAAATGTACAGCTAATTATATGCTGCTACCATATGCAAATTTCATGTTATAACTTTCATAACTGTGTTTGTAATGGTTTTCAAACCTTGACAGAACTCGAGATTTGTTATAGGCTAAAAATCCTTCATTTAAGCCAGATTTAAAGGGTTAGTAATGCCCATACTTAATTTGGTGCAGTATTGTAGATGTTTAAAATATAAACTACTAGTTGAACAGCCCGTTACATGGGCCACAGTGCCACTGTCACCTGGTCTCGGGGCAGTCACACGCAGTGGAGACTGCCCGCGTCGCGGCTGATACAGAGCTGGACGCTCCTTCGGAGCGCCCAGCTCTGTATCAGCCGAGGTGCGGGCAGTCTCTACTGCACATGACTGCAGCACGCGCAGCAGTGTCTGCTGCGCATGTCGTGCGTTACACACGAATTAGCGAATTATTATATAGGATGTAGAGAAAATCCTATTTCTCAAACCTATATGGTTTGAGAGATATTTGCCGCTAAAGTTCCCCCCTCCCTTTTGTAAGAAATTCTACCTAGCCCCTCTTACTAAGGGCACAATTGTTCTTTTGGGCGGTAATGACGAAGATCATACACAGATAAGGGATAATATTGAAAATGTATTATGTACAGAATCAAAATACTGTTACAGTTTGGGTGGTATATACATGAATTGAACAATATCATAGATTACAGGTATGGAAAAGATGGAATTGAATTGGATACCAGTAAATTATATGATGAAAATCTCCTCACACCCTCCAGCACAAATCTTGGTTTCTGGTGTCTTATCTGCTGGGCTCACATCTGGACAGGGATCAGGACTGCTGGACTCAGGCCGCTCTCATTCTGTTCTCCTCTTCTCTCCTCCAGTTCTCCTGAAGTTCTCCTCAAGGTCTCCTTCCACCCCCCAAAAATACTGCTCCTTTATACCATTTTCACATCACTTAGGTCTGGTGTAAACTGGTTAGCTTAATTGACTTTTCTCACCACACCCACTTGCCATTTCATGGTGGCCTCAGAGATATTACTGATGGGGGAAGGCTCCAGAAACAGGTGTATCAGAAGCATTTGTTCCTGTATCTGAAATCTTTGTTTAGTTGACAAAACAGTTTGGCTTGTCCTTACTCCTTTCACATTTAACTAGAAGAGACCTTCATTTGAGTTCTCAAACACCTAACTCAAGAAATGTAAACATCCTTTGAAGCAACTCCTCTGCAGTTTGGGACAGCTGAAATTGTCTTGAATTCTTAATTGAGCAAAGAGAATTCCCACTGTTCTAAGACATAATACAGATCTATACCCATGCATTATATATATATATATATATACATATACACAATATGTATACACAACAAACTGCATATAATGTCCATATCCATATAGATAAAGACATGTATACATACATAAACACAGATATATATCTCCACAGACAAACCCCTGTTATAAGTCATAATATTGATCCATTTTGACTTTCTTACATTCCCCGCCTAGAGGGTGAATATTTGTGAAAATAAGAGCCCTCTCAATAACACAAAATGGATGTCCTGGTGTGTGTGGATTAACTTTGTGCACAAGAGTTGAAATTGAAACAGTTTACTGTTACAGGAATGACTTGACAACCACACATAGTATAATATCATGAATTTAGGGTACTGTGAGGTAATTTAGTCTAATTGTCAGAATACTCACAGTTACAATATAACTATTAATTTACAGTCCTTTAGCCACTTTGTAGATCATGAACCCACTTTCATGACTCCTGCAGCTTTATGCCCAGCTGCTCATATGTTTGGTTGTATCCGTTCCTACACGTTTGTACACCTTTGCCACAATCACTTCCTCCACCACTGTGTCCTTCCCCTGACCCATGTTTGAGTCTTATTTTGGGGTGCAAGTTACATGTGGCTCTCACACCTACCATATATATCTCTTAGTGCTGTGTAGTGTGTATGAGACAACCACTTACCATAGGACAGTTTGAGTGTGATAGGGTGGTGGGTTATTATTGGTACTTATAGCACATTTATTTCATGGACAAGTGTACTAATTCCTTTATCAGCAATGAACTGAAAGGTGGGCTTGATATTTATTTATTAGTGACTTCAGGAAATTATAAGATACACTACATGTAAAGCATGTAGTATGATCTTTGGCCAAATCTCTGGTGGTACATGTCACTCCTGTCTCAGTCTCCTTATCAAATCCAAGTCTGGCTATCTGTAAAAAAAAATGACAAACAGATGTTACTAAAAATAATAAACTGTTGCAATGGTACTTTGCTTCCCTAATATTAGTTACATTTATTCAGACTGGTGTGGGCATTTGATAAAGAAAAACAAAAGTATTACTTCTTCTATTGCCACTGTCTATTAATGATAACTAAGCTCTTACTGAAAGACACATTTACATATGCAAAGTGGTAATCTTATGTGAAATAACAGACCTTATTCAGACAATTTACCGTTTCTAATTCATACAGCATCAGGAATCTCTACAAATACCATTTATCTGCATCATTCTCTGAAGATATATGAATAGAAATGTGCCCTGTGCCATTTATTCTTATTGGTAGCACCCCGCCTTGATAAAGTGAGATAACTCCAAAAAAATCAAGAAAAAAATGAGAAAGTAAAAAAAAAAATAATAAAAAAATAGAATAAAATAAAAAATGTATAGATTGAATGCTGCTTTCACATTTTACAATTCAGTCTATTTTACACACAAGCAGCATGCAACCTATGTAAAAATTATATAACCAGGTGTTGCCTTTAAAAAAACAAAAAGACAAAATATAACTGAGGATATGTGTATCTTCACCTCAGTATGGCAACAACTCATAAAAAAAAACAAAAATCCTTCTTCATTTATCCAGCCAGGATTTGCTGGCAGTGCAGGCGATTGAAACAAAAAAACTACAATAAAAATAATTTAGAATTTAGCCCACCTGACTGTACTTCATAGATTTTAGAGGCTTTTCCTTAAAAATTAAAAATAAAAACACATAAAAATGTAAGGTCCTCTATTGTGGCTGAACTAAACAAGATTGGTAAATGCAACAACCATCTCTGGTCATGTTTCTCTAATTGTCAGTTTCATTTTTTTTTTCCTGAAAAACAAAATTTGAGGAGAAACATTAGATACATAAAAATTTAAGGGAGATTTATAGAGAGAGATTCATTTTCTCCCTTTGCCTGTGCACCTTCACAAATATGATTACACAACACTTTGGACAGCTCCAACTTTAATATTCCTAATTCCTCCATGAATAATTTCCTTTCATTTTTAAGTTGGAAATTTTCTTTTTCAAGTCTCTCTTTCACTGACTTTAAAAACTGATATGGGATCCTGGAGACAGATGGAGGAATTTTGTTGCTTGCACCTCCATTATTTCTTTTCTGCCCTCTTTTATCTGCTGGAAGACCTTTACAGTTTCTTGCTATGTGTCCAATCTTGTTACATGCAAAACACCTAAACACATTACCATTTTTACAATGCCTAGGAATATTTGCACATCTCTCCCTTCCTTGTGAAGGGGCCTCTAATTTAGACACTCTTGTATGGCCAGATTTATCTCTCCTTACAATTGCCTCAGCCCTTTTGAGAGAACTAAACACCAAAGCAATACTATTTTTAGCAGACACAGACAAACCCACTATTTCACGAATTTCTGGTGATGCATTCTTCAGCAATGCCTTCTTATAAGTATCATCATTCTTATTTGCCTGCACACCAGTTGGGAGTGTTCGTTTATATAACAAAAATAATCTATTACTAAACTCCTGTACAGATTCTCCCATCCTCTGTGCACAGTTACCAAATGCAGAATGATGATCATATTCCTCTGAACCCAGCGATTTCAATATCTCACTCAGAAGTTGCTGCTTTGTTCTAGGGTGCTCAAACACCTCAGAGGACAGACTTGATCTCAAAGATTTATCTAGACTAAACATAATCACCTCAAATTTGTCTGCCTCACTTAAATTTCTATGAATTTTTTCAAACTGATCAATTTTTAGAATTACTTCTATAGGATCATCAGTAAATGCTATGCATCCTAGGTCTCTACTCAAAGCAGCAAGTTCATTACAGGAAAGAGATTTGGAAACACTGGTTTCAGATACCAATAATCCCTGTGAATCTATTTTTTTCTCAATGGACACTGGTGCCATTTTCACAGCAGGCATTCCACATTCATTCTTTCTTTCATAATTTCCAAACATATCCAAATCTATTCCACACACAATACTTTCACCACAGTTTGGAACATTAAATGCATCAACAACCACATTCTTCTTTCCTAACTGCTCTTTTAACCTGTTAATTTCTGACAAACAATGAGAATGATCAGCCTCTTTAGTGCTGGAGGATGCCAGAGCTCTAATGGCGCCCTGGGCATCCCTCAGCCTCTCCAAAAGCTGCTCATTCTCAGTACAGAGTACTTTGTTTTCAGTCATTGTCTGCTGGTTGGCAATGTCTGCAGATATTTTGAGTGACTCTATGACATTATTCAAGTCATGCAGTTTTCCCTCCAAACTATCTTTCTGCATCTGCAGTGACTTATACTGCTCTGCTACCCAGCGAGCTGCAAAAATCAGTGCAGTTTTACCTTTTGACTTTGATAATTTCTTTTCCCTGATTGCCTCGGCCACATAATTCTGAGCTTGGACCCAGGGATCCAATGTGCCCTCCATGCATTTAACAATAAGCTCAGGGTTTGAAACCTTGGCAATCTTCATCATTAAACCTTCCATTATACACTGGAAGACTATAGTTGTTTTACCAAAATTAATACAAAGACAAAAGGCACTAAACAGTATTTTGAATCAGTACAAAATAGTATATATTATCCACTTATAAATGTATTTCTGTGTCACACCAAAATCCCTTCTACCTGGCTCGCCAATCTGTAAGAAATTCTACCTAGCCCCTCTTACTAAGGGTACAATTGTTCTTTTGGGCGGTAATGACGAAGATCATACACAGATAAGGGATAATATTGAAAATGTTTGTATTATGTACAGAATCAAAATACTGTTACAGTTTGGGTGGTATATACATGAATTGAACAATATCATAGATTACAGGTATGGAAAAGATGGAATTGAATTGGATACCAGTAAATTATATGATGAAAATCTCCTCACACCCTCCAGCACAAATCTTGGTTTCTGGTGTCTTATCTGCTGGGCTCACATCTGGACAGGGATCAGGACTGCTGGACTCAGGCCGCTCTCATTCTGTTCTCCTCTTCTCTCCTCCAGTTCTCCTGAAGTTCTCCTCAAGGTCTCCTTCCACCCCCCAAAAATACTGCTCCTTTATACCATTTTCACATCACTTAGGTCTGGTGTAAACTGGTTAGCTTAATTGACTTTTCTCACCACACCCACTTGCCATTTCATGGTGGCCTCAGAGATATTACTGATGGGGGAAGGCTCCAGAAACAGGTATATCAGAAGCATTTGTTCCTGTATCTGAAATCTTTGTTTAGTTGACAAGACAGTTTGGCTTGTCCTTACTCCTTTCACATTTAACTAGAAGAGACCTTCATTTGAGTTCTCACCTAACTCAAGAAATGTAAACATCCTTTGAAGCAACCCCTCTGCAGTTTGGGACAGCTGAAATTGTCTTGAATTCTTAATTGAGCAAAGAGAATTCCCACTGTTCTAAGACATAATACAGATCTATACCCATGCATTATATATATATATATATATATATATATATATATATATATATATATATATATATACACAATATGTATACACAACAAACTGCATATAATGTCCATATCCATATAGATAAAGACATGTATACATACATAAACACAGATATATATCTCCACAGACAAACCCCTGTTATAAGTCATATTTGATCCATTTTGACTTTCTTACACTTTCTTCTGACGTCAGAGCTCTACTAACAGCAGGAGATCCCAGTCCTGGAACCAGCCGGTGGCTCTTCAGCAGAGCTGAAATTTAAAAATAATTACTTCATTGGAACGGTCTACAAAGTGTGCCTGGTTTGCAAGCACACTTTGTAGACCGTTCCAATGAAGTAGTTCTGTTTAAATTTCACTATTTGAACTCTGCTGAAGAGCCTCCTCGATTCGGCCGACTCGGAACTCCTTCTGTCAGCTTTACAGCTGACATGAGGGAAGGGGGAACTTTAGCGGTGAATATCTCTCAAACCATAAAGTTTTGAGAGATAGGACTTTGTACACATAGTTTATTTTTTAATATCTACAATAATGCACCAAATTAAATATGGGCATTACTAATCCTTTAATTTTTCACTCAGGGCAGTCTCGTGGGCTGCCTCCTTCAGGGACAATGAACAAGTGACTACTACTGTGACAACAGATGAGAGTTGGTTCTGTGTTAGCTGTAGAAATACAGGAGGCAAATATAGTAAATGTGCCTGAGGAAGAGACCTAAGAGGGCTTGAAGGCTTGCATACTAAATCTGCTTAGTTAGCCATTAAAGGTATCAACTTGACTATATTTGCCTCCTGTACTAGAAAGTGATGCCCAAGCTGGGCTGCAAGAAAATGACCTTCACAAGCCTTAGAATAGCCGTAAGCTACAAGAAAATGGCACTGCAGTTCCTGTTTGACAATCTGTGTTGAATTCATCCCTCTAGTGTTTAGTACTGTGTGGTTCATACAAGCCTACTCCACTTCGGTCTGGTAAGCCAGGCTATTCATAATATCATCCACCTACCACAAATCTGGGGACCAAATGTGCACATTCAGGTGAAGGAGCAAATTAGTTAGTGTTACCCACTGCTGATATAAATGTACCCCTCTGAGCTCTTATGCCCTACTTTGACATAGATTGTAAGTTAAAATGCAATTGTGGTGTACAGGGCACTGCACATTCATTTAATGCCACTATTTCAAACAGTGGCATTAAAATAAATGTCTGCAGTGCCCCATTGCATCACAATATATTGTAAACTACTCTGGTCCTCAATGGGTTCATGTTGAGGAGGAACATATTCCTCTTAAAGGGATAGTAATGTTTCTTAATAAAAGCAGCTCTAATTAACCATCATAGTATTTGGACTTTGGAGAGTGTTATTTCAATACTGTCAGAGTTATAGTTCAAGAGTAATTTAATGTCAAAGCGTCCCCCTCCCGCCCCTTTTACTGATGTAACACTGTTCAGCCAGATCAGAAGGGAGGTGCCCAGGTAGACTGCAGAGAGGGATGATCTTCAATTAAGCTAAGGGAAAAAGCTGAAAAGCTTTTCAAGGGGGGCAGGGCTTTCATTGTTCTGATAGAAAGAATATTGTCCCTTGCTGTTATCTGTCTGGTCTGTGGACTGGATTCCACATCTGAGAAGAGATTGCTTACACTAGGTAAAAGGGGCGGGAGGGGGAAACTTTGCTTGTGAATATCTGTCAAACTATAAAGGTTTGAGAGATAAGACTTATATCGTTCTTCATGTTTTTTTAATGTCTACAAAATAAAGATAAAACGAAGTATTACTATCCCTTTAAGTTTGGTTTTAAACTGCATCAGGTATTAACCCTTTGAGTACCAAAGCGCAATCCAAGGCATTGCACTGCAATGCTTTGAATATCTCTCTGGCACCCAAATGGTTAATAGTGTTTTTTTTTTTTGTGTGTGTGACTCCCCCCCCCAATCCAAAAAAGAATGACTAAACAAGGATTAAATGTTGCAATGTGGAGTATGTGGATGGTGAATGCTCTATACCAGTGTAGAGTAATCTGTACTTCTGCAGTGGAAGTACTGTCTCCACCAGTTTCTTTACAGGACAAAAAAAATTGGGCAGGTGGGACTTCCATCACACAGAAAGCATGTTGGGATTGAACAGGAGGCTTAACAGAAGACCGTATGATTGGACTAGCCTACTGTTATGATTTGAGATGGATTGATGCTGTCCCTTTAACACATTTTAACATGTAATTTTTGTGGGGCAGTGTAGGCTTGGATCTCCCCAGCACTAGCACAAACTCGTTTCTCTATATTTCCATCTGACAGCACTGCATTACAAATAGCATGTTTTCTACATGTTAAAAGGCATTCTGTATCTTTAAAATAGGTTTTGTGTCAGCACGAGTGATTTAAATGTGTTCTGTGACAGAAAAAGCCAAAAAACAGCTTTAAATGACTTGTGCTACTAAAACAGAATTTAAAGATACAGGATGCATAATTGCATAGAGGAGGCAAATTATTTTTTTAATGCTGTGCTGTCAGATGAAAACCCAGATAAATTATCATCCACTAGCGCTGGGATGATGCCAGGCTAGCAGGCTGTGAGTGAGCCTGTTGCTGGACATATGCAATTTAGGGTAGGGCAACATGTGGCTCTTCATTTTTCTGTTTTGTTTCAGTTTTGTAGTTCAACTACAGCTGGAAAGCCACAAGACTATGCATTTAATGTGATTAATAAGACTGTAAGCAGAATATACCCACTTACACACACCCATACATTTGCATGTGCACATACACACACACTCTATAGCATCCAAGGGGTTAAAAGTCAATTTTAAAACAAAGGGAATGTGAATTTGTTCCCTATAGGGCAGTTGGTTTGCCTCAGAATTGCACCACTTAATTTAGTGTATCAGCTTCAGAGTTCATGGGAGTGTGTGAGACTATGGGTCGTCTGCACAATGTAACACTGGAAATATTCTGGGACAAACCAACAGGACAACAGGAAAATCATTCCCCAAACTCCCTTCTGTTTGAAATTGATATGTTAAACCCTTGAATGCTGCACTACACTGCTGATCTCTCTAGCATTCAGCAGGTTAAATCAATCAAGGTTTGTGCATGTGAAATATATTGTTGTTTAATGATACTAAGGGGATAGTTGTGGGTAGGGTCAAATAGTGGTGCAGGAGATTAAAAATATAGTGGGAGATATTTAGAGAGCAAGAGGTTTTAGTGAGAGGAAGATAAGTGGAGGGCTTGCCCGAATTTGTGGGAGGGGCTGCAGGTATTTATTACTGCGGCTTCCCCCGCATCCAGCGAGCCGTCGCTTCCGGTCCTACAAGCGTCTCGAGAGAAGGTTTCGTCAGGACGTGCCAACTCATCAGTACGGTCTGTGCTTCAGATGTCCTTATGTTATGCTTTTTCTCCCGTTGCCCACTTAGCTTAACCTCTTTCGTGCTGCTCATTTCAGCCCCTTAAAGGGATAGTATTACTTCAAAATGACTATCCCTCATATTGTAGCCCTTAATAAACTGAGTTAAATGACACCAGCGGCATCTCTCAAACCTTTATGGTTTAAGAGATAGCCGCTTTCAAAGTTTCCTCTTCCCTGCTGTCAGCGTTCTGCTGCCAGTAGGAGTATCCTGTCTCTGAATCAAGGGGAGGCTCTTCAGCAGAGCCGATATCTCGTTATGGAAGGAAAAATTATTAATTGAAACAGTCTTCTACGTGTGCTTGGTAACTAAGCACATGTAGAAGACTGTTTCAATTAATCATTTTTCCTTCCATAACGAGATATCGGCTCTGTTTAAGAGCCTCCGTCTGTCCCGGGACCGGATTCCCCTGCTGGCAGCAGAACGCTGCCAGCAGGGGAGAGGAAACTTTGAAAGCGGCTATTTCTTAAACCATAAAGGTTTGAGAGATGCCGCTGGTGTCATTTAACTCAGTTTATTAAGGGCTACAATATGAGGGATAGTAATTTTGAAGTAATACTATCCCTTTAAGCTATTGGATTCGGCTCATGGTCGCTTAGTGACATCATCACTTCGCGACCCGGAAGCATCGGTATCGGCTTCTCTATACAGCCTCTCCAACCAGGTTAATACTTTTTCAGATTATGTGGCAACTGCTCTGCCGTTTCTTCCCTTCTCTGCAGGTTGGTCATATATTGGCACACGTACCTCTCTAGTACTTGTGAGCTCCATAGAGGTAAAAGGGGGGCTTTCATATGTATTGTATTAAATGTCTTGAAGCTAGGTTAGTGGTTCTCTCTTGATTGGCATATTGTCTTTAGTGCTCTAGCTATTCAAGAGACTATCACCTTTTTTATGTAAGATACTTCAGAGGTTCTATACACTGATTGACAGCCTCTGCTGGCAAGTATTTGATGATATCAGTGGGGGTCAATCAGTGGCTGCTGTCAATTACCTTTTCACTACATTAATTGATTCCATATTTTACAGGTATCCATATTCAATGTTTTTTAACATTTAGGCTTCCAAATAAGACTGCGCTTAACCTTAGTTCCGACTCAGTTGTTAAGTCATATCTTGCACGCATGAATGTAGGTCTGTAAGAATTTACCAGATTATGCTGAGCCTCCAAGGTTGTTTTGCTTATCGCTCATCATTCTGCTATAATTGTTCATTCTTTTCCATCTTATGCTATTAGCAGTTTAGCTCAATCCTTAAGTCTATATTAATTCTATATGCAATTATGGGCAATATCAGTCTCTGTCCTTTGGCATTTAGGATTTTCTGTAAGCTAATCAATTCATCTTCCTCAATACATGCTTATTCTATAGTTCTAATTTTCAGTTATGTCCTAGTGACAAGCTAGATGGACAATTACAGTTCCTGACATTAGTCTACCCTCAGTTGCCTTAACCATGGCATGTCCACGCTTACTTCTATTCTTATTCCTTTATGTTGGTTCTCTCTCCTCATGGTGCCCGGGAGGCCTAGGAGCTGGGAGCCTCATACCTCAGGTTATCATTAAATGCTGCTTCCGATTTTAATTATAATTCTTACTCTGGATATGTTCAATTTCAGGTTGAGAGGGTCTGAGGTACAGTTCACTCTTCTGCAAGTCTGCCATTACCTCTTCAGTCCAACATATTCCTTCAATCCAACTTCTGCAGGGTTGTCCAGGTATTAGTTATGGACTATGTTCATTTTGTTACCACCGTATTTTCCCTTCTTTCTAGTTTGCCCCTCAATTCACCTTAAGTGGTTGGGTTAGTTCCACCTTAATTACTTTTGATGTTCTGTTTCAGTTTATTAATTTCAGCTATTTCATTTCATTACTCCTGTTCAAGCAGGTAAGTTAGTGCATCGTCTACTTTTACTCACCTAACCTTCCTGTCACTTCAGCACATTCACTTCACCTCTCACAACGCACTCAGCGGTTCATCTCACGCACCTACTGGTTCCGGATCATTAGTCAATCAGCATGTTGTTACTCATTCCACGTCACGACCACCTTAGTTCAGCAATCTTTTAGTCCCTGACAGCCATCAGATCTGGTATTTTTAGCTGCATACCTTTACATCCTCCTCCATTCATTAAGCCATGCAAGTGCTTTTTAATATAAATCCCTTATCTTAGTTATTCCAGGTAATCTTAAGGCTGCTCATGTAGTTGTGTTTCATACCTTACCTCCCGTCAAGAGGCCGAAAGGTATCACCTACCTCAATCTCTGAGGCCGGCAAGGTGCTTAGGGTATTAGGTTCCCCTCAATCGCTGAGGGCAAGGAACCTAATTTACTCTTTCTGTTTTCACCACATTACATCATACCTGGTAATTGGGTACGTCGGGCACCATTTCTCTGTTCTATCCTACAGCTCAATATACAGACGACTTTCATAATTTCAAGTATCTAGTAATTTGTTGTCATTTATACCTTACGTCCCATCAAGAGGCCAAAGGTATCACCTTCATCAATCGCTGAGGCTGACAAGGTGTAGTAGGTAACAGGCTTTCCTCAATCGCTGAGGATGTAAGATCCTACCAAGATCCTCATTATGAAGGTTATTCATTCCTATCTCTAAACCAGGGTATGGCTAGACTCCTGCTGGATAAAGACATCTACCTATCCTTAGTTTCCCGAGGTAGGGCTAGGCTAGTTTCACTATTTTCACATAAGGTGTTCACACTCATTCCGTCAAGCACGCTTATAATCACTGTAGTCTCGGTAGAGCCTGAGAGGGTGGCTAACTCTTCCCCGCTGAAGCTGTAAGCAGATTCAGACTTTCGGACAGAGCATCTCCATTCAGCTCGCCGGTTCACTTTCTACATGGTTTTGGTTCCATTGATGAGGAAATCACCTCCATCTGGTTCAAGTCCGAACTTACTTACACTGGTTTTTGAGTCGGAGTTGCTAGGAGGAGGATGAGTCTATTCATTATGTCTCCATCATCCGTGAGTATTCATCTATGCATGTTACTAACATCCACGCTTGCTAAGTTTTTTGCATAACTAGTAATTATATAATTTTTACGGTAGGATGGAAGATTCAGCAGCCCAAGGGACTTCTGAACAAGTGAACCTTCTGGAAGAAGAACCAGCTACTCCTAGAAATAGTAGTTCCCCACACGTGGATCAGACTTGTTCTATTCAGCCCTCATATCGAGATTGGACTGTAGCTAAGATCACGGCTGAACTTTCCAGGTGACACATCCCCTATCCAGCTACAGCTAGAAAGGCCGAACTATTAAAACTTCTATTCCCCTCACAAGCCCAAGCCCCACCCCCCACTCTGGTCTCTCCTCCGCCGCCGTTAGATCACTCAGGGCAACTGAACCAAATTATGCAAATGCTGTCTGGCCTCACGGCCTCCATGTCTGATATGCAGTCCAGAATAAGGGCTTTAGAGAACTATTGCCGGGTCCCACACCAAGAGACAACCATTGATAATCCTAGTTCCATGCAAGGTAACTCCTGCTCACATGATTCTGGCCCATATTCGGAAAGCTATTTTGGAAGGGAAAGACGTAAATTTAGTTTCATTACTCATATCTTCCCAGGACATGTCTGAGAACCGCACTATCAACTGTGGCGATGTTTCGGTCACTTTAAAAGCAAAAGACCCCAGACTGTCTAAGAAATTATCAATCACTGAATTCGTCTTGGCCTTCAGCCTTTTCACTGACATCCTTTGTTCCTCTTTTCCCTTCCGAAGGCAGGAACTAGATAGTTATCTATACCTTATCGTAGATCTCGGGTACAGGTACTGTGGGTCTTATTTTTATGACTAATACCGGGCTTTTTCCGCCAAGGCAGCAGCAGCCCTAGAGCAATTTAATTTTGTTACGGACTGGAGCTTGTTGGATAACAAATTTTTTTTTTGCCGGTATCCAAGCCCCAGTCTGTCAGTCCTGTAAGTCAGACAGTCACTCCCTGAACCTCTGCCCTACACCCGATTCAAGAGGCCCATCATCTTCCTCGGCTATGACTTCATCCGTTCAACCTCCCCCTGATATGCCTACCTCCCCCCCTCCTTCTTACGATAAACTAGGCCGTAAAATGTATTACCTTGGTTCCACTCCTATATGCAATAACTTTAATGCCAGGGGGTGTTTTTACAGTGCTTATCGCATGGCACATGTATGTTCTTTGTGTCGCAGGTCTCATTCTCGAGCAATCTGTCCCAGGAATCCTAGGCATAATAAATGACTAACATCTGTCAACATTAGTGTCTTGCAGTCTCCTCTTATTAATCATCTGGACCAGACACTAACCAACTTTGGTATTTCAGGTCTACAGGAGGGCTTCCACACAGGCATCTTGGCCTGCCCGTCAGTATCTTTAGAAATTCCAAATCTCCAGTCTGCAATGATAGAACCAGAGATAGTTGACGCTCTTCTCAAAATAGAATTAGAGAGAGGTTTCATTGTGGGCCCCTCGAGTCTCCCCCTTTTCCAATATGGAGATTCTGCTGGGCATCTCCACAAGGAAGTTTTCAGCCCAAAAACTTTTGATAGTGGATTTCTCAGCCCCTCATGCGACATTGCAGCCGAGAATCAATTTACTAATTCCATCCGAAGAATATAGCCTTCAATATCGCTCAATTGAAGATGCCATGACCCTGATGAGGATGGTTGGGAGAGGCTGCTGGTTGTCGAAAGTTGATATTGAGGACTCCTCCAAGCTCCCGGTTCATCAGTCTCTAAGGCACCTACAGGGGATGAAATGGCGTAACCTCTACTACTTTGCGGTCATATTACCATTTGGTTTAAAAAGCAGTCCTAAACTGTTTGACTGCTTTGCCGAGTTGCTGAATTGGATCTTATGCAACTATGCTCACTGCTCAAATGTTATTCATTACTTGGATGACTTCCTGATCGTGGAATCTCCAGCTTCAAGCCCCTCAAGTCTTTCCAAGCTCCTTTCAACATTTCAGGAATTGAGGGTTCCAGTTTCTGCCAAAATGACTTCTGGCCCCTCTACATCTGTTCAATTTTTAGGAATATGCCTTGATTCAACCAAAATGGAGGCTAGCCTGCCCAGGGACAAGCCAGAACGAATTAAGTCTCTAATTAGAGATTTTCTCTCTAGTCCATCCTGTACTAAGAAGGAACTACAGTCCCTGCTAGGCCATCTAAACTTTGCAACTCGAATTATTCCTCAGGGCAGATCTTTTATTTCCCACCTTCTATCTCTTCTTCCTTTAGCTCAAGATGACTTTGATACTATTGTTCTAGAAGAGGCAGCAAGATCAGACCTGGCTATGTGGTCTTCATTCCTTCAACATTGGAATGGTCACTCACTGTTTACTCTCACACCTAGCAATACATCCCCTGTAGTTTTCTCAGATGCTTCAGCCTCAAGGGGATACGCTGCTATATATTAATCTGAGTGGTTCGTGGCTTCTTGGCCTCCAGAAACTTTAGAAATTCCGGAGTTTCTTATTACTTCATCTTTGGTTGAAATTTACCCTATTGTGTCAGCAGCAGTTTTGTGGGGTCATCATTTATGGTCAGGAGAGACAGTGACATTCAAAACCGATAATCAGGCAGCTTGTCAATGTCTTATTACAGGTAGCTCATCTTCTCCTACCATTATGCTCTTTCTCCGCAAATTAACTTGGCTGTCCCTATATCATAAATTCACCATTAACAGCTCTTTTCTTCCAGGCATCAATAACCAGGCAGCTGACGCCCTCTCTCGTTTCAATTTCCAGGATTTCTTTCATCTAATGCCATCGGCCAACAACAATCCTTTGACTCCTCCCCCTCTTCATGACCTAGTCCTGAGATGAGCCATTTCTTATGGGAAGCTAACAACATAATGCAGAGTGGCCTGGCTCCCAACACCAGAAAGGTCTATAATAAAGCATGGTCAAGTTTCAACCATTTCCTGATTTACACCAAATCTCCAGGAAATTACTCCATTCCAGCGATCATCGCTTTCAGTACTTACTGCCTGCAGTCATTAAATCTATCACCTTTTACGATCAAGCTGTACTTTGCTGTTATCCAGCACCACCTAGCATTCATGCTTAAAGACACACCCTCCCTGTTTGCTTCTTACCAGATCAAACTGTTCCTCAAAGGTCTTTTTAAAACTCCAATAGCTCCCGCACACTCCAGGCTACCTATAGACGGCCCTCTTTTCCGCAGACGTTACTCTAACCTACGAGCTGCCCCCTTTGACCCTGATACTAATTGTATCCTGCTAGCAGCAATTTGTTTAGGTTTCTCCGGTTTCCTGAGACCCAGAGAATTTTTGGCCTCCCCTGGTAAGCAAGCATTTCTGAAGAAAGGGGACTTGACTGATCATCATGAATATTTCAGTCTCCATTTATCTCATTCAAAGACTGACCAAAGAGGTGAAGGTACCTTCATTAAAATTTTTCCCACAAATGAGAACTACTGCCCCTATCAAGCATTAAGGCAACTAGCTAATTTTCTCTTAGATAAACCAGCTAATAGTCCATTATTACCCACATCTAATGGACCACTCCAAAAATGTACTGATTATGTTGATCAGGATCCTCTTAACCCATCTAAGCCTTAACCTTATGTCATTTGCAGGGCACTCCTTTCAAATAGGCGCTGCTTCCGCAGCATCCAAAAACAACGTTCCTCTCTATATTATCCAGCGGTTGGGAAGATGGAGGTCTTCTTGTTTCACTAGAGCAGCTCTGTCTAAATTGTCCAGTTAACCTGCAATAAATAATAATTAATAAATTAATAATATTTATTACTTTTTGGCCTCTAATCAGGTGTGCCGTTTCGTCGTCATCCCAGGTTAAGAGGTACCTGGGTTTTTTGCCATCCTAGATTTATTCATTCAACACTCTCAAATTACGCTGGAAGCCCTGACCACAAGTGGAAGGCTCGCCCGAATTTGTGGGAGGGGCTGCAGGTATTTATTCCTGCTGCTTCCCCCGCATCCGGCAAGCCGTCGCTTCCAGTCCCCACCCTTTTCTTCCCTCCCAGCTCTTCTACTCCTTATAGGGCCTACCCTCTAATCAGGTGGGCTGTTTCGTCATCATCCCAGGTTAAGAGGTACCTGGGGTTTTTGCCATCCTAGATTTATTCATTCAACACTCTCAAATTACGCTGGAAGCCCCGACCACAATGACGCTCATCATTTAAATAATCAGATTGAGTTGTAAACCATACATTAATCACATATGCCCAGTCACCACAAATTGTTTCTCATGCAGTGTAGTGGGATTGCTCACCATTTTAAAAAATGAGAGGGAACATTGCTCTATGTTTTAGCTGCTCAGTAATTATATATTTACACAATATTTTAATAACACAGAGATACCTCAAGTATAGATCAATAGGTATTGAGTTAGAACAAAAAAATGGCAAGAGTTGAACATAAAATGTATTATTTAACGCTTTGCATTACATTATGTTTTGTGATGCTAACCCACTCCTCACTACAGCGTTATTGTACCAGGTACAGTGACTGTGCTGTTGAATTTTGCCATGGGCTTTAGCCACTAATTTTTTTGGAACCTAGCAACACCCCTGGAGCTCTGCAATGCTCTGCATATCCCTGTGGTAGTCAAAGGGTTAACCCCTGGAGTGCCAGGTAGGTACAGTGTATGAGTGGACACAGCTGTACCTGCTGTGCCACGCTCATACATTGTACAGCTAAAATGCGGTCACTGCATAAGCCGGTATAACCGGCTTGTAGTGGCCGCATGTCAACTGAAATGCAGCCTGGCACTTTTGGGGGTATGAGGATCACTCCTCATGCCTCCCCAGTTACTGATCTCCTAGCCGATCGTACTGGGAGATCAATATGTAAGAAGGAGAAGCAGAGCTTCTCCTTCCCCCTCTATCTCCTGCCCGAACTTCCGGGTGGGAGTGGGCGGGACCGGGGGAAGCCTCCTAACGTCATCGGTGACATGGTCACCGATGACATTATGAAACTTTCCCCGGTCCCATTCACTCCTACTGCTGGTAGGAGAGAAGGGCAGGAGAGCTTTTGCTCTCCTGCGGTCGCCATATTGATTTCCCAGCCGATCGGCTGGGAGATCAATAACTGAGGGGACACCAGGAGGTGTGCACACTGGTAGTCACAGATCCCCCATGTACATTATCAGACACTGCCCCCCACCACCATCACCACCATCCTTGCTCCTCTGCTCATACCGACACACTGCCTAACCCCTCACCCTCTCACACACTTTGTTACACTGGTAGTCACAGGTCCGCACATACACCGGCTGACGCCCTAACTTCTTTCATCTGTTAGCCATAAAATCACACATACACTGTTTGCTTTCCCATCCCTGTTTCACTGATAGCTACGCTCCTGTCACCCAAATTGATATGTCAACCCACAGCAGTGGGGTACCATTTTTCTTAGTCTGGCAAGAAGTCCCCCCTAGGAAATCCCACACTGTTGAACCATTTTAGTATCTTTGAAATGACTGATGTGTTAAACAAATGTTTGTTTGTTTTTTCCTGTAGCACCACATTCTGGAAATAGTTGTGCACACTAACTTAGGGGTAAAAAGGCAAGTGACTCCTCATTCAATGCATCAGGTTATCTTCTTTCCAAAATGGCATTGTTTATCTACCTTTTCTTCACTTCTGAAGGTGTTATAGCCATTTACATACAGGCAAGTCAGGTTTGAGAAAATGTTAGAAACATTAGAGGTTGTAGTAGGTGTAGTTTTCTACTTCTAGCACCCCCAAGGTAGGTCATCTCATACCAATGGGGTGTCATTTGACTCCTAAGAGCACTAGCTAATGAATGCAGTTGAAAATTACATGGTTTTCACAGAGCTCCATACATTTGAAGGGGCAGAAATGTAAAAAAAATGCAATTGTTTTTCCTATATCTCCTTCTGGAAACTTTTATGCATACCAGTATTGGAGTAAGAAGGCAAGTGACCCCTCATTAGATGCAGCAGGTTATCTTCTTTCCAAAATTGTATGGTTTATCTACCTTTTCTTCACTTCTGAAGGTGTTATTGCAATTTTCGGATAGGCAAGTCAGGTTTGAGAAAATGTTAGAAACATCAGAGGTTGTAGTAGGTGTAGTTTTCTACTTCTAGCACCCCCTAAGGTAGGTCAACTCATAGCATAGCTCTTTGACTCCTAAGAGCACTAGATAATAAATGCAGTTGAAAATTCCATGGTTTTCACAAAATTCCATACATTTGAAGGGGCAGAAATGTAAGAAAATGCCTTTGTTTTCATTAGCGCCATCTCCTGGAAGCATTGGTGCACACCAGCCTTTGGGTAAGAAGGCAAGTGACCCCTCATTAGATGCGGCAGGTTGTTCTCTTTCCAAAATGGCATTTTTTTCCCTACCTTTCCTGCATATCTATTATGGTTATAACCATTTTAGTGCAAGCAGATCATTTTAAAAACAAAAGTGTCAGGTTTACGTATGTGTTCCTAGCACCCACATATTGTATGTTAACCCACACAAATGGGCTACCATTTTTCTCATGTTGGTAGCAGGTACTGAATACAGCAGGAAACGTTATTGTTTTCAAAGGTTTTAGTATCTTTTGAAGTGGTGGAAATGTAAAAAAAAATGTATTTATTCTTATAGCACCACCTTTTGGAAATATTTTGCACTTCAGCCCAGGGATAGAAAGGCAGTTGACCCCTCATTTGATGCGGGAGAATGTCTACTTTCCAAAATGGTATACCTTTCCTTCATGTCTCTAACAGTTATGAACATTTTAGTACAAGCAACCATTTTCAAGGAAGCAAACAGGTAGGTGTAGTTATGTGCTTCTGGCACCCCTAAGGTAGATCGACGTATTCCAATGGGGTGTCATTTGTCTCCTAAGAGCACTAAGAAAATGCTATTTTTTCCTATAGTGCCACATTCTGGAAGCATTTTGGCACAACAGGCTTGGGGTAAGAAGGCAATTCACACCTCATTAGATGCAATAGGTTGTCTTCTTTCCAAAATGGTATGGTTTGTGTAGCCTTTCTTCACTTCTGTAGTTGTTATAACCATTTTTGTATAGAGAAGTAATGATTGAGAAAATGTTAGCAAAATTAGAGGGTGCAATAGGTGTAGTTTTGTACTTGTAGTGCCCCCTAAGATAGGTGAACTCATACCAATGAGGTGTCATTTTTCTCCTAAGAGCACTAGCTAATGAATACAGTTGGAAATTCCATAGTTTTCACAGATTTCAGTGCATTTGAAGGGTCAGAAATGTAAGAAAATGCCATTTTTCACCATAGTGCCAGGTTCCTGAAACATTTAGGCACACCAGGCGTGGGGTAAGAAGGCAATTCGCCCCTCATTAGATGCGGCAGGTTGTCTTCTTTCCAAAATGGTATGGTTTGTATAGCCTTTCTTCACTTCTGTAGTTGTTACAACCATTTTTGTATAGACAAGTAATGTTTGAGAAAATGTTAGAAAAATTAGAGGTTGTAGTAGGTGTAGTTTTGTACTTGTAGCGCCCCCTAAGGTAGGTGAACTCATACCAGTAAGGTGTCATTTTTCTCCAAAGAGCACTAGCTAATGAATACAATTGGAAATTCCATGGTTTTCATTGATTTCAGTACAGATGAAGGGGCAGAAATGTAAGAAAATGCCATTTTGTTCCTGTAGTGCCACTTTCTGGAAGCATTTGGGCACAACAGACTTGGGGTAAGAAGTCAAATTACCCCTCATTAGATGCAGCCGTTTGTCTACTTTTCAGAAATATATAGTTTTATATAGTTATTCCATTGTTTAGGGTAGATTTACTACAAAAACACTAGAAAGCGCATTTTAGCTCATAAAGTTGAAAATGTCATTTTGCACTGCTGGTGATTAGGGCTCTACGCTAGCCATGGACATAGGTAAAACTATACAAATTTGGTATTTTTTACTTGGAGGACTCAGGGATTTTTCAAATAATTGAAACTTTTTCATTCAAGGCAAATGTTTTTGATACATAGTATGTGATTTTAGCAAAATAAGTACATTTTCACTTTTTTTGTCATCATGACATTGTAGCTTTTTGCACGATGCAAAATTCTCATCATGTAAGGTACCATGAGAAAGCTCAATTCAGTCTAAAAAAACAATATATAGTTTTCCATATGTAACTGGAAATTCCCAGAGTAAATCAAGCCTAAACAGAAGTATAGCAAAAAGGCTGAAAAAGTGTCTGACCTACAGGGTACAGGAAATGGCCCCGGCCACTGGCACTGAAGGGGTTAATGTAAGCATCAGTGACATTATTTTAATAGGCTTGCTGTAGTTTGCAATTTAGCATGGGGAACCTCTGTGTGAGCATCTAAAAGGTTAACATTTTGTGCTTTGCTGTCTAAATTAAAAGGACAATAACCATTCACCCCATTAAATGGGTTGCTCATGGCTTACCCAGCACACAGTGGAGAAAGAGTGGCAGTTGAATTCCCTTCCCCAGCTCCCGCACAGCCAGGTGATCGGTAGCTGGTAGAAAATTTCTTGGAAAGCACAGACTTGTTTAGTGAGAGCGGTGGTTCGTCCCTTCCAGCTGAACACAAGCCAGAGGCACTTGGGGTAATGTTTAACTGTTTGAGTGGCAGAGGGGTACGCAAAGTCACTGAAAAGCAATGTCTTGCGTACCCCTCTGCCACCCAAATGGTTAATATACGAGGACAATTAATTGGGCTGCTTTCCCTTACAGGCTGGTCTAGTTGGATTGTGTTAACCCTTTCCAGTGGCATGGAGGAGAAAGTAATGTGTGTTGATGATAGATATGGAACAAGTTGCCCCTCCAAACAGAAGGGAACTGAAGATTATTGGAATTGTGACACAGGACAGAGGAGCATGAAGCAGGGGAAGCGGCTCACTGTGACATGGTAGACTTCTATATGCTGGCCAGACCCAGAAGTATAAGTGCAATGTGTTGAAAGTGGATGGATCACCTTGACGCTTAAGAGAACCCTGGGGTGTAAAGAGGCTGGAGCGATCAATGCGAGCGCAACTGCCATGTTCTCCATTCGGCAGACAAACAGGGAAAAGGGAAGTGATACCCAGTAGTTAACCCTTTGAGTGCCAGAGATGGGGTATGGAATGCATTACAAAGCAATGCTTTCCATACCACTCTGGCACTCACACTAAAACAAAATGGGGAAGGCTATACCCACGATAGATGCACACCTGGCAGTGCTGTTGGAAGAGCAAGAAATGACTCAGGGAAGGCTAGCTGTACCTAAGGTGCATGATAGCCACCCAGTAGCCTAGTGGGGAACATAGTGATCAGGAATACTGGTAATCGTGTATTGCTCACCTCCACTATCTCAGTAACTTGGTAGAGCAGTTCCATACCTCAAGGGCCGGTAATCCGGCAGCTTCTGCAGGCCCTCCTGCTTGAAAGTAGACTGAGGTACCTGCAAATTCACTTGGAGGATAGATTTCCAGGCCTCAGGAGGCAGGATAGAGCTCTGCAGGAAAGGCACAACATGGGAAGACTAAAAACACATTTCTTATTGTATTAGATGTATGGAGAGGTCTCTTGTGTTTTATATGATTGCATAGCATTTTGAATGTGAGAATTTTTTAGGCAAGTAGCCACTCCATCTCTAGTTTCTTCACGTGTGTTTGAAAGCAGTGTGAGGCTGTGAGTGGTGACTCATGTGGAGTGAAGGCGACAGCGCAGAGAACCAGGGACATCTGATGATGATAAAAAAGGAAGAGGATAATGAGAGCCACGGGGGAGAAAAGGAGCAGTTGTGCCACCGCTATGAAGAACTCTGTAGCAGCCTTAACATTGCTCATAGGGCCTAGGGGGGAGCCCTGGGATAGCTACGGGAAGATTATCCATGCTTGAAATGAGAGGGTCTTGTTGCTCCTTAAAGGTCAGGGAGCGGCCATGCAGAGCCGAGTGAAGCAGAGTGCAGTTTCTGAGGAGGGCGAAGCGGCCCAGCATCCAGGGAAGAAATGCTGTTCTGGGGACAGAAATGGTGTGCAGGGGAGGAAACATGATGTGCAAGAGTGAGCAGATGAGATATTGCTTGCAGACTAGGAGATGGGAACGTTAATTGTATTCCATGAATTGGGGAGCCTGGCATAGCAAGCAGATGGATTGTAAAGTGGTGTGTGTGTGTGTGTGTGTGTGTGTGTGTGTGTGTGTCTTTGTGAAGTGGCATCAGTCAGCCATGTTTCACCTTTTAGAACAGTGGAAGTTGAGGGCGGGCCAAGTTAACAGCCTCTTTCATGCTGCATACAATGTGAGGAGATATACAGATCTCCTCCTAGCTGCGCCCTGGGGTGTGTATGTTGGGCTCAGGCAGTGTGAAGATCTGCATATGTCCTCTTATCTGCCAGCCCAGGGGTGTGTGTATTATAATTTACTGTGAATGTGTGCCTGAGGCAGTGTGTAAGAGATCTGCAAATCTCCTCCTTGCTGCCGGCACAGGGTGTGTGTGTCTAGCACAGATGTAGAATTTGTGGTCACATGACCACTTCTTCTTTTCTAGTATAGATATATATCATATATAAAAGACAAAACCTGTATTTAAATCTCCTCCATACTGCCAGATCTGGACAGGAATGCCCCTGCCTACTCCTGTGAAAACCTTTGTAAAGAATTTGCCCGTCCCCAACATCCACTGTTTCAAGAAAAATATCATAGAAGAAACCCACCCATCACTAACTCCCACATCACCTGCAGCAACTCACTGGGGACCTAACACACAGTCCGGGGGAGAACACACATGCACAGTCACTGTTGCATGTCACATATTGGCCTGTTACATTACATTGACACAGGATCTCATGAACTGGAACACACTAACCGGGACTTGTATCACACAGACCTGCCGACTTCAACCCTTTGAGTGCCACAGAGGTATGCAACTCATTGCTTTCCAATGTGTTGCCTTTCTCTCTGCCACCCAAAGGGTTAATATGCCACAAACTCTGCTTCACTGCATATCACGGTGCTCGTGATTGCTGCCTTTTTGTGTCAGTTATCTGTAGGGGGCTCTCCATTGGCTGTCTGCCTTCAGCCCGCCCTGCATTACCTATTTAGACTGAGCTTGGGCACCCTTTGGTTGCCCTTTTGCGTTCTCTATGCTGCTCGCTTCTCCATTGAGTTCCTGAGCTTCCTGGGCCCCTGCTTATGTTCCTGATAGCCTGAGATCGTCTAGTTCCTGAGAGACCAGTTCCTTGGTTCCTGTCTCTGTTCCTGATCCGGTTGAGGTTGCTGTTCTGTCGCTGCTTTCTGCTGCCAGTCCCTGCTGCCGTTCCTGATCCAGTTGACCGTCTGGAGTGCTGGTTCCTGCTTTCCTCCGCTGTGCTCCTGATCCAGTATCGCCTGTAGTGGGCTAGTCCTACATAGTCGCTCTGGCGACATTTCTATCCTTTGCTGGTTACTTCAGTACGTGGGTACTGGTTCGCTTCATATTCACCCGGTTGCTGTTGCACTGGTAGCTATTGTTTCTCCAGTACACAGGTACTGTTTCGCTCCACTTTCACCCAGCTGCTGATGCACCGGTAGATAATTGGGTTCCCAGTACGCGGGTACTGGTTCGCTCCACATTCACCCGGCTGCTGTTGCGCCGGTGGTTCTTGGGTTCCCAGTACGCGGGTACTGGTTCGCTCCACATTCACCCGGCTGCTATTGCGCCGGTGGTTCTTGGGTTTCTCCAGTACGTGGGTACTGGTTCGCTCCACATTCATTAGGCTGCTGTCGCACCATTGGTTTAGGTTCCCAGTACACGGGTACTGGTTCGCTCCATACGTACTCAGTTGCGGTTGCACCAATAGAGTAATTGATCCACAGTATGCGGTACTGGATTGCTATACATTCAACTGGCTGCTGTGCACCTGAAGAGAGATGGTTTCCCCAGTACCCGTGTACTGGTTTGCTCCACCAACGACCGGCTGCCGTGCGCCGGTAACCGTTATTGATTCTGGTACGTGGGTACTGCTCACTCCTATTTCACTGGCTGCTTTCGCACCGGATGAGAGATTGATACCTCTCAGCCACTCACAACGTTATGGAGCACAGAGTAGTGCAGGGGGACTTGAAACAATTAGCAAGCACAGATACACATATGGAGTGAGATTGTAGGTCCATTCACAGAAGCAAAAGGGTAGCCTTTGACCGCTACTTGAAATCGGACCAAGGGAAACAAAACAAAACATAGGTGTGCAAGAAAACGTGGCACATGAGCGATGCGCTAGATCCTATCGGTGGCTGTCTGGTGCATGTACATGCACAATGAAGGCAACGTTTATAGCTATTCCGCAAATTCCCATTAACATAAGTGTGCCATTAACCCTGTGAATACAGGAGAGGTCTCATCTTTACCATATTCAAAGAGTTAAAATCCATTGTTCTGTGAATGTTTCACTTTATAGACCATTTGGTTGGCTCCCCGTTGGTTCTACATATTCTTACTAAATCTGCCTCAATGTCTATTATGAAATTTGTAAATATAACTAACTCTGTAATTGGATCTAACCCTCTCAGTGCCACACAGTGCCCAGTCACAGTGTTAAAGAAGCATTTTGGCTGGCAGAGAGGTATCCAACACGTTGCAATGCCTTCGATATCTCTGTGACACTTAAACTGTTACATTGGTACACAAGAAAATGCTATTTTCATTTCCATTTCTGGATTCCTAAAAAATCTATATCCCCCCACTCAATTTTGTCACTTGTTGTAAATAAGTATTTTTTTTACATTGATTTCTCTACATAGTAATAAATAAGTTTTATTTTTTTTTCCTGCCCGCTCCTACCTACCACTCCAGCCATAGCACGATCTCCACTGAGCCAGGGGTCTGCACATCATTCATACTCATATGCCTCTTTCACAGTATTATCTGCCACACCTCTTAAGCAGTGCTATCCCGGTGCAAAGTAGCACCTCTATGGGCCGTATGTTCAAAGGGATAACGACAAAAAAATGTTGTATGAAAGACAAAAATAAGTAATTGAATGCATGAACGACATTTTCTATAGATTATACGACAAAAAACTAGTAATGTCCGTTGTGTACGACACAACTCCAGAATTGACAGGTAAAGGGGCATGGATAGGGCGTGGCTAAACTATTCTCCAGTGTCGTATAGAGGAAAAGAAAATTTGTCAAAAGACAAAATTTGTACGTTAAGACATTTTTGTCTTTAGTTAAGACATTTTTTTTTGTCGTTCCATACAACTATTTCAGTCAGGACAAACGACATATTTCCAATCACAACCGACACTCTCTGAAAATATTAATGATCCCAACGACACTATACTTTGAAAAGTCATTACAAACGACAAAAGCTATTTCTCTACTTCTTTGAACATATGGCCCTATGTGTATCCTGCTGCCGTATGGGGCCACGATATTTATAATGATGCCGCTTTCCATTGGGACACCACTGACCTGCTTGACACATCTGGGTCATGCTGTACTCAAACAGCCCTGCTATTATTATGCAGCTCTTCCTTGATACAATGTTATTATATGCTGTTTTCAGCTCTGTAGTGGTACTGTCAGTTTCACTCTGTGTTTCTGTTACTAATGTTGCCTTATTTTAAGATTTTAAGCCCTCTCACCACTCACGATTAAGTCCCGCCCCCTTTTGACGCAAATTGCTTCATTTTTCTCCCCCCAGCAGCACCACAGGACTTCGAGTCACAAGAAAAACTTTCCAGGTATGCTCACTGTAACGGAAGCTAAGAAGGGACCGCGTCGCCTTCTGCCTTCATTCCCGGGTCTCTCCTTCTCAGCGCCGGCCTGGTGCCATCGGATGCACCAGTTGAAGTATGAACGGTCTCTGAAACAGTCGCAGGATCTCTGGAAGCAGGGAAACATGGGCAGTAGAGAGTGAGACCTCTACTCCCAGTCAAAGGATCACTGAAAGATGTCGCAGGAACCCAAGGATGAGAAGATGGAGTCCACGTCACTGCCTGACAGCATACAAGGTTGGGTCGCAGGAAGCTGGCAGCAGGCGATCAACGATTCAGGATACTTGGCGCAGATGGATATCAGAGTGGATACTTTAGACCATAAGCAATACAAGACTCCAGGACTCCTTGTTCACTCCAAAACATAATTCACTTTATTGACAAAGACCACAGATATTTATACACAAATCTTACATTGGAACTGATGGGTGAAACCAGATACAAAAGGGCTTAATCCAATCAGGTTACATGAGACAAAAGGCCAACAGCAGATGGTCTTAACAGATACAAGAACTTAGACAGGATCACATAGTCAGTGCCTTGAGGGACTGCAATATACATTGGAATAATTAACCCCTCACTGCCACCAGTCTACCACAGGACAGTTGTGTGTAATAAGGTTCATTAATGTATCCACATAACGTGTATACAAAGTATTTTTCCTCTGTGTCCAATCCACGGCAATAGACTGTGGGTATTGACTCCGCCTCCCAGCTGGTAGGACCAATAAAAAAACTACAAAAGCAACTGTTCCTCCTCTTCCCCTCAGTTATTTTGGTCCTACCAAGCTGGAGGACAGAGACAGTTTGCCTCTCTCTTTGGATTATTTCCTTATTTTATTTACTTTATTTTGTTTTTCATGTCATCTGCCTTAAACGCGGATCACATTAAGGTGCATTTGGAATCTAGCTGGATCAGATACCCCTTTCAATACAGGGGTCGCATGGGTCCACAAACAGGCTTTAATAAATGCGGTATAGCACCAAAGTATATGGAACACTTACCATGCTGCCTTCCCTGCTGGTCTGATGGATTCAGTCAAACTGAGGCACCTGGCTATGACGTGAGTCTTAGAAGCCAAAGAAAGCGGAAGTGTGATGGCGTGCGTTCCAATGGTGGAGCACATACACGAGGAAGCTGGAATGGAAGCGCCTCCAGCTCCGGATCACTGGGGAGGAACGAACGGCTATGTAAGTGATTTCCTCTCTTATTGCTTGTCCTATTTATGATAAATGTGTGATATGGTTTACTATTATGTGTTGTATACAGGGCTAATCTGCATTATTGTTGGCCTCTCTTATGGCTTCAGCTACGCAGGGGGAGATTTTTAAGTATATCCATAACCCCTAAGGAGGACATAAGTCTGATAATCAACCTATGTACTGGTTGTTACTTAGTGTCCTCGCACACAAACAGTTAACTCTGTCTGGAATCCTCATAAGGTCATCTTCTCCTTTGCTTCAATCACAGTTTAAATGCGTCTAGGTGGTATAAAGTCTTCACTTCCATACAGCCACTGTGAATTTCTATGGCTTTCTCATGCAGATTTGATTCAAAGCTTATCGAATTCAAACAAGGATAGCATGCAATAGTCAGCCTTTCTTCAGCTTGAGGGGCAAAAAATCACAGTCTAATCAGTTCAATTTAACCTAGACAGGTTTTTGGATTAGTCAGGGTTATGACTGACTCTAGGCCTGTCTCTTTTGCAGATTATCTGCTTATCATTGATAGATCCTTAGAGATGTGTGGGCATATATGTATGTATATACAGTGCAATTTATAGATAAATCCTTTATTAGATAGTCAAGGAGGCTCCTGCATTTACAGTCCATAGCTATGTGCAAGCAGGTCATAGGGTTTCACCTCCGAAGAGGACTCATCTGTTGCAGTCGTCCAGACTAACACCACTTTACTTCCGGAGGAAAGTACTTCATTGATAGACCTTATAGTAATAGAGGGACGGCGCATTCAGTCTGCAAATCACGTTAAGTATATTATTCAGGAATTTCCAGAATAGTCCTAATCCAGTGCAGAAGAAACAAGGGTTCCTGGGCTTTAATCAATCTTTCTCAGTTCTTACACCTGCAGCAGATCACATGAAGGAGATTGTTTCCATTTTGACATTATAGGAGTCTATCATTTCAGCCATCAAGAGAAACCATCCACAAGCTATTCTCACAGAAGAGATTCCAGGGATGCATACTACCAGACCCTGATGGAAACCTCTCACATAACATTCTTATGATTCCTTCTATAGAGAACCTATTACCAATAGCTGGTTCTTCTATTTGGGATAGCATTGACAAACGAGACTTTGTAAACTGTTGGCAATCTGCTATGACACCATTATGCCAGTAACAGATTCAAGTGCTGGTTTCCTTACCCGGGACTGGTTGATCATAGAGAATTCTAAGAACTGGGCAATTTCAGGAACATTTTTATGTCTGGATTTGACATTCCAGCTAGGATAGATCATAGTTAGAGAAAAGCAACTTCTCCCTTCACAAAACTTGATCAACTGGGAATTCATTTCGAGACACGAATATTCAAGTCTATCTACTTTATAGGAGGTTCAGGAAATTGAGAGACTGACAACGAAAGCCTCTTCTATATTGCAGGGAACCTGTCATCAGCGTACCCGATTGTTCCGGGACCAGAGCATACAGCAGACTGACATGGTAGAACTATTAGAAATTCTACAACAGGATTCTTCCAGCATCTTAGATACATTTTGGGTATGGTTCTTCCCACTACAAGAATAAGCATGATGCTGCCTGGCAAGGAAGGAATTTGGGACAGTCAGGCCAGTTGGGTTTCCAACCCCTGGAACTGCAAGTTGTCTGGGAAATACTACAACAATTGAAGGTAATATTTCTGGACAGTACAGGTCTCATCAAGGACTCTTCTGCAGTCGGATATCTCCTGAATTAAGAGGGTAAACAGTAACCTACTCTCAACAGATTGGACCTGAGACTACTACTCTGTATGAGCATCACAGTATCTGTTTGACAGCAGATTATCTATCGGGAAATTCCTACTATCACACCAATTTCTGCGGTAGACAGCACTTAGATCTCAGAGCTTCAGTGGAGTACACAAAGGTCCTCAAATTTCCTGTCTCATTGGTAGACATAATATTCAGCAATAAACGTTGCTCTTAGTTTCAGATGGAATTTCATCTGGCATTTTCTGTTCCCTTCCAATCTCTCATCATATGATTGGTTCAAAAGTCGATTAGGACTAATCGCAAGCATTTCCCATAGCTCCTGACGGGCTAAGTTTGTTTGTATGCCGATCCAAAAGGTTGATAAGACCTCCGATCAAGCTACTAATAATCCTGCACCTATCATGTTAGTGTCCCATTTTCATCCATATCTAGCCTTCTTGAGGCTGACTGCCTGTAGGTTAAGGTATGAACAGGGCTTCCAAGCCATTAGTATATACCAGGCTGGATGACCATCCTTATCAGCCAATCTATTGTAGAATCTGGGCTAAACTCATTATCTAGTGTATATATATTCAGAGCTCTGGCCATATCCTGAACTTAACCTGTAATTCTGGGATTTCCTCTCTAATAATTCCTAAGGCCTCATATCAGACTTTATTAAGTCATACTGTCTGCTTATTGATTTCCTGTTTACTCCTTTTGCGGAGTGTATATGTATCTGTAGGTGTAATGTATATATGTATGTGTGTGTATGTATGCATATATATGTATACGTGTATATGTAATATATATGCCAGGAGAAGTGTAAGTATTTTTGTATCTAGGTGTGTTTATGTATACATGTATGTATATGTTGGGGTTTATGTACGTATATAGCATAGGTGCAAGTATTGTCTCTCCTTGTGTGCTTAGCCACGCACGAGAAGTAGGGAATGATGCAGTCAGGTGCAGTAGTGACTGCACGATCTACTGATCAGGAGCAGGATGCTCCGAATGGTCCGGCGCCTCGGCTCTGGGGCAGCAGCCGAGGTCGTTGGCTGCCAATTAGCCCATGTTCTGGTATGTATGTATATATGTGTAGCTATAAGTCTTGGTATGTTTCTGCTTCCTATTTGGTATTTTATCAGGTATACATATTTTGGGTTATCTGACCCTTGTTTGAATAGTGGTTTGATCAGTCTGGTGCTTCCTTGGGTACATTTCGCTGAGACTCTTTACCGAAAATAGTTGCTCTCTCGACCATCACTTAGGCCATGTGAGTAGAAGTTATTCTAGCATTATTGTATGGGTTCCTCCTCTCAGGAGTTTCATTCAGGATGACATTTGTTTTAGCCTAGGGCTTCATTCCGCTCAAGTGATTTCTCCTCAGGCAGAACAGGGTGCGTCCCTTTTTTTTGGCTTTACCAACTAATAGAGATTCTACGTTAATTAGATCTTATCATATGTTTCATACATACCTGGATATCATAAGTTCTTTATGATCCAATGTATTGTTTCTGCGTTGGCTGGAAGACTTTAGTCACAGTTGCATCATATCCTCTAATTTTACCAAGTGGCTTCAGGACTGCATCTAGTTGAATCTTCAAAGTGGAAAACTACTTCGTGAATAAGGTTCACTCCACTGGAGATATATCTGTTTTTTTTTTTTGTTTTTTTTTTCAACTCTGTAAGAGATTGGCTCTCCTGAAGAAGATTTGCAGGACGACTACCAGTTTTATAGACACCATATGCTGGATATACAAGCATCTGTTGATAATATTGTGCAGGATGGTGCTGACAGCAGCCATTCCTATACCAGGGATAGGTGCTTAGTCCCTCCCTGTACTCTGGGTACTGCTTTGGTAAGTCCCACAGTCTATTGCTGTGGATTGGACACAGAGGAAAAGGTGAAATTTACTCACCGATATTTTGTTTTCCTCTGTGTCCTTCCACGGCACCCCTCCCTTATTGGAGCCGGGTACGGTATTGTTCCTACTTTCTTCCTATGACTTGTCTGTTTATTATGATCATCTATATAGCAAGGTCCTTAAGGTTGTTGTCTCTTTACTTGTATCTAACCTGTTGTCTGTTACAGCTTGGACAATGCGTATAACTGAGGGGAAGAGGAGGAACAGTTGCTTTTGTAGTTTTTTTTTATTGGTCCTACCAGCTGGGAGGCGGAGTCAATACCCACAGTCTATTGCCGTGGAAGGACACAGAGGAAAACAAAATATCGGTGAGTAAATTTCACCTTTTTAGTGCACAACCGGGAAAAATGTCCATAGTTTTTGATTAAACAGTCTTAGGGCCAGACAAGGGCTCAAGTAACGGGTAGGATCCGTTACACTCACTAACTGCCACTGCTGTATGTAATACATTACTTCACAATATACTTGCCAACACTTTAGCGGAACTACCACCCTATAGTAAGTCCCCTCCCCAATAATTAAGCATAGGGAGATTAGCTTCTTAATAGTGCTATTATCTAACACAAATACTAGGTTCTGAAGTAATCCTTCTTTTTTAGATTTTCTTGGCGCAACCCTGCGACTCTCCAGTTGGTGTGGGACTACAGCTCATATCATTCCCTGCAGGGCAGTAGCCGGTAGAGGATGATGGAAGTTGTAGTCCAACAATATTGACCACTTCAGGATGGGATCGCAATAACTCTTTGAATGTAAAGAAGAGTGTAAACAAGAGAGAGGCAAAATACGGACCATAGACCTGATCCAACCTGCGGCCCTATTTAATATGGTATCCTTTTAAAAGGTCAGGAGTCTTAAAGTGGAACGTTCACCTAAAATAAAATTTTGAGCATGTGTTTTAATACATAAACCTAAATTAGCGCTGTTTTTTTTTTTTTTCTAATCGTCTGCTAGTGGAGATATTTACACTTTAAAATCGGGCACTTCTGCATTCTGCGGGACCCTGTATGTTCCACATGACTCCTCAGGACTTGCCAGCTGCCCCAGGGAGTGCGTTCACACTCCCCTTCATAAGATTGTAAATGGAGCCTTCTGTAACGTTAGCCCACAGAAATACAGCTATGAAGGGGAGCGTGAACGCGCTCCCTGGGGCAGCTGGGAAGTCCTGAGGCGTCATGCGGGACATACAGCATCTTGCAGAAACCATAAGTGCCCGATTTTAAAGTCTAAGGGCTAGATTTAAAGGCAGCCGTTAAACCAGCCGCTAAGTGAAAAAGGCACATCGCTCGCAAATAATACAGGAGTTACGGCAGATTCAATAGCTACTCTACGAGAATAGCTATCGAGCGTAGGCACACAAAAAACACGTAACACAAAAGCCGTTGTCGCTCATGTTAATGCACGGGCGGCCAAATCACACGATAACTGAGCTCAAAACAACATCTAACATAACGGCTGCCGTTGTCAAGCAACCATGATTGATGCCAAAACAAATTCAAACACACAGCCAATCACAAAGCCCCAATGTATCAAATAACTTCAAATACACCTATATATACCCAAAAATAACCTTCACACACTGTCTATTATCGAGTTCTTCAGAGCTAGATATCAGGACCCAGGAGCGGAGGATAGCGATCAGAGACAGGGAGAAAGGAGCATTCATTGGAGGTAGAAGGAGATTTTGGAGTTTGGATAGAGGTGCACTTACTAGACACATATTACACCTTTGCACATATTACATACACACATACAAACACAAACACATACATACATACACATAGTCCTTTTTTTTCATAATACCTTACACATTTTACTTTTTATTTTGACAGTGTGAATCTGGGAGTGAAAGTGTGTGACAGAGAGTGACTGGATCGAGTGTGTCTGTGAGGGCCTGTGGGAGCTGTGGGAGTGCCTGGGTGTGACTGGGTGAGTGATGGCCAGGAGAGGAGGACAGGAGAGAGGGATGGGGAGAGTAGTGGAGGAGGAGGAAGGTCAGGAGGGCATCCCTCAGCAGAGCAGGGGTGGCAGAGGGAGATCTGCAGGGCGGAGGGGGACCCGGCCCACAAGAGCAGGCACACAAAGAAGAGGGACAGAACCTGCAGTGGGACGAGGGGTAGTTGCTGGGGAGCAACACACACAGTCAGGGTCAGACCAGGCAGGGCACTCCGGCTCAGAATCCTCCCATGCCGGAGCTGACGAGGGCAGGATCAGAGACCCCAAATACACAGACGAGGAGAACACGGCTCTCGTGGAAGCTGTCCTGGAGAGGCAGAGTGTTCTCCACCCAACAGCGAAGGTCCCTGGCCTGTCAGCGAGGAGGAAGGCAGCCTGGAACCAAATATGCAGCCGGGTCAACGCGGTGGCTCCATGCAGGCGGGACGTGGAGTCCATCAAAAAGAGATGGGGCGACTGCCGGAGGGTCATCAAGAATAAGATGACAGAGCTCGCCAAGCACGCCCGAGGCACTGGAGGTGGACCAGCAGTCCCTATCACCTTCTGCGGCTGGGAGGAGATGGTGCGGCAGACCATGTCCCCGACCCTGATCGAGGGGGTCATTGGAGGAACTGACACTGGGGATGAGAGGAGCCTCCACACTACCTGCAACACTACAGAACAACACACTACAGCAACCAACACCAGCTGCACACACAGTCACACCTCAACACATGTCCATCACTCAGCCATACAACTGCACCAACACAGCACCATGAGGGTTAAAAAAAGGACACAACACCTGGACAAATGACAACGTCCAACTTGGCACAAACCTGTCAAAGTCCTACTTCAACCCTCCTGTCGCTGTGCTCATCACACACAATACACAAACCGTTATGTTCAAAATGTCGTCTGTTAAATATCATCACTGTTCACACACAATGTCACCCATGTCTCCACCCCCACCCTAACCCCTTGAGTGCTAGAGGGATCATCAATGCATCAATCAACAATGCATTGGCAACCCCTCTGGTACTCAAGGGGTTAACCAGACAACAAGTCAATAGGCCAACGATCACATGCTACACAGGGGACATTCACTAAGCGGTGACAAACAGATGGTGGACACAAAGTAACCCTCACACACCCTCACTTCACCAATACCAGTGTTAGTTCATGGAGAATATGCAAAAACAAGAATCAAGTTTATAAGGTCCCATTGTACACACTCCATGGAAAACACTGGCAATGGGGAAAGGAGATCACTGGAGAAGTCACCATCATGTTCACTTCATCAGTTCTACATCACCGCTTACTGAATCACAAAAAGGGGGCATCAGGTCATACATCACAGTGTCACACAGAATAAATGCTTGTAGGTGCAACACACAGGCCGAAAACTATTACACAGAATTCAAGCTGGAAAATGTAGGCATTGGTGTTGTGGCTGCAATCATTTACTCGGACTTGAAATTACATATCCCGTATCTGATTCCCACATGGATCCACAGGGGTGCTGATGCCATGGATGGATGGTACACCAGCCGCTCTTTGCAGGATACACATGGGAAACAAATAGCAAACATCATTGTACCTTGGTCACCAACAGGCCATGACTGATGGATATCTAGGATTGAGTACGGTTGCCTCACACAGAAGGATGGATGGGCTCATACACAGAAAAAAACAGGCCTCAATCAAACATATCCCTCACTACTGGCTGGATTGTTGCCCTTAGGATTCAAATGTTTGTTACTAAATATGTTCCAACACGATGTGAACACAGATCACTTCACTGGGTGTGATTGCCTTACTGGACAGATATGTGCACCCATCACAAATCAACCTACATTGCAAACATCCAAATACACATACATAGTATATCACACTCTATGTAGATGGGATATACGAGGTATGTTCATATCCATCATATCAATACAATGTCTTGTTGGATGGGTGCACATGTATAGCCAGTAAGACAATCACACCTACTGAACTGCTCTCTGGCTTCACATCTTGGAAGGATATTACTCTATCCATATGAAGGGTACATATCCACATACATATATGACCATTTATACTTGTGTATCACTGTAATGGGATAGCAATGGGTAATGTCATCATGATGTCATATCATTGCCATCGTTAACAAATGTGTCTTGATCTAAGTCCCATCCCTCCAGCACTCATGGTTATACAGATATTGTGACAGGTGGAGATATCTATCATGTGATCACACGGAGGCTCTTCAGCAGAGCCAAAGTCGCAACATGTCGAGATAAATACCTCTTTGGAATGGTCCACAGAATGTGCTTGCAAAACATGCACACTCTGTACACCATTCCAATTAAGTATTGTCCTCCAAATGGGGCGACTTGGGCTCTGCTGAAGAGCCCTCGTGTGGACAAATGACTGAAATCTACATCTGGCACATAGAGCAATATCTGAACAACCATGAGGGTAGGAGGGATAGGACTAACAGAGAACAACATCTGTTTTCACAATCTCTACAATCTGACATCAAGATGGACTTAACCTTTGCCATCTCTACAAGTTGTGAAGACAAATATATGTTGTCGGATTTCACCCCTCCCCCGAGTTAAACAATGGTATTCCTACTGCTGAAAGGTGTGTTGATACAAAAGGTATCACAGCTCAGACGTGGATATGTCAGGGGCAATATCCCAGTGGCATGAAATTGTACAGTGGTGCTGTTACTACGCAATCATATGGACAGCTCTGGAACAGGGACCAGATATCTACATGGGAGGGTGTTGCAACAGCCCCACTGTACTATTTCGGCCCACTGTGATATTGCACCTCAAAATTAAACCTTCACCCATAATAACTCAAACAACACCTTTCAGCAGTGGGAGTACCCTTGTTTACCCAGGGGGATTAACCCAAACACATATATTTGTCTTCAACACATATCAAAGTATAACTGTCTCCACAAACATATGGCTAAGGTCACTGATCACAACATCTTATTTCTCCACACAGCTCATGGCCCTCAAGCCCAGCGGGAGACAGTGGAGGAGGCTATGTCACCCCCCAGTGAGGAGTACACAGAGGAGGGGACCAGCCGGTGGTCACCTTACCCACCACCACCATTCCCTCCACCACAGGCTGGACCACCACAGGCTGCTCCACCACAGGCTGGACCACCACAGGCTGCACCACCACAGGCTGCACCACCACGGGCTGGACCACCACAGGCTGCACCACCACAGGCTGCACCACCACAGGCTGGACCACCACAGGCTGCACCACCACAGGCTGCACCACCCCAGTACAGTGGCTGGATGCCACAGGAGGAGAGGTGGACATATCCATCCACCTCCACCAGCTACTGCCCTCCTTCAGCAGCACCACCACCGCCAGGGAGGCAATGGCTGCCAGGGACAGTGGCCAACACCCAATATGGGCCATATGCCTCCCAGATCAACCCACCCTCCTGGATGGCTCCACAGCATGCCCCAAGGTATGATCCGAGGTGGGGTCCCACCACCTATCAGTGGCCACCATATGACCCTTGGCCACTGGACTACACACACCTGGGCCTGATTGGTGAGCCCCAGCGCCCCCTACCCAGGGACATAATCACACCTCCACCAGCACACACATCTTTGGGCAGCTCGGGATCACTTGATGTGGTGGGCATATGCCCATCATCTGCACCAGCCACTCCAACAGCAGCCACAGCACCCTCAGCAGCAGCATAGGAAACAGCACCTCCAGCAGCAGAGGAAACAGCACCTCCAGCAGCAGAGGAAACAGCACCTCCAGCAGAGGAGGAAACAGCACCCTCAGCAGCAGAGGAAGAAACAGCACCCTCAGCAGCAGAGGAAGAAACAGCAGCACCAGGGACACCGGGCACATCCACCTCCAGCACCGCACGCCTCACAGGGATGGAGGCGGAGTGTATGGCCCTTCAGAGGAGACTACTCCGGTCGAGCAGGAGTACTGACAGCAATATCACCAGGAGCAGGAGGCAATCCAGGAGGAACATTGGCTAATTGGAGAGCAGGATCCAAGGTTTGGAGTCGGAGGTGTCCAGGGGGAATACACTACTCCAGCAGCTCAGGACTGGTGTGATGGACATGTTAACACAGGTCCTTGTGGAGCTGAGGGAGATAAACCGCAGGGAGAACCTGAGGATGGAGAGGGAGAACTTGCGTTCCACTGAGGGGTCTACTGCAACCACCACCCCCTCTAGTGTTACCCCTGAAGCCACACCTAGGGGGCAGAGGATTACCAGGAGTTCAACAAGGGCATCCACCTCTGGCACCCAGGCTAAGGCCCCCCACCCAAAAAGGAAAAAATGAAAGGCCCAACCTGTCAACTTTCCCTTCAATAAAAAAACCTTTTTTTTGTATTCCTGTCTGATCTGTTGTGTCTTCAGTTATGGATTGGGTGGCAGGGTTGTCTCCAATGCATTGCCATACAATGCAGTGAACACAACCTCTGCCTGGGTGAAATGTTAGTGGGATGCTACAACATGGGTTCACACACACACACACCGTTGTACAAATTCAACTTGTAATACATCCCTGGAGCCATATTACACCACTGTGTTATATGGCGGTGTTGTGTGTTGAATTTGAACAACAAAACATACCCCTTAGCACAACAAATTGTACAACACTGAACATTTGTCTACATTATATGTTGTGTTTAACCCTTTGAGTGCCAGAGTGGTAGACAACACATTGTAAAGAAATGCGTTGGGGACCACTCTTGCACTCAGTGGGTTAATGGGATAACCAGACAAACAGCTCTGTGACTTAGCAGGGACATTATAAGCAGGAAAGATAAATGGGACATGTATCCATGTTGTCTTGGATTCACACACTCATTGTGCAACTGACTTACTGGGTAAGCCAATGTTTTTAACCTAGGATTTCAATGTGTAGCACACACATTGATATCCTGGGCTGAGCATTGGGGTCTCCTGTAAGTTGAGTTGCTGTTTCCCTAAGGGTGTAACAGACTTCACCAGTGATAACACATGTCCAGTCACTGGCAAACAAGTGGTGGACTCCTGTGATGTGGGTGATGCCTTTCCATGTATGGGGCATACTCTACCCTGGGTGTGGTAACACATTGACATATGTGTTCTCAAATATATCCTCCTACAGACACAGATAGAATGGTGATGGTTCATCTTTATTGTGTCTCAAAGTACATTAGAATGTACATGTGTTTTGTGTGTGTATTGCCTATATGCATTGAACACCTGTATGAGAACACTAAATGTACTTTGAGACTAAATCTTAATACTTCTGTAACACTGCTGCCCTGCTCATGTGTTGTCCATGAGGTTTGACAACTCTGTAGCTGAGCATCCTAACTGTACAGGTTATAACACTCAAGAATTAGTGATTTCTGTGTCTATATGAGAATGTTCCAGTAGAGGTTTGTGTGAACCTCAGGTCAAACTTTGCATCACCAACAACATCACCATAAACAGCAAGGGGTGATCTTCATGAAGGTGTTGTCAAGACATCAATCCAGTCACATGGAAGATCTTCAGTTCAAGGATTGATCATGTTAAGGATGCCTGCGGGACAAGACGACAGGATTTGGAGCAGTAGACCTGAACTGATCATCAAGCAACAACAATTTAGTCTTTTTCATCCCCTCAGTTTTCACAGTTACAGGTGAGTGCACAAACCATTGCTTGACAATGTGTTGTGTACTCATCTGTAACCAATTCTGTGGGGAACTAAGGACATGTGCATCAGTCCTAGGGATATGTGCCCCTGACATGTATACACACATTAACAAGTGTTCTGAGAGCTCCATGGAAGTAATGACATTGTGCTGCCACTGTGAAAGTGACAGTGGCAGCCCAATGTCATTTGTTCCATGGAACTGTTAGGACACATTTGTTGATGTGTGTATTCATGTCAGGGGCACATATGTCTGCACACTCACAGGTCTGCATGGAGTCCGTGGTAATCTGATCTACGTCTCATGACCTCTACATTGTGTGCCCATACCACTGTACATCCACCCCTGTGCTGCTCTTCTCAGCTGTAGCACAGTACAGGTCCCATATTGAGTCTGATGTCCCTTCTAATGCATATCATTAGATAATACTCTTTCGCTACTGGGCTAGCATGGTTGTTCAGGCTATAATCATGGCATATACAGTTAGTTGCTGTCAATCAAGCCGTGTAAGGTGATGAACATGGGTAATATGTTGTACCTTGTTTCTCCTGGGGGTGTGCGTGATATCCTTGGGGTCTGTATGTCAACGTGGAGAGTGGAATGGAGGATGGTTGTTGAGTCCACACACACAATTTTCCATGTCCACTGCCAGTGCAGTGCTGTGTCACTGTTCCTGTGGGGTGAGACAGAACAAAATGTGCAGTGTGGTTAGTGTCACAGGACTGATGGGGGACTTGCATGGATTGTTTGCATGCATGTGTTATACTCACAGGTGAAGTATTCCGTGATGAGCCTGTCTCTGATCTGTGCCCCTCTCATGGTCTCCTCCACATGCCCGATGTCCATGGGCACTTCCTGTATGGGGGGGTCCGGGATGTGCTCCAGCAGCCTGGTGTCCACTGCGATGTTGTGCAGTATTGCGCACGCCACAATGATGTCACACACCTTAGCCGGTGCATACTGCAGTGCTCCCCCAGAGTGGTCCAGACATCGGAATCTTGACTTGAGGAGTCCAAATGTCCGCTCAATAGCATTCCTCGTTCTGGCATGAGCCTGGTTGTAGCTTTCCTGGGCATGTGTTTGGGGATTGGCCAGAGGGGTCAGTAGCCAGGACTTGCATCCATAGCCAGCATCACCTGTGTAATGTGAGTGACATGGTGAAACAGGGAGCACATGTTGTGTGAATGATGTTTTGTGTGGTGGACGTAGTAGCTGTGGGTCAGGTGCATGCTGAGCTGAGTGGTGTGTACGCCTGTGTATGTGGTGTGATTTTGTTTTGTGAACTCACCCACTAGCCATCCCCCTGTAAAGGTTCCATTCTCAAAATCTCTGTGGACTGAGGAGTTTTGTAGAATGTATGCATCATGTGTGCTGCCAGGATATTTTGCACAGACATTCATGATCCTCATGTTGCTGTCACACACCATCTGCACGTTGATGGAGTGGATGTTCTTCCTGTTGATGAATATCTGTGCGTCACGTGTTGGGGCCTTAATCCGGACATGGGTGCAATCTATAGCACCCATGACCCTGGGCATGCCTCCCTTTGCGTAAAAGGCCTGCTTGACGTGTATGCAGTCCATGTCGGTGGTGGGAAAATGTATATAGGTACTGGCCTTGCTTTTGAGGGCTGGCAGGACCTGGGCCAGCACTCTGGAGAATGTGGCCTGTGACATGCCAGATGCGTAACCCTCAGTGGACTGGAAGGCCCCGCTTGCCATGAAGTGTATGGCACAGAGTAGTTTCTGCAGGCCAGTTAGGGCATGGTTGTGGATGTAGATGGGATCCACCTGCTCCTTGATGACCTCATACAAGGCAATGATGCTGTCAGGCCTCAACCTGTAGCGATCAATGACCTCGTCATCAGCCATTCCAAAGAGTGTGACCCTTGGGCGGTATATCCTGGGCCTTGGTGGTCGTCTATACATCCTGTGCCCTCCAGGTGGGGATGGACTCCTATGTGGCTGCTGAGCCAGAGCCTCCTCACTTGCAACGGGTGAAGGCTGTTGATGAGGCGTGCTTGGCGTTTGCTGATGTTCCCTAGCTCTCTCCCTTGCACGCCTTCTCCGCAGTCTTCGCAACAATATGTAACCCAACATACTGTTTGCTCTCTCTATCTGTCTCTATCTATCTGTATCTATCTGTCTCTCTCTCTCTCTCTCTCTCTCTATCTCCTTCTCTCCCTCCCTGAGTGGAAAACAAGCCACAAGTGAGTGTGTTGAGTTGTCCCTTTAAGTACTTGCTAGGGCGTTGTGTAGGTGTGGTGATGAGGTGAGTGCTGACCAATGGTGAGTTGTTTGTGTCCAGGTAAGTGTTAGCAGGTGTGTGTGTGTTATAAGATGTGGTGTGTTGTGCTTGTTCTGTGTGTGCTTTTTGCGGGCGTGCAGTTGTGGGGTGCAGGTCGCGTGTTGATGTTGCCCAGGTGAGCTTGTATTTGCAGGGTCCGCTTTGTGTGATGACCCCCATTGTTCCGTGCCATTTTGTGTTGTTGTTTTTTTGTGTGTCATTGTTCCTGTGGTGTTGGTTGTTGTTGTGTGTGTAGTGATTTGTGTTGTGTGTGCATGTTTTTGTGTTGTTTTGGTATTGCACGGGTTAATTTTCCCATTTACATGGTTGTGCGGTAAGCCTTTTGTGTCTTTTCCTCTGTAACGGGTGTTTAGTTTTGGCCGTTAAGTGTCTAACGTGTGTGAAAAGTGGGTCTTAACTTTTAGCCGTTAGGTGTGTCTTTTTTTCAGCTGTTATCAGTACCGCAAGCCTTTGAATAGCTCTGGGGTATGTTGTTCCATGCATCTGAATGCACGCAAGTGTATCGGCCGTAAGGATTCTGCAACTGCCGTTAGCTGTTGTTTAGACGGGTCTTTGAATTGCAACATGACACTTAACGCACCCGTTAGTGATTTTTTTTGCTAACGGCTACCTTTAAATCGAGCCCTAAATATCTCCACTAGCAGACAATTAAAAGTAAAAAAATAACAGCGCTAATCTAGGTTTATGTATTAAAACACGTCCTCAAAATTTTATTTTAGGTGAACGTTCTGCTTTAAGAGGAGAAATTCAGTAGGCCACTGAGCTAGATTGTGGCGTTTCATAGAGCGACCTGAGAATCTCGGGCTTTCATGCAGTACAAGATTCTCAGGTTGCCATTTTTATCATGGCGACATGGTTAGGGCAAGATATGCTCGCAAGCTCTTTTGCGTGCAAACTTTTAAAGTTTTAAAAATTTCTTGCCCGTTGAAGTTATGGTGGGTTACTATTCAACTATCTGGAGAGAAGAGTTTAAGATGGGAAAATAACCAATGCGATTGGTTGAATAGCAACATGACATACGCAATACCATTCCATGGTTGGAAGGCATGACGCAGTGTATGAGGGACATGTTCTCCTATGCTGCGCTTCGATGCACAGAAGAAGAGAATGTTTGCTGGGAAAATGCACAATGAAGGGACAGACTTCTGGCTTCTTGGTGCAGCTTGGTGGGGGGGGGGGGTGCATGGCCAATGGTCTAGGGGCAAGGGGGCTGGCTTGAGAGGAGGGGGGAGTGGAGGGCATAGGTGCTTATAAGGCTGTGCTACCACCTATTAACTAATATTACCTTTTTCTCTTTAGGAAGAAGATCAAGCGCACCAGGAGGAATCTAGGAGGAAGAGTACCAGGAGGAATCCTTCTACCACCCAGGTGAGGAAAGAGAGCTGCAGGAACAAAGGAAGTATAATTTCAAACTGTTTCTGATGCTTTATCTCCCTCTGTGTCCCCCTCTGTGCTTCCCACTTTTCCAGGTTCATCCCCTTCTCTTTTCTGTTGTTCTCCCTATGCGTCTGCTCCCCTTCCTCCTAATCTCCCTGTTTCCTCTCCTGCTCCCCACTCCTATTCTTATCTATACCCTGCTCATTCGGATTCTCATCCAGTGTTGTCTCCCCCTTTGTGCTCAGGGACAAGAATTTATGTTGGGGATTATGCAAGCTTTTGTTGCTCTTCCCTCGGGTCTCTATCGCTCATGCCTCTGGCTACCCCGTTAGAGGCAACTCTCCCTGGGACTTCCTCCCCTATCTTTGCCAGTCCTCCCTCCACTCCAGCAAGGGGTGAAGGTTGGAATTGAGGGGACCCTTTGCCTCAGGCACCATCTACCCATGTGGTAGACACGTGGGTTGGTCTTCCGTGTTCGCATGGAACTCCTTGCAGCCTATGGGGGGGGGGGCGGGAATTTCTATGACACAAGTGTCTGCATAGCCAATGGATCAGTGCAGGTGTGGGTTCTGTTGGTGTTTGTGTAGGTGGCCGCAATTTGCCTGTGGCTCATAGGCATGGACAGCGCTCTAGTGGGGCAGCAGGTAAGAGGTGCCGCACTGTTTTTTTCTGGGGGATTGGGGCTGGGTACGAGAACGTTCCTTTTCAGGGGGTTTTGGATGCTGGGCACTTGCAGGTGCTGCTGTGTGCAGCCCTCCAACAGGGGCCTTATATCACAGCCTTCCTAAGGAGGCCTTAGCGATCCTGTGCTTCCTTCCTCTGTTTGAATATCAGCCGGCATGATTGCGGCTAATTTCACATTTTTGACATCATGGAACAGGAGCTGGTTTGTGCTCCTGTTTATGGGCCTATTCTGTTTTGCCTATTGGTTCCCGTCTTGATCAGCTCCTTTATAAACCTCCTTGGGCCTAAGAGTCATTACCATTACATAGTCTTTCTGCTAGTTACTCTTATACTCCATTGTGACCCGTGCCTTATCTGAGAATCCACTCCGTGTATGACCCTGGCTTGTCTGACTACCCACATCGGTTCTGTCCTGTGGCTCTGTCTGACTAACTTGCTCCTTGTAGACCCTGGCTTGTCTGACTACCCACATCGGTTCTGACCTGTGGCTCTGGCTGACTAACTCACTCCTTGTAGACCCCGGATTGTCTGACTACCCACATCGGTTCTGACCTGTGACTGTGGCTGACTAACTCTCTCCATGTAGACCTCGGCTTATCTGACTACCCACATCGGTTCTGACCTGTGGCTCTGGCTGACTAACTCGCTCTGTGTGTCCCGGCTTGTCTGACCTGTGGCTCTGTCTGACTACTCATTTCATGCACTATCTAGCTTGTCTGACCATTAGTCTCTGTGTTCAGTGGCTCTGGCCTGCTCTTGCTCCCTGTTGCCTCTGGTCGGGATACCCCAGGTGGGACTTGAGCATCGTATACTGTTCCCACCGGTGTTCCAACCGAACCTATTTCCTAGTCTCTGATATCTCGCAGTAGTGCAGTGCACAGCACAATGTGAAGCTCCAGGTAGAAGCCTGGGGCCTATCATCCTGTGGTCTGGGGTTGTGTGGGCAAGGTCATGCGGGTAAGTGGGTGAAGTTGTATAACACTCAACTGTCTAACAAAGTCAATAATGAGTGGCCTGCTAGAGTTTGGGGTGCTCTGGTTGGGGAGTGTGGCTTGGGACTGTTGGTAGTGGTGTATGTACCCTTGCTGTGGCAAAACTGTGGGTAAAGGGATAGTAATGTTTCAAAATAAAAGCAGCTCCAATTAATCTTCATAGTATGTTGTCCATGGAGAATGTTATTTCAATACTGTCAGAATTGTAGTTCACTTGAATGATGAAGAATCCCTCTCCCACCCCCTTTACTGATGTAACACTGCTCACCTCAGAACAGAGGGGTGTTGTCCAGATGAACTACAGAGAGGGACAATCTTCAGTTAGTATAAGGGAAAAACCTGTCAATGGGGGCAGGGTTTTCATTGTACTCACATTAAGAGGATTGTTCCTTGCTGTGAGCTGTCTGGTCTTAAAACCAGATTACACATCTGAGGAGAGGCGGCTTACACTAGGTAAAAGGGGTTGGAGGGGGACACTTTATCTTTCAATTACTCTTGAACTACAACTGTGACAGTATTGAAATAACACTCTCCATGGCCCAAATACTATGAAGCTTAATTGGAGCTGCCTTTATTTTGAAACATTACTATCCCTTTAAAGATGCAGGCCGCAAAGCCTGATAGCTGGATGGGCACACACAGACACCACTGGAGACAAACCACTCAGTGAAAATGTATACCAGCTGAGGCCCTGTAAGAGTAGGGTGAACAGGGTCAACAAGTCAAACAGAGAAAGTCAATAAAAGGCAAAGCCAATGCTGGAATTGGAGGAACTTGTAAGGTAATAGTCAAATGAGAAGAGTTGTAGACAGGCTGGGGTCAGATGCCGTGAAGTCCAAGTAACAGGATAGTTGAAACTTAGCTGAAGTTGGATGCTGTAAAGCCAAAGAAATGGAATAGTCAAAACTTAGCTGAGATCAGATGCCATGAATTCGAAGAAACAGGATAGTTGTAATTTAGCTGAGGTCGATTGAGCAGGGTTGGTTGTAGTCAAGCCGAAGTCGGTATCTGAAGATCATAGAGACTGGTAGTCACAGGAGCATAACAATAAGCTATAAGCAAGGTCAGAGACGGGCCAATATGAAATATCTGGAAAAAACAGGAACAGCAGCAGATCGGAAATAGCTTTAAGAACGTGCATGTAGCTGCATGGAAGCCAGGTAGATAAACTCGAATCAGCCAATCAAAGATTTCCGGGGAGGAGACCCAAGGCACAGATGTGACAGTGCCTTCCCCCATAACGACTGGACTCTGGATGCTCAGATCTAGACTGGCAGAAAGCCATCATGAGAGCTGGAGAATGAACATCAGAAGCCGGTACTCAGGTTCGTTCTTCAGGTCTGTACCCCTTCCAGTCAATCAAATACTATAACCTCCTATGAACACACCAAGAAGCCAGTATCTTCTAGACCTCATATTCATGGTGGCCTCCTACCACCACTGCAGATGGATGTTTCTGTGGAGAAGATAATTGGTTTTTAACCACTGGCTTCAATAATGATACATGCAATGTGTCCTAGATCTTCATAGTAGAGGGAAGGTCAAGGAAGTATGTGACTGGCGTGAGTTGCGCCCTGAGGTGGAATGGGCCAACAAACCTGGGTCCCAGTTTCCTGGAGGGTTGATGGATCATCATGTTCTGAGAAGAGAGACACACCATGTCTTGGGTCTAAACTTGGGCTTAATCCTCCTGGAGGCATCAGCATACCGTTTGTAGGATGCTATTGAGAGCTGAATCTGATGATGAATCTCCAATGAAACCAATATTTTTGAAGATCCCGAACTCTGGAGTCTGCCAGAGGAACCCCTGGATCATCAGAGCGTGGAAGAGTCCATGGATCATACCCAAGTGCTGCAAAGAATGGAGTAGTGTGTAAGGTATTGTGGAAAGGATTATAAAAAGCGAACTCTACCAATGGAAGGAGATCCACCCAATTGGAATGGTTGACATTCACACAGCATCCTAGAAATGTCTTCAGGGTTTGATTGGTTCTCTCCATTTGACCATTGCTTTGTGGATGGTATGCTGATGAAAAACACAACTCTATTTCCAGTGAACGGCAGAACACTTTCCACAACTGGGAGATGAATTGGGAACCCTGGTCGGATACCAATTGAGGAGGTATTCCATGAAGTTTGAATATTTCTTTCACAAAGATATCTGCCAATTCGGATGCAGATGGTAATCCATGCAATGGGAAGAAAAGCTTGATGGGAAAATGAACCACAACTACCAAGATAGTAGAACAGTTCTTGGACTTTGGAAGGTTCAGAATGAAGTCTAAGGCCAGATGTGTCCAAGGTTGTTGTTGAAAGGAAAGTGGATGCAGGAAACCTGAGGGTTTAGAGTGGGATGTTTTGTTTCTGGCACAGGTGGAACAAGAGCGGACATAATCCGCAGAGAAAGGGCCACCAGAAACAGAGGAGCAACATCTCTATAGTCTTTCGTTCCCCAGGGTGTCCCATATATGGTGTTTGATGGGCCCACTTAAGGATCTTTCTACAATGTGGTTTAGGTACAAAGAGCCTGCCACAAACGTTGTTGGTGAAGGGTCGATAGCGACCTTGGACTGAAATAATCCTTTGTAAGGTGGTCTTGGAGAGGCTGGCAATGATCAGTGTGTGGAAATAATTGGTTCAGAAGAATATTCTGGAAAGTCAGGGAACTGCCAAGAGAGAGAGTCTGCTTTAACGTTCTTAGGACCAAGTTGGTATGTTATAACAAAGTTAAATCGGGTGAAGAACAAAGCCCACCTGGCCTGACGGGAGTTCAAAAGTTTGGTTATCTCCAAGAACTGTAGATTTTTATGATCTGTGCGAATTGTAAATGTAACTGTGGTGCCCTCAATAAAATGTCTCTATTCTTCCAAAGCCATCTTGATGGTTAATAATTCTCTGTTCCCCATATCATAATTCCTATTGGATGTCGAGAACTTCTTGGAAAAGTAGGAACAGGGGTGAAGATGAGAGGAACCTTTGTCTCTCTATGACAATACAGCCCCTGCTCTAATCTCAGAGTCTGTCTCCACCAAGAAAGGCTTGTTAGGGTCATGAAAACAGAGTACTGGTGTAGTAGTAAACGCAGCTGTAAGTTGTTTAAAAGCTGTAAGAGCTTCTGGTGGCCATGCTTTGGTGTTTGCACCTTTTACGGGTCAATGACACGATGGGAACGGCGATCTTAGAAAATCCCTGGATAAATCTCCGGTAGTATTTGGAGAAACCCAGGAACCACTGTATTCCCCAAAGAGTGTTAGGCTGAGCCCAGGAGGTGACAGCTAAGAACTTCACAGGGTCCATCTGGAGTCCAGAAGCAGAAATCACATATCCAAAGAAGGTCAGGTGATCCTTTTCAAATTCACATTTTTCTGTTTGTACGAATAAGAGATGCTCTCGCAACCTCTGGAGTACTGTTTTGACATGGCTGAGATGAATAGGGATGGGTGAAAATTTTCTCCTCAAACTGAAATCGGCGAAAAATGGCACTTTCCACTTGACGAAAAAGTTTCCCACAAAAAGTGCAGTTTTTCCCTGCTTTTTTCACCTAGTTCATTGCATTGAAATCAATGGGAAGAAAATTTTTCTTCACCACACGAAAGTTTTCTACAGCCATATAAAAGGGTGTCAGGCTCTCACAGCATACCATTCTGTGTTTGTGAGAGGAGAGAGCAGCATGTTTTTGAGCTAGAGAAGATAGGCAAATAAAGAGGAATTGAAAGTTAGTTTAGGTAGTCATTTAGGTAAGACATTTGTTCTCTGTTGTAGGGGAGTCTGGGGGCACAATGGAAGAGAAGAAGGGAGGAAGGAGGTTGACCCAAAGTACCCCAAAATTTGGTGTAAATGACTGGGATCCAAATTTCTTGCTGATTTTACTTTTATTGTCTCTGTGATAGGGAAGTCTGAGAAGAATTTGTTGATTTTGTTTTTTAGTTATATATTTTTTTTGGACTAACTGTGATAAGAGAGAGTGGACAACTTAAAAAAAAAAAAAAAAAAATATATATAAAAATTAAATAAAAATACATAATTAAACAAATAAATATATTAGACATCTGACTGAGAGCTATGTGACTGAGGCAGACTTGATAGACAGGAGATGACATTGAGAATTTTGTTGAGGGCCAAGGCAAGACATCACACTCCATCAGTTGTGTACTGTAGAGAGTAAAAACACACAGTAGTTCAGTAATGTCTAGCAAATGCACAAGCAGAAGGGGGGAAGGTGGAGCAGTGCAGGGACGTGGGAGTAAAGTGGTAGTACAAAAACTAACTGCAGCAATTGTTGCTGCAGCATGTGCAATAAATGATGATGATCCCTCTCCTCCCAGGGTGGATGCAGTTTGTCAAGGTCCCACCAATCACACCACTCCAGTCCCCTGCCACATTGTAGGTTGTACTTAATTTATTTTTTTTTTACATCGTCATGAATATGTGCCAGTGTCACTTAAGCAGGAACTAAGTGTTTTGGGCAAAGGAGAAATGCACTCTGCATGCTAACACATTTTTCAAGGTATATGTTGCTGTAGGACTCACAACTTTGACTTCCAGCTACTTATTTCTCCACTACATCCCTCAGAAAAAGTAATATTGTGCTGGAAAATATTGCACCATATTAAACATAGGAGAAAATGTTTTGGAATAGGAGAAAAATGTTTTGAAATAGGAAACAATGTGTTGGAATAGGAGAAAAACGTGCTGAATAGGCAAAAATGTGTTAAAATAGGAGAAAAACGTGTTGGAATAGGCAAAATATTTGCTGGAATAGGTGAAAAGGAGGAAAATTTAGCATTGTAGAAAGGGAGAAAACTTCCACGAAAAAAAGAAATTGTCATGCGGGAAATTATTGACCCCTAGCGATGAAGTTCCAGATTGGGGGAGAAAACTAGGATATCGTCCAGATATACCATGACATAGAGAGAAAGAAGATCCCTGAAAACATCATTTACGAAGCTCTGGAAGTCCAAAGGGCATTACTAGATATTCGTAGTGCCCGTACCTGGTGTTGAAAGCTGCCTTCCATTCGGACAAGGTTATATGCACCTCTCAAGTCTAGTTTCGTAAAAACTGTGGTGCCACATAACCTTTCAAACAGTTCAGAGATCATGGGAAAAGGATCCTCCATCCTTCTTGCCTACAAAAAAGAAACCAGCTCCAGCTGTTCTGTACTCCATCAAAGTTTGGTTTTCAAGCTAGGAAAAGAGAGATGTTTTGCCCCAAGGGGGCATAGTTCCTGGAAGGAGATCGATAGGGCAATCCTATTACCTGTCAGGAGGTAAAAGTTCAGATTCACCCTTGGAGAACACATCCAAGAACTCCCAATAGACCTCTGGAACCAGTCTTGTACCCTCCTCAATATGGGTAGTAGCTATAGTTATGTGATTCATAGAGATACACCTTGATGACAGGCAGGGCTCCAGGAGGAAATCTCTTCCAACTACCAGACAATCCTTGGATTATGTTTCTGAAACCAAGGGAGACCCAAGATGAGTGAGGCAGTGGGTGATTCTATAATGTCGAACTGGATCTTTTCTTTATGAACTCCTGTGTGTAGGTTCAGAGAAGTAGTCTTATAATATACAAGTCCCTTGCCCAGAGGTTGACCATTCAAAGCTGAGAATAGAGGAATTCCTTTTTTCTCTCGCTGTGATTGGAGCGAGCAAAGGAAGAATCCATAAATATCCCTGTGGCCCCTGAATCAAAAAATGCCATGGTGGAGACTGATTTTCCTCCCCAAGATATGTTAACTAGTACCAGTAATCTTAGGAGGTCTTCATCAGTCTTGAGGTAGCATCTCTGGAACTTCTTCTCTTAGAGTTTCCCGGTGTCAGCTGTGCCTATTTTCTTTTTTGAGCACTCGAGCACTCTGACATTCCTTACTAGCCTACGTTTGCTCTCACTTTCTATTGGCCACCTGGGTTTTTTAAGAGGTCTTTGACCTTTACTCTGGGCCCGATTTATTGAGTTATCTCTGTGTTGTGATTCCTTTGCTATTTCCTGATTTCTGACCCTTGGCTTTGGTTTTTCTGATTTTGCTCCCTGGTTCTGGATCCCTGGCTTACATTTTAACTTTGGCTTTGTCTCTCCTACGTGGCTTTCTGATGCTCCCGGTTGTCGACCTACTGGCTACTCTCTGATGCTGACTTAGGATTCCCCTGCTTGTGTCTTGCTGCTCCCGGGGCCCTCGGCAAATGTACCAAGTAAGTATTGATTGTATTTCACTTACTGTGTGTTATTGTCTGGTTTGTTTCTGTTTTCATGACTGACCTACTGGGCTTCCTTCCCTGTCAGCCTTCCAGCTGATACCCCGCAGTTGCCTGGCCACTCGCTCTCAGTTGATTCCTGCCTTCCAGCTGGGTGCATCATATGGACCAGAGTTTGCTCTGCCAATGCAGTGCTCCTGTTTCAGCAGAAGCCCTCTGGCTGTGGGTGTCTTGCTAGCAGTCTCATACAGGAATCACTAGTAGAGCTATACTGGGACTCCCTGCTCTCTATGTCCTCCGTGGGGCCAGTATTTGTGATTATAGTTTGGGGTATATCAGATTTGGTGTAGGGTATTATTGTTGGTGATTATTCAGCTTTATTTCCCAGGCTTCCCACAGTATTGTGTGTTTTACATACTATATCAGTACTCTGGACTATTGCTTAAGGTTTTTTCCGTTATTAAGGGTCAGTATTTTATCTTCTTTCTGGAGACGCATTTTGGGCCCTTTTGTCTGAGCCACCCTGTGGACTGCTTTCCCTGTTGAGTGTGTTTTCTGATTATAGCCTTAGGTGATACCATGTAGCCAGATTCTCTGTATCCTCATTTCTCTCTGCAGAGGGACTGCCTAGTCATTTTTGTGTGTAGTCCTAGGGTATTCCCAGCGGTAGGTAGGGATCCTAGCCTGCTCACTGGGAGGTACCTATTTATATTTTTTGTACCCTCTGGGTATCTTGTTTTTGTTTGTTTCCTGACTGTTCCTGCTCCCTTCTTCTTGCCTGGTATCCTGATTTGTGTGGTCTGACCCTTAGGGTCCTCCTGTGACACTTCTGGGTTTCTACCAGTACCTGAGCTCTCATCCTGGTCAGGGCCCCAGCGCAACTGGGGGTCGGACATCTGGCTTCATGGCCAGCACCTTTATTCTGGCTTCGGCCGCAGCAGGGGAGTCTGGCACCATACCCAAACATCTTTCCCTAGCATCGTTTACAAGCATCTTACACCCCAGAGTGTTTGAATGTCTTGACACCCGGACGAGTTGCGCATTATCCTAGGAGATATGCTTTCTGACGACAATATATGCACAGCCCTAGAGTCTGGCATCTACATTTCTCTTCTTCAGAGAGTCTAGTAACCGCTCCAATTTCCATGGATTCCACTTTAGCGGATGAATGATCTGGAGTTGGAGGTGCCTGAGCTGATGGAAACCCCTCTAGGACTCTGATAACAATCCTTTTCTTGCTGATGCTCAACCATTCTGTGGTCCATTTCCAAACAAAGGGTAATGAATCTGGAATTTCACGGCAGGTTAAGGCATCCTTGATGCATTCATTCAGACCCTTGTGGAATGCTGCCTTGAGGGCTCCCGTGATCCATTCAGTTTCATAGGAGAGGGTTTGGAATTCTACAGGTTATTGTGCCACACTGCGGCTTACCTGATGGATCTCCATCAGTGCTGCTTCAGCTGAAGCACTGCAACCAGTAGCATCAAACACCACCTTGAATGCAGAAATAAAAGCATCTAAATCCTCAACTGGAGGAGAAACCCATGCTAACGCCTTCTCTTTTAAGAGTGAAATCCTAAAAGCCACTCTGGCAGTGTGACTGGTAAAGGAATGAGGCAGGGTTGTGTGAAATGAATTAATTAAACCTCTACATTCAGATGGATGACCAGAGCACTTTTCTGGTAGAGGGATTTTGGGAGGTTTACCCCATTCAGTAGGGGTAGGGGTCAAACCCCCTGCAGCAGGAGTACTAGGTTTAGTCCAGGGTGTAGCAGTTGCAAGAGAGGAGGCTTGTAGCATCTTCAAGATAGTGTCTAACTTGTGATCCAGATTCTGTAAGTGAGATTCGTGTGAGGAAAGCATTGTTCTGATGACTCAGCTGGATCCATATAGTATATGGTGCGTTCTTACTGTAATGCTCAACAATAATGAGTGGTCTGCTAGAGGCTGGGGGGCGCTGGTTGGGGATCTTGGCTTGGCAATATCGATAGTGCTGTATGTACCCTTGCTGCGGCAGGGCCTTAGTTAAAGATGTAGGCCCGTGAAGCCTGATAGCTGGATGGGCACACACAGTCACCACTGGAGGCAAACTACTCACTGAAATGGATACCAGCTGAGGCCCTGTAAGAGGAGGATGAACAGGGTCAGCAAGTCGTACAGAGAAAGTCGAGCTGAAGTCGGTACCGGAAGATCGTACAAACTGGATGCTTGAGGACAGGCTGGGTTCAGATGCCAGAAGATCAGGAAAACTGGATAGTTGAGTAGGCCAATGTCAGATGCCAGGAAAGCTGGATAGTTGAGAGCAGGCTGAAGTTAGGTACCGGGTAGTCGTAGGAACAGAACAACAGGGTATAAGCAAGGTTGAAAAATGGCCAAGGTCAAATCTCTGGAGCAAACAGGAACAATAGCTAATCAGAAATAGCTCAATGAACAAGCATCTACCTGCACGGAAGCCAGGTAGATAAATGCGAATCAGCCAATCAGATTTCAGGGGAGAAGGCACTGATGTGACAATTTGGCAGGAGCCGGGGAATGTTTGTGTGGATTATCAAGCCCATGTGAACACATTCCCAGAAAAGCCTGCTGGAAGTTTGTGGCAGGTAAAATTGTGGATGTATTTAAACTTGCTCGTCTGGCGGTGGATAGCAAGGAAGATGGGGTGAAGAGACCTAGGCACATTATGGACTGGGTGAGGGTTTTTAGCATACGCTAGTTTTTATATGGTGCAGCATCCTGGACAAGCCCCTAACATAATTATACATATGGACTTGATTGTTGATACCCATGCAGCCTGCTGTGGCACAGCCTGGTTTGAATATGACAGGGCATTCCATTGTAAGATGGTGGATAATGACAATTTGGACTTTGGCGGTAGGGACATGAATTTTTGGTTACGATTAGTGACGCGTGCGAGAGTAGGGACCGCCATTAGGGTGCAGTCGAAGGTACCATTCCAGGCACAGAGACGGAAGGATCAGTGCTTTGCATATAATGAGGGGAATTGTAAGAGGGGGTTTGCGTGCAGATTTCGCCACTCATGTAAGAAGTGCGGGGATGCCCATCCACCTAATACCTGTGTAAACGAGTAAATCAGAGAAGGGGGAGCGCAGTCCTTTCGGGAATCACCTGGGAAAGGACCCGTTGCCCATAATTTTAGACCAGTCAAGGGAGGTCCTGGGGGACTACCCTCTTAGTAATAAGGCAGTTTTTAGTTTGGGTTCAGAGCTCCAGTTGAGGGTGTGGTGCCACAGGGGAGCAGGTCGTGCAATCTGCTTTCAGCATAGCAGTACCCAGATGTAGTGTGGACGAATTGGCAAAAAGAGCTAGAAGCAGGGTGTGTGGTAGGCCCTTTTGATTCACCACCATTTAAGGACCTTTTTGTATCTCCATTGGGGTAGTACCTAAGAGAGAGCGGGGGAAGTTTAGATTCATTCAGTATCTTTCCTACCCAGAGAGCCATTCAGTTAAAGATGCCATAGACGAGAGGCAGTGTTCTGTGTAGTATCAATTCTTTGACCAAGTCTTGCAGCAGGTGGTGGTGGCAGGACCTGGGGCCCTCATGGCCACGCTGGACATTGAGTCAGCATTTAGGTTGCTGCCCCTGCTCCGAGAGCTTTAGGTTCATGGGTTGCGTAGTGGACAGTCAATTCTATATTGACAGATGTCTGTCCGTGGGGTGTTTCATTTCCTGTGCGTCCTTTAAGGCATTCGTCTAATTTTTTATGTTGGGAAGTGCAGAAAGCCCTAGGGGTGGTGGCACATGTGATGGAACCCCGCTACCCCGACTGGGTAGCTCCACCAACCTCTGCTCCCTTAACTTGGAATTGCACCCACCGATCTCTACAGCCACCCAAACCAATAGTCGCAAAGTAGTGTAGGGTGAAAATGATAATTCTTTATTGAAGAACACACAGGGTTTATATACAAACATAACCAGGCTATCAACACAAATCAGAATACAATAAGATCCAAATTACTGCACACAACATATGGGAATACAATGGGATGCCTGAGTGAGCATAATTGAGTTTACACATAAATCAATCGCAGGTCAGAATATAATGCATTTCACTCCCCCTATACCTTCCCCCCCAGCAACAGGATCCAAGTTACTGCACACAGAACAACAAGGTGAAATTCCCTGAATAAATACACTACCTATCACGGTGCCCGTGATTGCTCTCTTTTCATGTCTATCACCAGTAGGGGGCTCTCCATTGGCTGGCTGCCTTCAGCCCACCCTGTATTGCCTATTTAAACCTACCCTGGGCACCCTTTGGTTGCCCTTTCGTGTTGTCTCTATGCTGTTGAATATGACCTTGTTCCTGAGTATCCTGGGCCTCTGCTGTGTTCCTGTGATCTGTGTTCAACCTGTTCCAGTTGAAGAGTTCCTGCCTTCGTTTGATCCAGTTGAGCCTTCGCTTCCTGCTGCCAGTCTCCGCCGTTGTTCCTGATTCCGGTTGACCGCCTGCCTGCTGGTTCCTGCTTCCATCTGCTGGTTCCTGTCCAGTCGTCTTCAGTCATCTGACGTTCCTGAGTCGCCTTGGCGACATTACTAACTTGCCGGTTATTCAGTATGCGGGTGCTGGTTGCTTGACAGCCATCCGGCTGCCTCAGTGTTATAGCGTTCCACGTACAGGGTACTGGTTCGCTCCACAAGCCTCCCGGCTGTCTCTGTATTGATCACGTTCCACGTACAGGGTACTGGTTCGCTACTTAAGCCATCTGGCCATCTCAGTATCGTTAGCGTTCCACGTACTGGGTACTGGTTCGCTCCATGCACACCTGATTGCTACTATAGTGGTATGGCGTTCCATCTGTGAGAACATTGGTGAGCTCCACATCCTTCACTATCTCTGCTGCTGGCGGCCTACTTACTGACTTAGCCTCTTTACCATCATAGTGACTGTTGTTCCACCTTTCAGTCACTTTAGCGAGTGGTTGCTATTACCTCCTGTCTACGGGCTGCCTTGCCCGGTATATGGTAAGGCTGGTAGAACCTGTCCTGTTTCCTTGGGTTGCCTTACCCGGTATTTGCAAGGCAGGTAGAGCCTGTGTTGTTTCCTGTCAATTGGTTGCCTTGCCCAGTATATGGTAAGGCCGGTAAAACCTGTCCTGTTTCCTTGGGTTGCCTTACCCGGTATTGGCAAGGCCGGTAGAGAAAGTCTTAACCATCTATCCAGGGGCTGCCTTGCCCGGTATATTGGCAGGGCCGGTAGAGCCAATATTGCTCTTATTTGTATTGTATTCCTGTCTAATAAAGATATATGTGTGTACGTGTATATTACCCTACGGGGCTGCATTAACTTTTCAATAAAGTTGTGTTTTTACCAAACTCTGCGTCTGAGAGTCTTAACAAACCGTGACACTACCCTAGCTGAATAGTCTGTAGAGGCCTAGATTGGGCATACTGGACTGTGTTTCGTGGTCACCCTGTGCCCCCAATAAGCACAGGGTGACTTAGGCCCAAGATGGGACTGGGAAGCTTTGAAAGGAGCTTCCCCATGAATGGAGTCCATAGTGTGTAGGCAGGAGGCTGGCCCTCAGCCCCCTCTAGGAGCCCCAGTGATGGATGGTTCTGTCACATCGCATTACTTAGATGACTTTTTGTTTGTGGGGCCTGGGGGTTCTCCTATATGTCAACAGACCTTAGAGCTGGTGCAGGCCACGTTTGAGTTTTGGGGGGGTTCTGGTGGTGCCAGATAAGGCAGTTTGAGCTTTGAAATTGACTCAGGGGCCAGATTGGTCATGCTGTCCAAAGACAAGGTCTTCTGGGTAAGGACACTGGTAGGGGAAGCCATGGGGGTTAGCAAAGTGTCATTGAGGGACTTTCAGGCACTTCTGGGGATGCTGAATTTTGCGACATGGGTGATATCCATGTGGAGAGTTTTTAGCAGGTGACTGGACAGAGCAACCGCGGGTGTCAGGAAGCCTTTCTTTAAGATTAGCATAATAAGGCAACTACGGGAGGCTTTGAATGCTTGGGAAACTTTCCTTAAATATTTCCATGATGTGTGGTTGTGGAGGGCCTCCACAGAGTCAAACACAGAATTGAAACTATACATAGATGCAGTGGGAGGAGCTTGTTTTGGTGCATGCTTTGGTAGGGAGTGGTGTGCTGGGGTATGGCCAGACAGATGGCACATGGTTGGCCTTACTTCTAATCTCACTCTATTGGAGTTGTTCCCTATAGTTGTGGCACTGGAACTATGTCAGGGTTGTTTTGCAGCATTGTGTTTTGGACGTACAACATGAGTGTTGTGCATGCCATAAATAATCTTTCCTCTCACTCTCCACCTGTTCTGAGCACCTGGTGTTGCTAACCCTGTTGTTTGACTTTTGTCCTGCAGCGCTATGGCAGTTGGTGATGATGACTTAGATGAATTAATAAGAAGATCATTGGCACATAGAACATGGGAGTCATTCAGTAAGGCTTTCAAGGACTGGCATAAGTTTGCAGCCAGGGAAGGGGACAGTGAGGAGGAGGGGGAAGTATTCTCCTTGTTAAGATTCATCAAGCACATGAAAGACTCAGGGTCATCCAGGGCTAAGGTAGACACCACATTGGCAGCCATCTCATTTGTCTCCAAATTGCTGGGAGAAAGGGATGTAGCAGCCAGCTTTGTAGTAAAGAGTCATGAGAAGCTGGGTCAGGGTACCAAGGCCTAGGGTGGATAAGCACAGTCCCATAGATGAGGGAAACCTGGTAGCTCTGCTGAGGGCCTTGCAGTCAATTTGTGATTCACCGTTTGAGGCTTCTTTATTTCATTGAACATTTGTAATGGCTTTTTGTGGGGCATTCAGAATCAGAGAGTTGGTGGTTCAAACAAGGGGAGTGCTGAGAAGGGGCTTGCAGGCAGGTCAGGTAAAATAGTCATGGGGGTGTTTGCTGTATGATTGCCAGTTCTATAATGGACCAGGAAGAGAGAGGCCAATGGGTGCAGATGACACCCAGAAAGGGCATAATGTGTCCAGTGGCAGCTTTTAGGAGATTTGTAAAGCTGCTCCGAAAGGCTAAGGGTCCGTTTTTGATATGAGGATGGCTCTGTGTTGTCTCTGTTTCAGTTTAGGGCCATCATGCACAAAGCATTGGAGGCAACTGGTCTTGACCCATCTGTTTATGGCTCATGTTCATTCAGGATTTGGGCTGCTACAGTGGCGACGGGGCAGGGCCTGTCTGCAAGGGAGATTATGCATTTACCATCATTATATAACTAACTTGTTTTTGGTCCATCATAGGGCACTCGTATGTGCATTGGGCAGAGATTCACACTGCAGAGATGAAAGGAACACATGCAGGTTTTGTGGTTAGGTAGAAGGGGCCTGAAGTGTATGCAGGTATGGAGTCTGTGGTTGGATGTAATAAGAAGGTGGGGGCATTCATGGTCATTCATGCTGGAGGGAATGACTTGACAATGGTTAAGGAGGTGGGCCTGATCCACATGATCAGGTAGACTTTTCAGCAGATTCACAACACCTGCCCTGGTGTTAGGCTCTTATGGTCTGAGATGGTGCCCAGGCTGTGCTGGCAGGGGGAAGCTTGCCCTCTGCCATTGACAGAGCTGTGCAAGGTCAACTTGTTATCGCCAGATTCTTGCCTTCCTGCGGGGGACACACCTTTACTCATAATAAGCTTATTAGCTTGGTAGGGTGTTTGTACCAGAGTGATGGTCTGCAACTAAGTAGTGTAGAGTTGGATTTGTTCAATAGCACACTAGGTGCAGCCCTAGGGAGTATTATGCGGTTACAGGCCAAGGGATTGGGCATAGAGAGTTCATTATAGAGACCACTCTTTAGGTGGTGTCCTCCAGACCACCTCAGTGTGGGTTATCCTCAAAAGGTACAGTTTCCAGAGGGCCTGGCTGGGTGGCTGGGTTATGCCCACTGAAGGTTACGGTTGTCATGGGGGATGACTGCACAGCAACCCTCATGGGGACAGGGCAGAGTAACACCAAGAGGCACTGAGGTGAGAGGAGGGGTTGGTGTGGACCGGCACCCACAAGCCCTCATGGTTGGATATGTAGTAGGACACCATGGGGATGCAGGGTAGTCCCAGCATACCTCCAGGATGACAGACAGATGACTGGGCAAGGGTGCCTGAGCTGCCGGAGAGCTGGACACAGAGTCCAAGCTGGTTTCAGGTGTGGGGGTCTCGCATTTTCCACCATATCTTGTTGTCGGTGTATTTATTTGCATGTGCACTTATTGTGATATGTGGGGTTGTTGGGAGTTTGGTTTGGGTGGGGGAAAAGGTGAATGTGATGCATTGACATCTTATGAAGGCCGAGTGGGTAGACTACTCCTAAAAGCCAGTAAGATGGCAGGCAGCCCTGCCTTCATCCTTGCTGTTGGGCTAGTGGCCGCCCTCACTTCCTGCTTCTTTTTGCAGGGTGTTGGGGGGGGGGGGAGGGTGGCCAATGGACTTGAGTTAAGGGGGCTGGTTTAGGGGAAGGAGGGGAGTGGAGGGCATAGGTGCTTATAAGGCTGTGCAACTAACTAGGAACTAATTTTTTCTTTTTCTCCCTCCCGGCCCAGATCTGACCCCACTACAGCAGGATGGAGCATCATAGAGGCAGTTACAGAAGAGGTCACACTTAGGTCAACTGGATGTCCTTCCCATGATTTAGTGTCACCTTAGGTCCATAATGCAGTTCCCCTAGGCTATCTCAGTGTGGGTTAGACTCAGAAAGTAAGGTTTCCAGAGGGCCTGGCCGATTGAGGTCCAGGTTCCATCAGCTGAAGTTTACGGTTGTCATGGGGGCTGGCTACACTGGGACCCCTGGGGACAGGGAGGAGTAACACCAAGAAGCACTGAGGTGAGAGGAGGGATTGGGGAGTTGTCGGTGCGAACCAGCACTCACAAGCCCTCACGGATAGATATGGAGTGGGCTATCACGGAGATGCGGAGTAGGCAAAGAGTGCCTGAAAAGTCTGGCATACATCCAGGGTGGCAGGCAAACAGCTGGGTGTGGGTGTCTGAGCTGCCGGAGAGCAGTCCAAGCTGGCAGGCTTCAGGCCTAGGAGTCTCACATTACAGGGGGGCAGGTTCCTCCAAGGGCAAATAGATTAAATCCAAATAAATAATGCTGTGACCTCTTTATTCCCACCATATCTTGTTTCATTTACGTGTGCACTTATTGTGGTTTGCGGGGTTGTTGGGGGTTTGCTTTGTGTGGGGGAAAAGGTGGATGTGATGCATTGCATCTTATGCCACTTGCCCACTCTCACCTCCATGTTCACTTCCTCCTTTGGAGGGCATCTGTCCTGGTTGGCTGTAGATCACAAATCACACAACTTCTCATGCTTGCTGTCCGCTCTGTTTTCAGGAGCTGTGCTGCCTCATGTGACTGGGACCCCTAGGGGTGCTGAACCTGCCCTTCCTCCCTGCACACCGATGAATTCTGCACCTTCTCTGACACAGACCTCAACATGTCTGCTCCCTCACCCCTTTCTTGCACTGTGTGTAGTTAATAACTGCCTCAGCATAGTAATTTTTAAGTCCTCACAGCTTTGTGTCAACCTCCTCACACCTAAGCTTGGATAGTTCTTGTTGATCCTTCACAAATATCAGACCTTAACTGCAGCTCTCCAGCCCCTACTGCTATGTTTGCCCCAGGAGAAGACTGTCATTGTTTACAGTTAAAATTGCAGAGGTCTCACACAGGAAACATGTGAACTTAGCTGAGAAAACACTGAATTAGAGAGCACTGGTGACTTGCAGATTACCTGAGGGAAACACTTAATAGATACAGCTTCATACCTTCAATTAGTGAGGGGACTGATTTTCCCCTTCCAATTGGCCTCTCCTTCACCCTCTTCCCTTGCCCTCCTGTGTCTCTCCCACTCTCCTCCTTCAAACTCTTGTGTCCATCCCACACTGCTCCTTCACCCTCCTGTGTCACTCCCACCCTTCTCCTTCATCATTTCTCCTTTCCTCCAGAATGCTGTACCTGAGAGAGAGAAGCATGGTGTGTATATCTCTTTGGCAGTGAAAGAGTTAACCTTTGTAAACCTTTCAGTGGCATACATCTTTAGCACTGAAAGGGTTAATATTTGCATTGCTTACCTCTTTTGTGTGGAAAGAGTTAACCTGTTCTTTTAACCATTTCAATGCTGTATAACTTTAGATCTGAAATGATTAATATCTTCATTACATACCTCTGTGGCAATGAAATAGTTAACCCTTTCAAAGGTAGCGACACATTGCAGTGCAACCCTCTTTACCATTCAAAGGGTTAACTCCTTCAGTGCTGGTGGGCTTCCCCACCACACTGCTGATTTTCTAAACTCTCTCCATGTTACAAAGATATTCAGTGCATTGCAATGCATTGGATACCTCTTTTGCAGTGAAGTAATTAACCCTTTCAGTGCCTTTGTGGCACTTGGGGTGACCACATGTCCCGGATTGCCCAAGACAGTCCTGCATTTTAAATCTCTGTCCCATGTCACGGAAAGCCCCTTTCTTGGGACAATACAAAGTCCCGGAATGAAGACTCCAGAGCACTCTTTTATAAATCCTTGGTTAGACCTCACCTAAAATATATAGTACAGCACTGGGTACCGTTTCTGAAAAAGGAGATTGACTTGGAAAAAATACACAGGCATGCAACAAAACTAAAAGGGAATGGAAGATAGTTATAAGTAAGAGTAGCCCAACTAGGTTTGTTTTTTTATTAGACAAAACACATGTAAGGATTAATATGATTTCCATTCACAAAAATAATCAAAGAAAATAAATGGTACCATTGGGAATAAATGCATTGATTTAAAAGGGGATTTTAACCTAAAGGCTTTGCAGTGTCTTGAATACTGCTGTAGCATCTTGGGTTTAAAAACTCAATTCAGATCAAAAGGAGTTTGCTGTATCCCCCTCCCCCGCCCATTGTGTAGTTTTTTTTTTTTTTTTGATCCAGAAGTACTCATCTTTAGCTTGATAATTAAGGCCCATTTTGTTTTTGTGAAGGATGTCAACTGATGTACTAAGTCTACCCAAAAGTGGGTACCATAGGAAAAAAATAACAATGCTCATTGTTTTAAATGGGGTTTTTAAACTACTGTACCCAAGACAAGTGTCCAGTGTATTGCTTTGCAATGCACTGTAGTCCGCTCTAGCATTCAAGCAATTAAAAGCTACATTGAAATCAATGGCAACTGATAGATATATACAGAAATACCCAGAGTAAGGCTAACCCTGGGATAATAACAGATAGTAACAGGCAACAGAAAAGGGATCCGCCTTAGGTCAGATGCTAAAAGGTAGAGAGCAGGGTAAGATGCTGGATGGCTTAGACTACCTCCTAAACAGTTTTACTGCAGCTAAGGCAGGACTAAAGGTGCTGACCACAAGGTCAGTTCAGTGCTGACCAGAGGAGCTGGCCCACACCTAGGATGACTTTCTAAGGTATAGTAACTAACCACTGGGATGAAATGAGAACAAGTAAATGTAACAAAATGAATACTTGTATAGCCGGTCAAAGGTAGATGAGTTGGAACAGAAACTGGTGAACTAGAATTCTAAGAGATACAATCTGCTATTGAATGATTTGACTTTCAACTGTTGAATAATTTGAACAGAGGAATATAGCAGTTTGGTGGTTGGTCTAGCAGAGTCGGCAGCAGGCGGTCAAAGAGGTACACAATCAACAAGAAGAAGAGTAGCCAAGAAGGAGAGCCGGGGTCAGTAATGGAGGATGAAACACTGGAGGCATGATACAAGGAAGTTAAACAGAAGAGTAGTCAGGAAACAAGGCCAAGGTTTATACATGGAAATCACTCAGGAGGAACGGAAAAAGGACTTGGAAACAACTAAACATGCACTAGAATGAATAGATTGCACACCAGTACTGAGAAATTGGCACTTGATAAAGGCTAAGGACTTAAAAAAAAAAACAGGGCTAGGAACAAGGATCCAACAAAACAAAAAAATAAATAGTTTGAAAGAAAAGACAGGATAAAATGACAGAACATGACACTAGAACACACTCTGGTATGCTAACATGTACACAGAAAAAAGACACAGATCCAGAAACAAATCCATATTCACTGAGATGCAAATACACATTAATCAAATGAGTTACCCAACATATAACAGGGAAATCTATTTTGTGAAACATGTTGCTACAGGTTCACCCATGTGAGCTAGGTTACAAGGCCTTACACATATCCACACACTTAAAACCCAGGTATGCTTGCATGGGAGGCTGCAGATATATTCTATTGGATTCTGGGCAGCTTATCTCGGTAGTAACAATGCTACACTAATAAGGCTTACTGGTTCTACTTTCCTTATAATTAGGCAGTCATATACAGTTTTCTTTGATAAAGTACTATCACTCAGGTGTCCATGTTTTCCTTGCCATGTGCTCCATATTGTCTTCTTTCAATGAACTCAGCTTGGTCCTGATTAGGGATGGGTGAAACTTTCTCCTCAAACTGAAATCGGCGAATAATGGCACTTCCCGCTTGGAGAATAATTTCCAGCGAAAAGTGCAGTTTTTCCGCTTTTTAGCCTAGTTCATTCCATTGAAATCAGTGGGAACATAGAAGTTACACACAACAGATAGCAAATATTATTTTATTTCCCAAAGGCATAGTATAAAAGGGGCATGAGGGTGCCTGTGTTGGTGGGGTGTGGGGAAAGAATCAGTTGAACAGGGATGTTTTTTTTTTGGGGGGGGGGGTTTGTTTACTGGGTTTGGGGACAGTTAAAAAAATCCTAAATACAATAAACCCCCCCCCCATAAGACATGGTGTAAAAGGGGTCTGAGGAGGGTGCCTGTGTTAGTGGGTGGAGTCTGGGGAATGAATCAGTTGAACAGGGAATTTGTTTTGGGGAGTTTCTTGACTGGTATTGGGGGGACAGCTGATAAAAAAAAAATAAGAAATTTGTATGTAAAGTGATAGAGACAGGAACCCCCTGACATAAGCTGCCACTGGGGTAGACTGATACTTGACGTGATAGAGTATTTTGTAAAAGATGATTTGTTAGATTTGTTGTTATAGGCCGAAGCCCTGAGGAAACATCGATTTGTAGTACTTGGACTGATTAGAGGCACAAGCCCTGAAGAAACATTGACTTGTAAGACTTAGACTTATTTGGCACAAGCCCTAAGGAAACATTGATTTTTAGGACTTAAGCTTGTTAGAAACAAACCCCCAAAAATTGTTTATTTTTTTGTAGGACTATAGGTTTTTTTTTTTTGTTTTGTTTTTTTTTTTTTTTTGGTTTTTTAAAGCACAAGCCCTGAGAGAAAAGAAAATGCCCTACTGGCCTAGTGCCAGCAGGTCATGTCATGTTGGTCAGTGGCCACTGGCCATTGTCAAATGCCTTGATGTAGATGTGGAATTTGCGACGGCTGTTCTTGCTGCTGCTAAACTCAGCAGTAGTATGATTAGGTAGCTCAAAGGTAATGGGATCAACAACAGCAGTAACATGAGGGATGGATGATGAAAGTTCCACTTGTCACAACTAGCTCCAGTGATGCACCTGAGGCAGTAGCAGCACAATAAGTAGCCTCCATATATGTGGAGAAAAGAAGAAGTTGGCCAATAATTCTTCTGCACCTGCCCCTCCTCCAAAATCATGGATGTGTTGTTACTAGAATAGAATTTTTTCCCTTGAGATCAGGAACTGTGCCCCTCATCAGCAAATGCAAAGTGCACAGTGTGTCTGGTAAATAACGGCTGGGGGCACAACTGTATCCAAACACCATTACACCAGAAACCAAGTACTGCTGCTGTCACTAAACCCCTTGTCCACACCCCACTTAGGACACATGACAACTTGCTGACAGTTTAATAGTAATTACAAACCTTCCCTGCCAACATCTTTGCATATTCTGCGGGATGGAATATCCTCAAATGCCGCTTGATGCCCTGCTTGCGATTCTCCACCACCACACTGGCATGTGGTGTCAGTGCAGCAAACAGTGTGCAATGGGTGGACACGAACTGCCACATCCTAACATCTGCAGAGCTATCATTTGGTGGGGGAGATAATGATGAGCGAGGTGGATTGGCAGAAGATGTAGTTACCCTAGAGGAAGGTGGTGATGGCAAGCTAGTTGTTTGACATAAATGTTATGGTGTCTGTGTTTCATGTGTGTTTTCAGGGTGGTTGTGCCAAGGTGTGTTCCCTGCTTTCCCCTTCTCATTGACTTGTCAAAAACTATGCACAGTGCCATTAGTGATGACTGCACCGTGCCTGCCTCAAGAGAAAAATAGTCCCACGTCCATGACTTCAGGAACAGATGGAGAAGAATGGTCTCTTTCTTCTCCTCCACATTCCCCTTCACTGTCTGGGGCAGAGGATGATATTGCTGCTACTGCCTCAGAATCAGCACTGCAACTAGGACCAGGAGTCTTGCTGCTGCTGCAAGAGGAAACTGCCCTAGTCCCGCATCACTTGTTGACCCCATTCCCACTGTGTCTACAGTGGTCTGTGGTGCACTAGCCTGCTCCACAGAATCCTGCTGCCCTTGCAATTCAGCAGCAGCAGGAATTAGAGCAGTCGCAAATTCCAAAAGCTCACTACTGGTGGTGGTGGTGATGCCCATCCTCATCCCTATCTCCCATTCTTTCTCAGTTTGGGCTAAAATGACCATCAATGACTCTCCCACCTCAGCTTTTTCACCATCATAGTCACCCCCACCGCTAGTCCCTACATGCTGCTGCTGCTCTATTACAGACATCTCACTCCTGGTTGGAGGAGGTGATGGTAAATGTGACAGAGGGTCCCCTAATGTCACACTTGCCATTTCTTGATGATGTTAAGAAGGCAGACTGGCAGCAGGCATAGGCAGCTGATCTGTGCTCCTGGTGGTGGTGCTATTCTTATTTCTGTGCCTGCTATCCATCACCAGTTCTGGCTTTTTCAGGATTATGTTCCACCTGGACACTGTTGTGAAGGGAAGGGGACTCCCAGGGCCAGAGGAATGGTGTGTGCTCCCTTGACTGCTAGTCTGGATGTTCTCAAATGCTTCCCCTACCACTCCCTTAACACTATATCATGGTGCCCGTGATTTGCTGCCTTTCCTGTCAGTTAACTGAATGGCTCTCCATTGGTTGTCTGCTTTCAACCCGCCCAGTATTGCCTATTTAGACTGGGCTTGGGCACCCTTTGGTTGCCCTTTTGTGGTGTCTCTATGTCACCTGCACCTGCATGGTGTTCCTGAGCTTCCTGGGCCGTCTACTATCTATGCTCAGGGATATGCTACAGTCCTGCGTTGTTGTCTACCGGGATGATATACTCATTCATTCTGAAAACATGTCACAACACATTAAAGATGTGTCAGAAGTGTTGCTCCGCCTACGTAAAAACAAATTGTATTGCAAATTGGAAAAATGTGAGTTTCACAAAACCAGTTTGCCCTTCTTGGGGTTTGTGATTGGCAAAGAAGGCATTGCCATGGATCAGGAGAAAGTGGCGGCAGTTTTGCAATGGCCTCGGCCCAAGGGCCTTAAAGCTATTCAGCGATTTCTGGGTTTCGCTAATAGTTATAGGAAATTTATTAAGAACTTTTCAACAATTTTTAAACCTTTGTCTGACCTTACGCACAAGGGTTCTAATCCATCCCAGTGGTCAGTGGCAGCAGAAGATGCATTTGAGAGATTGAAATCCACTTTTACTAACTCTCCTGTATTATCCCACCCCAACCCATCTCTCCCGTTTGATGCCTCAGAGATTGGGGTTGGGGCAGTACTTTCTCAACGACCTGTTAAAGGAGGAACTCTAAGACCATGTGGGTTTTTCTCCAAGAAATTGTCTGTGGCTCAAAGTCATTATGAGATAGGTTGACAGAGAATTATTGGCCATCATTCTTGCCCTTAAAGAATGGCGTCATTTACTAGAGGGCACAAAAAATCCAGTATTAATTCTGACTGACCACAAAAACTTGACCTATCTCTCTGAGGCTAAGAGATTGTCTTCACGCCAGGCCAGGTGGGCGCTGTTCCTCTCTCGATTCAATTTTGTTGTCTCATACCTGCCTGGTTCCAAGAATGTTAGGGCTGATGTCCTGTCTAGACAATTTGAGCCTGAAGTAGACAGAGACGAGGTCCCTCACCTATAATACAGCCTGATCATATATTGGCTACTTTACGCACAAGTATCACTTCACCACTGGGGGAAGAGATATTGGCCTCCCAGGCTACTGCTCCACCAGAGACCCCAGTGGGCAAGTGTTTTGTTGAGCCATTTCGCACTCGTTTGCTTGAGACATACCATTCCTCTAAAGCTGCGGGGCATATTGGTAGAGATCAATTGATCTGGTCTCTCTCACAAGTCTTTTGGTGACCCTCCCTGAGAGCAGATTGTGCTGCATTTACCAATGCCTGTGCCACCTGTGCCCGTGCCAAGACCCCTAGACACCTCCCTATGGGCTACTCCAGCCGGTGCCTAATGGCGAACGTCCCTGGTCCCATGTTTCCATTGATTTCATGGGAGAATTGCCAGTGTCTAGAGGGTATTCCTTCATACTTATGGTGGTGGACAGGTTTTCGAAAATGGCTCATTTTGTGCCTCTCTGTTGCCTTCCCTCTGCCAAAGAATTAGCAGTGGTTTTCGCTAAAGAATAGTGATGAGCGAGCATGCTCGGCCGAAGGTCGGTTCGGCTCGAGCATCGCTCTGCTCGGCACATGGCGGTACTCGTACGAGTACCGCATGTGCTCGCCCGCCATGTTCGGGTCTCCTCCCCGCACGTTTCGCGGCTGCTGCGCAGCCAATAAACGTGCAGGGAGGCTCTGACATCAGTGTAATGCCAGCAGCCATGTTGGCTGCTGGCATTACACTGATTGGCTGGCCAGAACCCGTGATCGGGTGCTGTATAGCACCTGACCAGCGAGTTCGGCTCAGTCTTAGTCAGGGAGAGATGAGGATAGGAAGGGAAAGTCAGTGTAGGGAGAAGAAAAGCGATTTTGAAAAAAAAAAAAAGACCCAAAAGTCCTTTTTAGGACTACTGTGTGTGGGGGCAGCAGTTTATTTTGTTTGGGGGGCAGAGATTTAAAAAAAAAAAAACGTCACATATTCCGTTCACTGTGCCTAGCCGCAGATTAGCAGCACATTCTGTTTAGTGTGCAAAGTTGCAGATTAGCAGCACATTCTGGTTAGTGTGCAAAGTTGCAGATTAGCAGCACATTCTTTTTAGTGTGCAAAGTTTCAGATTAGCAGCACATTCTGTTTAGTGTGCAAAGTTGCAGATTAGCAGCACATTCTGTTCAGTGTGCAAAGTTGCAGATTAGCAGCACATTCTGTTTAGTGTGCAAAGTTTCAGATTAGCAGAACATTCTGTTTAGTGTGCAAAGTGTAAAATATCAAAGTCACATATTCCATTCACTGTGCCGAGCCGCAGATAAGCAGCACATTCTGTTTAGTGTGCAAAGTTTCAGATTAGCAGAACATTCTGTTTAGTGTGCAAAGTGTAAAATATCAAAGTCACATATTCCATTCACTGTGCCTAGCCGCAGATAAGAAGCACATTCTGTTTAGTGTGCAAAGTTTAAGATTAGCAGAACATTCTGTTTAGTGTGCAAAGTGTAAAATATCAAAGTCACATATTCCATTCACTGTGCCGAGCCGCAGATAAGCAGCACATTCTGTTTAGTGTGCAAAGTTGCATATTAGGAGAACATTCTGTTTACTGTGCAAAGTGTAAAATATCAAAGTCACATATTCCATTCACTGTGCCGAGCCGCAGATAAGCAGCACATTCTGTTTAGTGTGCAAAGTTGCATATTAGGAGAACATTCTGTTTACTGTGCAAAGTGTAAAATATCAAAGTCACATATTCCATTCACTGTGTCTAACCGCAGATAAGCAGCACATTTTGTTTAGTGTGCAAAGTTGCATATTAGGAGAACATTCTGTTTACTGTGCAAAGTGTAAAATATCAAAGTCACATATTCCATTCACTGTGTCTAACCGCAGATAAGAAGCACATTCTGTTTAGTGTGCAAAGTTGCATATTAGGAGAACATTCTGTTTACTGTGCAAAGTGTAAAATATCAAAGTCACATATTCCATTCACTGTGTCTAACCGCAGATAAGCAGCACATTCTGTTTAGTGTGCAAAGTTGCATATTAGGAGAACATTCTGTTTACTGTGCAAAGTGTAAAATATCAAAGTCACATATTCCATTCACTGTGTCTAACCGCAGATAAGCAGCACATTCTGTTTAGTGTGCAAAGTTGCATATTAGGAGAACATTCTGTTTACTGTGCAAAGTGTAAAATATCAAAGTCACATATTCCATTCACTGTGTCTAACCGCAGATAAGAAGCACATTCTGTTTAGTGTGCAAAGTTGCATATTAGGAGAACATTCTGTTTAGTGTGCAAAGTGTAAAATATCAAAGTCACATATTCCATTCACTGTGTCTAACCGCAGATAAGCAGCACATTCTGTTTAGTGTGCAAAGTTGCATATTAGGAGAACATTCTGTTTACTGTGCAAAGTGTAAAATATCAAAGTCACATATTCCATTCACTGTGCCGAGCCGCAGATAAGCAGCACATTCTGTTTAGTGTGCAAAGTTGCATATTAGGAGAACATTCTGTTTACTGTGCAAAGTGTAAAATATCAAAGTCACATATTCCATTCACTGTGTCTAACCGCAGATAAGCAGCACATTCTGTTTAGTGTGCAAAGTTGCAGATTTGCAGCACATATTCCGTGTAATATGAAGAAGGCGGGTAAAAAGGGACGGGGAAGTGGACGTGATCCTGATAGTTCAGGGCGCGGGTCAGGACGCGTAGAAACTGTGCCTGGTGCCAGAGCACAAGAAAGAAAGACATCCACCATACCTAGCTTCATGTCTCAGTTTACAGGGTGTCGCAGGACATCACTCTCGAGGTCAGACCACTGCGAACAGGTGGTCGGTTGGATTTCAGCTGATACTGCTTCCAGTCGGTTAAGCACCACCCTGTCTTCCACCAAGTCCACTCTCAGTAGCCAAGAGTCTGGTCAACATAATCCTCACCCTGATCATCCTTCCTCCCACCATAGAGGGTCTGGCCAAAGAAGTGATCCCACACTGGGATATAGTGAGGAGCTCGTCTCATCACCAATCCTTCATTTGAACCTCTCTCCAAGCACGCTTGCAGAGGAACATGACATCTTGTGCCCTGATTCACAACCTCTAGAGGGTACCCAATCACAAGAAGATGACAGAGGGGAACGGCATTTAAGGTCAAAGGAAGTGGATGATGATGATGATGAGACACAGTTGCCATTAAATCAACCACTATTACTGTCTCAAGACCTTGATGAGGAGGATGATATACAGTTGTCAATGACTGAGTATGTGGTGGGATCAAGACATGAGGAGGATGATCAGAGTGAGGAAGTGGAGGAGGACTTGGTGGACGATGAGGTGACTGACCCCACCTGGGAAGGTGGAGAGCCGAGCGATGACAGCAGTCCTGAGGGTGAGCCATCTGCAGCACCGCAACAGGCTGGAAGAGGCAGTGGTGTGGCTACAGAAAGAAGGCGGACCGCACCAAACCGGCCCGCAAATGTTCCACGGAGCACCCCCTTGCGTAAATCTCCCTTGCCAAGGGGTAGGTGTTCCGCGGTATGGCGTTTTTTTAAGGAAAGTGCGGACGACAAAAGAATTGTAGTTTGCAACCTGTGCCACACCAGAATGAGCCGAGGCATGAACACTAGAAACCTCACCACCACCAGCATGATCCGACACATGGCATCCAAGCACCGTAATAAGTGGGAGGAACGCCCGGATCACCAATCTGTGTCTGCAGGCCACACCACTGCCTCCTCTTCCCCTGTTTTCGGTGCCGGCCAATCGCCTGTCGAAGGCGCAGGCCCGCATACCTCCCGCCCTGCACCTGTACCATCTGAAGCACCATCAGCGACCACATCCACTTCCCTGTCCCAGCGCAGCGTCCAAATGTCGTTACCCCAGGCATTTGAGCGCAAGCGAAAATACCCAGCCACCCACCCACAGGCCATAGCACTAACCTCACACCTTTCCAAATTACTGGCCATCGAAATGCTGCCATTTAGGCTTGTGGAGACTGAGTCCTTCCGCAGCCTGATGGCAGCAGCTGTCCCTCGGTACGCAGTCCCCAGCCACCACTACTTTTCCCGGTGTGCCTTCCCCGCCTTACACCACCATGTGTCCCGTAACATCACCCGTGCCCTGACCAACGCAGTTACTGGGAAGGTCCACTTAACGACTGACACATGGACAAGTGCTTGTGGCCAGGGACGCTACATTTCCCTGACAGCACACTGGGTGAATGTCGTGGAGGCTGGGAGCGACTCGGACCCTGGGATGGCACAGGTGCTACCCACGCCGAGGATTGCGGGCCCTACCTCCATCAGGGTTTCCGCCAGCACCTACGTTATTGGCTCCTCCTCCTCTGTTTCCACCTCCGAATTCTCTGCGCGCAGCGCCACTCACCCATCAGCCGGTAGCTGGAAGCAGTGTAGCACTGCAGTGGGGAAGCGTCAACAGGCCGTGCTGAAGCTGATCTGCCTTGGGGACAAACAGCACACGGCCTCAGAGCTGTTGCAGGGGATTAGTCACCAGACCGAGCAGTGGCTCTCGCCACTCAACCTGCAACCAGGCATGGTTGTGTGTGATAATGGGCGTAACTTGGTGGCGGCTTTGGAGCTCGGCAAGCTCACACACGTACCATGCCTAGCGCATGTATTTAATTTAGTGGTTCAGCGATTTCTAAAAACCTACCCCAATTTGCATGATCTCTTGACCAAGGTGCGCCGCGTGTGTGCACATTTCCGTAAGTCATCTACAGCTTCAGCCGGCCTGTTGAAGCTGCAGCAGCGCTTACAATTGCCAGCTCACCGGCTGCTGTGTGACGTGAGCACGCGCTGGAACTCCACCTTCCACATGTTGTCCCGGCTTTGTGAGCAGCAGAGGGCAGTAGTGGAGTACCAGCTGTTACACGGTCGTCGCCTCTCCGTTCAACTTCCTCTAATCAGAAGTGAGGAGTGGGAATGGATGTCAGACCTCTGTGAGGTTTTACGCAATTTTGAGGAATCGACACAGATGGTGAGCGGCGATAACGCTATTATCAGTGTAACCATCCCACTTCTGTGTCTACTGAAACGCTCGCTGCTCACAATTAAAACCGACGCTTTGCATGTGGAAGAGGTGGAAATGGGGGAGGAAGAGCTTACACAAGGTGATAGCCAGAGCACCCTCACTTCGTCTTCTCAGCGACAATTGGAGGAGGCGGAGGAGGAGGAGGAGGAGGAAGACACGGTTGCCTCCGCTACAGAGAGTAGCCATGGAACTTTAGTTCCATCTCTTCAGCGTGGGTGGGCAGAAGAGGAGGAAGAGGATGAGGAGATTGAGAGTCATCCTCCTGGTGAGGACAGCGAAATCTTGCCTGTTGGTACTCTGGCACACATGGCTGACTTTATGTTAGGCTGCCTTTCCCGTGACCCACGCGTTACACGCATTTTAGACAACACGGATTACTGGGTGTTCACCCTTCTGGACCCCCGCTACAAAGAGAATTTCTCATCTCTCATTCCTCCGGTGGAGAGGACAAGCAAAATGGTGCAATACCAGAAGGTTCTTGTTGAAAAATTGCTCCAAACTTTTCCATCTGACAACGCTGGCGGCAGAGTACGTGCTACCTTGGCCAACCGAGAAGGGGAGAAAAGGGGAGCACACAGCAGTTCCGACAAAGGCAGGGCAACACTCTCCAAGGCGTGGGACACCTTCATGACACCCCGCCAGCACCCTCACCCTGATGCACAGCCTAGTGTCACAAGGAGGGAAAAGTTTTGGAAGATGGTGAAGGAGTACGTAGCAGACCGTGTCAGCGTCCTCAATGATCCTTCTGTGCCTTACAACTACTGGGTGTCCAAGCTGGACACGTGGTATGAACTGGCACTCTACGCCTTGGAGGTGCTGGCCTGCCCTGCCGCCAGCGTTCTGTCTGAGCGGGTATTTAGTGCTGCTGGTGGCATCATAACAGATAAGCGTATCCGCCTTTCCACCGAAAATGCTGATAGGTTGACACTTATAAAAATGAACAAGGCCTGGATTTCCCCTGACTTCTCCACTCCACTGGAGGAAAGCCCCGGGGGAACATAAAGTCACTTTATATATGTTATTTACAATGATGGGAATACTCTGTATTCCCATTCACCCCTTCCACCCAAAAAACGGGTATATGGTTGACTCTCTTCCATATGCCCAGTGATATAATTTTTATATAGGGCCAGCTCACCAGCGGGCCCAGTGATATAATTTTTATATAGGGCCAGCTCACCAGCGGGCCCTGTGATATAATTTTTATATAGGGCCAGGTCACCAGCGGGCGCAGTTTGACAATTTTTGTATAGGTCAGCTCACCAGCGGGCCTTCTCATATAATGTTTTATTGGGTCAGCTCTCTAGCGGGCCCTCTCATATAATGTTTTATAGCGTCAGCTCACTAGCGGGCCTTTGCATATAATGTTTAGGATGGTCAGCTCCGCAGCAGACCCTCACCCATAATGTTTTAGATGGTCGGCTCAGCGCACGTTTCCCTCTTAATCATGGCCCCAGTTCAGAAAAATCTAGGAAATTTTTGGGAGAATTTGCCTTTGCGCACGTTTCCCTCTTAATCATGGCCTCAGTTCAGAAAAATCAAGGAAATTTTTGGGAGAATTTGCCTCTGCCCACGTTTCCCTCTTAATCATGGCCTCAGTTCAGAAAAATCGAGGAAATTTTTGGGAGAATTTGCCTCTGCGCATGTTTCCCTCTTAATCATGGCCTCAGTTCAGAAAAATCGAGGAAATTTTTTGCAGAATTTGCCTCTGCGCACGTTCCCCTCTTAATCATGGCCCCAGTTCCGAAAAATCGATGACATTTTTTGCAGAATTAGCAGATGATATACAAGTAAATATACAGCAAATACTGTTTGGTAACAATTTTTCGCCTAAAGTCGTTTTTATCTTCCTTTTTGTGTGTTTTACGATCAGTCTGTAAAAATGGCGTACTACGGCGAAACATCGTTCCCAGCAGCGATGTTGGAGTCCAAGATGCATCCAGACATCCTCCCTATGCTGTCCCTGAACCATTTCTGTGGTGTTTCCATCATTTTCTGCCCTTTTCCTATGGACCAGGCACCCTCCCCTCATCAGAGCAGGGGGTGCCTGGTGTAATGCTCGAGTCCTCCCATTGACTTCAATGGGGCTCGGGTGCTCGGCCGAGCACTCGAGCCTCCGGGGGCGCTCGGTCAGAGCACCCGAACACCCGAGCATTGGGGTGCTCGATCATCACTACTAAAGAAGTATTTCGGTTGCACGGAGTACCCAGAGTGCTGGTGTCCGACCGGGGGAGCCAGTTTGTATCCAGATTTTGGAGGGCATTTTGCGAACAAATGGGCATCCAATTGTCCTTTTCCTCTGCCTATCACCCCCAGACCAATGGGGCCACTGAGCGTGCCAATCAGGGACTGGAGCAGTTCCTGCGCTGTTTTGTTACTGACCATCATAATTGGGCTGACCTGTTGCCTTGGGCAGAGTTCACCAGGAACTGTGCGGTTAACTCTTCATCCGGGAGCTCTCCTTTTCTGATCAGTTATGGGTTCCAGCCCTGTTTGCTCCCGGATTCATTCCAGTCGCAGCAGATTCCTGCTCTGGATGAGCATATCGAGCAGCTCCGCTCCACATGGGCACAGGTTCAGAGGGTATGTAGAAATATATCAATACAAATGGGAGACAAGATGGAATACAAAAAAGAACTCCCCAATCACTGCGCCTCTTCCCACAGTATGTACTCAAAAATGTGGAGGAAAATAGGGGGAAAAACACAATTACATAAACAGCTATATGAATGAGCAATTGATAAACAACAAACCCAAATATTTTTTTTCTATCTTGATAGTTTCTTTTCTCAATATATTATGCTTTATGAGTCCAGGTTCCCACTCCAAACTGGATAAGCTAAAAAAGAAAAAAGGAAAAGGAACGGCGTAAAAAAGTTCCTCTAAGCGTAATATCTTTGGTACAAAGATTGGTCCTTCACCCAAACACCGTGGAACAAATCATCAGAAAATTACTCACATTTTTCAGAGGCATACAACCTGCCTCCTGGTATCCGCACTTTCACTGGCTTACACCCCAGTACAGTGATCTCCTCCACTCAGGGTTATAAGTAGACTCGGTTCCTTTGAAGATTCTCCAATAGGAGTGATGGAATTTATATGTGGAATTCGCCACTCAGACAGAGGATATATATGAAATCCAATGTTGCAGTGGACCCAACCTCGTTTAATCTTATTAAAAAATTCCACTCCTATGGTTCATTGATAGAACTACTACTTTCTCAACTTGTAAACAAGCCAGTGTTAAATGTGAGTCTGATTCAATGTAATTTTATTACAAAAATAAGAATAGATAAAACTGGAAATAATAATATTAATAATAAAACAGTATGCGCATATATTCAATCAATATTTAAAAAACAAAATTAAAATCAATATATGCATTATAGAACAAAACTAACAGTTCAATAGCTAATGCGTTTCGTCACCCAATGTAACTTTCTCAAAGCTAAATCATGAAAAAAGCATGTATCTGTGCATAGACCTTTAAATACCTGTGTATATCAATAACCATCAATTAGATTCTCCTCCAGTGATAGTATGTATCTCCTCCAGTGATAATATTGTTACGGTTTTCTGACACTCAGACAAGGTTTAAGTAAAAACACAGTTTTATTGTAATGAAAACCAGGTATAGCGCCCCTTGGGGCCAGGTATGGCATAGACAGACAGAAGTACAACAGGAGTCGGTACAATAATATGCAGTAATCACAAATGAACTGGGTAAACAAGGGTTAATGTGTAAACCTCTGATCAGTCACACTGGTGGTAACAGACAGCGCCCAGCTGAACCTATAAGTCTCTGAAGGTGCTCTCGGTAGTTAGCAGACTTGTACAAATCACTCTCATATAGCTGAATGCAAGGATGCCCACGAGAGACTGCACAATATAACCAGAGCTGAGTAATAACTCCTTGAGGAGTGTGTTGGATAGCAGCCACTGCAGAGCAAGAGAACAGAACCTGTATCGCCCTTATGACATGCAACCGGAATGCGTCTGTGTGCCAAAATGAGATGAGAGCCAGGCCACCCACAGGGTACCAATCGGAGTCGACACTGCACCAGCTACAGCGAGCCACACACAGGTAGTGCGATGGATAACAATACACTTAGAGCAACGACCAGAGCCCAGGCACCCTTCCGGTGCCGTTACGGAACCACACAGCGAGAGCATACGGAAAGGCCACTAGCACCGGGAGGTGCAGCCACGGTACAGGCACGTACCGGAACGGAACAGCTCTGCTGTGGACTGGATGGGCTAGGTCACCAGGCACGGCTCAGAACGTGTATATGGCTCGGATAGGGTGTTTTAGCTTAGGCAGGTATACTAAGGCTCATAAGCGGAGGCAACACACACAGCGAAGCATAGGACAGGTTTGGGTACGGAGAAGTCGCTCAGCAATGTTACTACAGCTCGGTAAACAAACAGCACAGCTCAACTGAGAGTGATTGAACAGCGCACCACTGGATACAATTCAGAATGTCGCGGGAAGGCGACCAGGATACACCGGAACTCATGAGGCCAATGATGAACAGGAAGCATCCACCGGAATCAGGACAATCACGGATCAGGAACGTCAGGCGAGCCGGGTCGATACACGGGAGCAGGAGCGCCAGCCAAGCCGGGTCAATCACGGAGCAGGAACGTCAGCCAAAGCCGGGTCAATCACGGAGCAGGAACGTCAGCCAAAGCCAGGTCAATCACGGAGCAGGAACGGAGAATGGTCAGATAAGCCGAGTCGGTACACGGGAATGCAGAAACACAGCGAGAAGGCTTTACCACAGGAACACCACGAAAGGGCATCAGGCTGCTGTCATAGGCCCAGTATATAAGGGAACATCCTGGGCGGGTCAATAGCCTGCTCCAATGCACAGGTATCATCAGTGTGACTGACAGGGGATCACGGGCACCGTGATAAATATGTATCTCTCCAGCAGCGTGCGTTCCAATACACAGATGTTCCAATAGGGCATTTACCCATAATTCACCCTGTGCGTTCCATTTGCCGAACGCTCATAAGGCGCGAAGGTGTACACATCCGGTGTGTATATACATACAATGCGCTTCCGACCGGAGCGTTAGTAAACAAAAAATAGCTTACTATAAAAAAGCCACGGTCCCCCACGTGCTGCGAAGGTGTACACATCCGGTGTGTATATACATACAATGCGCTTCCGACCGGAGCGTTAGTAAACAAAAAATAGCTTACTATAAAAAAGCCACGGTCCCCCACGTGCTGCCAAATTCAACAGCAAACTCCGAGGCTACTCGGAAGTGCACATACGCACTACACCTGCGTCCACACATGGAACGCACCAACCGGAACCAACGACACCACTCGCTCCAACCTAATGCGCATGGCATACCTACGCTCCGAACGTGCGCTCCATGGTGGAACACATAATAAACATTGGGCAAACTGTGGACTACCCCAAAAAATATATGTATAGCATCCACTGGGATAAATATAAAAATAATTTTCACAAAAAAAAATAATGTATGGTTAAGAGATACACAAAGGCAAAATACACCAACTGACAATAATAATAATATATTCAGCATATATATTCTTCAGAAAATAAATATAAACCCATGTATTTCCTACTGCTCCCAAAAAAATGCTATGAGTATTGATAGGGAGAATAAACCTAACAATAGTAAAGACTCCCCAATAGCCATAACTCTAAATCTTTTAATGTATTCAATTTTGGATAAATTTTAAAAAAAGGAGAAAAGAAATTGCAAGATCCAAATATAACAATAACCCTTCTATTAATATTGGATATACTAAAGAAGAAAAGAGGAGCTAAAATATCTAATAGCCCTTCCCTGAAAAAAAAAAACTCTATCTTTTTTTAAATTCTTTATAAACACACAATTTCTATAAATTAATATACAACCTAAAGTCCCCAGGGTATAGATCCACATAGCCTCCCGCTTGCACAGTTTGCGGAATCTATTGTCCTGGGGAGGAATCCATTCAATTCCCATTACTTTTAAATAATTCAAACCACCTTTTTTACAAGTGTAAAAGTGTTGATATAATTTACAACTATTATCTCCCTTCAAAAATTTTCTTCTGTGCTCCCCGAAACGAGTGCGAAGTGCCCTAATGGTGCGGCCTACATAGGCCGCACCACAACCACATTCTATTAAATAAACTACATAATTAGTGCCACAATTTATATAGTGTTTAATGTCAAATTTTCTACCGTGTTCTTTATCCATAAATTGTTTCCTACCTTGAACCATGAAGGAATATGTATTACATCTGGAATGATTATACCTATAATTACCCACAATTTTAGGGAGATTAAGTTTTCCAAGTATAGGATTTAACATATCTTCATTTAATCCCTCTCTTTCATGAAGTCTCTTTGGTCTGCTTGGGGCTATCAATGTTCTGATCGTTTTACTTTTTCTAAAGGTTACCATAAATTTTTCACTTAACTCCTCCTTTAGAATACCATCTTGTAATAATATTTTCCAATTGTCAGAAATAATATTCTTAATTTTATTTCCCCAACAGTTATATCCTGTCACAAATGATAGTCCCCTATTCATTTTCCCTCCACTCTTTTTATTGTTAGTACATATATATTTATTTTTCTCATTTTTTTGAATTAAATCATTCCTATTCAATCTACATGCTCTTTCAAAAGCATTATCCAAAATCCTTTCATCCTTTTTATGGTATTGTCCATATGGGATGTTCTTTAACCATTTACTGTAGTGACCACTATCTGCTCTTAAGTATTGATTTGATGCTGTCTCCTTTTTGTAAATAGAGCTGACTATAGGGGAGTCTGATATTCCCGTTAATAGGAGATCCAAAAATTCAATAGACTGTGACTGTACATTTTTTGTAAATGAAATACCCCTAGGGTTAACTTCAAACTGCTTCAAAAACACATTATAGTCTCCTTTACTTGTGTCCCAGATAACCAAGATGTCATCAATGAAACGGCCATAATACACCAGGCCCTCCCCATCCCACCTGCCCCCCTCCACAGCATAGTACTCCCAGTAACCCATGAAAAGGTTGGCATAGGATGGGGCGAACCTGGTGCCCATGTCCGTTCCTCTGGTTTATAAGTAATATCTATCCTGGAAAACAAAAAAATTGTGCTCCAGAATAAATTTGACACATTTAAGGATAAATTCCCTCTGGGGAAGAGGCATCTCTAAGTCTTTATCCAAAAAAAATGCGATTGATTCTAGGCCATAAGCATGACTGATATTGGTATACAAAGATACCACATCTAGACTAATCCAGACATAGTCCCTTCGCCATACCACACAACTCAATCTCTCCAATACATGCTGACTATCCCTGATATAACCATATAAAGAGATAACATATTTTTGCAGGAAATAGTCAACAAACATAGACAGAGTTGAAGTTAGTGAATTAATCCCTGCTATAATAGGCCTTCCTGGCTGTTGTTCTTTATTTTTATGAATTTTTGGTAAATGATATAGAAATGCCATAACAGGATATTCAATATTCAAGAAGTCTTTTTCCATCTGATTAATAATCCCTCTTTGAAATGCTTCCTCAAGTAGAGTTTTTAAATCTTTTTGGAAAATATTACTTGGATCCTTTTCGAGTATTATATAGGATTCTTTATCTTCCAGTAACCTAAAACCCTCTTTTATATAATCCTTAGTATTTTGTATAACAATTGACCCCCCTTTATCCGCCTCCCTAATTGTTATGTTATTATCTTCTTTCAGGGTTTTTAAGGCCATTCTTTCTTTTTTACTTAAATTATCATATCTCTTATTTTTTCCTTTTATATTCTTATTATATTCATTCATAACTGCATGAAAGAATGACTCTATACAGGGTCCTTTAAAATTCGCCGGATAAAAAGAGGATTTTTTTCTAAATGGAGTATGTATATATTTTTCTTCTATACCAAGTGTATTTACATCTTTATTATTTTCCCTCAGTAAGTCCACTAGATGTTCCATACATTCCTCATCTTGATTTATTACAACCTCCTTCTTCTCTAGTTCTTTCAACTTAAAATAACGTTGGAGTGTTAATTTTCTCGTGAATTTACTGAGAACAATAAAAAACTCAAAGTCATTGCTCTTGACTTCAGGGGAAAATTTTAATCCCTTTTTGAGTGCACATATTTCATCATACATTATTGTCCTATCTGATAAATTAAAGATGCCTCCAATATTAGTTTTAGGTGGCAAAGTTAAATTCTGCTTTCTATTGCAGTTGTGAAATTCTACCTCTAATCCTACCTCTAGTTCTTCCTCAGTGTCTTCCTCGGTGTCTCCCTTTTCCTCCATGGTACACCTCCCACATTTTTCTCCTTTTCCTTCAAATCTATAGAATCCTCCAAAAAAGGAGCTTTACTTTCAGACTCCGAATATATTTCAGAATTGCCAGTATTTCCTCCAATAGAGGTTCCTTTTTTAATTTTAGGTCTAGCTCCCATTTCTTTCAAAATGGATATCTCTTTGTCCAATACTGCTATTTCTTCTGAAAGAACTGCATATCTGTTCTGTAATGCCACTTCCTTCACTTGTTTATCCTTTTCCTTATATTCCTGATTTTTTCTTTCCTTTTTTCCATCTATTTGTATATATTTTTCTTTATTTATTACACTTTCCACTTGGGTTTTATTTTGACTATTATTATTGTTATTATTATTTCCTTGACCATCTTTCCTTTTGTAATTTTCTCCATAATATTTATATTTATTGTTATTAAATCTTTGTCTTTGTTGTGCCCCATTATTCACCATATTGCTATTATTATTAATCCTCATTCCTTTATAATCTTTCACATCCCTCTCAAATTTATTTCCCTTTCTTTCCTTTAGATTCCTTTCCAAATCAGCAATATTATTTTGTACTCTCTTATCCAGCTCATAGAACAATGTATTTTGATCATACTTTCCGAGGGATTCATTTATCGCCTCTACTTCTTTTTCAATTTTCTTTAAACATTCCTCTCTGTGCTGTATAATAGACCTCATTAGAGATCTGGAACATTGTTCCAAAATATCCTTCCATAAACTAGAGAAGGAAGTGTCAGGAAAGGGACAATTTTTAACAATCCTCAATCCCCTAGGTATAATATCCCTTTCCAAATATTGCTGAAGCAAAAGGCAATCCCACCAATGTTTTACTTCTGCTCCCAAAGCAGATTCCAATCGATTAAATAAACCTCTAATTTGCTTCTCCTCATTACACTCATTAACTACCAATTGTGCCCCCGGATTATTCACTTTGAAGAATGTTGTTAGATCATTCTTCCTTTTTTCCCTCATTCTAATTGAACTACATGCCATATTGGAGTACTTCACAATGGGAGGGCTGCTAGTAAAAGAAAACCCAAAAAGTACTATGTAGAAATATATCAATACAAATCACTGTACTGGGGTGTAAGCCAGTGAAAGTGCGGATACCAGGAGGCAGGTTGTATGCCTCTGAAAAATTTGAGTAATTTTCTGATGATTTGTTCCACGGTGTTTGGGTGAAGGATCAATCTTTGTACCAAAGATATTACGCTTAGAGGAACTTTTTTGCGCCGTTCCTTTTCCTTTTTTCTTTTACAGGTTCAGAGGGCACTCAGTCAGTCTTTCCAGCGCCATCAGCGTCATGCCAATCGTAGACGGCTGCCAGCAGTTTCCTTCCAGGTTGGGGACAGAGTGTGGCTTTCCTCTAGAAACCTCAAACTACAAGTTCCGTCTAATAAACTGGACCCCCGATTTATTGGTCCTTATAGGGTGATTCGTAAAATCGACCCTGTCTCGTATGCTTTGGACATTCCTGCCTCCATGCGTATTCATAATGTGTTCCATATGTCTCTCCTCAAACCTCTTGTATGCAGCAGTTATACTACTAACCCTGTGGTGCCAGGGCCTGTAGAGGTTGAAGGTCAGGAGGAGTATGAAGTTCAGATTATCACTGATTCCCACAGACGTAGAGGAAAATTGCAGTATTTGGTACATTGGAAGGGTTATGGTCCTGAAGAACAATCCTGGGTGGACAGTAAGGACCTTCATGCTCCCAAATTACTGTGAATTTTTCATTCCAAGTACCCTCAGAAACCAGGTCCCTCTTCTAGGAGAGGGGGTCTTTGAGAGGGGGGTACTATCACGGTGCCCGTGATTTGCTGCCTTTCCTGTCAGTTACCTGAATGGCTCTCCATTGGTTGTCTGCTTTCAACCCGCCCAGTATTGCCTATTTAGACTGGGCTTGGGCACCCTTTGGTTTCCCTTTCATGGTGTCTCTATGTCGCCTGCACCTGCATGGTGTTCTTGAGCTTCTTGGGCCGTCTACTATCTATGCTCTCCAGTGATCGCCTGAGTTCCTGTCTGACAGCTTCCTCGGTTCCAGCTTCCGTTCCTGCTCCGGTTGACTGCCATTGATGGTCCTGCTTCCTGTCCTGTACCGGCTGTGTTCTTGATCCTGGATGCCTGCAGAGTGTCTCCTTCCTACAGTCGCCTTTGGTGACATTTTCATTCACTTTGTTTGTGTATTCCAGTACACGGGTACTGGTTCGCTCCATGTTAACCGGCTGCTTGCTGCGTTCCTTACAGCACCGGTAGAGATTGTGTACTCAAGTACGCGGGTACTGGTTCGCTCCATGTTAACCGGCTGCTTGCTGCATTCCTTATAGCACTGGTAGAGATTGTGTAACTCCAGTACGCGGGTACTGGTTCGCTCCATGTTAACCGGCTGCTTGCTGCATTCCTTACAGCACCGGTAGAGATTGTGTTACTCCAGTACGCGGGTATGGTTCACTCCATATTAACCAGCTGCTTGCTGCGTTCCTTACAGCACAGGTAGAGATTGTGTTACTCCAGTACGCAGGTACTGGGTCGCTCCATGTTAACCGGCTGCTTGCTGCATTGCTTACAGCACCGGTAGAGATTGTGTTACTCCAGTACGCGGGTACTGGTTCGCTCCATGTTAACTGGCTGCTTGCTGCATTCCTTACAGCAATGGTAGCGATTGTGTGACCCCAGTACGTGGGTACTGGTTCGCTCCATTATTTTGTTGGGTGTTCTCTTCATCTTGATAACCCAGCTGGCCTCTGTCTGTCCATCATACGCGACTGGCTTGTTACACCTTTATGCCAGTCACTGAAGCCATCCCTGTCTGTGTTCCAGTACCTGCAGCCTCCAGGCTGCCTTGCCCGGTATGTTGGTAAGGCCGGTAAAACCTATTCCATCTTGTGCCAGTCTAAGGTTGCCTTACCCGGTATTGGCAAGGCAGGTAGAGCCTCATTCCTTGTTGTACCAGTCTCAAGGCTGCCTTGCTCGGTATAATGGCAAGGCCGGTAGATCCTCATATCTTGTTGTACCTGTCTCAAGGCTGCCTTGCTCGGTATATTGGCAAGGCCGGTAGAGCCTCATTCCTCATGTTTCCAGCCTCAAGGCTGCCTTGCCTGGTATATTGGCAAGGCTGGTAGAGCCTCCATCTCCTCGGTTGCTAGCCTTCCATGCTGCCTTGCCAGGTATATTGGTAAGGCCGGTTGAACCTATTCCATCTTGTTCCAGTCTAAGGTTGCCTTACCCGGGATTGGCAAGGCCGGTAGAGCCTGTCTTACATTCTGTATGCCACTACTCACTATGACTATGTATTAAAGATATATGCTGCATGTGTATGTTAACCCGCGAGGGTTCACTTTAAACTTTTCAATAAAGTTGTGTTTTTATCTTAACTCTGTGTCTGAGAGTCATAACAAACCGTGACACACTAGTCCCACCGGCTGCTTCACCATTTCTGTTACTACTATACACACCAACCACATCAAGTTCAACCCATGAGTTTTCCTCCTCACAGTCACTAGTAATATGATGATTACCCCCTCCTTCACTCCTAACACTAACAAGCTGTTGGACCTTCTTAGTAGTAGTACTAGCACTGGCGGGGTTACTTGGGGATGGCAAGTGTGACTTAGGGTCCCCTGCTGTCACAGTTGGCATCATCTTCTCCTTCCCCCCTCGGAATTACAAGATACACTGGCAGCAGGTTCAGGACTGGTGGCAGCAGGGGCAGCACATCTGACAACAGGCACAGTACTGGTGGCAGCAGGTTCAGCACTGGCAGCAAGCACAACACTGGTTGCAGCAGGGGCAGCATGTCTGACAGCAGGCACAGCACTTGTGGCAGCAGGTATCCCTTTTTCTTTCTCCCTTGACATTTATTTCCCTAAGATCCCTAGGGATGATTTAGAGGAACTGGCCAGCATTCATTCTGTAGTGCTCACTTCCTCCTCCTCCCCAGACTCAGTGGACACATAAGGCTCCTTCCAGTTACTCCTTTTATTATTTTTAAACTTTCTCATAGTGATAGCAGTCACAATGAGCCTCTTCTGCCTCAATTTCCTATACAAATCACAGCAGAACAGCACCAAAAGTCTAGCTTGCTCTGTAGCTGCTTCTTTTATGTTTCACTCTGGCAAATACATCAAGGAATTTTGGCCAATGGGTGTAAAATGTGAAGATTTTAATCTGGTTTTAAAGCTGATTTTCCCATGAAAAAGTGGACAACAATGTAGTTTTCATGGATTTTCTTGCCCACCCTTAGTTCTGACTATTACTGCTCTCCTCACCCTGGAAATAATCACCCTGCTTTATCTGACTACAATTGGTCTCTATTTTTCCCTTGTGTGTGCAGTATAAGGAGGTGAATCTGTTGTGACATTCTCTCAGGGCTTGAAAAGTTTTAACATGTTGAATAATTCCAGGCCACACCCTCAAACTCTATGGGCTCATTATTTGCAATGCACACTTAAATGACAGTAGTGTAATGTAATAGTGTGAGTGGCACTACAATGTAAGTTATATATACTGTGTTGGAAGCAGGGAACCAGAGTGCCTAGAAAATAAATATTAAGCCCAGCACTCTGCTCCTTGCTGCCATGTCCCTCTTACAATGTACCCTGTATTATGTGCCCCATGTATTACAATGCTACATTGTTATGTGTCCCCATGTTACAATTTGGCATATTTGTTTGTGTTTTGCTGTGTATGTGATATGTTCAGATAACAAGTGCTGAAACATCAAATAAATAATTGGAATGGTGATTGACTCCTGCTTTGCTTCATTTTCAAATGATTGTCTAACTGTGTCATTAGTGTGGCTTGAAAAGGGAATCTCTGAGTGGATATTAACCCCTTCCCGACAAGTGACTTACCAGGTACGTCATGAAAAAATGTCACTTAGTGACAAAGGACGTACCTGGTAAGTCACGGAAGTCATTCGCTACAATGCAGAAAAAAAAACCCCGTCGTTAAGTGCTGGCTGCGTGCGCTCGCGGCCGGTCACTAAGGGGTTAAATAGCAGTCCCTAATTGGTCCTCGAGTACATCCCCTGTTTAGTCAACTGTGGCAGCACTGTTCCAACCCATAATTTTGATTCTGACCTTGATTAGACTGTGTGAAAGTATATAAAAACAGTGAATTATAAGAATAAAAGAGAGTTCTGTTCAACCCTACTTAATACAAGTTTCGGATGTATTTCTGCAGGGGATTTGGCTGGTGAATCTCAATCAAGCTGCTGCAAGAGCAAATTCACTTGGCTCGCCTATGTACCAGTTTGTGACTCCTTGGCACCCCCCCCTGGGTTCCGCAGCTAAATTCATTAGCGCAACTGGCATTGCCTGAGAGTGACAGACATCTGTTCCTGCCGTCTCCCTGATCCACAGTATCCAGGACAAGAACGCATGGAGCAGCTCAGCTGGCCAAGCAAGCTATCTCCACACAGTTCAAGTCCCCACTGGAACCATGGAACTCAATCCATTGCAATGCTTGGTTGTGAGGTTTAAGATCTACAGTTCTGGCTACTGGTTTCCTTTCCTTGAAACCCTATGGACTATATTTTCTTTGGGGACAGTAAAGGAATAATTATCTGATAACATCAAAATAACCCCATAAAAGCATCATTGCTAATTATCTCCTTCTGTTTTTTCATAATCCTTCACATCCAATTGGTCAGAATTCGATTTCTTAATTAGCCAGTCTGGACTTAAAACAGAAATTAAGCAGGAGTTGGACAGGAGAAGCGAAGCAGGATCCGATAGAAAAACAACCTCACAAATCAGTGCTGCAAGGAAGGATCAAAGCACTGACATGAATGAGGACACTGCAGTCCTTTTAATATACCCACTTCACAATTCAATACTAGCTTCTGGAGGGTAATCAAAACTAAAGCAGACTCTGATCCAAAAACAAATATTACAATTTTGGGGAAGAGCCACTGGACCATTCTTATTTGATGTAACCCCACCCTCTACACTAATGCTAAAGTGCCACCTGTTTTTTTTATCTCTACATCTGCACTATTCACTAAAATACCTGACTTCTTCTATCTACCGCCTTCTCCTCCCTTTTCTGTTCCCATTTCTCTTTCACTACTGTTATAGATACTTACGTCTATAGACCAACTTCTCACTTTTCTCTCCTCCTATGCAAACAGGAAACCTCTGCATACAAAACACAGTAACATAGTAAATTAGGTTGAATAAAGACACAAGTCCATCAAGTTCAACCTTCTCCTCATACCCCAGTAACTGAGAATTTTATAGCTTTCCTGCTACCAATTAAATTAGTCTTTATCAGACCTTCCTGATCAGCCTACTGATACAGAGTTATACTGTTTATGTTCCCTTTTGAAAGAAATGTATCTAATCTTCTCTTAAATGTATCCATTGTATCTGCCATAACTACCTCCCCGGGCAATGAATTCCACAATTTGACAGACCTTACCGTAAAAAAACCCTTCCTCTGCTGAAGTTTAAACCTCCTTTCCTCTAATCTCAAGGGGTGTCCCCTGGTCACCTGTTCAGGCCTTGGAATAAATAGCTCACTGCAGAGATCCTTGTATTGACCTCTCATATACTTGTACATTGTGATAAGGTCTCCTCTTAGTCGTCTTTTCTCTAGAGTAAGTAAACCAAGTTTGTTTAGTGGTTCCTCATATGTCAAGTCCTACATTCCCTTAATTAATTTTGTTGCTCTCCGCTGTACCCTCTCTAGTTCTAGTATATCCTTTTTCAGAACAGGTGCCCAAATTTGCACTGCATACTCAAGGTGAGATCTTACCAATGATTTGTATAATGGCAAAATAATGTTATCAACTCTTGCTTCGATACCTCTTTTTATGCAAGACAGGATTTTGTTTGCCTTTTCCACTGCTGTTTGACACTGGTCACTCTTTCCAAGTTTGTAGTTGACAAGGATATCCAGGTCTTTCTCTAGCAACGAGTCCCCTAAAATGATTCCATTAAGTTTATAAGTAGCCTTGGGATTGTTTCCTCCCAAATGCATGACTTTACACTTCCCCACATTAAACATCATATTCCATATGTTTGACCAATCTGACATTGTATGTAAGTCCCTCTGTAGAGAGAAAATATCCTGTTCTGAATTAATGACTTTGCATAATTTAGTATCATCTGCAAATATTGATATTTTGCTTTCTATATCTATTTCCAGGTCATTTATAAACATGTTAAAAAGCAGAGGACTTAATACTGAACCCTGAGGTACTCCACTCTCCACTTTAACTGTACTGGAGAATTTTTCCATTTACAACCACACACTGTTCCCTATCCTTCAATCAGTTTCGTATCCAATTGCAAAGGTTATCTTCTAGCCCCAATTTCCTTATTTTATACACCAGCCTTCTGTGTGGCACTGTATCAAATGCCTTTGCAAAGTCTAGATATACTACATCTACTGCCTTGCCATTGTCAAGGTTGCTGCTTACTTCCTCATAGAAGCTGAAAAGATTAGTTTGGCATGATCTATTCTTCATAAAACCATGTTGATTCGCGCTAATGATTTTTTTTTTTGCCTTGTAATCCTGACTATAGTCCCTTATTATCTCTTCTAGCAGTTTTCCCACTACAGAGGTCAAACTCACTGGTCTATAATTCCGAGGTTCTGTTTTAGTTCCCTTCTTAAATAGATGTTAGCTCTTCGCCAATCCTGTGGCACTGAGCCTGTGATAATAGAATCTTTAAAGAGTAAATATAGGGGTTTTGCTAACACTGCACTAAGTTCCTGAAGAACCCTTGGATGTATACAATCAGGACCCGGTGCTTTGTCGGTCTTAATTTTGTTCAGTCTTCCCATGACATCTTCTTGAGTTAACCCAATATCTGTTAATTGTATTGTTTTATTTGTTACTTGTGGAGGCTCTTCTACCATTCCTTGCTCCCTTGTATATACTGATGCAAAGAAAGTGTTTAACACATCAGCCTTTTCCTTATCCTCATTAACCAACTCACCCATCTCATTTTTGAATGGTTCAATGCATTCCCTTTTAAGTTTATTTATGTATTTGAAAAACTTTTTTGGATTAGTCTTGCTTTCCCTTGCAATTCGAGTTTCATTATCTATTTTTGCTACCCTAACTGCCTTTTTGCAATCTTTGTTGCATTCCCTGTATTTTAAAGGGATAGTAATACTTAAGTATTACTAATCCCTATAGTAAAGCCCTACTAAAAAAAAGTATTGCCCCCAGTGTCATCTCTCAAACCTTTATGGTTTGAGAGATGAACGCTTCTAAAGTTGCCCTCTCCCTTCCCCTTCCCCGTAGTCAGCATTCTAGCTGACTGCAGGGAAGAGAGTCGTACGACTTTCAGGCGGCTCTCCAGCACAGCCTGATCGCGTTTCTAAAAAAGAAAACTTTCACTGAAATGGTCTTCTATGTGTGCTTGGTTTGCAAGCACACGTAGAAGACTGTTTTAGTGAAAGTTTTTTTTTTAGTTAACGCGATCGCGGCTCTGCTGCAGAGCCGCCTGATGATCTATGACCGGATTTCCCTTCAGTCAGCTACAAAGCTGACTTCGGGGAAGTGGGAGGGAGAGGGCAACTTTAGAAGCGTTCATCTCTCAAACCATAAAAGTTTGAGAGATGACACTGGGGACAATATGTTTTGTTTTAGTAGGGCTTTACTATAGAGATTAGTAATACTTAAGTATTACTATCCCTTTAAGAAAGATTGCTCAGTTCCTTCAGACTTAAATCATTTGAATGCATTTTTTTCCTTACCATTTCCTTCTTTACATGTGCAGTAAACCACATTGGCTGTGACTTACTTCTTTTGCGTTTGTTCCCCATTGGTATATACTGTTGGGTAAATTTCTGCAACCTAAATTTGAATTCTGACCATTTTTCTTCAGTATTTTTGCCTTTAAATAAAATATCCCTGTCTATGTGTTGCATTGAAGCCCTTAACAATTTGAAGTTAGCTTTTTTAAAATTAAGAGTTTTGGTTGAACCTATACAGTTTTGCTTTGCCAGACTAATCTCAAATGTAACCATGTTGTGATCACTGTTTCCCAAAAGTTCTCTTACCTTAATATTGGCTACCATTTCTGTGTTATTAGTCATCACTAGGTCCAGTACATTGTTATTTCTTGTCGGCACTTCCACCATTTGTGACATGTAGCTTTCATGAAGTGTGTTCACAAACCTGCCTCCCTTAGCACTCTGATAGGTCTCATGTTTCCAGTTGATATCTGGATAATTATAATCTCCCATAATTATAGTATGCCCAAACTGGGCAGCTTTCCTCTTTCGTTCTCTCTCTCTCTCCTTCTGTTGCTTGCAGCTCAAGATATCAAATGCGGACCCCCTTTCCTTTTGCAAACCCTTTACTGCCAGTAAATATAGGAAGAATTCAAACCTGATCACCATTTCCTGTCTATAACTACAATTTCTTCCTTTTCCCTGTTCTCTTTGGAATGATTGCTCCCTTATTAACAAATATGACACTGCTCATATTCTCTTTCTCTTCCACTCCACAGTTACTAGCTGTAACTGAAACTTTGATCTCTATCTGATTCCGCAGCAATCTCCTATGGCGTCTTCCCTCTCACACCTCATGATAAATTGGACGTTGGGGAGGTGTGGGACAGCTATATTCTAAAAACTGCCATTATAAACCACTTTCTATCCCCACGTCACTCTGCTTTTCCTCTTTTGAGACATGATTTCCATATTTTTACAGGTTGCTGTTATCTATTGCCCACTTACCTCCACATGCACACCATCACATTTCCTTTATGACTTTGAATCATTGCTTTCCTTCTTCTGTGGGGCTTTTTTTCTCTAACATCTGCATTTGGTCTATACCAGTAAACAGCTGCTAGTATCTGGTAATTTTTTAGACCTTGTGTTCACTACTAGAGTCTTTCTGATATTAATATCTCCTCTTTTTTACTATATGATCACCTTGTAATGTTCAATAATAATCATACTTCTAAAATCCCTTCCTCCTCTCCTCGGTTTGCTCCTAATCTCATATCACTTAATACATCACCAGCTTCCTCCATTTCTGTCCCTTTTCAGGTGAACAACTCTGGAGAAAGTCGGGTTCACTGGCAGACTTTCTCCACTACAAATTCATCTTTTCATGCTTTAACTCTGCCTGTTCCCTGGTTGAAAAACAATTCTTTTCACAATATGCATAAATCCAACCCCCACCATCTCTTCCCCACCTTTGACTCCATCCTTCACCCTCCATCTGCCTCCCTCCTAAACTCTATACAAATGCAAGACTTTGCTAACTTTGTCAAAAACAAGATAGATTCCATCTGGGAAAATATCCCTCATTATAAATATCCTCATATCTTCCCATGTTACTTTACTGCCATGTTGAACTCTTTCTGAATTGCCTTACCTGCTATCCTCCTGTCCCTCCCCTACATGAACACTTGACCAGGTTCCCTCTCACCTCATCCAGTCCCTCTTCCCTACACTAATCCATACTACATATATTTAACTTCTCCTTTGCCTTTGCTACTTTTCGTGATGAGTTCAAACATGCCATTGTGACAGCTATCCTCAAGAACAATTCCACAAAATAGAAATAGCAGAAATCTCTTAACAGCACTATACCCACTCCTTTATACACAGCCCAAATGAGGTCAGCTAGGTGTAAGGTCAGTGGAGGAAAAAACAAATTAAAAGAAATTAAAATATAATTTTTATTTGTGCCTTCGTAATAAATGGCAAATTTAAAACCAATTGGTGTTACAAAAGAGTATCCCTGAGGTTATTAAGTAGAACCTAATCTTAACTCCATTGATCTCTTGGTATTCCCATCTCTATCGCCTATTATCCCAGTTTCCAGATCAGAAACTGTGTCCTGTTGAGCATTAGCATTAAATACCTTGCATGAATACATAGAACCTTTTATCCTGAGTAGTTGTGAAACAAATCAACAGTATTATGTTACATAGATTCATGTTCTTATTAGGAACCACACATTATCTGAGACACGTAGTTTGTGCTAAGAGACCCTGACGATTGTTTCACTCTGTCAGCATTTTCAAAGGGTAAAGAGCCGGCTTCGAAAAGCTGTTTTTATACTCTTTTGCCCTTCCCCCAGCTAATCGAAAGTTCCACTTAATTGACTAAAGATTTAACCCCTCATGTGCTTGAGAAAGTCTGCTCAGGAATGCAGCCTTCAAATCGGGAAAATTATAATCAGTGCCATTCTGCTAGTTAACCCTTTGAATCTCATATCCTAGGGTCTTATGAGAGTAAATGCAGACATGCATCTCTCAAAGCCAAAGAAATTTGCGTAAAGATTCTTATAATTCTAATTAACCCATGTATTGCCATTAACTGGTATCTCTCAACAAAGGAAATATAAGTCCATCTATGAAAAACTGACATGGTCCTTTTTAGTAGTTATATAAATTATTCATTGTGTAACGACATTCAGATTATTTTATGGGTTACTAATAACTATTTGTACTTGTAAAAAATATAGTATGATTCCCATCTATGAATCAAACGTTACTCAGTTAGGTAAATGGTGATCCTAGATATTACATATCGTATATAGATCATAAACAAAGATCGTAATAGCACTCTAAGGTGCATGTATTTATCCTTATTGCGGTAAATTGCCACACTGTTTAATGGGTTACATTAAGAAGTAAAAAAGATTGTGTGATCCTATTACTTGATCTATGGTAATGTAAAGGCCTCCCACAGTTCAAGTAGACTGTCCTCTAGAAGATTAAAGATGGATTAGCAAACCAAAGTTCGTTATAATTTCCTTATTCAGTCCTCAAAAGGTCTATGTGTATATACAGTATAAACTGCATGCAGACAGTGTAATTCTTTCATAATTTTACACCAATCTGCTGTCAGGGTAATCAGGCAAGGAAGGACAGAAACAAAGATAAAATATAACCACCTTTATTTATTATAACTGCAATAATGGTAGAGCCCACACAGAACCCCAGACATATGCAAATAGGACCCAAGGTCCCTCCGGAGCTGCACACTGCACTAATCAAGATCTCAAGACTAGAGAGGTGGCTCAAGTGGGACAACAGAAGAATAATAGAATATGTATAAGTCACCACTTGGTCTATGAATGGAGGCAACAGAGCCAGGAGACACTGAGACTACAGCTCAGGCAAGCAGGTAGTGTAGGCAATGTGTAGGCAGCCAAAGTCACAGGCCAGACAAGCTGAGGACTACACGGAGGGAAAGTAACCAGGCCACTGGTCAGGCAACCGGAGACTATGCTGAGCGAGTAGGAGCCAGAGCCACTGGTCAGGCAAACAGAGGACTACAAGGAGCGAAAGTAACCAGGCCCACAGGAAAGGCAACTGGAGGCTACACTGAGCGGGTAGTAGCCAGGGTGACTGGTCAGGCAAGCTGGGGTCATACACAGAGTGAGTAGTCAGCCAAAGCCACAGGTCAGAACCGATGTGGGTAGTCAGACAAGCCGGGGTCATACACAGAGCGAGTAGTCAGCCAGAGCCACAGGTCAGAACCAATGTGGGTAGTCAGACAGGCCGGGGTCATACACAGAGCAAGATTCTCAGGTAAACACAGGTCACACCGGAGAGCATAACTAATGATCAGGAACACCACGTAAGGGCAATGACTCCCAGGCCCAAGGAAGTTTATAAAGGAGCAGAAGGAGGCAGGACCCAATTATGACACCCAGAATAGGCCCATAAACAGGCGTCTGTACTAGTGCCTGCTACCTGATGTCAGCAATGAGGAAGTGGCCTGAGGCCATGCCGGCCGGTGGCCATACAGAGGTAGGAAGCACAGGAAAACTTAGCCTCTAAGGTAGACTGTGATAGTGCCCCCCCTTAACGACCTCTCCCCCACGGAAGAGGACCAGCACTAGAGGCAGTGCAGAAGTGGAATTCATGGAGAAGGGCTGGTGCATGTAGATCTCTCTTAGAGACCCAGGAACACTCCTCAGGTCCATATCCTTTCCAATGCACCAGATATTGTACCTGGCCTTTGACCCTGCGGGTATCCAAAATACTTTGTACCTCATACTTCTCATGGTCCCCCACTTGGACAGGTCTGGGACAGACAGGAGCAGTAGTATATCTGTTATAGACCAATGGTTTCAGTAGCAACACATGGAAAGCATTAGAGATGTGCATATTAGCAGGCAGTTCAAGGACATAGGTTATGGGGTTAATCCTGTGGAGAACCCAAAAGGGGCCTACAAATCAGGGATCCAGCTTTTTACAAGGCAACTGGAGATGGAGATTGCGTGAGGACAGCTATACTCTCTCTCCACCTGGAACACTGGAGCTGGTAGCCGTCTACAGTCAGCTTGTCTCTTATAGCGCAACGTGGAACTCTGCAGGGATCTCTGAACCCATACCCATGTGGAGCAGAGCGCCCTCAAGTGCTTCTCCAGAGCATGAATATTCTGAGCCTTGAAAGACTCTGGCAGCAGAGATGGTTGGAACCTGTAGTTAATCAGAAAGGGTGAGTTTTGAGAGGAGGAGTTGACTGCACTATTTCTGGCCAGCTCTGCTCATGGTAACAAGTTTGCCAAGTTCTCATGATGGAAAGTAAAAATGGAGAAACTGATCCAGCGCTTCATTAGACCTCTCTGCAGCACCGTTAGACTGTGGATGATAAGCGGAGGAGAACGAGAGCTGGATCCCCATCTGCCCACAAAAGGCTCTCCAGAAATGTGACACAAACTGGCTCCCATGATCCGAGACCACCAATTTGGGTATACCATGGAGATGGACCACTTCCTTTGCAAAGATCTCGGCCAACTCTTTAGAGGAGGGGAGTCCCTTCAGTGTCACAAAATGGGCCATTTTGGAAAATCTGTCCACAATCATCAGGATAACTGTGTAATCCTCCAAGACAGGCAACTCTACCATGAAGTCTATCAACAAGTAAGACCATGGACGCTCCCCATTAGGGATGGGCTGCAAGAGGCCAACCGGCAGGTGTCTAGGAATCTTGGTCTGTGCACAATTGGAACATGAGGCAACAAATGTGGAACAATCTGCACTTAAGCTGGGCCACCAAAAGAGTCTAGTCATAGATCATATCAGCTGGTCTCCACCAACGTGTCCTTCAGCCTTAGTGGAATGGTACATCTTTAGTAATCTGGTACGGAGGGATTCGGGCAGGAAACATTTCCCATTAGGCCTCTCCACCATGGCGGACCGTACTGGTACGTACCATAGCCAGGATGCTGTTAGGAAGAATAATAGGCACTAGACTTGTGCAAATTGATTCAGAGACATCGGATTTCGTTGAAAATGGGGTCATTCTGAGACATTCGGACAATCTGACACTCAAGGGTCGTTCGACAAAAAAAGATCCAACTCAGAGCAGCCCTGGATTGAAAGTCGTCCAAACTTTCGGGAGTTTCGGCCTTCAACAAATTTCCGAAAGTTTCGACTACTTTCGACCAGGGCTGTTCAGAGTCGGATCTTTTTTGTACTATCTGTGCATGCTCGACTACTTTACCTCCATAATTTTCCCTCCATGTCTCTAGTCCAATTCCATTCTCCGTTTCATGCGCTACTTTCCCACTTTGTCTGTATTCCAATAGCCTTCTTTGTTTCATGATGGGGGTTGGACTAATGACACAATCACCCAGACAGACAGCCTGCATTTTCTCATTGCATTGTTGAAGCTCCAAGGGAGAAGAAGAGATTAGAGAGTGTCCAGTGGTTGTGTAGGCAGGCAGGTAGCATTAGGATAGGCATAGGCAGCAATACAGCATTAGTGCCAGTTATTGCCACTGCAAAGGAGAGTCATCTTTGTTCCTGTGCAAAATATAAAAAATATTAGGTAATGGAAACACCACGAAAGGGCACAGGAGAAGTGACAAGGCCCAGTATTTAAGGACAAATACTGGGCAGGACAAAGCCACTTCAACCAATAAGAATCTGCAGGAAGTAAAACTGAGAGAATGTCGCCAGCATAGCAAGGGTACCGTGATAGCAAGGGAGAGTCACCTGTGTTGGTTTTATTAAAAATATTCAAAATATTGAAAAATTTTCAGAGTCACACTGTCAGTGTCACAGTTGTGTAGACAGGCAGGGAGCCTTTTTGGCACCGCAAGTGAGAGACACCTGTGTTGGTTTTATTAAAAATATAAAAAATACGAGTTATTTGTTTGAATAATCTTCAGCGTCACACTGCCAGTGTCACAGTTGTATAGGCAGGAAGGGTACCTTTAAGCCACTGATAGGGAGAGTCACCTGTGTTGGTTTTATTAAAAATATAAAAAATACAAGGGATTTGTTTGAATAATCTTCAGCGTCACTTTGCCAGTGTCATACTTGTATATGCAGGCAGGGTGCCTTTAAGCCACCGCAAGGAAGAATCACCTCTGTTGGTTTTATTAAAAATATTCAAAATACAAGTGATTTGTTTGAATAATCTTCAGTCAAACTGCCAGTGTCAAAGTTGTATAGGCAGACAGGGTTCCTTTTAGCCACCGCAATGGAGAGTCACCTGTGTTGGTTTTATTAAAAATATAGAAACTACAAGTTTTTTTGTCTGACTAATTTTCAGAGTCACACTGCCAGTGTCACAGTTGTATAGGCAGACAGTGTGCCTTTAAGCCACCACAAGGGAGATTCACCTATGTTGGTTTTATTAAAAATATAAAAAAGACAAGTGATTTGTTTGAATAATCTTCAGTGTCACACTGCCAGTGTCACAGTTGTATAGGCAGGCAGCGTGCCTTTAAGCCACAGCAAGGAAGAGTCACCTGTGTTAGTTTTATTAAAAATCAAAGTACATGGTGATGGCGAGAAAGGTGGATGCCAAGTAGAGTTCCCACTTGTCGGGCGTGGTTGAATCTAGTTTTGCAGTGTGTTCCACATTATAGGTTGGTGTATATACACAGAGGTAAGCTGAGTAAATTTGATAGGATCTGGGGTAGATGGCAGGCATGGTGGACAAATAGTGCAGATAATAATATGGCATTGGGTGATGAATTATTTACTGGTGACGGATAATTGAGGTATCAACAGTTGCCAGTGCTGCCAGTGTAACAGTTGTATAGGCAAGCAGGGTGCCTTTTTGCCACCATAAGGGAGAGTCACCTGTGTTGGTTTTGTTAAAAATATAAAAAAATACAAGTGATTTGTTTGAATAATCTTCAGTCACACTGCTAGAGTCACAGTTGTATGGACAGGCAGGGTGCCTTTTAGCCACCGCAAGCGAGAGGCTAGCGCACTGCCGCAGCATCGGCCATATGATTGCGCTATTGATTTGCCCCGGGGGGTGGTGCCACCGAGGGGTAGGACGTACCCATTGTCCTGTGAGGAGAATAGGGCCATGGAGGAGTACATTGAGGATGCTCTCAAACGAGGAATCACTCGTAAATCATCCTCTCCGGCAGGTGCAGGGTTCTTTTTTGTGAAAAAGACTACCGTGGACTCAATAAGCTGATGTCCAAAAATGCATACCCCATTCTGCTCATCACAGAGTTATTTGATAGGTTGAAAGGCTCCTCTATTTTTATGAAACTCGATTTACGTGCCGCCTACAACCTAATAAGGATCAGGGCCGGAGATGAGTGGAAAACGGCATTCAATACTATGTCAGGCCACTATGAATATCTAGTTATGCCACTTGGTTTATGTAATGCACCTGCCGTATTTCAAGAGTTCATCAACGATATCCTCCGCGATATGTTACAGTCTTGTGTAGTTGTGTACCTGGACGATATATTGATTCACTCTGCTAATTTAAACCAGAACATCCAGGATATTTCTGAGGTGTTGCTTCGATTGCACAAGAACAAATTGTTCTGCAAATTAGAAAAATGCGAATTTCATTGTTCCAAAGTACCCTTCTTGGGTTTTGTTATACAATGGCCACGAACCAAGGGGTTAAAAGCTATCCAAAGGTTCTTGGGCTTTGCCAACTATTACAGAAAGTTTATTCAGAACTTTTCTACCATTATAAAACCTCTCTCTTACCTTACGCATAAGGGCGCGAATCCCTCTCAATGGTCTGAGGCAGCTGAGAAGGCCTTCAAAACCCTCATAAAGGAGTTTGCATCTGCTCCTATACTATCCCACCCTAATCCCACCCTGCCTTTTACGCTAGATGTAGATGCCTCCGAGGTTGGGGTAGGGGCAGTTCTCTCTCAACGCCCCAAAGAAGGTGGTAACTTGAGACCGTGTGGGTTCTTTTCCAAGAAACTTTCTAGTGCCCAAAGCCATTACTAAATTGGTGATAGGGAATTGTTGGCTATCATCTTGGCATTAAAAGAATGGCAATATCCTTTGGAAAGCACAAGAACCCCAGTTTTAATCCTTACGGACCATAAGAACTTGATATACCTATCAGAGGCCAAAAGGCTGTCATCTCGCCAGGCTAGGTGGGCCCTTTGTCCAGATTTAACTTCATAGTATCATACTTGCCAGGGTCCAAGAACATTAGGGCAGATGCTCTTTCCAGACAATTTTGCACAGACATTGAGAGGGATGAGGCCCCGGTTCCCATAATTCAGCCAGATAGGATTCTGGCTACTATTCGTACCAGCATCACTTCGCCACTGGGAGAGCAAATCTTGGCATCACAAGCTCGGGCACCTCCTGAAACCCCAGTTGGCAAGTGTTTTGTGGACAAGCCTTTCCGTACCCGGTTACTCGAGACCTATCACTCATCTAAGGCAGCCAGGCACATTGGCAGGGATCAGTTGGCATGGTCATTGTCACGAACATTCTGGTGGCCCTCTCTGAAAGCTGACTGCTCTGCATTTACTGCCGCTTGTGCCACCTGTGCCCGTGCTAAAACTCCCAGACATCTCCCAGTGGGGCTGCTCCAACCAGTGCCTAATGGTGATCGTCCTTGGTCCCACATATCTATTGATTTTTTGGGAGAGCTGCCGATATCCAAGGTCTATACATTTATCCTGATGGTGGTATATAGGTTCTCTAAAATGGCTCATTTCGTGCCCCTCTCTGGCCTTCCTTTGGCCCAGGAATTGGCAATAATTTTTGCCAGAGAAGTATTCCTCTTGCACGGGGTTCCCAGAGTGATAGTGTCGGACCGGGGGAGTCAATTCGTGTCAAGATTCTAGAGGGCATTCTGTGGCCAGATGGGTATTCAATTGTCATTTTCCTCCGCCTACCATCCCCAGACAAACGGGGCCGCTGAGCATGCCAATCAAGGACTGGAGCAGTTTTTGCGCTGCTTTGTGACTGATCATCATGATAACTGGGCCGACCTGTTGCCATGGGCAGAGTTTACCTGGAACTGTGCAGTTAATTCTTCGTCTAGGAGCTCTCCATTCCTTGTTAATTATGGGTTCCAACCCTGTCTGCTCCCAGACTCATTTCAGTCCCAACAGATTCCGGCTCTGGATGAGCACATGGAGCAGCTCCGCTCCACTTGGGCACAGGTACAAAGGTCCCTCAGCCAGTCCTTCCACAGACATCAGCGGCATGCCAATCGCAGACGGCTGCCAGCGGTTGGGGACAGGGTATGGCTTTCCTCCAGGAATCTCAACCTGCAAGTGCCTTCGAACAAACTGGCTCCCCGGTTCATTGGGCCATTCAAGATTATTCGCAAGATCAATCCCGTGGCATATGCAATGGAGCTTCCTAATACTATGCATATTCACAATGTGTTCCATGTGTCATTATTGAAGCCCTTGGTTTGCAACCGCTATACTACCACTCCGGTGGTTCCTGGGCCGGTGGATGTGCAGGGCCAAGAGGAATACGAAGTTCAGAGCATTATTGACTCCAGGAGATTTAGAGGCAAGTTGCAATATTTGGTCCACTGGAAAGGGTATGGGCCTGAGGAGCCATCTTGGGTAGACCACAAGGACCTTCATGCCCCACGATTGCTGGGCAACTTTCATTCTAAATATCCTCAGAAACCGAGACCCTCTGTCAGGGGAGGGGGTCTTTGAGAGGGGGGTACTATCACGGTCCCCGTGATTCCCTGTCAATCTGTGACTGTGTTACCTTTGCATTGGAGGAGGCTGATTGGCCCGCCCAGGATGTTCCTTTTTATACTGGCTCTTGGGCACTTGTCGGTTGCCTTTTCGTGGTGTTCCTGATCCTGCGCCTCGTTGCTGAGTTCCAGTGTCTCCTGTGTACCGACCCGGCTTGTCTGACTACTCTTCTGATCCTGCTCCGTGATTGACCCGGTTCTGGCTGACGACCCTGCTCCGTGATTGACCCGGTTCTGGCTGATGACCCTGCTCCGTGATTGCTCCATTCTCCAGCTGATGTTCCTGCTACCGTATCGATCCGGTTCTGGTTGACGTTCCTGTCCTGTGTGCTGTTCCGGTGTTGCTGTGCAGCTCCGGTTGCTCCGGCGACATTCTGAACTGTTTGGTATCTCGCTGATCCTCTCTCTCTCCTCCGAGCTGTAGCTTGGGGTTGCTTTACCATCCGCTGTCTGCTGAGCTGTTCTCTGAACCAGATTAACCCGTGCAGTGCCTGTAGTCTCCGGTTACGTGCCTTATATATCACGTGCCAAGCCTCTGGTTACCCTTTGAGCCTGCTACTCTTAGTGACTTAAGACCAAGCCATACTATCACTTGCAGAGAACTGTCCGTCCGGTGTTCGGTGTGCACCGTGACTGCGCCGGTTGGCGCTGGTAGTCTGTCCGCTCTTGCAGTGTGGATTCTATGCGACACCGGAAGGGTGTCCTGGCTCTGGCTCACATACGCTCAGGGTGTACGTTATCTCCTGCACTTCCCAGTGCTCCGGCTCGTTATAGCTTGTGCAGCGACCGTCTATTTTGGCATCCTCAGGGTGTCTGGGCACAATCCAGTTGGCACACGCAGGGTTACTACCAATTCACATTAAGGGCGATTCAGGTTCTGGTTACTTCAGCTCTAGCAGTAGCATTCCTCCTAAGCCCACGGTGGTGGTATTGGCTCAGCTCTGGGCAATAGGTGTACTCCACTTTACTACCTTGAGAGTGATTCAGTGCAGACACTTTACTCCTTTCTCACCATCCAGAGACTGTTATCATATCCTGGGCGTTGGCCAATCTAGGACTGAGTTACTCCAGTTGCTCCTGTTAACCCTTTGGGGTTATCCCCAGTCTATATATACATATATTCCTATCTTTGTATTGCACTTACTTTACTTGGTCTGTATTTGCCAATACTGATTATACCTGTGTTGGCCCCTAGGGACACTGTTCTATTATCCTGTTTCAATAAAACTGTGTTTTTACTTTATACCCTGGTCTGAGTGTCAGAAAACCGTAACAATAGGCAGGCAGGGTTCCTTTTAGCCACCGCAAGGGAGAGTCACCTGTGTTTGTTTTATTAGAAAAATATTAAAAATACAAGTTATTTGTTTGAATAATCTTCAGTAACACTGCCAGTATCACAGTTGTATAGGCAGGCAGAGTTCCTTTTTGCCATCGTAATGGAGAGTCACCTGTGTTTGTTTTAATAAAAATATAGAAACTACAAGTTATTTGCTTGGCCAGTGTCACAGTTGTATAGGCAGGCAGGGTGACTTTTTGCCACTGCAAGGGAGGGTCATCTGTGTTGGTTTTATTAAAAATATAGAAATTACAAGTTAATTGTTTGAATAATCTTCAGTCACACTGCCAGTGTCACAGTTGTATAAGCAGGCAGGGTGTCTTTAAGCCACCACAATGGAGAGTCACCTGTGTTGGTTTTATTAAAATTATTAAAAATACAAGTTTTTTGTTTGAATAATCTTCAGTCACACTGCCAGTGTCACAGTTGTATAGGCAGACAGGGTGCCTTTAAGCCACCACAAAGAAGAGTCACCTCTGTTTGTTTTATTAAAAATATTCAAAATACAAGTTAATTGTTTGAATAATTTTCAGTCACACTGCCATTGTCACAGTTGTATAGGCAGGGAGTGCCTTTAAGCTACTGCAAAGGAGAGTCACCTGTGTTGGTTTTATTAAAAATATTCAAAATACAAGTTATTTGTTTGAATAATCTTCAGTCACACTGCCAGTGTCACATTTGTATAGGCAGGGAGTGCCTTTAAGCTACTGCAAAGGAGAGTCACCTGTGTTGGTTTTGTTAAAAATATAATAAATACAAGTGATTTGTTTGAATAATCTTCAGTCACACTGTGTCACGGTTTGTTAAAGGGATAGTAATACTTGAAAATATTGTATTGTATTTTATGTTGTATATTGTTGTATATGTTGTATATTGTATTTTATGTTGTAGCCCTTAAAAAAACATGAAAAAATGATATAAGTTTTATCTCCCAAACCTTTATGGTTTGGGAGATATTCACATGTAAAATATAGAAACATTCTCTTTTCCTGGCTGTTTCAGCCAAGTCTGCCATCTAGTAGACAGATTTGGAATTCAGTCCACAGAGCAACCGGAAGCTCTTTAGCAGTGCCGAGATCACGATCTTTGAAAAGAACTACTTAATTGGAACTATCTACAAAGTGTGCCTGGCTTGAAAGCACACTTTGTAGACCATTCCAATTAAAAAATTCTTTTTAAAGATGGTGATCTCAGCACTTCTGGAGAGGCACAGCCGGCCCCAGGACCGGATTCCAAATCTGAGGGGTGGAGCAATGACGTCACTCCAGGGGAAACTTTACTTCTGAATATATCATATCATTTTTCATGTTTTTTTTTTTTTTGTAAAACTTTATTGAGAAAATAAGTCAGTACAAATGTAACAATAGTATACATACATGGTATAGCATTTAAAATACATAAAATAAACAGAGCATTTTCCTATTAAACAAATATGGTATCAAACAGTAATAGTTCCAAACAAAACTTAGTAAACAAAGCATTGGTATATACCAATTAGAAGAAGGTACAAAACAGAAACAGAAATACGGTATCAAGGGACATATTGCTTCCCTCACATCCACATGCCACAAATAGTATATTAATGTACTGCAGGTGAGGGGATGAATAAGGAGTATTGTCAGAGACCCTTAAGGACTCAGAGAACTAAAAGACAAACATAAGGAGGACAGAAGACAAAAGTGAGATTATACAAGACAGAACAAAAGGGAGTAGATACCAAAGGGAGAGGAAAATGGGGAGGGGAAAAAGGGTAAATGGGTAACAACTATGGGCCTAGCCCAGCGCCGACCACAGATCACCCGCACCTAGGTCATCCAAAGACCACATGGTCTCCAAACACACCACTAACCAGCCAAAACCCACCACAATCCCTACGAATTTTAAAAAGGAGCCAAATAGCGGTATCAAAACATAAGAGAATGACGTTCAGAATACGTCCATCAGAGAGTCAGACACAGGGAGGGACTGCCACCTCTGGAGTTTCCCCCAATCTCTCCAAAGGTTTCCACAGAGTACGAAATGACTGTACTTCGCCAATACTAATGGCATGAAGGAATTCCATATGCCTTAGTAAAAATACCCTGGTTCTCCACTGCTGAACTGTTGGGGCAACAGAAGATTTCCAGTGTACTGGGATAAGTGATTTGGCAGTATTGATCAGAGAAAGCAGAAGTCTGCGTTGGGGCGTCCTACTACCAGGTAAGTTCGGAAGCGCAGGAGCACAGCTAGGTTCTAGTAATATAATATTAAATAAGAAAACTTCCGGAGCTAAGGAGAGAGTTATATCCAACAGGCGAGTAATCTCAGTTCTAATATCCGACCAGTAGATGGTTATTTCCGGACAGCTCCACCAAATGTGCAACAGAGTGCCTTCCTGTACCTGACATCTCCAACACTTCGAAGAAGATCCAGGATAGAAGGTAGATAACAACTTGGGTGTCCTATACCAGCGAGATATCAACTTATAATTCATTTCTCTTGTAGATATGTCTCTCGGTAGTAGTACATTATCCCTAAAAACTTTTCTCCAGATATCCACAGTCCATGACAGACCAGTCTCCCTTTCCCACTGAGAAACAAAGGGTGGAAGCCCAGCCGACTTCGCTTTGAGCAAGAGAGCGTACAACATAGAAAGCGGACGTTTTAGCTTATACGATCCAGAGACCAAGCGCTCAAAGTCTGTCAAGTGCCTCGGTGAATAACCTTTTGCAACCAGTGTCAAAAGGTAATGCTGTAACTGACAGTATTCCCACCACTGAGAATGGGGTATGCCGTAATTCCTAATTATGTAGTCCCACTGTAAAATCCCAGTATCGAAAATGAGGGCACTCAAGGAATCTAGTTTCTCAGTACACCAATGACGAAAGGCCCGGGGATCCAAACCTGGTAGGAAGTCTGGGTTACCTGTGATGGGCATAGCTGGAGAGGGAAAGGGGGACAAGTGGTACTTCCGATTTAAGAGAGTCCAGACCTCAAAGATACATTTGAGCACCACATGAGATCGTAGATGTTGAGCTCCAAAGCCGCCACCAAGTTACGCCCATTATCACACACAACCATGCCTGGTTGCAGGTTGAGTGGCGAGAGCCACTGCTCAGTCTGGTGACTAATCCCCTGCAACAGCTCTGAGGCCGTGTGCTGTTTGTCCCCAAGGCAGATCAGCTTCAGCACGGCCTGTTGACGCTTCCCCACTGCAGTGCTACACTGCTTCCAGCTACCGGCTGATGGGTGAGTGGCGCTGCGCGCAGAGAATTCGGAGGTGGAAACGGAGGAGGAGGAGCCAATAACGTAGGTGCTGGCGGAAACCCTGATGGAGGTAGGGCCCGCAATCCTCGGCGTGGGTAGCACCTGTGCCATCCCAGGGTCCGAGTCGCTCCCAGCCTCCACGACATTCACCCAGTGTGCCGTCAGGGAAATGTAGCGTCCCTGGCCACAAGCACTTGTCCATGTGTCAGTCGTTAAGTGGACCTTCCCAGTAACTGCGTTGGTCAGGGCACGGGTGATGTTACGGGACACATGGTGGTGTAAGGCGGGGACAGCACACCGGGAAAAGTAGTGGCGGCTGGGGACTGCGTACCGAGGGACAGCTGCTGCCATCAGGCTGCGGAAGGACTCAGTCTCCACAAGCCTAAATGGCAGCATTTCGATGGCCAGTAATTTGGAAAGGTGTGAGGTTAGTGCTATGGCCTGTGGGTGGGTGGCTGGGTATTTTCGCTTGCGCTCAAATGCCTGGGGTAACGACATTTGGACGCTGCGCTGGGACAGGGAAGTGGATGTGGTCGCTGATGGTGCTTCAGATGGTACAGGTGCAGGGCGGGAGGTATGCGGGCCTGCGCCTTCGACAGGCGATTGGCCGGCACCGAAAACAGGGGAAGAGGAGGCAGTGGTGTGGCCTGCAGACACAGATTGGCGATCCGGGCGTTCCTCCCACTTATTACGGTGCTTGGATGCCATGTGTCGGATCATGCTGGTGGTGGTGAGGTTTCTAGTGTTCATGCCTCGGCTCATTCTGGTGTGGCACAGGTTGCAGACTACAATTCTTTTGTCGTCCGCACTTTCCTTAAAAAAACGCCATACCGCGGAACACCTACCCCTTGGCAAGGGAGATTTACGCAAGGGGGTGCTCCGTGGAACATTTGCGGGCCGGTTTGGTGCGGTCCGCCTTCTTTCTGTAGCCACACCACTGCCTCTTCCAGCCTGTTGCGGTGCTGCAGATGGCTCACCCTCAGGGCTGCTGTCATCGCTCGGCTCTCCACCTTCCCAGGTGGGGTCAGTCACCTCATCGTCCACCAAGTCCTCCTCCACTTCCTCACTCGGATCATCCTCCTCATGTCTTGATCCCACCACATACTCAGTCATTGACAACTGTATATCATCCTCCTCATCAAGGTCTTGAGACAGTAATAGTGGTTGATTTAATGGCAACTGTGTTTCATCATCATCATCATCCACTTCCTTTGACCTTAAATGCCGTTCCCCTCTGTCATCTTCTTGTGATTGGGTACCCTCTAGAGGTTGTGAATAAGGGCACAAGATGTCATGTTCCTCTGCAAGCGTGCTTGGAGAGAGGTTCAAATTAAGGATTGGTGATGAGACGAGCTCCTCACTATATCCCAGTGTGGGATCACTTCTTTGGCCAGACCCTCTATGGTGGGAGGAAGGATGATCAGGGTGAGGATTATGTTGACCAGACTCTTGGCTACTGAGAGTGGACTTGGTGGAAGACAGGGTGGTGCTTAACCGACTGGAAGCAGTATCAGCTGAAATCCAACCGACCACCTGTTCGCAGTGGTCTGACCTCAAGAGTGATGTCCTGCGACGCCCTGTAAACTGAGACATGAAGCTAGGTATGGTGGATGTCTTTCTTTCTTGTGCTCTGGCACCAGGCACAGTTTCTACGCGTCCTGACCCGCGCCCTGAACTATCAGGATCACATCCACTTCCCCGTCCCTTTTTACCCGCCTTCTTCATATTACACGGAATATGTGCTGCAAATCTGCAACTTTGCACACTAAACAGAATGTGCTTCTTATCTGCGGCTAGGCACAGTGAATGGAATATGTGACTTTGATATTTTACACTTTGCACAGTAAACAGAATGTTCTCCTAATATGCAACTTTGCACACTAAACAGAATGTGCTGCTTATCTGCGGTTAGACACAGTGAATGGAATATGTGACTTTGATATTTTACACTTTGCACAGTAAACAGAATGTTCTCCTAATATGCAACTTTGCACACTAAACAGAATGTGCTGCTTATCTGCGGCTCGGCACAGTGAATGGAATATGTGACTTTGATATTTTACACTTTGCACAGTAAACAGAATGTTCTCCTAATATGCAACTTTGCACACTAAACAGAATGTGCTGCTTATCTGCGGTTAGACACAGTGAATGGAATATGTGACTTTGATATTTTACACTTTGTACACTAAACAGAATGTTCTCCTAATATGCAACTTTGCACACTAAACAGAATGTGCTTCTTATCTGCGGTTAGACACAGTGAATGGAATATGTGACTTTGATATTTTACACTTTGCACAGTAAACAGAATGTTCTCCTAATATGCAACTTTGCACACTAAACAGAATGTGCTGCTTATCTGCGGTTAGACACAGTGAATGGAATATGTGACTTTGATATTTTACACTTTGCACAGTAAACAGAATGTTCTCCTAATATGCAACTTTGCACACTAAACAGAATGTGCTTCTTATCTGCGGTTAGACACAGTGAATGGAATATGTGACTTTGATATTTTACACTTTGCACAGTAAACAGAATGTTCTCCTAATATGCAACTTTGCACACTAAACAGAATGTGCTGCTTATCTGCGGTTAGACACAGTGAATGGAATATGTGACTTTGATATTTTATACTTTGCACAGTAAACAGAATGTTCTTCTAATATGCAACTTTGCACACTAAACAGAATGTGCTGCTTATCTGCGGCTCGGCACAGTGAATGGAATATGTGACTTTGATATTTTACACTTTGCACAGTAAACAGAATGTTCTCCTAATATGCAACCTTGCACACTAAACAGAATGTGCTGCTTATCTGCGGCTCGGCACAGTGAATGGAATATGTGACTTTGATATTTTACACTTTGCACAGTAAACAGAATGTTCTCCTAATATGCAACTTTGCACACTAAACAGAATGTGCTTCTTATCTGCAGTTAGACACAGTGAATGGAATATGTGACTTTGATATTTTACACTTTGCACACTAAACAGAATGTTCTGCTAATCTGAAACTTTGCACACTAAACAGAATGTGCTTCTTATCTGCGGTTAGACACAGTGAATGGAATATGTGACTTTGATATTTTACACTTTGCACACTAAACAGAATGTTCTGCTAATCTGAAACTTTGCACACTAAACAGAATGTGCTGCTTATCTGCGGCTCGGCACAGTGAATGGAATATGTGACTTTGATATTTTACACTTTGCACACTAAACAGAATGTTCTGCTAATCTGAAACTTTGCACACTAAACAGAATGTGCTGCTACTCTGCAACTTTGCACACTGAACAGAATGTGCTGCTAATCTGCAACTTTGCACACTAAACAGAATGTGCTGCTAATCTGAAACTTTGCACACTAAAAAGAATGTGCTGCTAATCTGCAACTTTGCACACTAACCAGAAAGTGCTGCTAATCTGCAACTTTGCACACTAAACAGAATGTGCTGCTAATCTGCGGCTAGGCACAGTGAACGGAATATGTGACGTTTTTTTTTTTTAAATCTCTGCCCCCCCAAACAAAATAAACTGCTGCCCCCACACACAGTAGTCCTAAAAAGGACTTTTGGGTCTTTTTTTTTTTCAAAATCGCTTTTCTTCTCCCTACACTGACTTTCCCTTCCTATCCTCATCTCTCCCTGGCTAAGACTGAGCCGAACTTGCTGGTCAGGTGCTATACAGCACCCGATCACGGGTTCTGGCCAGCCAATCAGTGTAATGCCAGCAGCCAACATGGCTGCTGGCATTACACTGATGTCAGAGCCTCCCTGCACGTTTATTGGCTGCGCAGCAGCCGCGAAACGTGCGGGGAGGAGACCCAAACATGGCGGGCGAGCACATGCGGTACTCGTACGAGTACCGCCATGTGCCGAGCAGAGCGATGCTCGAGCCGAACCGAGCTTCGGCCGAGCATGCTCGCTTATCACTAGTTATTTGCAACTCTCCCTTGACATCGGCAAGAAGTGTAATTTTACTTTTGTTTTGCTTTTTGAGGTGAAACATTCTCCCATCCTTAGTCAAGAACATCAATATGATTACACAGGACGAGCACCAGAAAAAAATCAGACTTCGATAGGTTAACGATTGCATGCTACACAGGGGACATTCACTAAGTAGTGAAAAAGAGATGATCGAGAGAAATGAACATTTACACACTCTCACTTCACCAATCCCAATGTTAGTCTATGGGGAATATTCAGTAACATGAATCAAGTTGCTAATGTCCCATAGTATAGACTCCATAGAAAACATTGCAAAGGGGGAAATGAGATTACTGGAGTAGTCATCATCATGTTCAGTTCATCAAGTCTACTTCACCGCTTACTGAATCACAAAAAGGATGGATCAGGTCACACATCACAGTGTCACTGAGAATAACTGGTTGTATCTACAACACACAGTCCTAACACTATGCCACAGAATTAAAGGTGAAAAAGTAGGCATTGGTGTTGTGTATGCAATCATTTACTCTAACTTGAAATGACATATTTCACATTTGATTCCCACATGGATCCTCAGGAGTGCTGATGCCATGGATGGATGGAACACCAGCCACTATTTGCAGGATACACATGGGAACCAAATATGAACCATTGTAATTTGGCTAACAACAGGCCATGAATGATGGATATGTCTGATTGAGTATGGCTGCCCCACTCAGAAGGATGGATGGGCTCATCCAGAAAAAAAACACAGGCCTCAATCAAATATATCCTTCAATATTGGCTTGATTGTTGCCCTTCAGGATTCAACTGGAACAGACCTCATGGACAGTCCTTAAAGGGTTAATGAGCTTAACACACCCTATATACTCATAGAAATCAAAGCCAATAGATTGTTAGCCTTAATCAGGCTAACAGAGCTTAACTGGTACTTAATTATACATACATCAATATGCCCTAAGACTACCTACTTCCCACACAAAATGAACATAAACAAATAAAGTCAAAAACAGCAGATAAAACATACATAGTGCCAGAATAGGGATACCACTACCCCTGTCTCATATCTCTGCACCTGTCTAAAATAACAAAAGAGTATCCGCCTTATAACATACTGTTCTGAGGATTTCCCCTCAATTATATATGTAAGCTCCTAATTTGTGTCAGTACCCCACATAGTAGTGTTGATTGCGATTTCGGGGAGCAGTAACTCTTGTATAATTGGGTACAAGTGTTGCAATGTGCCAGAGCACAGGCATGTAGATTAAGTATGCATACAGTTAGAGAGAATCTCAACCCCAATGTTGCAGATAATGTAAAAACTGGATCTTATTCAATGGGCTATATAGTAAAGATGCGGATCATAGTACAGTGTCCCTGTGTGCTCTGGAATGCGCTGGAGACACAGGAACTCCACAGTTTCTCCCAAATGTACCACAGTCAGTTTGAATGCTTCTTTTTTATGATGAATTCACAGAGGAGCAAAACAGATATATAGGGCTCGATGCAAATGTTGGCGACAGCTGTTTTTTCTGCCGACGACATTTTTTCAAGCACAGTAAGCTATTCAATTACCTGTGCTGTGAAAAATACTGCCAAATAAAAAGCCATCGGGTGATAAAGTTAAGAGGTGTTTTCAGCCACAGCAAATAATGAAAACACCGTAATTTGAAATTCATATGTATGCATTAGCCGTGAAGATCAGATAAGGGACTTGATTTATCGCAGGAAATTTAAGACCCAGATTTGTGGGGGACTAGAGTCTCTTATTGCATCTTAAAATAGCCAATGCAGAAACTGAAAGGAATAAAATAGTAAAAAAAAACCTAAGTCCCTGTCACATACCGGTTCGCGCTGAGCTCTGTGCTTCAGTCCGGGCGGCTCTTTGTGTTCTCGTCAAGCAGCCGCACATGCGCAGTTTACATGGCAGTGTCCTTCAATCGCAAGGAGGCTTGCCAGACATCACAGGGCACTGGGATCCATTATAACCGGCTTCCTATCGGCTCTCAGTGCTCTTTTGTTCCTGTAGCGTTTGTTCATATTGCTGAGTTTCCATTTTGCTGGATTTTTGACCCTTGGCCCGTTTACCTATTTAGTCCGTCTCTCCGGTTGTCCTGACCTTTGGCTTCGTTTTTTACTTTTCTCTCATTTTCCTCCTGCTCTGATGCTTGGCTTGTTCACCATTTTCGCTGTTTTGCCTCCTGCCCTGTCCTTGGCCTTGTCCCTCATTCTTCTTTGTCTCCTCCCTTCACTGGTAGATTTATTATCCCTTCTATTAGTCTACCCTTCTTCCAGATTATTTTATCTACTTGCTACCTTTGTGTGCTTATCTTGCTCACAAGGACAGTTTTCAGGTAGCTTACAGTCCCCAGTGGATATATTGATATGGGGCCCTAAGTCCCATATCAATACATCCAAAGTACCTAAAATGTGTCCATTAATTACCCCATAGGGTTAACCCAACTAAGTATTAAAGCAACATCCCATTAAAAGTAATACTTACCATTAATCCTGATGTCCAGCGGAGTCCTCAGCATCCTGGTAATATGCTATACTTCTCTTCTTTCTTCTCTTCATTCTTCTCTTCTTTCTTCTCTTCTGTCTTCTCTTCAGTCTTCTTGCTGTAAATAAAAATAAACATATGAATACAGTGCTGAAAAATCCGGCACACTAATACACTAATACCAATGACAAAGTAGGAGGATGGAGGTCCCTAAACAATTATTTCAGGTATTTAGGGTGCAAGCTGAAGGCAAAGACCTCTAGGGTAGTGTTTTCTGAAATACTACCTGTGTCATGCACCAGTGCAGGTAGGCAAAGGGACCTCAGGGAACTTAATGCTTAGCTCAAGCATTGGTGTAGGAAGGAGGGTTTTGGGTTTTTAGAGCACTGGGCTGACTTTGCACTTGGGTACAATCTATATGGAAGTGATGGATTGCACCTAAATGGTAGGGGAGCCACCGTGTTAGGGGAGAGAATGCTAAGAAGCTTGGAAGAGCTTTTAAACTAGGAAACGGGGGGGGGGGTATAGATAGCAAAACTTGGGTACATAGGAACTGGGTCCAAGTAAATGATCTTGGGGGTGGAGAAGGGGTGGGGATAAATGTAGTAAATAGGGAGGAACTCCTATTAAATGAAGATGTACAAAAAGGCATGTAGGGGGTAATATATGTAAAGACTTTTAAAATTAATTGTATGCTAGCAAATGCAAGAAGTATGGTAGATAAAATAGCAGAACTAGAATTGCAGGCGGTTAATGAGCATTTGGACATAATTGGTATAACTGAAACATAGTGGAATGATACACATGATTGGGCTGTAAATATAGAGGGCTATTCCCTGTTTAGGACAGACAGGATTAATAGAAAAGGGGAGGTGTGTGTTTATATTTGAAGCCAGTGCTAAATCCAGTTATAAGGGGTGATAATAGTGAGGAAACTGACCATAATGTGGAGTCCTTGTGGGTAGAAATTGAGACCAAATGTGATATAAAGGTTAAAAAACAGTGTTAGTTGGTATATGCTACAAACCACTAAATATTGATGAGAATGTTGAAGCCCAACTGCTATTGCAAATAAGCCAAGTGAGCGCTGCCATAGCAGTAATGGAGACTAGGCAACTGAACACTGCCGTGGTAGTAATGGAGACAAGGCAACTGGACACTGCCGTGGCAGTAACAGAATCTGAGCAACTCTCCCTGAGAAGCACCCAACCTGGAATGGTACGTAAGGCAGACCAATAGAAATGTCACTGGGGCGACACGGAGGAAACCAAGACCAACTACACAGCTGTCCACAGACAGTGAGAGTGAAGCACTACCCTTAACCAGAGACCAGTCAGGGTGTGCAGAGGAGGCAGCAGCCCAACTGGGCGGAATCGCACAGGACAGGAACGTAGAACAATCCAAGTCAGTACACGGAGCAGGAACCTCAGCCAATCCAAGTCGGTACACGGAGCAGGAACGTCAGCCAATCCAAGTCGGTACACAGAGCAGGAACGTCAGCCAAGCCAAGTCGATACATGGAGCAGGAACGTCATCCAAGCCGGGTCGGTACACAGGAGATGAGAAGCAGAATGGTCAGGCAGTCCGGGTAGGTGCACAGGCAGGAAACGAGATGCAGAGTAGTCAGGCAGGCGTGTGAGAACACACAATCAGGAACAAGCGCTGGTACTGGAACACCACGAAAGGGCACCGGAGATGTGCCAGAACCCAGTATTTAAGGACAATACTGGGCGGGACAATCACAGTTCAGCCAATAGGTGTTAAGCAGGAGGGTAGACTGACAGAATGTCACCGAATAGCATGGGCACCGTGATAGTACCCCCCTCTCAAAGACCCCCTCTCCTAGAAGAGGGACCCGTTTTCTGTGGATATTTGGAATGAAAATTGCGCAGGAATCTAGGAGCATGAAGATCATTCTGATCAACCCAGGAACGTTCTTCAGGGCCATAACCCTTCCAATGGACCAAATATTGCAATTTTCCTCTAAATCTGCGTGAATCACTGATGCTTTGGACTTCAAACTCCTCCTGACCCTGAACCTCCAGAGGACAGGGGACCACAGGAGTGGTAGTGTAACGGTTGCATACCAGAGGTTTCAGTAGAGATACATGGAACACATTGTGAATGCGCATGGACGCTGGGAGATCCAACGCACATGAAACAGGGTTAACTTTGAGGATCACCTTGAAAGGACCAATAAACCGGGGAGCCAACTTATTACACGGAACTTGCAAATTGAGGTTTCTGGAGGAAAGCCATACCCTGTTCCCACCTGGAAGGAGACCGCTGGCAGCCGTCTACGATTAGCGCTGATAACACTGGAACGAATTACTGAGGGCCCTCTTAACCTGTGCCCAAGTGGAGCGGAGTTGCTCGATATGCTCGTCCAGCTGGAATCTGCTGCGACTGGAATGAGTCCGGGAGCAAACATGGCTAGAACCCGTACTTGATGAGAAACGGGGAGCTCCCGGACGATGAATTAACCGCACAGTTCCTGGCGAACTCTGCCCATGGCAACAGGTCTGCCCAATTATCATGATGATCGGACACAAAACAGAGCAAGAATTGCTCCAATCCTTGATTGACATGCTCAGCGGCTCCATTGGTCTGGGGACGGTAGGAAGATGAAAAGGACAGCTGAATGCCCATATGGTTACAAAATGCTCTTCAAAACCTGGACACAAATTGACTCCCATGGTCCGACACTAGCACTCTCGGTACCCCATGCACCTGGAACACCTCTTTAGCAAAGACAACTGCCAGCTCCTGGGCCGAGGGAAGGCTAGGAAGGGGCACGAAGTGAGCCATTTTAGAGACTCTATCAACCACCATAAGGATGAAAGAGTAACCCCTGGACACTGGCAGTTCTCCCAGGAAATCAATGGATACTTGGGACCAAGGTCATTCATCATTTGGTACTGGTTGGAGTAAGCCCACTGGGAGGTGTCTAGGGGTTTTGACATGATCACAGGTGGTACAGGCTGCAGTGAATGCGGAGCAGTCGTCCCATAGGGAAGGCCACCAAAATATTTGTGAAAGAGACCAAATGAATTGATCCCTCCCAATATGCCCAGCAGCCTTAGATGAATGGCTCATCTACAAAACACTTGCCTACTGGGGTATCTGGGGGCGCCGCAGCCTGGGTAGCCAGAATTTCCTCCCCCAGTGGCGAAGTGATGCTAGTACGTAGGGTAGCCAAGATGCGATCAGGCTGAATGATGGGTAAGGGAACCTCATCCTTATCCGTCTCTGGTCCAAATTGCCTGGACAGGGTGTCAGCCCTAACATTCTTGGAGCCAGGCAAGTAAGATACGATAAAGTTAAAGCGGGATAGAAACAAGGCCCATCTGGCCTGACGTGAGGACAATCTCTTAGCTTCTGAGAGATGTCAGATTTTTGTGGTCTGTCAGAATTAATACAGGAGTTCTCATACCTTCAAGCAAGTGACGCCATTCTTTCAGGGAGAGAATAATAGCCAGGAGTTCTCTGTCCCCAATTTCATAGTGACTCTGGGCACTAGACAGCTTTTTAGAGAAGAACCCACACGGTCTCAGAGTACTCCTGGCAACTGAACGCTGTGATAGTACTACCCCTACTCCATTCTCAGAGGCATCAACCTCCAACGTAAATGGAAGGGAAGGGTTGGGGTGGGACAGTACAGGAGCAGATGCGAAAGCAGACTTAAGTGTCTCAAAAGCATGATCAGCTGCCTCAGACCATTGGGATGGGTTGGCACCCTTGTGCGTGAGGTCAGACAGAGGATTAACAAATATTGGAAAAGTTCTGAATAAATTTCCTATAATAATTTGCAAACCCAAGAAAGCACTGAATTTTTTTAACCCTTTTGGTCGTGACCATTGAAATACCGCTGCGAGTTTCTCCTGATCCATAGCAATACCATCTCTAGAAATCACATAGCCCAAAAAAGGCACCATGGACCTGTGAAACTCGCATTTCTCAATCTTACAAAATAGTTTATTTTTGCGTAATCTGAGCAAGACTTCGGACACATCCTTGATGTGTTGAGACAGGCTAGACGAGTGTATGAGTATTTCATCTAGGTAGATTATTACGCAGGACTGTAGCATATCACGGAGAATATCATTAATAAATTCTTGGAATACAGCGGGTGCGTTACAAAGGCCAAAAGGCATGACTAGGTATTCATAATGTCCAGATCTGGTATTAAATGCCGTTTTCCACTCGTCCCCAGCTCTTATTCTGATCAGGTTATATGCAGCCCGTAGGTCCAACTTACTGAAAATAGAAGAACCTTTTAACCTGTCAAATAGTTCGGTAATGAGTGGTATGGGATAGGCATTAGACTTGTGCACGGGCAAAATTTTCGGTAAAATTCTAATTCGGACGAATTTTTTTTTTCTAATTCGGATGATCTTAATTTCGGACCGGGCCTATTCGATTCGGACGAAATTCTGATCCATTCCGAATTATTCGGCCGAATTTAACATGGGTTAAATTATAGCAGTGCGCCTCCGTGCACGCTGCTATCATTATTTGCAGACAGGGTGTGGATTTAGAAAAAGATCCATCCCAAAAACGGACATTGTCGTACATTGAAAGTCTGTGCATGTCACCTCTACTCTAGCATGGGATGCCAGTCACAATGCAAACGTCGAACATCGAAAACCCATGCCTGTCATTCAATTTAGCATGTTCGAACATCGAAACCCCATGCCTGTCCTTCAATCTAGCAGATGTTTGAACATCGAAACCTCATGCCTGTCATTCAATTTAGCATATGTTCGACATCGAAAACCCATGCCTGTCACATCCTACTCAACATAAGTGGTCGACTCGAACATGGACAAACTACATGTCACATTCTATGTTAGTACATGGGTAAAGATTAAGGTTTCATTTTCTGGTACCAGCCTCCTACCCTACTGTCCCTCTTTAGTACCCAAATTCCTCTCTCTCGTTTTCCTATCCTGATTTCCCCTCATATCAGATAACTCTATGTGTATATACATTGTAGAGTTTCATACTACATCAAGAATAAACATCAATGATTGTAATGTGATAGATGTAATGTGTTAACCCTTTGAGTGCCAGAGTGGTACGCAATGCATTGCATACCACTCTGGCATTCAAAGGGTTAAAAAGAAAAATTGAGACATTCTGTTGTGAACAAACTGCAACACAGGAGAGAAATAAAAAAAAATGCTTGACATCTATACTGAAGAGGGGTCCACAGCATTGTCTTAGTATAGCAATATCACCGTTTTCCGTGAGTGTGCAATACAGGGCTCTACGATAATTGCTGGGCATTTCCCAATGTCATAATCAGGGGATGATGGGAGTTGTATTCTAACTACTGTTAGGAAACACATAAGTGATGCACATTCATCTCCCACATAGAAATTATTTACACACGAGGCAACTCCCCCAAGTAATACCTAGCCCCTTTCCAAGTGAAAGGACTTCCAGAAAGGCTTCAGATCTCTTAGTGACTCACCTGTTATTGCCAGTCAGCGGGACCCGGAGAGTAGGAGGGGGTGATGCTATGGCTGCACGGCACGGTGCTCTTAGTTGGTCACTTGTCGCAATGTTGAAGCCAGCACCTTCCGGGTGGAGACACCTCACAGCAATCCTGTTCAGGACACATCATGCACTGTTGTGCACTCATACTAGGGATCCCAAATGTTTAGACTCATTTCGTACAGGGGGCACCCTCCTGTATTTGTAAAACCTCTCTAGCAAATCTGGGACGGTAGACCTATTTACTCAAGTCTTGACTTTAGGTGGGCGATAAACAATATAAAATAGGCATAATGTTTCACTATCACATAATTCACGTCACTGAAGCAGCCAGCAGGCATCGCCACTGAGTGAGCATAGGGCTGCCCGGCTGCTGACAGTCACACTGATGGGATGGGACACCCTGCAACACAGAAATGGCGGAAGAGCACAAAATAAACATGCTATGGGACGGTAAATTGCCACCCCTGTCAAAGTGCCGCCTGGGTCCATGGACCCACTGGGACCCATGTAAGGGCCGGCCATGTATTCGAACAAATACCTAATTTTTTTTTATATTTTGCACAGGAACAAATATTACTTGCTCTTGCAGTGGCAATAACTGGAACTAATGCTGGCTGCCTACCTATGCCTAGCCTAATGCTACCTGCCTGCCTACACAACAACTGTACACTCTCTAATCTCTTCTCTCTCTGAGCTCCAACAACCCAATGAGGAAATGCAGGCTGTCTGTCTGTGTGACTGTGTCATTAGTCCAACCTCCATCATGAAACAAAGAAGGCTATTCGAATACAGACAAAAGAGGGAAGTAGTGCATGAAACGGAAAATGGAATTGGACTAGAGACATGGAGGGAAAATTATGGAGGGAAAGTAATTGAGCGCACACAGGAAGTACAAAAAAGTCCTGGTCAAAAGTAGTCAAAAGTTTTGGAAATGTGTTGATTGCCGAAACTTCCGAAAGTTTTGACGAATTTCGGACCTGGGCTGTTCGGAGTCGGATCATTTTTTCCGAATGACCCTTGAGTTTCGGATTGGCCGAATGTCTCCGAATGACCCCATTTTCGACGAAATCCGAATGTCTCCAAATGAATTCGCACATGTCTAATAGGCATTTTTGGACATTAGTTTATTCAGTCCAAGGTAATCGATACAAGGTCTCAACTCGCCATTCTTCTTTTTGACAAAAAAGAAACCAGCCCCTGCGGGCGAGGTAGACTTCCTAATAATCCCTCTTTTAAGGGCATCATCAATATATTTGTCCAAATCACTGGGCACTTCATTAGCTGCCATTTCATTCTTAATACGGTCAGCAAGTCCTTGAGCAAAAGCTGCCACTAGCGCTTCGTTGTTCCAACCTACCTCTGCTGCCAATGTACGGAATACAATAGCATAATCGCCCACAGTACAATTGCCCTGTTGTATTTCCATGAGTAATTTGGCAGCAGAGGTGGCTCTACCTGGAACTTCAAATACTCTCCAAAAGGTACGCACAAACTCCCGGAAGTTCCTAGTGCAGGGTTTAGCATTCTCCCACAGGGGGCTGGCCCATGCCAGGGCTCTACCCGTCAATAAAGATATCATGAACCCCACCTTGCTGTGGTCATTAGGAAAGGCGTGGGGGGTTAACTCCAGAAAAATCTCCAACTGATTAATAAACCCCCTGCACAGTGTGGGTTCACCATCATATCTGAGCAATAACGGAGCTGGGGCGGTTAACCCTTTAACCGAGGCCACATGCGCCATGGATTGAGTCTCTGGTGTCGAAACGGAAGGGACCACCGGACTCTGGGCTGGTTTATCGAGGTGAGCAGTGCGCTCAAGGATAGTTTGTATGGCCAGTGCCAACTGGTCCAAATGCTGCTCATGTAAGTCCATCCTCCAATGGATGTTTTGTGCATTTCCTTCACCTTTACAGTCTGAGGTCATGGCCCTTTCGTACTGTAACAGTTTGTTCGACACACAGACACAGTAGGTTTGGATAAAACACAGTTTTATTAAACAATTAAGATCACAATAACCCTCACAGGTCCTGTAATATACACTTATTATAATACAGCCACTAGACAGGTTATATAGAGGTAAGCCCACACAGGTCCAGTATAAGTAGAGTCCATATAACATTATACTGACACAGGTCAGGCAGATATTGAGTGAGTCCCAGTATATCGGTACTGCATGGGTTAATAGCAGACAGAGAACGTTGACAGGCCCATGTGTGGTAAGGCCTTTTAAGGAGCTCAAATAGAGGTGAGAGCTGTAGTATGAGTAACGCCCAAGAATATGTATACCAGACAATTGTGGACTGCCTTAGCAGTAACGGAGGCTGAGCAACTTGAGCACTGCCGTAGCAGTAATGGAGACTAGGCAACATGAATACTGCCGTAGCAGTAACGGAGACTGAGTGACTTAGACACTGCCATAGCAGTAACGGAGACCAGGCAACTTGAGCACTGCTGTAGCAGTAACGGAGACTGAGCCACGTGAGCGCTGCCGTTGCAGTAGCGGAGACTAGGCAGTTGGATACTGCCATAGCATTAACGGAGACTAGGCAACTGGATACTGCCGTAGCATTAACGGAGACAGAGAAACTGAGGAGCTGCCGTGGAAGTAACAGAGACTGAGCAATAGGGGCACTGCCATAGCAGTAGCGGAGACTAGACAACTGGACACTGCCGTGGTAGTAATGGAGACAAGACAACTAGACACTGCCGTGGCAGTAACGGAATCTGAGCAACTCGCCCTGAGAGGCACCCAACCTGGAATGGTACGTAAGGCAGACCAATAGAAATGTCGCCGGGGCGACACGAAGGCAACCGAGACCAACTGCACAGTTGTCCACAGACAGCGAGAGTGAAGCACTACCCTTAACCGGAGACCGGTCAGGGCGTGCAGCGGAGGCAGCAGCCCAACCAGGAGGAATCGCACAGAACAGGAACGTAGAACAATCCAAGTCTGTACACGGAGCAGGAACCTCAGCCAATCCAAGTCAGTACACAGAGCAGGAATGTCAGCCAATCCAAGTCGGTACACGGAGCAGGAACGTCAGCCAAGCCGGGTCGGTACACGGAGCATGAATGTCAGCCAAGCCAGGTCGTACACGGAGCAGGAACGTCAGCCAAGATGGGTCGGTACACAGGAGATGAGAAGCAGAATGGTCAGGCAGTCCGGGTTGGTGCACAGGCAGGAAACGAGATGCAGAGTAGTCAGGCAGGCCAGGTCGATACACTGAGAACACACAATAATCAGAAACAAGCGCTGGTACTGGAACACCACAAAAGGGCACCGGAGATGTGTCCTTTCTGATTGAATATCGCTTGAACATCAAAACTGTAAGTATTCATATATAGCACTATATTTTTAAAAAAAACAAACATGAAGAAGACTCAGACCTCAGGTTTAATACAAGAATTACTATCCCTTTAAGTACAGAGTGCAATAGGAATTATAATGTGTGCCCTCCTTTCCTACCTTTCTCACCCATGTGGCCCTAGTACAGTGTGATACATTGTGCCACAGCCCTTTTTTCTGTGCTGTGTATTCACTAACAGCATGTCCTACTGCTGCAGTCCAGCTCCCCTTTTCCCTCATCCCTCCCCTGCACAACTTACTGTACCAACATATTTTTCTGCTCTTTTCACTTTCCTCTCTCCCTCTTCTTCACTTATCAATCCATCTCCATGTCTCCCTTTTTTCATTTCTACATCTTATTCCTTCCCTCCCTACAGCTTTTTCTACCCACCATCTCAAGCTTTATCCACCCCTCCATTATTGTTATTATGAATTATTTATAATAAACCAACAGATTCCACAGCAACTCTTTATCCTCCACTCATCAATCTTCTTCATTCCTTCCCCCTTCCATCCATCAGTCCTTCCCTCCACATTCTTCCTTTCTTTGTTTACCTCCATCCATCTAGGTATTTTCCCTCTATACATATATTCCTACCAAGGTTAGTCCTTCTGTTGAACACAGCAATTATATAGATTCACCTGATTGCTGTATGATGGACTTGTACCTAGGTAAGTGCTTCTGTTACACACAGTAATTATATAGATATACCTGACTGCTGTATGATGGACTCCTACCTAGGTAAGTGCTTCTGTTACACACAGTAATTATATAGATACACCTGACTGCTGTATGATGGACGTCTACCTAGTTAAGTACTTATGTTACACACAGTAATTGTATAGATACACCTGACTGCTGTATGATGGGCTCCTGCCTAGGTAAGTCCTTCTGTTACACACAGTAATTATACAGATATCCCTGACTGCTGTATGATGGACCCCTACCTAGGTAAGTGCTTCTGTTACACACAGTAATTATATAGATACACCTGACTGCTGTATGAGAGTGTGCAGGGGGCCCCAGCATAGGTTATGCCACTACCATCTCACTTAGTGTTGCAGCTTGCTGCACTTTGTGAAGAAAATGGCACCGTGCCAGATGTGACATCATATCCTCAGTTAAGCATATTTATAATGTATGTACATATATGTACAATATATATGTAAGTGTGTATGTATGCTCATGTGGTTGTCATAAGTGCGGTGGGAGCACAGTTGAATTTTGCCATGGGCTCTAGCCCCAGATCTTTTTGGAACCTAGGAATGCCCCTGCACTGGGTCATGATGGTATACATCAAGGTTTTCTTCAGAAACTCAATGCAAGCAAGACTCTTATTTTTACTCTACAAATATTCTTTCATCACAGGCTCAGCACCACAAGTTTGGCTTAAAGCCAACGTAGTGCCTTCATTTAAGAAGAGAACTAAAACAGGACCTGGGATTATAGATCTGTGAGTTTGTCCTCTATAGTGGGAAAAATGCTAGGAGGAATAATAAGGGACTATATTCATGGTTACAATGCAGAAAATAATATTATTAGCATGAATCAATAAGGTTTTTGGAATAGATCATGCCAAATTAATCTTTTTGAGCTTCTAAGAAGAAAGTAGCAACCTAGATAACAGTAAAGCAGTGGGTGTAGTATATCTAGATTTTGCAAAGACATTTGATACAGTGCCTCACAGGAGGCTGGAGTATAAAATAAGGAAATTGGGGCTAGGGGATAACCTTTACAATTGGACATAAAACTGGTTGAATCATAGGGAACAGGGTGTTGTTGTAAATGGAAAATTCTCCAATACAGTTTAAGATGCGAGTGGAGTATGTCAGGGCCTCTGCTTTTTAACTTTAACAGGTGCTGTTGTGGACCCCTTGCAGCCCCAGGAGAGAATCATGCAACCGATGTTTCTCCCTCCAGAAGGAGAGTCTCTGCTAAAAAAGGCGAGCAGTTCCCCTCCACACAGGGGTCTCTCTGGAGTTCCTTATAACACCTGCACTCATGTTGGGTAATTATCTGTCTGTTCTCTGGGTCTTTGGAGCATTTTGGGCTGTTTTGTGGTAATTAACCCCTTCCCTGTCTTTTTTTTATTGGTTTGAGGGACTTATATCTAATTTTCCCTTTGGATTCATGAGTCTGTATTATTTATTATATATTCTGTTTGTATTTTGGGGGTTCTTATTCACTTTTTAAAACTTTTTTGTTTTTAGAATTTCACGCCTTTAAGAGCGTGCTTTACCACATGGCCACACTTGCTCCATTGACTATGGGACAAACTGCTCTGGGACATATCTCTGCAACTGTTCCACTTAGAGATGAGAGAGGGCTCATTCTTCTTGTCTCCTATTGCCCTTCATTCTGGTTTACATCCTTAGTGTTTTGGGGGTCCCTGGGGGGGGGTTTGGGCACTGTTGGGGGTACTTTCAAAGTGAGAAACTACAATACCCAGAAAGCCACTTTTGCGGGCTTTTCTCTGATTGGCTGTGAGTTCGGTCGCCACTTTCATTCTCTCCTTGGGAGTATCCTGCGCAGTGGCTTGGATTCCTTTACTTTCCTCCTCAGGTTAACCATTCGCCTGCCAGATAGGTACTCTTTTGGGCTTTCTGAAGTGATTTATTAATCTGGGTGACAGTAATTGGGTTCCTTATTACTGTTAGACTCTTCTGTTAGGATGTCAGATCTAAATGGTCATGAGGCTAGAACTGGGGCTAATGATTCAGGGGCAACTTTGAACCACATTGATTATTGTTCCTCATGCCAAAAAGTTTTCAAGACATTTATGCCCCTGTACTGTGGCCCCTGCCTCTCCGCCAGGGCCCTCCGGCATTGATCAAGAGTCACTTTGGGTCAAGGACTTAAAGTCTTCTATGGCACAGTTCCCTTTTTCCATCCAGGGGGTCCTCCACCTCGTTCAGGTTGGTGGCCCCTAAGGCCCCTGGCATTCCTGACCTTTCTAATTCCTCTGAGGAGGATTCTGTTGAGGCTGAATCAGAGAATGGGGAGTGTGCAGACAGGGCTATTTCCCATACATATGGCTACCCCTTTGAGGCTGACCCTGAACCCTCTTCTGAGGGTCTCATCAAGGTGGTTTTGACTACCCTACACATTCCTATGAACCCTGTAGAGGTCCAGTCTACTTCTGATGTCTTTCAAAGGCGCAAGAAGTTCTGTACTTTGTTTCCGCCTCATCATACTCTGGACCAGGTTATCCTGAATGAATGAAAAACTCCAGACAAGCGTCTTTCTCTGTCCAAGAGATTCTCTAAGCTGTATCCTTTTTCTGAGGCAGCCTTGGTTCAGTGGGCTACACCTCCTCAGGTTGTTCCCCCTATTTCCAGACTGTCTAAATCCACTACTTTGCCTTTGGCTGATGCCACGGAGCTTAAGGATTTAACTGATAGGAAGCTTGAAGCTATTCTGAAGTATGCCTTCGCTGCCATAAGTGCTTCTTTGAGGCCTACCTTGGCTTCTGTGTGGGTTACCAGGCCATTATTGTTTGGACTGAACAGCTTACTGACGCTGTCAACAAAGGTTCCCCTAAGGAGGACCTTTTGCCCCTTTCAGCCAACTTTTCAGAGGCTCAGCACTGTGTTACTGACTCACTATTTGATGCTGTCAGGCTTGAGGCTAAGGCTTCTGCCTTTACTGTTGCTGCTAGATGAGCTTTGTGGCTTAAAGGGAGAGTAATACTTAAAATGTAAAAAAAAATATGTTGTAGGGTTTATCCCTCTGAGTAAAACAAGAGTACTCCCACTGCTGAGAGGTCTTTAATTCAAAAGTTATTAATTTTCAAAGTTGAATTTTTTAGGTGCAATATCACAGTGGCCTGAAATTGTACAGTGGCGCTGTTGCTACACCATCCTATGGAGATTTATGGTCAACTGACCAGAGTTGTCCATAGGATCGTGTAGCAACAGCGCCACTGTACAATTTCAGGCCACTGTGATATTGCACCTAAAAAATTCAACTTTGAAAATTAATATCTTTTGAATAAAACACCTCTCAGCAGTGGGAGTACTCTTGTTTTACTCAGGGGGATAAACCCTACAACATATTTTTTTTTACATTTTAAGTATTACTATCCCTTTAAGATTTGGTCACCTGATGTTTCATCCAAGAAGTCACTGCTTTCTCTTCCCTATCAGGGCATATCTCTTTTTGGGCCTGAACTGATGCATATCATCAGTGAGGCCACTGGAGGGTAAGAGTTGCATCAGGTCCCCAAGTGCCCTGATCTGTTAAGGATGTACAATCTTTTTTGTCCGAGCCAAAGTGAAGCACAAAGGCCAAATCTGAGTTGTTTCTCAGGCCAGGACCCCACACTCCACCCCCAAGCCCAGGCAGCAGTGAAGGTCTAAACACTCCTCCACCAATCCCAAATCCTTGGCCCGCACCTTCCTGTGGGTGGTGGCCTGCAACATTTTTCAAGCATTTTGGCAGGCTCTGTTGTGGATCAGTGGGTATTACAAGCGGTTTCAGGAAGCTATGGGATTCCCTTTGTATCCCTGCCTCCCTTCAGATTCTTCCCTTCAAGGGCCCCTGCAGGCCAAGAAAAGCTGCTTCTTTTCAACGGGGCAATGTAGGCTCTCTTGGACAAGTGAGTCCTGGCTTAGGTTCCACCTCAAGTGAGAGGTTTAGGTTTTTAGTCAAATCTCTTTGTAGTTGCCAAGAAGGATGGCACCTGTCGCCCTATCCTGGACCTCAATTCTTTTGTGGTCCATACTCACTACAATATGGAGTCTTTGAGCAGTATCATTGCAGCGATGTATCCAGAAGAATTTCTGGCCTCTCTGGATCTGAAGGATGCCTACCTGCATGTTGCGATTCATCCAGACAATCAGAAGTACCTCAGGTTCGCTTGCGCCTTTGGGCACTTCCAGTTCAGCTCTCTGCCCTTTGGGCTCACCACGGCTCCTCAGGTGACTCCATACATGGACGACCTTCTACTGAAGGCTCCTTCCAGGGATCTCCTGGACAGTCAGGTCCAGGAATGTGCTCAGATCCTCCTCCAGCACGGAAGGATTCTGAACATGTACAAGTCTGCTCCAGTTCCTTCTCAGGACCTGGTTTTCCTCGGTCTCCGGTTCAACACCTGTCAGGGTATGGTCTCTCTGACAGAGGACTCTGTTCAGCAGATCATGAACAAGGTTCCTGGGGCTCTGGACCTCAACTCTGGTACTGAAGTTCTCATCCCTGATGAACAAGATGATATCCACCATGGAGGCGGTTCCGTACTCTGCGCCTCACACTAGGGAGATTCAGAGGTTCACTATCTGGGCTTGTTGGAGGGAATCCTGATCTTTTGTATCGTCAGGTCTCTCTACCCCAGGAGGGAGACAGGACCTCCTCTGGTGTTTGACAAGCTCCAACCTGAGGAAGGGGAAACCCTTTGTTGTCCAGTACTGGACCTTGGTAATGAAAGATGCCAGCATTACGGCTGGGGAGCTGTCCTGGGTCACTTAGGGGTTCAGGGTCAATGGACTATGGAGGAGACCCTCCAGCCCATCAACATCCTGGAGCTCCGGGTGATCCTTCACTCTCTGGTGTACTGGCCCTCTCCGCTGAGGGGCTGTCCAGTCCATGTCCAGTCAGACAATGCCACAGGCATGGATTATATCAACAAGCAAGGAGGCACAAGAAGCTCTTCATCTTGCTTAGAGGTCAAGGCTATTTTGGTCTGGGCAGAAGAACATGTTCCTGCCATCTCTATCGTGCATATTCCAGGCATAGAGAACATTCTGGTGGACTACCTCACTCAGTAGACGGTGGACCCCGGCGAGTGGGAGCTCCATACAGAGGTCTTCAACCTGTTGGTCCAAAAATGGGGGTGTCCTTGGATAGACCTGATGGCTACAGGGACAACAGGAAGCTTCCTATGTTTTGCTCTCGCTGGGGGGATCCTCTGGCGTTTGCAGCGGACATCTTGTCCATTCCTTGGCGCTTTCATCTAGCCTACATTCTTCCTCCTCTTCCTCTAATTCCCAGGGTATTGCGGAAAATTCGGATAGATGGTGCATCGGTCATCATTATTGCTCCTTATTGGCCAGGCAACCGTTTCCTCTGCCGCGCAGACCGGATCTTCTTCTCCAGGGTTACCTCTGGAGAGAGGATATGGACAGTCTGGCAATGATGGCATGGCTGTTGAAGCCTCCTTCTTAAGAAGGAAGGGCTTTCTCCTGAGGTGATCTCCACCATGATCCAAGTCAGCAAGCCAGTTTCTTTAAAGGCCTACCACAGGGTTTGGTCTACCTTTCATTCTTGATGTATGGACAGGGATGTGTCCTCACAAGAGTCTGATCTTCAGTCCATCCTGTCCTTTTTGCAGGATGGTGTGAGCAAGGGCCTTAGCCTTAGTTCCTTGAAGGTCTAGACCTCAGCTCTCTCAGGCTTTTACCAGTGATGGATTTCCATGTTGCCAGATGTCAAAGTCTTCTTTCGGGGTGTTGCGCATGCTTTCCCTGTCTTTAAGGCTCCTACACCACAGTGAGACCTTGCTCTGGTTTTAGGCATCTTGCAACAACCTCCTTTTACGTCATTGGTTACCATTTATCACAGTGCCTGTGATTCCTGTCACTCTCTGTTGTGGATGTCACTGATTTGCTGGCTGAGTTTGACCCGCCTCCTGATGACCTTTTTATACCTGGCTATCTCTTATGTCAGTTGCCCTTTCGTGGTGTTCCTGAGCCAGTAGTGCTTTTGCTGTGTTCCTGTATTCTGAGTTCCTGTGTACCGATTCGGCTTGTCCTTACCATTCTCCAGTGTTCCTGCCTGTGTATGACCCGGCTCGTCTGCGGACCACCCTTGGATCCTGACCCGGCTAGTTTGACGTTCCTGCCTGTGTATGACCCGGCTCGTCTGCGGACCACCCTTGGATCCTGACCCGGCTAGTTTGACGTTCTTGCCTGTGTATGACCCGGTCCGGCTGACTTCCTGCTCCGAAGATCGACTTCCAGCTTGTTCCAGTGACCTGCGTTCCAGTTGTCGCCGCCGCGACATTTTCCAGTCCCTGCTGCCCACGAGTGTGCCATTGCCTTGCCTGGTGATTTCTTCGATAGTGCTGTGCCTCGTTCTAGTGCAGAGCTGTGTGTATTCTGTGGGCCTTCCTCTCCTTGCAGAGCCTGATCGTAGCGTTGAAGCCTCGAGTAACGTTACAGAGCCTTGCAGTAGCGCTGAAGCCTCGAGTAAACGTGCATTTTAACTCTTGCAGTGCTGCCTCATATTCACTCTCTCTATCTCCAGTACGAGCCTCGTTACAAGTGATACTGCTGCTGAGTTGGCCGCTCTCCGTTGGCAACTCTAGTCTAACGTTGCAGAGTGTTCACAAAGCTTGGGCCGTTTGGGCGCTTAAGGCTCTCCGGTGTTGGTTACCGACGAGATCATATACACAGAGTGTTGGCAGAAAGGCTTCAGTGTTGGCTTATCCGGTGCTACGCCCGAGGGGGCTAGTGGCTCTGGCTCTAGTATTACTGCATTCGATTACACCTGAGGAGGCTATTAGCGCTTGCATTGCAGGCCGGTTTCCATATTGCCCTATTCGCACTTGCACATACTAAAGCAGTTCCTGTAGCTACGCCCGTGGGGGCTAAGTTGTTACCCATTCTGCTTATCATCTACCACCTTGGCAAGGCAGCTCGTTCCTCAGCACCTGATGAACTTCGTCTGTACAGCACAGCCTATTTAACATCAAGGGCGTGTCAAACTTCCACATCTGAGACTGACTATAATTTGGACTTTAACCCCTTTGGGGCCAATATCATCCTAGTGCATACTGATTTGCATTTATGTCCATAATACTATTTTCCTTGTATTATCTCAGTTTACATTACCTGTGTATTACCTACCGCCTCTAGAGGGCGTAATTGTCATTATTCACTTTAATAAAGTGTGTTTTATTTTCACTTATTGGTCTGAGTGTCCTAAAAACCGTAACACCATTCCTCTACGTCTTCTGACGTGGAAAATGGATTTTCTCTTGACTCTGGTATTTGTCTGCAGGTTTGCTGAACTGCATGCTTTGTCCTGCAAACTGCCTTTTTGGTGTTTCTCAAGGATAAGTCTGTTCTCCGTACCTCTCAGGAATTTCTTCCTAAGGTGGTCTCTGAGTTTCACATCAATCAGGAGATTGTTGTGCCTTCCTTTTGTCCTGACCTTAAATCAGACATGGAGAGGGATCTCCACTTGTTAGATGAGGTACATTGCATAAAGTTCTATGTGCACTGTACTGTCTTTCCATAAGACTAATGCTTTATTTGTCATTCCTGAGGGTCCCAGGATTGGTTTAGCTATGTCCAAGGTGACTTTTGCATCCTGGATTAAGTCTACCATCCACAAGGCTTATGAGCTCAGAGGGAAACCTGTTCCCTTCCGTATTACAGTATACTCCACCATGTCTGTTGGGGCCTCCTGGGCCTACAAGAATCAGGCCTCTGCAGAACAGCTGAGCAAGGCGGCCACTTGGTCTTCTGTGCACACCTTTGCCAGTCACTACTGTGCTGATGTTCTGGCTTCAGCTGAAGCCAGCTTTGGCAGGAATGTCCGGGAGGCTGTTTTGCCTGTTTAGGAGTTTATTTTCCTGTGCCATAGAGCTCTATAACTGTTTGAGCCCTATTGTTTCTTGTTCTTGTGTGTTGTGTCTTGGTTACTTGTGTCCCTTCACACTTTGTTAGTTTGAGCTGTTCCATGTCCAGGATAGTCCATGGAAACTGTGGTGTCATGGGGACCGATGCATGGTCCATCCCTTCTCTTCCCATCCTGGGAGCTCAATGTTGGTACATCCCCATGGTACTATGAGTTGTATTGGAAGACAGAGAAAAGAGGATTTTAGTCTTACCAGTTAAATCCTTGTCTCCTAATCCATATAACTCACAGGTCTCCCACCCAGTGAAAGGGACCATTCTGGGTCGCCTGTGGCTGGATGTGGGAGTCCTTTTGGGTTCGTTGTTCACAGGAGTTTTTCCCTCTTCATTCTTGGTATCTTACTTGGTAGTTTTTTTTCTCAAATCTATCTGGGTAGTAGTGAGGTAGCCTGATATGAAGGAGGGGAGACTCCACTCCTGCACTTCTTCTAAAATTGTTCCAGCCTACTGGGAGGAGCTGTCATCTCTTCATGGTCCCTGTGAACTATATGGACTAAGAGAAAAGGATTTAACAGGTAAGACTAAAATCCTCTTATAAACCTAGTGGAATCATCTTAGGGAAAACCTGGGAATCCTTGTAAAATACAAACTTGGAAGCAATGATCAGTGTCAAATAGCACGAGCAAAAGCAAACAAAGTCCTGTCTTGCATAAAAAGGATTATTGAAGATAGAGTAGATAACATCATTTTTCCACTTACAAATCATTGTTAAGACCTCACCTCGAATATGCAGTGCAGTTTTGGGCACCAGTTCTAAAAAATTATATTCCATAACTGGAGAGATGAATAAAAAGATCCGGGCGGCACAATTCCATGCAAGTAGGCGTTCAGCATAAAAAAGGGTGTACTTTATTGAAACATTAAAAAACACGAACTGGAGAGAGTCCAGCGAATAGCAACAACATTTTTCAAGGGAATGGAAGACGATGTATGAGGAACATCTAGACAAACTTGGTTTATTTACTCTAACGAAAAGACAACTAAGTGGAGATCTTATCACAATGTACAAGTATATGAGAGGTCATTATAAGGATCTCTCTGGTGACCTATTCATTCCAAGGCCTGATCAAATAACCAGGGGACATACCTTGAGATTAGAAGAAAGGAGGTTTCTACTTCATCAAAGGAAGATATTTTTTACAGTAAGATCTGTTAAATTGTGGAATTCCTTGCCCATGGATGTGTTAATGTCAGATACAATGGGAACATAATACCAAAAAGAAAATTAAAGATAGGGATTTTATAGACACTTAGCCAAATTATGACATGTATCCAAACATGCTTTTTGAAAAAGTAAAAAATGTATTTATTACCAAATTATAAATATCAATCATCAAACTAGCAAGTGAGTGGCAGAATATTCACCAGACCCCTCCTCCCACCACTTAATAACCCTTGTCAAACACCTAAAAATACCTGGAAATAGCAAAATGGTAAGATATGAGCAACAAACCAGCCCCAATAGGAAGATAACCACAGCATCATAAGAATATATAAAAAAATGACTAAACAATAAATGTCATCAAAAATGGACAATTAATCCATAAGATAGTAGATGGAATAGCCTAGCCAATTAATATAAAATCATAAGCATATAGGAACACAAATCAGGTACCCAACCAGTATAATGTTTTCTATGAACAAGGATTAATATGATGATGACTTAGCTTATAATAACAGATGGAAGTTTTATGTGGTTGAAAAATGGAGATGAAAATGATTATAAGAATGAAGATTAAATGGTTCCCAATGATAATGATAATGGATGATTTCCAGTCAAACAATCACATGGAATATCCAAAGCCCTCAGTCTGAACTTGGTGCAGCTCTATGGATGGTCATCCTTGGAAACTCGAAAGCAATACAAATCTGTAAGAGAAGTCAACAAAGGAATCCTCTAAGTGTAGTATTTATTAGTAAAATCATATACAAATCACAATAAAATAAGCCTACCCTCTCTCATTGCACTTACATAACACACATCTTAGGGGTCCCAACCTCTTACTTGCCATGTTACTGTGTCCTGTTGATCCGGATGGTGGGTCTCTTTTTAGATGGTGATCTTAGAGATGCTACAAAAGTTCTTCAAATGCTAGACTATGTCTCTGTTTCCAATCTAGCTCAAATTAAAGAGCTGTGATGTATCGACAACACTATTCACTGTTAAATGAGACAGTTAGGGGCCATATGTGCAAAGCCCACGTGGAGCCTGCAGGACACTGTAACTGGAGTTCTACGCTTTACTCAGAGAGACCGGTAGCCAGAGACTGGAACTGGGATGTCTCAAAGGGGGAGGGGAGGGGGAGAAGAATACTCTTCCCGTGTCATGGATATCTCAGATCCACTTCATCACGGGAAACATGGAATTTGGCTAGTTGGTCTTTGCATGCATCACAGGACCAAATTTGAAATATAAACTAGGCCACATGTTATGGGAATCTAAAAATTCAAAAGTGACATGACTTGTGGAATGTTCAGCTGTGGGTCCTTTGATGCATGCAAATTTGTGATGAAAAGCAAGATCTTTTATAATTTTGATGGAACAAAAACCATTGAAATCAAAAGGTTTATAATTTGTTTTACTAAGGGAGTAAAATATCAATTATTGAGTCCCTGTAACAAAATCTATGTAGGAAAGACCTATAGAGAGCTCAAAAGACATGTATTGAACATAAATGTGATACAGAAAATAAAATATGGAAAGTTCAGTAGCTCGTCACTCTTTGCTATATCTTGAAAGGAAAGCAAATGGACTTAACCGTTCCAGGGTGCATACCTCTGTGGCAGATGTGAGCTAGTGGTATCTCTGGAAGCTCGTATTAGAGATCTGGAGGGGCAGGTTGCAACATTGAGAAAGACAACCAGTCTTGAGAGGGGTCTGCTGACTGAGCAGCAGGAAGTGGTGGTAGGTAGTTCTGGGGGTGGAGACTGCACAAAGAAAGAGCAGGTAGCCAGATGGGTTACAGTTAGACATAGCAAGGGGGGTGGACAGAGAAATAGGGAGGACACTCCTGTGTTTACTAATCCTAACATATTTGCTACATTGAGTAAAGATGTTGGGAATGCTGACAAAGGAATGCCTTTGCTGGAGAGGACTGTTCTCTCTAACAGCCGAGTGAACAACCCCTCTTGCACGGATGGGATCCAGGACTCAGGCAGACCTAGACAGATGGTGGTGGTAGGAGATTCTATTATTAGGAAGACAGACAGGTTAATCTGTCGCCAAGACTGCCACAATCTTACAGTTTGCTGTCTCCCGGGAGCTCGGGTTCGACATGTGGCTGATCGTGTTGATAGATTGTTGGGAGGGGCTGGGCATGACCCGGCTGTCATGGTACATGATGGTACTAATGGCAAAGTCAGTGGAAAATGGAGGTCCGTTAAGAAGGATTTCAGGGACCTAGGATATAAGCTTAATCAGAGGACCTCTAAGGTAGTATTTTCTGAAATTCTACCTGTGCCACGTGCTACATTAGAAAGGCAACAGGAGATTAGGTAGTTAAATGCGTGGATAAAGACTTGGTGTAAGCAGGAGGGGTTTGGGTTCCTAGAGCACTGGGCAGTTTTTTCCCTTGGGCGCAATCTTTATAGTAGTGATGGATTGCACCTTAGTGGAAGGGGGGGCACGGTGCTGGGCGATAGGATGGTTAGAGGGCTGGAGGAGACTTTAAACTAGAAAGGGGGGGAGGGAGCTGCAACACAGGCGGGGGAAGGTAATATAATTGAGGAAATGGGATTAGAGAAGGGTCATGGGGGTGGAGAGGGGGAATGGGCTAGTTCATCTGATAGGGAGTTGCCATTGTTACAGCCTGATAAAAGACAAATACATCTGAAAAAGAACGAAATCTTTAGGAATGGCAAAAAAAGATAAAATGTATGCATGCAAATGCTCACAGTCTGGCTGGTAAGATGGGGGAACTAGAAATGATTGCAGTACATGAGCAGTATGATCTGATTGGAGTGTCTGAAACCTGGTTAGATGATACGTATGACTTGGCAGTCAATCTAGAGGGTTATTCACTTTTTAGGATGGACAGGGTTAATAAAAGGGGAGGAGGGGTATGCCTATATGTAAAGCGGGCCTTAAAACCTAGTTTAAGGGAAGATATAAATGAAGGGTCCAATGAAAAGGTAGAGGCCTTGTGGGCTGAAATAAACACTGGGGGCACACATAATAAAAAGATATTGGTGGGGATTTGCTACAAGCCACCTAATGTTGGGGAGTTGGAGGAAGCCCAACTTTTACTGCAAATGGAAAAGGCTGCTAGGTCAGCAAAGGTAATTATAATGGGAGATTTCAACTACCCTGAAATTGACTGGAGCAATATGACTTCAGGCACAACAAAGGGAAATATTTTTCTAAATATGATAAATGATAATTTTATGTCCCAACTAGTAGAGGAGCCAACTAGAAAAGAGGCCTTGCTTGACCTAGTGCTCTCAAACGATTCTGACATGGTAAACAATGTTCAGGTAAGGGAACATTTGGGCAACAGTGACCACAATATTGTATCCTTTGAAGTTTGTTATGAGAAACCCAATAGCAAGAGTTTAACCAAAACATTCAATTTCAAAAAGGCTAATTTTACAAAGTTAAAAGAAGCTTTAAAGGATATCCAGTGGGATGTAATTTTCAAAGATAAAAATGCACAAGAATCATGGAAGTAAAGCGAAACCAATGTAGATTAATAATGTGGTTAGCAGGGAAATGAGAAATAAAAAGCAGGCTTTTAAGGTGTTTAAGTCAAACGGGTCAGATGCATCATTTAAAAAATATAAAGAATGTAATAAAATCTGCAAACAAGCAATTAAGCTAGCTAAAATAGAAAATGAGAGAAACAATGCAAATGAGAGCAAGAAAAACCCTAAACAATTCTATAAGTATATTAACAACAAAAAAGTTAAGGTTGATATTGGTCCTCTTAGGACTGAAACAGGTGAATTGATTAGTGAGGGTAAAGCTATGGCTGACACCCTAAATACGTTCTTTGCTTCAGTATATACAAAGGAAGCAGCAATGACAATCTGTGGGCAAACAGACAAAACCATGGAATTTCCTCCAACATCTACATGGCTTACTGAGGACAAGGTCCAAAAGAGACTGGAAAGGGTTATAGTGAATAAAGTGCCTGGACCAGACAGTATACACCCAAGGATACTTAAGGAACTTAGTTCAGTAATAGCAAAACCATTGTACTTAATATTTATTGATTCACTTTCATCAGGCATAGTGCCCTGTGATTGGAGGAAAGTTGATGTAGTTCCATTGTTTAAAAAGGGAGCAAGATCCAAACCAGGAAATTATAGACCTGTGAGCTTGACTTCCATAGTGGGTGAGATACTAGAAGGGTTATTAACTGACAGTATTCAGAACTATGTGAAGACAAACAATATCATTAGTAGGAATCAGCATGGTGTCATGAAGAACAGATCATGTCAGACTAATTTACTTGCATTTTATGAAAGAGTGAGTAGTAATTTGGACAGGGGAATTGCTGTTGATGTCGTATACTTGGATTTTGCAAAAGCTTTTGACACAGTGCCTCACAACAGGTTACTGCATAAATTAAAAGGCTTCGGTTTGGGCAGTGTTATCTGTACATGGATAGAGAACTGGTTAAATGATAGATGGCAGAGAGTTGTTGTAAATGGAACTTTTTCAAATTGGTCTAGGGTTATAAGTGGGGTGCCGCAGGGTTCAGTCCTGGGCCCAATGCTTTTTAATTTGTTTATTAATGATCTAGAAGTGGGAATTGAAAGTAGCTTCTCAATCTTTGCTGATGACACTAAGCTATGTAAGGAAATACATACAGAGCTGAATGTTTTATCTCTGCAGAAGGATTTAGATAAACTGAGTGAATGGGCAGAAAAGTGACAGATGACAATTAATGTAGATAAATGTAAGGTTATGCATTTGGGCTGTAGAAACAAACTTGCTACATATACTCTAAATGGGAAAAAACGTGGGAAATCTTCATTAGAGGAAGATTTAGGAGTATTGATAGACAATAGACTTCACAGCAGTGTGCAGAGTCACTCAGCTGCTGCAAGAGCAAATAGGGTACTAGCTTGCACAAAAAGAGGTGTAGATGCAAGGGATGCTAATATTATCCTACCTCTGTACAAATCCTTGGTTAGGCCTCATCTAGAATATGGAGTACAATTTTGGGCGCCTGTTCTAAAAAAATACATTACTGAACTGGAAAAGGTGCAGAGACGTGCAACAAAACTGATAAAGGGATTGGAGGATCTGAGTTACAAAGAGAGACTAGCCAAACTGGGTTTGTTTACATTAGAGAAGAGACATCTAAGGGGTGATATGATTACCATTTACAAATACATTCAAGGTCAATACAAAGAACTATCCAATGAATTATTTATGCAAAGAGCTGAGCTAAGAACAAGAGGTCATCCATTAAGACTTGAGGAAAGGCGCTTTCGACTAAAACATAGGCAGGGATTCTTTACAGTAAGGGCAGTAAGGCTATAGAATTCTTTGCCTCGGGATGTTGTGCTTGCAGATAATGCAACTGCATTCAAAAAAGCAATGGATGCCTATCTAGTACAGAACAATATTAACAATTATGACAGATGGCTTCAAAGCAAATAGGATATTGATCCGGGGAACTATTTGACTACCAGTTGGAGTCAGGAAGGAATAGTTCCCCCCCAAACACACAAACACACACTTGGGACTACATTGGAAATTGCTCCAGAGGGCTTTTTTGTTGCCTTCCTCTGGATCAACAGGGGTGTTATTGGTATGGGCTGGACTTGATGGACACATTTCTTTTTTCAGCCTTATCTACTATGTTACTATGTTACTATGTATGTTAAGGTGATAGAAATTGAGCATGTCATGAGAAATGTTAGGAGGGTGATTGGGACAAGCGGTTACTGCAGTGTGAATCAAGATGGATATACAACTTGGGGAGTAAGGTTCCAAATGGTTTAAATGAAGAACTTCAATTTAATATGTTTTTGTGATTTATTGGTTAATCGGTTGTAGTCATGACCTGTGTATATGCCCTAGACTATTGACTGATTCTGATAAAGAACTTAGTTATAGTACAATCAATATGTATAGATTTGGATCTTTTCTCAAGGCATGCTTCATTTAAATAAAGTATAAGTATCTTAATGTATGTAAAATATGATGGATAAGATATAAGAATATACAGTAAATTGATAGGTTCAATTATATAAGGATTGTGGTTTGTTTTCTTCTCTCTAGCTTTGTTTTTAACAGTTACTAGGTAACGAAGGTATTACTTCCGGTTATTTCCTTTAAGAGGCATGACCTAGAAGTATTTGGGTTTGCCCTGACGAAGCCCGCGGCGTACCCAGGTGAAAAGTGTTGGATGAAACATATTGTGAATCTCTGGAATCATGAGCATTATTGGAAGCTGTTTTCCATGAAAGAAGCCAAGTCAGGTGTCTGATGTTTATTAGTGATGTATCTATGTGCAAAGGAACATGGCTGCACTTTGGAACAACTTGTGAGTGGTATCGGCAGTTGAAGAATACTGAGGTTGGTGTTTTATTGTGATTTATGCTGAAGATCAAACAGTACTGTAGTCCAGTTGTGATCGTGGATATGCTGATCAAGATCACGTTAACACCTTACCCACCAATTTACCAGATTCAGTTGTATTCGTGCGTACTGCAATATTGAAACTGCTTACATTTACATAACTTTATGCTCATATAATCACTATGAACCTTCTGTGATAACATGTGTCATCAATGTTCCGTTGTTACTTTTTGGCTTCACTAACAACGCTATGCATAAATGAACTATCATCATGCTTTGACATATCCATTGTGACTGTAAAATTGAACGGAGTTTCATTGTGTAATAGTTACTAATTTAAGCTCCTAACACCATCGTAGTTGCCCAGTCATTAGGTTGTGGAACCTAGCTATTTGACAAATGTACAGCATTGCTACTTTTGGTCATTTTTCACTGGCACCAGTGTTATTGGTGATACAGAGACTCTGGGTTGATTCTATTTAATTAAGTATTTTTAGGTATTTGAAGAAGGTTATTAGGTGGTGAGAGGGGGCTGGTGAATATTCTGCCTCTGTCGTGACGTTGCTCGCGGGCCGTCGGTTCGTGCGGCGTGTCGGCGCTTCCGGGTTCTGGCGCTGGTCTCGTCAGCTGTCTCGCAAGTGCGGTCCGCGCATGCGCAGTAGGGGTTTCCACGGGTGCTTCCGGGTTTTCTTCACTACGGGCCGGCCTGACGTCAGACGCAGGTCGGCCTATATATTGGCAGGCACACTGAGCCTCGGTGCTCAGTTTATTGAGTTCCACGTGGTGTTTTCATTGCGGGTTTCTTGTCCCTTGCTCCAGTCCTTTTGGGATTTCCTCTAGCTCCTTTCAGAGTCCCTTGTATAGTCCTCCTGCCAGGCTTTCTCTTTTTTTTTTTACCTTGTTTGTGCCTTGTCCCAGCCTAGCTGGTTCTCTTTATCTTCTCCTTTATCTATATTATATTTAGCAGCCTGCTACCCTCTGTGCTTATCTTGCACAGTGAAGTTTTCAGGCTGCTTACATTCCTATCCTTACAAATAAACTGAGCCCTTCCCGGGAAGATGGAACCAGCAGAGGTGTTGGATGCCCTCAACGCTTTAGGGAGTCAGCTTTCTAAGTTAACATGCTCCGTACAGGAACTACAGGCGAACCAGAGTCTGCTACAACAAGAGGTCAGCGAGTTGCGGCCGACAGCTTCTCCCCCTCCCTCCGCACCAAGCCCCAGTGGAGCTTCAGAATTAAGACGGGAAGTACAGCACCTTTCAGAACCTAGAATTCCCTTACCAGATTGGTTTGATGGGGACCGGACCAAATACCGATCCTTTGTTACAGCTTGTGAGTTGCTGTTCTCCCTCAATCCCCTGACCTAATCTACAGACTTCATCAGAGTGTGTACAGCCATCGTCCTACTCTCCGGGGAACCCCAAGCATGGGGACATCATCTGCTACAGACGGAGAGTCCTGTGTTAGATTCTTGGGCATCTTTTCAGTGGGCCATGGAAGTACTATATGAGGACCCGTTTAAAGCATCTACAGCTCAGTCCTCCTTACTCAGTCTGACCCAGGGTAGACGGCCCGTAGAGGAGTATGTGACCGAGTTTCGTCGTCTGGCTAGCGAGTCTCATTGGAATGAGGCGGCACTGTTAGATCAATTCCGTTATGGTCTTTTGGAGGCAATGAAGGATGAGTTGGCTAGGACCAACTTGCCCACTCGTTTGAATGAGCTTATTCATCTAGCCATTCAAATAGATAGGAGACTCAGAGAGAGACGGTGTGAACGACTCGTGCTACCACCGGTTCCGGTTCGTCGCCATAACCCTGCTCCGGCTAACCCGCCTGAGTCCTTGTTAGTTCCTCCAGGGGAACCCATGAAAATTGGTGCTGTCCAAGGTCCACTTCCTAAAGCAGAGAGAGAGCGCCGCAGGAATCTGGGTCTCTGTCTGTATTTCGGTAGCCCTACTCATCTTCTGCGTTCCTGTCCTGTGCTACCACAGCTCCGTTCAGGTACTTCTCAGGGTTCTGATTGGGTTCTCAGTGTTACTTCTGGCCCTTCCCTAGCTAACTTGTCTATACCTATTGTATTGCAGTGGAATGATCTACGGAGTGAGACGACAGCCATGATCGATTCCGAGGCTAGTGGCTGTTTCATCAACCAAGACTTTGTGACTTCTTTGGGTATCCCACTGCAAAGAAGAAGAGAACCCCTCTCTGTATGCATGGTGGATCAAAGTCCCTTACAGTCAGGCCCTATCCTTCTAGAGACAGTGCCTCTGTTGTTACTTTTCTCCAGTAATCACAGGGAGGAACTCTGTTTTGATGTCCTGCCCTCTCTCCTATTCCCTGTGGTCCTAGGCTTTCCTTGGTTGGTGGTCCACGATCCCCATATTGAGTGGTCTACTTCTGCTATCACATTTCCCTCTGAATATTGCAAGAACCATTGTATCCTATCAGGGCATTCAGCTATGTTGTCCTCTTGTAGTGCTTCACAGTTGCCTGCCCCTTATCATCCCATTTTGGATGTGTTTGACGAAGTTCAGGTGGCTACTCTGCCTCCTCATCGACCGTTTGACTGCCCCAGCGATTTACTACCTGGAGCGGCCATTCCATACGGGCGCATCTATCCTCTGGCCCAGAGGCCCAACACCTTAAGGAGTATCTTACGGAGAATCTGCAGAAAGGTTTTATCCTCCCTTCTACTTCTCCTGCCGGAGCAGGCATCTTCTTTGTTCCCAAGAAGGACGGGGGGGTTACGGCCCTGCATTGACTATCGAGATTTAAACAAGATCACGATCAAGAACAGGTATCCACTGCCGCTCATTCCGGACCTTCTAGAGCAGATCTCTTCAGCCTCAATCTTCACAAAGATTGACCTACGAAGTGCATACAATTTGGTGTGCATACAGGAGGGGGATGAGTGGAAGACGGCTTTCCGCACTCGGTACGGCCATTTTGAATACACAGTGATGCCGTTTGGTCTTTTAATGCCCCGGCTACTTTCCAACGCCTAGTCAATGACATTTTCTGAGATCTTATGGACTGATTCGTTATTGTATATTTGGACGACATCCTGGTCTACTCCGCTTCTGTGTTCGAACACAGACAGCATGTGAACACATTTTAACTCGTCTGAGGGAGCACAACTTGTTTGCCAAATTGGAGAAGTGCATATCTGAGACACAAGAACTAGAATTTCTTGGTTTCCAGATATCTCCAGGATGCATCAAGATGAGCCCTCAGAAAGTAAGTGCAGTCTTACAATGGCCCGTACCTAGGGATAGGAAGGCAGTGCAACGATTCATTGGCTTTGCTAATTTTTATAGGAGATTCATCCTCAATTTCTCACGTTTGATAGCTCCCCTCTCCAAACTTACAAAAAGAGAGGAGCGTTTTTTTTTGGTCAAAGGAGGCAGAACAAGCTTTTATCGATTTGAAGACAGCTTTCACTCAAGCACCTGTCCTGCAGAAACCCGATACCAGCCAGCCTTTCGTCCTTGAGGTAGACACCTCCAACATCGCCACTGGAGCCATTCTTTCCCAACGGAAGGGTCCCAAAGGGATTTTATACCCAGTCGCTTTTTTCTCTAGACGCTTAACTGCAGCAGAACAAAACTATGATTCGGAGATAGAGAACTACAGGCCATTAAATTAGCTTTAGAAGAATGGCGTCATCTTTTGGAGGGATCCGAAACCCCTGTTACCGTCTACACGGATCATCTCAATTTGGAATACCTGAGATCAGCCCGTAGACTGAGACTTAGACAAGCACGATGGGCCATGTTTTTCTCAAGATTCTCTCTCCTCATAACGTACCGACCTGGCTCCAAGAACGGAAAAGCAGATGCTCTGTCCCATATGTATTGTCCCGTAGAGAATTCCGTGAGATCCCCAGACACGGTTCTCCAACCTCAACATTTCATGGTCTTATCAAACACATTAATGGAGAAAATACGAGAAGCAACCCGACCCTCACCACTTCTGGTGCAAAAGTACTCCCTAGTCATCAAGGCTGGTCTACTCTACCACCACCAACAGATCTTTGTACCGGAGTCCTCTCGTCAAGACATCCTTCTGCACTTTCATGATCTCCCTTTGGCAGGCCACGGAGGAGTCACCAAGACTATGGAACACATCCAGAGGCAGTTCTGGTGGCCCTCGTTGCGGGTTGATGTAGAAAGATACATTACCTCGTGTGACACGTGTCAAAGGGCGAAGAGCTGTCACACTAGAACACCGGGTCTTCTTCAACCTCTACCTATCCCTTCTGGACCTTGGAGAGATTTATCGATAGACTTTATAATGGACCTCCCAATGTCAGGGAAGCATAATGCCATCATGGTTGTGGTAGACCGATTCTCCAAGATGGCCCACTTCATACCTTTATCAGGGATACCAACTGCCGCCCATACAGCAGAAGTATTTTTGCAAGAGGTTTTTCGACTCCATGGACTGCCCCTAACAGTAGTCTCAGATCAGGGGTCTCAATTTACCTCTAAGTTTTGGAAGGCTCTCTGTTCCAATCTCAACATCAAGAGCCTCTTATCCTCAGGGTATCACCCCTAGACTAACGGCCAAACAGAAAGAACAAACCAGACTTTAGAACAATATTTACGTTGCTTCTCTTCGCATCTTCAAGATAACTGGTCCCCATTACTTCCCCAGGCTGAATTCGCCTATAACAACCAGTACCACAGCTCCATCAAGATGTCACCCTTTTTCGCATACACAGGAGTCTATCCTATCACTGTACCTGATCTGCCCCCAGTTTCCTCGGTACCAGATGCCAATCAGCATGTCCTTAAGCTCCAACAGCTACATATGGAGGTAAAGAAGCTTCTATTCCACGCCCAGGAGTTTTATAAGAAGCAAGCTGACAAACACAGGAAGGCTAGCCTTCTGTACCAAATAGGGGACAAGGTGTGGTTGTCGTCTTCTCATGTCCGGCTATCCTGTCCTTCACGTAAATTGGGACCTCGCTATTTAGGGCCCTTTGTGGTTTTTCAGATTATCAGTACTACAGCCTATAGATTGGATCTACCTGCCACTTACAGAATACACCCCACGTTCCATGTTTCCCAATTAAAGCCATGGACTCCTAGCCCCTACCCTGGGCGTCAGCCCGCATGTCCTCCACCTGTGATGGTGGATGGTGAAGAAGAGTATGAGGTGCAGCATATCCTAGATTCCAGGATTCGTCGTGGGCAACTGGAGTACCTGGTCTACTGGCGAGGTTACGGGCCTGAGGAGCGGTCGTGGGAACCCCTCCAGAATATCCTTGCTCCTTCCTGTCTGCGGGTGTACCACGCCGCGCATCCCGACTGCCCATCGCCCTTGTCCGTCCGGAGGCCGTCCGTTCGGGGGGGGTAGTTGTCGTGTCGTTGCTTGCGGGCTGTCGGTTCATGTGGGCGCGTCGGCACTTCCAGGTTCTGGCGCTGGTCTCGTCGGCTGTCTCGCGATTGTGGTCCACGCATGCGCAGTAGGGGTTTCCCCGGGCGCAGCCTAGCTGGTTCTCTTTATCTTCTCCTTTATCTATATTATATTTAGCAGCCTGCTACCCTCTGTGCTTATCTTGCACAGTGAAGTTTTCAGGCTGCTTACATTCCTATCCTTACAGCCTCTCACTTGCTAGTTTGATGGTTGGTATTTATAATTTGGTAATAAATACAATTTTTTACTTTTTCAAAAAGCATGTTTGGATACTTGCCATAATTTGGCTGAGTGCGTATAAAATCCCTATCTATAATTTTCTTTTTGGTATTATATATGCTTGTATGGGGGATTAGTGCACCGTATTTATTTGTTTAGTCAGGCCGGGTATAAGATTATTGTGTGCAGCTTTGAAATGTATTTTCTAAAATACAATGGGTACATTTAAGAGAAGATTTGATACATCTCTTTCAAGAAGGGACATAAAGGGTTATACTGTTTAATAGTAGGAAAAATAGGAAGTTCAGATAAAGAAAAGATTATATAATTCTCATTAATATGGGTTATGAGGCAAAAGTTGAACTAGACCTAATTTACTATGTTGCTGTGTTGCTCTGTTTTGCCCATTTGAGACACTGGGAGCTCTGCTCTCTGCTACTCTCTTCCTCACTGTCACATTGAAGAAGAGAGAGGCAGAGAACAATGAGAAAGGCAATGTATAGTAATATTATTATTTATTTCTATAGCGGTGGGAGAAAGAAGTGCTATTGAGTGCAGTGGTTTAGGAAAACAGTAGTTCTGTTTCCGAGAAAAGACTGTGAACAATGAGGTTTTGATGGGGATGTAGGTGGGAGAGTGATTTTAGTAAGGGAATGAGAGTGAGCAAAAGTTGGACAGACTTGCACATAACAGGTATTTGATAGGTTTCCCTGAAGAGATGAGTTTTCAGGCAGAATCTGAAGATCTGAAGGCTGGGGGGAGTGTCTGATGGGGCAGGGGAAGGAATTCCCAAGCTCAGATGCAGCACAGGAGTAGTCCTGTAGGGGTGAGTGGGAGGATGTATTGAGAGATATAGAAAGGAGAAGGTCCTGTGCAGGGCAAAGATGGCGAATGGGAGTGTATTTAGAAATGAGAGATGAAATAAAGGGGGATGCATTGTTAGTAAGGGCTCTGTAAGTTAGCACCAGAATTTTTAATTTAATTCTATATATCAATAGGAGCCAGTGTAGGGACTGGCAAAAGAGAGTGGTTTTAGAGATGCTATGTGTGAAGTAGATTAGTCTTGAAGCAGAGTTCATTATGGACTGTAGTGGGGTTAGTCGGGTAAGGGGAAGCCCAATTAGAAGTGAGTTATAGTAGACGAGACAGGACATGATGGGTGTTTGGATTACAATTTTAGTCGTACCCTTAGTAAGAAAAGGTTGGATATCAGAAATGTTACAAAGGTGGAGACAGCATGAGTTGGAGATTGACTGAAGGTGGGGAATGAAGGATAGTGCAGAGTCAAAGGTAAACCCCAAGGTTGGAGAGGGAGGGAAAATGTTGAGTTTGGTTTTGCTATGAGATGAGGGTCGGTCATTCAGGAAGACACTGCAGAAAGACAATTAGGTACCTGGGACAGGAGGGAAGGGGAGGGAAGGGGAGAGATTTGTGAAGTAGGGATGGGTGAAAAAATTTTGTCTCAAACTGAAATCGGTGAATAATGGCGCTTCCTGCTTGGCAAATAATTCTACACGAAAAGTTCTGATTTTCTGCTTTTTTTGCCTAGGTCATTCCATTGAAATCAATGGGAACATTGAATTTACACACAACACAAAAAAAATTTTATTTCCCAAAGGCATAGTATAAAAGGGGCATGAGGGTGCCTAGTTGGTAGGGTGTGGGGAAAGAATCAGTTGAACAGGGAATGCTTTTTTAGGAGGGGGTTACTGGGATTGGGGGGCAATTAATAAAAAATAAATCATAAATACAAATAAAATACCCCATAAGACATGGTATAAAAGGGGTATGAGGAGGGTGCCTGTGTTGGTGGGTGGAGTCTGGGGAATGAATCAGTTGAACAAGGAATTTAATTTGGTTTTTTTTTTTTACTTGTATTGGGGGGACAGTTAATAAATAAATACATAATTACATAAAATAAGAAATTTGTATTTAAAGTGATAGAGACAGGAATCCCCTGACATAAGCTGCCACTGGGGTGGACTGATACTTGGTTGAGTATTTTGTAGAGGATGATTTGTTAGATTTGTTGTTAGAAGCCCAAACACTGAGGAAATATTGATTTGTAGGACTTAGGCTTGTTAGAAACAAACCCCCCCCAAAATGTTTTTTTTGGAGGACTATGTTTTTATTTATTTTTTAAAACACAAGTCCTGAGAAAAAAAATGACCTATTGATGTCATGTTGGCCAGGGGCCACTGTCAAATGCCCTGATATAGATTTGGAATTTGCGACTGATGTTCTTTCTTTTGCTGAGTTGTTTAAGCAGCAGGGTGATTAGCGGGAACTGTGGCTCTCATCAGCAACTACAATGTGCACAGTGTGTGTGGTAAATAACATCTGGGGGCACAAATGTATCCAAACACAATCGCACTTGCTATTTTCCTCCACCACACTGGCATGTATGGTCAGTGGAGATGAACTGCCATATCCTAACATCAACAGAGTTGCTATCATTTGGCAGGGGAGGTAACGATGAACAAGGTGGATTAGCAGAAGATGTAGTTACTCTAGAAAGTGATTCTGAGATAGTTGTCTCGCTCATCATGGAACTTCCAGTCTCTGCATGGGATTCTCTATTCTTCCTCCTCTTTGATCTCTGCCTCGCCTCTTGTTTCTGGAGAGCCAGGGGGTACAGTAACAGCAGTGCTTGGTTTCTGTGATGGATGTTTGTTTTCAAGATGTTTGACATAAATGTCATGGTGTCTGTGTTTCATGTGTGATATCAGTGAGGTTATGCCAAGGTGTGTTCCCTCCTTCCCCCTTCTCAGTCTTGGGACAAATTGTGCACAGTGCCATTGGTGATGACTGCACTGTGCCTACCCAAAGAGAAAAATAGTCTCACACCCATGCCTTCAGGGGATAGGGAACAGATGGATAAGAATGGCCTCTTTCTTCTTCTCCTCCTCGTTCCCTGTCACTGTCTGTGGCAACAGATGATGTTGCTGCTGTTACTGCTACTGCCTCAGAGTCACCACTTAAACTAGGACCAGGAGTATTGCTACTGCTGGCAAGTGGAACCTGTTCTAGTCCCACATCACTTGTTGACCCCATTCTCACTGTGCCCACGGTGGTCTGTGGCACACTACCTTGCACTTCATCATCCTGCTACCCTTGCATCTCAGCAACAGCAAATTTCAAAAGCTCATTGCTACTGGTGGTGGTGTTGCCCACCCTCATCTCTGTCTCCCATTCCATCTCAGTTTCTGATAAAAAAGGCCATCAATGTCTCTTCCACCCCAGCTTCTCCACCATCATCATCACCCCCACTAGTCTCTATGTGCTGCTGCTGCTCTATTACAGACATCTCACTGCTGCTTGGAGGAGGTGACGAGCAATGTGACAGAGGGTCCCCTAATGTCACACTTGGCATTTCCTTTTCACCTGAAGAAGGCAGACTGTCAGCAGTAGCAGCAGGCACCGGCAGCTGATTTGTGCTCCTGCTGGTGGTGGTGGTATTAATTCTGAGCCTGCTCTCCTCCCCCAACACCATTTCTGGCCTCTCCAGGATCATGTTCCACTTGGACACTGTAGTGAAGGGAAGGGAGGAGGACTCCCAGAACCAGAGAAATTGTGCGGGCTCCCTTGACCGCTAGTTTAGATGGTCTCAAATGCTTCCCCTACCACTCCCCTAACATTAGTCCCACCGGCTGCTTTGCCATTACTGTTACTACTAGTACTAACCACGCACATCAAGTTCAGCCCCAGAGTCTTCCTCCTCACAATCACTAGTAATATGAGGATATTGACTACCCCCTCCTTCATTCCTAACACTAACAAGCTGCTGGACCTTCTTAGTAGTAGTAGTACTAGCAGTGGCGGGACTGTTTAGGGATGGCAAGTGTGACTTAGGGTCCCCTGCTGTCCCACTTGGCATCATCTTCTCCTTCCCCTGTGACCCCGAGTATTATAAGACACACTAGCAGCTTCAGCACTGGTGTCAGCAGCTTCAACACTGGCACCAGGCACAGCACTGGTGTCACTGGCAACAGGGGTATCATGTCTGACAGCAGGCACGGTATTGGGGGCAGCAAGTTCAGCACTGGCAGCAGGCACAGTACTGGTTTCAACAGGAGCAGCACATCTGACAGCAGGCACAGCACTAGTGGCAGCAGGGGAGGCAATGGTGACAGAACGTTTAGCAGCAGGCACAGGCAGCTGATCTGTCCTGCTTTCACTAGTACTACCCTTTTCTCCCTTCCTTCCCATTCCCTTTTCCCCCTCGCTTCACATTAAATTCCCCAAGGTCCCTTGGGGTGATTTAGGGGGACTGGACAGCATTGGTTTAGTATTTCCTCCTCCTCCTCAGACTCAGTGGACACATAAGGGTCCTTCCAGTTCCTCATTGTATCCGTTTTAAACCTGCTCATAGTGATCAGTCACTATAAGCCTCTCCTGCCTCAATTTTTCCAAAAGATCACAGCAGAATAGCTCCGCATGTCTACCTCACTCTGTAGCTGCTTCTGTTGCATTTGACTTCCACAAATAAGTCTCTTTCTTATAGCAAAAAAGGCGAAAACCATGTAAATCAATGGGCTGAAACTTACTAGCCACTGAAAAAATGGCGACAAATTTTGGACAACGGGAAAAAAATGTGAAAATTTAATTGCACGTTTTAAAGAGGTTTTTTCTGTGAAAAAGCAGATGACAACGTGGTTTTTGCGTAATTTCTCATGGGAACACAGAGATTTTGCCCACCCCTACTGGGGAGGAAAGATAGATTTGAGTATCATCAGCATAGAGTTGATGGTGAAACCCAAAGGAGTTTATTAGTTTGCCAAGGGACAAGATATAGATGGAAAAGAACAAGGGGCCCAGGATTGATCCTTGTGGTACTCCAGCAGAGGGGAGAAGAAGTGGAACCAGATGAGGACACACTGAAGGAGCAGTTGGAGAGATATGATGATAACCAAGAGAGGGTGGTATCACAGAGACCTAGGGAGTGGAGAGCATGGGAAGTTTACATTGCCTTTGTCATTGGCCCAACCGGCACTTGTGATCATTGTAACTGCAATCACATGTACTGACTCGCTTGAGAAAGGCTGAAACTGCTCCTAGAGCAGTCAGTTACAGCATCCCCTGCATGATCACAATGCTACTTGAGGTGCCCTGCGATGATGAAGTCCATGATGGACCAGGTCTGTCACCCGTTCTTAAAGGACAGAAATGTGTGATGGACCTGGTCCATTACTCTGTGTGAAGGGGTTAAACCGGGGTTTGAAACTGGCTTTCCTTCTGTTGTTGGACTACAAATTCCATCATCCTTGATGGCCATTGGATTATTACGATTGAAAGTTATACTCCATCAACAGCTGGTTACCTGAGATTGTCCTCACCCCTAGTAAAGACATATGTATAACAGCAACAGCGACTTTATTATTATTGGGATGCGACAGCTTTGTCTCTCTCTCTCATTTGAAAGGTGCAAATTATTGAAAAGAGACTTTCAGGGCAGCTAGAATATCTCCCTGGAATGTTTATTAATGCATTTACCATGTGGCACCTGTGACCTTAGGCGAGCAAGACTGATATGGCTTAAATGTCAATGATAGAGGGGGTGCTAAGTTAATTTAAATGTCTATCTTTCAAAGTATGAGCAAAGAGGAATGGCAGTCTGGGAGTTTCATTGCTTGGCATTCCACTGTGTTCAGGTGTGTTATATTCAAAGTGGTCACAAAGCTGGACCTTTAGGATGCTTAAATAATAGCTCAATCAGCCCTGTGCTTAAAGGAGATAGAACACCTCCTAATAATAATGCCATCCCACTTACCTTTCTATGACCATAAAATCCTAACAGCCCCTATGAATTGTGCCCTTGTTTAAGTCACAACATCTACAATCATTCCTAGATGTCATGCCCATGCAGGTAGACATAACAGTTTTAGCAGGACTGTAGTGTGCACACACTCAACCTACTACATGTGTTAATCCTAACAGAAAGGTGTGTTTTCCATTGGTCCTTGAAAGTGCAACTATCATTCCTACAGGGCCGGATTTACATCTCAGGAGCCTGTAGCCACAGAAATCTGAAATGCCCCCCCTCCATTGGCCATCTCCACTGGACACCTCCACAATGCTCCTAATGTCCACATTGCCCCCATCATCTCTTTATTGCACTCACATTGCCCCATGAGCTCCAACTTGCCTCCATCAGCTCCACATTTCCCCCACCATCTCCATATTGTCCTCACATTGTCTCTCATCAGCTCCAACTTGCCTCCCATCAGCTCCATGTTACCCTCACATTGCCCTCCATCAGCTCCACATTGCCCCCACCATCTCCAAATTGCCCCCATCAGCTCCAGCTTGCCCCCATCAGCTCCATGTTACCCACACATTGCCCTCCATCAGCTCCACATTGCCCCCACCATCTCCAAATTGCCCCCATAAGCTCCAAATTGCCCCCACCATCTCCATGTTGCCCTCACAATGCCCCCCTTCGGCTCCAACTTGCCCCCACCATCTCCATGTTGCCCTCACATTGCCTGCCTCCCTCCCATTGTCCGTTTCTTACCTCCCTGGCAGGAGATCTGTCGTCTGTGCCTCCTTTAGCACAGTCTTGAAAGCGCTGAAGCTCCCGCGCGGTCTCCTATTCAGGAATGCAGAACGCTGGGAGATGATGTCATCTCCCAGTACTCTGCATTCCTACAGAGCCAACAAGGGAGCTCAGCACTTACAGGACTGTGCCAAAAAAGGCACAGACCTGTCATGCCAGGGAGGTAGGAAATAGACAACGGGGGGGGGGGTGCGTGCGTGCAATGTGAGGGCGACATGGAGTCTCGAGGTGGCTAGTTTTTTTTTGTTTTAAAGATTAAAAAAAAAAAAAAAGCCATTGGCAGGCGCCCCTCTGTGGCGTGCTCCTGTAGGCAGGTGCCTACTTTGCCTTATGGCAAATCCGGCCCTGCATGCCTACATAAGTTATGACCAATTAATTATTAGTAGCTTGTTAATGTTAAAGTTGCTTATTTTCTAGCATGAGTTGGAATCATTATATCGTATAAAACTTACAACAGTGGGACAGCAAAGGCATCTTGACGAACAGTGATCTGTGTGCCTGCTCTGTCTGTCCCTGTCTTGTCAGTGATAGGTTATTTGCCAAAGGCAGAATTGCACTGTACTGTAAGGTACAGGCAGGGCTGGACAGCAAAGGCGCATAGGCCACTCTTCACGAACATGTCTGTACTGTCCCACTGATGTAAGTTTCATATGATGTTATGATTACAACTCATGCAGGCACTTAAAGCAATTTTATTACACTTTTTCCATTATTAAAGTGTTAGTAATGTCCACAAAAAAGTTTTTTTTGCATTTAGAAGAGCTTAAAAAGCTGAGCTAAATGCAAAAAACATATCTCTCTCACCGCTATGGTTTAAGAGATACAGGCGTTTAAAGTTTGATATCTCCTACAGCAGGAGATCTGTGTCGGCCGACACGGAGGCGCTTGAGCAGAGCTGCGATCTCCTTATTTACCACAAATCCCTTCATTGGAACGGTCTAAAACGAGTGCTTGAAAACCAGGCACATGTTTTCGACTATTCCAGTTAAGGGATTTATAGTAAATGACGAGATCGTGGCACTTCTTAAGCATCTCCGTGTTGACCGACACAGATCTCCTGCGGACAGCTTTACAGCTGTCAGTAGGAGAGCTCAAACTTTAAACGCCTGTATCTCTTAAACCATAGCGGTTTGAGACATACTTTTTTTGCATTTAGCTCAGCTTTTTAAGCTCTTCTAAATGCAAAAAAAAATGTGTGGGCATTACTAACACTTTAACAAGTTCCTAATAATTATTTGGGCATAATTTATGTAAGCATGATAGTTCAGCTTTAAGGGTTAAATATGCTCACGCATTCTACCTGTTTCAACTGGATAAAACATTCCCAGTAACTGTCATGCTTGCTTCCATTGACATGGCATCTAGGACTAGCTGAATGTGTTATCTCTTGAACAAAGGCACAAGGGTAAAATTCATAGAGGGCATTTGGACTTTTGCGTGTGTGTGTATATTGTTTCTTACAGTGCATTACTATGTTATTCTCAAGGTGCCAGGAACACTTAAGAGAAGTATAAAAAATAAATCAAATGAAAATACATTCATATGATTAACTACTGCAAGAAATACTGACAGCAACACTAAAGAATGTAGCCATCAAATAAGAAAAACGTACTGCTATAATCAAGTTACTGTAAAGCTATAAATTTGACAGCTACGTTCATATTTCTGAAGGCATCAGGCTTCGAGGCAGACGCCGAAAAATATCCATACTGCAGGAAAATTTGGGACGCTGTCCCCGGGCTACGCAGGTGTTCACCAGTGCAGAAATTATATAAATACAGTGAATTTTACAACTCTGCTTTCAGTTCTCTGCTCGGCTGTACAGAGCCTCCTCTAATTACTTATTTCGGGGATTTTCTGCAAGCGCAGTCATGTCAGTATCAGGCGCAAGCTCTCTTGGCTGGGTAGCTTCTTCTCAGAAGTCAGGCTATTCTCTGGGGTACGGTGCAGCTGCTGGTGGAGGGCTCTCTGCTGGTCTCTCCCGTTTAAGTCTGGGTAGTGGATATTCCCTGGGAGGTGCAGGGGCTAGTTTTAGTGGAGGAGCAGGAGCAGCTGGTCTTGGCTTAGCTAGTGGTGTAGGTGCGGGCTTTGGGATGGGTGTAGGAGGAGGCTTTGGTTCAGTTGGTTTAGGGGGCGGCTATGGTGGAGGCTTAGGAGGAGGCTTAGGAGGCAGCTTCGGCGGTGGGTTAGGAGGAAGCGCAGCATTTTCTTTGGGGCGATCCTTGACTGCAGGCGGGTTAAGCTCAACTTTGAATGTGGGAGCACCTCGTATAGTGCCCCAATTGCTTTCTAGAGCTACAGAAAAACAGACTCTAGCGGGACTCAATGAGCGCTTTTATTCATATATGGAAAAAGTGAAGCAACTACAGCTTGAGAATCAGACACTCCAAACGCAGCTTAATCTCTTGACAGGGGGTACCTCTATGACTTCTTCAGACCCTTCTGCCCCAGTCAACTATGAGCTTCAGCTTACAGATCTGAGAAACACCGTTGAGACTCTAACCCTAGAAAATGTTCGATATGAAATTGAGCTGGATAACATCAGGGGAGCAGCAGAGGAACTGAAAACCAAGTAAGACTGTATACACTTTTGAACATACGTGATATGGAATGCATATATTCTAAGGCATATTTTAAAACTAGGGAAAGGTTATGTTCAAATATTTACTCTTTAAGAAGAGGTTTGAGTAGATGTTACTTAGTAAGGTATCCAACGCATTGAAATACATTTCTGGCACTCAAAACGTTATAAATATCCTTAAAAAAAGTAACCGAGTAACATTTCTCTTTTAGTCTAGATGTCATGTATTATAAGTTTCATACTTTAAAGTATGCTTGTTTTGAAAAAGTTGTATTGTTAGATGGCAGGCAGATGGAGAAACGTATTTTGCTATAGGCATACTTTATTGATATATTTCAATTTGGAAATGCAGGTATAGATATCAATGAAAGTGATACTTGTTATTAGGTTTATTTTACAGATTCCTATGGCGGTATGTGTGGAAATCGATGGCTAAAATCAGTGTTACATTTATAAACTGCAATGTAAACCAGATTGCAATTAGTTTTGTTTTTAAATTGCTGATATGAGAAGAAAATGTTGTCGAATATTAAATACTAGTGTAAAAGCCCGTGTACAAGGTCCGGGTAATGTTAACCCTTTGAGTGCCAGAGGGGCGCGTACCCCTCTGACACTCAAAGGGTTAAGAGGCCGCTACCGCACTGATCTACGCGTTGCCTCACTCACGCGATGCAATCGTGTGCAGTAGAGACTACCCGAATGCGGACAGTCTCTAATGCGCATGACTGCATCGTCACAAACATCCTAGCGAATTCTTATTTATGAGGAGGATTTTATCTCCCATAACTTGTCAGAACTACATGCAGCACTATCAAAAATCGGAAGACTATATTTTTATGAATTAGAAGGCTGAGGTTTGCTTAATGTATAAAACTCGACGACAATATCACACTTAAAACTTATAGTAACCAATTATTCACCTGAGTATTATCAAAGGAATTAATGAGACATTAAAGCACTATACACACCGGAAGGAAAATACACTGAAGGTTTGGTTTCCAGGTGAAGTGGATATATATATAGATTCAGTTGGTATTAACCCTTTGAGTGCCAGAGATGTATCAAACATACAGAGCTGCAATGAGTTAGATACCTCTCTGGCATTCAGGATGAACTTCTTTGCTTCCTATGTAGGATGTTATTTAAGAGCATGTGCGTTTCCTTTTCTTGTAGGTATGAATTAGAATTGGGAGTGAAATATCAACTGGAAACTGACATTTCTGCAATGAAAAGGGTATTTTTTAAATACTGTTGTTGCTGTTGCATAAATGTTAATGTATCTGTTTTTATTATTTATTATTGCTATTACATATATATTAATTGCTATTAGGTAGATGTTTAAGTATCCTTATTTTTTATTTTTTTCTGCTATTACATAAATGTAATCCTTTGTGTGTCAGAGAGTTGCTCAACGCATTGCAAAGCAATATGTAGATCATCTCTTTGGTAGTCAAAGAGTTAATGCATTTTTGGTTTTTGTTATTGCAAATTCATAGATGTTAATGTATTTATTTTTAACTCAAATTTTAATAAAATGTTTTTATAAATATTCCATTCAATAGTAGTTAGTGGGAGAGCAAACTCTGGTGCTGAATATTAGTAGTTCATGCACCACAATGTTTTAAATTTAAAATTATAGAAATGTTTATCTTAATTTTCATACCTTTATAATTTTACATGTGTTTTTTTACAAATATTTGAGAATAATTCCAGGCACTTGAATTTTTGTAAAATTATAACTTGGAGCATACTTGTCATAATGTTTTTGATAGAATGATAAATTAGAACATTGTTCACATAAAGCATGTATTACTAGGTTACTCTTCTACCTTATACAGGTACATATATTATGACATACTGCAGATTGTAATTTCTAGGGGCCAGAGCCCACATATTCACTTTCTGAATCATAAATATTTTTGCAAAGATTGTATGCTTGTTCCATATTCTATAATGAATAATAAATTATCATGGGAAAACAAAGGATTTCAAGAGAGGTGCTAAAAACACAGGATTTCCAGAGAGCTGCTAAAAACAAAATAAAATGTACACCTTAATGTGTAGAGTTTGGAGTAATTCTTTGTCCAAAAGCCAGTGTTTTCAATAGACAGGGATTAAGCTAACTTTTGTTATTCAGCTGTTGGCCTACATCTTCAATATACTAATACTGGAAATGCATCATTAAATTGTTTAAACAGGATATTGAATCTGCTACTGAATTGCGTACTACTCTAGAACAACGATTTTCTGCTGCACTGGATGACCTTGAGTTCTTGAAAAAGACACAGGAAGAGGTGAGATAAATAGGATAAATAGCCCATTTGTCAAATAACAATATTCACTTACTTAGAATCACCTTATTTTAGTAGTACATATTTAGTTATTTTACATGACTTGTCTTTTACTTTAAAGGGATAGTAATTCTTCGTTTTATCTTTATTTTATTTTGTAGGCATTAAAAAAACATGAAGAACGATATAAGTCTTATCTCTCAAACCTTTATGGTTTAAGAGATATTCACAAGCAAAGTTTCCCCCTCCCGCCCCTTTTTCCTAGTGTAAGCCATCTCTTCTCAGATGTGAATCTGGTTGTAAGACCAGACAGATAACAGCAGGGGACAATCTTCCTTGTATGAAAACAATGAAAGCCCTTCCCCCCTTGACAAGTTTTTCAGCTTTTTCCCTTATCTTAATTAAAGATTGTCCCTCTCTGTAGTCTACCTGGGCACCTCCCTTCTGATCTGGCTGAATAGGGGGAGGGATACTTTGCTTGTGAATATCTCTTAAACCATAAAGGTTTGAGAGATAAGACTTATATTGTTCTTCATGTTTTTTTAATGTCTACAAAATAAAATAAAGACAAAACGAAGTATTACTATCCCTGTAATTATTCATGATAACTTTGAATTGGCATTTTCAATCCTTATATTTATTCCACTTTCTTTTACCTGCAGTCTAGAAAGCAGTGTGGAATTTGGTTGAATCTATAAAAGTTTGCAGGAGCTGTGGGTGTGCTTCAGTGTGTGTGTCACTTTAGCCACCCTTTCTTTGGTCAGCTGAGCAGGCACCACAAGTAAACAGAGACTGATGTACTAAGTACAGTTTTGGGGCAAGATTGCTGCACCATATGGAAAAAATACACATTTCTACTGATTTATATTCTGTTTTAACCCCTTAATGAATGAGAGATCTCCAAAACATTTCTAGGGTTTTAAGATTTACTGACATCAGTTTACATTTTTGGAATATTAATTTGTTCCCCGTGGTGCAGCTGGTTTACTCCAGGATTGCTGCAGTTTTGTGTAGTACATTAATCTCAGCAGTGATTGTTTTCTAAAAAGAAGGGTAACCAGGCTACATTATTCTGGGTGGATAATGTCACAAAAAAGGTACATAGTCACTGACAAAAGGAACTGGGTCACTGACCTAGCATGACCTGACTGAAAATCAGTTGTGGATCAAAGTAGGGCTAATGTACTATGCATAACTGGAGAAATTGTAGGACAAACCAACTGCACCATGGGGACAAATACAAATTCCCTAAAGTTCCATTGTTTTATATGGAGCTTTTACTCCTTGAATACTAGATATGTCTCCAGTATATCGTTTTGCAATGTGACTGTGGTGATTACTCTAACATTGAAAGAATAAATTACATTTTGATTCATTCAATTTATAATACTTATCTGTCCTTGCTTTTTTGTTCCACAGGAACTCAGCACTTTACAGGGCAAATTGGGAACTACAGCTGAAACGTCTGTTTCTCTCATTGAAGTCGATGCAGTTAAATCATTTGACCTCACCACCGCACTGAACAAAATGAGAGCTGAATATGAAAAGTCTGTTCAGCAGCACAAAGAAGATGCAGAGGCATATTTCAGAGCTAAGGTAATTCATTTCTAAATAAGGCCTAGATTACATTGCATGTAATAAGTGTTATCAGGAGTAACATAAAAACATTGTTAATAAGGCTGAAAAAAGACACAAGTCCATCAAGTTCAACCTGTGGCTCACAACCCAGTGACATGAGAATTATATAACTTTCCTGCTATCAAATAAGTTAGTCTTTAGCATGCCTTCCTGATTTGCCTAATAATACACAGTATAACCCTGTATGTTCCCTTTTGAAAGAAATGTATCTAAACTTCTCTTAAATGTATTCATTGCATCTGCCATAGCCACATACTTGGGCAAGGAATTCCATGATTTAACAGACCTTACTGTAAAAATAACCCCTTCCTCTGCTAAACCTCCTTTCCTCTAATCTCAACTGGTGCCCAAAACTGCACTACATATTCAAGGTGATGTCTTATCAATGATTGTACAACAGCAAAATGATGTTATCCACTTTTGCTTCAATACCACTTTTTATGCAAGACAGGATTTTGTTTGCTTTTGCTACTGCTATTTGACACTGGTCACTGTTTCCAAGTTTGTAGTTTACAAGGATACCCAGGTCTTTCTGTAGCAACGAGTCCCCTAAAATGATTCCAATAAGTTTATAAATAGCATTGGGATTTTTTCTTCCCAAATGCATGACTTTACACTTTCCCACATTAAACTTCATATTCCGTTTGGTTGCACAATCTGCCATTTTATGTAAATCCATCTGTAGAGCACACATATCATGTTCTGAATTAATTGCCCTGCAAATATTGATATTTTGCTTTCTATATTTAATTCTAGGTCATTTATAAACATGTTAAAAACCAGTGGACCTAGTACTGAACCCTGAGGTACTCCACTGTCTACTTTAACTGTATTGGAGAATTGTCCATTTACAACCACACACTGTTCCCTATCCTTCAACCAGTTTTCTATCCAATTGCAAAGGTTATCACCTAGCCCCAATGTCCTTATTTTATACCCCAGCCTTCTGCATGGCACTGTATCAAATGCCTTTGCAAAATCTAGATATACTACATCAACTGCCTTACCATTATCTAGGTTGCTACTTACGTCTTCATAGAAACTGAAAAGATTAGTTTGGCATGATCTATTCTTCATAAAACCATGTTCATTGCTGCTAATAATCTTATTTTTAGTGGTGTACTGTAATCCTGAATATAATCCCTTATTTCCCTTCTAGCAGTTTTCCCAATACAGAAATCAAACTCACAGGTCTATAATTCCCAGGTTCTGTTTTAGTTCCTTTCTTAAGTAGAGGCACTACATTAGCTCTTCGTCAATCCTATGGCTCTGATCCTGTGGAGAGGGAATCTTTAAAGAATAAAAATAGGGGTCCTGCCAACACTGCACTGAGTTCCTGAAGAACCGTTGGATATATACCATAAGGACTCGGTGCTTTATCAGTCTTAATTTTGTTCAGTCTTCCCATATCTGAAATTTTATTGTTTTATTTGTTACTTGATGAGGCTCTTCTACCATTCCTTGTTCCCTTTTATATACTGATGCAAAGAAAGTTTTTAGAACATCTGCTTTTTCCTTATCCTTTCTAATCAACTCACCCATCTAATTTCTGAAAAGTCCAATGTACTCCCTTTTAAGTCTTTTGCTATTTATATATTTAAAAAACCTTTTTTAGATTAGTCTTGCTCTCCCTTGCAATTTGAGTTTCATTATCTATTTTTTGCTAACCTAATTGCCTTCTTGCAAACTTTGTTGCTCTCCCTGTATTTTAAGAAATAATGTTCATTTCCTTCAGACTTAAATAGTTTAAATGCTCTTTTCTGCTTGCCATTTCCTTCTTTACATTTGCAGTTAACCGCATTGTCTGTGATCTACTTCTTTTGCATTTGTTCCCCAATAGTATATACTGTTAGGTACAATTCTGCAACCTAAATTTGAATTCTGACTATTTTTCCTCAGTATTTTTGCCTTTAAATAATTTATCTCAGTCTATGTGTTGCACTGAAGTGCTTAACAATTTGAAGTTAGCTTTTTTAAATTTAAGAGTTTTGGTAGAGCCTATACGGTTTTACTGTGCCAAACTGATCTCAAATGTAACCATGTTGTCATCACTGTTTCCCAAATGTTAATTTACCTTAATATTGGACACCATTTCTATGTTATTCATTATCACTAGGTCCAATATGTTGTTATTTCTTGTCGGTACTTCCACCATTTGTTAATACCATCTCTCCTAAACAGGGAATAGCCCTCTATATTTCCAGCCCAATCATGTATCAATCCACCATGTTTCAGTTATATCAATTATTTCCAAATGCTCATTAACCGCCAGCTATTCTAGTTTTCCTATTTTATCTACAATACTTCTTGCATTTGCTAGCATACAATTAATTTTGAAGTTTTTACATAGTTTACCCCTTACATGCCTTTTTTCTACAGCTTCATCTAATAGGAGTTCCTCCCTATTAACTACATTTATCAGCAAGCCTTCTCCACCCCCATGATCATTTAGTTGGACCCAGTTCCTATCCGCTCTATCTACCCAATTTTTGCTATCTATACCCTCCCCTCCATTTCCTAGTTTAAAAGCCCCTCCAACCTTCTTAGCATTGTCTCCCCTAGCACTGTGTCTCCCCTGTGCAATCCATCACTTCCATATAGATTGTACCCTAAAGCAGAGTCAGCCCAGTGCTCTAAAACCCCAAACCCTCCTTTCTCACCAATGCTTGAGACATACATAAAGCTCCATGAGCTCCCTTTGCCTACCTGCACTGGAGCATGGCATAGGTAGTATTTCAGAAAACATTACCTTAGAGGTCCTTGCCTTGAGCTTGACCCTAAATCCCTGAAATCATTGTTTAGGGACCTCCGTCTTCCTCCTGCTTTGTCATTGGTACCAATATGTACCAAGACAGCTGGAACGCTTCCAGCCCCTACCAATAATCTGTCAGCCCAGTCCAAACCAGAGCACCCAGGAGACAACATACTGTTTGGCATTCATGTTCCAGGGAGCAGATTACCCTATCTACCCTCCTAATAATAGAGTACCCTATTACCACCACCTGCCTTGGTTTCTTCCTACTCTGCATCCCATCTAAACTGGAAGTAGGACTGTTACCCTGGTTGCTAGAGGAACCAGCCCTATCCAGTATTGCCAATTCTGAGCTGTCCACATCAACATCTTCACACAATCTTGCAAATCTGTTTTATCTAACATATTTCCATTGATGTTTGTGGAGAAATGTGTAGATAAAAACCTTAAAATAGGTATCATTTGCAATAAAATCCTATACTGTTTTTGGTCTATTAACCCCTTAGTGACAGCCGCGTGGTACTTAACGCCTGTGGTACTTTTTTTTTTTTTTTTAAATGAGTCCGGAGTCCCCGAGCAGCGTGCAGCCGCACGGAGACCCAGACTTCAGGGACTTACCAGGTACGTCCTCTGTCACTAAGTGACAGTTTCTGCGGGATGTACCTGGTAAGTCATTTGTCGTTAAGGGGTTAATCAAAAAGCTTTTTTTTTATTGCACTGAAATCCGTGAAATACTGCAGTTTCCTCCCATTAAATATTCACAGCTAGTGTGGAGGCAGACAAGGAGAGAGAGCTGGAGGTGTTTTATTTAAAGAGTATTGGTAGCAGCCAGTTGCACTCTGGACAAGAGGTGTATGGGGGGCATAGGAGAAAGGAGAGCTGAAACAAATTAATACACAAATGCACAAAGGGCCTTATACACAAACGAGAAGAGCAATTATGGAGCAAACCAACTGCACCAGTGGGCAGAGAGCAAGCTTCCCATGGGGCTTTTAACCCCTTGAATGCTAAATAGTTTTGTAGTGCATTGCTGCGCAATGTGTTGGAGACCTCTATAGCATTGAAGGAGTTAAAATCACCATTTAAATCAAAGGGAAATCTTATTTATCCTCTATCTCGGGTGCTGTTGTTTTGTTTCAGACTTGTTCCTCCTTTCTTTTATGACCAAGGCCCTTAATAAAGGCAACTAACTTGAAAACAAGTAATATGACTATACTGAACTCAGTCCTTTGTAAGTTATTCAATATTACCACCACCTCTGTCATTAGCAGCATTTTAAAAGACCCTAATTATGCAGGACTGCCCCAAACTTCCTGTCCTACCTCCTTCACTATCTGAAGCTACCAGTGGCAGGCAAATTGCAATTGACAGTACAGCAACCAAGAGGAATCCCTGCTGCATCTGGGAGTTCACAGCAACAGCTCTGTGGAGAAGAAGCCCATGGAAAACCTGTACAGTTAGGGTTGTAGGTTTATAATGCTACTACTACCAGTGGTGGATGTAATGACATTTAACTAGTAAATTCCTGAATTTAACATATTTACTTTTCATGTTGCTGTCTTTTAAAGATAGTTAATTCGGTTAGCAAAATATACGATGCCCTGTTGCGCTGGTCACACTGATATAAATGAATAATTATTTTTGTTCTTCACAGATTGAAGAGATAAACAGTGAAACAGCAAAAACATCAGAAGTCGTTGCCACAGTCAAAGCAGAAATCACTTCCACCAAAAAAGACTTACAAACATTAAACACAGAACTACAGTCACTTCTTTCAGTGGTAGGTATCCATTAATTAATTTTGGAATATCATATGATATTGTACATTTAAAAGAACAGTGACATTTACATATTACATTTGCTTTTAGCAGGAAATGTTCTTTAGAAAATATTTAGCTTTTGAATTATATTTTATATTATTATATGTGGATGTCCTAACAACTACTTAGTGCCAATTTGCTAAGTAATTCAGAAAATTCTGCCCGTAACTCCTTTTGCAACAAGAGGATTCATTGGAACAGTGTCATTACTTTCCTTTGCACCTTGTTTAACACCAGGGGAAATGGCATAACTTTATTCTCCTGCATATGCACTGAGGCAGGAGTGCAAGTCTTTCTATAATTTAAGTCTTAACAGTGATGAAGTGTGTTCTCTGTAGGCGCTAAAGCGATCACATGCTCTAATGCATACCACTAAGTGCAGTTACTGGCACTGGAGGGTTCTCACAACATCCCCCCCCCCCCCACACACACACACACACACACACACATACACTGTATTGTAAATTAGTATTTGACTCGTACTGCAGTTTTAATATTACTATGATTCCATCCTTTGTCATTGCAGTAGAAATTCCATTAACCCTTTGAGTGCTAGAGGGGTACGGAAGACATTGCAAAGCAATGCGTTCCATACCCCTCTGGCACTCAAAGGGTTAATGATCAGCTGCTCAGTTCGGAAGATCATTGTAAAAGGTCATGAAGTGTGCAGTAGATAAAGCCATTCCTGTTTCAGAGACTATTGACATGAGCATGCGAAAACAACTTCGGTAGCTGAAGTCTGTCTTATGCTAAGTTTTAAAATATACTCACATGGGAAGCTTGAAAAGAGCTGTTATAAAGCTTTTTCTTCCTGTATTATCTTGGCAGTGTTGTAGGGGGAATGGTCAATGGATGACCCACTCCATTAATAAGACATATATAAAAGGCTAACAACAATGTGTGTTGACATACGTTGGAGGTTGAAATGAACATTGTTACCTCCATTGCACTCCAAGTCAAAAATCGTAATGGTGGCCCCATAGGGTGCTAGTTAAGCCTGCTGAAACTTCCCTGTGTTCTGCACTAAATGCAGGAAAGTTTCAGCATGGTGTTACAGGTTACATTAATGTGAGGCAATTGTTAAGCATGTGAATTCCTGGGTAGATCATAGTTTACATAAGCAATCACAGATGAAGACAAAATGTATTAGCAAGGAATAACACCTCAAAACTCCCATGTGAGCAAGCCTTTACTTATACAGCTCATAGCACGGCTCAACCAGCTTCATAAAAATGCACAAGCTCAATAACTTTAACTTTTTAAAAAATAATAGTCTTTTTATGTAATAAGATAAGGTGATTGTTAAACATTACTGTCACTTAGTGGATTTGCATCATTTAAGGTAGAGAGGGGTTCACAAAAGTTCAAGTTCACAGTTGCTCTGTTTCAGTTAATTAGTTGAGCATGTCCACTGGTGCTCATATGCCTAATTTGAAGGTTAGAAAAGGGCCTGCGACATTATTGAACTCAAAGGGTTAATATAACATGTGATGTCTTCTCCCCATATTATCCTTCTCTCTTATATCTCTTCACTCATTGCTCATCACTATCCCATTTCTTCCCCCTCCACTGCCCCTTTCTCTTCCACTTCTCTGTCCCTTGCCATTTTCCTCACTTTGCCTTGTTCCCCCATCTCCTTTCCTTTCTTATCCACCTTTACTCTTTCTCTCCCCCTTTGCACTCTCTCTTCCCCCATTAGTAGTCATACAGTTGTAAGCTCTGTGGTATTACTAGTGTAGCAGCTCTGTGGTATCACTTGTGTAGCTTCATTTCAATTGTAAGCTGTGTGGTATTTCTTCTGTAGGTTCCTGTCGGTGGTAAGCTCATTGGTATCATTAGTGTAGTTTCATTTCAATTGTAAGCTTTGTGGTATCACTATTGTAGCACCATTTCAAAAGTAAGTTCTTTGTTATCATTTGTGTAACGCCACATCAAATGTACTCTTTGTAGTATAACTACTGTAGTACCATTTTAACTTGGAGCTCTGTAAGATTACTGTTGTAGCTCCATTTCAGTTGTGAGCTCTGTAGTATCCCTAGTATAGGTTCATTTAAATTGTAAGCTTTGTGATGTCTATAGAGTTCCTTCATTTCAATTGTAAGATCTTTGGTGTCAAGAGTGTAGCTATATGTCACTTGTAAGCTGTGTGTTATCACTAGAGTAGCTATAATTCAATTGGATGATCTGTGGTATCCTTAATGTAGCACAATCTCTACTGTAAACTCTGTAGTATCAATTGTGTAGCTCATGTCTGTGTAACTCTGTGGTATCAAAGTTGTAGCGCCATTTCAATTGTAATCTTTTTGGTATCAATAGTGTATTATCATTTTAATTGTGAGCTCTGTAGCATCTCTGATGTAGCACCATTTCAATTTTGAATCTCTTCAAGGAATCATCCATCAACATTGTTCAGGATGATGGTCAGCCTGATTCATCCCAGTTGTACCACCAGGCGTGTTATGGATCTCTTTTAGCTGGTCTCAGTCAACAACTACTGGGAGCTTCCTGCTGGATTAAACTGGACAACTTGTAACATAGATCCTTGACTCACATGCTCTTTAAAGTGTCTAGGGGGGATAGTTGGTCCCTGACATTTGGAACTAGTTAACAGGTCACTTGCCGAGGAAATGGTCCCAGGCTTCTTCAAACCTACTCAGGTGGGCTTCAGGGCTAGTCATAGGACCCAGTTGACCTTGGTGTGTGTCACAAAGAACTTATTGATGGCTCTAGACTGGGGTTGTAGTTCAACCCTTTTCATGCTTGATCTTTCTGTGGCCTTTGAATCAACTGACCATAGTATATTGGTGAAGTGCCTGCAGAACCTAGCTGGTACTAGGGGCATTATCTTGCTTTGGTTGTCCTCTTTCTTGCAGAGTAGGAACAAGCAGGTGACAGTGGGTCCTTTCTTCCTTTTGAAGATGCTCAGGACTGCATTCTGTTGCCTCTGTGGTGGGGGCTGAGTGCCATCAGTACTCTGATGTCCAGATCTCATTCTTGGGTAGCTCGGTAACCACCTCAAAGTTATTATCTGATTGTTTGGCTGACATTTCTACAAGGCTGGAGTCAAACTCCTGAGGTTGAATCTGTGCAAGACTGAGATGAGGATTTTAGTCTCTCAGAGCAGACTAAGGTGAGGGCAAGGGGAGTTTTTTATCCCTATGAAAAAACGGGTTGAGTCCTCTGCCTGTCAGGCAAGTGAGATATAGTTTTAGTGCAGTCAAGGACATTCATTAAGGGGCATTCAAAGTCAGTTAAGGTAGTGAGGGTAATTAAAAATGAGGGCAGTTATGATCTGTGAAGTATGTATGTGAGTGACTTTTTTTCATAATTTTTTCATTTTTTATTTTCTTTATAATAATTTTTTATAAAATGTATATTTCTTTTAATATATTTTTTTTTTGTAAGAAGAGACATGCTCAGTATTGTCAACAAGAAAGACTTGTTGGGGACAGGGGTGAACTAGAGGAGAATCATCCTCATCAGGGAGGAGCAGGCCATGGCTAAATCAGTGTGTCTCTCACTTGCTAAGGAGAGGTACCAATTGTTAGAATGCCATTGGTACTGCCACCTCCACCAGCAGTAGCACTGCAGTGGATGCCCGGCTAGTGTCATCTGCACCAAATCCAGATGCACCAGCCTTGTCAACAAGCAAATAAATAGCAGAGATAATTCATCTGAGTCTTTCAGTGCACTCCACAGATTTCTTCACTAGACGAACATGGAGGTGGGTGTATTAGGTGACAGATATCATCTTGTGAGTGGACAGCAGGAGGATATAGTGGTAGATCCTGTGAGTAGGTAGGAAGAAAAGGTGCAGGTTCCTGTGAGGGGTCTGCTATGGCTCTGAGTGGGCAAGAAGAGGTGCAGGTTCCTGTGAGTGGGCAGGAAGAGGACCAGGTTCATGTGACAGCAGCTGTAGGGGGTAAGGAGGAGAATCAGAGAGACAGAGCCCAAAGATCATCATGTGCTGGGTCACACTCTGGCTCTTCAGCACGTTTCGGCACAAGAACATAATCTCCTCCTGCACTGAAGTCCTCTGTGTGGGAATTTTTCTCTCTGTGGTCTGGAATAGTGAAGGAACCTACAATTGCTTTATACACCCTGTTTCAACATACAGTAAAGAGGGGAAAGGAGAGATCCCACCTTGGAACATCTGTATTAATAAAACAGATGAAGCATAGGCATTCTGATGTCTATGCCACTTTTGCTGGTGCTGACTCTGCAAGTACTTCTACTAACCCTTTTCAAAAAAGTGGACACAAGAAAACATCGACTAATAAGAATACCAGATTGGCTGCAGAGACCTGCCATCAGCTAGCACAAATCCCCCATCAGCCTTTGCAGCTACCACCAAAAGTGGCTCCCCTCCCAACTTCCGTATCCGTTCAAAGTGTTCCCACTTAGTGCCAAATTCCTCTACCAGTGTTATTACTCCCAATGTGTGGACACAAATTGCACAAATATGGCAATTTGTGTCCACATATTACACTCAGTGTGTCACAATGAATACACGGTACAAACAGAATACAAATTATACAAACAGAATGCAGGGCATAAGAGAACACCTAAGAACCATTCGTCCTGCAGAATATGAGCGCCTTGTAGCGCAGGTCAGTGAATTATTTTTATTCTTATTTTTTTGAGGTGTTCTTTTTGTTGGTTTTTGTTTTGTTTTAATAATTGTGTGCATGTGGCTTCTGCAGAGCTGAGTTTTTTTTTATTTCTGTTCATACATTTATTTTGCTTTAAGTTTTTCACCTCCAAATAATGTTTCTTTGCATACCATTGTGTAGGCTATTATACAAACAAAATATATTTTTAGCAAACATTTTTGTAGGGTCATTTTTTTTGGCCGCTGTAAGTCAAGCAAGAAAACAATGAAGTGTTTGTATTACAGTCAAAGGCATCAAAAGTATAAAACAGAAAAACACCTCTTTTTTGCACCCTCCCTTTTCTATCAACAAAAGAAATGTAATAAAACGGGTACATATGAATATTTTGAAGTGCCCGCAAAATATATATGGCATGACATAATATAAGGAATTAATTTGGTTTGTGATCCAGTGAACTATGTGACTGCCATTGCGAGTCAGGAACAAATTTGTTTTAATTGGAAATGGTTTCAATGGGTTTCTTTTTTGCCTTCCTCTGGATTAACAGGGGTGATTTGGCATTTTCAGCCTCATCAACTGTTACTATGTAATTTGCTGAATTAAAAAAAAGACACTATGAAAAAAATATATGAACAGACACATAAAAACATTGCTTACAGATAGGCAATATATGCTATATACAAGTTTAAACTTTAGCGAATGGTATGAAGCAAGCATTGCAGGGGTGTCTTCAGTTGTATTTTTTAAATGTATTTATTTTGGGTATTTGTACACATGCCACATACCACACTGTATACATTGTACACATATATATTATTGACTGTGACTTGTGAGTTTTTTCTTTTCCTAGTTTAATATACATGGCAGTATATGTATGGGGAGGTGTCATGCAACACTATGCATTGTAGAATTACTTTTTATTTTATTAAACATGACAAATGTATTCCTATTGTGGAAGCCTGAGTTGAGTGTAGACTTGGTGCATTAATATTGTGCATGAATACTAGATTTCTGACAAAAAAAAATTAAGTTAACTAGTTGAGCAAAAAGATAATTACTAGTTGAGTGGTAAAAAGCAATAGACCAACTGAGTTACATACATATAATGCTTTTTTTGTTCATTGACATAATCCCAGATTAGTGGTAAAATTCTAGCTTTGTCTATACAATGTATTTCATTTTATGAATAAAGTAGTCTACTTGTTCTTGTATCTCTAATTATCTTATCAGCTTTGAGGTGAATCAACTAATATAACAATATTTTATAGTGTAGCAACTGGACATAGCGTTATAATAATTCAGAGTTAATGCTCTGTTAAGCCTTTAAAAAGTATAAGTATATAAACTAAATAAATATGCATCTTTAACATTTAATACAAACAAACATTGTGTAAATATGTGTGTCTATATACTTCATATGTGCTTTCTCATGCTGTGTTGTGTTTTTTTACTATTTGCTAGTAAATGGTATGCTTATAGCCGTTTTGAAACAGGCATTTATTTTTATTTCAACATAACATGCATAGCATGCATTATGTATATATAGTGTGACCTTGTAGGCTTGTTTGTCATATGCATCTGTTGCATATATGGTATGGAATGTGTATCAGATGTATAAGGTATGCAGACTTTTGGAGCCTGTGAGTTACTAATTTTTCAAATAAGTTTGAATCAGTTCTGAGTGTTCTGGTTTAAAGTGATAGTAATGTTTCACAAAAAAGCAGCTCAGATTAATCTTCTTAGTATTTGGGCCATGGGGAGTGTTATTTCAATACTGTCAGAGTTGTAGTTCAAGAGTAATTGAATGATAAAATATCCCCCTCCCACCCCCTTCAATAGCTACATTGAAAGATGATGATGATGTTGTAGGCACAGGAATGCCCTTGTTGGAGAGTAAAGTTCTTTATAACGCATAGAGAGCTTCCATTCAGATGGGATATGGGATCCAGGGAGACCTAGACAGGTGGAAATTCATAATTTGGAAGACAAATAAGGTAATCTTCTGTCAGGATAACTAGAGTCATGGGTACTCATGTTTGCCATGCAGAGGATATGGTTGATTGTTGGGAGGGAATTGGCATGACCCAGTTGTCATGGCATCTGTTGGTACCAATGATAAAGTCAGTGGGAGACATAGATCCATTATGTCTGTTTTCCATGATTACAATCTTAAGTAAAATAGCTCTAAAGTAGTGTTTTCTAAAATACTACTAGTGCCACATCCTACACCAAGAAGGCAACAGAAGATTATGGAGTTACATTCATGGCTAAAGGTTTAGTGTAAGTAGGCAGGATTTGCGTTTCTAGAGCAGTATACTAGAAAGATATAAAGCGCAAAGAAGAGCAGGGCAAACTATCTAAGTGTAGTAAATATATTAGAACAAAAGAAAGTAAAATCAAATGGATAAACCCCCTAGAAGTGGACATACATTTGGCCCATCTTGCACTTATAGCTTCTCTGGGTCATTTTCCTTTGTAGCTAAGGTTTTGTGTCGACCTCAGTTTCCATTATTGTCAACTTCTCTGGATCTGCACTATTATAGTGATGAAGTTCACCTGATCACTTTCTCATATAGCGCATATCCTGACCAGTAAAGGTAATAATTATCAACATGTGTGGGAAATGCCATTTAGATTGCATAGCAGCCACCGTCATGTTGCCAGGACAGGGGCAGGTTCTCACAGGGATCGTAGGAGGGACCAGAGTCACTAATGGGAGTGCTGGTGTATCATGGAGGTACAATCCACTTCCTCAAACCCCTGATATTCAATGGGATGTTATTTTCAATGACAAAAATATAGGAAGAATACAGTATTTGTTCAAAAGGCTTTTGATAAATATACTCATCAATAATATACTATTGGATAATAAATAAATGAGGACCAATGCGTTTAACAGAAAGATGGGGGGGATGAAGCAGGCTTTTAAATTGGTTAAGTCAGAAGGGTCAGTTGCTTCATTTAAAAAATATAAAGTATGCAATAGAATCTGCAAATATGAAATTATAGGCTAGCATATAAATAGCAAAAAAAAATAAAGGTTGGAATTGCATCCTTCTGAAATATCTTAGCTTTTCTACTTTTCATTTCTTGGTTTATTTTGTGATTTTGGACTGCAATTTATTATTCAGCCCATGAAAATTTTCACTTTGGAACCTATAAATCTTGTTAAACGAGATGCTAATACTACACACAGATGGTATTTCTACAATAGAGAATCAACTGAATTATCTTAAAAAAATTTAATAAAGGAATATTTGTTTTTATATCATGCATTTAAAAAATGTATTTTATGATGGAAGGCATCAATATATTGTATTTGCAGATGTTAATTTAACCCCTTAAGGACCCATGACGGTCCTGCACCGTCATGGGTTGTTATACCCTTAACGACCCATGACGGTCCAGGACCGTCATGGCTTAAATGATAGCAGCGTGCCTCCGTGCATGCTGCTATCATTAAATCCAGGCTGAGACTGAGCGCTCTGAGACCGGGGCATTCAGTCTCAGCCCTTCTTCCTTCCTCCGGTTCATGTGATCGCCGTATCAGCGATCACATGTACCGGCATAGTGACAGACAGAGGCAGCATGCAAAGCATGCTGTCTGTGCCTGTCTCGTCTGCCTCTGTCTCCCTTGCTCTCAAAGTAAGGGAGACAGAAGTAGACGGGAGACACCTAGTGGTTTAAAAAAATACAGCAGTTCGGGGTATTAACCCCTTCACTGCTGGTGCAGGAGGCTGGCTAAATGCAGGTCAATTTTTGACCTGCAATTTTACACTTTTTTTTCTTTTAAAAAAACACAACACACTTTTTTTTTTTTTTTTTTTACAAAAACATTTTTATTTTAAAAAAATATATATAATTAAACAATATTACAAGTGTGATTGTTGTGGAGCCATGTAATACACTTATATACACCACCAAATGCCAGGGACAAAAAAGTGTCAAAATAGGGTGGGAAAAAGTGACATGGGGATTTTCACCCAGGGGGGACAGTGGCCACTTTAAACTGCACATTTTGTAGGTATGACTGACCGGTCATACCTTTCATGCAGTCTCCATAAAAAATTAACCCTTTGTGGCCAATTGATCCTAAGAGAAAAATCAAAAATGGTGTTTTTTTTAAGTTTTTTTACCTTTTTTTTTTAATTTTAATAAAGTGAATGGTGGGTTATCCATATAAATAGGGTATCAAATGAAAGCCCTATTTATGCTTAAAAAAACAGTATATAATTTATGGGGGTGGAATAAAAGCCTAAGAGGGAAAACACTGTTGAACAAAGACATAGTCAAAAAGGTCAGAATTGCTCCGGTCCTTAAGGTAAAACGACCTCAGATTTTCCCGGTCCTTAAGGGGTTAAACATGAAAGGTACAATATTAAAACAGACTTGCTCATTATGCTATATAAATTATTCATGACTTTAAAAGTTTAAAACATTTTGCCGTATTTTACTTTTCCTTACCAACGTATTGACTTTTCAAGGATTTATCATGCTTAAATGAATAATTTTGTTTTGTTAGAACTACACACTTGAAAGCAACCTGGCAGAGGTAGTAGCAAGATCCAGTGTGGGAGTGGCAGAGTATCAAGCACAGATTACCAGCTACGAATCTGCGATCGAATCTGCAAAAGTTGAGCTCCACAAAATAATCGTGAACTATCAGGAATTGCTGGATATAAAGCAGGCTTTGGATGTAGAAATATCCACCTACAAAAAACTGTTGGAGGGGGAAGATATTAAGTGAGTACATAAGCAAATTCAAAAGATTCACTTAATTTGTATTTGTCATAATAGTTTCTTTCAAAATATTCTGCTTATCTGGGAAAAAATACTACTACTACTTTTGCCAAGTTTATGAAAGAAATTCCTTCTTGACTCCAAATCAACAGCCTATCTGCATTGAAACTATTTATCAAAATTCTCAATATTATTCTCTGCTAGATATGTATCCATTTCTTTTTCTAAAGCAGTCAGTGTCTGCAAGCACAACATATAATTCCATAGCTTACTGTAAAAAATCCCTGCCTTTGTTTTAATCGAAAGAACCTTTCCTCTAGAATTAATGGATGACCTCTTTTTCTTAGCTCAGCTCTTTTCATGAATAATTCATTGTATAGTTCTTTGTATAGACCCTGAATTTATTTGTAAATGGTAATAATATGACCCCTTAGATTTCTCTTCTCTAATGTAAACAAACCTAGTTTGGCTAGTCTCTCTTTATAGCTCAGATCCTCCAATCCTTTTTATCAGTTTTGTTGCACATCTGCACTTTTTCCATTTTAATAATGTGTTAAGAACTGGTGCCCAAAACTGTACTCCTTATTCTGGATGAGGCCAAACCAAGGATTTATATAGAGGTACAATAATATTAGCACCCTGTGCATCTATGACTCTTTTTATGCAAGCTAATACCCTATTTGCTCTTGTAGCAACTGTGACTGCACACTGCTGTTAAATGATCTATCAGTATTCCTAAATCTTTCTCTAATGAGGATTCCACAAATTGTTTCCATTTTGGATTGAGATTATATAAATTGTGCTTTGCAACAAATACTATTGTAACACAGTTTGCTTTTAGCTATCCATCTTTCAACTTCAGAGAAATCATGCTGTAATATGGATTAAAGTTGAGATACATATGAATTTTTAGCATAGATTTTGGTGCACAGAAGAGGATTTGAAAACCATGGGCAGATCATTTATGAATAAAGAAAATAGAAGAGGGCCAAGAATGGAGCCTTGGGGAACCACACTTGTTACTTTGCGTGGAAGGGAAATATTGTCAGCAATAGACACATACTGTGTTCTGTCTGATAAATAGGATCGAAACAGGTTAGAGAATGATGAATCCTGAACTTTTAAGTTTGATTATCAGAATATTATAGTCTACTATATCAAAGGCTTTTGGAAAATAGCTCCAGTGAGTTCACCATTTTCCATGCCAGTCTGGATATCACTGCATACTTTTAGGACGGCAGTGACTGTTGAGTGTTTTGGATGAAAGCCTGATTGAACCAGGTTTTACCTGAACACATTTCTCTAGGATTTTAGATAATGTGGGGAGTAGGGGTATTGGTCTGAAATTTGATACTACATTTTTATCCCCACTTTTGTGGATATGCACAACTCTAGCCACTTTCCAGGCTTTGGGCATATATCCAGATGACACGGAGGCATTAATTAGGGATGTAATAGGATGGCCAGTGACCAAGACACTGAGCTTTAATTATATGACTGGTTGTTGGTCAGGCCCAGTTTGAGATTTTATTTTTTGGACTGAGGAGATGGTCATATATTGCACTTTCATTTACTGGCATCAAATTGAATTCACTAGTATCATTGGACCAGGTTGTAGGCGACAGGGACTGTTCTATGCACAACCTATTGTACAATTAACTTTGTTTTGTACAATCAGGGTGCTGCACATCTAACATAGTAGCTGTTGAATGCTAGTTTTGTTTGCTTTGTGCAGGTATTTTGTAATTACCTGTATGCAATGCGATCATAAGCAGAACAAGTTTGTTTAAATTTTGTCCATAAGGCAACTCTGAAATGATATAAATGCAGCATGTCAGCTGAGACCCAAGATAGATGGTCTCCCCTTACCTTTATCTTCCTTAGTGGTGCATGGGTATTACAGACCTGTAAGAATTCTGAGTCAATTGCTGAGTCTAGATCAGGTATTAGGTATATTCTATACCACTGGTAATTTCTTAGCTAATTTAAGAAAGACTGGAGATTAAATTATTTCTAAATGATCTAGTAAGTATGACTTTCGTATAGGGTTGCACCGATACCGATACTGGTATTGGTATCGGTGCCGATACCAGCATTTGCGGCGGATGCCAGCACCGATACCCTGTGTCAGGGTCAGTGCTGCAGAGAGGGAGCCCGGGGAGCTGCTCACAATGCTCCCCGGTCACCTCTCTCACTCCTGCAGCGTCGGAGCATTGCCGCGGGTTACCATGGCAACGCTCCGACGCTGACCTCTGCCGGGGCTCGCGAGAGAACAGCGAGCACCCAGCAGAGGAGAGTAAGGGAGGCAAGATGGGGCAGCGGGTGGTGAAAGAGGCAGAGAGGGGGGCCAAGAGGGAGAAAAAGGCAAAAGGAGGGGGGATCAGGAGAGAGAGAGAGAGGCAAAAGGGTGAGTCAAGGAGAAGGAGGGGGAGAAAGGGAGAGAAAAAGCCAACGCAAAAGGAGGGGGAGAAAGAGGGGTAGAATGAAGCAAAAGGTGGGAATCAAGAGGGGGAGAGAGTCAAAAGGGGAGAATCAAGAGTCAAGAGGTGGTGTATGTATGTATGTGTGTGTGTGTGTGTATATATATTTCAAGTACTCACCAATACCAATTACCAATACTTTTTTTTGCGGTCATTTGCCAGTTTTCCAAGTACCTAAAGCATATAGGTACTTAGAAAACTGGCAAATGACCGGAAAAAAAAGGTATCGGTAATTGGTATCGGTGAGTACTTGAAAAAAGTATCGGTACACGTACTTGGTCTTAAAAAATCGGTATCGGTGCATCTCTACTTTCGTACATAATTTGATTGGTTTTATTTTGCGAACACAGTAGACTATGGAGTGATCATTAAAAACATTTGCCAGTATGCCCAACTCTTGAATTCTGCTTGGGTATGATAAAAGCATTAAGTCTAGCAGAGTATGGTTGGATGTTTTAGGATTTATTAGAGTAGGGGAGGAGATTAGCTGTGATAAGTTCAGTGTCTTAAACAATGAGCAAAATCTTTCATTTATGGTGTCCAGCAAATTAATATTAAAGTCTCCAAGAACCAACGGCTCACTTTTCTTTTTTTGAGTAGCAATCTCATTGAGGTGGTGGGTTATGTCTAAAAGGGATTATGCTGGCATATTAGGCGGCCAGTAGATGCTAACAATTATGATATGTGTTGAGAAGGGAATAACAGTTTTTCCAGCAATGTATTCATAAGAATCAGAGTTATTAGAGTAATTTAAGAGTGTAAAGTTTATGGACTCTTGTGTGTATATCATTACTCCTCCTTCTCACTTTGTGTATTCTTTCCTAAAGCATGAATATCCTTGAATGGCAACAGCAGTATCAGTTATTTTAGGGCTTAGCCAGGATTCAGTGAGAATAAGGATCTTCATTTTGTATACATAACACCATGATTTTAGTTCATCCATTTTTGGCCGTACACGGCGTATGTTGCAGTGCACAAAAGATACCTTTTTTAAGTGAGTTGCCATTTGTTGCTGTTTGAGTTCCAGGTTTGGTTTCTATGCCATTTGCCAAGGCAAGTAATGAAATGCATAAAAATGTAGTGAGAGTTGCAAGCCCCACCCCGCTGTCTTCATGGGTCTCATGAGTTCAAGCTCATCATTCAGCACAGAGATTACATGCTAGAGTCACACAGACGTGGGATGAGTTCAGCTGCATCTGGAATCCATGGGAGAGATATATTGAGTTGGGCGTCTTAGCTGCCACTTAGTAGTTCATGGCTACTGTTATATTAGCTTTCCTCGCCAAACTCTCATTTGCCCGAGACTGGGTTCCTCCTTTTCCTTTGTCTTTTCCCTTTCTCCCTCTTCTTCAGTCTCCTCTTCTCCTTTTCTTTCCTCCTTTTCTTTCTCCCTTTTCTTCCCTTCTTCCCTTTCTCTTTCCCTCGGCTTCCCCACTTTTCTCTCCACTCTCTCTTTACTCTCTATGTGTCTGCTTCCCGTACTTCTCCTTTTGGTTCTTCACTCCCTTAGATCTCTTTAATTTTTCATTCTTTCCCATTTCCTTTTTAACTCCTTTCCCCATTCTACCTCCTCCCCCTCCCTTAAATGAAGATGCTATCGATATAGACTAGGTTGAAAATAGAAAAAAGTCCATACCCATGCATCATACCCAGACAAATTAGAATGATATAAGCTTTCCTGCTGCCAAATAAATTAGTCTTTATCTGAATTTCATGTTTTGCCTACTAATACACAGTATAACCGTGCATGTTCCCTCTTGAAAGAAATGTATCTAATCTTCCCTTAAATTTATCCATTATATCTGACATTATCACATCATTGTTCAAGGAATTCCACACTTTAACAGACATTACTGTAAAAAACCCTTTGTGAGAAGTTTTGATTGCTTTTTTCTATGTTAATCTCCTATGACTTATTCTCCTTTATATGTGATAATCTTTTCAAGATTTCCTGAGGTGGAGGCGTTAACCGGTGGAACATATACTTTCTCCTGTAAGTAAAGCAATATTTTTTATACAGTTTAATTTGTGTCTTAAACATGATTAATATTTTATGTATATTGCATTCATATGGCATTTGAAATTGCCTAATGTGCCCAGAGTTCCCCATAAAAGTAGCTTATGTGAAACATACATGCAGATTTGTAGTGGTTACTGTGCATACTTGCAGAATGGTATTTTCATGAGTGTCCTGCATTAACCCTTTGAGTGCCAGAGAGGTGTGCAGTGCATTGCATTGCAATGTGTTGCATGTACCCCTCTGCCATTCAAAGGGTTAAAAGTAAGGTCTAGTCACCTTAAAATCTGTCATCTTTAATTCTTGTTATCTGATTCGTAACTTGCTAAATATCAACACTTATTAGTAGAACAATAGACTGCAGAACTTCGAGCAGCCAGTGTTTTGCAACATTCACTGACTTTGATTAGTTCTTTCAACATTCCCATACCATATTCCAGAACACTTGCATCTGTGTGTGTTGACTGTATATAGTTTAATTTAATAAGATCTTTTTGTGAGCACAGACATAAAAGGGGCACTATGCATACAGGAATATGAAGCGCATAATTACTTGACAGAAAGATAGCTCTGCCTGAATTCTTCATACAGCATTCAGGAAGCATGGCATCGGAAGTTTGCTGTAAATAAAAGACGCACATTCTTCACAATCTGACCCGCTTCTGACATTTTCTGCTTTGATCTAAATATATATATACTTCGAAAGAAGATAAGCATATACTGTAATTTGCAAAGATGTTTTTAAAACTTCTGAGGCCCCTGGCAAAAATGTTAAAATGTAGGATATTTGGGTAACCCATTAACTCCTTGGATGCTAGAGATGTCTCCACACATTGCTTTTTCCAGCCAGCACCCCTACTAATGAGGATTTCCTCCTTCTCCGTTCTACCTGTTGCCTGAAATTGTATCTCCATTGCCCCATTGCTCCAACACATCTTCCTCCTCAAGTCTGCTCTCCTTTTTTTTCCATCTACTTCCATTCCCCACAACTGTTCATACTACTTTAAATGTCACCCTCATCTCCTTTATATTTAATTTCTTCATTTGGGTTCCAGTACCACCTATACACTGATGATTCCAGAATATACTCTTCCCTCCCCTTACATCACCCCCTCTCTTATAAATGGGGTTACCAACTGCCTTACTACAATATCTACATGGATATCCTCCATTATCTAAAGTCTATACAAAGCAGGACTTCTAATCTTTCCTCCATACACCAAATCCTTTCCTGAAATTATCACTTTGAATGACTCCTCTGTAACTCCCACCTCTCAAGCTAGCTGCCTTGGAGAAATCTTTAACTCTGACCACTCTTTTATTACCCAGATTCTAGCCATTGACAGTTCCTGCCGCCTTCATTCTAGAATCATCATACATATCCATGACATTCACACACCAGATACAACCAAAATCCTTATTCATGTACTCATAATCTTCCGTCTCAATTATTGCAACTCTCTCCTAACCTGCTTTACTCATTAACGGCTGTCCTCTCCAATCTGTTTTACATGTTTCCAGTTAATCTTCATCACTCTGTTAATGCAACTTCCCTCTGTCAATCCCTGCACTGGCTGCCTATTCCATCTAAAAACTGAATTCAAGATCCTGGTTCTAAAATACAAGGCACTACCCCTCTCTATATTTCCATTCTTGTCTCAAGATACATTCAACTGTTCCCTCGTATGTTTCTTCTCCTCTCTGATAACCATCTCTCGCTCCTGTCTACAAGACTCTTTAGGGTTGCTCTCACACTATGGAATTTTCTGACTCACTCTTTAAGACTCTGTCCTAGCCTCCAGACTTTTTTAAGGTCCCTCAAAACCCACTTATTTGTGGAAGCTTATCAGATAACATAATATCACCCTCATAACTTCCTCCACGACTAACAGATAACACTGCTATGCTTCCCATCCCTGTAACCCCCTCTCACTCCATAGTGCTTTGTGACTGAACCTCATTGCACCTTACATTACTTCTACACTAGGACAAGACATTTTACTTGCCTCCATTTTAACTCAATCACACTCTTCCACTCATTCCTCAGATTTCCTCCATGATACTATCTGCTGAATGTTCTGCCCTGTATGTTTTTATAACACTTGTCTCTTTCCTCTTTCTGTTGTCACAATCTGTGGCTGGATAACTCAGACTAAACACGTAGACATTTTGTATCAGTCCTTCTCAATCCTATAGATTGTAGTGAGCATGCCCCTCGTGTCAGATGGAGTGTAGCGAGGGACAGTCTTCAGTAAGCATAAGGAAAATTCTGCCTTCCTTCATCAAGGGAGGGGCATGGTTTTCCTTATACTTGCTGCATGAAGATTGTCCCTCCTTGTGATCTGTCAGGTCCCAGGACCGGATTCCACAACCAATGGGAGGCAGCTAAAAGGGGTGGGAGGGGGATCCTTTCTCATTCAATTACTGAAGAAGAACTACAAAACTGATAGTATTGAAATACAGTGCTATGTGGGACCAATAGTATGAAGAAGAATCGGAGCTGCATTTTGTTTTAAGTATTGCATTCCCTTTAACTATTGTACAGTAGTTCAAAATCTGACTCTGTAAATAAATAATAATATATACATTATACAGAGAGAGAACTGGCCACATTCATGATAAAGAAGTCACAGTGCTGCCCGGGTGCCAGTTGTAGAGTTCATCTTTTGTGTCTTATTAGCATTGACAATGCCTGTTAGTGCTGTTTATAAGACTATCGCTCTCTCTTTCTCTCTCTCTCTTATATATATATATATATATATATATATATATATATATATATATATATATATATATATATATATTAATTCCGCAGATATTTAGGTTTAAAATTATTGTTTTGTGCAGTAATTTTTTACTCAGTCAGAAGTTCCAAATTTATGATCAAGCGTAGAATAGACTTTGATATGTACAACTCACAGTCTAATACAGTAGCATTTATGTTCCATTGAAGTACAGAGCACATGATTCATGTGGTAGTTTTAATACAATGTAATACATCACACAATATTGAATCCCAGTTTAAAGTGACCTAGCAGGTGAAAGACATTTGTTAGAATTAAAAACATCTTGTTTTCATTTTAATGCATCATGTGCTTGAACAGACACATACATTTAGTGTGTTTTTAATTGCTCTAAATCAAGCTTGTTAATCTGGCTTGGTAGATCAATAAATAAATTGGTGATTTTCAAGTAGGCAAAAGACAATGACTTAGTTTTTTCTATTTTTTTCAGTTTTCAATAAACTTTATCGATCAAAAAAATTTCTTTCATCAATGGAAAATGTTGATATTGTTAAAAAATATTATGACGATTGAAAAAGCTTGATTGCAAAAAAGCACACAGAAATACGAATTTAAAGTACAGCTCTCCTTGGAGCTTTGAAATTAACATCTCATTTGTAATGTTCTAAATGTTATTAATTGTGTCAATATTGATTGCATCAATATTCCCATTGACAGAGCACAGAGTGGGCTCTTAATGTTTGAGAAAATTTTACCATGATTCTCCCTTATTTGTTTGTATCAGTGAGAATTGTGACACTAGCGTTATCAATATTTTTTCCTTATATTTATTAAAGATAAATTATCTAAAATTAAAATTGAGTTATATACTTTGCCTGTCATGTGGCTCTAACAAGAATCTGTTCTTTGATAATTTAACCATAAGACTATACAGTCATTATACCATCAATTTGGTTATAACAATTAAAAATGCGCATAGTATTTGTTTAATTTATTTATGCTATTCAATGTGGAGATCAATACTTATATTTTTCTCATATACTATCTTTTATCTTTTGCAGCTGATTCTGGCTTTCAGAAGAAAGATTCAAGTTCAGGTAAATTGAAATAAAGCTTCTCCTCTTTACTATGGAAAAAACAGCTGAGTTATAAGTAACTGACACTGACAGACACTGATACACAGGAACACTAAAAGACAGAGGCAGACTGAAGAGAATGACACAGATCTACTTAGGCTATGTCTGCAAAAAGTAAGTGATGTAGATAGTCTCCACTGATCTTAAGTCCTTTTTGTTTAGTCTCAATTTAGTTTGGGGAAAATGTCTTCTAAACAATCAGAAAATAGTTTTGGGGAGATTGTGTCTCCTTGTATGATGCCTTTTTCTATGTTGATCTGGACTTTCATTGTTGACCTGTATTGATGCAGGTGCATTTTCATGTATTGTTTGGAGGACACTGATATAAGCTCTATCTATTCCTTGGTTGATTAGGGTATCAATTATTGCTTGAGTCAAGGCATTTTTGTAGTCAATGAAGGCTAGTCATAATGTAGGTTGTATTCATTATGTCGCTCTATAACTTGTTACACTTTCTGGATATAGTCCATTGTACTGAAACAGCTCCCGAAGCCTGCTTGTTCTTTAGATTGTGCCGCAGTTAAGTATTGTATCCGTTCTACTTGATAATACCTTTGTGAAAACCTTGCAGACCGCTGGAAATAGTCTTATTGGTCAGTAGATTTTTAGACCTACCTTCTCACCCTTTTTGTGCGGTAGGATAACTTCTGCATTTTTCCATTTTTCAGGCATATTGCCGAGTAGTAGGCATTTTGAAAATAGTTTCGCTGACCTCTGGCTTTCAACATTTCAACAGTAACGTTATCAGGTCCAGCTGCTTTGGCATTTTTCAGTGATATTAATGCAGTTTCTACTTCTTCTACCGAAATGTCTGGCACAGCTTCAGCCTCTGGCACTCATTCAGTTTTTGTCCTTCATCCTTATAAAGATTCGAATAAAATCCTTCCACTCATTTTGCTATATGTTGCATTTTTCTGTTGTACCATCTTCAAACTTTAATGCAAACATTCGGCTCCTGTGTGTCCATCTTTTATTTTGCTTTCTTTAGCTCTTGATTTCCTTTCAGTGTCATTTTTATGAGCTCACCAACAAACTAATGAAGGGCTCAAGTGTGACAGAATCACTTGCGCCCCCCCAAAAAAAGGACTCAATTAACATAAGGCACACTGAGTTTACCACAAAATAGAAAAATATTTTATTGATACAAAATAGACAAAGGTAAGCATAAAATCAGTTAAAAAACATACACAATTCTGGAGAGACCAAACAAAATATGAAAAAGCTACTTCGTACTAGGAAAAATACCTAATGAAATAAACAAGTAAACCAGCAACTATATATAATACAAGCAATACAAGCTAAAGGGCAAAAATGCACAAAGCAAACAAGGTACTGGAAATACTTATCTGTAGCGAATGAATAGGCATTTGTGTTTGTATATTTTGATGAGCTCAACACTGAACCTGTTTCTTCTTTTATGCACTTCCTTACGGCCTTTCACATTTCAACATATTCTACCCTATCTCTAATATTTCCACTTTGCTTAATTTCTTGTCGCTTTTTCATAATGCATTAGTTTCTTTTGATAACAAAACAAAGTTGTTCTTGTTTTTCAGCAGGTGCAAGGGCATGGGCAGTGTCTACTATAGTTACAATAACTTTTTCATTGTGGGTTGTAATGTTTGTCTGGAAGGCCTTACAGCACACTGAAGTGACTTTAGACAGAGCTAACTCCAGATTGTTATGATTTTTCAATAGCTGGCTAGTGTAGAGCTTCACTATTGTTGACATCATCATTTTCTTTCTTGCGGTCAGTTTTGATTTTTGCTGTCACTAGAAAGTGGTCACTTCCAAGATTAAAATGATTTGAGACTGAGCAGTCAGTAAATATCATTTTATTATTTGCAAGAATTAAGTTGATTTTACTTGTATTGCTATTAGGGCTTTATATGTCAATTAATCTCTGGGTCTTTGTAGAATTAATTCATTATATGCCAATTTTGTCCTTCTGAAAATTCAATCATTTGGTTGCCTCTATCATCTCTTTTTGCAGTTGCATGTGGTCCTATAGATTTTTCACCATTTTGGATCTTACAATTTCTCTCACTGAAATCCACATTATAAATTTGTAGTGGTAATAGTCCTGTCTGTAGAGACATAATAACTCATCATAAAGTTCTTCATCCTTAATCATCACTGTGGCTACTTGTAGGGGCATAATAATAAAGATTTGAAGAACAAAGCGACTATTTAGTTTTATAGTGCAGGAAGCAATTCTTTCAGAAATACTTTTACATTTTACGACTGAGTCTGTCAGTCTTTTGTTAATCAAAAATCCAATTCCCCACATCATTCATCTTTTGTTCCTTTATAGTATAGACAGTCCATCTTCTAATATGACTAAATCTCCTTCTTTTTTACGAGTCTCGCATAATCCAATAATGTCCCAGTTGATGTTATTTAGTTCTTGTACTAATTCTTCTAATTGCGAAATCATACTCATAGATCGAATATTAAGCATTCCAATGTCTAAAGACCAAGGGCATCCTGATAGAACCCAGTAATTTAGCACTCTCTGCTATTGAGCCGGTCTTCCCAGTGTAGTAGGAAGTAGCTTTCATGCCTCTGTGAAATGAGGGCCATTGTTTTTGTTGTGAATATATGCTTTGTTTCATTGACACATGCAAACACTCTAGCCATGATAAGACATCGACCCATGAGAGATATATACTAGCAAAAGAAGCCCTGCACTGCCTGTGCAATATGACGTGTAGGCTCAAAGGGTGAAAGAAAGTACATATTGAATGTACAAACTTTCATACACCATTCTGATGTGGCATTAAGTACATTTAAGTGCCAGCTTCCTCTAGTAGGATGCTTTAGTATGAAAACGGTATGGTCATCCAAGTCAAAAGGGAGACGTTCTGAAGCTGTGGATCCTGTCATGCCTGTTGTGGCTTACCTCCTGTTCGATGTAATACACCTTGTTTGATGTCATGTGCATCTGCTCTACATTCCGCCTACCAGTGCCTGGGGTTGCAATATTTCTTCTGGTGGGAGCATATCATGTAAAGACGCACAATCACAGCATGCACAAGAGTGTTTTGCATGCATTTCTCAAAAAACTTCTAAGTTTATCAGAAACAAGATATATGTCAGTGGGAGCAGAAACGTTGACATATATCTTGGTTCTAATAACTTTTAAGAAAATGTTCCTGTCGAGTGCCATTCCCTTCCATGAGATATGCACTTGCTTATGGGCACCCTGGTCAAAACAGTTGAATGTGAGAGATGCCTTTCTCAAGCTATATATAAAAACAGTGGGATTGTTGTTTTTGGAGGCTTGTCCAGGGCTTTTTCAAGGACAGAAACATTTTAAATCTAAGTCTTGTGCATGAATAGCAGGTTAATGACTTATATAGACTAATGCAGTTTTATTAGTGCCAGTTATAGACTGGCACTTTTCAGGTTAGGTGTGTGGTAGCGCTGAAATGATGACACTGTTACTATTGTTTGTGAAAGATACCAGACACTGTAACTCCAGAATTTGGTGTTAGAGTGTCACCGCTCTGGTTGTTTCCCCTCCGGCCGCGTCTCTTTCCTATCTGCGGCTCCTTCTTCCGGGTCTCGGCGTGCCCGGTTCGCGCATGCGCGGCCTTTGCTGCCTTCAGCTTCGGCAGCTGCGCATGCGCCCGGACAGCACTCTGGTCGTTAGTCCTCCTCCTTCTCTCTTGATCGACTCCCAGTCGAGCCCCTCCTTCTTAGCTCTCTCATTGGGTGGTCCTGGTATTTAAACGGGCTGCCCCAGGCTTAGGACGCCCGTTCCACAAGCTGGTTCCTGGTTTGGTTCTGGGCTCTGAACCTTCTTGTCTGGTCTCTTTGTAGTATTTTCCTGGCTTGACCTTTGGCTCTGTTACCTGACCACGCTGAAATCTCTGTTCCTGGCTTGACTTTTGGCTCTGTTACCTGACCACGCTGAAATCTCCGTTACTGGCTTGACCTTTGGTTCTGTTACCGACCACGCTGAAATCTCCGTTCCTGGCTTGACCTTTGGCTCTGTACCTGACCACGTTCAAATCTCCACTCCCGGCTTGACCTTTGGCTCCGTACCTGACCACGCTCAGATCTCCACTCCCGGCTTGACCTTTGGCTCCGTACCTGACCACGCTCAGATCTCCACTCCCAGCTTGACCTTTGGCTCCGTACCTGACCACGCTCAGATCTCCACTCCCGGTTTGACCTTTGGCTCCGCTCCTGACCACGCTTGATCTCCACTCCTTGTTTGACCTTTGGCTCCGCTCCTGACCAAGCCTGATCTCCTCCTTCTGGTGTGAACCTCTCTATCTCTGCCTGGTCTCCCCCCTGTCCAGCTGGCTTGGTTTCCAACGGTTCCTAGGTACTCCTATCCTGGTTGCACCCCGGCTCAACCGGGGTGGAACAATCTGGTTTTGCAACCAGCACCTTTAACCAGCTTCGGCTGCAGCAAGGGAGTACCTGGCACACCATCACCGCTTACGAGCTCCGCACTCCAGCCTCGCACACTAGCACCTGACCAAAGCCAGCACCACACAGTTTCCTACCCGCCGTGTGCGTGACATAGAGCATCTGTATCCAGAGTTTATTTTGCATTATGCATCCTGAGAGATTCTGCCCAGTCTGTATCCTCTCCTCAGAAACAAGCTCTTCCTCTTTAAGCTGAATAAGAATAAATAACAAGAAATAGCAGACTAATTTCTGTTATGGGTACCCTGCCTAGGCGGTATGTCTGCTGTTTTAAATCCATATAGATATATAGTATGACACTACTTTCATAACAGCTAGTTATAAGTATGTCATTATTCATATCAATCTTTTTGTGTTATGTTTTTGAGTGGAAATTTAAGATTTTTTAAAATACCTTTTGTAGCAAATCTTTATCCCCATCCTAAATAAAACATCACCAGCAGTTAATTCTGACTTTAATATTTTAAATATATATTTTCCCCAGTTGGCATAACCCAAAATCTGTTGCTGTTACGCTCCAAAGCAAGCAGATGCATTGGTTTTCAGTCCCTATATCTGTATAATGTCAATGTACTAAGCTACCTACGCAAGATCCCTCCTCACTTAAATGTTTTTTGTACTGAGGAGAGGGCTGTGGTGCAGTCTTTGGGTGTTTCAGAGTGATCTTTTCCTCTACACTTTGTGTAGATCAATGTACTAATCAAGGTGTAGAGGAAATGGCGTATGTGTGTGTCACTTTCTTGCACATGCTTTGGGGCTGCAAAGCAGGGCATTAAAGTCCTACAATAGTGGAGTGGGTTCACTGGTATGTATTACATCGGACAAGTGATAGAGTGCATACCCTTATGTGCAGTCGCTGGCATTAGAGGCTAACACCAGTAGGGTGTCACCAGTGAATTCATATGTTTGTTCCAATGTTCACTATGAATCAGTACTGTGTGTATTAACCCTCCCAATGTCAACCTTTAATTATTATTGAATATCCTGTCCACGGATGCAGACATGATTCATTTTTGCAGTACTCCAGGACCCCAGACTCCTCCTACTGAAGGTTTCCTCATCCCTCACTATATTGGAAAATAATTATTTTTACTCAAATACATTACCAGACCAAATGAACACAGTTCATTACAGATCATTATCGATGCCTGCATTTTTGTTGTCTTTTAAATACCTAAAAAACTTGATTATGGCATCTTTTCATATTTTTATATTTATTTATTTTTATTCCTGTTCATTATATGCAGAATTGAACTGAGAGATCCTGCTCAATGTCAACTGCCAGCATTTCACCTCTGAACAGAGATGTCCAAAAGAATGGTGTCTGCTTAAGGCTGCAGAAAAATACATTGCTTCGCTATTGCATGTACAAGGAAATGTAATGCTGGCTTTGTTCCATAGATGATTTTCAATCCTTTTGATGTACTCGTTGTTTATAGCAATAAAATTGGCCATTGCATTCACTGAAAAAATAAAAAGTGATGTTTTCATTCTTTCTTATGCAATGTTTCTCAGCCTTTTTACTGTCAATCCTCCTTTCAGTTTTATGTATTGTCGCATGTAGACTTGTGTGCAACAAAAAACATTTTCATCTGAATTATTCTATAAGATTTGTTTACCCTATTTGGATTAAACAAATTTTTGTTAATAAACTAAATTCTTTTAATAGACTTCTAACTGATCCCCCCCCCAACAGTCGGAGGTTCAATGATGTTCTCACTGCCCTAGTCCTCCAGCATCTCTAACAAAAAAATTGTAAAATAATAAAAAAACGCTACTAGCCCACTGCCGCTGTCCCCTCTACCTGTTTGGGCCAGAATGAGGGAAATATAAGGGGTATTTCATTATTATAAGCGATGCTGGAAGGCATGGTGGCAGTGTGCTAGTAGTTTTTTTTTTTTAACTGTTTTTATTTAGTTACAGATGTAGAAGGACCAGGGCGTCAAGGACACTGCTTGACCTCCAACATCAAGTTAAAGGGATAGTAATGTTTCATAATAAACAGAGCCGGATTATAGGCAAGGCACACAAGGCACCTGCCTAGGGCCCGGTGATGTTGGGGGGCCCGCTTTGCAGAGCCGAACTGGTTTACAAAAATTGTCACCACTGCTATAAGCCTGCATCCCTTGCCCCATGCAGCAACTTACGGGCACAAAAAAAAACAAAACAAAAAAACGCTGTCGAGGATGGAATGAAGTCAAGCATTACATTTAACTCTTTGAGTGCCAGAGGTGTCCAATTCATTGGATACTGCTCCGGCACTTAAGGGGTTAAAGGAGAATTAGCAGGTTCTGCAAAGCACTCATATCACACACACACAGCGATGTGGGATCATGTGGCTCACGCATCCACGTTTGATAACTTCTTGTGGTGCTTTCAGAGCTCTGCTGCTACACGCTGTGCTTCTTTGCAGACTTAAGAAGTGAGTGAATAATATCAGTGCAGACACCGCTGGTGTATGTTTAAGGAGCAATTCAGTGGTCTTATCCTTTGAGTTTGGCTTGGGCTGCTTTTATTGAAAGGGCACGACAATGAACCAATTAGATGCGAGGATAAGCCAAGCAACTACCTCTGTGTTGGATAATTACCACAAGGGGGCATGTCAGTCTGAGCACAGCAAGATGGTTAACTGGGAAGTGAAGAGAGATGTTGGTGGCTCTTATGTATGATCACTAACCTGAGGAATTTACAGACCAGTCTTTGGTAGCAAGAAACAAGGGCTCCAGTATTAAAAAGTAGGTGAGTAAATATAAAAATATATACTAAATGAGGAATCCCTGGCTTAACCCTTTAATGACCAGAGGGGTGTGCAACACATTGCTCTGAAGCTTGTTACACTCCCCTCTGGTTTTTAAGGGGTTAAGTATATCACACTGCACCCTATTACTGTTGTCTTCTGCCCCCCAGCCTTATATGTCAGTTCTTGGTCTTGCACCTCCTTCCTCAAAGTATTCCACCTATCCCTATCCATTTAATCTCTGAGTGACAGATGAACATACAGTGCATTGTAGAGCAGTGTGTTTAACACATTTTTTGTCACCCAGTGGGTTAATAAAGTACTACACAAATTAGAACTTTACCAAAACCATAGCCTAGTACTTTCCTATGCTAGACTTGCATAGTTGTTTGTTTATAAAGTGGGGGTGGGCAATAAGAGGACCTCCAACTGCTTCCAGACTGCAACTCCCATGATTACTAGCAAGTCAAAGACAGTTGGGGAATGGTGGGAGTTGTAATGTGGTGGTAGCTGGTGGGCTTCACATTGCACACCACTGGCATAAAGTAAGTTATGTATTCATGTATACACAAATACAAATTCTAATTAATTTAAATGGGTCTTTTAACCCTTTAAGTGCCATAGGCATCCATTTTCCAATTAATTGCTTTGCAAATTTCAATGCACTGGACACTTATCTGGCACTTAAAGGGTTAAACCCTTGAATGCTTGCTGTGCATGCTAAGCATTGGATATTTCTCTAGTATTCAAAGGGGTAAAGATACCTATTCATTTTATATTCTTACAAAACCAATTTAAATGAATGGAAATGTGTATTTGCCCCCAATGGTTTGGTTGCTATGTCCCAGATTGTGTATGTATGTTTACAGCTGTATTCTTAGGGACATTTATTGGGATTTTTAATTCATCAAATGCTGGTGAAATAAGTTGCAGATCTCTCTAGTAATGAAGGGTTAAAATACTCATTTCACTGTCGTCCAATACAGGTCACTGGAACTCTGGGAGGCAATCCGCCCCTTTAATAGGCAGGAACAATTATTCAAATGCGTGCAGGGGGCGGAGCCTCCCCTCCTACTTAAGCTGCCTTCAGGCCAGAGCCACCAGATTGATTTGTTCCTGTGTGCTGTGCACACCAGGTGGAGAACATCTATACATTCAACTTAGTATTTTATTATTTTTATTCAAATATGGAATACCACCATTAGGAGGGTGACCATGGCTGTGAATTGCCCTCTCTAAAGTGGCTAGTGCAGCTTCCAGGGATTTTCTATGGACCTTATGCCCTGAAGAGGGAACAGCTTGAGTCAAGCAGCTTCCCTGCTGGGGAATTTACCTCTGGTCTATTCCTACTTCATCATGGTCACCTGAAGACAGAAGTCCTGCAGAAAGGTGAGCCACCCCTTGAGTGCTGAAGGTCCACTTGTCCCCACAGTGTCCCTTTGATGGGCTTGTATTTGGGAGTTTGCATTGCACTCCAGCACTCATAGGGTGTTTTTATTTGCATTTCTTATATTTATGCAATTTCTGTGGTATTCTCTAGGTTTTGGAGCTTTGGGTATTGTTTTTCTTATGTTTCTCATGTGTTTGATAACTGTTTGGGGCATTTTCTGTTTTAGTGGGACTTTATTAAAATTTAGTGTTCCGCGCCTTTAAGCGCGCCTTTTCCCGCATAGACGCCATTGCTCCTTTACTCTCTATGAGACTACACAGTGTGGGACATATCTCTGGAACCGCTTGTCACAGCAACTTCAGAGATGGCTCATTTTATTACTATGCTCCTGCTCTATCATCCGGGGTCTATTTTCGGGGTGTGGGGAGTTCAGGGGGGCTTCGGGCACTGTTTGGGGTACTTCTGAGAGAAAACTACATTTCCCATGAGCGCCCGTTTCGCGCTCGTTTTCTGATTGGCTGACCTGACGGCAGCCATTTTGTGATGTTATTTCTCAGCGAGTATACTACGCAGGGACCGAGCCTTCTCTCCTCTCAGCAGATTAACCCTTCGCTGGCCAGATAAGTCCGATTTTAGGCATTTCTGGGGTGAAACTTTAATCTTTCACACTTTTACTGGGTGATATTTGTTAAGTGGTGTATATTGACGCTGTGAGCATGTCTACTCCACTGGAGCCAGGGGCTAGACCTAAGACTAAGGAGGCTGGGGTGTCTGTTCCCCCCATTGCGCTTTGCTCCTCTTGTCACTCTGGGCTGCCTAGAGATTATTCTGGTAGTTTATGCCCTAAATGCACTGATTGTCATGATAGCAACCCTGGGCTTCCCAGCCATGCTATTGAGCCAACTTGGGTGAAAGAGTTTAAAGCTGCCACTAGGGATCTCAGATCTACTCTCCAACTCTTTCCCTCTCAGGTACAGGGGGCTCTCCAGGTTTGGCAGACCCCCTCTACTATCAGGACTTCCCTGCCTAAGCCACAGGGGGCTCCTGATGTGTCTGATTCTTCTGAAGAAGAACTATTACAGGATTCTGATGCTGAGGAAGGCACTGTTATTGAGTCTAACAGGTCCATTGGGGACCCTTATGAATGTGACCCTGAGGTTTCTGCTGAGGGTTTGATTAGAGCTGTGTTAACCATGCTCAACCTTCCTCTGACTCAGGAATCTACTCATGATCCAACTGATGTTTTCCAAAAACCATCTAAGGCGGTTGTATGTTTTCCAACTAATCCTACTCTTGCCCGTCTAGTCTCTGAGGCGTGGAAGAATCCTGACAAATCCTTGTCTGTGTCCAAAAAGTTTGCTAAACTTTATCCTTTGTCTGAGATTGAACTGGCAAAATGGGTTCATCCTCCTAAAGTGGATGCTCCTGTTTCCAGGTGTCTCTGATGCCTCTGCCCTGCAGGATTGGACGGACAAAAAGCTAGCGTCCAACCTTTGCAGTGGCGTGGGTTAATAGAGCTATTGCGGCCTGGACTGAACGACTGACTGAAGCGGTCCGCCAGGATGCACCGGTATCTGAGCAGTTGCAGCTCCTTGCTAATATTACTGAAGCACAGAATTATGTTGCTGATGCTGCCTTTGATGCTGTGCGCATGATGGCGAGGGCCTCCACTTCATCTGTGGTGGCTTGACGTGCCCTTTGGCTGAAAATTTGGTCTGCTGATACAGCCTCTAAGAAAGCCTTGCTTTCCTTGCCCTTTCAGGGAAACTTGCTATTTGGTTCTGAACTCAAAGAGATGATCAGCGAGGCTACTGGCGGTAAAAGTACTCTTCTACCCTCAGTCTTCAAGAAAAAGTTTCCAGCCAAACGCAACCGGTCCTTTCGTTCCTTTCAGACTGAGACACGCTCCACGTCCCAGACGGGGTCGTCCTCTACACGTCCCTCCTCCAAGCCCAAACAGTCCTGGAAGCCCAAAGTTGCCCCCAAGACCAAGACCTCCAAGACTGCTTCGGCATGACTCACCGAACCCGGGTCCGCATCCGGCAGTAGGTGGACGTCTCCGCATCTTTCACCGGACTTGGGAGGAGTCTGTGACGGACCCATGGGTTATTCAGGTAGTGTCAGAGGGATACAGGATCCATTTCTCTTCCCTTCCTCCTTTTCGGTTCCATTTTACTCGTCCTTCTCAGGAACCTACAAAAAGGCATCTGTTCGACGACGCTATTCAGGATCTTTTGGACAAAGAGGTCCTGGAATTGGTTCCTCCAGAGGACACAGGTTCAAGATTCTATTCCAACCTGTTCGTGGTGGCCAAAAAGGACGGAGGTGCTCGTCCTATCTTGGATCTAAAGGATCTCAATTCCTTTGTTGTGAGTTCCCACTTCCGCCAGGAATCCCTGCGCTCTGTGATTGCCGCAATGTCTCCAGGGGAGTTCCTTGCCTCCCTGGACCTTCAGGATGCATATCTTCACATCCCTATTCATCCAGAGAGCAGACGGTATCTCAGGATTGCCTGCCACAAGGGACACTTTCAGTTTTCAGCTCTTCCCTTTGGACTGACTTCAGCCCCTCTGGTCTTTCAGAGGGTATTGGGATCATTGATAGCTGTGCTTCATCGGAAAGGTGTCAGAGTGACCCCCTACATGGACGATCTCCTCCTGAAAGCCTCCTTAGCGGAGCTTCTCCACCAGCAGATGCAGCTGTGTATACAAACTCTGAACAGTCACGGCTGGATCTTGAATCTGGACAAGTCAGACTTGGTCCCATCTCAAAGGCTCCTTTTCCTGGGTCTCCTGTTCGACAGTCGGCAGTGCATGGTGTTTCTGCCAGAGGATGTGGCTCGTCAGATAGCCGTCCGAGTAGCCGGGATCCTGGAACTGGACAGGGTTCCGGTACCGAAGTTGACGTCTCTGGTGGGGAAGTTCATTTCCACAATCGAAGCTGTGCCTTTTGCCATGGCTCACACCAGGGAACTTCAGAGGTTTGTGATCCAGACGTGCAAGAATCATCCAGATCATCAGCATCTGTCAGTCTCTCTGCCTCCTCAAGTCGAATCGAGTCTGCACTGGTGGTTGGATCTCTCTCATCTCCTGAAAGGGAGATCCTTTCGAATTCCCTATTGGACCACGCTCACAATGGATGCCAGCCTCCGGGGATGGGGTGCTGTGTTGGGTCGTTTCAGTGCTCAGGGGAAATGGGGACTGGAGGAATCTCTTCTCTCCATCAATGTTCTGGAACTGTGTGCCATACGGCTTGCCCTGAGGCACTGGGAATCTCATCTTGAAGGTTGCCCAGTCAGAGTGGAGTCCGACAATGCCACCGCAGTGGCCTACATCAACAGGCAAGGCGGCACAAGAAGTTTCACCGCCTGGTTGGAGGTCAAGGATATTTTATCTTGGGCAGAAGATCACGTGCCTGTCATTTCAGCGGTTCACATTCCAGGCGTGGACAACGTCATGGCAGACTTTCTCAGTCGTCACACAGTCGACAGCGGAGAGTGGGCTCTTCATCCAGAGGTGTTTCACCTAATCACCCAGAGATGGGGGGTACCTGCAGTGGACCTGATGGCTACCAGACACAACAGGAAGGTGCCGGCATTTTGTTCCCGGTGGAGGGACCCTCTTGCTCTAGCAGTGGATGCCTTGTCAATCCCTTGGGATTTTCCTCTGGCTTACATCTTCCCTCCTCTTCCTCTTTTGATCAGAGTCATCCAGAAGTTGAAGCTGGAGCGCTGTCCTGTCATCCTGATCGCTCCAAACTGGCCTCGCCAGTCCTGGTATCCGGAGTTGATGGCCATGTCAGTGGTGGAACCGTTTCCACTTCCTGCCCGTCCGGATCTGCTTCTTCAGGGATATCTGTGGAAGGAGGATGTTCAGAATCTCCATTTGATGGCGTGGCGATTGAATCCTCAATTCTAGAGAAGAAAGGGTTTTCTCCTTCAGTGGTGTCGACAATGCTTAGTGCTCGCAAGCCTGTGTCCTCCAAGATCTATCATCGTATCTGGGCCACCTTTGTGGCTTGGTGTACTGATCGGAAGATGTCTCTAGAATTTCATCTTCCCACTGTCCTGGCTTTTCTGCAGGATGGTGTTGAGAAAGGGCTCGGTCTGAGTTCCCTCAAAGTTCAGACTTCTGCTTTGTCCGTATTTTTCCAGGAACCGATTGCTATCCTTCCTGATGTTAAAGTTTTCTTCCAGGGCGTGACTCATGTTCGGCCTGCCTTCAAGAGTCCTACTCCCCAGTGGGACCTCAATTTGGTGCTGGGAGTTCTCCAGCGACCCCCGTTTGAATCCTTGGCTTCCATTCCCTTACGTCTCTTGACTTGGAAAATGGCCTTTCTTTTGGCTATTGTTTCAGTTCGCCGGGTAGCAGAGTTACAAGCGCTGTCTTGTAAACCTCCTTACCTTGTGTTCCACAAGGATAAGGCTGTGCTTCGCACTACCAAGGAATTCTTACCCAAGGTTGTGTCCGAGTTTCACATCAATCAGGAGATTGTGGTTCCCTCTTTCTGCCCTAACCCTTCATCTGACAAGGAACGAGATCTCCATTTGTTGGATGTGTTGCGTTGCCTCAAGTTTTATGTTCATCGCACCGAGTCTATCAGGAAGTCTGACGCTCTATTCGTCATTCCTGAGGGGCCTAGGGCAGGGAGACTGGCTTCCAAAGTTACTATTGCCTCTTGGATTAAGGCTACTATTCGTGAAGCCTATAAGTTGCGGAATAAGCATGTTCCCTTCAGGGTGACTGCCCATTCCACCAGATCTATTGGGGCCTCTTGGGCCTACAAGAATCAGGCATCTGCTGATCAACTGTGCAGAGCGGCCACTTGGTCCTCTGTGCACACATTTTCAAAGCACTATAGAGTTGATGTACTGGCCTCGGCTGATGCCAGTTTTAGGAGGAAGGTCCTGGAGGCAGTTTTGCCTGTTTAGGACTTCTACTCTGTGATCCTTAGTGCTTCTTTACTGTTGAGCCCGGTTGGCTCTAGTTCAGTGTGCTGTGTTAGTTTGGGGGTTGTTTCCCCCTGGTTGGTGTCCGTTGACACTTCTATTCATGGGCTATGAGATTAACTGGTTCATAGCAGTTCTAGTGACTTGGGCCTTGCGCCTGGTCCTTGCCTTACTTCCCGCCTCTGGGTCAGCTCAATGTTTGTACATCCCAGAGTACCAGTGACCTGTATTGGACGACAGTGAAAATAGGATTTTAGTCTTACCTGATAAATCCTTTTCACTTAGTCCATACAGGTCACTGATCTCCCACACTGTCAAGGGACCATGCTTGGTTCTCCTGTGGCATTTAGTGGGAGACCTTCGGGGCATGCTCACAGGAGTCTTCCTTCTTGCTTACCTCTGGTCAGTTTTAGTGTCTCAAATCAATCTAGTGGCTCTGGCCTGAAGGCAGCTTAAGTAGGAGGGGAGGCTCTGCCCCCTGCACGCATTTGAATAATTGTTCTTGCCTATTAAAGGGGCGGATCGCCTCCCAGAGTACCAGTGACCTGTATGGACTAAGTGAAAAGGATTTAACAGGTAAGGCTAAAATCCTATTTTAAACCAATTGGAATTTATATTTGTTCCCTATTGTTCATTTGGATTGCAGTGTTCCAGGGTTTTTTTGTGCATATGGCCCATTCTGTAGAACAGCCTATCATGTCTCACACTGGAGCTGATGTACTAAGGAGAGCTGGAGCAGTTCTATGGCAAACCAGCTGTACAACAGGGCATGTCTATAGACTTAAATGGTGCTTTTTACCCCATTAATGCTAGAGTGATCTATATAACAAATAGCTTCACAGTGAGTTGGACACTACTGCAGCATTCAAGTAGATAAAAGCTCAAGTGAATGACATTTACAGGAAATGGTGTTTGTTTCCAGTGGTGCAATGGTTTGCTCTAGATTTTTCTGTTTTGCACAAGGCCCAGTGTGTGTAATATACAGTGGGTCACAGTGTGTGCACCCCAAGCACAAGTTACACACTGACATCTAGTGATGTCACCTCAGGATACTGCATACCTCCCAAGTGTCCCTCTTTAGGAGGGACAGTCCCTCTTTTAGACCTAAATCCCTCTGTCCCTCTTTCCCACCCTGATGTCCCTCTTTTTAGGAGATCAAACTGTGTGGTGTATATATAAGTGTATAATGTTGCTCTACAGCAATAAAACTCACATTATTGTTTGTTTAAATGTCAGTATATGTGTTTATAAATTAGTCTGTGTAAATAAAATGCTTTGGTCTTGTTCTAAATAATTTATTAGGTTACACAAGGAGGTGACAATAGGTCATGAAATAGCTTAAAAATTCCTGGTAATGCCCTGCCCACAAGTCCCGCCCCCAGCCCTGCCCCCTAAAACACAAGTGAACCTCTTTGGCAATTTGAAATGTTGGGAGGTATGATACTGTGATGTCACAGCAGCATTAGAAGCAAAAAGTGCTCAGCCACACTTGTTGTCACCCTAGACTGGATCTCAGATAGGTCTTCAGTGCATGGTTTGATGTGTTTATAAGGCATGTTTCCATAATAAAAAACACACTTTTTTTTAGTTAAACACATAGTGACTAAAAGAGACAACTGCAGTTAATTTACAGAAAAACTTACACATGCACACACCCAAAAACATACTCATTTACATGCACACGCATACACACCTTCACAACAGAGTTTGGAAGACAGTATAAGAGTGCCCAGTTCATTGTTTTTCAATGCTTTGGTGATCTCTGGCATTTAAGCATTCAATTATTTTATTAGTTTAGTACTAGTACCACTACCTACAAGATCAATGGGCAAACCAAGGTTTACGACAGTAGTGGGATGAGGGAGGAGCACAAGTGTGGGAGGGGCCCCAATTTGAGATTCTGCCTAGGGCCCTATGGAGTCTTAATCCGGCTCTGATAATAAAAGCAGCTCTAATTAATCATCATAGTATTTGGGCTTTGGAGAGTGTTATTTCAATTGTGTCAGAGTTGTAGTTCAAGAGTAATTCAATGACAAAGTGTCCCCCTCCCGCCCCTTTTACTGATGTAACACTTTTCAGCCAGAGCAGAAGGGAGGTGCCCAGGTAGAGGGACAATCTTCAATTAAGATAAGGGAAAAACCTGAAAAGCTTGTCAAGGGGGCAGGGCTTTCATTGTTTTCATTGTAAGAAGATTGTCCACTGCTGTTATCTGTCTGGTCTTACAACCAGATCCCCATCTGAGAAGAGATGGCTTACACTAGGTAAAAGGGGCGGGAGGGGGAAACTTTGCTTGTGAATATCTCTTAAACCATAAAGGTTTGAGAGATAAGACTTATATCATTCTTCATATTTTTTTAATGCCTACAAAATAAAATAAAGTTAAAACATAGTTACATAGTATTACTATCCCTTTAAGTGTATTACTTGGTGGGAATGTGTGTAAGGGTGTGAGTATGCATATGAATTAATGAATGTAACTAATGAATGTCATGAAAGTGAGTGTGTCATTCATTTTTCTGATATTGCGTGTTCTGTGTCATTCAGTTCTTAGATAAATCCTAATGGCACATTAATTTTTGCATTAGTTCTGAAATGAGTGCACAAGTCTAGTCATAAGTACTCCAACACGCAACTGAATTATATTGAATTACTCTGTACAAATTAGTAAACCCCCATCAGATGACAGGAAAAAGAACAGACACTGATAAAGAATTTGGGGGAGATGCACTAATGTTCGAAGAGAGGTCAGGATGGCGACATTCTGTTGGATCTGTGATCTGTGTCAAAGGCACATTACCATTGTGCACTATTGTGTCTTTGCCATCATATTCCCATCAATCTGACACCAGTCTGCAGTTATCGACATCAATTCACCATGCCTTCGACAGGTTTATGATTTACTATTGAATACATTGACAGTGGCTCATTTCATGGAAATGTAGGACAATGAGCCATTATCCTATTCATGTGGGTGTTTTCATATGTTAATGTGGCACTTTTCCACATGCACTAAACTCTGATAGCAGCCTCTGTTTTTGGAGTCCACATTCCTAACTTTGTTGACCTTAGGTTGGCAAAGTTAGAATCTCCCTATAGCTTACTATGCAGTAACAACCTATAGTTGTCATATTGCTGGCGGTGTGGAAGGGTTGCCCTCCCTTACACATTGTCACGGTTTTATTGAACACTCAGACAATTTGGTAGGATAAAATAGAAAATGCAACAGTAAGATAGTTTGACACAGGTCAGGATTTGCAATACAATTTGTTCTTACGTAGGTGGAGTAATACTTCAGACACATCCCTGATATGTTGTGACAAGTCGTTAGAGTGAATAAGTACATCATCCAGGTAGACCACCACACAGGACTGCAACATATCCCTGAGGATGTCATTAATTAGTTCTTGCAACACTGCAGGTGCATTACAGAGACCAAACGGCATTACTAGATATTCATAGTGTCCAGATCTAGTGTTAAAAGCCGTTTTCCACTCATCACCAGCTCTGATCTGAACCAGGTTATAAGTTGCCCATAGATCCAATTTTGTGAAAATTGCAGAACCCTGGCTCGTGAGGTGGATTTCCTGATTATCCCTCTCTTGAGGGCATCTGAAATATATTTTTCCATAGCTTGATTCTCCTCGCAAGACAAAGGATAAGTACGACCCCTAGGGGGCACCACCCCCGGGGGCAGCTCAATAGCGCAATCATAGGGTCTGTGCTGAGGCAAGGTGCCAGCCTCCCCTTTGCTGAATACATCACTGAATTGTTGGTACTCATCTGGCAATGAAGAGGAGGTACACAAGATCTTTACCGGATTAGACACACAATGCTCCATACAATATTGGGACCAGGCAGAAATGTCACACTTTTGCCAATCAAACTGGGGGTTATGCAATTGCAACCAAGGGAACCCCAAAATGACTGCATGGTGAGGAGAACTGATTATCTGAAACTGTTGTTCCTCTTTATGTAATGCCCAAATAGTCATGGGAAGTGGCATTGTTTCAAAGGTCACCTGGGCAGGCTGTAGTGCTCTGCCATCAATAGCCTCGATAGCCAGAGGGGTTTCTCTCTTAACCAACGGGATCTTATGCTGATCAGCAAAGGCATTATCCATGAAATATCCAGCAGCACCAGAGTCAATCAGGGCCAGAACCTCCAGCGAGCGATCTGCCCATGAAAGTACCACCTGGACGGTGGGTTTTTGTATGCTCAAACCTGGGGACGGATGAACACCACCTAGGGCCTGTCCCCCAAGGTACCCTAGGTGTGTTCATTTCCCGGACGAATGGGACAATTTCGTAGCAAGTGCCCAGATTTGCCACAGTATAAACATAACTCCTGCCTCCTGCGAAGTGCTTGTTCTTCTTTGGTTAGCCTGGTAAACCCTAATTGCATAGGTTCACCAGGTTCCCGTGCATGGTCATTGGGTATAAGCAATGAGGGGTGGGTGGATGGGCAAAATGAACTGCTGGGACCAGTGCTTTTTGACCGTACCTTACGGTCTTTAGCCATAAGCCTGTCCCGGATCCGAGTGTCAATTAGGATAACATAATCAATATATTCGCCCAGATCATTAGGCAGCTCCCTAGCTGCAATTTCATCTTTGATATAATAGCCCAGACCTTGAGCAAAGGCAGCCAACAACTCCTCATTATTCCAACCTACCTCTGCTGCTAGTGTACGTAATTCTATGGCATACTCTCCCACAGTCCGTTTGCCCTGTTGGATTTCCATTAGACGTTTAGCAGCAGAGGTGGTCCTGCCAGGGATCTCGAATACTCTCCGAAATGTTTGCACAAATTCTCTGAAATTTTTTGTGCAAGGTTTAGCATTTTCCCACAAGGGATTGGCCCTTGCCAGTGCATGCTCGGTCAATAAAGATATCATAAACACCTCTTTACTGCGATCATTGGGGAACAAGGAACAAGGAAATGCCCAACTGGTTCTATACCACGGGATCAGCAACCAGTATATGGAGTAAACCAGTACCGCGTACTGGAGCAAATGGAACGCCCAACCGGTTATATGCAACGGGATCAGCAACCGTATATGGAGAAACCAGTACCGCGTACTGGAGCCAGTGTAACGCCCAACCGGTTCTATATAACGGGATCAGCAACCGGTAAGTGGAGTGAACCAGTACCGCGTACTGGAGCAATGGAACGCCCAACCGGGTCTATGCAACGGAATCAGCAACTGGTATGTGGAGTAAACCTGTACCGTGTAATGAAGTAAGTGGAACGCCCAACCGGTTCTATGCAACGGTATCAGCAACCGGTAATGGAGTAAACCAGTACCGCCTACTGGAGCAATGGTATGCCCAACCGGTTCTATACATCGGAATCAGCAACCGGTATGTGGAGTAAATCAGTACAGCGTACTGGAGCAATGGTATGCCCAACCGGTTCTATACATCGAAATCAGCAACCGGTATGTGGAGTAAACCAGTACCACGTACTAGAGCAATGGAACGCCCAACCGGTTCTATACAAAGGAATCAGCAACCGGTTTGTGGAGTAAGCCCCGTGATAGAAATGTCGCCCAGGCGACAGGCAGCCAGACAAAGTAATTCAGGATACAGCAACAGGAACAGGTCGCCCTCCTGGACAACCACGGGAACGGCAAGACGGCCAACCGGGTCAGGAACGTAAGCAGGAACAACGCCAGCACCGGATCAGAAGCAGGATCAGGAACAACAGTCATCCGGATCTGGAACGAGGACAGGAACCTTGCAGCAGCAGCTCTGGCAGAGGAGAAATGCTGACACTGGTAGCAGATGATCAGGCCCAAGGATACATAAGACAGGTGACTGCAGATACAGAGACACCATGAAAGGGCAACCAAAGGGTGCCTCAGGCCGGTTTAAATAGGCAGTGCTAGGCAGGCTTTAAACAGGCGGCCAATGGAGAATACACACACCTGGCTGACAGTAAGGGCGAGCAATCACGGGTACCGTGATAGAAGCTCATGGGGCAGGCTATGGAAGCCTACTGGGCTGTACCAGAGGTCAACATTCTGGACTATGAGGAGGTCAAGAGAAGGCTGCTGGCTCGGTACGCCATTACCCCGGACACATATCGCCGGCAGTTCAGGGAGACACAGAAGAAAAGCCAGGAGTCGCACACAGAGTGGGCTTATGGTTTGGAAAGGACCACCCGCAATTGGATGCACGGATGCGGGGCCCAGTCTTTTGAGGACTGCTGTCAGCAGATGATGCTAGAACAGTTTTTCTTAAATATACCGGACTACATTAGGGTCTGGGTACGAGACCACGTCCCCTCTACCATTACGGAGGCAGCCCAGCTGGCAGATCACTATGAAGACACAAGGAAAATGGGTAACCGGTCCCAGCGGCTTGCAAGCGGTGGAGGGCCTAGAGCATCAACATCTGGGAACCTCTCCACACGGCCAGGGATTCCCCAGGGCCGCGCTCCTTCCTCACAACGGAGGGACCCCAACACAGGGATTCGCTGCTTTGCCTGCAACCAGAAGGGACACACGCAGTATAATTGTCCCATGGGCCGCAAGAACTTTCCCAGAAACCCAGAACCACGGGAACAGCCCAACCGGTATCAAGCAACCAACCGGTTTAGCACCGTGCCGCAGATTACCAGGATGCCACCCAGGGACACTCATTGCATCCAGGACGCTGGACCCTATGGGAACTCTGCACTGTCTTATGACCAGGAATGGCCCCAGCCAGTGGAGGTTCACACTCCCCCGGGAGGACATTCTGAGTGGGGACTGTCTCAAGAAATTGCCCTAACCCAGGACCTTGGGGAGGATAACCGGCAACAACACCGGCAAACTGTAAATCTCAATGGGGATCCGGTCACCGGACTGCAGGACACTGGTGCCACCTTAACCCTGGTCCACCCAGGCTGCTTGTCCCTGCATTATAAGACCAATCAGGGCGACCGGTGCGTACGAGTAATGCCAGGATTACCAGCTGAAGTACTGCTGGGAAACTACTTGGGCTGTCTGCACAGCTGGTTCGCTCCAACAGGACCTCAGGAAGACTGCCAGGTGACCACTCGAGCGGCTGCACAGCGACAGATGGCAAGCCCCCCCAACAGACCCCCTGCAGACCCTGACACAGACGACCCCATTCACTGGTTACCCCCTGCGGAATTCCGCGCAGCCCTCTTAGATGACCCCACTTTAGCAGGATACAGGAGACTGGCAGATTCCGGGGAGACAGGCCCGGGGAGGGAACGGTTCCTTTGGGAAGATGGGCTTCTCTACCGCAGCACCCCCTCCCGTTGTCAGGGCTCCACACAGCTAATGAGGACCCAACTTATAGTTCCCTATCAGCATAGGGCCGCCCTGTTGTCCCTGGCCCATGAGATTCCCCTGGCAGGCCATCTGGCAGTCCGACGCACCAAACAATGGGTGAGTCGGGCTTTCTTTTGGCCAAAACTATCCCGGGATGTTCGCATCTTTTGCCGCATCTGCGACATTTGTCAGCGGGTAGGGAAGAGGTGTGATCATACGGCCGCCCCATTGCAGCCATTACCCTTGATAGGCAAGCTATTCCAGTGTGTAGCCGTAGACATCATAGGGCCCTTAGCACGTCCCAGTCACACTGGCAAGTGGTTCATCCTTACCATTGTGGACTTTGCCACACGCTATCCTGAAGCCGTGGCACTCTCAAGCATCACTGCGGAGAGTGTGGCGGATGCACTTTTTAAAGTATTTTCACGGGCAGGGTTTCCCGCTGAAGTTCTCTCCGATCAAGGGTCCCAATTTACATCAGAAGTCATGCAGCAATTGTGGGAGCTGTGCGGGGTGAAACCTATTAACACCACTACATACCACCCACAGACCAATGGTCTCTGTGAACGGTTCATTGGAACCCTGAAACAGATATTAAGGGCTTTCACAGAGACGCACCGGGACTGGGAGCGATATTTGCCCCACCTGTTGTTTACCTACCGGGAGGTGCCTCAGAAGTCTATGGGCTTCTCCCCCTTCGAACTACTGTTCGGGAGGAGAGTCCGGGGACCCCTGAATCTCCTCCGGGAATATTGGGAAGGCAAGTGCAACTCCGAGGAAACCCCGGTGGTAACATATGTGCTGGAACTCCAGAAAAAGCTAGTTGCCCTCACAGGTCTTGCACAGGAGCACCTTCAACGGGCCCAGAGGCACCAGAAACAGCAGTATGACAAGCGTGCTCAACCCCGGGAATTTTTCACTGGGCAGCAGGTACTAGCACTACACCCAGTGAAAGGGAACAAGCTACAGACCTCCTGGGTGGGCCCCTACCGAGTAGTGGATAGACAGGGAGAGACCACTTACGTGATTGCCAAAGGGCCTCACCTGCGGGACCGCCGGACCTGCCATGTGAACGCCCTGAAAGCATATCATCAGTGGGAGGAAGTAGTTTTAGCCATCTGTACCCAGGCTGAGGACGATCCGGAGGAACAGGATATTCCTGACCTCCTGGCTGCAGCCCGGGAACCCAGTATGCCCAACCTTCCCAGCTTCACAGCTGAACACCAATCAACGGCAGCAGATACAGGACATGGTCCAGAAGTGGCCTCAGCTGTTCTCCACACGGCCTGGCCTTACTACCTTAGCCCAGCATCAGGTTCTCACCACAGGACAGGAGGCCCTCCGCCTACCCGCTTACTGAGTACCACAGTCGGTGAGAAAGGGCATGTTACAAGAAATCCAGGAAATGTTAGAGTTAGAAGTCATTGAGCCATCCACCAGTCCTTGGGCCTCTCCAGTAGTTCTAGTCCCTAAGAAAGATGGAACCACTAGGTTCTGTATGGACTACCGGAGGCTCAACGACCAGACCATCACTGACGCCTACCCCAAGACTTGGGTGGACGATCTCCTGGACAGGTTCGCTGGAGCTGGCATAGTATCCACCCTCGACCTGAGTCGGGGATACTGGCAGATACCCCTGGTACCTGAGGAAGTGGCCAAGTCAGCCTTCATCACCCGGTTTGTCCTCTACCAGTTTAAGGTGATGCCATTCGGGATGAAGAATGCGCCGGCTACTTTCCAGAGGTTAGTGGACCATCTGCTAGCAGGGGCACAGGATTTTGCCTGTGCCTACTTGGATGATATTGCCATTTTTAGCGATACCTGGGAGTAGAATCTTTTTCACCTGGAAGCTATCCTGGCGCGCATTGCGAGAGCAGGACTCACCCTGAGACCCGACAAGTGTCAGATAGGGATGGGGGAAGTCCAGTACCTGGGCCACCGGGAGGGGGGTGGACAGCAACAACCTGAACCAGCCAAGATCACCGCCATTGTAGACTGGCCCACCCCACGCACCAAAAAACAAGTACTGGCCTTCCTGGGCACAGCCGGATATTATAGAAAATTTGTCCCGCAGTACAGTACCGTGGCCAGGCCCCTCACTGACTTAACTAAAAAAGCGCTGCCCCGTAACAAAGCTTTTCTGGTTCACACAGACGCCTCCGACTGCGGATTAGGAGCTGTGTTGAGCCAAGTCAACGACGCCGGGGAGGAACATCCAGTCATTTATTTAAGCTGCAAGTTGCTACCCAGAGAAGCCTCCTATGCTGCAGTTGAAAAAGAATGTTTGGCACTAGTCTGGGCCCTCAAGAAACTGCAGCCATATCTGTTCGGCCTGCAGTGTACGGTGTTCACAGACCACAATCCCCTGGTGTGGCTCAACCGGGTAGCTGGGGACAATGGACATTTGTTACGCTGGAGCTTGGCCCTTCAAGCTTTTAACTTTTCGATTAAATACCATTCTGGAAGGGAGAACCAGAACGCTGATGGTCTTTCCCACCAGGAAGAGGACTAATAGACTGGCCAGCTTCCCCCCGTGTTTGTGGACTGAAAAGGGGGAGTAATGTAACGGGCCCTAGGCCGTTACTTGGTTAAGGGATCGAGCAGGACTCGAACTGGGGACTTTTTACAGTCAGTCGACGGTAATCAACTTGGTTGATGCGTACGAACTGCAGTTGAAACTTGGGAACTTTGACTGTTGGTTTGCCTCTAAGGACAATGGTCGGGTCATACGGTATCACGTTCCCGGTATAACCGGGCATTCGGAGACCTAACATTGGCCGAAAAGGCGGAAAAATTAAAAGTGTTCATAACGGCTCTTTAAACTTCAGACTTTGTGCACTCCAATGTGTATTGGGGTTGATCAGAGACTGGACCCCCACTGTTCACTAATGTAATCACAGTCTGGATTTGGTGTCCCATGTCTCGTCCTATGTCACACAACCTTAAAAACCAACCAGTCAGGTTTTTCCTCAAAATAGTAGCCCACCTGTTCATTGGCCTGGGAACTAACCCCCGCCCGTAAGGTAGCTGGCCCTTCCCAGTCCATTGTTCCTTTGTTCATGTGTGTATAAACGTGGGTGCTGGTTGAGAATAAAGTGTTCGTGTTTGGGAGTAAACTGTCTCCGAGTTTACTTTCTGGCTGGGGTGGTCTAAACAGTCCTCTTTGACTCCCATCCCTCACTGGCAACTGAGCAATTCACTCCTCGAAGACCGAAGGGGTCGACGTCGACCGTGTCCGGCAGCGCCTGGCTCTCCACCGCTCCAGCTCCACTCTCCGGTTCGAGATCGAACGATTCCGTACCCTCATACTTCGAGGAAGGGGTTCCTCCAAAAGAGACCGACCTCGGTGTTCAACTTTCAAGCTCGACATCCCGGTGGTACTACCTGACCAAGACATCCGATGTAGCCCAGCCGACCTCGAAGCGCGAGATCCCGGATACGACAGCCCAGCCCACCCGGTGGCTAGGGTTATCGTTATATGTCCTACATATTTTATGCTGCAGAGAACTCTTGATGCTAGAAACTTTATTCTCAATAAACTTACAGTTGGAGCATCTTGGTTGTAAACATTTATAATTCCCAACCAAGGTTTTGGATCCAAAAATACATGAATGTTTATTTTTTTAACAATTGTTTAGGTTTACTACAATAAAGCTTTGTAGATTTCTTGCTTTCCTGTATGTCACATTAGCATGGTTGGTAATGACATTGGTCAGGAGAGGATCCTGTTTTAAGATGTTTCATTGTTTACAAACTATATTAGTGACGGTGTGAGATGCTCCATTGAACTGTGTGATCAGTCAGAGGTCTCTTTTGCTGTAATTTCTTAGGTTTAACAGTAAGTAGATCTTCTCTGTTAAGCTGCATGTCCCTGTTCTTAGTGGATTCTATCACTGATGGTCTATGACCTCTTTCTAAAAGCTGACTTTTGAGGTCTTCACTTTTCTCAATGTAATCCATCTTCGTGCTGTAGTTTATGCACAAGCTATGATATTGTCCGAATAAAATATTTTAAATCCACCTTGAATGATGGCAACTATCCACTCTCAGGCTACCTTAGAGTTCCCTGCTTTAGCTTATACCTTAAAACCCATGAAATCCTTCTTAACGGACCTCCATTTTCCACTGACTTTGTCATTAGCACCAATATGTAGCATGACAGCCGGGTCATGCCCAGCCCCTCCCAACAATCTATCAGCCCGATCTGCCTCATGTTGAACCTGTGCTCCCGTGAGACAGCAAACTGTTCTATTGTAGCGATCCTAGGACAGATTACCCTGTCTATCTTCCTAATAACAGAATCCCCTACCACTACTATCTGTCTAGGTCTGCCTGAGTCCTATCAGTGCTACAGTGGCTGTTCTCCTGGCTGTTAGAGAGAAGAGTCCTCTCAAGCAAAGACATTCCTGTGACAACATCCACAACATAATTATTCAATGTAGCAAATCTGTTAGGGTTAGTAAATACAGGAGTGTCCTCCTTATTCCTCTGCCCCCCTTGCTATGTCTAAATGTAAGCCATCCTGCTGCCTGCTCTATCTTTGTGCAGTCTCCACCTCCAGAGCTACCTACTACTGCTTCTTGCTGCTCTCCATATCTCTAATACAAGCTTCCAAGGACACCACTTGCTCACATCCACTACAGAAGTATGCAACATGGAGGGGTTGTTTCAGGTGTGCAAACATATGGCAGCTTGTGCACTGAGTTAAATGGTAGACGTGCAAATCAGTTCGGCCACTTTCGGAATTCAGACGAATAAGGGTCATTTGTCATCATTTGGGTCGGCTGAAAAGCAAGGGCCATTTGTAAAAAAAAAAAAAAAAACAAATCCAAAAAGCCCTGGCCCGAAATTTCATTGTAAATTTTGGAAATTCGTATGGTGGCTTCCAGTGAGCTTGCTACTTTTCCGCCCTCTCTAGTCCAATTAGCTTGTTTGTTTCATGATGGGGGTTGGATGGGGATTGGACTAATGATACAGACACCCAGACAGCCTGCATTTCCTGTTAGTCAGTTGTTGGAGCTCAGAGAGAGAAGAAGCAGAGTGAGATTGTCTAGAAAAGCAATTTTATTAGCCAGTCTAGGGCTCGATTCTATTACCAGTGCTAAAACCGGCGTTACAAGAAAAACAAATAGCGTGAATTTTGCAAACGTGTTACGTCAGTATCTATTGCAGAACCACAGTAAAACAAAACTGGCGTAGACAGCACGTTTCAGAGTAGTAACAAAACTGGTGATGTCTGCTTTTTTTCTACTACAGCCTACAAAAAACACACAAAATGTCAAAGTCCAAGAAAATAGGCATACATTTGACAACAGAAAGATCAAGTTCAGTTTTAGACGTGTTCTCCACATAACAAAATCCAGCATCGACATATTAACCCCCCCTTTTAAAAGTCGACTTACAGTGCTTACTTTCACCACTTTAATTCGACTAATATTGTTCACATTTCACATTTTAACCCTTCTCCATCAAAATTCGACTTACAGTGCTTTCTTTCACCACATTAATTCAACAAATATTGTTCATAGTCGAAAATGTAACCCTTCCCCTTCCAAATCCGACTTACAGTGCTTTCTTTCACCATAGTATTTCGATGAATATTGTACATCCAACATTTTAACCCCCCTCCCCCTTTAAAATGTGACTATAGTGCTCCCATGATTTTCTTTCACTATTTTTATCCGACATTTTTCTTCTCCTATTTTTTTTGACATGCCTTTGTATCTTGTATTGCAGGATTAACCCTAAGAGTACCAGAGAGGTAGCAGCACATTGCAATGTGTTTGCTACCCATCTGGCACTCAAAGGGTTAAAAGAATACAATACGGACTAGAAGCACCACTCTACAAATAGTATTAAAGATGTGAAGGTGCACCAAGGGGAATGTGCTTATCTGCAATTAGACAGACCAATTTACAATAGAAAAAGAAAACAGACAAAATTGCACCAAACCCGCCCTTCTGAAACCTGACGGAGATGGATCCTAGGTGGTATCATAATTACATATTAAAACGTAACCTTTATTAATATGTCCTATCTAAAAAACAGAGGCAAATTAAAATAAGGATGAAGTTGGTCTTCAATCCTACCCAATGTGGTAATAGATATAGCAGTGTATGTTCTAGGGTAGATACATATATCCGTGTCTCTAATAGCATAACGACTTAAGTAGAGCTACGCCAATAGAAACAACCTAACACATTCCTACTACATGTCTGGGTATAATTTGGAGCAACCAAGACAGAAATCAGGTACAAGGGATAACTCATATTTAATAAACATTAAGGTAGTCCTTTCCCTAGTAATAGTGGTAACAAAATAATTTAGCCACAACTAGAAGGACCAGCATTCCCAGTAAAATAAATGATCATTAATATGATGTAAATGTGGATAGTTCACATGTGGTGATATATATTGGCTCTATATAGTAATAATTAACACAGATAGCATAATATAACAATAGGGTTGAGTCTCTGTCTTAAGTATCCGTCTGTTAGTGTCTTACTGGAGGCGGACCACTCTCTGTGATAATATGCACATCTATTGGTATCAGTTGTGCTCACACATCTAAAATGGTCTGCTCTTCCAGGACAGGTTAGAGGAAAATTCAGTTGTAATTAGGTAACCAATATAGTCTTACTGATGGTGAGCTACTGGCTGTTATTGGTTGGACAGACATGTATGTTATACCTCAATGTGTATGTCGAGCACCCGACAGAGCTCACTCATCAGGACTCCATTAGTAATTGGTTACAAAGTAATTAGTATATTACAGTATAGATGTATTACATAGAACAACAGTCTGAGAAGTCCATCACTTCAATCCAGTCTTACTGAAGGTGGGCTACTGTTTGTGATTTGTATGACACACACAGGTTGGTAGAGCGACGTGTGTCCTAGCACCCAACAGAGCCCACTCGACAGGACGTTAATTAGAAGTTAATATAAAGTATCTAATAATACATCTGGTAAATAGAATCAACTTCTGTGCAGAGTAAAGTTACCAACACTTGTATTCAGGCTCAGATGTGTTCTAAGAAAATATGTATGGAACATCTTGCTTATCTTAATAAGTCTAAGGTAGATCGTAAGTATATCACTACTATTTCACCAGGTAATACAATGATTAGAGCTATTCCACTAAACTCTAGCAAATCCCATGTATCACAAAAGGGTACAGTGGTTGTTCCCTATTGTCTGTACTCGCGGAACGCCATAATGGCGGATTCCACAAACTGACCCTATGCTCATATCTATATCCACCACTCTGCCCAACTGATTAACAGGAAAGCTAATAAATAAAGCTACAATAAAATCATGATAATACTGAATTGGTGGCTAACAAATGCAAATAGCGTTTCGACCTATGTAGGTCCACACTAATGAAATCGACCTGACACTCGTTTCGCTTTTAGCTTTGTCAAAGGGTTAGAAGAATTAGTGGAAACAGTGCTCCTCAACATTACATAAACCTATATCTTGATTCTAATGAGTAGCCTAAACCCTGTTTTATGAGATCAGTTCTTAGTAAATAATAGGGATCTAACTTCCATTATCTTTATGAGCCACCCTTACACTGCTGGTCGCTTGTGAGCCCTGGTCTGTAGAAACCTCAGAGTTCTCACAGCCAGCGTGTGTATGTATGGCTTGCTGCCAAAAGCAGACAATAAATTCCAATCTACCCTTGCAACAAAGTATTCTTGAGCACACTGACTGAATACTTTGTTGCAAGGGTAGACTGGAACTTATTGCCAGAGCACTGTTTCCACTAATTCTTTTAAAGCTTTGAGTGCCGGATGGGTAGCAAACACATTGCAATGTGCTGCTACCTTTCTGGTACTCATAAGGTTAGTCCTGCAATACAAGATACAAGGGCATTTAAAAAAAAAAATAGAAGAAAAATGTCAAATTTAAATGGTGAAAGACAGTCATGGGAGCACTGTAGTCAAATTTTCAAGGGGGAGGGGTTAAAATGTTTAATGTGAACAATATTAGTCGAATTTAAATGATGAAAGAAAGTCATAGTAGCACTGTAGTCAAATTTTCAAGGGGGAGGGGTTAAAATGTAGAATGTGAACAATATTAGTCTATTTAATTTGGCGAAAAAAAGCAGTTTAAGTCAACTTTCATAAGAGGGGGTTAATATGTCGAAGGGGGGCACTCTATTAATGTGTCCCAGTGATTTCTGTACATGAATGTATAACTTGCTGTGCTAAGTGTGAAAGACCTCTCACGCCTATTATTTGATGGCAAAACCCATTTGATGTGTTAATGCTACATTAAGAAGTGATACTAACCCCTCCTACTTTTGTAAGGAAGGTTACAGAATAAGTGTGACCCAATTTACATAACAATACGTGAAGCTATTCTAAATAGAAGACTTTCACACTTAGCACAGCAAGTTATACATTCTTGTACAGGTATCACTGTGACACATAAATAGTCTGTATTTTGCAGTAAAATTGGAGAGTAAACAATGTTGAATGGGAGCAATGTTATTCAAATTAAAATGGAGAAAGAAGGTCATAGGAACACTATAAGTCAAATTTTAAAGGGGAGGGGTTAAAATGCTGAATATGAACAATATTTGTCGAATTAAAGTGGTGAAAGAAAGCACTGTAAGTCGAATTTTGAAGGGGAAGGGTTAAAATGTGGAATGTGAACAATATTAGTTGAATTAAAGTGGTGAAAGAAAGCACAGCAAGTCAACTTTTAAAAGGAGGGGTTAATATGTCGAAGGGGGGCACTTTATGTTGGATTTCTATGCTGTATACTGTATTCTGCACTGCTTTTGTTCGAACAACGATGGTTTTGAAACTGTTGTTATGGCTTCTACACCTCAACCTCTGAGGAGCAGAATTTCTGACTTAAATGTAACCACAAAACAAGGGGTAATACTGAGCGTGGGTAATAGGATATTAATTGCACGTTGTTTTTAATTGTTTCCTATGGGCTTTTTTTAGACTGGCGGTAAGTATAATTACCGCTGGTTTTGTTTTCACAAGTCGGGTAATAGGATAGCAAAAACTGACTTAAAAAAACATAGTGCCTGTTTTATTTTTAGCGCTGGTAATAGAATAGAATCGAGCCCCTAGTGCCTTATTAGCCAGCCAAGTGCCAGTCTAGTGCCTTATTGCCACTGTCAGGAGCTGTCTTTTTTTTTTTTTTAGGGTGACACAGCCAATCTGACAGTTGTTGTATAGGCAGGCAGTCAGCATTAGTGCCTAATTGCCACTGCAAGGGAGTGTCATTTTTTCTCCTGTGCAAAATAAAAATATTAGCAATTTGTGTTAACAAGTTTCAGAGTGACACAGCCAGTCTGACAGTTGTCATGTGGCCAGGCAGGCAGCCCTAGTGCTTTACTGCCATTGCAAGGGAGTGTCATTTTTTTCCTGTGCAAAATAAAAAATATTAGTAATTTGTGTTGTATAGGCAGGCAGTCAGCATTAGTGCCTTATTGCCACTGCAAGGGAGTGTCATTTTTTCTCCTGTGCAAAATAAAAATATTAGCAATTTGTGTTAACAAGTTTCAGAGTGACACAGCCAGTCTGACAGTTGTCATGTGGACAGGCAGGCAGCCCTAGTGCTTTACTGCCATTGCAAGGGAGTGTCATTTTTTTCCTGTGCAAAATAAAAAATATTAGTAATTTGTGTTAATAACAATTTTCAGACTGACACAGCTAGTCTGACAGTTGTGTAGGCAGGCAGGGAGGCAGGCAGGCAGGCAGCATTATTACCTTATTGCCACTGCAAGGGAGTGTCATTTTTTTCCTGTGCAAGATAAAAAATATTAGCAATTTGTGTTAATACTGATTTTCAGAGTGACACAGCCAGTCTGACAGTTGTGTAGGCAGGCAGGTAGCATTAGTGCCTTATTGCCTCTGAAAGGGAATGCCACTTTTGTTCATGTGAAAAATAAAAATAATAGTAATTTGAGTTAATAATAATTTTCAGAGTGATACAGCCAGTCTGACAGTTGTCATGTGGCCAGGTTTTAAAATGTTAAAATTATTATAGTACACTACCTACCTATCTGTAATGGATTTGAGCCCTAGTGAACAACCTGATGTTCCTCGTCCTGGTACCAGCTGCAGTGACCCAGCAACAACCAACACCAACCCAGTGCCGTTACTTTCAATCAGAGCTAGCAGCAGCAGCAGTCGACTATAGAAGAGGACTTCTAGTAGTACTAGTAGTCAATGTCCTAGTTAGACTCAGCAGTAGCACTCCAAACCAAAAAATAGAAATAAGAAGGGAACTGCATATTGTTCTACCACTACTAATAGGGTGGAGAGGTCCAGGTCCTCCTCTAAGACCACAAAGCAGCCGGCATTTGTTTCTCGTCAGCTGTTTCATGATGATCCTCCCAGCACCACCTGCACAATGACTAGTGCCACTGCCAGTTTCGTCACCACCTCTGCTACACACAGTTCTATAAACCAGGGATCACTTAGCGTGTTTAACACTACTGGTCGGAAACTGCGGGCAGTATCAACGAGGGATTTTTATAGCGAATGTCCGTGTAAGCAGCTCAAATGGGAAATATTGCAGTATTTGGAGAAAATTTCTCCTGCCACCACTGTCACTGCCACTGAGAGCATATCTTCTCCAAAAAAGGTTATTGAAGGAGATTGTTAACCATTTCCCGGTAGCCACCAGGCAGAAGAGGGAATTCAGCAGGCCTCCCCAAAATCTGCTGCTGCTGATTTTTCTTCCTGTCCAAACCTACAAGAGGTAGAAGAAGAATATGTGGGACCAAGGCCTCCTAAGCTTGATTTTTCACCTGAGCTTGATTTTTCCCCTGCTGCCCATAGTACGCCTCCTGTTTCTCCAGCTACAATTGTGTCTTCTATTGAAAACTCAACACCTGCCTCTCCAGTTTCATTTGAGTCTCCCTGGCAGGTAGTAGCTGCTAGTGTCTCCGCCACCACTGTTACTCCAATATCCTGCTCCAATCCCAGTCCCAACATCCCTGTTGCCATCTTTAGGTCTACTAGTACCCTTGTAAAGATATGTAGAAGAAAAAAACATTGTGAGGTTGCTCCAGCATGTGAAGATGAAGAAAGTGTCACCTTAGTTTCTTCTTTTCCACCACCTTCAATTTCAACTGGCAAAGTCATCCGTTGCTCCAAAGCATGGGAGCATTTTGTGACACTTGGCAAAGGCTGGCTAAATGTAAATTGTGTCTCAGGGAAGTCAGCCGTGGGAGGGTGTTGGGTCATCTAACCACCTCCAGGATGAATCAACACCTGAACAACTACTACAAGTCAGTGTTGATAAGAACAGAAATGGCACTACCACATTTACCAGTGTCACACTCACCACCAGTAGGCAGGAGAAAGGGCAGGGGGATCATGCCACAGCTAGTCCTAGTAAGAGCAGACAGTCACAGCCCATCCCAAAATCAATACAGGCCACACTGGAAGATTTTGGTGGGTTTCATTCAAAGGGGATGTGCAGACAGCAGTCTTAAAAAAATTACACACCTCATTACATAGATAACGAGTACCAAAATAGTGTAGAGATCAATATAGTTGTCCATGGGGATGTGTTCCTGATATCCATAAAAGGGAATGATGAATGTGATGAATTCAATGGGTATGTAAATAATCATAATAGTTAATGTCGGCACAGATCCAAGTTGAGAATCCCGTATTGTGTATAGGGTCATAGCTCCAAGCGAATCAAGTAACAAAACTCAAGAAGATATGAAGACAGTTGTACAATATTGAGCCCTTCCATCAACTTATGGAGGCTGTAGCACCCCAAAATAAAATTCCATCCCGCACCACATTTATTCGCACCATAGTGCCCTCACTATACCGGTCGTGTGTTGGGCTTTTGAAGGACCTGCTAGGAAAGGCTGGGGGCCAGTCGGAGCACTTTACCACTGACTTATGGAGTGCTCCAAGTGGCCAGCATGCCTGTCATTGATGGAGCATTGATGGCAGCCAAATGTGTTGCTAGACACATTATTACCAATACAAACAACAAGTACAGATGCAATGGTGAAGCAGGGGCACCACTCTTTCCTCCTCCATGCTGAGGTAATGGATTATCAGCACACCTCAGATAACATTTGCAAAACACTGCAGAACATGGTGGCGCAGTAGCTAGGGGATCATGCAGTCACACAGGCACAAATGGGGTTTGTGGGTACTGATGGTGCAGCTAACATGACAAAGGCTCTCCGGGATGGCAGATTTGTGGGTGTGCACTGCTCATCGCATGTCCTGCATCTGGTAGTTAAGGCTGCTCTTGATTATGGCAATAACACTGGAGTAGTCCTGACAAATTGCTGGCCACTTCCTTCGTAGTGTCAAAGATAGCCAGCTCCTCAGGGAGGAACAGAAAAAGGCAAACCTCCCAGAGCACGGCCTCAGACAAAGTGTAGGGACCAGGTGGAACTCCATCTTAGATATGCTAGAGATGTCACCATTTCATTGGCACTAACAGAACACTAGGCAGGGCTGACTGGGCCCTGGTAGAACAGGTAGTGACAGTCCTCACGACTTTCCGTGCTTTGACGGAAATTTTAAGCAAAAAGAATGCTAGACTGGCCGAAGTCATTTGTCTCTTCACACACCTCTCCTTAAAAATTGATTTTTTCCTTGCCCATAGGGAACGCTTGCCTGGTGCTGAGGGTAATATAATTCCCGATGTTACTGTCCTTCTAACGAGACTGAAAAAGGAAGCAACTCTATGCATGGAAGAGAGCATGGACAATTGTCCCAACTTAATGCTTTCCACAATTTGCAATCCTTGAATCTAAGGCAAGATGGCACTTAGTTCCAATTTCCTCACTGTGTGGTGGGAACAATTGATAGCAAGGTTGAGTGAGAGGCAAAGAAACAATAGAATGCAGTCAGAGGAGGTGGGAGAAGATTCAGCAGATGAGCTGGAGGAGTGTGGTGGTCTTCCAGGACCTATCAGTAGCACAGCCAGTGACACTTCATCTTGTTCCAGTGAAGCAGCTGCTGCTTTTTATGGTGAGGTAATGGACAACTCCCCATAAATAGAAAAAGTGCTGAGTGGAACCTTCTTTGTCCCCAAGTACAGATCCCTTGATTTTCTGTGATAACAAGAGGGCTGTGTGTCCTATTTATCCCTGGTAGCCCAGGAGTTGCTTTCTTGCCCCCCAACCACTGTCCAGAGTGAGCGGGTATTTTCTATAACAGGAAATATACTTAGCCTCCAGCGCTCTCACTTGGCCCCCCAGCTCATGGAGCAAATTACTTTTTTAAAAGTCAACCTGCCAATGCTGGGTTACCCTGCTCTCAGGTTCGATGAATATTAGAAAAAAAATGACTTCATCTACAATCATCCATGTACCATAACACTCCAGCTTACCCAGCTCTAGAATCGTGGTAGGTTGGGCAGAGGACACCCCCGTAACTTGGTGGGACACGGGGGAATTTAAAGTATACATTGCTGTCCCACTATACAGGTTGTTCAGTCTTGCTCTATTGTTTTTCATCTCTTCTAAAAAAGTCTGCAGCATCTATCTACTGAGTCCTGCACCAGTGTTCAGCAGTTTACTGCTGGCTACATCTACAGTGTTCCTGTCATCGTGAGTCCACCCTACACCAGTCATCTTCAGTTGTGTAGTCTCTTCTAAAAAAAAGTCTGCTGTACCTATCTACTGAGTCCTGCACCAGTGTTTTGCAGTTTTCTGCTGGCTACATCTACAGTGTTCCTGTCATCCTGAGTTCACCTTGCACCAGTCATTCTCAGTCTTCCTTCGAATTTCATTTATTTGTTCATTCGTGCTTGTAGCTAGCTAGCTACATCCATACTTCATCTACTTCATCCATAGTACCATAAGGCTAAAGCTCCACCTTACCCTATTCCACCATCTTCATTTAGACCCTGGAAATGGTTCCATTTATTTTTATTTAATGAAAATTTTTTATTGTATATTTTAACATATTTTAATTTCGGCCAAATAATTCCAACTATTGCCAAATTTTGTCAGAGTCTAACAGGTCGGTCCTAAATGCAGATCCTCCAAATGGAAAAAAAAATTTGAAATCGCATTTTACAGAATTTTTTGGCCGTGCACATGTCTACAAATTATATCAATGCCAAGTAAAGGTGTTATGGAATTGATTCGGTTTATGATACTTGTAACTTGATAGAAAAATGAATCAATCTCATCCTTACCCTTTAAATGGTATGCATACTATCGTTATTAAACATCCAGTATTCTTTCAAATAAATTATCAAATTGAGGTAAAATGTGTAATTAATATCACCTCCTGATCTTAAGAAACTCTCCTGAATTAGTTTAAAATACCGGGGCTGTTACGGCTTTCCATAGAGCCTGCAACTAATTCTCTATTAATAATTGTTTGAGGATATTATCTCCAGATCTCTGTATGCTAGGATATTTGTCTGATGAATAATATCAGAATACCGGGGCTGCTCTGGCTTGCCATAAATCCTAAAATAACTGATATTATTACATGATCGCTCTCTGATCAGGATTGGTTTAAAAAAACTAACAAAATATCTCAGACCAATTCTCATATTCTAAGTCCTTATCTAAAACCGGGGCTTATCATGCTTGCCTGAAAATTCAATAGAGTTGACAAAGTATCTCTGTCTAAAAAACACTGTCTAGATCCCAATCTAATACCGGGGATTATCTGGCTTGCCAAAATAATCAATGGAGTTTAAAATTAAAATGTTAAAAAACTGAGAAGGGAAATCTTCTCAGACTGCCTGAGGTGCCCAGGTAGACTGCAGAGAGGGACAATCTTCAAGGGAAAAACCTGAAAAACTTGTCAAGGGGGCAGGGCGTTCATTGTTCTCATAGGAAGAAGATTGTCTCCTTCTGTTATCTCTGTGGTCTATGAACTGGATTCCACATCTGAGAAGAGATGGCTTACACTAGGTAAAAGGGGCAGGAGGGGAAACTTTGCTTGTGAATATCTCTCAAACCATAAAGGTTTGAGAGATAATACTTACATCATTCTTCATGTTTTTTTTAATGCCTACAAAATAAAAGCTTTCAAGACTTCTTAGGTCTCTTCCTCAGGCATGTTATACAGATAAATATGAAAACTTCTCTCTTAAATACAAGTACACATTACATTGTTTATAATGCAAATGAGATAAGAACGTTAGTCCAGATACCAATTCCTTGATCAGTCAATGGTAGAGGATGTGATTTAAATAGCATTCTTCCTCTGGGTCCAGGTATTTATGATTCCAGAGGGACTGTCGTAAAAGTTAATTCACAATTAAGTACTGTGACAGAAATTCCCTGTCCCTGTTCAGGCCATAGGTCAAAGACTCAAATTGTAACATTAATTTTACCTCCCATAATTTTCTGTCCCTCTGATTGTGAAATTGTCCCATTAGTACAGTCAATTTAATGTCCCTAATACTGTGCCCACTTTGGCAAAAATGTTCTCCCACTGGTGTCTCTGTCTTTTTGTTGTTAATGCTGGATATGTGGGAATTAAACCTCTTATGTAATTTCTGCCCCGTTTCCCCCACATAAAGAGCTGTTGGGCATTTTGCACACATGATAAGGTATATTACATTGGATGATTTGCAGGTGAAATTACCATTGATCTTATGGTGTAACTGGGTGTTTGGTATGGGTATCTTGTCTGTGGTATAAATGTGTGCACAGGTTTTACACCTACTTTGTAGGCAGGGTAATGTGCCATTTTTTGTATTTTTGTTCAGGGCACTCCTTACCATCAGTTGCTTTAAATTGGGAGGCTGTCTGAAGGAGAGTAAGGGAGGCTGTGGAAATATGTTCTTAAGTCTTTCATCTGTGTGTAAGGTTGCTTGAAGTTCTCTTGATATTTTGCGCAGAGCTTCAACCTGGGGGTGGTAAGTGACAACAAGTGGCACACGGTTTCCCTTATGCTGTTCTTTGTAGCTCAACAGATCTTTTCTTGGTATGTGAGTAGCTTTCTGTATCTGACTGTCAATAATCCTTGCACTGTAACCCTGTCTTATAAAGTCTCTTCTGAGTTTCTGGAGGTGCTTGTCACGGTCCTCCATGTCATAACAGATGAGATTATATCTGATGGCCTGGCTGTATATGATGGAGTTCTTTGTGTGTTTTGGGTGAAAGCTATCGTTCTTCAGGTAGATTGGTCTGTCTGTTGGTTTAAGGTACAAGGATGTGTGGATGGAGTTGTTCTGTATACTGATAGTCGTGTCTAGGAAGTTAATGTTTGTGCGTGAGTGACTGAGTGTTAGATTGATACTGGGGTGGAATGCATTGTAATTTTTGTGGAATTTGAGAAGTTCCTCTTCACTGGCTGTCCAGATGATAAGAACATCATCTATGTAGCGGAGATAGACCAGGGGGTTTTGTCTGGCAGGTGGACAGGAAGTTCTCTTCTAACTTTGCCATGAACAAGATGGCATATTGTGGTGCCATTCGGGTACCAATTGCAGTCCCCATTTTCTGGAAGTAGAGGTCCTATCCAAATTTCAGAACAACTCCATCCACACATCCTTGTACCTTAAACCAACAGACAGACCAACCTACCTTAAGAATGATAACTTTCACCCAAAACACACAAAGAACTCCATCATATACAGCCAGGCCATCAGATATAATCGCATCTGTTCTTACATGGCGGACCGTGACAAGCACCTCCAGAAACTCATAGGAGACTTTGTAAGACAGGGTTACAGTGCAAGGATTATTGACAGTCAGATACAGAAAGCTACTCACATACCAAGAAAAGATCTGTTGAGCTACAAAGAACAGCATAAGGGAAACCGTGTGCCACTTGTTGTCACTTACCACCCCCAGGTTGAAGCTCTGCGCAAAATATCAAGAGAACTTCAAGCAACCTTACACACAGATGAAAGACTTAAGAACATATTTCCACAGCCTCCCTTACTCTCCTTCAGACAGCCTCCCAATTTAAAGCAACTGATGGTAAGGAGTGCCCTGAACAAAAATACAAAAAATGGCACATTACCCTGCCTACAAAGTAGGTGTAAAACCTGTGCACACATTTATACCACAGACAAGATACCCATACCAAACACCCAGTTACACCATATGATCAATGGTAATTTCACCTGCAAATCATCCAATGTAATATACCTTATCATGTGTGCAAAATGCCCAACAGCTCTTTATGTGGGGGAAACGGGGCAGAAATTACATAAGAGGTTTAATTCCCACAGATCCAGCATTAACAACAAAATGACAGAGACACCAGTGGGAGAACATTTTTGCCAAAGTGGGCACAGTATTAGGGACATTAAATTGACTGTACTAATGGGACAATTTCGCAATCAGAGGGACAGAAAATTATGGGAGGTAAAATTAATGTTACAATGTGACTCTTTGACCTATGGCCTGAACAGGGACAGGGAATTTCTGTCACAGTACTTAATTGTGAATTAACTTTTACGACAGTCCCTCTGGAATCATAAATACCTGGACCCAGAGGAAGAATGCTATTTAAATCACATCCTCTACCATTGACTGATCAAGGAATTGGTATCTGGACTAATGTTCTTATCTCATTTGCATTATAAACAATGTAATGTGTACTTGTATTTAAGAGAGAAGTTTTAATATTTATCTGTATAACATGCCTGAGGAAGAGACCTAAGAAGTCTTGAAAGCTTGCATTTTAAATCTGTTTAGTTAGCCAATAAAGGTATCAACTTTACAAAAAATTTTGCATCCTGTATTTCTACGGCTAACACGGTATCAACTCTCATTTATTACAAAATGAAATAAAGATAAAACAAAGTATTACTATCCCTTTAAAGTATTTAAATCTGCTTGATGATGAAGCAGAAAATGGTTTGCCACTGGAGATATTTTGTTTCCTAGTACTGACTTGTCCCTTAATGCGTACTTAATATTATGGATACGTTCTCTTAGTCTATCCAGTAATGTATGGATAGTAGTGATGATCGAGCACCCCAATGCTCGGGTGTTCGGGTGCTCTGACCGAGCGCCCCCGGAGGCTCGAGTGCTCGGCCGAGCACCCGAGCCCCATTGAAGTCAATGGGAGGACTCGAGCATTACACCAGGCACCCCCTGCTCTGATGAGGGGAGGGTGCCTGGTCCATAGGAAAAGGGCAGAAAATGATGGAAACACCACAGAAATGGTTCAGGGACAGCATAGGGAGGATGTCTGGATGCATCTTGGACTTCAACGTCGCTGCTGGGAACGATGTTTCGCCCGTAGTACGCCATTTTTACAGACTGACCGTAAAACACACAAAAAGGAAGATAAAAACGGCTTTAGGCGAAAAATTGTTACCAAACAGTATTTGCTGTATATTTACTTGTATATCATCTGCAAATTCTGCAAAAAATTTCCTCGATTTTTCTGAACTGGGGCCATGATTAAGAGGGAAACGTGCGCAGAGACAAATTCTCCCAAAAATTTCCTCGATTTTTCTGAACTGGGGCCATGATTAAGAGGGAAACGTGCGCAGAGGCAAATTCTCCCAAAAATGTCCTCGATTTTTCTGAACTGGGGCCATGATTAAGAGGGAAACGTGCGCAGAGGCAAATTCTCCCAAAAATTTCCTCGATTTTTCTGAACTGGGGCCATGATTAAGAGGGAAACGTGCGCTGAGCCGACCATCTAAAACATTATGGGTGAGGGTCTGCTGCGGAGCTGACCATCCTAAACATTATATGCGAAGGCCCGCTAGCGAGCTGACGCTATAAAACATTATATGAGAGGGCCCGCTAGAGAGCTGACCCAATAAAACATTATATGAGAAGGCCCGCTGGTGAGCTGACCTATACAAAAATTGACAAACAGCGCCCGCTGGTAAGCTGGCCCTATATAAAAATTATATCACAGGGCCCGCTGGTGAGCTGGCCCTATATAAAAATTATATCCCAGGGTATATGGAAGAGAGTCAACCATATACCCATTTTTTGGGTGGAAGGGGTGAATGGGAATACAGAGTATTCCCATCATTGTAAATACCATATATAAAGTGACTTTATGTTCCCCCGGGGCTTTCCTCCAGTGGAGTGGAGAAGTCAGGGGAAATCCAGGCCTTGTTCATTTTTATAAGTGTCAACCTATCAGCATTTTCGGTGGAAAGGCGGATACGCTTATCTGTTATGATGCCACCAGCAGCACTAAATACCCGCTCAGACAGAACGCTGGCGGCAGGGCAGGCCAGCACCTCCAAGGCGTAGAGTGCCAGTTCATACCACGTGTCCAGCTTGGACACCCAGTAGTTGTAAGGCACAGAGGGATCATTGAGGACGCTGACACGGTCTGCTACGTACTCCTTCACCATCTTCCAAAACTTTTCCCTCCTTGTGACACTAGGCTGCGCATCAGGGTGAGGGTGCTGGCGGGGTGTCATGAAGGTGTCCCACGCCTTGGAGAGTGTTGCCCTGCCTTTGTCGGAACTGCTGTGTGCTCCCCTTTTCTCCCCTTCTCGGTTGGCCAAGGTAGCACGTACTCTGCCGCCAGCGTTGTCAGATGGAAAATTTTGGAGCAATTTTTCAACAAGAACCTTCTGGTATTGCACCATTTTGCTTGTCCTCTCCACCGGAGGAATGAGAGATGAGAAATTCTCTTTGTAGCGGGGGTCCAGAAGGGTGAACACCCAGTAATCCGTGTTGTCTAAAATGCGTGTAACGCGTGGGTCACGGGAAAGGCAGCCTAACATAAAGTCAGCCATGTGTGCCAGAGTACCAACAGGCAAGATTTCGCTGTCCTCACCAGGAGGATGACTCTCAATCTCCTCATCCTCTTCCTCCTCTTCTGCCCACCCACGCTGAAGAGATGGAACTAAAGTTCCATGGCTACCCTCTGTAGCGGAGGCAACCGTGTCTTCCTCCTCCTCCTCCTCCGCCTCCTCCAATTGTCGCTGAGAAGACGAAGTGAGGGTGCTCTGGCTATCACCTTGTGTAAGCTCTTCCTCCCGCATTTCCACCTCTTCCACATGCAAAGCGTCGGTTTTAATTGTGAGCAGCGAGCGTTTCAGTAGACACAGAAGTGGGATGGTTACACTGATAATAGCGTTATCGCCGCTCACCATCTGTGTCGATTCCTCAAAATTGCGTAAAACCTCACAGAGGTCTGACATCCATTCCCACTCCTCACTTCTGATTACAGGAAGTTGAACGGAGAGGCGACGACCGTGTAACAGCTGGTACTCCACTACTGCCCTCTGCTGCTCACAAAGCCGGGCCAACATGTGGAAGGTGGAGTTCCAGCACGTGCTCACGTCACACAGCAGCCGGTGAGCTGGCAATTGTAAGCGCTGCTGCAGCTTCAACAGGCCGGCTGAAGCTGTAGATGACTTACGGAAATGTGCACACACGCGGCGCACCTTGGTCAAGAGATCATGCAAATTGGGGTAGGTTTTTAGAAATCGCTGAACCACTAAATTAAATACATGCGCTAGGCATGGTACGTGTGTGAGCTTGCCGAGCTCCAAAGCCGCCACCAAGTTACGCCCATTATCACACACAACCATGCCTGGTTGCAGGTTGAGTGGCGAGAGCCACTGCTCGGTCTGGTGACTAATCCCCTGCAACAGCTCTGAGGCCGTGTGCTGTTTGTCCCCAAGGCAGATCAGCTTCAGCACGGCCTGTTGACGCTTCCCCACTGCAGTGCTACACTGCTTCCAGCTACCGGCTGATGGGTGAGTGGCGCTGCGCGCAGAGAATTCGGAGGTGGAAATGGAGGAGGAGGAGGAGCCAATAACGTAGGTGCTGGCGGAAACCCTGATGGAGGTAGGGCCCGCAATCCTCGACGTGGGTAGCACCTGTGCCATCCCAGGGTCCGAGTCGCTCCCAGCCTCCACGACATTCACCCAGTGTGCCGTCAGGGAAATGTAGCGTCCCTGGCCACAAGCACTTGTCCATGTGTCAGTCGTTAAGTGGACCTTCCCAGTAACTGCGTTGGTCAGGGCACGGGTGATGTTACGGGACACATGGTGGTGTAAGGCGGGGACGGCACACCGGGAAAAGTAGTGGCGGCTGGGGACTGCGTACCGAGGGACAGCTGCTGCCATCAGGCTGCGGAAGGACTCAGTCTCCACAAGCCTAAATGGCAGCATTTCGATGGCCAGTAATTTGGAAAGGTGTGAGGTTAGTGCTATGGCCTGTGGGTGGGTGGCTGGGTATTTTCGCTTGCGCTCAAATGCCTGGGGTAACGACATTTGGATGCTGCGCTGGGACAGGGAAGTGGATGTGGTCGCTGATGGTGCTTCAGATGGTACAGGTGCAGGGCGGGAGGTATGCGGGCCTGCGCCTTCGACAGGCGATTGGCCGGCACCGAAAACAGGGGAAGAGGAGGCAGTGGTGTGGCCTGCAGACACAGATTGGCGATCCTGGCGTTCCTCCCACTTATTACGGTGCTTGGATGCCATGTGTCGGATCATGCTGGTGGTGGTGAGGTTTCTAGTGTTCATGCCTCGGCTCATTCTGGTGTGGCACAGGTTGCAAACTACAATTCTTTTGTCGTCCCCACTTTCCTTAAAAAAACGCCATACCGCGGAACACCTACCCCTTGGCAAGGGAGATTTACGCAAGGGGGTGCTCCGTGGAACATTTGCGGGCCGGTTTGGTGGGGTCAGTCACCTCATCGTCCACCAAGTCCTCCTCCACTTCCTCACTCTGATCATCCTCCTCATGTCTTGATCCCACCACATACTCAGTCATTGACAACTGTATATCATCCTCCTCATCAAGGTCTTGAGACAGTAAAAGTGGTTGATTTGATGGCAACTGTGTCTCATCATCATCATCATCCACTTCCTTTGACCTTAAATGCCGTTCCCCTCTGTCATCTTCTTGTGATTGGGTACCCTCTAGAGGTTGTGAATCAGGGCACAAGATGTCATGTTCCTCTGCAAGCGTGCTTGGAGAGAGGTTCAAATGAAGGATTGGTGATGAGACGAGCTCCTCACTATATCCCAGTGTGGGATCACTTCTTTGACCAGACCCTCTATGGTGGGAGGAAGGATGATCAGGGTGAGGATTATGTTGACCAGACTCTTGGCTACTGAGAGTGGACTTGGTGGAAGACAGGGTGGTGCTTAACCGACTGGAAGCAGTATCAGCTGAAATCCAACCGACCACCTGTTCGCAGTGGTCTGACCTCGAGAGTGATGTCCTGCGACGCCCTGTAAACTGAGACATGAAGCTAGGTATGGTGGATGTCTTTCTTTCTTGTGCTCTGGCACCAGGCACAGTTTCTACGCGTCCTGACCCGCGCCCTGAACTATCAGGATCACGTCCACTTCCCCGTCCCTTTTTACCCGCCTTCTTCATATTACACGGAATATGTGCTGCAAATCTGCAACTTTGCACACTAAACAGAATGTGCTGCTTATCTGCGGCTCGGCACAGTGAATGGAATATGTGACTTTGATATTTTACACTTTGCACAGTAAACAGAATGTTCTCCTAATCTGCAGCTTTGCACACTAAACAGAATGTGCTGCTTATCTGCGGCTAGGCAAAGTGAATGGAATATGTGACTTTGATATTTTACACTTTGCACACTAAACAGAATGTTCTCCTAATCTGCAACTTTGCACACTAAACAGAATGTGCTGCTTATCTGCGGCTCGGCACAGTGAATGGAATATGTGACTTTGATATTTTACACTTTGCACACTAAACAGAATGTTCTCCTAATCTGCAACTTTGCACACTAAACAGAATGTGCTGCTTATCTGCGGCTAGGCACAGTGAATGGAATATGTGACTTTGATATTTTACACTTTGCACACTAAACAGAATGTTCTCCTAATCTGCAACTTTGCACACTAAACAGAATGTGCTGCTTATCTGCGGCTCGGCACAGTGAATGGAATATGTGACTTTGATATTTTACACTTTGCACACTAAACAGAATGTTCTCCTAATCTGCAACTTTGCACACTAAACAGAATGTGCTGCTTATCTGCGGCTAGACACAGTGAATGGAATATGTGACTTTGATATTTTACACTTTGCACACTAAACAGAATGTTCTGCTAATCTGAAACTTTGCACACTAAACAGAATGTGCTGCTAATCTGAAGCTTTGCACACTAAAAAGAATGTGCTGCTAATCTGCAACTTTGCACACTGAACAGAATGTGCTGCTAATCTGCAACTTTGCACACTAAACAGAATGTGCTGCTAATCTGCAACTTTGCACACTAAAAAGAATGTGCTGCTAATCTGCAACTTTGCACACTAAACAGAATGTGCTGCTAATCTGCAACTTTGCACACTAAACAGAATGTGCTGCTAATCTGCGGCTAGGCACAGTGAACGGAATATGTGACTTTTTTTTTTTTAAATCTCTGCCCCCCCAAACAAAATAAACTGCTGCCCCACACACAGTAGTCCTAAAAAGGACTTTTGGGTCTTTTTTTTGTTCAACAACACTTTTCTTCTCCCTACACTGACTTTCCCTTCCTATCCTCATCTCTCCCTGGCTAAGACTGAGCCGAACTCGCTGGTCAGGTGCTATACAGCACCCGATCACGGGTTCTGGCCAGCCAATCAGTGTAATGCCAGCAGCCAACATGGCTGCTGGTATTACACTGATGTCAGAGCCTCCCTGCACGTTTATTGGCTGCGCAGCAGCCGCGAAACGTGCGGGGAGGAGACCCGAACATGGCGGGCGAGCACATGCGGTACTCGTACGAGTACCGCCATGTGCCGAGCAGAGCGATGCTCGAGCCGAACCGAGCTTCGGCCGAGCATGCTCGCTCATCACTAATGGATAGGTTTTCATACATACCTTAGTCCACAAGGACATTCAAAGCAATAGATAACTCCTTTGGTTTGGCATGTAATGAAGCTTTTAATCTGAGTACTACTGCAAAACCTATCCACAACTTGTTTCATAGTACATATATATATTTACATATCACACAGTGGCTGCATGGAAATGATCCTTGAGTTGGTACTGACTTTGGTGTAGTGAAATGGCTGTGCATCCAGTGATCTTTTACATTTGGTGCCTTTTTACAGCTCATATGTACATGCTCATCTAGCTTTTCTCTTACATCAGCATCCATTAACAAAAGATGCCAATGTTTAATATGGATGTTGTCCAAAGAGACCCACTGACAATTGTAAGAGGTGACAAATCGTATTCTTTGATTTCTTTGTGCTCAATTTTTGTTGCCTAGTAAGTATGGACATGATGCAAATAAAGCTCTTTTATAGCCTATTTGTATAAACCTAGACTTCACTTCTTCTGAACGATTTTTATAAGTGGAACTGTCACTACAATTGCATCTTAGCCATAAAAATTATCCCACTGGAATGTTTCTTTTCATATGAGTGGGAGGGTGGCTTTTGAAATGCAGCAAACTGTTTGTTGCTGTCTTTTTTTTCTATGGAGATCAGTGTGTAAAACATCACCAGGTCCTCTATATATGGTAATATCCAAAAAAAACACCTTAAAGGTATCTTTCTCCAAATTCAGTTTTAAATGCATGTTGTTGGCATTCAATAGATGAATACATTGGTCCAACAAATCATCAGGCCCTTCCCATAATTTTGGGATTTTGTTTTGTTCTGTATCACCCTGTATAAACATCTTAATATTCAATTTGCGTATATCCCTCTGATGGATTGCCACACAAGCCATGTTTTAATCAGGGAAGATAAAAAACACAATAGAAAATATGCTCACACAAAAGTATAATACTAAAATTAAAGTTAAAAATATATTAACACAGCAGCTCTTCATTTAACAACTTGTCAACTCCCTATACTGTTGTAAAACAAAACGTGATACATTTAAATTTACATCAGAAAACAAAACAGAAATAGTTAAAAGTGCTTAAGTAATATATATAATGTTAGTGTCTTCTTATAGTATGTTATACTATTGTGTGATTTTTAATTGTGTTAAAAATAAAAGAATAATGAGAGGCAGCAAAGACCAATGATCAACGACAAATGATAACTACTGTAAATATGCTACAAGAATAGAAAACAAAAGAAAAAAAGAGAAAACCAACCGTACGCTTATCCCTTATAAAATAAAATCCCGGAACTCTTGTTATCATTAAACTTCCAGGGGATCAAAATAGAATTTCTGGAGGAAAGCCATACCCTGTCCCCAACCTGGAAGGAGACCGCTGACAGCCGTCTACGGTTAGCTTGGCGCTGATAATGTTGGAACGAATTACTGAGGGCCCTCTGAACCTGTGGCCAAGTGGAGCGGAGTTGCTCGATATGCTTGTCCAGAGCTGGAATCTGCTGCTTCTGGAATGAGTCCGGGAGCAAGCATGGCTGAAACCCGTAGTTGATGAGAAACGGGGAGCTCCCGGACAATGAATTTACCGCACAGTTCCTGGCGAACTCTGCCCATGGCAACAGGTCAGCCCAATTATCATGATGATTGGACACGAAACAGCGTAACAATTGTTCCAATCCTTGATTGTCACTCTCAGCGGCTTCATTGGTCTAGGGATGGTAGGCAGATGAAAAGGACAGCTGTATGCACATCTGGTTACAGAATGCTCTACAAAACCTGGACACAAATTGGCTCCCACGGTCAGACACCAGTACTCTAGGTACCCCATACAACCGGAACACCTCTCGCGCAAAGACAACAGCCAACTCCTGGGCCGAGGGAAGGCCAGGAAGGGGCACGAAGTGAGCCATCTTAGAAAATCTATCGACCACCATTAGGATAAAGGAGTAACCCCTAGACACTGGCAGTTCTTCCAGATAATCAATAGACACGTGGGACCAAGGACGCTTGCCATTAGGTACTGGTTGGAGTAACCCCACTGGGAGGTGTCTAGGGGATTTGGCACGAGCACAAGTGGTACAGGCTGCGGTGAATGCGGCGCAGTCGACCCGTAAGTAAGGCCACCAAAATATTTGTGAAAGAGACCAAATCAATTGATCCCTCCCAATATGCCCAGCAGCTCGAGATGCATGGTAAGTTTCAAGTAAGCAGGTACGAAACGACTCATCTACAAAGCACTTGCCTACCGGTGTATCTGGGGGAGCCGCAGCCTGGATAGCAAGAATTTCCTCCTCCAGATGCTAGTACGTAAGGTAGCCAAAATGCAATCAGGCTGAATGATGGGTACGGGAACCTCATCTTTATCCATCTCTGGCCCAAATTGCCAGGACAGGGCATCTGCCCTAATGTTCTTGGAGCCGGGCAAGTAGGATACAATAAAATTAAAGCAGGATAGAAACAAGTCCCATCTGGCTTGTCGTGAGGACAATCTCTTAGCCTCCGAAAGGTACGTCAGATTTTTGTGGTCTGTCAGGATTAACAGAGGAGTCCTAGTACCTTCTAGCAAGTGACGCCATTCTTTAAGAGCAAGAATAATAGCCAGGAGTTCTCTGTCCCCAATCTCATAGTGACTCTGGGCACTAGACAGCTTTTTTGAGAAGAACCCACATGGTCTCACAGTACTCCCAGCAACCGGACACTGAAACAGTACTGCCCCTACCCCATTTTCAGTGGCATCAACCTCCAACGTAAATGAAAGGGAAGGGTTGGGGTGGGACAGTACAGGAGCATAGGCAAAAGCGGACTTGAGTGTCTCAAAAGCTCGATCAGCTGCCTCAGAACATTGTGACGGATTGGTACCCTTATGCGTGAGTTCAGACACTGGTTTCACAATAGTGGAGAAGTTCCGAATAAACTTCCTATAATAATTAACAAACCCAAGAAAGCGCTGAATTGCTTTTAACCCTTTGGGTCGTGGCCATTGCAGCGAGCTTTTCCTGATCCATAGCAATGCCATCTCTAGAAATCACAAAGCCCAAAAAAGGCACCATGGACTTGTGAAACTCGCATTTTTTGATCTTACAGAAGAGTTTATTCTTGCATAATATGAGCTAAACTTCGGACACATCCTTGATGTGTTGAGACAAACTACACAAGTGTATGAGTATATCGTCCAGATAAACTACTACGCAAGACTGTAGCATATCCCGGAGGATATCATTAATACATTCTTGGAACACTGCTGGTGCGTTACATAGGCCAAAAGGCATAACTATGTATTCGTAATGTCCAGATCTGGAATTAAATGCCGTTTTCCACTCATCTCCAGCTCTTATTCTGATCAGGTTATACGCGGCTCGTAGGTCCAACTTAGTGAAAATAGAGGAACCTTTCAACCTGTCTAACAGTTCAGTAATGAGTGGTATGGGATAGGCATTTTTGGACATCAGTTTATTCAATCCCCGGTAATCGATGCAGGGTCTCAACTCGCCATTCTTCTTTTTAACAAAAAAGAAACCAGCCCCCGTAGGCGAGGAAGATTTCCTAATAATACCTCTCTTGAGGGCATCATCAATATATTCCGATTCTCCATGCACGACAACGGGTACATGCGAACCCTAGGAGGTACGGCGCCAGGAGGCAAATCAATAGCAAAATCGTAAGCCCTATGCTGGGGCAAAGTGCTAGCCTCTCCCTTACTAAAAATGTCACTGAATTGATGATACTCAGCTGGCACAGAGGGAGAGGTACACATGATCTTAATCGGATGAATAACACAATGCCCCATACAATACTCAGACCAAGACGTGATCTCACAGGTCTGACAGTCAAACTGGGGATTATGCAGATGTAGCCATGGGAACCCCAGAATGACTGCATGGTGGGGAGAATGGATAATCTGGAACCGCTGTTTCTCAGTGTGGAGAGCCCCAATAGTCATGGACAGCGGTATAGTTTCCATAGTGATCTGAGCTGGTTCTAACGGTCTGCCATCAATGATGTAGCGCAGCAACTGAATTGTCCATAAAGTATCCGGCTGCGCCGGAATCAACCAGGGCCAGAACCTCTACTGAGTATTCTGCCCATGAAAATGCCACCTGGATCGTGGATTTCTGCTTAATTGGGTCAAGGGACTGCTGAACACCACCTAGGGCCTGTCCCCCAAGGTAACCTAGGTGCGTTCATTTCCCGGCCGTACAGGACAGGTATGCAACAGGTGTCCGGCCTTTCCACAATACAGACATAAACCCTGCCTTCGGCAATGCAGCTGCTCCTCCTTAGACAATTTGGTGAACCCAAGCTGCATTGGTTCACTGGTGTCTTGGGTACGCTCAGGAGGCATGGGAGGAAAGGGAGGCGTGGGTGGGACATTTAGACCAGCCCGTCCAAAATTTCTGGCCCGCTGCTTGCAGTCTTTGTCCATTAGTCTCTCACGGATGCGGGAATCAATTAATATAGCGAAATCAATAAACTCGTCCAGATCACTAGGCACATCTCTGGCTGCTTTCTCATCCTTAATACGGTCAACGAGTCCCTGAGCAAATGCTGCCACCAGCGCCTCGTTGTTCAATCCTACCTCTGCTGCCAATGTATGGAATTCGATAGCATAATCGCCCACTGTACGAGAGCCTTGTTGTATCTCCATGAGTCGTTTGGAAGCAGAGGCGGCTCTACCTGGGACCTCAAATACTCTGCGAAAGGTACACACGAACTCCCTGAAGTTCCTAGTGCAGGGTTTATCAATGTGAGCTGTGCACTCTAGGATAGTTTGTATTGCCAGTGCCAACTGGTCTAATCACTGCTAAAATGTAAGTCCATCCTCCAATGGATGTTTTGTGCATTACCTTCACCTTTACTGTCTGAGGTCATGGCCCTTTTGTACTGTAACGGTTTGTTTGACACACAGACACAGTAGGTTTGGATAGAACACAATTTTTTTGAACAATGAAAATAACAAAAACCCTCATGGGTCCTTTAATATATACACAATGTAGTACAGACATAACACAGGTTATACAGAGGTAGGCCCACATGGGTCCAGTATATGCAGGTAGTCCAGAGATCAATATACTGACACAGGTCAGGCAGTTCTTGTGTGAATCTCAGTGGGTCAGTGCTGAATTGGTTACTATTAGGCTGAGAGTATTGACAGGCTCTAATAGTGTAAGGCCCTTTAAGAAGCTCAAACAAAAGGTAAGAGCAGTAAATCGAGTAACGCCCAAAGATAATGGAGACCAGAGCAACTTGTGGACTGCCGTAGCAGTAACTGAGATTGATTAACTTGAGCACTGCCGTAGAAGTAATGGAAACTGAGCAACTTGAGCACTGCCGTAGCAGTAACAGAGACTAAGAAATGGAGCACTGACATAGCAGTAACGGAGACTGAGCAACTGAACACTGCCGTAGCAGTAATGGAGACTGAGCAACTTGAACACTGCCGTAGCAGTAACGGAGACTGAGCAACTGAGCACTGCCGTAGCAGTAATGGAGGCTGAGCAACTTGAGCACTGCCATAGCAATAACGGAGACTGAGCAACTGAGCACTGCCATAGCAGTAATGGAGGCTGAGCAACTTGAGCACTGCCATAGCAGTAACGGATACTGAGCAACTGAGCACTGCCGTAGCAGTAATGGAGGCTGAGCAACTTGAGCACTGCCATAGCAGTAACGGAGACTGAGCAACTTGAGCACTGCCATAGCAGTAACGGAGACTGAGCAACTGGGCACTGCCGTAGCAGTAACGGAACTGATCAACTTGCCCTGAGAGGCACCCAACCGGGGACTGCACAGGAGAGAGGACGCACAGAATGTCACCTGGGCGACACTGAGGCAACGGAGACTAGACTGCAGCCAGATTTCTGGAGACAGCGAAGATCTAAACACCACCCTAACCGGAGACCGGATAAGGCGTGCAGTGGAGTTATGCCACCACAGTAGCCCAGACGGGCAGAGTTCACAACAGAGCAGGAATGTAGGCCAATCCGAGTCTGTACACCAAGCAGGAGCATCAGCAGGGCCGGGTCGGTACACAGGGTAGGAACGTCAGCCAATCCAACTTGGTACACAGAGCAGGAATGTCAGCCAGGTCGGGTCGGTACACAGAGCAGGAATGTCAGCCAATCCAGGTCAGTACACAGGCAGGAGTGAGATGCAGAATAGTTGGACAGTCTGGGTCGGTACACAGGCAGGAACAAGATGCAGAGTCGTCAGGCAGGCCGGGTCGATACACTGAGATCACACAAATAACAGGAACAAGTGCTGGTACTGAAACACCACGAAAGACAAATACTGGGTGGGACAATAACAGTGCAGCCAATAGGCATTAGGCAGGAGTGGAAACTGACAGAATGTTGTCAAATAGCATGGGCACCGTCATAATATGGAGCAGTGGCAGGAAGGATGGGGAGAGGATGAGTAGAGGAAGAGGAAGAAGAGCATAAGGTCCTCAGTCAGGAAGGAAGAGGGAGAAATAGGGATAGAGTGAGAGGAGTCAGAGGAGGAGAGGTACCCTGCCAGGTACACATCAGTCAGGAACGAGATGGCAGTGGGATCTGGAGACAGTTTGTAGGAGGAACACACACAGCTAGGGACAAAGGTTGCAGGACCTGACATCCAAACCAAAATAAAAGGTTTGCAACCATAAGAGTCTGAAGCTGAAGAGTAAGGATGGGTGAACAGTAAAAATAAAAATCCTGCTTCTTCTGCGAAAATTCCCATCTGTAGAAAATACATAATACACAATGGGCTAGATTTAAAGGCAGCCGTTAAACCATCCGCTAAGTAAAAAAGGCACATCGGCCGCAAAGAACACATGGTTTATGGCAGATTCAACGGTAAGCGTACAAGAATAGCTATCGGGCGTAGGCACTACAAAAACACGTTAAACAAAAACCAGCGTCGCACGTGATTTCGCATCACCGTGCGTCCCAAACACCCGTTAAAACACAACTTAAGTCAAAATGTTACATTACGGCTGCCGTTGTCTAGCAACCCTGATAGATGCACAAACAAAATTCAAACCTACAGCCAATCCCAAGGCCCCAAAGTATGAAAAATGTTCAAATACACCTATATATACCTCAAAATAACAGTTACACCCTGTCTGTGTTTCGAGTTTCAGCAAGCTAGAGCACAGGACCCAGGAGTGGAGGATAGCGTTTAGAGAGAGAGAGAGAGAGAAGCATACACAGGAGTAAGGTAGAGGGATCTTGGAGAGAAGTACATTTAAATAGACACATAGCACACTTTTGCACATAGCACATACATCCATACAAACACAAACACATACACATACATACACATAGTCTTTTTTTTTTCATCACACCTTACACATTTTAAACTTTATTTTCACAGTGTGAATCCGTGAGTGAAAGTGTGTGACAGAGAGTGAGTGGGATCGAGTGTGTCTGTGAGGGCGTGTGAGAGTGCCTGGGTGTGAGTGGGTGAATGATGGCTAGGAGAGGAGGACAGGAGAGAGGGATGGGGAGACTAGTGGAGGAGGAGGAGGAAGGTCAGGAGGGGATCCCTCAGCAGAGCAGGGGTGGGAGAGGGAGATACGCAGGGTGGAGGGGGACCAGGCCCACAAGAACAGGCACACGAAGAAGAAGAGGGACAGATCCTGCAGTGGGACGAGGGGTAGTGCCTGGGGACCACCACACACAGGCAGGGGCAGAGCAGGCAGGACACTCCGGGTCTGACTCCTCGCATGCCGGAGCTGAGGGGGACAGGGTCAGGGATCCCCGATATACCGAGGAAGAAAACACGGCCCTCGTGGAGGCTGTGCTGGAGAGGGAGAGTGTCCTCTTCCCGGGGGACAGACTCCCTGGCCTGTCTGCGAGGAGGAGAGCTGCCTGGAGTCAAATCTGCAGCAGAGTTAATGCGGTGGCCACCTGCAGACGGGATGTGGACTCAATCAAGAAGAGATGGGGCGACTGCAAAAGGCAGGTGAAGAGGAAGATGGGGGATGCCGCCCTGCACGCCCGAGCCACCGGAGGTGGCCCACCTGTCCCCATCACCTTCAGCGCATGGGAGGAGAGGCTGCGGCAGACACTGTCGTCTACCCTCATTGAGGGGGTCCCTGGAGGATCAGACACTGGGGAGGAGAGGAGCCTCCACACCACCGGTAAGTGCATCACCCCAAAACCACACACCACCCCAAACCACACACCCATCAATAACAAGCACTCACATCCCAACATCTGCCCTTCATTCAACCACACAATTGCACCAACACAGCACCCTGAGGGTTTAAACAGGAAGCAAGACAAGGACAAATGTCAAGGTTCAACAAGGCCAAAACCTGTCCAACTCCCTGGTTAACCCTCATGTTGCTGTGCTGATCACACACACAATACTCACAAACCATGCTCAGTAAAGTGTTGTATGTCAAACATCACAATTGTTGTCACACAGTGTTACCCATTTTCACACAGGTAATCCAGCACATAACCCCATGAGTGCTAGAGGGATCATCAATGCATCGATCAACAATGCTTTGGCAACCCCTCTGGTACTCAAAGGGTTAACCAGACAACAAACACATGTCGATAGGTTAACAATTACATGACACATAGGGGACATTCACTAAGAGCTGATGTAGAGAATTTGACACTTACATACCCTCACTTCACCAATCACAATGTTAGTCTATGGAGAACATCCAATAACAGGATTCAAGCTGCACAGGCCCCATTGTGTGGACTCCATAGAAAACACTACAGATGGGGAAATGAGGTCAGCGGAGAAGTCAGCATCATAATCAGTTCATCAGGTCCACTTAACCGCTTACTGAATCACCAACAGGAGGGATCAGGTCACAAATCACAGTGCCACTGAGAATAAATGCTTGTATGTGCAACACACAGGCCAAAAACAATCACACATAACTAAAGGTGAAAAAGTTGGCCTTGGTGTTGTGTATGAAATCATTTACGCTAACTTCAATTTACATAGCTCACATTTGATTCACATATAGATCCTCTGGAGTGCTGATGCCATGGATGGATGGTACACCAGACACTATTTGCAGGATACATATGGGAACCAAATATGAACCATTGAGGTTTGGTCAATAACAGGCCAGGAATTATGGATATCTATGATCGGGTCTGGCTGCCTCACACAGAAGGATGGATGGGCTGATCCAGGAAAAAAAAGGCCTCAATCAATGATATCCTTCAATACTAGCTTGATTGTTGCCCCTCAGGATTCAACTTGAACAGACCTCATGGACAGAATCCTGTAATGTACATCAATCCCTGATTGCCACTGTGGTATCCCATGCATCACAATGCAATGCATAGGATACCATCATGACAACCAGAGAGGGACATGTCTAATCTGACAAAATCCAGCACTGTACGGGATGAACTGATAACATAGGGATGAATACTACTTGAATCACACTGCAGATCTATTCAAAAAAGATATGTACAGAAAGAAAAACAACCAGATTTGTATGTGGATATGTCCCTTTCAAATGGGTACAAATAGGTCCCAACAAGATGTAAACCCAGAGTTTGGTTCAGTACGTGTGATTGTCCTACTGCCCATATATGTGCACCCTCAACAAAATAACTCATATTGATATCATCATCAGAGTACATATACCCAGTATATTACACCTACTTGGATGGGTATCAGTTGTATCTATGAAAGTTCATTTGTGATGGCTGTACATATATAGGCAGTTAGACAATCACATGTTCTGAACAGATCTCTGGGTTCATATCTATCAAGGATATGTTTGTACCCATATGAAAGGTACATATACACACATATCAGACCATATTCCTCACTGTGTACCTTGGCATGGCAATGGTTAATTTCACTTTGATATAACCTTGCAGGCATCATAAAGAGATGTTTAGAAAGATGTTACTGTATGTGACAGCTGGAGATGTCAGTCATATGACCACACGGACGCTCTTCAGCAGACCCAAAATTGAACCAATTGGAGATGGATCCATCATTGACATGGTCCACAGAGCGTGCTTACAAACCAGGAACACTTAGTAGACAATGACAAACATGTAGTTATCTCCAAATGGGTCAATGTGGAGTCTGCTGAAGAGCCTCCGTGTGGTCAAATGACTGACATCTCCAGCTGTCACATACAGCAACAGCTTTCTAAACATCTCTATATGATGCCTGCAATGTTACATCAAGGTGAAATTAACCATTGCTATCCCGTTAAAGAGATAGTAATACCTAAAATGTGAAAGGAAAAATACATGTCATAGGATTGATCCACCGGGTAATGCAAGGGTATTCCCACTACTGAAAGGTGTTTCATCACAAGAGTATAACAGCTCAAAGTTGAATATTCCATGGACAATATCACTGTGGCCTGAAAATGTACTATGCCAATGTTGCCAGACCATCCTCTGGCTAGCTTTGGTCCAGGGAGCAGATATCCACAAAGGATGATGTGGCAACAGCGCAAATGTACAATTTCAGGCCACTGGGATGTGGCACCAAAGGAATTCAACTCTGAGCTGCAATACATGTAGAATACAACACCCATCACCAGTAGGAGTACCGTTGTTTCACACAGGGGGATACACCATACAACATATATGTTCCTTTACACATTTCAAGTATTAATATCAATTTGACACCATCATGGCTAAGTTTACTGATCACACAATCTCAATCCTCCACACAGGTTATGTGTCTCCAGCACATCAGGAGCCCATGGAGGAGGCCACCTCACCACCCAGTGAGGAGTATATGGAGGAGGGGACCAGCCAGTGGGCACCGTACCCAACGACATCCACACCTCTTGGCCAGCTGGATGCACCAACCCTGCCTGCACCAACCCTGCCTGCACCAACCCTGCCTGCACCGACTCTGCCTGCACCAACCCTGCCTGCACGACTCTGCCTGCACCAACCCTGCCTGCACCGACTCTGCCTGCACCAACCCTGCCTGCACCGACTCTGCCTGCACCGACTCTGCCTGCACCGACTCTGCCTGCACCACCTTATTACAGTGACTGGATGCCCCCCACCACCTCCAGGAGCTATTATCCTCCAGCAGCAGCAGCAGCACCACCACCACCAGGGAGGCAATGGCTGCCCGGTGATGTGGCCACCACCCAATACGGGCCATACCCACAGATTGACCTACCCTCCTGGATGGCTCCCCAGCATGGCCCCAGGTATGATCCTAGGTGGGGGCCAAGCACATACCAGTGGCCAAGGTTTGACCCTTGGCCACTCGACTACCAACACCTGGGCCTGCTTGGGGAGCCCCAACAGCCTATGCGAAGGGACGTGTTTACCCCACCACCTCCACCAGCACAGACATCGGTGGGTAGCAGTGGGTCAATTGATGTGGTGGGCACATACCCATCTGCAGCACAACCAGCACCAGCAGAGGAGGACACAGCACCAGCAGAGGAGGACACAGCACCAGCAGAGGAGGGCAGAGGAGGACACAGCACCAGCAGAGGAGGACACAGCACCAGCAGAGGAGGACACAGCAGCAGCTGATTCACCAGGCACAAGCATCACCAGCAGTGAACGGCCCACGGGGATGGAAGCTGAGTGTATGGCTCTGCAAAGGAGACTACTCAGGTCAAGCCTCCGCACCAATGACAACATCACCAGGAGCCGTAGGGAATCCCGTAGAAACACTAACAGGATAGAGGCAAGGATCCATGCCCTGGAGTCGGAGGTCATGAGGATCAACACTCAACTCCATCAGCTACACACGGGGGTGATGGACCTGCTTGCACAGCTACTGGTGGAGTTGAGAGAGCTGAACCGCAGGGAGGACTTACAGTTGGAGAGGGAAAACCTGTGCTCCACAGAGGGATCCACTGCCCCCACCACCCCCTCTAATGTGACCCCCGAAGCCACACCTAGGGGGCAATGGGTGACCAGGAGATCATCCAGGTTATCCACTTCTGCCACACAGTCTAAGCCCCCCCCCCTAAGAAAAAAAAATAAAATGCCCAACATGTTAAATTTCCCCTGAATAAAGGAACATTGTGCTTTTGAATCCTGTCTGATCTGCTTTGAATTTGGTCATAGATTGGGTGGCAGAGTTGTCTCCAATGCATTGCCAAACAATTCAGTGAATACAACTCCTGCCTAGGTAAGATGTTTGTGGGATGTTACAACATGGGTTCACACACACATCGTAGTACAAATTCAACTGTAAAAACATCCCTGTTGCCGTATTACACAACTGTGTTATATGGCAATGTTGTGTGTTGATTTTGCATAACCAAACATTCCCCTTAGGCCAACATTTGGAACAACATTGAACATTCATCTACATCATATGTTGTGTTTAACCCTTTGATCGCCAGAGTGGTAGGCAACGCATTGCAAAGAAATGCGTTGGGTACCACTCTGGCACTCAGAGGGTTAAGGGGATAACCAAACAAACGGCTGAGCGGTGAGATAACAAGCAGGACAGATAAATAGGACATGTATCCATATTGTCTTGGATTCACACACTCATTGTGCAACAGACTGACTGGGGAAGCCAATGTTTTTAAACTAGGATTTCAATGTGTAGCACACACATTGATATCCTGGGGTGAGCATTGGGGCCTCCAGTAAGTTGACTTGTTGTTTTTCCTAAGGGTGTAACAGACTTCCCCAGTGAAAACACTTGTCCACTTGTTGCTCCACTGTGATATGTCCCAGTGGAGCAACATCACTGAACATTGATTATACTGAGCAACACATTAACTGTGGACAGGAATTCACTGTGGAAGTATGTCCCCTTTATCACCTCTTTATCACTCCCACAACACATTAGTGTATCACTGCCACCATCTGTTAGCGTGAATACATCACTGAGTCCACTCACTTGCAAACAAGTGGTGGAGTCCTGTGATATGGGTGATGCCTTTCCATGTATGGGGATACTCTACCCTGGGCGTGGTAAAGCATTGACAACTGTGTTCTCAAATATATCCTCCTACAGACACAGATAGAATGGTGATGGTTCATCTTTATTGTGTCTCAGAGTACATTAGGATGTACATGTGTTTTCTGTGTATTGCCTATATGCATTGAACACCTGTATGAGAACACTAAATGTACTTTGAAACAAAATAATAGTACTTTAGTAACACTGCTGCCCAGCTCATGTGTTGTCCACAAGGTTTGACAACTCTGTAGCTGAGCATCCTAACTGTACAGGTTATAAAACTCAAGAATTAGTGTTTTCTGTGTCTATATGAAAATGATCCAGTAGAGGTTTGTGTGAACCTCAGGTCAAACTTTGCATCACCAACAACATCACCATAAACAGCAAGGGGTGATCTCCATGAAGGTGATGTCAAGACACCAATCCAGTCACATAGAAGATCTTCAGTTCAAGGATGGATCATGTTACGGATGCCTGTGGAAGAAGAGGACAGGATTTGGAGCAGTTGACCTGAACTGATCATCAAGCAACAACAATTTAGTCTTTTGGATCCCCTCAATTTTCACAGTTACAGGTGAGTACACAAACCATTGCTTGACAATGTGTTGTATACTCATCTGTAACCAATTATGTGGAGAACTAAGGACATGTGCCCCAGCCCTATGGATATGTGCCCCTGACATGGATACACACATCAACAAGTGTTCTGAGAGCTCCATGGAAGTAATGAATTTGGGCTGCCACTGTTAATGTGACAGTGGCAGCCCAATGTCATTTGTTCCATGGAACTGTTAGGACACATTTGTTGATGTGTGTATTCATGTCGGGGGCACATATGTCTGCACACTCACAGGTCAGCATGGTGTCCCTGGCAATCTGATCTACGTCTCATGACCTCTACATTGTATGCCCATACCACTGTACATCCACCCCTGTGCTGCTATTCTCAGCTGTGGCACGGTACAGGTCCCATATTGAGTCCAATGGCCCTTTAACCCCTGATGTGACGGAGTATTATCCAATGCATAGCATTGGATAACACTCTTTCGCTACAAGGCTAGCATGGTTGCTCTGGCTATGCTCATGGCAAATCAAGTTAGCTGCTGTCAATCAAGCCCTGTAAGGCGATGAACATGGGTTATGTGTTGTACCTTGTTTCTCCTGAGGGTGTGCGTGATATCCTTGGGGTCTGTATGTCAACGTGGAGAGTGGAATGGAGGATGGTTTTTGAGTCCACACACACAATTTGCCACGTCAGCTGCCAGTGCAGTGCTGTGTCACTGTTCCTGTGGGGTGAGACAGAACAAAATGTGCAGTGTGGTTAGTGTCACAGGACTGATGGGGGACTTGCATGGATTGTTTGCATGCCTGTATTATACTCACATGTAAAGTGTTCCGTGATGAGCCTGTCTCTGATCTGTGTCCCTCTCAGGGTCTCCTCAACGTGGCCGATGTCCATGGGCACTTCCTGTATGGGGGGGGCCTGGATGTGCTCCAGCAGCCTGGTGTCCACTGCGATGTTGTGCAGTATTGCGCACGCCACAATGATGTCGCACACCTTTCCAGGTGCATGCTCCCCCCGAGTGGTCCAGACATCGGAATCTTGACTTGAGGAGGCCAAAGGTCCGCTCAATGGCATTCCTTGTTCTGCCATGAGCCTGGTTGTAGCTTTCCTGGGCATGTGTTCGAGGATTGGCCAGAGGGGTCAGTAGCCAGGACTTGCATCCATAGCCAGCATCACCTGTGTAATGTGAGTGACATGGTGAGACAGGGAGCACATGTTGTGTGAATGATGTTTTGTGTGGTAGACGTAGTAGCTGTGGGTCAGGAGCATGCTAAGCAGCGTTGTGTGTATGCCTGTGTATGTGATGTGATTTTGTATTGTGAACTCACCCAAAAGCCATCCCCCTGTAAAAGTTCCATTCTCGAAATCTCTGTGGACTGAGGAGTTTTGGAGAATGTATGAATCATGTGAGCTGCCAGGATACTTTGCACAGACATTCATTATCCTCATATGGCTGTCACACACCATCTGCACGTTGATGGAGTGAAAGTTCTTCCTGTTGATGAATATCTGTGCGTCACGTGCTGGGGCCTTAATTCGGACATGGGTGCAATCTATAGCACCCATGACCCTGGGCATGCCTCCCCTGGCGTAAAAGGCCTGCTTGACTTTTATCCAGTCCATGTCGGTGGTGGGGAAATGTATATAGGTACTGGCCTTGTTTTTGAGGGCTGGCAGGACCTGGGCCAGCACCCTGGAGAATGTGGCCTGTGACATGCCAGATGCGTAACCCTCTGTGGACTGGAAGGCCCCGCTTGCCATGAAGTGCATGGCACAGAGTAGTTTCTGCAGGCCAGTTAGGGCATGGTTGTGGATGTAGATGGGATCCACCTGCTCCTTGATGACCTCATACAAGGCAATGATGCTGTCAGGCCTCAACCTGTAGCGATCAATGACCTCGTCATCAGTCATTCCAAAGAGGGTGACCCTTGGGCGGTATACCCTGGGCCTTGGTGGTCGTCTATACATCCTGTGCCCTCCAGGTGGGGATGGACTCCTGTGTGGCTGCTGAGCCAGAGCCTCCTCACTTGCAACAGATGAAGGCTGTTGATGAGGCGTGCTTGGAGGTTGCTGATGTTCCCTAGCTCTCTCCCTTGCACGCCTTCTCCTCAGTCTTCGCAACAATATGTAACCCAACATACTGTTTGCTCTCTCTATCTGTCTCTATCTGTCTCTATCTGTCTCTCTCTCTCTACCTCTCTACCTGTCTCTCTCTCTCTATCTCTCTCTATCTCTCTCTCCCTCCCTGAGTGGAAAACAAGCCACAAGTGAGTGTGTTGAGTTGTCACTTTAAGTACTTGCTAGGGCGTTGTGTGGGTGTGGTGATGAGGTGAGTGCTGACCAATGGTGAGTTGTTTTTGTCCAGGTAAGTGTTTGCAGGTGTGTGTGTGTGTGTTATAAGATGTGGTGTGTTGTGCTTGTTCTGTGTGTGCCATTTGCGGACGTGCAGTTGTGGGGTGCAGGTCGCGTGTTGATGTTGCCCAGGTGAGCTTGTATTTGCAGGTGTCTGCTTTGTGTGATGAACCCCATTGTTCCGTGCCATGTTGTGTTGTTGTTTTTTTGTGTGTCGTTGTCCCTGTGGTGTTGGTTGTTGTTGTGTGTGTGGTGATTTGTGTTGTGTGTGCATGTTTTTGTGTTGTTTTGGCATTGCACGGGTTAATTTTCCCATTTACATGGTTGTGCGGTAAGCATTTTGTGTGTTTTCCTATGTAACGGGTGTTTTGTTTTGGCCGTTAAGTGTCTAACGGCTAAAAAAAGTGGGTCTTAACTTTTAGCCGTTAGGTGTGTCTTTTTTTCAGCCGTTATCAGTACCGCAAGCCTTTGAATAGCTCTGGGTTATGTTTTTCCATGCGTCTGAATGCACGTAAGTGTATCGGCCGTAAGGATTCTACAACTGCCGTTAGCTGGTCTTTAGACGGATCTTTGAATTGCAACATGTCACTTAACGCAGCCGTTAGTGATTTTTTTTGCTAACGGCTGCCTTTAAATCTAGCCCAATATCTTTTTGTCATTGTCAATACATTTCTAGCAAGAACTTTGCCATTTTTCACCTATGTTTTCTATCACTGCAAAATTCCTGCCATGATACTATTGCTTAGAGTTGGAAAAAACTTTTCGCCTCAAGAGAAAAGACGGGTAAAAAATGACACTTACCGTTGAGTGGGAAATCTTCACAAAAAGTGCAGATTTACCTTTTTTTTCCTAGCTCATTGCATTGAAATTGTCACCTCTCGCAGCCGCCTCCGCGCTGTCAGGGTCCAACGCCGAACTCCTCACTCTGCGCATGCGTGAGACGGCTAGAACCTGCTTCTGCCCATGTGCGTGCTCTTATGGCTCTCACAGCCGACACACATGTGCCAGGTGTATAGTCGCTGCTTATGAATTAGCAGCACCTCCCTTCTGTCTGTCCTCCTCTCTTTTCATTGGGCATTGTCCTATGCCCAATAAGAGAGGATGGATTTCTTTTCACCCATTGACATCTCATAAGTCCATTTGGGTTTTTGGCAGTCCTTCTGTTCTCTTTTGGGCAGTATTGCCCAGTGAGACTCAGGTCTGCCTCCTTTTCCTATTGGTAGCTATTAGTATTTATATCCCCATTTGCCCGTTCCACGAGCTTGTTCCGTATTCCTGTTTCCTGATTACTCCTGACCCAGCTTGTTTGACTATTCCTGACTCTCTGGTATCCACACCTGGCTTGTTTGACCATTCCTGGCTCTCTGGTATCCTGACCCGGCTTGTTTGGCCATTCCTGGCTCTCTGGTATCCTCACCTGGCTTGTTTGACCATTCCTGGCTCTCTGGTATCCTGACCTGGCTTGTTTGACCATTCCTGGCTCTCTGGTATCCTGACCCTGCTTGTTTGACCATTCCTGACTCTCTGGTATCCTGACCAGTCTTGTTAGACCACTCCTGTATCACGGTGCCCATGTGTAACGGTTTGTTTGACACACAGACACAGTCTGTTTGGTTAAAACACAGTTTTGTTAAGCAATCAGCAATACAATAACCCTCACAGGTCCTGTAGTATATTCTCAGTATATTACAGACACAAGACAGGTTACATTTACATATGCCTACACAGGTCCATTATAAACATAGAGTCCATAACACATTATACTGACACAGGTCAGACAGAATTTGAAGGAATCCCAGTGTATTGGTATTGCATGGGTTAATGGCCTGCAGCAAGTGTAAACAGTCCCATGTGAGGTAAGGTCTGTTAACAAGCTCACCTAGGATAGAGAGCTTAAATACGAGTAGCACCCAGTAATAGGTTAGCAGACAATGGAGAACTTCCTGAGCGGTAACGGAGGCTGAGCAACATAGAGCACTGCCGGAGCAGTAACGGAGACAAGACCACGTGATCACTGCCGTAGCAGTAACGGATACTGAGAGACGTGGGCACTGCCATAGCAGTAACGGAGACCAGGCAACTTGTACTCTGCCATAGCAGTAAACGGAGACTAAGCCACTTGCACGCTACTGTAGCAGTAAACGGAGACTAGCCCTCTTGCACTCTGACATAGCAGAAATGGAGACTAGGCCACTTGTACTCTGCCGTAGCAGTAAACGGAGGCTAGGCTAATTGCACTCTGCCTTAGCAGTAACGGAGACTAGGCCACTTGTATTTTGCCGTAGCAGTAAATGGAGACTAGGCCACTTGCCCTCTGCCGTAGCAATAACGGAGACTAAGCGACTGGAAACTGCCGTGGCAGTATGTCACGGAGCACCGAGGGGACCAGGTGTGAAGCTAGAGAGCGATGCTTGAGAGCGATGCTTGTGACCGGTGACAGTCACCCCTGCCTCCTTGCTGTGGCCGCAGCCGACTTAAAGGTGCTGGCCGCAAAGCCAGATGTCCGATCCCAGTTGAGCCGGGACCCTGACCAGGATGAAGGCAAGGGAAGACTGTGTGAACCTGATCCCCTAGATGAAAGGAGAGGACCCTAGAGCAGAGGTTGAGGTGGAAAAGGCAGAGGAACAGGCGGAAAAGGCAGAGGGCAAGGGAACCCTGAACTAATCCCCCTAAACTGGGATGGGCACCCAGAAAGATCCTGCCACAAGCTGACCAGAACCAAGACCACCTGCCACTGAGGGGACCCCCCAGGATCCAAGGGAGGTGGTAGGGAACCACCAGAAATCCCGGCGAGGTCCTACCCAAACACCTTGCCAACCCCCCAGGACCCCAGTCGGCGACCGGCAAGGCAAACGAGGCCCACTAAACCCAGAGTGCCCCTATTCCCGGTCGACCAATCCAAAAGAATGGGACCAATCCTTGGCAGGCGCCTGTGCCCAACAAAATCTCCACAACAGAACAGAGGAACCCAGGGACAGCGAGAACCACCAAAAACCCAGAGGGTAGGCTCCAATCCTCAAGCCCCCAGCAATGTCCCCTAGCCCAAGACCCAACCTACGGCTGCGCCCCAGACCCTCCAGAAATAGTGGGAGGTCCCAGGCAGCAAGCAGGCTTCCACGCTCCACACAAGCCACAGAGCGATCCTACCCGGGGATGCCCCGCCCAGACCAGCGGGACGCCACTCGGAGGAGAGCCCAATCGGAGGCCGGCAAATACCCCAGCTGTGGGGGATACCCGAAGGATGGACTCCCCGGATAGGCCGCAGTAAGGGAGCCGGCCGCGGACTAAGGAGAGGGAGAGACAAAGAGACGGGTCGGGCCAACAGACCGCTCAAGGAGGCAGCCAAGAGGCGGGCAAAGTGGGAGGAACGGAGGCCACCCTGGGTGAGCACCCAGCCGGGAGCAAACCAGGTCTCACAGCCGGAAAGCGGAGGTCAGAATTGAGGTGTCCGGGGAACAATCCACCGGGTGTCCCCACACAGACTGGGACAGGCAGCCAAAGGGGAGAAAGGAACAGAGGTCACCAAGGAGAAAACCACTTACCGGCAGCAGACAGAGGACACGGCGGGCAGGCAGGATGAGGGGGAAGCAGGCCGGAGCGACAGACGCCAGGACGGAACAGGAACCAAGTCAAGAAGCCACGTGAGGAATCGGAAGGGGAGAACTCTAAGGAACACGAATAATCGAGCAGGTAAGGAATGGGCCGAGCAGACTAAATACCGCTAGATCAATGACGAGCACTCCCAGGTAAGTACACCCACCAGGGCCAAAAATACAAGATAAGACTACGCAATTGAGCACTGCCTTGACAGTAATGGAATGAGCAACTGAGCAACTTGCCCTGAGGTGGCAACCAACCGGGAGTGACTCGAATGACAAGCAAATAGGAATGTCACCGAGGCAACACAGAGGCAACTGGAGCAGGATCGTCAGCCAAGCCGGGTCGGTACACGGAGCAGGAATGTCAGCCAAGCCGGGTCGGTACGTGGAGCAGGAACGTCAGCCAAGCCGGATCGGTACACGGAGCAGGAAGCTCAGCCAAGCCGGGTCGATACACGGAGCAGGAACGTCAGCCAAGCCGGGTCGGTGCACAGGAGCAGGAGAAGCAGAATGGTCAGGCAGTCCGGGTCGGTTCACAAGCAGGAGACGAGATGCAGAGTAGTCAGACAGGCCGGGTCGATACACTGAGAACAACTGAGATCAGGAACAAGAGCTGGTACTGGAACACCATGAAAGGGCACCAGAGAGGTGCCAGAACCCAGTATATAAAGGCCATACTGGGAAGGACAAGCACAGTATAGCCAATAGGAGTAGAGCAGGAGTGTAGACTGAAAGAATGTCACAAAAAGAGCATGGGTACCGTGATACCGTGCTATTTGCGACATTCTGTCACTTTCCACTCCTGCCTAACACCTATTGGCTGCACTGTTATTGTCCCGCCCAGTATTTGTCTTAAATACTGGGTTTTGGCACTTCTCCAGGGTCCTTTTGTGGTTCTCTGCCCCCATAGTCAGTTTTTAGTAAGTGCTATTTTAGGATTTTTTACCTTAATAATAAACGTCAAGTTTTAGATTTCCCTTCTATTGTGGACATACTTAATGAACTGAAGTTGTGAATATTATTAAGTGTGCTTAGTGATGCAGGGTTCTTTTTTCTACAATCACTTGATCTCCGTTACTGCTACGGCAGTCCACAAGTTGTTCTGGTCTCCATTATCTTTGGGCGTTACTTGATTTGCTGCTCTTACCTTTTGTTTGAGCTTCTTAAAGGGCCTTGCACTATTAGGGCCTGCCAATACTCTCAGCCTAATAGTAACCCATTCAGTACTGACCCACTGAGATTCACACAAGAACTGCCTGACTTGTGTCAGTATATTGATCTCTGGACTACCTGCATATACTGGACCCGTGTGGGCCTACCTCTGTATAACCTGTCTTATGTCTGTACTATATTGTGTATATATTACAGGACCCGTGAGGGTTATTATTATTTTCACTGTTCAATAAAATTGTGTTTTATCCAAACCTACTGTGTCTGTGTGTCAAACAAACCGTTACAATACAAAAGGGCCATGACCTCAGACAGTAAAGGTGAAGGTAATGCACAAAACATCCACTGGAGGATGGACTTACATGAGCAGCGATTAGACCAGTTGGCACTGGCAATACAAACTATCCTAGAGCACACAGCTCACCTTGATTAACCCTGCACTAGGAACTTCAGGGAGTTCGTGTGTACCTTTCGCAGAGTATTTGAGGTCCCAGGTAGAGCCGCCTCTGCTGCCAAACAACTCATGGAGATACAACAAGGCTCTCATACAGTGGGCGATTATGCTATCGAATTCCATACATTGGCAGCAGAGGTAGGATGGAACAACGAGGCGCTGGTGGCAGCATTTGCTCAGGGACTCGCTGACTGTATTAAGGATGAGATGGCAGCCAGAGATGTGCCTAATGATCTGGACGAGTTTATTGATTTCGCTATATTAATTGATTCCCGCATCCGTTAGAGACTAATGTCCAAAGACCGCAAGCAGCGGGCCAGAAATTTTGGACAGGCCAGTCTAAATGTCCCACCCATGCAGCTTGGGTTCACCAAATTGTCTAAGGAGGAGCGGGCGCATCGCCGAAGGCAGGGCTTATGTCTGTATTGTGGCAAAGCCAGACACCTGTTGCGTACCTGTCCTGTACGGCCGGGAAATGAACGCACCTAGGTTACGTTGGGGGACAGGCCCTAGGTGGTGTTCAGCAGTCCCTTAACCCAATTAAGCAGAAACCCACGATCCAGGTGGCATTTTCATGGGCAGAATACTCAGTAGAGGTTCTGGCCCTGGTTGATTCCGGTGCAGCCGGATACTTTATGGACAATTCAGTTGCTGCGCTACATCATTGATGGCAGACCGTTAGAACCAGCTCAGATCACTATGGAAATGATACCGCTGTCCATGACTATTGGGGCTCTCCAAACTGAGAAACAGCGGTTCCAGATTATCCATTCTCCCCACCATGCGGTCATTCTGGGGTTCCCATGGCTACATTTGCATAATCCCCAATTTGACTGGCAGACCTGTGAGATCACGTCTTGGTCTGAGTATTGTATGGGGCATTGTGTTACTCATCCGATTAAGATCATGTGTACCTATCACGGTGCCCGTGATTGCTGCTATCCAGTGTCTATCACCTGCAGGGGGCTCCCACTGGCTGCCTGTCATCAGCCCGTCTCACATTGCCTTTTTAAACTCAGTCTGGGGACCGTTTGGTTGCCCTTTCGTGGTGTCTCTGACAGCATCTTATCCGTCCTGCCTGCTGTGCTGTTTGGGCCTGTTCCTGAGTTCCTGAGTTCCTGAGTCCTAAGTCCTGAGTTCCAGAGTTCCTGAGTTCCTGAGTCGACCTGTTCCTGTGTTCCTGCCTGCTTGTCATTCCGGTCCGGTTCCAGTTGTTCTCCGTGGTTGCTGTTGTTCCGGTTGCCAGTTGGCTCAGCGGTGCTCGTCCCGGTTGATCCTCTGCCTGGTTCCAGTGGTTCCCTGTCTTCAGTCGCTGAGGCAACATTGCTCTCCTCTCGCTCCGGCGATATTACTACTGTTGGTTCCAGCGTGCGGGTGCTGGTTTACTCCATTAAGCCTTGTGGCTCAGTACTGTTGTTGGTCCCAGCGTGCGGACACTGGTTTACTCCATTTAGCCTTGTGGCTCATTACTACTGTTGGTTCCAGCGTGCGAACGGTGGTTTACTCAATTTAGCCTTGTGGCTCACTACTGCTGTTGGTCCCAGCTTGCGGACGCTGGTTTACTCCATTAAGCCTTGTGGCTCACTACTGCTGTTGGTTCCAGCGTGCGGACGCTGGTTTACTCCATTTAGCCTTGTGGCTCACTACTGCTGTCGGTCCCAGCTTGCAGACGCTGGTTTACTCCATTAAGCCTTGCCGCTAATTACTGTTGTTGGTCCAATCGCGCTGGCGCTGGTTTACTCCACTAGCCTTGCGGCGCACATTACTGTCAGTTGGTCCCAGCATGCAGACGCTGGTTTACTCCCTGACTGCAGTCAGGTACTTGGAGGTTCCGAGTTGCTGTCCAGTCCTAACAGCAGTTAGTCCTGTAGTTTTCTGGCATGAGACTTCTGCTTGTGTGAGACCGCTTGACCAAGTCGCTATTATATCCATCCTACTGTCATTGTCATCTGACAGTCATTTGGTCTCAGTAGTGTCTCCTCTCTTGGGATGCTCTGCCCGGTATTGGTAAGGTCGGTAGAACCTACTCACTTTGCCATCCTTAGGTTGCCTTACCCGGTATTGGCAGGGCCGGTAGAGCCTACTCCTTGTGTTCCCTCAGGCTGCCTTGCCCGGTATTGGTAAGGCTGGTAGAGCCTGCTACTGCTATTTTGTCTGAGTCGCCTGGGTTGCCTTGCCCGATATTATTGGCAAGGCCGGTAGAACCTATATCTATAATCATTTGCTTCTATGTATTGTTTGTATATGTATGAAAACCCTATGGGATTGCCTTAACTTTTCAATAAAGTTATGTTTTTACCTAAACCTTATGTCTGAGAGTCTTAACAAACCATGACAGTACGAAAGGGCCATGACCTCAGACAATAAGAGTGACAGTAATACACAGAATATCCATTGGAGAATGGATATGCATGAGCAACGTTTGGATCAATTGGCGGTTGCAATCCGAACTATTCTTGAACGCATGGTACCTACTGACAAGTCTGGTTCTAGCTCACTAAGTCAGACACTGGAGAATGATACTAGGCCCTCAGGGTCTTAACAAACCGTGACAGTACCTCTCCCTCCGTGCCAGCTGAGTATCATCAATTCAGTGACGTTTTTAGTAAGGGTGAGACTAGCACTTTGCCCCAGCATAGGGCTTACGATTGTGCTATTGATTTGCCTCCTGGCGCCGTGCCTCCTAGGGTTCACACGTACCCGTTGTCCTGTGAGGAGAATCGGGCCATGGAGGAATATATTGATTGAGGTATTATTAGGAAATCTACCTCGCCCGCGGGGGCTGTTTTCTTTTTTGTTAAAAAGAAGAATGTCGAGTTCAGACCCTGCATCGATTACGGGGGATTGAATAAACTGATGTCCAAAAATGCCTATCCCATACCACTCATTACTGAACTGTTTGACAGGTTGAAAGGTTCCTCTGTTTTCACTAAGTTGGACCTATGGGCCGCATATAACCTGATCAGAATAACAGCTGGAGATGAGGGGAAAACAGCATTTAATACCAGATCTGGACACTACGAATAACTAGTTAAGCCTTTTGGCCTATGTAACGCACCTGCAGTGTTCCAATAATTTATTAATGATATCCTCTGGGATATACTACAGTCTTGCGTAGTAGTTTATCTGGACGATATACTCATACACTCATCTACTTTGTCTCAACACACCAAGGATGTGTCCGAAGTTTTGCTCAGATTACGCAAGAATAAACTCTTCTGTAAGATCGAAAAATGCGAGTTTCACAAGTCCATGGTGCCTTTTTTGGGCTTTGTGATTTCTAGAGATGGCATTGCTATGGATCAGGAAAAGCTTGCAGCAGAACTGAAATGGCCACGACCCAAAGGGTTAAAAGCAATTCAGCGCTTTCTTGGGTTTGCTAATTATTATAGGAAGTTTATTCAAAACTTCTCCACTATTGTGAAACCAGCGTCTGACCTCACGCATAAGGGTACCAATCCGTCACAATGGTCTGAGGCAGCTGATTGAGCTTTTGAGACACTCAAGTCAGCTTTCGCATCTGCTCCTGTACTGTCCCACCCCAACACTTCCCTTCCATTTACGTTGGAGGTTGATGCCTCTGAAAATGGGGTAGGGGCAGTACTGTTACAGCGTCCGGTCGCTGGGAGTACTGTGAGACCATGTGGGTTCTTCTCAAAAAAGCTGTCTAGTGCCCAGAGTCACTATGAGATTGGGGACAGAGAACTCCTGGCTATTATTCTTGCTCTTAAAGAATGGCGTCACTTGCTAGAAGGTACTAGGACTCCCGTGTTAATCCTGACAGACCACAAAAATCTGACGTACCTTTCAGAGGCTAAGAGATTGTCCTCACGACAAGCCAGATGGGACTTGTTTCTGTCCCGCTTTAATTTTATTGTATCCTACTTGCCCAGCTCCAAGAACATTAGGGCAGATGCCCTGTCCAGGCAGTTTGGGCCAGATGAGGTTCCCATACCCATCATTCAGCCTGATCGCATTTTGGCTACCTTATGGACTAGCATCACTTGGCCCCTGGGGGAGGAAATTCTTGCTACCCAGGCTGCGGCTCCCCCAGATACACCAGTAGGCAAGTGCTTTGTAGATGAGCCATTTCGTAACGTATTACTTGAAACGTACCATGCATCTCGAGCTGCTGGGCATATTGGGAGGGATCAATTGATTTGGTCTCTTTCACAAATATTTTGGTGGCCTTCCTTACGGGCCGACTGCACCGCATTCACTGCAGCCTGTACCACATGTGCTTATGCCAAATCCCTTAGACATCTCCCAGTGGGGTTACTCCAACCAGTACCTAAGGCAAGTGTCCTTGGTCCCTCGTGTCTATTCATTATCTGGGAGAACTGCCAGTGTCTAGGGGTTACTCTTTTATTCTAATGGTGGTCAATAGATTTTCTAAGATGGCTTACTTCGTGCCCCTTCCTGGCCTTCCCTCGGCCCAGGAGTTGACTGTTGTCTTTGCGCGAGAGGTGTTCCGGTTGCACGGGGTACCTAGAGTACTGGTGTCTGACCGTGGGAGCCAATTTGTGTCCAGGTTTTGGAGAGCATTCTGTAGCCAGATGGGCATACAGCTGTCCTTTTCATCTGCCTACCATCCCCAGACCAATGAAGCCGCTGAGCGTGCCAATCAAGGATTGGAACAATTCTTACTCTGTTTCGTGTCCGATCATCATGATAATTGGGCTGACCTGTTGCCATGGGCAGAGTTCGCCAGGAACTGTGCGGTTAATTCATCGTCCGGGAGCTCCCTGTTTCTCATCAACCATGTGTTTCAGCCATGCTTGCTCCCGGACTCATTCCAGATGCAGCAGATTCCAGCTCTGGACGAGCATATCAAGCAACTCCGCTCCACTTGGGCACAGGTTCAGAGGGCCCTCAGTAATTCATTCCAGCGTTATCAGCACCGCGCTAACCGTAGATGGCTGCCAGCGGTCTCCTTCCTGGTTGGGGACAAGGTATGGCTTTCCTCCAGAAACCTCAATTTTCAAGTTCCATGTAATAAGTTGGCTGCCCGGTTTATTGGTCCCTTCAAGGTGATCCGCAAAATTAACCCTGTTTCGTATGCTCTGGACCTCCCAGCATCCATGCGGATTCACAATGTGTTCCACGTATCCCTTCTGAAACCCCTGATATGCAACCGTTACACTACCACTCCTGTGGTCCCCGGTCCTGTGCAAGTTCAGGGTCAGGAGGAGTACGAAGTCCAAAGTATCAATGACTCATGTAGATTTAGAGGAAAATTGCAATATCTGGTCCATTGGAAGGGCTATGGCCCTGAGGAGCATTCCTAGGTTGACCAGAGTGATCTTCATGCTCCTAGATTGCGGCACAATTTTCATTCCAAATATCTGCAGAAACCAGGTCCCTCTTCTAGGAGAGGGGGTCTTTGAGAGGGGGGTACTATCACGGTGCCCGTGCTATTTTGTGACATTCTATCAGTTTCCACTCCTGCCTAAAGCCTATTGGCTGCACTGTATTTGTCTTAAATACTGGGTTCTGGCACTTCTCCAGTGCCCTTTCGTGGTGTTTCAGTACCAGCGCTAGTTCCTGTTATTTGTGTGATCTCAGTGTATTAGAGGAAAGGAGGTTTAAACTTCAGCAGAGGAAGGGTTTTTTTACGGTAAGGTCTGTCAAATTGTGGAATTCATTGCCCAGGGAGGTAGTTATGGCAGATACAATGGATACATTTAAGAAAAGATTAGATACATTTCTTTCAAAAGGGAACATACAAAGTTCTACTGTTTATCAGTAGGCTGATCAGGAAGGTCTGATAAAGACTAATTTAATTGGTAGCAGGAAAGCTATAAAATTCTCAGTTACTGAGGTATGAGGCGAAGGTTGAACTTGATGGACTTGTGTCTTTTTTCAACCTAATTTACTATGTTACTATGTATCGACCTGGCCTGCCTGACGACTTTGCATCTTGTTCCTGCCTGTGTACCAACCCGGACTGTCCGACTATTCTGCATATCGCTCCTGCCTGTGTACCGACCTGGCCCAGCTGACGTTCCTGCTCCATGTACCGACTTGGATTGGCTGACGTTCCTACCCTGTGTACCGACCCGGCCCGGCTGACGTTCCTGCTTGGTGTACAGATTCGGATTGGCCTACGTTCCTGCTCTGTTGTGGACTCTGCCCGTCTGGGCTACTGTGGTGGCGTACCTCCAATGCACACCTTATCCGGTCTCCAGTTAGGGTGGTGTTTAGATCTTCTCTGTCACCAGACAGCTCGCTGCAGTCTAGTCTCCATTGCCTCAGTGTCGCCCAGGTGACATTCTGTGTGTCCTCTCTCCCGTGCAGTCTCCGGTTGGGTGCCTCTCAGGGCAAATTGCTCAGCTCCGTTACTGCTACGGCAGTGCCCAGTTGCTCAGTCTCCGTTACTGCTACGGCAGTGCTCAAGTTGCTCAGTCCCCGTTACTGCTACGGCAATGCTCCGTTGCTCAGTCTCCGTTACTGCTACGGCAGTGCTCAAGTTGCTCAATCTCCGTTACTGCTACGGCAGTCCACAAGTTGTTCTGGTCTCCATTATCTTTGGGCGTTACTCGATTTGCTGCTCTTAACTTTTGTTTGAGCTTCTTAAAGGGCCTTGCACTATTAGGGCCTGTCAATACTCTCAGCCTAATAGTAACCCATTCAGTTCTGACCCACTGAGATTCACACAAGAACTGCCTGACTTGTGTCAGTATATTGATCTCTGAACTACCTGCATATACTGCATCCGTGTGGGCCTACCTCTGTATAACCTGTCTTGTGTCTGTACTATATTGTGTATATATTACAGGACCAGTGAGGGTTATTGTTATTTTCATTGTTCAATAAAATTGTGTTTTATCCAAACCTATTGTGTCTGTGTGTCAAACAAACCGTTACATCCTGGCTCTCTGGAATCCTTTCCCGGCTAGTCTGCTCCTCCCTCCTTTGGCCTTCTGGTTCTGGTTTATACGTATCCCAGGTATTCTCATCCTGGTTGCACCCCGGCTCAACTGGGGTGGAACAATCTGGTTTCACGACCAGCACCTTTAACCAGCTTCGGCTGCAGCAAGGGATTACCTGGCACACCATTAACGCACCCTAGCATTGCTCCCAAGTGTCGAACCCAAGCAGCTACCAGTACCTAGGCTACGAGGATTCCTACCCCTCTTGTGGTGACAGTTGGAATGGGCCAGACTGTCACGGTTGTTAAGACTCTCAGACGTAAGGTTTAGGTAAAAACATAACTTTATTGAAAAGGTAAAGGCAATCCCATAGGGTTTTCGTACACATACAAACAATACATAGAAGATAATGACAATAGCAAATAGGTTCTACCGGCCTTGCCAATGTACCGGGCAAAGCAACCCAGGCGAGTCTGGAACAAGAGGCTCTACCGGCCCTGCCAATATACCGGGCTGGGCAGACTAACAGTATACCATTGAGTAGGCTCTACCGGCCTTGCCAATACCGGGTAAGGCAACCTTAAGATGGAATCGTAAGTGGTTCTACCGGCCTTACCAATATACCGGGCAAGGCAGCCTGACGGAATACCAATGTGTAGGCTCTACCGGCCTCGCCAATACCGGGTAAGGCAACCGTAAGGTGGCAACGTAAACGGTTCTACCTGCCTTACCAATATACCGGGCAAGGCAGCCTGACGGAATACCAATGAGTAGGGTCTACCTGCCTTGCCAATACCTGGTAAGGCAACCTTAAGGTGGCAAAGTGAAAGGTTCTACCGGCCTTACCAATATACCGGGCAAGGCAGCCCAAGGGAAGGTGACAACCACAGTGACCTAATGACTGTCAGATGGTAATGACAGTGAGATGGAATATAGAGGTACCAGGTCAAGTGATTTCACTGTAATCAGAAACTCTCATGCCCATATACTGTAGGAATCAATGCTGTTAGGAGTGGACAGCGCACTCGGAACCATCAAGTACCTGACTGCAAGTCTGGGAGTTAACCAGCGCCCTACGTTAGGAACATACAGGCAGCATGAGAGCCGCAAGGCTTAGTGGAGCAAACCAGCGTCCGCACGCTGGGACCAACAGACTAGAATGTGAGCCGCAAGGCTAATGGAGCAAACCAGCGTCCGCACGCTGGGACCAACAGACTGTAATGTGAGCCGCAAGGCTAATGGAGCAAACCAGCGTCCGCACGCTGGGACCAACAGACTGCAGTATGAGCCGCAAGGCTAATGGAGCAAACCAGTGTCCACACGCTGGGACAAACAGACTGTAATGTGAGCCGCAAGGCTAATGGAGCAAACCAGCATCCACACGCTGGGACCAACAGGCTGAATGTGAGCCGCAAGGCTTAGTGAAGCAAACCAGCGTCCGCACGCTGGGACCAACAGGAGGAAATGTCGCTGAAGCGAATGAAGAACAATGTCGCCACAGATGCAGGAACTGGAAGCAGGAAACAACAGGAACCAGCAGGGAAGATCATCCGGATCAAGCGCGGGCAAACAGCTACTGTAGTATGGAGGAAGTGGATGCTGTCAAAGACACCACGAAAGGACAACCAGAGGGTGCCCAGACTGAGTTTAAAAAGGCAATGTGAGGCGGGCTGAAGGCAGACAGCCAATGGGAGCCCCCTATAGGTGATAGACACTGAATTGCAGCAATCACGGGCACCGTGATAGTACCCCCCCTTTCAAAGCCCCCCTCTCCTAGAATAGGGTCTGGGTTTCTGAGGGTATTTGGCATGAAAAATCCGCAGTAACTTGGGCGCATGAAGGTCCTTACTATCGATCTTCAGGACCATAACCTTTCCAATTCACCAAATACTGTACCCTTCCTCTAAGCCTTCGGGAGTCAATGATACTCTGTACCTCGTATTCCTCCTGACCCTCAACCTCAACAGGCCCTGGCACCACAGGTGTAGCAGTGTAACGGTTGCATACGAGAGGCTTAAGGAGAGACACATGGAAAACATTATGAATGCGCATGGATGCAGGTATGTCCAAAGCATAGGAAACAGGATTAATTTTGCGAATAATTCTGTAAGGACCAATAAACCGAGGTGCCAACTTATTAGATGGGACTTAAAGCTTGAGATTCTTGGAAGAAAGCCATACTCTGTCCCCAACTTGGAAGGAAACCGTTGGAAGCCTTCTGCAATTAGCATAGCGCTGGTGGAGCTGAAGTGACTGACCCAGTTCCCTCTGAACTTGTGCCCATGTGGAACGGAGTTGCTCGATATGCTCATCCAGAGCTGGAATCTTTTGTGTCTGAAAGGAATCCGGGAGCAGACAGGGTTGGAACCCATAATTGATCAGAAACAGAGAGCTCCCGGATGAAGAGTTGACTGCACAGTTCCTGGCGAACTCTGCCCAAGGCAACAAGTCGGCCCAATTGTCATGATGGTCAGTCACGAAACAGCGTAGAAACTGTTCCAAACCTTGATTGGCACGTTCAGCAGCCCCATTAGTCTGGGGGTGATACGCAGAGGAGAAGGATAGCTGTATGCCCATCTGTTCGCAAAATGCCCTCCAGAACCTGGACACAAACTGGCTCCCCCTGTCGGACACCAGTACCCTGGGTACTCCATGCAACCAAAACACCTTTTTAGCAAACACCATTGCCAATTCTTTAGCCGAGGGAAGGCCACGGAGGGGCACGAAGTCAGCCATTTTAGAAAACCTGTCCACCACCATCAATATGAAGGAATACCCTCTAGACATGGGCAATTCTCTCATAAAATCAATGGAGACATGAGACCAGGGGTGTTCACCATTAGGTACCAGCTGACGCAAGCCTACCGGGAGATGTCTACGGGTTTTAGCACGGGCACAGGTGGCACAGGCATTAGTAAAATCGGCACAATCTGATCTCATAGAAGGCCACCAGAATAACTGAGAGAGGGACCATAACAAGTTTCAATCAATAGAGTACGGAATCGTTCAGCGACAAAACATTTGCCCACCGGGGTTTCATGGGGAGCGGAGGCCTGGGAGGCCAGAATTTCTTCCCCTAGTGGTGAACTGATACTGGTACGTATGGTAGCCAATATTCGATCAGGTTGAATGATAGGTGCTGGTGCTTCTTCTCTGTCAATTTCAGCCTCAAATTGTCTTGATTAAAACAGGATTTTTAGTGCCTTCAAGTAAGTGACGCCATTCCTTAAGAGCGAGGATAATGGCCAATAATTCTCTGTCCCCTATCTCATAATGGCTTTGAGCTCCGATCAACTTTTTAGAAAAGAACCCACAGGGTCTGAGTGTTCCACCTTTGATGTGCCGTTGAGAAAGCACTGCCCCAACCCCAATATCTGAGGCGTCAACCTCTAAGGTGAACGGGAGTAATGGGTTGGGGTGGGATAACACAGGAGCATTAGCAAAAGCTACTTTCAGTTTTTCAAAGGCCTTCTCTGCAGCCACTGGCCAAAGAGATGGATTAGCGCCCTTATGCGTGAGATCCGACAGGGGTTTAACAATGGAAGAGAAGTTCTTAATAAACTTCCTATAATAATTGGCGAAGCCCAGAAATCGCTGGATAGCTTTCAGACTCTTAGGCCTAGGCCATTGTAAGACTGCTGTTAACTTTTCCTTGTCCATGGCAATGCCTTCTTTGCCGATTATGAACCCCAAGAATGGTACACTGGTTCTGTGAAACTCACATTTCTCCAATTTACAGAATAATTTATTTTTACGTAATCGTAGCAATACTTCAGACTAGTGTTGAGCGAGCATGCTCGGCCGATGCTCGGATCGGCTCGAGCATCGCTCTGCTCGGCACATGGCGGTACTCGTACGAGTACCGCATGTGCTCGCCCGCCATGTTCGGGTCTCCTCCCCGCACGTTTTGCGGCTGCTGCGCAGCCAATAAACGTGCAGGGAGGCTCTGACATCGGTGTAATGCCAGCAGCCATGTTGGCTGCTGGCATTACACTGATTGGCTGGCCAGAACCCGTGGTCAGGTGCTGTATAGCACCTGACCATCGAGTTCGGCTCAGTCTGAGCCAGGGAGAGCTGAGGATAGGAAGGGAAAGGCAGTGTAGGGAGGAAAAAAAAAAATTGTGACAAAAAAGAACCAAAAGTCCTTTTTAGGACTACTGTGTGTGGGGGCAGCAGGTTATTTTGTGTGGGGGGAAAAAAAAAAAAAAAAAAAAAAAAAAAATATTCTGTTTAGTGTGAAAAGTTGCAGATTAGAGCACATTCTGTTTAGTGTGCACAGTTGCAGATTAGAGCACATTCTGTTTAGTGTGCAAAGTTGCAGATTAGAGCACATTCTTTTAGTGTGCAAAGTTGCAGATTAGAGCACATTCTGTTTAGTGTGCAAAGTTGCAGATTAGAGCACATTCTGTTAAGTCTTCAAACTAAAATATCAAAGTCACGTATTCCATTCAGTGTGCGTCGCCGCAGTTTAGCAGCACATTCTGAGTACTGTGCAGAGTTGCAGAATAGGAAGAAATACTGTTAAGTCTTCAAACTAAAATATCAAAGTCACATATTCCATTCAGTGTGCTTCGCCGCAGTTTAGCAGCACATTCTGTGTACTGTGCAGAGTTGCAGAATAGGAAGAAATACTGTTAAGTCTTCAAACTAAAATATCAAAGTCACATATTCCATTCAGTGTGCTTCGCCGCAGTTTAGCAGCACATTCTGTGTACTGTGCAGAGTTGCAGAATAGGAAGAAATACTGTTAAGTCTTCAAACTAAAATATCAAAGTCACATATTCCATTCAGTGTGCTTCGCCGCAGTTTAGCAGCCTATTCTGTGTACTGTGCAGAGTTGCAGAATAGGAAGAAATACTGTTAAGTCTTCAAACTAAAATATCAAAGTCACATATTCCATTCAGTGTGTTTCACCGCAGTTTAGCAGCCTATTCTGTGTACTCTGCAGAGTTGCAGAATAATAAGAAATACTGTTAAGTTTTCAAACTCAAATATTAAAGTCACATATTCCATTCAGTGTGTTTCACTGCCGTTTAACAGCCTATTCTGTGTACTCTGTACAGTTGCAGAATAATAAGAAATACTGTTAAGTTTTCAAACTCAAATATTAAAGTCACATATTCCATTCAGTGTGTTTCACCGCCGTTTAACAGCCTATTCTGTGTACTCTGTACAGTTGCAGAATAATAAGAAATACTGTTAAGTTTTCAAACTCAAATATTAAAGTCACATATTCCATTCAGTGTGTTTCACCGCCGTTTAACAGCCTATTCTGTGTACTCTGTACAGTTGCAGAATAATAAGAAATACTGTTAAGTTTTCAAACTCAAATATTAAAGTCACATATTCCATTCAGTGTGTTTCACCGCCGTTTAACAGCCTATTCTGTGTACTCTGTACAGTTGCAGAATAATAAGAAATACTGTTAAGTTTTCAAACTCAAATATTAAAGTCACATATTCCATTCAGTGTGTTTCACCGCTGTTTAACAGCCTATTCTGTGTACTCTGTACAGTTGCAGAATAATAAGAAATACTGTTAAGTTTTCAAACTCAAATATTAAAGTCACATATTCCATTCAGTGTGTTTCACCGCCGTTTAACAGCCTATTCTGTGTACTCTGCAGAGTTGCAGAATAATAAGAAATACTGTTAAGTTTTCAAACTCAAATATTAAAGTCACATATTCCATTCAGTGTGTTTCACCGCCGTTTAACAGCCTATTCTGTGTACTCTGCAGAGTTGCAGAATAATAAGAAATACTGTTAAGTTTTCAAACTCAAATATTAAAGTCACATATTCCATTCAGTGTGTTTCACCGCCGTTTAACAGCCTATTCTGTGTACTCTGCAGAGTTGCAGAATAATAAGAAATACTGTTAAGTTTTCAAACTCAAATATTAAAGTCACATATTCCATTCAGTGTGTTTCACCGCCGTTTAACAGCCTATTCTGTGTACTCTGTACAGTTGCAGAATAATAAGAAATACTGTTAAGCTTTCAAACTCAAATATTAAAGTCACATATTCCATTCAGTGTGTTTCACTGCCGTTTAACAGCCTATTCTGTGTACTCTGCAGAGTTGCAGAATAATAAGAAATACTGTTAAGTTTTCAAACTCAAATATTAAAGTCACATATTCCATTCAGTGTGTTTCACCGCCGTTTAACAGCCTATTCTGTGTACTCTGCAGAGTTGCAGAATAATAAGAAATACTGTTAAGTTTTCAAACTCAAATATTAAAGTCACATATTCCATTCAGTGTGTTTCACCGCCGTTTAACAGCCTATTCTGTGTACTCTGTACAGTTGCAGAATAATAAGAAATACTGTTAAGTTTTCAAACTCAAATATTAAAGTCACATATTCCATTCAGTGTGTTTCACCGCCGTTTAACAGCCTATTCTGTGTACTCTGTACAGTTGCAGAATAATAAGAAATACTGTTAAGTTTTCAAACTCAAATATTAAAGTCACATATTCCATTCAGTGTGTTTCACCGCTGTTTAACAGCCTATTCTGTGTACTCTGTACAGTTGCAGAATAATAAGAAATACTGTTAAGTTTTCAAACTCAAATATTAAAGTCACATATTCTGTGTAAGATGAAGAAGGCGGGTAAAAAGGGACGGGGAAGTGGACGTGATCCTGAAAGTTCAGGGCGCGGGTCAGGACGCGGAGAAACTGTGCCTGGTGCCAGAGCACAAGAAAGAAAGACATCCACCATACCTAGCTTCATGTGTAATTTTACAGGGCGTCGCAGGACATCACTCTCGAGGTCCGACCACTGCGAACAGGTGGTCGGTTGGATGACAGATGATACTGCTTCCAGTCGGTTAAGCACCACCCTGTCTTCCACCAAGTCCACTCTCAGTAGCCAAGAGTCTGGTCAACATAATCCTCACTCTGATCATCCTTCCTCCCACCATACACGGTCTGGTCAAAGAAGTGATCCCACACTGGGATATAGTGAGGAGCTCGTCTCATCACCAATCCTTCATTTGACCCTCTCTCCAAGCACGCTTGCAGAGGAACATGACATCTTGTGCCCTGATTCACAACCTCTAGAGGCTACCCAATCTCAAGAAGATGACAGATGTGAACGGCATTTAAGGTCAAAGGAAGTAGTGGATGATGATGATGATGATGAGACACAGTTGCCATTAAATCAACCACTATTTCCGTCTCAAGACCTTGTTGAGGAGAATGTTATACAGTTGTCAATGACTGAGTATGTGGTGGGATCAAGACTTGAGGAGGATGATCAGAGTGAGGAAGTGGAGGAGGACTTGGTGGACGATGAGGTGACTGACCCCACCTGGGAAGGTGTAGAGCCGAGCGATGACAGCAGTCCTGAGGGTGAGCCATCTGCAGCACCGCAACAGGCTGGAAGAGGCAGTGGTGTGGCTACAGAAAGAAGGCGGACCGCACCAAACCGGCCCGCAAATGTTCCACGGAGCACCCCCTTGCGTAAATCTACCTTGCCAAGGGGTAGGTGTTCCGCGGTATGGCGTTTTTTTAAGGAAAGTGCGGACGACAAAAGAATTGTAGTTTGCAACCTGTGCCACACCAGAATGAGCAGAGGCATGAACACTAGAAACCTCACCACCACCAGCATGATCCGACACATGGCATCCAAGCACCGTAGTAAGTGGGAGGAACGCCTGGATCGCCCATCTGTGTCTGCAGGCCACACCACTGCCTCCTCTTCCCCTGTTTTCGGTGCCGGCCAATCGCCTGTCGAAGGCGCAGGCCCGCATACCTCCCGCCCTGCACCTGTAGCATCTGAAGCACCATCAGCGACCACATCCACTTCCCTGTCCCAGCACAGCGTCCAAATGTCGTTACCCCAGGCATTTGAGCGCAAGAGAAAGTACCCAGCCACCCACCCACAGGCCATAGCACTAACCTCACACCTTTCAAAATTACTGGCCATCGAAATGCTGCCATTTAGGCTTGTGGACACTGAGTCCTTCCGCAGCCTGATGGCAGCAGCTGTCCCTCGGTACGCGGTCCCCAGCCGCCACTACTTTTCCCGGTGTGCCATCCCCGCATTACACCACCATGTGTCCCGTAACATCACCCGTGCCCTGACCAACGCAGTTACTGGGAAGGTCCACTTAACGACTGACACATGGACAAGTGCTTGTGGCCAGGGACGCTACATTTCCCTGACGGCACACTGGGTGAATGTCGTGGAGGCTGGGAGCGACTCGGACCCTGGGATGGCACGGGTGCTACCCACGCCGAGGATTGCGGGCCCTACCTCCATCAGGGTTTCCACCAGCACCTACGTTATTGGCTCCTCCTCCTCCGTTTCCACCTCCGAATTCTCTACACACACCGCCACTCCCCCATCAGCCAGTAGCTGGAAGCAGTGTAGCACTGCAGTGGGGAAGCGTCAACAGGCCGTGCTGAAGCTGATCTGCCTTGGGGACAAACAGCACACGGCCTCAGAGCTGTTGCAGGGGATTAGTCACCAGACCGAGCAGTGGCTCTCGCCACTCAACCTGCAACCAGGCATGGTTGTGTGTGATAATGGGCGTAACTTGGTGGCGGCTTTGGAGCTCGGCAAGCTCACACACGTACCATGCCTAGCGCATGTATTTAATTTAGTGGTGCAGCGATTTCTAAAAACCTACCCCAATGTGCATGATCTCTTGACCAAGGTGCGCCGCGTGTGTGCACATTTCCGTAAGTCATCAACAGCTTCAGCCGGCCTGTTGAAGCTGCAGCAGCGCTTACAATTGCCAGCTCACCGGCTGCTGTGTGACGTGAGCACGCGCTGGAACTCCACCTTCCACATGTTGGCCCGGCTTTGTGAGCAGCAGAGGGCAGTAGTGGAGTACCAGCTGTTACACGGTCGTCGCCTCTCCGTTCAACTTCCTGTAATCAGAAGTGAGGAGTGGGAATGGATGTCAGACCTCTGTGAGGAATCGACACAGATGGTGAGCGGCGATAACGCTATTATCAGTGTAACCATCCCACTTCTGTGTCTACTGAAACGCTCGCTGCTCACAATTAAAACCGACGCTTTGCATGTGGAAGAGGTGGAAATGGGGGAGGAAGAGCTTACACAAGGTGATAGCCAGAGCACCCTCACTTCGTCTTCTCAGCGACAATTGGAGGAGGCGGAGGAGGAGGAGGAGGAGGAGGAGGAAGACACGGTTGCCTCCGCTACAGAGGGTAGCCATGGAACTTTAGTTCCATCTCTTCAGCGTGGGTGGGCAGAAGAGGAGGAAGAGGATGAGGAGATTGAGAGTCATCCTCCTGGTGAGGACAGCGAAATCTTGACTGTTGGTACTCTGGCACACATGGCTGACTTTATGTTAGGCTGCCTTTCCCGTGACCCACGCGTTGTACGCATTTTAGACAACACGGATTACTGGGTGTTCACCCTTCTGGACCCCCGCTACAAAGAGAATTTCTCATCTCTCATTCCTCCGGTGGAGAGGACAAGCAAAATGTTGCAATACCAGAAGGTTCTTGTCGAAAAATTGCTCCAAAATTTTCCATCTGACAACGCTGGCGGCAGAGTACGTGCTACCTTGGCCAACCGAGAAGGGGAGAAAAGGGGAGCACACAGCAGTTCCGAGAAAGGCAGGGCAACACTCTCCAAGGCGTGGGACACCTTCATGACACCCCGCCAGCACCCTCACCCTGATGCGCAGCCTAGTGTCACAAGGAGGGAAAAGTTTTGGAAGATGGTGAAGGAGTACGTAGCAGACCGTGTCAGCGTCCTCAATGATCCCTCTGTGCCTTACAACTACTGGGTGTCCAAGCTGGACACGTGGTATGAACTGGCACTCTACGCCTTGGAGGTGCTGGCCTGCCCTGCCGCCAGCGTTCTGTCTGAGCGGGTATTTAGTGCTGCTGGTGGCATCATAACAGATAAGCGTATCCGCCTTTCCACCGACAATGCTGATAGGTTGACACTTATAAAAATGAACAAGGCCTGGATTTCCCCTGACTTCTCCACTCCACTGGAGGAAAGCCCCGGGGGAACATAAACTCACTTTATATATGTTATTTACAATGATGGGAATACTCTGTATTCCCATTCACCCCTTCCACCCAAAAAACGGGTATATGGTTGACTCTTAATCTTCTCATCCTCCTCCTCCTCTTCCATATGCCCTGGGATATAATTTTTATATAGGGCCAGCTCACCAGCGTGCCCTGGGATATAATTTTTATATAGGTCCAGCTCACCAGCGGGCCCTGTGATATAATTTTTATATAGGGCCAGCTCACCAGCGGGCCCTGTTTGACAATTTTTATATAGGTCAGCTCACCAGCGGGCCTTCTCATATAATGTTTTATTGGGTCAGCTCTCTAGCGGGCCCTCTCATATAATGTTTTATAGCGTCAGCTCTCTAGCGGGCCTTCGCATATAATGTTTAGGATGGTCAGCTCTGCAGCAGACCCTCACCCATAATGTTTTAGATGGTCAGCTCAGCGCACGTTTCCCTCTTAATCATGGCCTCAGTTCTGAAAATCAAGGAAATTTTTGGGAGAATTTGCCTCTGCGCACGTTTCCCTCTTAATCATGGCCTCAGTTCTGAAAATCAAGGAAATTTTTGGGATAATTTGCCTCTGCGCACGTTTCCCTCTTAATCATGGCCTCAGTTCTGAAAATCAAGGAAATTTTTGGGAGAATTTGCAGATGATATACAAGTAAATATACAGCAAATATTGTTTGGTAACAATTTTTCGCCTAAAGTCGTTTTTATTTTCCTTTTTGTGTGTTTTATGGTCAGTCTGTAAAAATGGCGTACTACGGGCGAAAGATCGTTCCCAACAGCGATGTTGGAGTCCAAGGTGCATCCAGACATCCTCCCTATGCTGTCCCTGAACCATTTCTGTAGTGTTTCCATCTTTTTCTGCCCTTTTCCTATGGACCAGGCACCCTCCCCTCATCAGAGCAGGGGGTGCCTGGTGTAATGCTCGAGTCCTCCCATTGACTTCAATGGGGCTCGGATGCTCGGCCGAGCACTCGAGCCTCAGGGGGTGCTCGGTCAGAGCACCCGAACATCCGAGCATTGGGGTGCTCGCTCATCACTACTTCAGACACATCCTTGATGTGTTGTGACAAGTCTTTGGAGTGAATAAGTATATCGTCAAGGTAGACTACGACACATGACTGTAACATATCTCTAAGGACGTCATTGATCAGTTCTTGAAATACTGCGGGAGCATTACACAGACCAAATGGCATGACTAGATATTCATAATGCCCAGATCTCGTGTTAAAGGCAGTTTTCCACTCATCACCGTCTCTGATACGTATCAAATTGTATGCCGCCCGTAGGTCCAATTTGGTGAAAATCGAGGAACCCTTGAGTCTGTCAAGAAGCTCAGTGATGAGTGGTATCGGATAAGCGTTCTTTGACATAAGCTTATTTAACCCACGATAATCGATGCATGGTCTCAGTTCGCCATTTTTATTCTTAACAAAAAGAACCCGGCTCCAGCCGGAGAGGTAGATTTCCTTATGATCCCTCTATTAAGGGCATCAGAAATATATTCTTCCATAGCTTGGTTTTCCTCACAAGACAATGGATATGTGCGTCCCCTAGGGGGCACCGTTCCAGGAGTTAACTCGATGCAACAATCATATGGTCTGTGCTGAGGTAAGGCGCCAGCCTCTCCCTTACTGAAAACATCGCCAAACTGTTGATATACGTCAGGTAGTGAAGGGGAGGTGCACAAGACCTTAACTGGATGGGTGACGCACTTATCCATACAAAACTGAGACCAAGCCGAGATTTTGCATTTTTGCCAATCAAATTGTGGATTATGCAACTGTAACCAAGGAAAACCCAATATTACTGCGTGGTGAGGAGAGTTAATAAGTTGAAACTGCTGCTTTTTTATGGAGAGCCCCAATAGTCATGGATAACAGCATAGTTTCAAATGTAACTTGAGCGGGTTCCAAGGGTCTGCCATCAATTGCTTCAATAGCAAGAGGGGTTTCTCTTTCAATGCGTGGTACCCCATGTAATTCAGCAAAGGTATTATCCATAAAATACCCAGCTGCACCAGAATCAACCAGGGCCAAAACCTCCACTGAGCGTTGTGCCCAAGATAGTACCACCTGTATGGTGGGTTTTAATGTGCCCAACACTGGGGACGATTGGACACCACCTAGGGCCTGTCCCCCAAGGTACACTAGGTGTGTTCGTTTCCCGGACGTACCGGCAAGGATCTTAGCAAATGCCCATTTTTACCGCAGTACAAACACAACCCTTGCTTCCTGTGATATAGTCTTTCCTCCTTGGTTAGCCTAGTGAAACCTACTTGCATAGGTTCACCTGGTTCCTGTACTGGTTCACTAGGCTTAGATGCCAGGGGAGGGATGGGTGGGCAAAATATGCTACTAGACCCATTATTTTTAGACCGTATTCTACGATCTCTGGCGGTTAATCTCTCACGTATTCTGGAGTCAATTAGAATAACATACTCAATATAATCATCTAGGTCAGTAGGCAAATCTTTTGCTGCAATTTCATCTTTAATTTGGTCACCTAGGCCCTGAGCAAAAGCTGCCAACAATGCCTCGTTATTCCACCCTACCTCTGCTGCCAAGGTGCAGAATTCAATGGCATAGTCGCCCACCGTGCGCCTGTCCTGTTGTATCTCCATAAGACGTTTAGCAGCAGAGGTGGTTCTACCAGGAGGCTCAAACACTCTCCGAAAGGATTGCACAAATTCACTGAAACTCTTAGTGCAAGGTTTAGCATTTTCCCACAATGGGTTAGCCCAAGCCAATGCTCTGCCAGTCAGCAGGGATATCATGAACCCAACCTTACTACGATCATTGGGAAACGCGTGTGCCGTCAATTCCATAAATATTTCAAGTTGGTTGATGAAACCTCTGCAGAGATTAGGGTCACCGTCATACCTTAGCGGCAAGGGTGCAGAAGCCGTTAACCCTTTGACTGCGGCCCCTGAGGGCCTTGTATAACTCTCCGGTGTCTGACTTGGCGAGATCACCGGGCTAGAACCAGACTTGTCAGCAAGTACAGTGCGTTCAAGGATAGTTTGGATTGCAACCGCCAGTTGATCCAAATGTTGCTCATGCATATCCATCCTCCAATGGATATTCTGTGTATTACCGTCACTCTTATTGTCTGAGGTCATGGCCCTTTCGTACTGTCACGGTTTGTTAAGACTCTCAAACGTAAGGTTTAGGTAAAAACATAACTTTATTGAAAAAAGACAATCCCATAGGGTTTGTATACACATACAAACAATACATAGAAGATAATGACAATAGCAAATAGGTTCTACCGGCCTTGCCAATGTACCGGGCAAAGCAACCCAGGCGAGTCTGGAACAAGAGGCTCTACCGGCCCTGCCAATATACCGGGCTGGGCAGACTAACGGGATACCATTGAGTAGGCTCTACTGGCCTTGCCAATACCGGGTAAGGCAACCTCAAGATGGAATCGTAAGCGGTTCTACCGGCCTTACCAATATACCGGGCAAGGCAGCCTGACGGAATACCAATGAGTAGACTCTACCGGCCTCGCCAATACCGGGTAATGCAACCGTAAGGTGGCAACGTAAACGGTTCTACCTGCCTTACCAATATACCGGGCAAGGCAGCCTGACGGAATACCAATGAGTAGGCTCTACCGGCCTTGCCAATACCGGGTAAGGCAACCTTAAGGTGGCAAAGTGAAAGGTTCTACTGGCCTTATCAATATACCGGGCAAGGCAGCCAAAGGAAGGTGACAACCACAGTGACCTAATGACTGTCAGATGATAATGACAGTATACTGGAATATATTACCAGGTCAAGTGGTTTCACTGTAAACAGAAACTCTCGTGCCCATATGCTTGTAGGAATCAATGCTGTTAGGACTGGACAGCGCACTCGGAACCATCAAGTACCTGACTGCAAGTCTGGGAGTAAACCAGCGCCCTACGTTAGGAACATACAGGCAGCATGAGAGCCGCAAGGCTTAGTGGAGCAAACCAGCGTCCGCACGCTGGGACCAACAGGCTGTAATATGAGCCGCAAGGCTAATGGAGCAAACCAGTGTCTGCACGCTGGGACCAACAGACTATAATGTGAGCCGCAAGGCTAATGGAGCAAACCAGCGTCCGCACGCTGGGACCAACAAACTGTAATGTGAGCCGCAAGGCTAATGGAGCAAACCAGCGTCCGCACGCTGGGACCAACAGAGTGTAATGTGAGCCGCAAGGCTAATGGAGCAAACCAGCGTCTGCACTCTGGGACCAACAGATTGTAATGTGAACCGCAAGGCTAATGGAGCAAACCAGCGTCCGCACGCTGGGACCAACAGACTGCAGTATGAGCCGCAAGGCTAATGGAGCAAACCAGCGTCCACACGCTGGGACCAACAGACTGTAATGTGAGCCGCAAGGCTAATGGAGCAAACCAGCATCCACACGCTGGAACTAACAGACTGTAATGTGAGCCGCAAGGCTAATGGAGCAAAACAGCGTCCACACACTGGAACCAACAGGCTGAATGTGAGCCGCAAGGCTTAGTGAAGCAAACCAGCGTCCGCACGCTGGGACCAACAGGAGGAAATGTCGCTGAAGCGTATGAAGAACAATGTCGCCACAGATGCAGGAACTGGAAGCAGGAAACAACAGGAACCAGCAGGGAAGATCAGCCGGATCAAGCGCAGCCAAGCAGACTGGCAGCAGGAACATCAGCTACTGATGAGAACAACCGGAACCGGACTGGAACTGACAAAGCAGGCAGGAACTCAGGAACAGGTCGACTCAGGAACTCAGGAACTCAGCAACAGGCCCAATCAGCTACTGTAGTATGGAGGAAGTGGATGCTGTCAAAGACACCACGAAAGGGCAACCAGAGGGTGCCCAGACTGAGTTTAAAAAGGCAATGTGAGGCGGGCTGAAGGCAGACAGCCAATGGGAGCCCCCTACAGGTGATAGACACTGAATTGCAGCAACCATGGGCACCATGATACAGACGTTCCCATGGATCCCGCTGACTTATCACGGCTAGCTGCCAGGCAAGAACACCAGGAACAAATCTTGGCAACGCACGCAGCACAGCTCCAAAGCTTGGAAAGGAAGATGGACACTATGCTGGAGATGATGCTCACTGCTACTGTTCAGGCAGCCTCAGCCCCTGTGTCAAGCACTGCCTCCATATCCGGTGTCTCTATGCACCCTCCACTGGGCTACGTGCCTCCCCGGATCCCTTTACCTGACAAGTTCTCTGGTCGCCCTTCTGACTTGCGTGGGTTCCTCAACCAATGTACGCTCCAGTTCCGGTCCTTTGGTACCCATGCAGCACGGGTGTCATTCATGATCTCTCTTCACAAAGGTGAGGCTCTGGCCTGGGCCTCCCCGCTGGTGGAAAAGCAGTCGCCCCTGCTGGAAGACTCAGAGGATTCCATAGCTGCATTGAAAGTGGTATTCGACATCCCAGGCAGAAATGCCTCAGCCGAAGCTGCCCTTCTGGACCTGCTCCAAGGCCAAAGGATCGTGAGCCAATACGCAATCGAATTCCGGACCCTGTCTTATGAGACCGATTGGGGTCAGGGGGCCCTTAGTGCAGCTTTCCAGCGTGGTCTCAATGAACGCCTCAAGGATGCCCTGACTTACCGCGACACTCCCAACGGTTTGGAAGATTGTATCACACTGTGCCTTGATCGGTGTATGCACTAGAGGCAACAAGAATGGGACCGGGGCAGAAGACAGCGTGTAATTTCCTGTTCCATGCTCACCGACAGTTCATCTCCACTCGGCTGTCCGAAGATGAGAGAAAGAGACTCAGCACACAGGGTCTATGTCTTTATTGTGACCTTAATGGACAGATGCTGCGGCAGTGTCCTACCCGGCCGGGAAACACCATGGCTTAGCTAACCTCAGAGGCAGTTCGCTAAGCCTTAAGACCCAGCCTCTCCAGCCATCCTCACGTATCCATGTTTCTGTGTCCATCCAATGGTCTTCTGGAGTAACCTCCGTCTCGGCTTTCATTGATTCTGGCACAGCCGGACTCTTCATGGATCTAACTTGGTCCAGGTCTCTCGGTATTCCTTGTCAACCTAAAGAACTGCCTCTTCTCGTCTCCTCACTTGATGGAAAACCGTTGGGTGATGGAAGAGTCATTCTAGAAACCACACAGTTACAAGTTACTACAGGAGTCCTTCATATCGAAACTACGACCTTTGATCTTGTGTATTCTCCTCTGGAGGCTGGCATTCTGGGTCTTCCCTGGCTCTGCCGTCATGACTACTTAATCTCCTGGAAAAAAGGAGAACTTGTTCGGTGGAGTTCTTCATGTGCACAATCCTTCCTATCCCGGTCTTTGGTTAAACCCAGTTGTTCAGCATCCGCTACAGTGTCTTGTTCCAACGCTCTGACATCTGTATATCATGACTACAGTGATGTGTTCTCCAAAAGAAAGGCTGAGACCCTGCCCTTACCTTTCACTAGGCTTAGATGCCAGGGGAGGGATGGGTGGGCAAAATATGCTACTAGACCCATTATTTTTAGACCATATTCTACGATCTCTGGCGGTTAATCTCTCACGTATTCTGGAGTCAATTAGAATAACAATACTCAATATAATCATCTAGGTCAGTAGGCAAATCTTTTGCTGCAATTTCATCTTTAATTTGGTCACCTAGGCCCTGAGCAAAAGCTGCCAACAATGCCTCGTTATTCCACCCTACCTCTGCTGCTAAGGTGCAGAATTCAATGGCATAGTCACCCACCGTGCGCCTGTCCTGTTGTATCTCCATAAGACGTTTAGCAGCAGAGGTGGTTCTACCAGGAGGCTCAAACACTCTCCGAAAGGATTGCACAAATTCACTGAAACTCTTAGTGCAAGGTTTAGCATTTTCCCACAATGGGTTAGCCCAAGCCAATGCTCTGCCAGTCAGCAGGGATATCATGAACCCAACCTTACTACGATCATTGGGAAACGCGTGTGCCGTCAATTCCATAAATATTTCAAGTTGGTTGATGAAACCTCTGCAGAGATTAGGGTCACCGTCATACCTTAGCGGCAAGGGTGCAGAAGCCGTTAACCCTTTGACTGCGGCCCCTGAGGGCCTTGTATAACTCTCCGGTGTCTGACTTGGCGAGATCACCGGGCTAGAACCAGACTTGTCAGCAAGTACAGTGCGTTCAAGGATAGTTTGGATTGCAACCGCCAGTTGATCCAAATGTTGCTCATGCATATCCATCCTCCAATGGATATTCTGTGTATTACCGTCACTCTTATTGTCTGAGGTCATGGCCCTTTCGTACTGTCACGGTTTGTTAAGACTCTCAAACGTAAGGTTTAGGTAAAAACATAACTTTATTGAAAAAAGACAATCCCATAGGGTTTGTATACACATACAAACAATACATAGAAGATAATGACAATAGCAAATAGGTTCTACCGGCCTTGCCAATGTACCGGGCAAAGCAACCCAGGCGAGTCTGGAACAAGAGGCTCTACTGGCCCTGCCAATATACCGGGCTGGGCAGACTAACGGGATACCATTGAGTAGGCTCTACTGGCCTTGCCAATACCGGGTAAGGCAACCTCAAGATGGAATCGTAAGCGGTTCTACCGGCCTTACCAATATACCGGGCAAGGCAGCCTGACGGAATACCAATGTGTAGGCTCTACCGGCCTCGCCAATACCGGGTAAGGCAACCGTAAGGTGGCAACGTAAACGGTTCTACCTGCCTTACCAATATACCGGGCAAGGCAGCCTGACGGAATACCAATGAGTAGGTTCTACCGGCCTTGCCAATACCGGGTAAGGCAACCTTAAGGTGGCAAAGTGAAAGGTTCTACTGGCCTTATCAATATACCGGGCAAGGCAGCCAAAGGAAGGTGACAACCACAGTGACCTAATGACTGTCAGATGATAATGACAGTATACTGGAATATATTACCAGGTCAAGTGGTTTCACTGTAAACAGAAACTCTCGTGCCCATATGCTTGTAGGAATCAATGCTGTTAGGACTGGACAGCGCACTTGGAACCATCAAGTACCTGACTGCAAGTCTGGGAGTAAACCAGCGCCCTACATTAGGAACATACAGGCAGCATGAGAGCCGCAAGGCTTAGTGGAGCAAACCAGCATCCGCACGCTGGGACCAACAGGCTGTAATATGAGCCGCAAGGCTAATGGAGCAAACCAGCGTCTGCACGCTGGGACCAACAGACTAAAATGTGAGCCGCAAGGCTAATGGAGCAAACCAGCGTCCGCACGCTGGGACCAACAGAGTGTAATGTGAGCCGCAAGGCTAATGGAGCAAACCAGAGTCCGCACGCTGGGACCAACAGACTGCAGTATGAGCCGCAAGGCTAATGGAGCAAACCAGCGTCTGCACGCTGGGACCAACAGACTGTAATGTGAGCCGCAAGGCTAATGGAGCAAACCAGCGTCCGCACTCTGGGACCAACAGATTGTAATGTGAACCGCAAGGCTAATGGAGCAAACCAGCGTCCGCACGCTGGGACCAACAGACTGCAGTATGAGCCGCAAGGCTAATGGAGCAAACCAGCGTCCACACGCTGGGACCAACAGACTGTAATGTGAGCCGCAAGGCTAATGGAGCAAACCAGCATCCACACGCTGGAACTAACAGACTGTAATGTGAGCCGCAAGGCTAATGGAGCAAAACAGCGTCCACACACTGGAACCAACAGGCTGAATGTGAGCCGCAAGGCTTAGTGAAGCAAACCAGCGTCCGCACGCTGGGACCAACAGGAGGAAATGTCGCTGAAGCGTATGAAGAACAATGTCGCCACAGATGCAGGAACTGGAAGCAGGAAACAACAGGAACCAGCAGGGAAGATCAGCCGGATCAAGCGCAGCCAAGCAGACTGGCAGCAGGAACATCAGCTACTGATGAGAACAACCGGAACCGGACTGGAACTGACAAAGCAGGCAGGAACTCAGGAACAGGTCGACTCAGGAACTCAGGAACTCAGCAACAGGCCCAATCAGCTACTGTAGTATGGAGGAAGTGGATGCTGTCAAAGACACCACGAAAGGGCAACCAGAGGGTGCCCAGACTGAGTTTAAAAAGGCAATGTGAGGCGGGCTGAAGGCAGACAGCCAATGGGAGCCCCCTACAGGTGATAGACACTGAATTGCAGCAACCATGGGCACCATGATACAGACGTTCCCATGGATCCCGCTGACTTATCACGGCTAGCTGCCAGGCAAGAACACCAGGAACAAATCTTGGCAACGCACGCAGCACAGCTCCAAAGCTTGGAAAGGAAGATGGACACTATGCTGGAGATGATGCTCACTGCTACTGTTCAGGCAGCCTCAGCCCCTGTGTCAAGCACTGCCTCCATATCCGGTGTCTCTATGCACCCTCCACTGGGCTACGTGCCTCCCCGGATCCCTTTACCTGACAAGTTCTCTGGTCGCCCTTCTGACTTGCGTGGGTTCCTCAACCAATGTACGCTCCAGTTCCGGTCCTTTGGTACCCATGCAGCACGGGTGTCATTCATGATCTCTCTTCACAAAGGTGAGGCTCTGGCCTGGGCCTCCCCGCTGGTGGAAAAGCAGTCGCCCCTGCTGGAAGACTCAGAGGATTCCATAGCTGCATTGAAAGTGGTATTCGACATCCCAGGCAGAAATGCCTCAGCCGAAGCTGCCCTTCTGGACCTGCTCCAAGGCCAAAGGATCGTAAGCCAATACGCAATCGAATTCCGGACCCTGTCTTATGAGACCGATTGGGGTCAGGGGGCCCTTAGGGCAGCTTTCCAGCGTGGTCTCAATGAACGCCTCAAGGATGCCCTGACTTACCGCGACACTCCCAACGGTTTGGAAGATTGTATCACACTGTGCCTTGATCGGTGTATGCACTAGAGGCAACAAGAATGGGACCGGGGCAGAAGACAGCGTGTAATTTCCTGTTCCATGCTCACCGACAGTTCATCTCCACTCGGCTGTCCGAAGATGAGAGAAAGAGACTCAGCACACAGGGTCTATGTCTTTATTGTGACCTTAATGGACAGATGCTGCGGCAGTGTCCTACCCGGCCGGGAAACACCATGGCTTAGCTAACCTCAGAGGCAGTTCGCTAAGCCTTAAGACCCAGCCTCTCCAGCCATCCTCACGTATCCATGTTTCTGTGTCCATCCAATGGTCTTCTGGAGTAACCTCCGTCTCGGCTTTCATTGATTCTGGCACAGCCGGACTCTTCATGGATCTAACTTGGTCCAGGTCTCTCGGTATTCCTTGTCAACCTAAAGAACTGCCTCTTCTCGTCTCCTCACTTGATGGAAAACCGTTGGGTGATGGAAGAGTCATTCTAGAAACCACACAGTTACAAGTTACTACAGGAGTCCTTCATATCGAAACTACGACCTTTGATCTTGTGTATTCTCCTCTGGAGGCTGGCATTCTGGGTCTTCCCTGGCTCTGCCGTCATGACTACTTAATCTCCTGGAAAAAAGGAGAACTTGTTCGGTGGAGTTCTTCATGTGCACAATCCTTCCTATCCCGGTCTTTGGTTAAACCCAGTTGTTCATCATCCGCTACAGTGTCTTGTTCCAACGCTCTGACATCTGTATATCATGACTACAGTGATGTGTTCTCCAAAAGAAAGGCTGAGACCCTGCCCCCGCACCATGAATACAACTGCCCTATTGGCCTCCTTCCTGGCACTACACCACCTAAGGGTCGCACCTATCTCTTGTCCCGTCCAGAGATGAAAGCCTTGGCTGAATACATTCAGGACAATCTTGCCTGAGGTTTCATCTGCCCCTTGACTTCTCCAGCCGGAACTGGCTTCTTCTTCGTTGACAAGAAATACGGGGATTACCGAGGTTTGAACCAGATGACTGTTAAGAACAAGTACCCCCTGCCTCTTATTCCTGAGCTCTTCGACCTGCTCCAGGGGGCATCCTGGTTTACGAAATTGGATCTCCGAGGGGTGTATAATCTAGTTTGGATCCGGAGAGGAGATTAATGGAAGACAGCCTTCAATTCACGTTTTGGGCACTACGAATACCTGGTCATGCCCTTCGGACTATGTAACGCCCCGGCTGTCTTCCAGGCCTTTGTTAATGATGTGTTCAGGGATATGCTGTTATCCCACGTTATCATATACCTAGATGATATACTAGTGTATTCTTCCACTCTCGCCCTCCATAGAGTGCATGTCAAGGCGGTTCTTCAATGTCTCAAGGATAACAGACTATACGCCAAGTTTGAAAAATGTGAGTTTGAGAAAAACAGTCTACCCTTTCTCGGATACATTATATCGCACTCACTCCTACGTATGGATCCTGCTAAAGTTTCAGCGGTTACTCAGTGTGGCCCCGTCCTACTGATCTCCGTGGAGTACAACGCTTTCTAGGGTTGCGAATTACTACAGGTGGTTCATTCAAAATGACTCCTCTGTCGCTAGACCCATTACCGCCCTCACTAGAAAGGGAGCTGACCCTAAAGCCTAGAGAGTCCTGAAGCCGTTGCAGCCTTCGCCCACCTCAAAACCTCTTTTACTTCTGCCCCTATCCTTCGTTACCCTGAAATGACCAGACCATTTGTCCTTGAGGTAGACACCTCCAAAGAGGTTGTTGGAGTGGTACTTTCTCAATGAGATCCAGTGACCAGTGTTCTCCCCCCTGCTCCTTCTTCTCCAGCCGACTGACGACCACAGAACGGAACTACGATGTGGGTAACAGGGAACTCCTCACCATGAAACTCGCCCTTGAGGAGTGGCACCACCTCCTTGAAGGTTCAGGAGTCCCCTTCACTATTTATACCGACCTCAAGATCTTACAATATCTAGAGAAAGCTAAATGCCTTAATCCCCGCCAGGCCCGACGGGCCATTTTCTTTACCTGGTTTCAGTTCACCATCACCTACCTTCCAGGAACCAAAAACATCAAGGCTGACACCTTGTCATGCCAATCTGTTGCCATGCCTGTCGAGGAGTCTCCAGAACCAATAGTGCCCAATACCAGGTTCGTTTCTGCCCTGTCCACTGCCACGCTATTTAAGATCCAGAAAGAGCAGCAAAATGCAGACTCCGCTTGTCCTCTTGGACGACTCTTCGTTACAGCTCTTTATCGAGTTGAGATCATCCAATGGGCTCATCAGTCACCCACCTCTGGTCATCCTGGAATATCTCGGACACTCAATCTTGTTCAACGACAGTTTTGGTGGCCCTCCATGCAGTTTAATGTCAATGACTTTGTCTGAGAGTGCCATCATTGTGCCAGACACAAACGACCACACACCAAGTCTGCAGGTCTTCTTCAGTCTCTCCCGGTGCCCTCTGTTCCTTGGACGCACATAGCCATGGACTTCGTAGTGGACTTACCACCGTCCAATAAAAGCACGGTGGCTCTGGTTGTGGTTGACCGCTTCTCCCGTCAGGCCCATTTCATTCCACTACCTAAACTACCCTCGGCCCTGTAACTAGCTGATATCTTTCTCAGTTAAATATTCAGGCTCCATGGTCTACCCTTGCAAATAGTCTCTGACTGCGGCAGTCAGTTCACCTCACGGTTCTGGAGGACATTCTGTGCTGGGTATCTCAGTTAACTTATCCATGGCTTACCACCCTCAGACCAACGGACAGATGGAACGGACCAACCAGTCACTCAAACAATACGTACGCCTGTTTGTTGGTCCCCTACAAGACGACTAGTCTAGCCTCCTCCCATTGGCCGAATTTGCTTTTAATAGCAGTTGCCACGAGGCACTCCAGTGCTCTCCCTTCTCTGCCGCAGTCACGGAGTGACTAGGAATTGAACACACTGACAAGTACAAGTGAACTAAATATAAAACTTTATTGAGTAGTATGAAATGCAGTAGATAACGCAACAGGCAAATAAATGACACACAGTAGTATAACAATGAGTCAAGTGACAGTAGATAGTGGCACGTCTTTCAGGTGACAATTGTGGCAGTGGCACACCTTCACGAGACCAGGTAGAAACACAGGAGGCGCTTCCTTACCTTTCACAGGACAGGTGGTCAGAAACGGAATGGCCCTGGGACTACACAGTTAATGCTAAGACAGTGCAGACCACTCCCATACACAAATGTAATGGCACACCTTCACGAGCCCAGAGAGGAACAGTTCAGTCACTTTCCTCACCCTTCACAGGACAGGTGGTCAGAAACGGAATGGCCCTTAGAGTGTACGTAAATGTGGGAGGGCACAGAGCACTCCCAAACACAAAGTCAGCAAAGAGTGGAGTAGACCAGTATGCCCGCAAGGCAATGACCTCATCAGTGTGGTGCCCTATAAGAATAGCGACTCAACAAGAGCGACCGTAGTTAGTAAACAATGTCGCTCCAGGGCAATGTCAGTCACAGGCAATCCCGGGGCACCGTGATAGTACCCCTACTCAATGATCTCCCCCCCTCGGAGGAGCCCATACCTTATTGGGAAATTTCATGTGGAAACTGTGTAAAAGTCTAGGAGCGTGAACATCACCCTAGTCTACTCATGAACGCTCCTCCGGACCATAACCTTTCCAGTGGACAAAATATTGGATGCGCACCCGCACCCTACAGGAATCCAAGATGCTCTGGATTTCATATTCATCTTGATTCTGAATGCGCACTGGACCTGGGGCTACCTGGGTGAAAGTGTAACAGTTACAGACAAGTGGTTTCAGGAGAGATACATGAAATATGTCACAGGGTTAATTCTACGGAGTACCCGGAAGAGTCCTATGAATCGTGGAGCCATTTTGTGACATGGTACTTGGAGGTGCAGGTTCTTGGTGGCCAACTAGACTCTCTCCCCCACCTGTAAAACTGGAAAAGGACGCCTCCTGTGATCTGCGTGTCTCTGATATCGCTGTGAGGATCTTCGCAAATTATTCTGAACCTGTGTCCATGTGGAGCGGAACTGCTCCATATGCTCATCCAGAGCCGGAATGTCCTGTGCACGAAATGTATCCGGGAGCAGAGAGGGTTGGAACCCATAATTGATCAGGAAAGGGGAGCTCCCAGACGAAGCATTTATGGCACAATTCCTGGCAAACTCCGCCCACGGCAACAGATCAACCCAATTATCATGATGGTCAGAAGCGAAACAGCGCAGGAATTGCTCCAGTCCTTGGTTAGCTCTCTCTGCAGCACCATTGGTCTGGGGGTGATAGGCGGAAGAAAATAGCAGTTTGATACCCATTTGGTCACAAAAGGCCTTCCAAAACCTTGATACGAACTGACTCCCACGATCAGAGACCACAAATCGAGGTACTCGGTGGAGCCTGAATACCTCTTTAGCAAATACCACAGCCATTTCCTTAGAGGAGGGTAGACCGGGAAGTGGAACAAAATGTGCCATTTTAGAGAATCTGTCTACAATCATTAATATGACTGTGCAGCCCTTGGATCTAGGCAACTGTACCATAAAGTCCAATGAGATGTGTGACCACGGGCGTTCCCCATTCTGAACAGTCTGGAGTAGTCCTAGAGGTAGATGCCTAGGAGTCTTGGCACGGGCGCATACGGAGCATGCTTCCACAAAGGCTACACAATCTGCTCTTAGGCTAGGCCACCAAAATAGCTGTGAGATTGACCAAATTAATTGGTCTCGACCAATATGCCCAGCTGCTTTGGATGAATGGTAGGTCTCAAGTAGCTTAGTGCGGAGATTGTCAGCTACAAAACACTTCCCACTGGGTTTCTCAACTGGGGCATTGCCTTGCGACGCCAGGATCTCCTCACCCAGAGGAGAGGTAATGCTTGTACTAATAGTCGCTAAAATGCGATTAGGAGGAATAATTGGAGCAGGTTCACTGTCAGACTCACGCTCTGGACCAAACTGTCTAGACAAGGCGTCAGCTCATGTGTTTTTGGAACCAGGGAGGTACGAAACTACAAAGTTAAACCTAGACAGGAATAATGCCCATCTGGCTTGTCTTGGGGACAGTCTCTTGGCCTCTGATAAGTACGTTAAATTCTTATGATCCGTTAAAATGAATACAGGTGCCTTAGTCTCCTCCAGGAGATGACACCACTCCCTGAGGGCAAGGATGATGGCCAGCAACTCACGGTCCCCTATGTCATATAATCTTTGAGCCTTAGTCATATTTTTGGAAAAGAAACCGCACGGCCTCAGGGGTTTACCAGGTTCCGCTCTCTGTGATAGAACTACCCCTACCCCTGTCTCGGAAGCATCTACCTCAAGGGTAAAGGGCAGAGCCGTATTAGGATGCACCAATATAGGAGCAGTCGAGAAGGCAGACTTCAAAGCTTCAAAAGCATTGTTGGCTTCGGGGGACCATACTGATGGGTTAGCTCATTTATGTGTCATGTCAGTCAAGGGTTTAACCAAGGATGAGAAATTACAAATGAATTTCCTATAATAATTTGCAAACCTGAGGAATCTTTGTATGGCCTTCAGGCCTATAGGACGTGGCCATTGTAATACTGCTGACAGTTTTTCAGTATCCATAGCAATTCCGTTAGTTGAGATAACATAATCCAGGAAGGGTACCTGGTCCTTGTGAAATTCGCAGTTCTCAAGTTTGCAATAGAGCTTGTTCTCCCTCAGTATTTGCAATACCGAAATGACATCTCTCCTATGCGTCTCGATATTAGGAGAGTGTATCAATATATCGTCCAGGTATACTACTACACAGGACTGTAGCAAGCTTCGTAGAATATCGTTAATGAACTCCTGGAAGATCGCTGGCGCATTGCACATCCCAAAAGGCAAAACCAGATATTCATAATGGCCACTACTAGTGTTGAGCGAGCATGCTCGGCCGATGCTCGGATCGGCTCGAGCATCGCTCTGCTCGGCACATGGCGGTACTCGTACGAGTACCGCATGTGCTCGCCCGCCATGTTCGGGTCTCCTCCCCGCACGTTTTGCGGCTGCTGCGCAGCCAATAAACGTGCAGGGAGGCTCTGACATCGGTGTAATGCCAGCAGCCATGTTGGCTGCTGGCATTACACTGATTGGCTGGCCAGAACCCGAGGTCGGGTGCTGTATAGCAACTGACCATCGAGTTCGGCTCAGTCTTAGACAGGGAGAGCTGAGGATAGGAAGGGAAAGGCAGTGTAGGGAGGAAAACAAGCAAAATTGTGAAAAAAAAGAACCAAAAGTCCTTTTTAGGACTACTGTGTGTGGGGGCAGCAGGTTATTTTGTGTGGGGGGAAAAAAAAAAAAAAAAAAAAATATATTCTGCAAAGTTGCAGATTAGAGCACATTCTGTTTAGTGTGCACAGTTGCAGATTAGAGCACATTCTGTTTAGTGTGCAAAGTTGCAGATTAGAGCACATTCTGTTTAGTGTGCAAAGTTGCAGATTAGAGCACATTCTGTTTAGTGTGCAAAGTTGCAGATTAGAGCACATTCTGTTAAGTCTTCAAACTAAAATATCAAAGTCACATATTCCATTCAGTGTGCGTCGCCGCAGTTTAGCAGCACATTCTGTGTACTGTGCAGAGTTGCAGAATAGGAAGAAATACTGTTAAGTCTTCAAACTAAAATATCAAAGTCACATATTCCATTCAGTGTGCTTCGCCGCAGTTTAGCAGCACATTCTGTGTACTGTGCAGAGTTGCAGAATAGGAAGAAATCCTGTTAAGTCTTCAAACTAAAATATCAAAGTCACATATTCCATTCAGTGTGCTTCGCCGCAGTTTAGCAGCACATTCTGTGTACTGTGCAGAGTTGCAGAATAGGAAGAAATACTGTTAAGTCTTCAAACTAAAATATCAAAGTCACATATTCCATTCAGTGTGCTTCGCCGCAGTTTAGCAGCACATTCTGTGTACTGTGCAGAGTTGCAGAATAGGAAGAAATACTGTTAAGTCTTCAAACTAAAATATTAAAGTCACATATTCCATTCAGTGTGTGTCACCGCCGTTTAGCAGCCTATTCTGTGTACTCTGCACAGTTGCAGACTAGGAAGAAATACTGTTAAGTTTTCAAACTAAAATATTAAAGTCACATATTCCATTCAGTGTGTGTCACCGCCGTTTAGCAGCCTATTCTGTGTACTCTGCACAGTTGCAGACTAGGAAGAAATACTGTTAAGTTTTCAAACTAAAATATTAAAGTCACATATTCCATTCAGTGTGTGTCACCGCCGTTTAGCAGCCTATTCTGTGTACTCTGCACAGTTGCAGAATAGGAAGAAATACTGTTAAGTTTTCAAACTCAAATATCAAAGTCACTTATTCCATTCAGTGTGTGTCACCGCAGTTTAGCAGCCTATTCTGTGTACTCTGCACAGTTGCAGACTAGGAAGAAATACTGTTAAGTTTTCAAACTCAAATATTAAAGTCACATATTCCATTCAGTGTGTGTCACCGCCGTTTAGCAGCCTATTCTGTGTACTCTGCACAGTTGCAGACTAGGAAGAAATACTGTTAAGTCTTCAAACTAAAATATCAAAGTCACATATTCCATTCAGTGTGTGTCACCGCCGTTTAGCAGCCTATTCTTTGTACTCTGCACAGTTGCAGACTAGGAAGAAATACTGTTAAGTTTTCAAACTCAAATATTAAAGTCACATATTCCATTCAGTGTGTGTCACCGCCGTTTAGCAGCCTATTCTGTGTACTCTGCACAGTTGCAGACTAGGAAGAAATACTGTTAAGTCTTCAAACTAAAATATCAAAGTCACATATTCCATTCAGTGTGTGTCACCGCCGTTTAGCAGCCTATTCTGTGTACTCTGCACAGTTGCAGACTAGGAAGAAATACTGTTAAGTTTTCAAACTCAAATATTAAAGTCACATATTCCATTCAGTGTGTGTCACCGCCGTTTAGCAGCCTATTCTGTGTACTCTGCACAGTTGCAGACTAGGAGGAAATACTGTTAAGTCTTCAAACTAAAATATCAAAGTCACATATTCCATTCAGTGTGCTTCGCCGCAGTTTAGCAGCACATTCTGTGTACTGTGCAGAGTTGCAGAATAGGAAGAAATACTGTTAAGTCTTCAAACTAAAATATCAAAGTCACATATTCCATTCAGTGTGCTTCGCCGCAGTTTAGCAGCACATTCTGTGTACTGTGCAGAGTTGCAGAATAGGAAGAAATACTGTTAAGTCTTCAAACTAAAATATTAAAGTCACATATTCCATTCAGTGTGTGTCACCGCCGTTTAGCAGGCTATTCTGTGTACTCTGCACAGTTGCAGACTAGGAAGAAATACTGTTAAGTCTTCAAACTAAAATATCAAAGTCACATATTCCATTCAGTGTGTGTCACTGCCGTTTAGCAGCCTATTCTGTGTACTCTGCACAGTTGCAGACTAGGAAGAAATACTGTTAAGTTTTCAAACTCAAATATTAAAGTCACTTATTCCATTCAGTGTGTGTCACCGCAGTTTAGCAGCCTATTCTGTGTACTCTGCACAGTTGAAGAATAGGAAGAAATACTGTTAAGTCTTCAAACTAAAATATCAAAGTCACATATTCCATTCAGTGTGCTTCGCCGCAGTTTAGCAGCACATTCTGTGTACTGTGCAGAGTTGCAGAATAGGAAGAAATACTGTTAAGTCTTCAAACTAAAATATCAAAGTCACATATTCCATTCAGTGTGCTTCGCCGCAGTTTAGCAGCACATTCTGTGTACTGTGCAGAGTTGCAGAATAGGAAGAAATACTGTTAAGTCTTCAAACTAAAATATTAAAGTCACATATTCCATTCAGTGTGTGTCACCGCCGTTTAGCAGCCTATTCTGTGTACTCTGCACAGTTGCAGACTAGGAAGAAATACTGTTAAGTTTTCAAACTCAAATATTAAAGTCACTTATTCCATTCAGTGTGTGTCACCGCAGTTTAGCAGCCTATTCTGTGTACTCTGCACAGTTGCAGAATAGGAAGAAATACTGTTAAGTCTTCAAACTAAAATATCAAAGTCACATATTCCATTCAGTGTGTGTCACCGCAGTTTAGCAGCCTATTCTGTGTACTCTGCACAGTTGCAGACTAGGAAGAAATACTGTTAAGTTTTCAAACTCAAATATTAAAGTCACATATTCCATTCAGTGTGTGTCACCGCCGTTTAGCAGCCTATTCTGTGTACTCTGCACAGTTGCAGAATAGGAAGAAATACTGTTAAGTCTTCAAACTAAAATATCAAAGTCACATATTCCATTCAGTGTGCTTCGCCGCAGTTTAGCAGCACATTCTGTGTACTGTGCAGAGTTGCAGAATAGGAAGAAATACTGTTAAGTCTTCAAACTAAAATATCAAAGTCACATATTCCATTCAGTGTGCTTCGCCGCAGTTTAGCAGCACATTCTGTGTACTGTGCAGAGTTGCAGAATAGGAAGAAATACTGTTAAGTCTTCAAACTAAAATATTAAAGTCACATATTCCATTCAGTGTGTGTCACCGCCGTTTAGCAGCCTATTCTGTGTACTCTGCACAGTTGCAGACTAGGAAGAAATACTGTTAAGTTTTCAAACTCAAATATTAAAGTCACTTATTCCATTCAGTGTGTGTCACCGCAGTTTAGCAGCCTATTCTGTGTACTCTGCACAGTTGCAGAATAGGAAGAAATACTGTTAAGTCTTCAAACTAAAATATCAAAGTCACATATTCCATTCAGTGTGTGTCACCGCAGTTTAGCAGCCTATTCTGTGTACTCTGCACAGTTGCAGACTAGGAAGAAATACTGTTAAGTTTTCAAACTCAAATATTAAAGTCACATATTCCATTCAGTGTGTGTCACCGCCGTTTAGCAGCCTATTCTGTGTACTCTGCACAGTTGCAGACTAGGAAGAAATACTGTTAAGTCTTCAAACTAAAATATCAAAGTCACATATTCCATTCAGTGTGTGTCACCGCCGTTTAGCAGCCTATTCTGTGTACTCTGCACAGTTGCAGACTAGGAAGAAATACTGTTAAGTTTTCAAACTCAAATATTAAAGTCACTTATTCCATTCAGTGTGTGTCACCGCAGTTTAGCAGCCTATTCTGTGTACTCTGCACAGTTGCAGAATAGGAAGAAATACTGTTAAGTCTTCAAACTAAAATATCAAAGTCACATATTCCATTCAGTGTGTGTCACCGCCGTTTAGCAGCCTATTCTGTGTACTCTGCACAGTTGCAGACTAGGAAGAAATACTGTTAAGTTTTCAAACTAAAATATTAAAGTCACATATTCCATTCAGTGTGTGTCACCGCCGTTTAGCAGCCTATTCTGTGTACTTTGCACAGTTGCAGAATAGGAAGAAATACTGTTAAGTTTTCAAACTCAAATATCAAAGTCACTTATTCCATTCAGTGTGTGTCACCGCAGTTTAGCAGCCTATTCTGTGTACTCTGCACAGTTGCAGACTAGGAAGAAATACTGTTAAGTTTTCAAACTCAAATATTAAAGTCACATATTCCATTCAGTGTGTGTCACCGCCGTTTAGCAGCCTATTCTGTGTACTCTGCACAGTTGCAGACTAGGAAGAAATACTGTTAAGTCTTCAAACTAAAATATCAAAGTCACATATTCCATTCAGTGTGTGTCACCGCCGTTTAGCAGCCTATTCTTTGTACTCTGCACAGTTGCAGACTAGGAAGAAATACTGTTAAGTTTTCAAACTCAAATATTAAAGTCACTTATTCCATTCAGTGTGTGTCACCGCAGTTTAGCAGCCTATTCTGTGTACTCTGCACAGTTGCAGAATAGGAGGAAATACTGTTAAGTCTTCAAACTAAAATATCAAAGTCACATATTCCATTCAGTGTGTGTCACCGCAGTTTAGCAGCCTATTCTGTGTACTCTGCACAGTTGCAGACTAGGAAGAAATACTGTTAAGTTTTCAAACTCAAATATTAAAGTCACATATTCCATTCAGTGTGTGTCACCGCCGTTTAGCAGCCTATTCTGTGTACTCTGCACAGTTGCAGACTAGGAAGAAATACTGTTAAGTCTTCAAACTAAAATATCAAAGTCACATATTCCATTCAGTGTGTGTCACCGCCGTTTAGCAGCCTATTCTGTGTACTCTGCACAGTTGCAGACTAGGAAGAAATACTGTTAAGTTTTCAAACTCAAATATTAAAGTCACTTATTCCATTCAGTGTGTGTCACCGCAGTTTAGCAGCCTATTCTGTGTACTCTGCACAGTTGCAGAATAGGAAGAAATACTGTTAAGTCTTCAAACTAAAATATCAAAGTCACATATTCCATTCAGTGTGTGTCACCGCCGTTTAGCAGCCTATTCTGTGTACTCTGCACAGTTGCAGACTAGGAAGAAATACTGTTAAGTTTTCAAACTAAAATTTTAAAGTCACATATTCCATTCAGTGTGTGTCACCGCCGTTTAGCAGCCTATTCTGTGTACTTTGCACAGTTGCAGAATAGGAAGAAATACTGTTAAGTTTTCAAACTCAAATATCAAAGTCACTTATTCCATTCAGTGTGTGTCACCGCAGTTTAGCAGCCTATTCTGTGTACTCTGCACTGTTGCAGACTAGGAAGAAATACTGTTAAGTTTTCAAACTCAAATATTAAAGTCACATATTCCATTCAGTGTGTGTCACCGCCGTTTAGCAGCCTATTCTGTGTACTCTGCACAGTTGCAGACTAGGAAGAAATACTGTTAAGTCTTCAAACTAAAATATCAAAGTCACATATTCCATTCAGTGTGTGTCACCGCCGTTTAGCAGCCTATTCTTTGTACTCTGCACAGTTGCAGACTAGGAAGAAATACTGTTAAGTTTTCAAACTCAAATATTAAAGTCACATATTCCATTCAGTGTGTGTCACCGCCGTTTAGCAGCCTATTCTGTGTACTCTGCACAGTTGCAGACTAGGAAGAAATACTGTTAAGTCTTCAAACTAAAATATCAAAGTCACATATTCCATTCAGTGTGTGTCACCGCCGTTTAGCAGCCTATTCTGTGTACTCTGCACAGTTGCAGACTAGGAAGAAATACTGTTAAGTTTTCAAACTCAAATATTAAAGTCACATATTCCATTCAGTGTGTGTCACCGCCGTTTAGCAGCCTATTCTGTGTACTCTGCACAGTTGCAGACTAGGAGGAAATACTGTTAAGTCTTCAAACTAAAATATCAAAGTCACATATTCCATTCAGTGTGCTTCGCCGCAGTTTAGCAGCACATTCTGTGTACTGTGCAGAGTTGCAGAATAGGAAGAAATACTGTTAAGTCTTCAAACTAAAATATCAAAGTCACATATTCCATTCAGTGTGCTTCGCCGCAGTTTAGCAGCACATTCTGTGTACTGTGCAGAGTTGCAGAATAGGAAGAAATACTGTTAAGTCTTCAAACTAAAATATTAAAGTCACATATTCCATTCAGTGTGTGTCACCGCCGTTTAGCAGGCTATTCTGTGTACTCTGCACAGTTGCAGACTAGGAAGAAATACTGTTAAGTCTTCAAACTAAAATATCAAAGTCACATATTCCATTCAGTGTGTGTCACTGCCGTTTAGCAGCCTATTCTGTGTACTCTGCACAGTTGCAGACTAGGAAGAAATACTGTTAAGTTTTCAAACTCAAATATTAAAGTCACTTATTCCATTCAGTGTGTGTCACCGCAGTTTAGCAGCCTATTCTGTGTACTCTGCACAGTTGAAGAATAGGAAGAAATACTGTTAAGTCTTCAAACTAAAATATCAAAGTCACATATTCCATTCAGTGTGTGTCACCGCAGTTTAGCAGCCTATTCTGTGTACTCTGCACAGTTGCAGACTAGGAAGAAATACTGTTAAGTTTTCAAACTCAAATATTAAAGTCACATATTCCATTCAGTGTGTGTCACCGCCGTTTAGCAGCCTATTCTGTGTACTCTGCACAGTTGCAGAATAGGAAGAAATACTGTTAAGTCTTCAAACTAAAATATCAAAGTCACATATTCCATTCAGTGTGCTTCGCCGCAGTTTAGCAGCACATTCTGTGTACTGTGCAGAGTTGCAGAATAGGAAGAAATACTGTTAAGTCTTCAAACTAAAATATCAAAGTCACATATTCCATTCAGTGTGCTTCTCCGCAGTTTAGCAGCACATTCTGTGTACTGTGCAGAGTTGCAGAATAGGAAGAAATACTGTTAAGTCTTCAAACTAAAATATTAAAGTCACATATTCCATTCAGTGTGTGTCACCGCCGTTTAGCAGCCTATTCTGTGTACTCTGCACAGTTGCAGACTAGGAAGAAATACTGTTAAGTTTTCAAACTCAAATATTAAAGTCACTTATTCCATTCAGTGTGTGTCACCGCAGTTTAGCAGCCTATTCTGTGTACTCTGCACAGTTGCAGAATAGGAAGAAATACTGTTAAGTCTTCAAACTAAAATATCAAAGTCACATATTCCATTCAGTGTGTGTCACCGCAGTTTAGCAGCCTATTCTGTGTACTCTGCACAGTTGCAGACTAGGAAGAAATACTGTTAAGTTTTCAAACTCAAATATTAAAGTCACATATTCCATTCAGTGTGTGTCACCGCCGTTTAGCAGCCTATTCTGTGTACTCTGCACAGTTGCAGACTAGGAAGAAATACTGTTAAGTCTTCAAACTAAAATATCAAAGTCACATATTCCATTCAGTGTGTGTCACCGCCGTTTAGCAGCCTATTCTGTGTACTCTGCACAGTTGCAGACTAGGAAGAAATACTGTTAAGTTTTCAAACTCAAATATTAAAGTCACTTATTCCATTCAGTGTGTGTCACCGCAGTTTAGCAGCCTATTCTGTGTACTCTGCACAGTTGCAGAATAGGAAGAAATACTGTTAAGTCTTCAAACTAAAATATCAAAGTCACATATTCCATTCAGTGTGTGTCACCGCCGTTTAGCAGCCTATTCTGTGTACTCTGCACAGTTGCAGACTAGGAAGAAATACTGTTAAGTTTTCAAACTAAAATATTAAAGTCACATATTCCATTCAGTGTGTGTCACCGCCGTTTAGCAGCCTATTCTGTGTACTTTGCACAGTTGCAGAATAGGAAGAAATACTGTTAAGTTTTCAAACTCAAATATCAAAGTCACTTATTCCATTCAGTGTGTGTCACCGCAGTTTAGCAGCCTATTCTGTGTACTCTGCACAGTTGCAGACTAGGAAGAAATACTGTTAAGTTTTCAAACTCAAATATTAAAGTCACATATTCCATTCAGTGTGTGTCACCGCCGTTTAGCAGCCTATTCTGTGTACTCTGCACAGTTGCAGACTAGGAAGAAATACTGTTAAGTCTTCAAACTAAAATATCAAAGTCACATATTCCATTCAGTGTGTGTCACTGCCGTTTAGCAGCCTATTCTTTGTACTCTGCACAGTTGCAGACTAGGAAGAAATACTGTTAAGTTTTCAAACTCAAATATTAAAGTCACATATTCCATTCAGTGTGTGTCACCGCCGTTTAGCAGCCTATTCTGTGTACTCTGCACAGTTGCAGACTAGGAAGAAATACTGTTAAGTCTTCAAACTAAAATATCAAAGTCACATATTCCATTCAGTGTGTGTCACCGCCGTTTAGCAGCCTATTCTGTGTACTCTGCACAGTTGCAGACTAGGAAGAAATACTGTTAAGTTTTCAAACTCAAATATTAAAGTCACATATTCCATTCAGTGTGTGTCACCGCCGTTTAGCAGCCTATTCTGTGTACTCTGCACAGTTGCAGACTAGGAGGAAATACTGTTAAGTCTTCAAACTAAAATATCAAAGTCACATATTCCATTCAGTGTGCTTCGCCGCAGTTTAGCAGCACATTCTGTGTACTGTGCAGAGTTGCAGAATAGGAAGAAATACTGTTAAGTCTTCAAACTAAAATATCAAAGTCACATATTCCATTCAGTGTGCTTCGCCGCAGTTTAGCAGCACATTCTGTGTACTGTGCAGAGTTGCAGAATAGGAAGAAATACTGTTAAGTCTTCAAACTAAAATATTAAAGTCACATATTCCATTCAGTGTGTGTCACCGCCGTTTAGCAGGCTATTCTGTGTACTCTGCACAGTTGCAGACTAGGAAGAAATACTGTTAAGTCTTCAAACTAAAATATCAAAGTCACATATTCCATTCAGTGTGTGTCACTGCCGTTTAGCAGCCTATTCTGTGTACTCTGCACAGTTGCAGACTAGGAAGAAATACTGTTAAGTTTTCAAACTCAAATATTAAAGTCACTTATTCCATTCAGTGTGTGTCACCGCAGTTTAGCAGCCTATTCTGTGTACTCTGCACAGTTGAAGAATAGGAAGAAATACTGTTAAGTCTTCAAACTAAAATATCAAAGTCACATATTCCATTCAGTGTGCTTCGCCGCAGTTTAGCAGCACATTCTGTGTACTGTGCAGAGTTGCAGAATAGGAAGAAATACTGTTAAGTCTTCAAACTAAAATATCAAAGTCACATATTCCATTCAGTGTGCTTCGCCGCAGTTTAGCAGCACATTCTGTGTACTGTGCAGAGTTGCAGAATAGGAAGAAATACTGTTAAGTCTTCAAACTAAAATATTAAAGTCACATATTCCATTCAGTGTGTGTCACCGCCGTTTAGCAGCCTATTCTGTGTACTCTGCACAGTTGCAGACTAGGAAGAAATACTGTTAAGTTTTCAAACTCAAATATTAAAGTCACTTATTCCATTCAGTGTGTGTCACCGCAGTTTAGCAGCCTATTCTGTGTACTCTGCACAGTTGCAGAATAGGAAGAAATACTGTTAAGTCTTCAAACTAAAATATCAAAGTCACATATTCCATTCAGTGTGTGTCACCGCAGTTTAGCAGCCTATTCTGTGTACTGTGCAGAGTTGCAGAATAGGAAGAAATACTGTTAAGTCTTCAAACTAAAATATTAAAGTCACATATTCCATTCAGTGTGTGTCACCGCCGTTTAGCAGCCTATTCTGTGTACTCTGCACAGTTGCAGACTAGGAAGAAATACTGTTAAGTTTTCAAACTCAAATATTAAAGTCACTTATTCCATTCAGTGTGTGTCACCGCAGTTTAGCAGCCTATTCTGTGTACTCTGCACAGTTGCAGAATAGGAAGAAATACTGTTAAGTCTTCAAACTAAAATATCAAAGTCACATATTCCATTCAGTGTGTGTCACCGCAGTTTAGCAGCCTATTCTGTGTACTCTGCACAGTTGCAGACTAGGAAGAAATACTGTTAAGTTTTCAAACTCAAATATTAAAGTCACATATTCCATTCAGTGTGTGTCACCGCCGTTTAGCAGCCTATTCTGTGTACTCTGCACAGTTGCAGACTAGGAAGAAATACTGTTAAGTCTTCAAACTAAAATATCAAAGTCACATATTCCATTCAGTGTGTGTCACCGCCGTTTAGCAGCCTATTCTGTGTACTCTGCACAGTTGCAGACTAGGAAGAAATACTGTTAAGTTTTCAAACTCAAATATTAAAGTCACTTATTCCATTCAGTGTGTGTCGCCGCAGTTTAGCAGCCTATTCTGTGTACTCTGCACAGTTGCAGAATAGGAAGAAATACTGTTAAGTCTTCAAACTAAAATATCAAAGTCACATATTCCATTCAGTGTGTGTCACCGCAGTTTAGCAGCCTATTCTGTGTACTCTGCACAGTTGCAGAATAGGAAGAAATACTGTTAAGTTTTCAAACTAAAATATTAAAGTCACATATTCCGTGTAAGATGAAGAAGGCGGGTAAAAAGGGACAGGGAAGTGGACGTGATCCTGATAGTTCAGGGCGCGGGTCAGGACGCGGAGAAACTGTGCCTGGTGCCAGAGCACAAGAAAGAAAGACATCCACCATACCTAGCTTCATGTCTAATTTTACAGGGCGTCGCAGGACATCACTCTCGAGGTCCGACCACTGCGAACAGGTGGTCGGTTGGATGACAGCTGATACTGCTTCCAGTCGGTTAAGCACCACCCTGTCTTCCACCAAGTCCACTCTCAGTAGCCAAGAGTCTGGTCAACATAATCCTCACTCTGATCATCCTTCCTCCCACCATACACGGTCTGGTCAAAGAAGTGATCCCACACTGGGATATAGTGAGGAGCTCGTCTCATCACCAATCCTTCATTTGACCCTCTCTCCAAGCATGCTTGCAGAGGAACATGACATCTTGTGCCCTGATTCACAACCTCTAGAGGCTACCCAATCACAAGAAGATGACAGATGTGAACGGCATTTAAGGTCAAAGGAAGTAGTGGATGATGATGATGATGATGAGACACAGTTGCCATTAAATCAACCACTATTTCCGTCTCAAGACCTTGTTGAGGAGAATGTTATACAGTTGTCAATGACTGAGTATGTGGTGGGATCAAGACTTGAGGAGGATGATCAGAGTGAGGAAGTGGAGGAGGACTTGGTGGACGATGAGGTGACTGACCCCACCTGGGAAGGTGTAGAGCCGAGCGATGACAGCAGTCCTGAGGGTGAGCCATCTGCAGCACCGCAACAGGCTGGAAGAGGCAGTGGTGTGGCTACAGAAAGAAGGTGGACCGCACCAAACCGGCCCGCAAATGTTCCACGGAGCACCCCCTTGCGTAAATCTACCTTGCCAAAGGGTAGGTGTTCCGCGGTATGGCGTTTTTTTAAGGAAAGTGCGGACGACAAAAGAATTGTAGTTTGCAACCTGTGCCACACCAGAATGAGCCGAGGCATGAACACTAGAAACCTCACCACCACCAGCATGATCCGACACATGGCATCCAAGCACCGTAGTAAGTGGGAGGAACGCCTGGATCGCCCATCTGTGTCTGCAGGCCACACCACTGCCTCCTCTTCCCCTGTTTTCGGTGCCGGCCAATCGCCTGTCGAAGGCGCAGGCCCGCATACCTCCCGCCCTGCACCTGTAGCATCTGAAGCACCATCAGCGACCACATCCACTTCCCTGTCCCAGCGCAGCGTCCAAATGTCGTTACCCCAGGCATTTGAGCGCAAGAGAAAGTACCCAGCCACCCACCCACAGGCCATAGCACTAACCTCACACCTTTCCAAATTACTGGCCATCGAAATGCTGCCATTTAGGCTTGTGGACACTGAGTCCTTCCGCAGCCTGATGGCAGCAGCTGTCCCTCGGTACGCGGTCCCCAGCTGCCACTACTTTTCCCGGTGTGCCATCCCCGCATTACACCACCATGTGTCCCGTAACATCACCCGTGCCCTGACCAACGCAGTTACTGGGAAGGTCCACTTAACGACTGACACATGGACAAGTGCTTGTGGCCAGGGACGCTACATTTCCCTGACGGCACACTGGGTGAATGTCGTGGAGGCTGGGAGCGACTCGGACCCTGGGATGGCACGGGTGCTACCCACGCCGAGGATTGCGGGCCCTACCCGCCAGCACCTACGTTATTGGCTCCTCCTCCTCCGTTTCCACCTCCGAATTCTCTACACGCAGCGCCACTCCCCCATCAGCCAGTAGCTGGAAGCAGTGTAGCACTGCAGTGGGGAAGCGTCAACAGGCCGTGCTGAAGCTGATCTGCCTTGGGGACAAACAGCACACGGCCTCAGAGCTGTTGCAGGGGATTAGTCACCAGACCGAGCAGTGGCTCTCGCCACTCAACCTGCAACCAGGCATGGTTGTGTGTGATAATGGGCGTAACTTGGTGGCGGCTTTGGAGCTCGGCAAGCTCACACACGTACCATGCCTAGCGCATGTATTTAATTTAGTGGTGCAGCGATTTCTAAAAACCTACCCCAATGTGCATGATCTCTTGACCAAGGTGCGCCGCGTGTGTGCACATTTCCGTAAGTCATCTACAGCTTCGGCCGGCCTGTTGAAGCTGCAGCAGCGCTTACAATTGCCAGCTCACCGGCTGCTGTGTGACGTGAGCACGCGCTGGAACTCCACCTTCCACATGTTGGCCCGGCTTTGTGAGCAGCAGAGGGCAGTAGTGGAGTACCAGCTGTTACACGGTCGTCGCCTCTCCGTTCAACTTCCTGTAATCAGAAGTGAGGAGTGGGAATGGATGTCAGACCTCTGCGAGGTTTTACGCAATTTTGAGGAATCGACACAGATGGTGAGCGGCGATAACGCTATTATCAGTGTAACCATCCCACTTCTGTGTCTACTGAAACGCTCGCTGCTCACAATTAAAACCGACGCTTTGCATGTGGAAGAGGTGGAAATGGGGGAGGAAGAGCTTACACAAGGTGATAGCCAGAGCACCCTCACTTCGTCTTCTCAGCGACAATTGGAGGAGGCGGAGGAGGAGGAGGAGGAGGAGGAAGACACGGTTGCCTCCGCTACAGAGGGTAGCCATGGAACTTTAGTTCCATCTCTTCAGCGTGGGTGGGCAGAAGAGGAGGAAGAGGATGAGGATATTGAGAGTCATCCTCCTGGTGAGGACAGCGAAATCTTGACTGTTGGTACTCTGGCACACATGGCTGACTTTATGTTAGGCTGCCTTTCCCGTGACCCACGCGTTATACGCATTTTAAACAACACGGATTACTGGGTGTTCACCCTTCTGGACCCCCGCTACAAAGAGAATTTCTCATCTCTCATTCCTCCGGTGGAGAGGACAAGCAAAATGGTGCAATACCAGAAGGTTCTTGTTGAAAAATTGCTCCAAAATTTTCCATCTGACAACGCTGGCGGCAGAGTACGTGCTACCTTGGCCAACAGAGAAGGGGAGAAAAGGGGAGCACACAGCAGTTCCGAGAAAGGCAGGGCAACACTCTCCAAGGCGTGGGACACCTTCATGACACCCCGCCAGCACCCTCACCCTGATGCGCAGCCTAGTGTCACAAGGAGGGAAAAGTTTTGGAAGATGGTGAAGGAGTACGTAGCAGACCGTGTCAGCGTCCTCAATGATCCCTCTGTGCCTTACAACTACTTGGTGTCCAAGCTGCACACGTGGTATGAACTGGCACTCTAACGCCTTGGAGGTGCTGGCCTGCCCTGCCGCCAGCGTTCTGTCTGAGCGGGTATTTAGTGCTGCTGGTGGCATCATAACAGATAAGCGTATCCGCCTTTCCACCGACAATGCTGATAGGTTGACACTTATAAAAATGAACAAGGCCTGGATTTCCCCTGACTTCTCCACTCCACTGGAGGAAAGCCCTGGGGGAACATAAACTCACTTTATATATGTTATTTACAATGATGGGAATACTCTGTATTCCCATTCACCCCTTCCACCCAAAAAACGGGTATATGGTTGACTCTTAATCTTCTCATCCTCCTCCTCCTCTTCCATATGCCCTGTGCTATAATTTTTATATAGGGCCAGCTCACCAGCGGGCCCTGTGATATAATTTTTATATAGGGCCAGCTCACCAGCGGGCCCTGTTTGACAATTTTTATATAGGTCAGCTCACCAGCGGGCCTTCTCATATAATGTTTTATTGGGTCAGCTCTCTAGCGGGCCCTCTCATATAATGTTTTATAGCGTCAGCTCACTAGCGGGCCTTCGCATATAATGTTTAGGATGGTCAGCTCTGCAGCAGACCCTCACCCATAATGTTTTAGATGGTCAGCTCAGCGCACGTTTCCCTCTTAATCATGGCCTCAGTTCAATAAAATCAAGGAAATTTTTGGGAGAATTTGCCTCTGCGCACGTTTCCCTCTTAATCATGGCCTCAGTTCTGAAAATCAAGGAAATTTTTGGGAGAATTTGCCTCTGCGCACGTTTCCCTCTTAATCATGGCCTCAGTTCTGAAAATCAAGGAAATTTTTGGGAGAATTTGCCTCTGCGCACGTTTCCCTCTTAATCATGGCCTCAGTTCTGAAAATCAAGGAAATTTTTGGGAGAATTTGTCTCTGCGCACGTTTCCCTCTTAATCATGGCCTCAATTCTGAAAATCAAGGACATTTTTGGGAGAATTTGCCTCTGCGCACGTTTCCCTCTTAATCATGGCCTCAGTTCTGAAAATCAAGGAAATTTTTGGGAGAATTTGCCTCTGCGCACGTTTCCCTCTTAATCATGGCCTCAGTTCTGAAAATCAAGGAAATTTTTGGGAGAATTTGCCTCTGCGCACGTTTCCCTCTTAATCATGGCCTCAGTTCTGAAAATCAAGGAAATTTTTGGGAGAATTTGCAGATGATATACAAGTAAATATACAGCAAATATTGTTTGGTAACAATTTTTCGCCTAAAGTCGTTTTTATTTTCCTTTTTGTGTGTTTTATGGTCAGTCTGTAAAAATGGCATACTACGGGCGAAAGATCGTTCCCAGCAGCGATGTTGGAGTCCAAGATGCATCCAGACATCCTCCCTATGCTGTCCCTGAACCATTTCTGTGGTGTTTCCATCCTTTTCTGCCCTTTTCCTATGGACCAGGCACCCTCCCCTCATCAGAGCAGGGGGTGCCTGGTGTAATGCTCGAGTCCTCCCATTGACTTCAATGGGGCTCGGGTGCTCGGCCGAGCACTCGAGCCTCAGGGGGTGCTCGGTCAGAGCACCCGAACACCCGAGCATTGGGGTGCTCGCTCATCACTAGCCACTACGATTATTAAAAGTGGTCTTCCACTCATCGCCCTCCTTGATTCTAATCAAGTTGTATGCTGCACGTAAATCAAGTTTTGTGAATATGGAGGAGCCCTTCAACCGGTCAAACATTTCCGTAATAAGAGGGATGGGGTAAGCATTCTTTACCATAAGTTTGTTTCGCCCTCTATAATCGATACAGAGCCTGAGCTCCCCATTCTTTTTCTTTACAAAAAAAATCCAGCCCCTGCGGGCGAGGAAGATTTTCTTATAATGCCTCTGGATAATGCATCTGAAATGTACTCCTCCATGGCCTTGTTTTCCTCTACTGATAGAGGATATGTGCGGCCTTTGGGAGGTATTGCATCTGGCATTAGATTAATAGCACAGTCATACGGCCTATGCTCCGGTAATGTGCTATCCTCTGCCTTGCAAAAGACCTCATTGAAAGACTGGTACTCTGAGGGCAACGAGGAGGAGGTACACAAAATTTTAATAGGATGCTGCAGACAAGTCCCATTACAATATTCCGACCATGATATTATGTCACACTTCTCCCAATCCACTCTGGGATTATGTTTCTGAAGCCATGGGAACACCAAAATGACAGCGTGGTATGGAGACTGGATCACCTGGAATTGTAAAGTCTCCACATGGAGAGCTCCTACTCTTAGGGTCAGTGGACAGGCCCCATATGTGACATGAGAGGGCTCAAGAGGATGACCGTCAATAGCCTCTACCGCCAATGGAGACTCACGAGGTGTCACTGGAATATTGTGTTTGTTCACAAAATCACCATCAATAAAATAACCGGCCACACCAGAATCGATCAAGACTGGAGTGGACACAGAGGAATCGGCCCAGGAAATCATCTCCTGAATGATGGGTTTACTTGCATCCAGCTCTGGGGACCGACTGACTCCACCTAGGATCTGTCCCCTTAGAGATCCTAGGTGCGTGAGTTTCCCGGATGCACCGGACAACTTTGTAACATATGCCCAGACTTCCCATAATACAGGCACAGGCCTTCTCTGCAGAGGAAGGACAGTTCCTCCTGAGATAATCATGTAAAGCCAACCTGCATGGGTTCAGCCCTACTGGCCTCTGAACTGGGCGGCAAGGGAGGTGAGGGAGGTACGGGTGGGAGCTCCCTGTTAGGTATTGGGCGCAACTCATGTCTTGGTCTGTTATTTTTAAATGTGGACCTTTCTCTTATACGGTTATCAATTAGGATAATAAAAGAGATTAGTTGGTCCAGGTCACTTGGTAAATCGCGAGAAGCTATCTCATCTTTGATTGTATCTTTTAGTCCCTGAGAGAAGGCTGCCACCAGAGCCTCATTATTCCATCCCACCTCTGCCGCAAATGTGCGAAATTCGATGGCATACTCAGCTACCGTGCGGGTGCCCTGCTGAATTGTCATTAGTTTTTTTGCGGCAGAGATGGATCTACCAGGGACATCAAAGACCCTTCATAAAGCTTCAACTAATTGGGAGAAATCTGAGGTGATAGGTTTCGCTGTCTCTCATAACGGATTGGCCCACGCCAGGGCTTTGCCGGTCGACAGAGAAATCATAAAAGCCACTTTGCTTCTCTCGAATTGGAAAGCATGAGGGACCAGTTCCAAAAAAATTCCGAGCTGATTAATGAAACCACTAGCATAATGTGGGATCCCCATCGTATCTTAGGGGCAGAGGAGTGGACCCAAACAGGCCCTTGTAACACATATTCTCCATCTGAGTGGTTGTCACTGATGCCGATACTGAGGAGGCCATCAGTGGTTGCCCAACTTTGTCCAAGTGCAGAGTATGGTCTAGCAGTGTTTGCAACACTACTGACAACTGATCAAGTCGTTGTTCCTGCATGTCCATCCGGGACATAATACTCAGCGACTGCCCGCTACTGGTGTCTGTACTGTCAGTGTTCATGGCCCTTTCGTACTGTCATGGAGTGACTAGCAATTGAACACACTGACAAGTACAATTGAACTAAATATAAAACTTTATTGAGTAGTATGAAATGCAATAGATAAGGCAACAGGCAAATAAATGACACACAGTAGTATAACAATGAGACAAGTGACAGTAGATAGTGGCACGTCTTTCAGGTGACAATTGTGGCAGTGGAGGGTGGCACACCTTCACGAGACCAGGTAGAAACACAGGAGGCTCTTCCTTACCCTTCACAGGACAGGTGGTCAGAAACGGAATGGCCCTGGTACAAAACGGTTAATGCAAGGACAGTGCAGAGCACTCCCATACACAAATGTAATGGCACACCTTCACGAGCCCAGAGAGGAACAGTGCAATCACTTTCCTCACCCTTCACAGGACAGGTGGTCAGAAACAGAATGGCCCTTAGACTACTCGGAGATAAGGGTACAGTGCAGGGCACTCTCGTATCAGGATCGGATGGCAAACCCACACGAGACCAGAGAGGAACAGTGTAGGCACTTTCCTCACCCTTCACAGGACAGGTGGTCAGAAACGGAATGGTCCTTAGACTACACGTAAATGTGAGAGGGTAGTGCAGAGCACTCCCAAACACAAAGTCAGCAAAGAGTGGAGTAGACCAGTATCCCGCAAGGGATACACTAGGCGGTAGCCAGGTGGAGGCGGCTAGGCAACACAGGCCGGTATGGCCACGGGAGGTCAGACACACGGAAATAACCGACAAGCACCGCTTCACGGAAGAGATCGCTAAGCGGAAGACATGAGGCAGCACAGAAACCAAAGCCATCAAACGGAATGGTCACAGAACGCAACACAGAGGGTAAACCGGAAGGCAGCCAAAGGTCAAAACCGGATCGGATAGTCAGACATCGCCAATGGTCGCAACCGGAACGGGTAGTCAGACAAGCCAGGAGTCAGAGCCAGAACGGGTAGTCAGACGTAGCCAGGTAATACACAGGAACGGTAATACACAGAAATAAGCTCAGGTACACCAAGAAAGGGCACTGGAAGTGACACAGGCTGAGGTTTAAAAACCCTGATGGATAGGTGGAGCAATGACCTCATCAGTGTGGTTCCCTATAACAATAGAGACTCAGCAAGTGTCACCCCTCGCTGTCGCTGCCGCGTTGTCCGGATCCACCGCCAAACACCCCGCTCTGCACATGCACGAGATAGCCGTCGGGTCTCTGCTACTGCGCATGTGCTTCCGGCTCTCACAGACGACTCACATGCGCCTGTAGTATAGCTGCTTCTAGTAGCAGCACCTCCTTGCTGTCTGTCCTCCTCTCTTTCCATTGGGCATTGTCTTATGCCCAATAAGGGAAGATGGACTTCTGTTCACCCATTGGACATCACATAACTCCATTTGGGTTCTGGCAGTGCTTCTAGTTTCTATTGGGCAGTATTGCCCAATGGGACTCAGGTCTGCCTCTTGTTCCTATTGTAGTATTTATATCCCCCATCTGTCCTCTAGTCCTTGCTCATTCCACGAGCTTGATACGTATTTCTGTTTCCTGTCAATTACTGACCCAGCTTGTTTGACCATCCCTGGCTCTCTGGTATCCTGACCCGGCTTGCTTGACCATCCCTGGCTCTCTGGTATCCTGACCCAGCTTGCTTGACCATTCCTGGCTCTCTGGTATCCTGACCCCGGCTCGTCAGTCCTCTCCTAGTTCTCTGGCTCCCTTTCTCCTGGCTAGTCTGTTCCTCCCTTTGTTGGCCTTCTGGTTCTGGTTTACACGGATCCCAGGTACTCTCATCCTGGTTGCACCCTGGCTCAACTGGGGTGGAACAATCTGGTTTCACTACCAGCACCTCTATCCAGCTTCGGCTGCAGCAAGGGAGTACCTGGCACGCCGTCAACACACCCTAGCATCGCTCCCAAGCGTCAAACCCAAGCAGCTACCAGTACCTAAGCCGCGAGGGTTCCTACCCCTCTCGTGGTGACAGCAAGAGCGACAGTAGATAGTAAACAATGTGGCTCCAGGGCAATGTCAGTCACAGGCAATCACGGGGCACCGTGTTAGCCGCTGGCGTCTTTCATGCTTAGTCTCTGCTTATATCTTTCTCTTCTGGAGTACCTGCTGTGGACTTGCAATTGGATGACCTGGAGTCACATTGGCTACGAGTACGCACCCGTCTGGTGTCGGCTGCCACACGTTTCAAGAAAGCAGCTGACCGTCGTCATATTCCTGGTGCCTCCATCACAGTGGGCGACGAGGTTTGGCTGTCGACCAGGAATGTCCATCTCCAGCAGCCCTCAGCTAAGTTTGGTCCTCTGTTTATCGGCCCATTTCATGTCCGTGCCCAGCTCACTCCGGTGGCCTTTGCCCTGGAACTCCCATCCTCCTTGCATATTCCCGACTCCTTCCATGTGTCTCTCCTGAAGAAAGTCCTTTGTACTCGCTTCTCTGCCCCCTCCTTGTGCTCCCCTCTGGTGCTTGTCAATGGACAAGAGGAGTATGTTGTCTGCAAGATTTTTGACTCTCGCCTTGTCCTTGGTTCACTGCAATATCTTGTGGACTGGCGTAGCTATGGCCCTGAGGAACAATCCTGGGTTCTGGCCCCTGATGTGCACGCTCCTGCGCTGCGACGTGCCTTTCATCAGGCCTTCCCATCTAAACCCAGTCGTCCGGGGGTCTCCAGTTCAGGGGGGGTAGTGTCACCTCTCGCGGCCGCTGCCGCGCTGTCTGAGTCCACCGCCGAACTGCTCACTCCGCGCATGCGCGATACAGCCGCCGGCTTCCTGCTTCTGCACATACGTGTGCTCTTCCGGCTCTCACAGCCGATGCACATGCGCCAGGTGTATAGTTGCTGCTTACGAATTAGCAGCACCTCCCTTCTGTCTGTCCTCCTCTCTTTTCATTGGGCATTGTCCTATGCCCAATAAGAGAGAATCGATTTCTGTTCACCCATTGGACATGTCATAAGTCCATTTGTGTTTTTGGCAGCTCTTCTGTTCTCTTTTGGGCAGTATTGCCCAATGGGACTCAGGTCTGCCTCCTTTTCCTGTTGGTAGCTATTAGTATTTATTAGTGTTGAGCGAGCACCCCGATGCTCGGGTGCTCGGGTGCTCTGACCGAGCACCCCCTGAGGCTCGGGTGCTCTGACCGAGCACCCCCTGAGGCTCGAGTGCTCGGCCGAGCACCCGAGCCCCATTGACTTCAATGGGGCGACACGAGCATTACACCAGGCACCCCCTGCTCTGATGAGGGGAGGGTGCCTGGTCAATGCCCCCCTTCATCTCCGCTATGCCCCCTTCATCTCCAAATGCCCCCTTCATCTCCGCAATGTCCCCCTTCATCTCCGCTATGCCCCCTTCATCTCCGCTATGCCCGTCTTCCACAATGTCCCCCTCCATCTCCGCTATGCCCCTCTTCCACAATGTGCCCCTTCATCTCCGCTATGCCCCTCTTCCACAATGTCCCCCTTCATCTCCTCTATGCCATAGAGGAGATGAAGGGGGACATTGTGGAAGAGGGGCATAGCGGAGATGAAGGGGCACATTGTGGAAGAGGGGCATAGCGGAGATGAAGGGGGACATTGTGGAAGACGGGCATAGCGGAGATGAAGGGGGACATTGTGGAAGAGGGGCATAGAGTCTATGCCCCTCTTCCACAATGTCCCCCTTCATCTCCGCAATGCCCCCTTCATCTCCGCAATGCCCCCGTACCTCCAGTCCCTGGTGGTCCAGCGGAGCGTCTTCGGATCTGTGCCTCTTCCGGCACAGATCCCCGCCACCCGAACATGGCGGGCGAGCACATGGCGGTACTCGACGAGTACCGCCATGTGCCGAGCAGAGCGATGCTCGAGCCGATCCGAGCATCGGCCGAGCACGCTCGCTCAACACTAGTATTTATATCCCCATTTTCCCTTTAGTCCTTGCCTGTTCCACAAGCTTGTTCTGAATTCCTGCTTCCTGATTACTCCTGACCCGGCTTGTTTGACCATTCCTGACTCTCTGGTATCCTGACCTGGCTTGTTTGACCATTCCTGGCTCTCTGGTATCCTGACCCGGCTTGTTTGACCATTCCTGACTCTCTGGTATCCTGACCCGGCTTGATACACCACTCCTGGCTCTCTGGATTCCTTTCCCGGCTAGTCTGCTCCTCCCTCCATTGGCCTTCTAGTTCTGGTTTACATGGATCCCAGGTACTCTCATCCTAGTCGCACCCCGGCTCAACTGGGGTGGAACAATCTGGTTTCACGACCAGCACCTTTACCAAGCTTCGGCTGCAGCAAGGGATTACCTGGCACACCGTCAACACACCCTAGCATCGCTCCCAAGTGTTGAACTCAAGCAGCTACCAGTACCTAGGCTACGAGGGTTCCTAGCCCTCTCGTGGTGACAGAAATCAAAGGTAAGATGGAATTTCCCCCACCACATGGCAAGTTTTCCACAGTCATAGTATAAAACAAGTCTGATAACTGACAGGGATCCTGGCATGAACTGTGACTGATGCAGACTGATACTAGACAAGACAGAGTATTTTGTAAATGGCAAGATATCACACACAATATTTTCTATTGTGTACTTGACAGTAAAAACAAACACAGTAGTGGAATAATATCCAGAAAACACACAAGGGGTATGGTGAAATGAGAATAGTACCATAGTAACATAGTAGATAAGGCTGAAAAAAGACATGCGTCCATCAAGTCCAGCCCATGACAAAAACACCCCTGTTGATCCAGAGGAAGGCAAAAAAAGCCCTCTGGAGCCATTTCCAATCTAGTTCCAAGTGTGTATGAGGGAGAGGGGAATTATTCCTTCCTTACTCCAATTGGTAGTCAAATAGTTCCCCGGATCAATATCCTATTTGCTTTGAAGCTATCTGTCATAATTGTCAATATTGTTCTGTGCTAGATAGGCATCCATTACTTTTTTGAATGCAGTTGCATTATCTGCAAGCACAACATCCCGAGGCAAAGAATTCCATAGCCTTACCACCCTTACCTGCCTTTGTTTTAGTCGAAAGCGCCTTTCCTGTAGTCTTAATGGATGACCTCTTGTTCTTAGCTCAGCTCTTTGCATAAATAATTCATTGGATAGTTCTTTGTATAGACCTTGATTGTATTTCATTCATGTATTTCATGTCTGGCTAGTAGCAAAGAACTTCAAGTTTTAAGCCCTGATATAGGATATCCTTTATTGCACATAGGGATTTTCAATATGACTCCCTCTAATGTATGGGATGAAAATAATAATAATTATGTGGCAAATAAGAGTTCCAACAGTAATACATAATGTAACTGATGCATGTATAGTAATACTTAAAATGTAAAAAAAATATGTTGTAGGGTTTATCTCCCTGAGTAAAACAAGGGTACTTTCACAGCTGAGAGATATTTTACACCAAAATTATAACAGCTCAAACTTGAATTGTTTAGGTGCAATATCACAGTGGCCTGAAAATTTACAGTGGCACTGTTGCTACACCATCCTATAGAGATTTATGGTCTATGGACCAGAGCAGTCCATAGGATGGTGTAGCAACAGCACCACTGTAAATTTTCTGACCACTGTGATACTGCACCTAAAAAATTCAAGTTTGAGCTGTTACAATTTTTTAATAAAATATCTCTCAGCAGTGGGAGTACACTTGTTTTACTGATGGGATAAACCCTACAACATATATTTTTTACATTTTAAGTATTACTATCCCTTTAATGTTATACATAGAGTGAACTAGCCAGAGTTTATTTCTTCAGGCACTTGAGGAGTTAACATCTGAACCAATTAAGTGTAATTTCTGATTGTTGGGGGAAGGGTAAAAGAGTACATAACAGGCTTTTTAGAGCCGGATCTTCACCCTTTGAAAAAGATGACAAAGCAAAACGATTGTCGGGTCTCTGAGCACAGACTAAGGGCTCGATTCTAATGTTGGAATTAAAACTAGCGTGAAGAAAAAAACTGGCTTCGCGAGTTAAACCAAACTGGGTAACGTGAGATTCAAATGTTCCATACCCAAAAGAGTTAACGCGCGACGGCCTACAAAACACACGAAGACTACAAAACTGTAGTCGCCAAATATTTGACCTCATCGTCGACGCCAAACACGCGAGAAACGTCTCCAAAAGCAAAAAACAAGCGAAACGTCCAACGTTACCAAGCGCTCCAGCCAATCACAGCACCCCAAAGTATCAAGTTCAGTCGAAAAAACTATAACTAGACCCAAAATCACCTACGCACCTTTGTCTGTTATCGAGTTCACAGAGCTAGATCTCAGGACCCAAGGAGTGGAGGTTAGTTATAGAGAGTGAGAGGTAGAGAGGAGCATAGCACACAGATAGGAGTTGGAGAGCATTGTGACACCATAGAAATACACATTAAACACTTTTGCACATATCCATCACACACATCCAAACACAAACACACATACACACACATAGCTCATTTTTATTTTGATAACACATCACACCTTTATTTTTTTTTTAACAGTGTGAGTCTGTGAGTGCAAGTGAGTGACAGAGAGTGAGTGAGTGAGTGAGTGTGTGAGGGCCTGAGTGAGTGCCTGGGTGTGAGTGTGTGAGAGCAATGGAGAGGAGAGGAGAGGAGAGAAGAGAGGGGTGGGGAGTGTAGGAGGAGAGGAGGAGGAGATGCAGGGGGGCATCCCTGGTCAGGGTAGGGGAGGGAGAAGGAGATCTCTGGGGCGGAGGGGCAGCCACCTGAGGGCAGGCATATCCAGTGCAGGGGCAGAGACAGTGGGACGAGGGGTAGACCCCCTGCACCACACACAGCCAGGGCCAGTGCAGGCAGGGCTGGAGAGCCACAGCCAAGGCTCTCAACAAACTGTTGGTGGTGAGGAGGAGGAAAGGGCGAGAGAGCCCAGGTTCTCTGAGGAGGAGAACCTTGTCCTCTGTGAGGCTGTTGTTGCAAGGGAGAGGGTCCTGTTCTCCAAAGGGCCCCTTGCTGGTTTGAGCTCCAGGAGGAAGGCAGCCTGGAAGGAGGTCGTGGCTGCGGTTAATGCTGTATCCAGCCGCAGCCGGTCAGTGGAGTCCGTGAAAAAAAGGTGGACAGACTGCAAGGCCAAGGTAAGATAGTAACATAGTAACACAGTAATTCATGTTGAGAATAGACTTGTGTACATCTAGTTCAACCCTTTTCCCATTTCTGTCTCCCATTGTGAAGGTGAAGGGGAAGATGGGTGAGCAGGCCTTGTATGCTGCTGGTACAGGAGGTGGTCCGCCCCTGCGTGTGGAATATACCCAGTGGGAGGAGGCTGTACGCAGGACAATCTCCACCATCACGGTCCATGGTGTTCCTGGATGGAGCGACACTGGGGATGAAAGGAGCCTCCAGTCCACTGGTACGTGCATCAAGGCCCACACACATCACACAAAACTGACACCTAACAGACAGAGGCAAACACAGTGACACCTGAACACATGGACACCATTCCACACCACAATCCAGCCACACAGCTTGGAGGGATGTCAAACAAGGACAGAATACTTGACTAATTCCCCACCATCACCACTCTGCAGGACATATGTGATTCACAAGGCTAAACCTGATGGGGGGGCATTCACTAGGGTGTCAGAAAGAGGTGGCAATGTTTACATGACAACAACAGTGTCATCACACCTGCAATCCCTGTGTTATCCTTGGGAGCCAATGCACTGAGATCTAAACAACATGTGATACACCAGTGCTTAGGCTCAACATCATGACATAGGAAAACAAAGAAGTAACCCCTAACAGTACAGCATAACCATGCACATGTTTGCTGTGTGTTATGATTATGTCTGTCCTGGGTTGTGTTTGTGTGTCCTCCAGCTGATTAGGTTGTTGGGTACCACAGATCATGTTGCTTGTTGTGCTTGGTGTGTTCATGTTGCTGACACCATCGGTTGGACTCTGTAGTCATCGTTCACCACTGGTGCATTGTTGTGTTAAGAGGTCACAGTGTTTCTGTTGTTGAAGCTAAGTGTATGACATGCAATAGGTTTGTGTCACTCAAGGTGTTATGTTTTATTTTTGGTCACCACATGTATTATGATGAATGGGGATAGCAAGGAGGTATATGCCTTGCCATCCCCACTGCTCAGGATACACATGATGACCAAATCTACAACACTGTAGGTTAGAAGAATCAATGTATGGGATCACATCAAGCTAAGAAATGTGTGTCAGGATGGTAACCAATGCATTGCAAAGCTATGCAATGGATAGTATCCTGCCACTCAACGGTTCACATGTCATTGTAACAGTAGTGCAGCACTCCTGTCACGGCTCAAATCACTAATTCCATCATGTCATTTGCCCCCACAGCTTACCAAACATCCAGAGCAGAGGAGTCCGGGGAAACCTCCTGTGAGGAGGCCACCACCTCAGGAGTGCTGCCACCACCACCACAGCAGCAACCACAGCAGCAGCGGCCCCAGCAAGGCCCCCAGCAGCAGCAGCAGTGGCCCCAGCAGCAGCAGCAGTGGCCCCAGCAAGGCCCCCAGCAGTGGCCCCAGCATGATCCTGGCGTCCATGTGTCTCCACCACTGCAGCCTATGGCGAGGCACAGAATGCCACAGGCTGTCCAGATGCCAGGACATGCAGAATCCAGCATGTGGGCTAGGCCTCAGCCCCCCCTGAGGAGATCCGGAAGCCAGGAGGCATCCATGATGTGGCCCCTGGGCTACAAACATATTTGCCTGATCGGGGAGCCACAGCAGCCACAGGGGCACACAGTTTTCACCCCACCACCAACGCCATCACCCCCAATCACACCAACAGATGTGCCCCATCCTGAGGCTGCAGTAACAGAGGGTAGTGAGGGGTCCAGGGATCATTTCTCCACATCCCCCCACAGCCTCCATGTTGCAGTCTCTCCTGAGGCACCCCATGGTCGTCCGCTCCCACCACCACCTACGCCAGCCTCCATGCCCACCACACCTGTGTCACCTGCGCCCACAGCAGCCCTCGACGTGGCATGTGTGGCTGTCCAGGGTGAGCAGGTCACAGTGTTACGGAGGTGTGCCCGATCCCTGCGTAGGATCGAGCTGAATATAGGGAGGATCATGGGGTGCCTCCGGGCCATGGAGGCACAACAGGTAGTCGCCAACACACAGCAGGCGCAATTTAACACCGGCATGATGGAGGTGCTGGGACACATGCTGGTGGAGATGCGAGAAACAAACAGGCGGAAAAACCAGCGCCACAACATGGGCCAGCTATCACAACAGGGGTCCAGTAATGCATCTCCAGCCAGCAGTGATCCACCACCACCACCACCACTATCCACCAGACACTCACGGGTAACCCGCCGCAGTCAGAGGCAATCCACCTCTGCAGCCCCCCCCCTTACCCTCCCAAGAAAAAGAAGTAAGGCCAACCTTCTTCAGGCCCGCTCAATAAATGTTTGCACTTTTTCATTACATCTGTGTCCATGCATGTTTCTCATCCAATATGTGGTTTGTTTGGCCGAGTTGTCTCCAATGCATTGCAAAGCTATTCAGTGAACACAACTCATTCACATCTAACATGGGTGTCAGGGAATGAGTTGTCTCCAATGCATTGCAAAGCTATGCAGTGAACACAACTCATTCACGATGAATGGAGTCACAAGCTTTTACAGCAGGGGTGAACACACACATCACATACACACGTTTGTCCAAGTTCAAATCACAGACATTTGAAAGTCAAACAACATCAGGATGTTGTTCCATGATGTGACTTGAACTTGAACAACATGAACACATTACATACATCAACAACATGATCGCAATTAAGGGGATAGTAATGCTTGGAATGTGTCATGACATATGTAGTTGGGTTCACCACCCTGATTGGAACAAGGGAACTCCCACTGCTGAAAGGTGTCTCTTTCCAAGGTTATCCGAGCTCAGAGCTTGAAGTCATGGATCAAATATTACATTGTCCTGAAGGTGTCAAATGGCGCTGTTGCTACTTCATCCTATGGGGATTCATGGTGCAGGGACCGGAGCTGTCCATAAGATGTTGTATCAACAGCGCCATATGACACATTCAGGCCACTGTGATATTGGATCTATGAATGTAAACTTTGAGCTGTAACCACTTTGGAATAAAACACCTGTCAGCAAGGAAGTTCACTTGTTTTACTCAGGGTGATAAACCCTACTACATGGATTTTCAAACATTACAAGTATCACTATCATCTATCTGTTTGAAACCCTGATGGGAAAGGTAATCAGTGACACAAGATAGATAGTCATATCACATGTTTTATTGACATCAACACGAACAGATGATCCTCATGGACGTCGAGTCAACATGTCACCGGAACAAACTGCTGGACCATGAGGAATCATGCCATAGATGCCTGCAGAGAGTGAAAACGAGATTTGTAGATGCACTATCAACGCAACAGTCATACTATTTCTTTACCACCATCATGCCCTTGAGGTACACAACACATTGATCAGCAATGCTTTTGAGACCTTACTGGCACTCCACGGTGACAGCTTTGTTATGTGACAGAGTGAACAATCCATTTGTTGTCAAGGTGTTGTGTAGCCATCATGACCTTATTTTTTTGGATAAAGGTGTTGGCTAGCAGACATATGTATATGTGTGTGGACACACACATCATATCGTAAACCAAGCCCCCTGGAACAGGTGAACTATTTCATGGATCTCGATCTACATACTGATAAGGTGTGTGTGCTCAGGGTCCGTGTCACATACATACATATGTCTGCTTGCCATCCCCTTGATGAACACCTCATATGGTCATAACACATGGACAACACACATTGTCAAACAATGGAGTGGAATATTCATTGTGCTATATACACACACACAAACAAGTCAGCATGGCAGGCCTTGCAACCTGACTAACGGATCATTACTGCCATACCTTAGCCAACAACACACACAACCACCATCCCCATTCAGCTTCATTGGGCATTGCTCACATTCTAGCTAAGTCTGATCCATTATCCCCTGAACCAGTCGAGTGACAGAGGGGTACACAACTGATTGCCTTGTAATGTTTTGTGTGCACCTATGGCCCTCAAGGGGTTAAAACATGGTATTGCTATGAGGCATCCATTGCATGTCATTGCATTGGGTATTCCTCTGTGACTCACAGGGTTCCACATGTGTCATGGCTTTGTTCAACTTGGTAGATGTAGTTTCACATCAGTACAACTCAGTATGTGATGTACATGGACCATATGGTTTACCTTTGATGCGAGGATGAAGGATGATGTCCTGGACATGGTAGGACTATGTTGTTGGGTCATCCTGTGGAGTGGAACAGATAATCATTGTTGGTTTACATGTTTGCATGCATTCCACAAGCACATCCACAATCACACATGCATGGTACTCACAGGTGAAGTAGTCCCTGATGAGCCTGTTTCGCATCTGTGTCCCTGTCAACAGATCCTCCCCTCCATCAGTGGGAACAGGGACCTCCACAGGCTGGTGTGGCTGCACATCCTCCACGAGACGTGTGTCCACAGCTATGCTATGCAACAAGGCACATGCCTGGACGATGTCACATACCTTAGCAGGTGTATACTGCAGAGCGCCCCCAGACTGATCCAGGCAACGGAACCTGGATTTGAGCTGGCCAAAGGTGCGCTCAATGACATTCCTGGTCCGGACATGTGCCTCACTGTAGCGCTCCTCAGCAGGTGTCTGTGGATTTGCGATTGGTGTGAGTAGCCAACACTTGCACCCATAGCCAGCATCACCTGTAGATGAGTAGTAACATGGTGTCATGTTACATGGATGATGTATTCATGGGGGGGGGGAGTCACAAAGCAGTGATGTAGAAGTGAAGTGATGGAGATGACTTCTCTGGTCCATCACTTCTCCAAATTCCATGTTATTCTATGGAGCCTATGCACAGAGATGTCCACAGTTGAAGGGACGTGGGCACATGACCAACATGTCATTACATGGAAGGTGCAGACGTGATGACATGGTAGAGTCATCTGATCTTCATCACCTCTTCATCAACACTTGGTGTCCCCCCCCCCCCTTTGTGTCATGCACATACTGAAATGGGTGTGTACATGCGTCATGTGCATGCACCTGTGGATGTGGGGGTGTGTGTTCTCTGTTGACTCACCCAACAGCCATCCTCCTGTATGTGTACCGTTCTCAAAATCCCTGTGTACAGAGGAGTTGGTGAGGATGTGTGAGTCGTGACAACTCCCAGGGAATTTTGCACACACATTGGTAATCCTCATCCCAGCATCACACACCATCTGTACATTGATTGAGTGGTAACTCTTCCTGTTGACATACAGATGTGGATGATGTGCAGGGGCTCTTAATCGGATGTGTGTGCAATCAATGGCCCCCATGACCCTGGGCATTCCTCCCCTGGCGTAGAAGGCCTGCTTAACCCGTGCCCACTCCATGTTTGTTGTAGGGAAGTGGACGTAGGCACTTGCCTTCCTCTTCAGTGCTGTCAACACCTGTGTCAGTGCCCTGGAGCAGGTGGACTGGGACATTCCAGACACATATCCCTCTGTGGATTGGAATGATCCACTTGCCATGAAGTGGATGGAACACATAAGTTTCTACAGTCCTGTCAGGGAACGGTTTGCACAGTAAACAGGGTCTATGTCATCTTTAATCACCTGATACAGGTTTAGCAGGCCCTCGGATGTCAGCCTGTATCTGTCCCTGACTTCTTCCTCAGTCATTCCCAGCAGAGTTACCCTGGTGCGATATATCCGGGGCCTGGCCATTTGTCTGCCAGCCCTCTGCTGCTCCACAGGTCCCTGTGGCAGCTGGGGGGCATCCTGTCGTTGCAGCTGGGGTGCTGCTGCTAGGTGCTATCCTCCAGGTGGGGATGGCTCTTCAGCTGGAGCATGAACAGCTGCAGGAGGTGACGGCTGTTGCACAGGGGTGCTTGGAGGGGGATGGGGAGCCCTAGCCCTCTCACGCCTTCGCCTCCGCTGTCGCCTCAGGTAAAGGTATGTATACATACTGTTGTTCTGTTCTCTTCTGTTGTGTTGTTTGTTTGTTTTTTCTCTCTCTCTCCATCTGAGAAGGGTGGGCTGTAACTTTTAAACAGCAGTAGGGTGTTGTCAATGAGCAGTCATGTGGTTATAATGGACTAATGATAAGGTGTGTGTGTGTTATCCAGGTAATTGTTTTCTGGTGTGTCTGTGGTTAGTGGTGTGATTATTTGTAATTGGTATGTAGCTGTCAGGTGTGTGTTTTGTCTCCATGTACTGCTAAGGTTACATTGGTGAGTTGATTTGATGTTGGAGTGACAGGTGTGCATGTGGTGTTGTGTGTTAACCCCTGTTGGTCCAAGGTGTTTTGAGATGTCTTATGTTGTGCTGCTTTGTGTTCCCCTTGTCCCTGTGGAGTTGCTAGATTGTTATTGTTTGTCTGTGACTTGTTTGTATGGTGTAGGCCAGTGGTTCACAAGCAGGGTGTCATGTGATGTTGGTGTGCCATGTGTACCAGCTCAGGGTGTGTCACTTTTCCCATGTTGTTATGTTCTGCATTGGTGTTTGATGATATTGATTTTACACATTTTTGGGTAGATGTGCATATGTGACATTTGAGGCACCATTTCTCCACATTGTCATTGACACAGTGGGACCTGATGTTGGGCATATGTTATTTTTATTTGGGTATTCCCTTGTGCCCTCAGGGGATGCCCTGCAATATCCAGATTGCATGTTAGGTGTGTTTTGGGTGGAGGGGTTGTGTAGCACTGTTGTGGGCCTTGTTGTTGTATTTGCTAGGCATTGCAGGGGTTAATATTGACTTCTGTATGCTTGGCTTCTGTCCTTGAATGACCTGCTTCTCTCTTTTATTTTCAGCGACGGTGGTTTTCTAGTCTGAGTTGTGTGTTTTTCTCCAAAAAAAATAGGCGTTAGATTTCTGGAGAGAAATGTTACAATTTAACGCGCGTTAGCCCTAACTCCAACATTTGAATCGCTTTTGGCGTCGCTTGTACATTATCCTCTATGGGTGAGATCTTGCTGTTCTGGCGACGGGCGACGTGTGTTTCAGAACTGGCGTCGCTTGTTACTAGTGGAACATTTGCATTGCTCAGTTGACGTTAAAACCAGCGTCGCCAGTTTTTTCTGGCGACGCCAACATTTGAATCGAGCCCTAAGTGTGTCAGTTTGTTTGCAGTCCCAATGCATCTTTTCAAAAAAGCTGTTACTTTAACACCTCTGTAAATCTCTCTTTCTTTTATTTTTTGGCCATTATGGAGCACTTACCCAGTGGATCCTTTACCAAATGATTTTTGTGGATAAGACTGCTGGGATTCCCTGAAGTGAGCGTCTCACTGTTTTTTGAGTGATCAACTTTTGCGGCCACCTTTCCTTATGCTTTACTATTCAGCTGACTGTAGGCAGACAGAGAGGATTTACTGGACGAACCTGTATGGTCTGTTATAGGAATAGGGGAAAGTCTGTCTCCATCTCTCTTTCATTAGTCCATGGCAGGCAGGCAATAGTAATCATTTATTGCCTCTACACTGTGATTTAGCATTTACATTGTAAGTGACTCTGGAAACTACTGATAATTAATCCAGATGCCAGTGTATAGGCCTTTTAGAGTTCTCTAAGCATACTGAGACTAGAGGGGTTTGGGTTAATAACGCCACCAGATTTATGGCATTAGGATTTATGCTACTTAGCAATGTTTTGTAACAGAGAATTGGGACTGTTCTTGTGTTTTTAATTCACTAGATTTTTAACAGGGAATGAATAAAGGTTATATTTTACATTTATTTTAACTCTGTTTTCCCCCATTGCCCCCATTGTCCCGCATATGGTGGTGTGTACTGAAATCCAGAAGGAAGATATTAAAGGGCAGGTCCATCAGATATGTGCCAGGGAGGCGGGAGAGAAATTGCATCTCCAGCAAGAGGCATTGGAAACAGGTATGAATTGGGAGAGAAGTAATGGTGACCTATACCACCTAGTGTAAAATTTATAATTTGTTTCACGATATCTCATATTTGATACTAGGGACCAACTGCATTTAAGAGATAGTTGCCATTGATCGTCCTCTATGGGCATATCTAGATCTTGTGCCCAGACTGACTTGTATCGCATAAGAAGTGGGGGAGGTTATACAGTTTAGAAAGTCCTTTTGGGATGACTGAGTCACGTAGGAGTAAAGATTCAAAGATAGTAAGAGGTCTAGGTTGATATATCCTACGGGAAACAGAACTGAGGAAGTGGCGCACTTGAAGATACCGCCATTTCTCGGATGCAGGAAGGCCATATTTGGAACATAGATAAGCAAAGGTAGGGATTTCTTGGGATGGTAGTAGGTGATTAAGATCATATAATCCTAACTGAGACCACCGTGAGAAGGTTGAACTATGTAGCCTAGGAGGAAAGCCTGGATTACCGAGAATGGAACACAGTGGAGATGGGGTTGGGGCCAGAGTTCCCCAATTTCTCCAGATCTTTAAGAGATGTAATAGTATGGGTTGGGATCTCAGTAAAGAGTTAGCATGGGCTGACTTGACCCAAAGGAGCTGACGTAAAGATATATATGGGAAAAAGAAACTGTAACAACCGCGCCCAGTATTTGTCAGAAGGGGTTCGCAGAAGATCCAATAAGATGAGTAGAGAGGCTGCATGATGATAGTTCTGGAAATTCAGTAAACCCAAACCCCCTAGGCGAGGGGGTCTAGCCAATAAAGTTTGTTGGATCCTAGGTCAACGTTTGTTCCATATAAAGGAGTGGATGAGACTCTTAAGTTGGGTAAGAAACATGGAAGGTAAAGGCAGAGGCAAAGATCTAAAAAGAAATAGAATCTTGGGTAGAAGGATCATCTTCACAAGGTTTATACATCCTATCCAAGAAACAAAAATATGTGTCCAATTAGAAATATCCAGCCGTACGGAAGACAGGAGTTTCTCTAAATTATAGGGCATAAGATCCGATAATCAGGGGGTGAGGTATATCCCTAAAGATTTGAGTGAAGTTGCAACCCACTTGTATGTATGCTTGTAAGGAGGCAGGGATAGAGAGCCCAAGAATTTCAGATTTAGAATAGTTTACTTTCATGCCTGACAAGCACCCGTATGAGGATAAAAGGGCAGTCAGGCTGTCCAAAGACTGTGCGGGTGTAGATAAGAAAGTTAGAATATCATCTGCGAAGCAAGTAATTTTGACAGAAGATGAACCAAGTGGAATACCATGGATATCAGGATGTTGTCTTATTGGGGCAAGAAGGGATTCAAGGGTGAGGACAAAGAGATGAGGTGAAAGGGGACAGCCTTGACGCGTCCCATTGGTGATTGGAAAGGGAGACGAGAGAAGTCCGTTAACCATGACCTTCGCCGTAGGTGACGTATAAAGAGACAGGATCGCCGATAAGAAATAGGGAATGAAATCCAAAGCGTTCTAGGGTGGTGGTCATAAATCTCCAGTCCACCCTGTCAAATGCCTTCTCCGCATCAAGGGAAAGTAAGAGTGCCGGAGTGTTAGTAGATTGAGCCGAGTGTATTAAGTGTGGAAGGACACACTTTAATTTAATACATAAGGATAGGGCTAGGTTGCATATTTCTTCGATTCAATCTCCTTCGGGTCTACAGGTACACACTTATGATCTTATTGCCAACGCGTTCCGGCACTTCTACACCTCCTTATATAACGCCCATGAGTCTACAGAATCTACTCCCTCCTCATCCTCGGCTATACAAGACTTCTTTAACAAAATTCACTTTCCGCGACTTTCCGCCGCTGACTCCTCAACGCTAGATGATTCAATCACTTGCAAGGAACTCTGCCAAGCCCTACGCTCTACTCCCCTGGGGAAAAGCCCTGGCCCAGACGGCCTGATTACTTGTTATTATAAATGTTTCTTTCCCCAGCTGTCTTCCCATTTAGTAAACACCTTTAATTCCGTTTTAGACGGGACTTCTTGGCAACCCTCTTCTTTGAAGGCTCATATTACTGTTATCCCTAAACCAGGAAAATACCCTACTTTCTGCAGTAGCTATAGACCAATATCGCTTTCAACACTGATATCAAACTGTTTGCCAAGATCCTTTCCGCCAGACTTACCCACATTCTCCCTTCTCTCATTGGTGCTGAACAGTCTGGGTTTATCCGAGGGCGAGAAACCAGTTCGTAGCTGGTGGGGGGAGACTTATAAGGGAAAAAATTAGCAGTACAATTACTGTGGAGAGGTGAGACATGGGTAAAATGTTAGAGACATCCAAAGGGGCCATCCACCTGAAGTAAATCGGCCGCTCCGGAGTTCTCAGGTCGTAGACTCTTTATCTAAGAATGATATCATCAATCCTGGAGCATGTATAAAAAGGCAAACAGAACAGTTTGGTGTGTACATAGGTGGGCCATATGGATCTGGACAAAAGCTCGAATAAAAGTTGGATTAGCTATACTGCAAAAATGTGGGAATCCAGGATGTGTAGAGATGGGGAGGTACAGATTCGATCTATGAACTATTAGTTCCCAAGGCAGCCCGCTAGGAGTAGAGAACAGTGAGTGTGACAGGAGAAGCACTAGCTAAGAATTCTAATATATCCCCCCTTTTTTTTTCCTTTCCCCTGCCTTCCCCCCATTCTTCCTTTCGCACCCATCAATTTCTAAGGTGAGAACTGTGTTCATAGTATACAACATATACAACTAAAAATACCATTGGGGAAACGAACAGTAACTGACCTATCCCACATACCAGGAGGTAGTAACAGTCCAAAACAATAGAGGTAGGTGCGACTACAATGTTAGTCCATCTGTGGGAACTTCAAGTAGTCTGCATTGGAGCCGAAGGTAGAGGATCCTGTTGGTCTCTTCTCTTCTTGCGCTTGGGTGAGACAGCTACCAGGTATCAACGGAGACGTTGATTCTTTTCCAAGGGGGGAAAAGGATGGTGGTCCTGGGAAGGGGCAGGAGACTGCAGTGGAGAAATATGCAGCTCTTCACAAAACTCCTGGACTCCTGTGATATCCCTCAATGTAGCTGACAGATTGTTGTGGTGTGCAGACAGGCTGAAGGGGAATCCACATTGTATTTAACGTTGAGGGCCCTTAAATGCTCGGTAAGAGGCCTTAATTGCCATCGTAAATCTAAGGTATGAGGAGAAATATCCTGATATACCTGAATGTCAACCCCTGGATAAGTAGTGGAGGCACTGTTTCTGCAAGCCTGCATTATAGCCTCCTTTTCTTTGAAATAGTGAAGACGACAAACAATGTCTCTTGGTGGGTCACCTGGGCCCCTGGGCTTGAGTGCTCTGTGTGCCTTGTCAATAAGGAGAGTGTCCAGATCTTCTTTTTGGAGAAGTTAGGCAAAGAATTTCTGCAGGAACGGCATCAGGTCTTTCTGAGATACCAATTCTGGTACATTTCGGAGACGCAAGTTGTTTGTCCAAATCATCCACGCGATATTGGAGTGAGGTGATAGTATCTTGCTGTTTGAGCAGATGTTGTTCAATAGTAGAGTAGGCTGAAGTTAATTCTGCATTAGCTTCCTCAATAGTGTCTATCCGAGTTGACAAGGATTGGAAGTCTTGGCGGAGCTCCGAAATGACCGACTGGAGAGAAGCCTTGATGTCTCCTGCAAGGGATTTGAGATCATCTTTTGTGGTAAGCGACTCTAATATGTCCGGGGTGAGTACCGGAGAATGTGCCTCGGGTGTAGCCATTCGATCGCTGGGTAGATCCGTCGCCCGTGTGGAAGGTTTTGACTTCGCGTCCTGCAATGTATCACATTGACGAGAGGTCCGCTGTAGAAAACGTGCCAAAGATCCGGGCTTTGCAGGTGGGTTGTAGAGTCCCCCTGGAGACAGAGACTGGACAAAGAAGAGTATATTAGTAGGAATATCCTCTATAGTTGGTAGTTGGGCCTAGGAGCTCTCCTTTCACGCATCCATCACAGGTGGTAGCCAGACACTCCCCCAATTTTCTGTATATTTTAACACATTTTACACCTATATTTCCTATAGGTACTACATCTACTACTGTAATATTACTTCTTGTGAGGGCTGAAGTTTAGAAATAAGTTGCTGAAAGTCAAAGCTGTGAGTCCTACAGCAATATATGCCTTGAAAAATGTGTTAGTATGCAGAATGAATTTGTCCTTTGCCCACAACACTAACTTCCTTCTTTAGTGACACTGGCACATATTCATGATAATGTCAAGTAAAAAAAAAAAAAGTACAACCTACAATGTGGCAGATTTGTATAGTAGTGGTGGAGGGGGAATGGCATGGTGTGATCTATGTATGCATATTGTTTTTACCATTGTAATACATGTCACTAGCCTCCTTCTCAGGTTATTGACACACATTACTTGTCGCTCATAGCAGTGGTCCCAAGTGGGGTAGATGTGGCAACCCTTCTTCACATCCATCCTCCACTTCCTCATCTGTGCTGATGTTAATATATTTGTCCTGGCTTTGTCTGTTATACTCCTGTGCAGCAGGAGCCATAGGTGTTATTTGTACTGAACTAACTGTTGGCACTGGCAGTAGCACTCTCTCTGACACATAAATAACTTCACTACTTCTTTTTCCTGCCCAAGAGCACTGGGAACATTTTAAAGTGCTTCTGCTGCTAGTTGTGGCAACTTTGGCCTGCTGATAGTGTGTCTCCCAGTTAAACCTGTGGTTGTGCTTCAGGTGGGATCTCATAGAGGAGGTTCCTAGGTGTGAGCCTGCTTTCCCCCTGCTCACAGACTTTTTGCATAGACAACAGATAGCAACATGCTTAGCTTGAGGATCCTGAGTGAAGTATCTCCATACTGTGGACTTCATGAAATGAGGGGTTCCTGAGGTGGTGCTGCTGCTGTTACTATTACTACTGGGGCTAGATGTTGATGTAATACTACTGCCACTACTATGAGTTATCAAAGGGGCAGCACTTACAGCAGGAGCAGCAGAGGCACTCGTCATATCAAACATTGTGGATGTTAACCTGTGTTGCTGTTGCATAAATAGATCAATAGTACGACAGCTGATGTTGACACTTCTAACCAGCTATCCCCTCACTTAACCCCACGTCTTTCAGACATAAGTATTGACAAATACAATAACAAGAATTCTTGTCATCCAGATACAAGTACTGACTAATAAAATAGCAAGAATTATTGTAATCTTGTTTCACCCATTAAATTCAAAAACCATTTCCGGCGCTGTAACCAATCACCATCCTCCGTGTAGATAACAAATACAAAATCCCCTTCACTATTATAATAAAAATATATATTTATTATCAAAACGCCACACAAGTTACACTAAAAGTATCTATTATTCAGACCAACCACAATAATATTATAAAACTTACATAAAAATGTCAGAATTGGGAATGACCTCAAGTAAACACTATGTCTCCTTTCTGTTCTGTTATAATATAAAACATACCAACATCTCAAAAGGACCCATATATCCCCTCCTCACTCTACACACACCTCCAACGCGACCAAGGTATGTTGCGCTCTACCTTCCAAAGGCCAAATCGCACCACTAACCTCTCTCCCAGGTGCCAGCCATTTCCAAAATCCCTCGGAGACAGCTAATTCACCTGGCCTTCGGCAGTTGGCGAGAGAAACTGCCGTCAGTCAGATCACAGTCACACCCCGTATTACACGTATTAACGGTTGTGTTTCCCATAGGACAGGGGGTATAGGGCTCCAAATGTTATTGATACCTCATTGCCCTTTTAAAAATTCTAAATAAAAACAACAACCCAAAAAATAAAAGATCAATCAAATATTAAAAAATCAAAAATCAAAAACATCAAAAATATATAAAAAAACAAAAAATATATATTCAAGGTCAATAACCTCAATTCCTTTATTGATAGCAATTGCTCCACAGCATCTCTCAATTGCACTTACATAGTAATGTTACATAGTTACATAGTAATTTAGGTTGAAAAAAGACTTGCGTCCATCCAGTTCAACCCTTTTCCTATTCCTGTTTACCATCGCTGACCCAAAAGAAGGCATCTGACTCAAAATGGCAATCAGATTTCTCCCTGGATCAACAAGCCCTAACTAAATATTAATCCCAATACTAACGTGCATAGCCCTCTATGTTATGCTCTTTTAAATAAGTATCCAGGCCCCTTTTAAAGGCATCTAATGTATTTGATAGCACCACCTCCTCCGGAAGTGCATTCCATACCTTTATTGTCCTTACTGTAAAGAAACCCTTCCGCTGTTGTAAGAAACCCTTCCACTTCCAGGTGTCCATCCACCCAATTCAATTTAATGTTCCGTTCTGTCTCTGTATACAACTGTATCAGTTTAGTGCTACAAAGGGGATCCCTTTAATATCTTGCTTCTTTGTATCCGAACAAGAAAATATTTCTTTTCATTTCACATGAGACTTTAACAATGCTCTTAATCGCAACTTTCTCATAAAGAGAAAAGACACTTTTAAAGATACAACCTTCAACCATGTATATCTCCACATCCACCTTCAATCTTGTTCCCTCATAATTTCCATTCAGATATACTTATATTTCACGGTTGTACCAATCACTCACGGTTTCGATGTCCTCCAATATTACCGCTTGAGGATAGTGTCTTTCTCATAGATTCCTTTATGTTGCGGCATCCTCTATCATTTGTTTCCCACGTGATTCCTTATTTGAATCAAGTCACAGATACATTTAAACTTCTTCCTCTGTACTGCTTATCTTTTGACACTCTTCTGATACAGTTACACAACCACCTTCCAACGCGTTTCGGAATCAAACAGACCCCTTCTTCAGGGAATATTTGTGGCTCAATCCAAGATATTCCTCATGCCTCCATTTTATATAAACATTTCCCATAATCATCAATTGTAAAACTCCACCATTTAAAGGAAATGTCAAAACGAAAATTAAAGGCAATGTAAAATAAATATATATGTATACAAATAAAATACCAAAAAATCTTATACTTTCCCCGTTTTAAAACCAACAGCTCTGTATCAGCCGTGGTGCGGACAGTCTCCATTGCGTGTGACTGCCCCGCGACCGGGTGGCAGTGACACTGTGGTCCGTGTAACGGGCTGTTCAACTAGTAAATAAATAAATAAATAAATAATAAAAACAAAAAGCAATGTGGCATCAAACATTCCTACCTTAAAGGCAATGTGGCATAATTTATGAAATAAACAGATTCCCAACAACATTATACATTATATTGCTATATATATTCCTCCAAAATCTACCTACCACAGATATATGCAAATTACTCTCATTTATGCCATAATTGATGCTTAAAACAGACCTTTTATTGGTTATAACACAAACTATTATATTTGGGTGAAGAGAACTCAACGCAACCCAAACTTCCAAAATACATATTTCTGAACCCTTATCCCTCTTCATCTCCTTCTATCTCTATTTCAAATACATAATGGAATAAACTCCTATTAATACCTTAGAAAAATAGAACCTTATTCACTCTCACGAAAAAACAAATATTTCTATTTCCGCATTGAAACCCCAAGGTTGCATGGTATTCATATTATATATCCATTCCGATTCCACCCTTGACATTTTATGGATATAATTACCTCCTCTCCAGTTTTGACAGACCATCTCTAACCCACAAAATTGTAAATTTTCGATCCTACAGGTATGATTATTGATAAAATGCGCTGACAGACTATGTTTAGCAAATTTCCTTTTTACATTATACAGGTGTTCTCTTATTCTGTCTTTTAGTTTTCTTTTTGTCCGTCCAGTATATTGTTTTTTACACTCACATTGAATCAATCTGGTGCGGATCTGGTGCTGTGGCCTAGATGTATTGACCATGTTATATTTATTTGGGGGGGCACTTTAGAATCACTTACGAATTTTTTGGAATATATTAATAATAATGAATATAATTTAAAGTTCACAACCACTTTTGATAGTAAAGAGATTAATTTTTTGGATTTAAATGTATATATAGAAAATCAGAAGATTAGGACTAAAACACATTTTAAGATAGTGGATTGTAATAGTTATATAGAAATTAATAGTTGTCATTTTCCCCCTTGCATTAATAACATCCCCAAGGGAGAATTTATGCGAGTGAAGAGGAATTGTTCCGAGGATGAGGTGTTCCAACAACAAGTAAATATGTTAAAAGGTAGATTTTTGGAGAAAAAATATAAAGAAGAAGATCTGGATAGAGAGATTCAGACAATAACAGAACTGGATAGGGGGCAATTGTTGGTGGAAAAAGAGAAGAAAAATAAGGAAGATAAGATTACAATTATAATTCCGTTTAATTCTGGGTATAAGCAATTTAAAAATATAATTAATAAACTTTGGGATATCCTTAGGAGAGATAAAACATTGATTGAAATAATTCCTAATAAACCTAATATAGTGTTTACGAAGGCTTCAAATTTGGCAAGTAAAATAGCTCCAAGTGTAATGAATGAAAAGAAGAAAAGTTGGTGGAATATGACTAAAGGTTTTTATAAATGTGGAGATTGTCAAGGTTGTAAGATATGTAAAAGTAATAAAATGTTAAGAGGGTTACCTCAAAGAAGTCAGGAGAAGAATTTGAAATTAAAAATATGATAACTTGTCAAACTAAGGGTATGATTTATTTGATTCAATGTGAGTGTAAAAAACAATATGTTGGACAGACAAAAAGAAAACTAAAAGATAGAATAAGAGAACATCGGTATAATGTAAAAAGGAAATTTGCTAAACATAGTCTGTCAGCGCATTTTATCAATAATCATACCTGTAGGATCGAAAAATTACAATTTTATGGGTTAGAGATGGTCTGTCAAAACTGGAGAGGAGGTAATTATATCCATAAAATGTCAAGGGTGGAATCGGAATGGACATATAAAATGAATACCATGCAACCTTGGGGTTTCAATGCGGAAATAGAAATATTTGTTTTTTTGTGAGAGTGAATAGGGTTCTAGTTTTCTTAAGATGGTATTAATAGGAGTTAATTCCATTATGTATTTGAAATAGAGATAGAAGGAGATGAAGAGGGATAAGGGTTCAGAAATATGTATTTTGGAAGTCTGGGTTACGTTGTATTCTCTTCACACAGATATAATAGTTTGTGGTATAAGTAATAAAAGGTCTGTTTTAAGCATCAATTATAGCATAAATAAGAGTCATTTGCATATATCTGTGGTAGGTAGATTTTGGAGGAATATATATAGCAATATAATGTATAATGTTGTTGGGAATCTGTTTATTTCATAAATGTTTGATGCCACATTGCCTTTAAGGTAGGAATGTTTGATGCCATATATTTCAGGTAATCCCCACTGTTCCCTCTCTCTCCTTCCCACATTTCAAGCTCACACACTTCGCCTCTTCCCTCCCTTCCCCCTGCGTGTCGCCGTCATATACAGGCCACCTGGTCCCACTGCACAATTCCTTGATCACTTCACCTCCTGGCTCCCTCACTTCATGTCCTCTGATGTCCCTACTCTCATCATGGGTGACTTCAACATCCCTATAGATAATCACAACACCCCCCCTGCCCTCAAAGTCCTCTCCTTAACAAACTCCTTAGGCTTATCACAGTGGACCAGCTCTCCCACACACAGTGATGGTCACTCCCTAGACTTGATCTTCACTAACCTCTGCTCGGTCTCCAACTTATCTAATGTCCCCTTTCCCCTCTCTGACCACCACCTCCTCACCGGTAACCTCATCATACCACGCAAACCCATCACCCCCGCCACAATCAAGCGCATGCGGAGAAATCTGATCCCTTGCAATCCGGATTCTGCCCTCATCACTCCACTGAGACTGCCCTCACTAAAGTGGCCAATGACTTGCTCTCAGCCAAGTCAAAATGCCACTACTCCCTACTCATTCTCTTGGACCTGTAAGCCGCCTTTGACACAGTTGATCACCCACTCCTCCTCCAAGCCCTCCACTCCCTAGGTCTCTGCGACACTGCACTCTCCTGGTTTTCATCTTATCTCTGCAACCACTCCTTCAGTGTTTCCTACTCCGGCTCCACTTCCCCACCTCTCCCACTGTCTGTTGGAGTGCCTCAAGGATCAGTACTGGGACCCTTGCTCTTCTCAATCTACACTGCTTCCCTTGGAAAACTAATAAACTCCTTTGGGTTTCACCATCATCTCTATGCTGATGACACCCAAATATATCTTTCCTCACCAGACCTCTCCCCTTCCCTCCTGTCCCGAGTGCCTGACTGTCTGTCTACTGTGTCTCCCTGGATGTCCTCTCGTCAACTCAAACTTAACCTTGGCAAAACTGAACTAATTCTCTTCCCTCCATCTACAACCAGCCTTATCCCAAATATTACCTTCACCGTTAACAACACTTCCATCACACCAACCCCTACAGCACGCTGCCTGGGGGTCACATTTGACTCTGCCCTATCCTTCATTCCTCACATCCAGTCAATCTCCAACTCATGCCGCCTCCACCTCCGCAACATCTCTAGAATCCGACCCTTTCTCACAGAAGACACTACCAAAATTCTAATCCAAACACTCATCATGTCCCGTCTTGACTACTGTAACTCTTTAGTAATTGGCCTTCCTCTCACCCGACTAACCCCCGATACAGTCCATAATGAACTCTGCTGCAAGACTAATCTACCTCACTCATCGCTTCTCTAACACCACACCCCTCTGTCAGTCCCTACACTGGCTCCCATTAGCATACAGAGTAAAATTCAAAATTCTGGTGCTAACTTATAGAGCCCTCACTAACACTGCACCCCTCTATATTTCATCTCTCATTTCCAAATATACTCCCGCCCGCCATTTTCGCTCTGCACACAACCTTCTCCTCTCCACAGCTCTTATCACATCCTCCCACCCCGCCTACAGGACTTCTCCCGTGCTGCACCTGAGCTGTGGAATTCCCTTCTCCACCCCATCAGACTCTCCCCCAGCCTTCAAATCTTCAGACGCTCCCTGAAGACTCACCTCTTCAGGGAAGCCTATCAACTGCCTCCATAAACATCATCACCAAGATTCACCCCTTGCACGGACTACTGCACTCAACGGCACTTCTCATTCCCACCCACTGACTGGCAGTTCATGTGGCAGGAGGCACTTAAACGCAATAGCACTTACTCCTTCTGTGTCAAACCTACCTTCCTCTAGACTGTAAGCTCTCACGAGCAGGACCCTCTGATCCTCCTGTTCTCCACATCTGATTGTACTATTTAATACCTCTGTATGTCTAGTCCCAATTGTACAGCATTGCGGAATTAGTTGGCGCTAAATAAATAAAGATTAATAATAATAATAATAACAATGCCACATTGCTTTTTGTTTTTATTATTTATTTTTATTTAGCTATATTTTTTAGTGTTGTTTTAAAAGGTGGAAAGTAAAGTAAAGATTTTTTGGTATTTTATTTGTATACATATATATTTATGTTACACTGCCTTTAATTTTAGTTTTGACATTTCCTTTAAATGGTGAAGTTTTACAATTGATGATTATGGGAAATGTTGATATAAAATGGAGGCATGAGGAATATCTTGGATTGAACCACAAATATTCCCTGAAGAAGGGGTCTGTTTGATTCTGAAACGCGTTGGAAGGTGGTTGTAGAACTGTATCAGAAAAGTGTCAAAAGATAAGTGGTACAGAGGAAGAAGTTTAAATGTATCCGTGACTTTATCCAAGTAAGGAATCACATGAGAAACGAATGGTAGAGGACGCCTCAACATAAAGGAATCTATGAGAAAGACACTATCCTCAAGCGGTAATATTGGAGGACATCGAAACCGTGAGTGATTGGTACAACCGTGAAATATAAGTATATCTGTATGGATATTATGAGGGAACAAGATTGAAGGTGGATGTGGAGATATACATGGTTGAAGGTTGTCTCTTTAAAAGTGTCTTTTCTCTTTATGAGAAAGTTGCGATTAAGAGCATTGTTAAAGTCTCATGTGAAATGAAAAGAAATATTTTCTTGTCCGGATACAAAGAAGCAAGATATTAAAGGGATCCTCTTTGTAAAAAGAAATATTTTCTTGCTCGGACACAAAGGGCTAGATTTAAAGGCAGCCGTTAAACCAGCCGCTAAGTGAAAAAGGCACATCGCTCGCAAATAATACAGGAGTTACGGCAGATTCAATAGCTACTCTACAAGAATAGCTATCGAGCGTAGGCACACAAAAAACACGTAACACAAAAGCCGTTGTCGCTCATGTTAATGCACAACGGGCGGCCAAATCACACGATAACTGAGCTCAAAACAACATCTAACATAACGGCTGCCGTTGTCAAGCAACCATGATTGATGCCAAAACAAATTCAAACACACAGCCAATCACAAAGCCCCAATGTATCAAATAACTTCAAATACACCTATATATACCCAAAAATAACCGTCACACACTGTCAGTTATCGAGTTCTTCAGAGCTAGATATCAGGACCCAGGAGCGGAGGGTAGCGATCAGAGAGAGGGAGAAAGGAGCATTCATTGGAGGTAGAAGGAGATTTTTGAGTTTGGAGAGAGGTGCACTTACTAGACACATATTACACCTTTGCACATATTACATACACACATACAAACACAAACACATACACATACATACATACACATAGTCCTTTTTTTTTCATAATACCTTACACATTTTACTTTTTATTTTGACAGTGTGAATCTGGGAGTGAAAGTGTGTGACAGAGAGTGACTGGATCGAGTGTGTCTGTGAGGGCCTGTGGGAGTGCCTGGGTGTGACTGGGTGAATGATGGCAAGGAGGGGAGGACAGGAGAGAGGGATGGGGAGAGTAGTGGAGGAGGAGGAAGGTCAGGAGGGGATCCCTCAGCAGAGCAGGGGTGGGAGAGGGAGATCCGCAGGGCGGAGGGGGACCCGGCCCACAAGAGCAGGAACACGCAGGACAGGGACAGAACCTGCAGTGGGACGAGGGGTAGTTGCTGGGGAGCACCCCACACAGTCAGGGTCAGACCAGGCAGGGCACTCCGGCTCTGAGTCATCCCTTGCTGGAGGTGACGAGGCCAGGATCAGAGACCCAAAGTATACAGAGGAGGAGAACACGGCTCTTGTGGAAGCTGTCCTGGAGAGGCAGAGTGTTCTCCACCCGACAGCGAAGGTCCCTGGCCTGTCAGCGAGGAGGAAGGCAGCCTGGAACCAGATCTGCAGCCGGGTCAACGCGGTGGCTCCATGCAGGCAGGACGTGGAGTCCATCAAAAAGCGATGGGGCGACTGCCGGAGGGTGGTCAAGAACAAGCTCTCTGAACTCGCCAAGCACGCCCGAGGCACTGAAGGTGGCCCACCTGTCCCTATCACCTTCTGCGGCTGGGAGGAGATGGTGCGGCAGAATATGTCCCCAACCCTGATCGAGGGGGTTGTTGGAGGAGCTGACACTGGAGATGAGAGGACCCTCCACACTACCGGTAAGTGCCACACTACATAACAACACACTACAGCAACCAACACCAGCTGCACACACAGTCACACCTCAACACATGCCCATCATTCATGCACACAACTGCACCAACACAGCACCCTGAGGGTTAAAAACAGGACACAACACAAGGACAAATATCAAGGTCCAACTTGGAACAAACCTGTCCAAGTCCTACTTCAACCCTCCTGTCGCTGTGCTCATCACACACAATACACAAACCATGCTGTTCAAAATGTTGTCTGTCATAGATCATGACTGTTCACACACAATGTCACCCATGTCCCCACTGGGATGTCAGCACTTAACCCCTTGAGTGCTAGAGGGATCATCAATGCATCGATCATCAATGCTTTGGCAACCCCTCTGGGACTCAAAGGGTTAACCAGACAACAATCAAGTCAATAGGCCAACGATCACATGCTACACAGGGGACATTCACTAAGCGGTGACAAACACATGGTGGAGAGAAATTCACCCTTACACATCCTCATTTTACCAATACCAGTGTTAACCTATGGAGAATATGCAATAACATGAATCAAGTTGCTAAGGTCCCATCGTATACACTCCATAGAAAACACTGGAAATGGGGAAATGAGATCACTGGAGAAGTCAGCATCATGTACACTCCATCATGTTGACAACACCGCTTACTGAATCACAAAAAGGATGGAGCAGGTCACACATCACAGTGGCACTGAGAATAACTGCTTGTATGTGCAACACACAGGCCTCAAACAATACCCCAGAATTAAAGGGGGAAAAAGTAGGCCTTGGTGTTGTGTCTGCAATCATTTACTCTAACTTCAAATGACATATCTCACATCTGATTCCCACATGGATCCTCAGGGGTGCTGATGCCATGGATGGATGGTACACCAGACACTGTTTGCAGGATACACATGGGAACCAAATATCAACCATTGTACCCTGGTCACCAACAGGCAATGAATGATAGATATCTCGGATTGAGTACGGTTGCCTCACTCAGAAGGATGGATGGGCTCATACTCAAAGAAAAACAGGCCTCAATCAGAGATATCCCTCACTACTGACGTGATTGTTGCCCTTCAGGATTCAACTGGAACACACGACATGGACAGGATCCTGTCCAGTTCATCAATCTCTGATTGCCAGGGTGGTATCCCATGCCCTACAATGAAATGCATAGGATATGATCCTGACAACCAGAGAGTCACCTGTCAAGTAATGAAAAATTGTGAATTGGACGGGATCAGCTAAGAAGATAGGGTTGAATAACACTTGATTCCCACTGCACATCTGTTCAAACAAAGATATGCACACAAAGGAAAATGGCCAGATATGTACCTTTCAAATGGCTCAAAATATGTCCCAACACGATGTGAACCCAGAGATCATCTCACTGCCTGTGATTGCCCTACTGGCCAGATATGTGCATCCATCAGAAACTAACTTACATTGATACCATCCAAATACACATACCTAGTATATCCCACTCTACGTAGATGGGATATACGAGGTATGCTCATATCCATCATATCAATCCAATGTATATTTTGATGGGTGCACATATATAGCCAGTAAGGCAATCACACCTACTGAAATGATCTCTGGCTTCATATCTGGAAAGGATATATTCATATCCATATGAAAGGTACACATCCACATGCATATATGACCATTTCTCCTTGTATGTAACTGTAATGGCATAGCAATTGTTAATTTCACCAACATGTGGATCCATGTTAGTCCTATCCCTCCAACCTTCATGGTTAGACAGATATCGCTCTATTTGACAGCTGGAGATTTCAGTCATTAGACCACACGGAGGCTCTTCAGCAGAGCCTAAATTGCCCCATTCAGAGATGGATACATCTTTGAGATGGTCAACAAAGTGTGCCAGGTTTGCAAGCACACTCTGTTCACCATTCCAATGAAGTTTACATCTCTGAATGGGGCAATTTAGGCTCTGCTGAAGAGCCTCCGTGTGGTGAAATGACTGTCAAACATGTCAAAATAACTGTCAAATAGAGCAATATCTGACTAACCATGTGGGTTGGAGGGATAGGACTAACATCGATCCACATCTATCTCTTACAATGCCTACAATATTACATCATGGTGAAATTAACCATTGCTATTCCGTTAAAGGGATAGTAATACCTAACATGTGAAAAGAAAAATATATTGCAGGGTTCATCCCCCGAGCAAAACAAGGGTATTCCCACTGCTGAAAGGTGTTTCATTCAAAATGTAGCACAGCTCATAGTTGACTACTCCAGGGGCAATATCACAGTGGCCTGGAACTCTAAAATGGCGATGTTGCTAGACCATCCTATGGACAGCTTACGTCCAGATGCAATAAATTCTCATAGGATAATGTAGCAACAGTGCCAATGTACAACTTCAGGCCACTGGGATATAGCACCAAAGCAATTCTATTCTGAGCTGGGAGACTTTTTGAACAAAAACCCCCTCCAGCAGTGGGAGTACCCTTGTTTCACTCAGGGTGATAAACCACAAAACATATATTTCCCTTTCTGCATTTCATGTATTAGTATCCCATTAATCCCATCATGGCTACTTTTACTAATCACACAATCTCAATTCTCCACACAGCTTATGGGCCTCCATCGCAGCAGGAGCCCGTGGAGGAGCAGACCACACCACCCAGTGAGGAGGATACAGAGGAGGGGACTAGCCACTGGGAACCGTCTACAACTACCACACCTCCTCCCCAACTGGCTGCATCACCACTGCCTGCCTCTCAACTGACTGCCTCTCAACTGCCTGCCTCTCAACTGGCTGCCCCTCAACTGGCTGCCCCTCAACTGCCTGCCTCTCAACTGGCTGCCCCTCAACTGGCTGCCCCTCAACTGCCTGCCTCTCAACTGCCTGCCCCTCAACTGGCTGCCCCTCAACTGCCTGCCCCTCAACTGCCTGCCTCTCAACTGCCTGCCCCTCAACTGCCTGCCCCACCACAGGATGCTCCACAGATGTACAGCGGCTGGATTCAGGGGGAGAGATGGATGCATCCCACTACCACCGGGAGCTATTACCCTCCAGCAGCAGCACCACCACCAGGGAGGCAATGGCTGCCCGGGAATGTGGCCACCAGCCAATATGGGCCATATTCCACCGAGATGGATCTACCCTCCTGGATGGCTCCCCAGCATGGCCCCAGGTATGATCCCAGGTGGGGGCCAAGCACCTACCACTGGCCAAGGTATGACCCTTGGCCACTTGACTACCAACACCTGGGCCTGATTGGGGAGCCCCAGCGCCCTCAGCCAAGGGACTTGTTCACCCCACCACCTCAACCAGCACAGACATCAGTGGGCAGCAGTGGGTCCCTTGATGTGGTGGGCACCCACACACCGTCTGTGCAAGCCACTCCACCAACACAAACAGCAGTAGCAGCCACAGCACACCCAGTACCAGCAGAGGAGACAGCAGAGGCTGGGGAGATAGAGGCTGAGGAGACAGCTGAAGCTGGGGAAACAGAGGCTGAGGAGACAGCTGAAGCTGGGGAAACAGAGGCTGAGGAGACAGCTGAAGCTGGGGAAACAGAACATGTGTCACCGGCCACTCCCATCTCCAGCAGTCAACGCACCACAGATCTGGAGGCTGAGTGCATGGCCCTTCAAAGAGGACAGCTCCGGGCAACCCACGCCACCAACGACAACCTCACGAGGAACCGGAGGGAATCCCGGAGGAACACGAACAGGTTGGAGACCAGAATCCAAGCTCTGGAGTCAGAGGTTGCCAGGGGGAACACACAACTCCACCAGATACATACGGGGATGATGGACATGTTTGCACAGGTGCTCGTGGAGTTGCGAGAGATTAACCGCAGGGAGAACCTGAGGATGGAGAGGGAGAACCTGCGTTCCACAGAGGGGTCCACTGCACCCACCACCCCTTCCAGTGTTACCCCAGAAGCCACACCTAGGGGACAGAGGGTGACAAGGCAATCAGCCAGGGCATCCACCTCTGGCACCAAGTCTAAGGCCCCCCCCCCAAAAAAGAAAAAATGAAAGGCCCAACCTGTCATCTGCCCCCTCAATAAATGAAAATTGTGCTTTTGAATCCTGTCTGATCTGCTGTGTATTCACTTATAGATTGGGTGGCAGGGTTGTCTCCAATGCATTGCAAAACAATGCAGTGAACTCAACCCCTGCCTGGGGGAAATGTTTGTCTGATGTTACAACATGGGTTCACACGCACCCACACCGTTGTCCAAATTCACCTGGCAACCCATCCCTGTAGCCATGTAACACGACAGTGTTACATGGCCATGATGTGTGTCAGATTTGATCAGAACATACCCCTTAGCACAACAACTGGTGCAACACTGAACATTCGTCTGCATCAATTGTTGTGTTTGAGGGGAAAACCAAACAAACAGCTATGCGACTTAGCAGGGAAATAACAAGCATGACAGATGGAACATGCATCAATATGGTCTTTAAATCAAAATTCTATTGTGCAGCTGACATACTGGGGAACACAATGTACACCCTAGGATCTCAATGTGTGTGTTACACATTGTGATCCTAGGGTGAGCATTGTGTTCTCCAGCAAGTCAGTTGCACAACAGGAGTTTGAATCACAGCCTAACTTACTGCATAACCCAATGATCTTCCTAAGATTTCATTGTGTAGCACGCACATTGGAACCTTAGGCTGAGCATTGGCTTATGTATTAAAGGGATAGTAAACCTTGAGAATAAGTTCATTCTATATTGTAGCCCTTAAAAACATGTAAAATGATATAAGTCTTATCTCCCAAACCATATATGTTTGGTAGATAAGACTTATATAATTTTTCATGTTTTTTAAAGGGCTACAATGTGAAATAAACTTATTTTCCAGGTTTACTATCCCTTTAAGTTGTGTTGTTGTTTAACTAAGGTTGTAACACACTTCACCAGTGATAACACTTGTCCACATGGTTGTTTTTGTTGATGTAGCCCATGTACTGAGATATGACAACCTACAGCAATCTCAGGACATTGATTATATTGAGCAACACACAACCGTGGACATCACATCACAGTGGAAGTGTGTCCCCTGTATCACCAGCTAATCACTCACAACACACATCAGTGTATCACTGCCATCATGTCATTTCATGTATACATCACAAAGTCCACTCATGGTCAGGCAACTAGTGGACTCCTGTGATGTAAATCATGCCTTCCTTTGTATGAAGGATACTCTAGCCTTGGGTACGGTTCCACATTGACAGGTGTTTGATCCAACATTCATTCATACAGACACGGATTGAGTAGTGATGATTCTTGTGTATTTAGCCAATATGTATTAAACACTTGTATGAGCACAAAAAGGTACATCTGAACTAAATAGGAATACATTATAAATGCTAGTGAACTGCTCATGTGTTGTCCACATCATTTGGCATCTGTGTATGAGCAGTCTTACTGTACAAATCTGATACCTGGATGTTAGTACACACATTAATTTGTGTCCATATGTGAATGTTCCAGTAGAGGTTGCTGTGAACATCAGGTCAAACATTGCATCACCAACACAATCACTTGAAACACCAAGGGGTGAGCTTCATGGAAGTGTTGTCCAGACTTCAGTCCAGTCATATGGAAAATCCTCTGTTCAAGGATGGATCGTGCTATGGATGCCTGTGGGACAAGAGGACAGGATTTGGAACATCACCCTCGAAGTGATCATCATGCAACAGCTACAACATCATGATCCTCTTAATCTTTCCCGTTACATAAGTCTACACAAACCACTGCTTTGTAATGTGTTGTGTACTGGTCTATGAACCATCATGGGGGGAACTAAGGGGATGTTAACCATCCTTAGGGATATTTGCCCCTGACATGGTTACACATATCAACAAATACGTCCTAATAGCTTCCTGACAACAATATATTTGGGCTGCCACTGTCAGAGACAGGCCAAATATGTTTGGTTCATGGGGATAGTAGGACATATTTGTTAATGTGTGTATTTCTTTCTGGGGCACATATCACTGCACACACACACACACACACACAGGGCAACATGGTGTCCATGGAGATGTGATCCACATTTCATGAGCTCCATGTTGTGTAACACACTATTACTGTCAATCCACCCCTCTGCTGCTTTCTTCGACTGTAGCAAGCTACTGGTCCCATGTCCCCACGAATGCCCCCTGAACCCCTTATATGACAGAGTGCTATCCGATGCATTGGCTTGGATGAGACTCCCTCGCTACAGGGGTACCATGGTTACTATGGGTCTGATCCTAGCAGAACACTTTAGTTGGTGCCTAGGGAGCTGTGGGATATGCTGAACAAGGTTAAAGTGTTGTACCTTGGTTTCCAGGGGGGCATGCATGATATCCTTGAGGTAGCAGTATCAACATGGACGACAGGTTGTCAGATGTATTCGGAATCTCTAGGCCCAATCTGACTGGTCCACGGAATAGTTGATGCTGGTGTTCCATACTGCAGCCAGTGTCAGGGCTGTGTCACTGATCCTGTGGGGTGAAACAGAACATGTGTGTTGTGGTGGGTGTGTATGCATGGATTGTGTGCATACATGTATTATACTCACAGCAGAAGTGATCCCTGATCAATCTGTCCCTTGTCTGCATCCCTGTTGGGGTTTCCTCACACTCAACGATATCCACAGGGTCTTCAGGTCTGGGTGGGGGATGGACATCGTCGATGAGTCTGGTGTCCACCGCGATATTATGTAGGATGGCACATGCCACGATGATGTCGCAGACCTTGCCTGGTGCATACTGCAATGCTCCCCCCGAGTGGTCCAGACATCGGAATCGGGACTTGAGGAGGCCGAAGGTCCGCTCAATGGCATTCCGTGTTCTGGCATGAGCCTGGTTATATCATTCCTGGGCATCGTTTTGGGGATTGGCGACCGGGGTGAGGAGCCATGGCTTGCATCCATAGCCAGCATCACCTGTGGAAAGTGAGTGACATGGTGTGACAAGGAGCACATATTGTGTGAATAATGTTTTCTGTGGTGAACGTACTAGCACATGTGTATGTGGTGTCATTTGGTGCTGTTAACTCACCCAGAAGCCATCCGCCTGTATAGGTCCCATTTTCGAAATCCCTCTGCACAGATGAATTTCTGAGTATATGTGAATCGTGACAGCTCCCGGGAAATTTCGCACAGACATTCATGATGGCCAGGTTGCTGTCACACACCATCTGCACATTCATGGAGTGGAAGTTTTTGCGGTTCAGGAACATATGTCCCTGACGTGCTGGTGCTTTGATACGGACATGGGTGCAATCTATTGCACCCATGACCCTGGGCATGCCTCCCCTTGCATAGAAGCCCTGCTTCAGATGTGTCCACTCCATATCGGTGATGGGGAAACGTATGTAGGTACTGGCCTTGGCTTTGAGGGCTGGCAAGACCTGGGCCAGCACCCTGGAGAATGTGGCCTGGGACATGCCAGATGCGTAACCCTCTGTCGACTGAAATGCGCCACTTGCCATGAAGTGTATGGCACACAGGAGTTTTTGAAGGCCAGTTAGAGCATGGTTATGGGTGCATATGGGATCCACCTGCTCCTTGATGACCTCATACAGGGCTATGATGCTGTGTGGCCTCAACCTGTAGCGATCAATAACCTCGTCATCGGTCATTCCAAAGAGAGTGACCCTTGGGCGGTATACCCTGGCCTTGGTGGTCCTCTATGCATCCTGGGCTACTGCAGGGGTCCCTGTGGCAGCTGGGGAGCATCCTGTTGCTGCAGCTGTGCATCTGCAGGCAGGTGTCCTCCGGGTGGGGATGGGCTCCTGTGTGGCTGCTGAGCCAGAGCCTCCTCACTTGCAACAGGTGGAGGCTGTTGATGAGGCGTGCTTGGAGGTTGCTGATGTTCCCCAGCTCTCTCCCTTGCATGCCTTCTCCGCAGCCTTCGCAACAATATGTAACCCAACATACTGTTTGCTCTCTCTATCTGTCTCTATCTGTCTCTCTCTATCTATCTCTCTCTATCTCTATCTCTCTCTCTCTCCCTCCCTGAGTGGAAAACAAGCCACAAGTGAGTGTGTTGAGTTGTCCCTTTAAGTACTTGCTAGGGCGTTGTGTAGGTGTGGTGATGAGGTGAGTGCTGGCCAATGGTGAGTTGTTTTTGTCCAGGTAAGTGTTAGCAGGTGTGTGTGTGTTATAAGATGTGGTGTGTTGTGCTTGTTCTGTGTGTGCCATTTGCGGATGTGCAGTTGTGGGGTGCAGGTCGCGTGTTGATGTTGCCCAGGTGAGCTTGTATTTGCAGGTGTCCGCTTTGTGTGATAACCCCCATTGTTCCGTGCCATGCCGTGTTGTTGTTTTTTTGTGTGTCGTTGTCCCTGTGGTGTTGGTTGTTGTTGTGAGTGTAGTGATTTGTGTTGTGTGTGCATGTTTTTGTGTTGTTTTGGCATTGCACGGGTTAATTTTCCCATTTACATGGTTGTGCGGTAAGCATTTTGTGTGTTTTCCTATGTAACAGGTGTTTTGTTTTGGCCGTTAAGTGTCTAACGGCTAAAAAAAGTGGGTCTTAACTTTTAGCCGTTAGGTGTGTCTTTTTTTCAGCCGTTAGCAGTACCGCAAGCCTTTGAATAGCTCTGGGGTATGTTGTTCCATGTGTCTGAATGCACGTTAGTGTATCGGCCGTAAGGAGTCTGCAACTGCCGTTAGCTGTTGTTTAGACGGATCTTTGAATTGCAACATGGGACTTAACGCACCCGTTAGTGATTTTTTTTGCTAACGGCTGCCTTTAAATCGAGCCCAAAGAAGCAAAATACTAAAGGGATCCTCTTTGTAGTACTAAACTGATACAGTTGTATACAGAGATAGAACGGAACATTAAATTGAATTGGGTGGATGGACACCTGGAAGTGCGTTTGAGAGACGCTGTGGAGCAATTGTTGTCAATAAAGGAATTGAGGTTATTGACCTCGAATACATATTTTTTGTTTTTTTATATATAGTTTTGATGTTTTTGATTTTATAATTTTTGATTGATCTTTTATTTTTTGGGTTGTTGTTTTTATTTAGAATTTTTATAAGGACAATGAGGTGTCAATAACATTTGGAGCCCTATACCTCCTGTCCTATGGGAAACACAACCGTTAAAACGTGTAATACGGGGTGTGACTGTGATCTGCCTGATGGCAGTTTCTCGCGCCAACTGCCAACGGCCGGGTGAATTAGCTGTCTCTGAGGGATTTTGGAAATGGCTGGCACCTGGGAGAGAGGTTAGTGGTGCGATTTGGCCTTTGGAAGGTAGAGCGCAACATACCTTGGTCACGTTGGAGGTGTGTAGAGTGAGGAGGGGATATATGGGTCCTTTTGAGATGTTGGTATGTTTTATATTATAAGAACAGAAAGGCGACATCAGGAACAGTATATAGTGTTTACTTGAGGTCATTCCCAATTCTGACATTTTTATGTAAGTTTTATAATATTATTGTGGTTGGTCTGAATAATAGATACTTTTAGTGTAACTTGTGTGGCCTTTTGATGATAAATATATATTTTTATTATAATAGTGAAGGGGATTTTGTATTTGTTATCTACACAGAGGATGGTGATTGGTTACAGCGCTGGAAATGGTTTCTGAATTTATATAAGTTTTGAAATTCTTATAGCAGAGAATTTGTATTTCCAGGCAGCAGTTACCAATACTGGTTTTGTAGTCCATATAGCACCAATTGAATTTTGTTTCACCCATTATTATTTGTGTGAATAAACAGTTCTCTGGGTTTTAAATGATTTAATAAAATATAAGTGTTTTATTATCAGTAGCGTGCCATATCAATGGGCTTTCTTCCTTGGGAATTCTTACCTTTTATCCCTGTTGTCGTATATGTTATTTTGCCCATAGGCACCACTGCTCAAGGCTATTATACAAAAAATATAGCCTTCTTAATAATTTGTGCGAACTACCTCGCTTTCTCCCTACAACTAAAATTATCAATGTCATCTGTGTTGCTGTTGCATAAATACATCAATACTATGCCATGTGATGTTGACACTTCTAACTAGCTATCCCCTCGCTTAACCCTACACATTTCAGACATATGTTATCACGGTTCCCGTGATTCCTCTGTCACTCTCTGCTGTGGTGCTCTCTCATTGTTGGAGCTTGATTGGCCCGCCCAGGGTGTCCCTTCATATACCGGGCCTCTGGCACCTGTCAGGTGCCCTTTCGTGGTGTTCCCGTACCTGTGCATTCGTTGGTGTGTTCCTGCGTTCCTGTGTACCGATTCGGCCAGTCTGACTACTCTTGTTGTTCCTACTCTGTGATTGACCCGGCTTGGCTGACGTTCCTGCTCCGTGATTGACCCGGTTTTGGCTGACGTTCCTGCTCCGTGATTGCTTCCTGTGTTCCTGCGAGATTCTGATCACATCGCCTGGCGACATTCTGAACTGTGCTTGCAGTGCTGTACAGACTGATCACTTACTTTACCTCTGCAGAGCTTGTTGCCTCCATTGCTGAGCAAGTCCGTGAACACTTGCTGAGCTTGTTGCCTCCGTTACCGAGCCTGTCCGTGAACACTTGCCGAGCTTGTTACCTCCGATACAGAGCCCGTCATTAACACCTGCTGAGCTTGTTGCCTCCACTAGCGAGCCTGTCTGTTAACACTAGCAGAGCAATCGTGGCCTCCATTTACGGTGCCTCCACCTTACACCCTTGCAGTCGTTGCACCGCATGGTGCTATTGGGCATTCCGTTAGCTCTTGCAGTGTGTATCTCCATTTCTGCACCGAAAGGATGTCTTGGCTTTTGTCTCATTCTGCTCGCAGTGTTGTACCATCATACCGCACCGGTATAGTGCGACTGGCTCAAGTTACATTTGCTTGTGCAGTGTCTCTGACTCCGTTACGGCACCTCAGGGGTGCTATAGGCTCCGGTCCTATTTGCTCTTGCAGTGTCTCTCCTCCGTTACCACACCTAAGGGGTGCTATTGGCTCCGGTCCCATTTGCTCTTGCAGTGTCACTAATCCGTTACCGCACCTGGGGTGCTATTGGCTCTGGCTCCAGTCAGCTCTTGCTATACAGTTGGGCATATTCTGGAATTTCTGATCTTGTAGTGATTCAGTTCAGTCGCACTACTAAGCGCTTTCTATCTGCACCACTACCTGGACTGTTTTATATTCACCGGGCGTTGGCTAATCACACCACGACAGAGACTGATTATTTGTATTGGGCATTAACCCTTGTACCTCTATTGATTCCTGTTGCAAGCTATATTGCTCGTAGCCATATTGGGCCTGTATTACATCCCTTATACTTGTCTAGATACGTGCTATTACCTATTCTAGCCCCTAGGGGGCAGTGTTCCTTGTTTTACCTCAATAAAACGGTGTTTTATTTTAACCTCTGGTCTGAGTGTTGTAAAAACCGTTACAGTATGAAAGGGTCATGACCTCAGACAGTAAAGGTGACGGTAATACACAGAACCCCCATTGAAGGATGGATGTACATGAGCAACGCTTGGACCAGTTAGCACTGGCCATGCAGACATTACTGGAACGTACGGTACACCTTTTTAAACCTAACCAAAATCCGGTGGTCCCCCCAGTTCCGACACCGGATAATCATGCTGGGTTGTCTGCTGCACCCCCCAGAGGTCTAACGGCAGCGGCGCCGTTACCGTTGAGATACGGTGGCGAACCTACTCTATGCAGGGGGTTTATCAACCAATTAGGGATATTCTTGGAACTGACACCTCATGCCTTTCCTAAAGACAGTAGCAAGGTGGGGTTCATGATATCTCTATTAACGGATAAAGCCCTGGCATGGGCTAATCCCTTATGGGAGAACGCTAAACCCTGTACTCAGAACTTCAACGAGTTTATAGGGAAGTTCCGGAGAGTGTTTGAGGTACCTGGTAGAGCCTCCTGTGCTGCCAAAAGATTGATGGAAATACAAATGGGCAATCGTACAGTGGGCGACTATGCCATAGAATTTCGGACACTGGCAGCAGAGGTAGGGTGGAATAACGAGGCATTGGTGGCAGCCTTTGCACAGGGGTTGTCTGACTCAATCAAAGATGAAATTGCTGCCAGAGATGTACCCAGTGACTTAGATGAGTATATCCATTATGTCATGCTCATTGACTCTCGCATCCGTGAAAGGCGCTTGGCCAGAAGGGCAAAATCCAGAAGCTATGGGCACGGCAGTCCTTTAAACCCACCCTCGCCTCCCATTCCTCCTGACCGAGCATCTGAACCGGGTGAACCAATGCAACTCGGGTTCACTAGACTTACAAAGGAGGAATGGGCACACCGTAAAAGGCAGGGTTTATGTTTATATTGTCCGGTACGGCCGGGAAACGCACTCACCTAGGGTACCTTGGGGGACAGGCCCTAGGTGGTGTACAATTGTCCCCAGACTCCTGTACACAGAAACCCACCATCCAGGTGAGATTTTCCCTGGCCGACCAATCTGTGGAGGTTCTTGCTCTGGTAGACTCTGGTGCAGCAGGGTACTTCATGGACCGTTCCTTTGCTGAACTGCACAATATTCCGTTGACTAAAAGAGACACTCTGCTAGCCATTGAAGCCATTGACGGCAGACCTTTAGAACCCGCATTTATCACTCTGGAAACGACTCCTATCATTATGTCTATTGGGGCTCTCCACAGGGAGGAGGTATGTTTCCAAATAATACATTCACCCCATCATGTGGTCATTCTGGGGTTCCCATGGTTATTGTCACACAATCCCCAGTTTGATTGGCAAAGATTGTGAGGTCAAATCATGGTCTGAGTATTGTACTAAACACTGTTTGTCACACCCGGTCAAGATTCTGTGTACCTCTCCCTCAGTGCCAACTGAATATTGCGACTTCAGTGACGTATTCAGTAAGGGAGAGGCTAGCGCATTGCCGCAGCACAGACCATATGATTGCACTATTGATTTGCCTCCAGGGGTGGTGCCTCCTAGGGGTCAGAAGTACCCTTTGTCCTGCGAGGAAAACAGGGCCATGGAGGACTACATTGAGGATGCCCTCAAGAGGGGAATCATACGCAAGTCATCCTCACCAGCTGGTGCCGGATTCTTTTTTGTGAAAAAGAAAAATGGCGGACTAAGACCATGTATTGACTACCGGGGATTGAATAAGCTCATGTCCAAGAATGCATATCCTATACCACTCATTACGGAGTTATTTGACAGGTTGATGGGCTCTTCTATCTTTACGAAACTTGATCTGCGGGCCGCATACAACCTGATAAGAATCAGGGCTGGAGATGAGTGGAAAATGGCATTCAATACTAGGTCAGGGCACTACGAATACTTAGTGATGCCATTTGGGTTGTGTAATGCACCTGCCATATTTCAAGAGTTTATAAATGACATCCTCCGTAATATACTGCAGTCTTGTGTAGTCGTATACCTTGATGATATATTGATACACTCTGCTAACCTAACTCAGCACATCCAAGATGTGTCCGAGGTTTTGCTCCGTTTACACAAGAACAAATTGTTCTGTAAATTAGAAAAATGTGAATTTCACAGGTCCAAAGTACCCTTCCTGGGGTCTGTGATATCTAAAGATGGCATTGCCATGGACCAAGAGAAATTGGCAGCAGTCCTACAGTGGCCACAGCCCAAAGGGATAAAAGCTATCGAACGTTTTTTGGGCTTTGCCAATTATTATAGAAAATTTATTCAGAATTTCTCTACCATTGTGAAGCCTCTGTCTGACCTCACGCATAAGGGTGCTAATCCCTCTCAATGGTCCGAGGCAGCTGAAAATGCTTTTGAGACACTAAAATCTGCTTTTGCCTCTGCTCCTATACTGTCCCACCCCAATCCCGCCCTGCCATTCACATTGGAGGTAGATGCCTCCGAAGTCGGGGTAGGGGCAGTTCTTTCTCAACGCCCTAAGGGAGGTGGCAACCTGAGACCTTGTGGGTTCTTTTCAAAGAAACTCTCTAGTGCCCAAAGCCACTACGATATTGGTGATAGGGAACTCTTGGCCATTATCCTCGCGTTGAAAGAATGGCAACATTTATTGGAGGGCACGAGAACCCCGGTATTAATCCTTACTGACCACAAAAATGTTACATATCGCTCAGAAGCGAAAAGACTGTCCTCCCGCCAGGCTAGGTGGGCACTGTTCTTGTCTCGGTTTAATTTCTTAGTGTCCTACCTGCCAGGTTCTAAGAACATTAGGGAAGACGCCCTATCCAGGCAATTTAGTCCTGACATTGAGAGGGGTGAAGACCCTGTACCTATTATTCAGCCAGATCGGATCTTGGCAACAGTGCGTACCAGTATCACTTCACCACTGGGGGAGGAAATTTTGGCATCTCAGGCACTGGCACCTCCAGAAACCCCAGTTGGCAAGTGCTTTGAGGATGAGTCTTTCTGTACCCGTCTGCTTGAGACTTACCACTCATCTAAGGCGGCTGGGCACATTGGGAGGGATCAGTTATTATGGTCTCTCTCACAAGTATTTTGGTGGCCCTCCCTTAAAGCCGATTGTTCCGCATTTACTGCAGCCTGTGCCACCTGTGCCCGTGCTAAGACCCCCAGACATCTCCCAGTGGGCTTACTCCAACCAGTGCCTAATGGTGAACGCCCATGGTCCCACATATCTATTGATTTTCTGGGAGAATTGTCGGCGTCTAGGGGATATACATTTATCCTGATGGTGGTCGACAGGTTCTCTAAGATGGCTCACTTCGTGCCCCTCTCTGGTCTTCCTTCGGCCCAGGAGTTGGCAGTAGTTTTTGCCAGAGAGGTGTTCCGCTTGCATGGGGTTCCCAGAGTGGTAGTGTCGGACCGAGGGAGTCAGTTCGTGTCGAGATTCTGGAGGGCATTCTGTAGCCAGATGGACATACAATTGTCCTTTTCCTCCGCATACCATCCCCAGACCAATGGGGCCACTGAGCGTGCCAATCAGGGACTGGAGCAGTTTCTGCGCTGCTTTGCGACTGATCCCAGACTCATTTCAGTCGCAGCAGATTCCAGCTCTGGACGAGCATATTGAGCAGCTCCGCTCCACTTGGGCACAGGTTCAGAGGACCCTCAGCCAGTCCTTCCAGCGACATCAGCGGCATGCCAACCGTAGAAGGCTGCCAGCGGTCTCCTTCCAGGTTGGGGACAGGGTATGGCTCTCCTCCAGAAATCTCAATCTGCAAGTGCCATCCAACAAGTTGGCTCCCCGGTTCATTGGTCCGTTCAAAATCATCCACAAGGTTAACCCTGTTTCATATGCACTGGAACTCCCGGCATCTATGCGCATTCACAATGTGTTCCATGTGTCTCTATTGAAGCCCTTGGTATGGGACCTTCATGCCCCAAGGTTATTGCTCAATTTTCACTCTAAATATCCTCAGAAACCTAGACCCTCGGCTAGGGAAGGGGGTCTTTGAGAGGGGGGTACTATCACGGTTCCCGTGATTCCTCTGTCACTCTCTGCTGTGGTGCTCTCTCATTGGCGGATCTTGATTGGCCCGCCCAGGGTGTCCCTTCATATACCGGGCCTCTGGCACCTATCAGGTGCCCTTTCGTGGTGTTCCCGTACCTGTGCATTTGTTCCTGTGTTCCTGCTGTGTACCGATTCGGCCCGTCTGACTACTCGTGTTGTTCCTGCTCCGTGATTGACCCGGCTTGGCTGACGTTCCTGCTCCGTGATTGACCCTGTTGTGGCTGACGTTCCTGCTCCGTGATTGACCCGGTTTTGGCTGATGTTCCTGCTCCGTGATTGCTTCCTGTGTTCCTGAGAGATTCTGATCACATCGCCTGGCGACATTCTGAACTGTGCTTGCAGTGCTGTACAGACTGATCACTTACTTTACCTCTGCAGAGCTTGTTGCCTCCGTTGCTGAGCCAGTCCGTGAACACTTGCTGAGCTTGTTGTCTCCGTTACCGAGCCTGTCCGTGAACACTTGCTGAGCTTGTTGCCTCCGTTACCGAGCCTGTCAGTGAACACTTGCTGAGCTTGTCGCCTCCGTTACCGAGGCTGTCCGTGAACACTTGCCGAGCTTGGCCTCCATTTACGGTGCCTCCACCTTACGCCCTTGCAGTCGTTGCACCGCGTGGTGCTATTGGGCATTCCATTAGCTCTTGCAGTGTGTATCTCCATTTCAGCACTGTAAGGGTGTCTTGGCTCTGGTCTCATTCTGCTCGCAGTGTTGTACCATCATACCGCACTGGTATAGTGCGACTGGCTCAAGTTATATTTGCTTGTGCAGTGTCTCTGACTCCGTTACCGCACCTCAGGGGTGCTATAGGCTCCGGTCCTATTTTCTCTTGCAGTGTCTCTCCTCTGTTACCACACCTAAGGGGTGCTGTTGGCTCCGGTCCCATTTGCTCTTGCAGTGTCACTAATCCGTTACCGCACCTGGGGTGCTATTGGCTCTGGCTCCAGTCAGCTCTTGCTATACAGTTGGGCATATTCTGGAATTTCTGATCTTGTAGTGATTCAGTTCAGTCGCACTGCCAAGCGCTTTCTATCTGCACCACTACCTGGACTGTTTTATATTCACCGGGCGTTGGCTAATCACACCACGACAGAGACTGATTATTTGTATTGGGCATTAACCCTTCTACCTCTATTGATTCCTGTTGCAAGCTATATTGCTCGTAGCCATATTGGGCCTGTATTACATCCCTTATACTTGTCTAGATACGTGCTATTACCTATTCTAGCCCCTAGGGGCAGTGTTCCTTGTTTTACCTCAATAAAACTGTGTTTTATTTTAACCTCTGGTCTGAGTGTCGTAAAAACCATTACATAATTATTGACAAATACAATAGCAAGAATTCTTGTCATCCAGATACAAGTACTGACTAATAAAATAGCAAGAATTATTGTAATCTTGTTTCACCCATTATTATTTGTGTGAATAAACAGTTCTCTGGGTTTAAATTATTTAATAAAATATAAGTGTTTTATTATAAGTAGAGTGCCATATAAACGGGCTTTCTTCCTTGGGAATTCTTATCTTTTTTCCCTGTTGTCGTATATGTTATTTTGCCCATAGGCACCACTGCTCAAGGCTATTATACACAAAAATATAGCCTTCTTAATAATTTGTGCAAACTACCTCGCTTTCTCCCTACAAGTAAAATTCTCAATGTCGTCTGCTGTCTATCAAGTCTGCCTAAGTCACAGAATATTATAGCTTTGGTAGATGACTTATTGGCTGACTAAGCCAGACAATCAGCAGATGTTACAATTAAAGCCATTAACCCCTGAATGCCAGAGAGGCACGCAGTGCACAATAAAACAACACCCATGCACCCCCAGCACCCAGAAGGTCACAAGAAGAAACCAGAAAAACTAAACTGTAACAAAAAATAAAAGTAACTTAAATAAGGAGTGTTAACTGAAATGAATCCAAATGTGGAGACACCGAGCAGAGCACACCATTTAAGGCCCACTGGGAGGTAAAAGCTTACACACTCCCAGTGGCAAGAGCTTGGGTGAACTCTGCTCAGATACGGGAGCTCACAAATGCCTGGAACAAAACTTAAGGTTTCATTGGAACCTCCCCTGACAGCACCTGCTTCCTGGTCACATAGATGGACAGCTTAGCTTGTTCCAGGAGCAGGTTTATGAGGAGGTCCTCAGACCTACTGGTCCGGGACACTGTGAGCCCAAAAATAAAGAGGTGACGGAAGAAGTGCAGCCAGAATTGCAGGAGGAGTCCCCTCAGGAATGACAAGAGGGGCTGCAGTCGGTTGCAGGTGAAATAGATGTGATAAACAAACTCTCCCCTGCCAGAGAATGGACAGGCGGCAGGGGAGTCCATGAAATGGGCCAGGTACTCCCCTGTGCTCAGTGCACCATGAAGCACTCTCAAACTCAAGTCTCTGATGGGTCTGGGCACCAAGCTGGAATAGAGTGCCCTCCACCGGGGCCTCTTGCCCACGTCAAACACTCGCCTCCAGATGGTATCTGGGTAGCCGACGAGGGTGAGGAAGTGCACTGTGTGGAGCATGATGGAATAAAGGCTCTTCCTCGACATGCCACAGGCTTAAGTTGGGGGCTGGATGAGGCTTTGGTTGCATGCTCACAGCCAGAGGCGAGGGTTCCACAGGTAGATGTGTCTCTCCAGCCTGTAAGGCCTCGTCAATGAAGGTGCGCGAGTCGGGGTGTATGGCAAGCTTGATCTCCTGGAGCAAATGGTATGGAACTCTGGGACTTTGGAGACCCATACGGTGCATGAGCACATCAGGTTCCACCCAGTCCGACCGTTCATAGTCCAGGACATCCCCGACTCAGGTCATCTGTGCTTGGTGAAGGCAACAACATATGCTAGGGGCTTCCAACATCCGAGCCCCCACAGCTGGATTATATAGCAGGGGCTCAGCTAGAATGTCTGCCCCCTGTGCTGTGCCCTGCCTTGACACAGATACAATGCTCCAGGCCTTGAGGGTATGCCAGCAGCACTGAGAGGTCGCTCCCAAACCCCTCAGGCTTGATGAGGAATAGTTGCTGGTCATACCCCATATTGCACAGCTGGCGATAGAAGCTGGAGGCCAGTGCGCACCACTGCGGAGAAGAGTCTGCGTACAGGTATATCTGCAGGTACTGGAGGCGGAAGGTGTTCACCTGAGTGCGTATGCACACCACTCCCTGACCGCCCTCTCCCAATGGGAGTATCACAGTGCCTGTGATCCTTCTGTCACTCTCATCTGTGGCATACTCTGATTTGCTGAGTTGGTTTGGCCCGCCCCCTGGTGACCTTTTTATACCTGACTATCACATCTGTCAGATGCCCTTTCATGGTGTTTCTGAGCCAGTCTTGCTGTTGCTGTGTTCCTGTATCCGGATTCCTCTGTACCGACTTTGGCCTGTCCTGACTACGCTCCAGTGTTCCTGCTCGTGTTTGACCCGGCTTGTCTGAGAACCCCCTACGTGCTACGACCCGGCTTGTCTGAGAACCTCCTACGTGCTACGACCCCGCTGGCTGACTTCCTGCTTCGTGATCGACCACGGCCTGTTCCAGCGACCTGTGTTTGCCTGTTGTCGCCGCCGTGACATTCTGACTCCTGCTGTGCTGAGTGCTGAAGCAGCGTGACCATTACACTCCGGTGTAACCCTTCTCCAGTGCAGAGTTCCTTGCTGACTTGCAGAGCTGTGCTCCTTGTACCGAGCCTCCATACGCTTGCAGAGCTTAGTTACCATACCGAGCCTGGGAGATTTAAACGTACCCTTTAACCCTTGCAGTGCCGCTTCGCTCTTGCCGAACCTCCATTACAGTCATAGAGCCTTTACCTTATTGGTCTACTCCTGCTGAGTTGGCCGCTAACGTGGACGGCGACTCCGATATACAACTGCAGAGTAGTCAAGTCCTGTCGGTCCGGTTGGGCACCTTAGGCTCTCAGTATCACATTGATTACCGGAGGTATACATTGTGGCTATTGGTTCTGAGTGGTAGCAAGGTTAGGCTCCAAGCTCTTGCAGGTTCCGAAGGTCTACGCCCGTGGGGGCTATTGGCTCGTGTTGTGCTCACTTTGGTCTCCGGTTATACGCCCGTGGGCGCTAAACGCAAGCTTTGCATCTTAGGCTATTCTCCGATTACGCCCGTGGGGGCTACATACTCTCGCACTTGCAGTATCAGTGGTCTCTTTGGGAACGCCCGCGGGGGCTATGTTTGGGTCACTGTTCTGCTAAGCTTATGCTGGTCACTGAACACCTACTATCCTCCATTGCATGAACTCTGTGCTGTGCACATATGCTCAGTTTATCACTACACCATTCGGGCGTGCCAAACCCCACAGCTGAGATGGACTGATTGTTCTCATTTACCCTTTAGTGACCAGTTCACTATTATCTGTACCATTTTGTGTGTGCCTTCTATTCATTATAGTGAATCTCTGTGTACTGTGTATTCACTTGCAATTGCTGCTGTCACCTGTAGAGGGTGATTATTTGCACTTATTTTCATTCAATAAATGTTGTTTTATTTTACCTACTGGTCTGAGTGTCAAAACAAACCGTTACAGTACGAAAGGGCCATGACCTCAGACAGTAAGGGTGAAAGTAACACACAAAACATCCACTGGAGAATGGATGTCCATGAGCAGCGCCTAGATCAATTGGCACTGGCTCTACAGACCCTACTTGGGCGTACGGTACACCTAGATAAGCCTAGTCCGAATCCGGTGGTCCCCCCAGTCTTGACACCGGATAATCCGCCTCTAGCTCCTCCTACTTGTGCCAGAGGCTTAACGGCAGCGGCGCCGTTACCATTGAGATATGATGGCGAGCCTTCCCTATGCAGGGGCTTTATCAATCAGTTGGAGATCTATTTGGAATTTACGCCCCAGGCATTTCCTAACGACAGGAGCAAGGTCGGATTAATGATATCGCAACTAACAGGCAAAGCATTGGCTTGGGCGAACCCATTGTGGGAGAGTGCCAAACCTTGCACGCTGAACTTTAATGAGTTTGTGAAAAAGTTCCGCCGTGTGTTTGAGGTTCCTGGCAGAGCTGCCTCCGCTGCTAAAAGGCTAATGGAGATACAGCAGGGCGAACGTACACTGGGCGACTATGCGATAGAATTCCGGACCCTGGCAGCGGAGGTGGGCTGGAATGATGAGGTGTTATTGGCAGCATTTGCTAAGGGGCTCTCTGAACCAATTAAGTATGAAATAGCTGCCCGAGATGTATCTAGTGACCTGGACGAATTCATTGATTATGTAATGCTCATTGACTCTCGTATCCGTGAGAGACGGTTGGCAAAAAGGGCAAGTTCCAGAAACCATGGGGGGCAGTTCCTTTGACCCACCCTCTCCACCCTCTCCTACTGAGTGTCCAGGAGAGGCAGCAGAGCCAATGCAGCTGGGTTTCACTAGACTCTCAAAAGAGGAGAGGTCTTTTCGTAAAAGGCAAGGCCTATGTTTATATTGTGGCAAACAGGGGCACCTTTTGCGCAATTGTCCGGTGAGGCCGGGAAACGCACGCACTTAGGGTACCTTGGGGGACAGGCCCTAGGTGGTGTACAACAGTCCCTTGATCCGAATACTGTTAAACCCACCATCCAGGTGGTATTCTTTTGGGCTGACAAGGGCGTAGAAACATTGGCACTTGTAGACTCTGGTGCAGCCGGGTACTTTATGGACCAATCTTTTGCTGTATTGCATAATATTCCTCTATGCAAGAAGGAGTCTCCTTTGGCAGTAGAGGCCATTGATGGCAGACCATTGGAACCCGCATTTATTAAGATGGAAACCATTCCTATTTCTATGTCAGTTGGGGCACTCCACAAGGAGGAGGTACGGTTTCAAATTATTCATTCACCTCACCATGCAGTCATTTTGGGGTTTCCATGGTTACTTCTGCACAATCCTCAATTTGATTGGCAAAAATGTGAGGTTAGTTCCTGGTCCGAATATTGTAAAAAGAACTGTCTATCTTTTCCTGTCAAGATTATGTGTACCTCTCCCTCTGTGCCAGTTGAATATGGGGAATTCAGTGACGTATTCAGCAAGGGGGAGGCTAGCGCATTGCCCGAACATAGACCCTAAGATTGCGCTATTGATTTGCCTCCAGGTGCGGTTCCCCCGAGAGGACGCACTTACCCACTGTCATGGGAGGAGAACAGGGCAATGGAGGAATACATTGAGGACGGCCTTAGGAGGGGAATTTTTCTCAAATCTACCTCCCCGGCTGGCGCCGGATTCTTCTTTGTAAAGAAGAAAAGTGGCGAACTAAGGCCATGTATTGATTATCGGGGGCTTAATAAGCTGATGCCCAAGAACGCATACCCTATTCCACTCATTACCGAGTTATTTGACAGATTGAAGGGCTCTTCTATCTTCACTAAACTTGATTGGCGGGCCGCCTACAATCTAATTAGAATCAGAGAAGGTGATGAGTGGAAAACGGCATTTAATACCAGAACTGGGCACTATGAATATCTGGTAATGCCTTTTGGTTTATGTAATGCACCTGCGGTATTCCAGGAGCTTATTAATGATATCTTGCGTGACATGCTTCAGTCCTGCGTGGTGGTATATCTGGACGATATATTGATTCATTCCGCCACCTTCTCCCAACATATTAAAGATGTCACGGAAGTCTTGCTGCGACTTCGTGAGAATAAACTGTTTTGTAAATTAGAAAAATGAGAATTCCATGTGTCTCAAGTACCGTTCTTAGGGTTCGTAATCTCTATAGATGGAATCGCTATGGACCAGGATAAGTTGGCAGCAGTATTACAATGGCCTCGCCCTAAAGGGTTAAAAGCGATTCAGCGCTTTCTAGGGTTTGCCAACTATTACAGAAAATTCATACGTAACTTTTCCACAATTGTGAAACCTTTGTCAGATCTGACACATAAGGGCGCTACTCCCTCTCAGTGGTCCGAGGCTGCTGAAAATGCGTTTGAGACCTTAAAATCTGCCTTTGCATCTGCCCCAGTGCTGTCCCATCCCAATCCCTTCCTGCCATTTACCTTGGAAGTTGACGCCTCTGAGGTTGGGGTTGGGGCAGTACTCTCCCAGCATCCTGTGGGACGTGGTACCTTGAAACCTTGTGGGTTTTTCTCTAAGAAGTTGTCCAGTGCACAGAGCCACTATGAGATTGGCGACAGGGAGTTATTGGCCATTATTCTGGCACTGAAGCAGTGGCGTCACCTGTTGGAAGGTACCAAGAACCCAGTACTGATCCTTACCGATCACAAGAATCTGACATATCTCTCTGAGGCTAAGAGATTGTCTTCTCGACAGGCCAGATGGGCGCTCTTTTTGTCCCGGTTTAACTTTATAGTATCCTACCTCCCGGGTTCTAAGAACGTTAGGGCAGACGCCTTGTCCCGACAGTTCGCGTCAGACACTGAGAGGGAGGAAGAACCAGTACCTATCATTCAGCCCGACCGTATTATGGCTACTATTCGCACTAGTATAACTTCGCCACTGGGGGAGGAGATTTTGGGGTCTCAGTCTAGGGCTCCACCTGAGACTCCAGTTGGTAAATGCTTTGTGGATGAGCCATTCCGTACCCGTCTATTGGAGACCTATCACTCGTCAAAAGCGGCTGGGCACATCGGCAGGGATCAACTGATATGGTCTCTTTCACAATTATTCTGGTGGCCGACGCTCAGGGCCAATTGCTCCGCTTTTACTGCCGCTTGTGCCACCTGTGCCCGTGCTAAGACCCCCAGGCATCTCCCAGTGGGTCTGCTTCAACCTGTGCCTAATGGAGAACGGCCCTGGTCTCATATATCTATCGACTTTCTGGGAGAATTGCCTGTCTCTAGGGGGTATACGTTTATCCTCATGGTGGTTGATAGGTTCTCTAAGATGGCTCATTTTGTGCCTCTCAAGGGGCTTCCATTGGCTCAGGAATTGGCAATAGTGTTTGCTAGAGAAGTGTTTCGCTTGCATGGGGTACCCAGAGTTGTGGTCTCCGTCCGTGGGAGTCAATTCGTGTCCAGGTTCTGGAGGGCATTCTGTGGCATGATGGGCATTCAATTGTCCTTCTCTTCCGCCTACCATCCCCAGATCAACGGAGCAGCTGAGCGTGCCAATCAGGGACTGGAACAGTTCTTGCTCTGTTTTATTACTGATCATCACGACAATTGGGCTGACCTGTTGCCATGGGCGGAGTTTGCCAGGAATTGTGCAGTTAACTCATCGTCCGGGAGCTCCCCGTTCTTAATCAATTATGGGTTCCAGCCGTGTTTGCTCCCGGACTCGTTCCAGTCACAACAGATTCCTGCTTTGGATGAGCATATGGCGCAGCTCCGTTCCACTTAGGCACAGGTGCAAAGGACCCTCAGTCAGTCTTTCCAGCGTCATCAGCGATATGCCAATCGTAGACAGCTGCCAGCGGTCTCTTTCCAGGTTGGGGACAGGGTATGGCTCTCCTCCAGAAACCTCAATCTGCAGGTCCCCTCTAATAAGCTGGCTCCTCGGTTCATTGATCCTTTTAAAATCATTCGCAAAATTAATCCCATCTCATACGCATTGGAACTTCCACCATCTATGCATATTCATAATGTGTTTCATGTGTCTCTGTTAAAACCCCTGGTTTGCAATCGTTACACTACCACTCCGGTAATTCCTGGGCCGGTGGACGTCCAGGGCCAAGAGGAATACGAGGTTCAGAGCATTGTTGATTCTAGGTGACTCAGAGGGAAGTTGCAATACTTGGTCCACTGGAAAGGTTATGGCCCGGAGGAGCGCTCAAGGGTTGACCAGAAGGACCTCCATGCGCCCAGACTTGTGCGCAACTTCCACTCTAAATACCCTCAGAAACCTAAGTCTTCGGCAGGGAGAGGGGGTCTTTGAGAGGGGGTACTATCACAGTGCCTGTGATCCTCCTGTCACTCTCATCTGTGGCATACTCTGATTTGCTGAGTTGGTTTGGCCCGCCCCCTGGTGACCTTTTTATACCTGACTATCACATCTGTCAGATGCCCTTTCATGGTGTTTCTGAGCCAGTCTTGCTGTTGCTGTGTTCCTGTATCCGGATTCCTGTGTACCGACTTTGCCCTGTCCTGACTACGCTCCAGTGTTCCTGCTCATGTCTGACCCGGCTTGTCTGAGAACCCCCTACGTGCTACGACCCGGCTTGTCTGAGAACCTCTTACGTGCTACGACCCGGCTGGCTGACTTCCTGCTTCGTGATCGACCACGGCCTGTTCCAGCGACCTGTGTTTGCCTGTTGTCGCCGCCGTGACATTCTGACTCCTGCTGTGCTGAGTGCTGAAGCAGTGTGACCATTACACTCCGGTGTAACCCTTCTCCAGTGCAGAGTTCCTTGCTGACTTGCAGAGCTGTGCTCCTTGTACCGAGCCTCCATACGCTTGCAGAGCTTAGTTACCATACCGAGCCTGGGAGATTTAAACGTACCCCTTAACCCTTGCAGTGCCGCATCGCTCTTGCCGAACCTCCATTCCAGTCATAGAGCCTTTACCTTATTGGTCTACTCCTGCTGAGTTGGCCGCTAACGTGGACGGCGACTCCGATATACAACTGCAGAGTAGTCAAGTCCTGTCGGTCCGGTTGGGCGCCTTAGGCTCTCGGTATCACTTTGATTACCAGAGGTATACATTGCGGCTATTGGTTCTGAGTGGTAGCAAGGTTAGGCTCCAAGCTCTTGCAGGTTCCGAAGGTCTACGCCCGTGGGGGCTATTGGCTCGTGTTGTGCTCACTTTGGTCTCCGGTTATACGCCCGTGGGGGCTAAACGCAAGCTTTGCATCTCAGGCTATTCTCCGATTACGCCCGTGGGGGCTACATACTCCTGCATTTGCAGTATCAGTGGTCTCTTTGGGAATGCCCGCGGGGGCTATGTTTGGGTCGCTGTTTTGCTAAGCTTATGCTGGTCACTGAACACCTACTATCCTCCATTGCATGAACTCTGTGCTGTGCACATATGCTCAGTTTATCACTACACCATTCGGGCGTGCCTAACCCCACAGCTGAGATGGACTGATTGTTCTCATTTACCCTTTAGTGACCAGTTCACTATTATCGGTACCATTTTGTGTGTGCCTTCTATTCATTATAGTGAATCTCTGTGTACTGTGTATTCACTTGCAATTGCTGCTGTCACCTGTAGAGGGCGATTATTTGCACTTATTTTCATTCAATAAACGTTGTTTTATTTTACCTACTGGTCTGAGTGTCAAAACAAACCGTGACAGGGAGGCATGTAACACCCTCAAAGACCCAGTGCTTCCCCATCCAGAGAAAGTCCAGCAGCATTCTCTGGATCTTGCTGATGAATTCAGGGGTTGGGCTAAGGCAGATCAGCCAGTGCCATAGCTGAGACGCCACCAGCTGGTTGATCACCAAAGCCGTCCTCCTTAGGGAAAGCAATTTCGCAAGACCCCTCCACAGTCCCATCTGAGAGAGGACTCATTCCTCTTTCCAGTTTGCAGGGACTGTGGGATTTGCAGCGGACAGGTAGACTCCAAGGTATTTCAAAGCAGTAGCCTCCCACTTGATGTTACAGAAGGTGGGAGGCAGGGAGTCTACCTGTATGGGACTCTCTAAAAGTCCTGAGCATTTGGACCAGTTTATCTGAGCAGAAGAGGCAGCTGAATAAACCTCTTGGCACTCTTTAGCCTGCTTCAGATCAACTAGGTCTTGGGCCACAAGCGTACATCATCGGCATAAGCCGAAGGGATGACCCTCATGTCTGGCTCCTTCAGCACCAGCCCTGTGAGCCTCTTTCTCAACAAGCATAGGAAGGGCTTGATGGCCAGTGCATATAGGTGTCCAGACAAAGGGCATCCTTGCAATTCCCTTCATCCAAATTCCAGGGGTGCCATTAGGAACCAGTTGATCTTAATTAAACACTCTGCAGAGGCATACAGCATCGTAAGGTAGCCCACAAACTGTGGACCAAAGCCATATTCATGCAGAGTGGCTATGAGATATCTGTGATTCACTCTATCAAACACCTTCTCCTGGTCTAGTGAGAGAAAGGCGAGTGACAGATCAGTCCTGCGGGTGTAGCAGAGCAGATCCCAGACCAGAAAGATATTATCAAAGATGGTTCGGCCCAGGATTGTATAGGACTGGTCTGAGTGGACCACCTCTGCCAGCACGGTCCTGAGCCTTAAGTAGACAGCTTTGGCTACTATCTTATAATGAGTACTGAGCAGCGAGACTGGTCGCCAGTTTTCGAAAAGGCAGAGATCCCCTTTCTTGGGCAGCAAGGCCATAACTGCCCTTCGACAGGAAAGGGACATCTCACCAGTCTCGAGGGCCTCCGTTAGGACCAGTTGGAAATCAGGTCCTAGAGTCTCCCAAAAGAACTGGAAGAACTCTACGGTCAGTCCATACAGCCCCGGAGATTTGCCATGGGGCATTAGACTGAGGGCTTCAGAGAGTTCAGCTAGAGAGATGGGCTGATCCAGCCTTTCAGTTTCACCCTTGCTGACCATTGGAAGCCCATCCCATAGCATCTTGCAGGCATCTTGGGAGATGGGATCCAGAGAGTACAGGTCTGCATAGAATCTCCGGGCCCTGTCACGGATGATCTGTGGATCCAAAAGAGGGGCACCGTTCTCCGCAAGGAGACAGGTGATATGTGTACGGTTACTCTCCCTCTTCTCCAGTCGCGAGCCGCGATCCATCTCCCAAAGGACTCTCAAGTGGGTTTGCATGAAGGCTCCCTTAGCCTGGTGCCGTTCCAGGTGACAGAGAACCTCCTTCCTCTCTACGTATTCGTGCTGCAAGGCTTGGTCCCTGTATTCAGCAGCCAGCTTTTGCTTGAGGCCAAGCACCTCCCCCTGGAGTGCTTCAATCTCGGCATTGCGCTGACTGCTCACACCCCTAGTATACTCCTGACACAAGAGTCTCAAGTGCACCTTGCCCACGTCCTACCACTGACTCAACGTGGCATAGTCACCCTTGAACCCCCTCCAATACGCACACGTCTCCTGGATCAATGCCGCAAACCCCTCGTCCTCCAACAAGGTATTGTTGAAGTGCCAATAGGCGGCTTTTGTTGCTGATGACGTGAGCGACAGCTTCACTGATGTGCAGTCGTGGTCCGTGAATGGAGCCAACCTAATGGCACTGGACTGGGCCTGCGACATATAGTGGCTACATATATACAGCTTATCAATATGGGAGTGGGACACCCTACCATCTCTCACCCTGACACAGATGAAAGTGTCTGATGCCCCGGGTGCTGTTCCCGACAGATGTCAGCCAGGGAGTAGCAGGTGATGATCTCCCTCAAGGCCGATGCAGATGGTGGATAGTGCTCTGTCCCAACATGATCCAGAGCTTAGAGGGTGCAGTTGAAGTCACCCCCTATTAATAAACACTCATCCGCATCAACCATCTCTAGATAGGTTGACAACCTAGCAAAGAACCTCACCCTCTCCGGTCCTGCAGAGGGGGCATACATGTTCAGCAGATTAAATGTGCAGCCCAGCTCTTTGACCCGGAGATGCAGCAGACAGCCTGGGATAACAGCCTTCACACTCAGCACTTCAGGCTTAAAGGGCTCTGAGAACAGGATCACCACTCCACATGACGCCAAAGTGAAGTGGCTAAAGAAAACCCTGCCTCACCACTCCAGATACCAGTTGGCTTCAGCCTCCGGAGTGGTATGTGTAACAGATTCTAATCCATTACTGGAGCCCTTGTCTGGGCATAAAGCTTATCAGCCCTTGGCATCAGAGACTGTGGACACTTGGACATATTGACACCCTTTTGTGCCCGGTCGTATAACCTCGCAAGCCCTTATCATGGACTAGGTGACTTGGTCTAGACCTTAGGTGGATAGGCAGCTGTGACAGAGGAAAGTGCAATGCAATGCTTGTGTGCTGCAATCTCTTCTGGCCTGCAAAGGGTTAAAGCAAAGCAAAACAATAAAATACTGGTAAATGTTACTATATAGAAATATTCTTTTTGTAGGCTTATAGCTGTTAGATAGCTGAGATGACCACCCTATTAAAGTGGCATTCGATTGGTCAAGGTTGAAGCTGGACATTCCAAGTAGTTGGACAATGGCTCCAACCTTGGACCATTGTCCCTGAAGTGTTTTGTAGCCACTCCAGCCATTGACTATGTTGAACAGTATTGAGACCCCCTGTGGTGTGTTAACTTAATCACATATGGCCCTTTGTATTGTGTTGTACCATTTGTTGCTAGCCTTTTGTGTAATAATGCTATCCTGTCTCAATGAATTTGACTGGACCATTTGCTGTCGGTCCTTTGTCTTGTATGTTTTGATTGTATTATCTCTGTGATTCACCTATTGTATCCTGTCTGCCCATGTAATGTCAATATAGATCAACTGTATAAATATGTGGTGTGTTGTTTAATAAAGTGAGTCTTATTCTGAGTGAACAAGGAGTCCTGGAGTCTTGTATTGCTTATGGTCTAAAGTATCCCCTCTGATACCCATCTGCGCTGAGTATCCTGAATTGTCGACCACCTGCTGCCAGCTACCTGCCATCCGACTTTGTATGCTGTCAGGCGGAAACGTGGACTCCGTCTTCGACCTTCTTTCGGTTCCTGCTACACTTTTCCCAGCTATCCTTTGATCGGGAGTAGAGGCCTCACTCTCTATGGCTTGTGGTACCAGTTTGCGACCCAACTCTGGTTGTGAGTCCCTGCTCGCCTGGATTTCTTCTGACTCCGACACGAAGTCAATGCCGCTACCACTTTCATTTGACTTCGACACGGAGTTTGTGACACTGTGGGGTTCAATCGAGCCGGTTATTGCTCGACCAGTAGAAACCAGGCTGAGTAATCTGCTGTCGAGAAGGAGAGACCCGGGAACGACGGATGAGGGCGACATGGTCCCTTCCATCTTCCATTACAGTATGGGTCTCTTGCAGGAAGCTCACAGAGTACCCCCCTTGCTGTAGATAGGAGAGTACCTGGAACCTGCGAAACCCATCCCTACAGCCATTGGTGTTAAGAGTGCTGATGCTTAGAACCATTACTGTGTGTCAGGAAGTGCTTTCGCCCCATCTCCTAGTGAGGCCTGATGGGACAGGCACAAATTTAAGAACTTGCGGGCGCGGATATGTTCGACAGACCCAAAGTTCTTGGCCCGGTTGCTGGCCCTTTATCACTGTGCCCATGATCCTAGCGGCAGGGCGACATTGTTACTTCCGGGGTTCTCCTTGCACAGTTATTATTGGTTATTGGGCTCTGGCTCCGCCCAGGGCTAGCCTTTTTAAACTCTCTCCTGTCATCTTTTCAGCTCCCTTTCGTGGTGTACCTGTACCTAGCGTATGAGTTGCTGCTTGTTCCTGCTCCGTGTATGACCCGGCTCGTCTGACTTCGCTCCTGTCACTTCTGTGTTATTGCGTTCCATTGTTGACTAGGACTGGCCGACTACCTCCGTGTGTACGGATCTGGCTTTGGCTGAGAACCCGCTCTGTTGCTGACTAGGACTGGCTGACTACCTGTGTACCGATGTACCGATCTAGCTTTGGCTGAGAACCCACTCCATTGCTGACTAGGACTGGCTGACTACCTCCGTGTGTACCGACCTGGATTTGGCTGAGTATCCGATTCCGTTGCTGACTAGGACTGGCTACTGTCTCTATGTGTACTAATCTGGCATTCTCGCTACGCAGTGACTGCCGCTACAGCGCCTGCTTGGCCTGTCACTCCCTAGGTCACCTGAAAGACTGTGTTGCGAGTAGCTCCGGTCGCTTGCCAGTATTCTATCTGTGCTGCCTCTGCTATCCCTAGCATTCTATGGACTCAGTCACTTGCCAATGTGCTAGCTGTGTTGCCTCCGCTATCCCTAGCGTTCTAGAGACTCGGTCACTTGCCAGTGTTCTATCTGGGTTGCCTCCGCTATCCCTAGCATTCTAGGGACTCGGTCACTTGCCAGTATTCTATCTGGGTTGCCTCCGCTATCCCTAGTGTTCTAGGGACTCGGTCACTTGCCAGTGTTCTATCGGTGTTGCCTCTGCTATCCCTAGTGTTCTAGGGACTCTGTCACTTTCCAGTGACCACTCTGTGTTGCCTCCGCTACCCCTAGTCTTGTAGGGATTTACCCTGCAGTTACCTACCGCCAGAATAGAAGGGCCTTTCCGCGGTTTGGTACTGCTGTGGTTTACTCTGTTCCACTTGACTGATCAAGCCTACTTAGTTCTTACTGTATATTTTGCTTGCCAATAATTTCTGTTCATCCTGTGTCAGATTTCGGAAGTACCATGGTACTGTCCTTATCTGGACCTGAGTAGGGTGATTCTTACATGTTGATTTATTATTCTCAATAAAGTTGATCTTAACCTTACCTGGTTGCCTGAGTGTTCTTACTAACCGTGACACCCTTAGATATTCTCTGAGAGAGTGAATGATTAACGGCAAATCATTCCACTTCTCAAGGTCCAGACGCACATTCTTTTTATTTTGTCCACGAAGGGTGCTCTCAAGGAATGTTGTTATTTCCTTGGCAGGGATGACGGGGCTAGGTGGATCTTTTGAGAGTATGGCAGCTTCACTGCCATCCCTGGGCTCCTCCTCGCTGAGTATTTTATAGACCCCCTTCTCCTCTAAAAGAGTAAGCCTTCTCAACTTGATCTTACTGTCCCCAATTCTAGGTGTCATTGAAGTGGGGTCTAATACACCCCTCTCGACTGAACCCCGAGAAGAATCCTGTGCCCCCTTGCTAGTACTAGGGGCACACTCAGGGGTAGCTTTATATGCCTCCACAGCCTTTTCCACCGACTCCTGCGCAGCTTGGATGACGCTTAGGTTTGGGTCAGTCGCTGAAGTCAAAGAAGGGATCTCTGAGGTTGGAGCAGTCCCCTCCATATTATTAATAGGAGGTACTGCTTGGTCATCCTCCTCCATAACCACTTCCCCTATTGCATCACCCTCCCCTGGATTTTCCTCTACAGTGTCTTGAATGGGCGTTATGCTTCAGTCAATCACCTCCAGGAGTGGCACATCCTGGGGTGTTGGTGTTACCCCAGTGTCGCCACTGGAGAGTGACCCTGGAGGGAGAGGCTAACTGTGGTCCCCAAAGCTCAGCACCTTAGGGACACTAACTGCCCATTCTGCAGGGGCTTTATTGGGCTTCCCTTCATACATCAGGGGCAAGACAAGATGCATAGCTATAGGCTGGCTGTCTGCCCCTGTCTCCTCAGGGAGACCCTTATTCCCCTGCACATTCCCCAGACCCTTGGCCATATTATCCCCAGGTCTGGGGGGGGGAGAGGTGTGTGGTCTGTCCCTGGCTGGCTGAGGTCAATAGCCAGGTCAGACAATGTCACAACTTGAGGACGCAATGGATGGCTCCTCTTTTTAACTTTGGAGGGATGGGAGATAAGCTCCTCCTATTCCTCCAGTGTCCCCCTATTTGTTTTACATTTCCTCTTCCTTAGGGCGTCATCCTTAGAAGAGGAGGTGCTGCAGCTGCCCGTGCCCTCTTTACAGGGCTGAGGTATTTCCTGCATCTTCCCATCCCCTACACTTGCTGAAGTGTTTTTACTTGGGGTGGGAGGTGATGGCACCGGGGCAGCAGCAACACAGGGGGTAGTGGTGACATTCTCCTCCTTCTTCCCTTTTGCTGCAGCCTCAGAGGTAGGTGCAGCTACTGATGTTTTTGGTGGGGAAGGAGGAGGCGTGGAGGCTGCGGTGGTGGGCCTTGGAACAGCCTCCTTATTCCCTTTTGAGGCCCTGCCATGGTGGTCTTAGCAGGGCTGGGTGCTGCATGTGAGGTGCTTAGTACTGGATCTGGGGCTGGTGTTTTAGATCGCTGCCCCTTGGGGCCAAGCACCTCACTTCCTCTGTGCTGTAAAATATGCGGTACAGCACCCCCTCAAAATGAACCACAAAGGACCCCTGAATACTTTCTGCACACTCTCAGTCACAGATCTCACATCAGGCTTCCAGTCAGGTGTCTGTCACCTAGTATATTTATTTGTTTAATTATTTATGTATTATTTTTTTTAATTTTTTATTTATTTTATTATTATTATGTTTTTATTTATTTTTTGAAGTTGTCCACCCTACTTTATCACAGTCATTCAAAAACAAAAAGTATAACTAAAAAAGAAAATCAAGAACTTCTTTCCCTAGACTTCCTCAGCAGAGAGATAATAAAGGAAAATCATCAAACAATTTGGACATTATTATTCCTGTTTCATTGCCTCTCTCTTATTGGTCTTGTGATCCTGAGTCCGCCCAGGGCCAGCCTTTATATACTCTGTCATGTCTATACTGAGGCGCCCTTTCGAGGTGTACCTGTACCTGACGTTAGTTCCTGTTTTTGCTCTGATCGTGTATGACCTGGCCTGCCTGACGACGGTACACCTCGAAAGGGCACCTCAGTATAGACATGACAGAGTATATAAAGTCTGGCCCTGTGTGAAGTCAGGATCACAAGACCAATAACAGAGAGGCAATGAAACAGGAATAATAATGTCACCGCCTGCAGCCATGAGCACGGGCACCGTGATATACTGTCTCTACCTGGTGAGTAGTTGTTCTGTCTCCTAGGTGGTTGTCCAGCCTACAATCACCAGCTACGCTCCCTATTCTTCTCTCTCTAGGCCCAGGCCAATTACTATCGCTGTTTTATCAAAGGCTTCTCTGCTCTTATAGCCCCTATCACGGCTATGACTAAGAAGGGGGCTAATCCCCATGTCTGGTCTACTGCAGCCCTATGGGCCTTTGAGGCTCTTAAAAAAGCCTTTTCCTTCGCACCCATCCTTAGATACCCTGACCCTCTGGCTCCGTTTATCCTTGAGGTGGATGCTTCGGAAACCACTGCTGATGCGGTTCTTTTCCAGAGGGCCCCTTCTACGGGTATAATACCTCTCTGTTCGTATTTCTCCAGGTGGTTTATGCCCTCAGAGAGGAACTATGACACCGGCAACAGAGAGTCCTTGACTGAATGGAGATATTGGTTGGAGGGTTCTCCACATGTGGTATCCATCCTAACGGACCACCAGAACCTCCAATATCTGGCCATTACTCAGTGAGTATCTGTTCTGCTTCTTGTATCTCTCTTGTACTCATTAAAGCAGCAACCTGCTACGCCTTCTGGGGTTACCTCTCCTCCAGGCGTTCTCTGGACACTTACAAGGGTGCTTAGGCCAGAACGTGACATTTAGAGTGCGCCAACATGACCGATCCTGTTGACTTGGCCCAGGTTGTGGCCCGTCAGGGTGCTCAGTTTGATCAGTGTGTCTAGCTGGTTATTCAGTTGAGTGCCAAGTGTGACTCCATGTTTACCCAGTTCCAACAGGGGCAGCTGCATGCTGACACGACACCTCCTACAGCTGGTCCTTTGGTTGCTCCATTCCAGGATACATCACTAGTTGGCTATCCACCGGTACGACTACCCCTACCCGATCGCCTTGACGGGTCCTCGACCAACCTTCGGGGTTTCCTCAATCAGTGCCTTCTGCACTTCCGAAGTCAACCAGGGTATTATGCGTCGGACGATACCCAGGTTGCCTTTATCGTCTCCCTGCTTCAAGGTACTGCTCTGGCTTGGGTGACACCTTTTGCTTGAACACCAATATCCTGTCTTGGCGTCTTTTGAGACCTTCATCACTGCTCTTCATTCAGTCTTTGGCACCCCAGGAAGACAGGCCAAAGCGGAGGCTGCCTTCCTTGAAATCCAACAAGGGTCCTGCTCCCTCCTGGAGTATGTGGTGGAGTTCCGCACTTGGGCCTATGACACAGAGTGGGACGATCGAGCCCTCAAGGCTGTGTTCAGAAACGGTTTTTCAGATCGCGTCAAAGACGATCTGACCACCCGCCCCATCCCGGATACCTTAGAGGGTCTAATTTCCCTCTGCTCCACTCTAGAACATCGCATCACAGAACGGCATTCTGAACGTGAACGTGATCGCTGCAGATGACCGGTGACCAAACCTCCTGTTCATCAGGCCCCTTGGTTTCAAACCCCTGTTACCACCCTGATGGCTTCTGAGGAGCCTATGGAGATAAGCCGAGTGTTCCACCTCTCCACCAAGGAGAAGGCCAGACGCAGATCGCTCGGTTTATGCCTATACTGTGCTTAATCCGGGCACATAGCCTCTTCTTGCCCGGTGAAACCGGGATACTCTCGGACTTAGGGTTAGGTGAGGAACCTACCCTAAGTCTCCTTTCCGTTCCCTCTACTACAACAAACTCATCATTCCTATCTGCCTGTCTTGGGCTAAAAAGACCATTGACTCATCAGTCTTTATTGACTCTGGGGCAGCAGGCCTGTTTATGGACGCCGACTTCGCTGTTCAGCACGTCATTCCATGTACGCCCAAGAAAGAAACCATACGTATCATCACCTTGGATGGCTTCCCGTTAGGGGCTGGTTACATCACCTGCACCACGGTTCCCCTTACCTTTTGGTTAGACCGTTCACATACCAAGATAGTCACGTTTGATCTCATCTCGTGCTTTTACAGCCCCATCATATTAGGTTACCCCTGGCTTAGGGAACATAATCCCTCTATCAAATGGAGGTCCGGTGCCCTTTCTTTCGCTAGACAGCAGGAGGGCTCCCCCAAATTCCTTGTTTCCACCTTGGACACCCCACCATCTTCTCTACTCGACACCTATGCGGCCTTTACAGATGTATTTATCAAGGTCAAGGCTGCTTCTTTGCCCCCGCATCAGGCCTATGATTACCCCTTATCGGTCCCAGAGACCAAAGTCCTTGAGGACTACATCAAAGACAGCCTTGTCAGTGGCTTTAGCCGGCCATCCTCATCCCCTGCTGGGGCTGGCATCTTTTTCGTATCCAAGAAAGATGTCGGTCTCCGTCCTTGTGTCGATTATCGGGGGCTCAATCACGCAGAAAAACTGCTACCCTTTACCCCTCATTCTGGAACTCCTACATCACCTCCGATGGGCTTGATACTTTGCCAAGCTGGATTTGAGGGGTGCCTGTAACCTGACCATACACGTTTTTATTGTTGGCTTGTTTGGCTTTGATAAAGCGGTTGTGAGAACCGCGAAACGCGTTAGCGTTATAGCCAGTTATTATTTTCTTTTAATAAATTTTAAACAAGAGCCCGTCTGCTGTCCGCTGTTTGTACCTTGTTTGGAGAATTTCAACAAAGAACTATAAGAGCGAGTGCCTCTAATGGAGAGGGGGTGTATTTCTCCGTTTGCCTTTGAGTCAGAGAACTTTGATACCAAAGCTCTGACATCTTCTAAATGTGAGTGCTTTTACAACTTTTATTGAGTACTTGAACATACTTATTTCACCATATGCGCCCCTGTTCCTGTTTTTGTCTTTTGTATATATATTTGTTACCGCTGAGGGGAGCGAGAGATTGAAGGGAGCTGCAGTGGAATTGGAACCCCCAGATTATACTGGTTGGAGACAGTTATCCATTCTCCTTCTGCTTGTTTAGTCAGTGTCGACATATGTCGTTTACTGACAACATTATCTTGTGAGTGTGCACTACAAGGGTGCGGTGGTGGTGATACATTTATTTTTTAGTTTGATATACACAAGGGGCACCCCTTGTTTTTCCCTTTCCTTTCTTCTGTTTTTACAGCTATAACCTGATCAGGATGAAGTCCGGAGATGAATGGAAGACGGCTTTTAACACCAGATTTGGTCACTATGAGTACATGGTAATGCCTTTTGGGCTCCGTAATGCCCCTGCCGTCTTCCAGAACTTCGGTAATTATATCTTCCAGGACCTTCTCCTGACCTTTGTGATAGTATATCTTGATGATATACTGGTGTTTTCTACCACTCTAGAGGAGCATCGTCGACACGTATCTCAAGTCCTAACCTGCTTACAGAAGAACCACCTTTATTGCAAGTTGGAGAAGTGCGACTTTGAGGCCTCCTCCTTACCTTTTCTGGAATACATCATATCAGTCGAAGGCCTCACCATGGACCCCCAGAAGCTTTCCTCCATTATGGACTGGCCTTTGCCACACAGCCTCAAAGCTGTGCAATGCTTCATTGGCTTTGCCAATTACTATCGCTGTTTTATCAAAGGCTTCTCTGCTCTTATAGCCCCTATCACGGCTATGACTAAGAAGGGGGCTAATCCCCATGTCTGGTCTACTGCAGCCCTATGGGCCTTTGAGGCTCTTAAAAAAGCCTTTTCCTTCGCACCCATCCTTAGATACCCTGACCCTCTGGCTCCGTTTATCCTTGAGGTGGATGCTTCGGAAACCACTGCTGATGCGGTTCTTTTCTAGAGGGCCCCTTCTACGGGTATAATACCTCTCTGTTCGTATTTCTCCAGGTGGTTTATGCCCTCAGAGAGGAACTATGACACCGGCAACAGAGAGTCCTTGACTGAATGGAGATATTGGTTGGAGGGTTCTCCACATGTGGTATCCATCCTAACGGACCACCAGAACCTCCAATATCTGGCCATTACTCAGTGAGTATCTGTTCTGCTTCTTGTCTCTCTCTTGTACTCATTAAAGCAGCAACCTGCTACGCCTTCTGGGGTTACCTCCCCTCCAGGCTTTCTCTGTCTGCTTACAAGGGTACTTAGGCCAGAACGTGACACTCCTACTAATAATATTGTTTGTCTTCACATAGTTTTGAATACTGTCAGTTAGTAACCCTTCTAATATCTTATCCACTATGAAAGTCAAACTCATAGGTCTATAATTTCCTTGTTTAGCTCTTGCCCCCTTTTTAAACAAAGGAACTACATCAGCTTTCCTCCAATCACAGGGCACTATGCTTGATGAAACTGAATCAATAAATATTTAGTATAACAGTCTTGCTATTACTGAACTAAGTTCCTTAAGTATCCTTGGGTGTATACCGTCAGGTCACGTGCTTTATTCACCCTAACATTTTCAAGTCTCTTTTTGACCTTGTCCTCAGTAAACCATGAACATGATGGAGGAAATTCCATGGTTTTGTCTTTTTGCTCATAGCCTGTCAAAGAATGTATTTAGGGTGTCAGCCATAGCCTTATCCTCTCTAATCAACTCACCTCTCTCAGCCTTAAGAGGACCAATACCAACCTTAACTTTTTTGTTATTAATATACTTGTAGAATTGTTTAAGGTTTTTCTTGCTCTAATTTGCAATATTTCTCTCATTTTCAATTTTAGCTAGCTTAATTGCTTGTTTGCAGATTTTATTACATTCTTTGTAATTTTTAAATTATGCATCTGACCCGTTTGAATTAAACACAGCCTTTTTCTTATTTCTCATTTCCCTGCAAACCTCATTATTAAGCCACATCGGTTTCACTTTAGTCCTCTTAAGGGATGGGTGAAAATTTCCAACTCAAACTGAAATCGTCGAAAAATGGCACTTTCCGATTGTTGAAAAATTTCCTGTGAAAAGTGCAGATTTTCCTCTATTTTCCCTCTTTTGTCGCCTAGCTCATTCCATTGAAATCAATGGGAACATAGAAGTTACACACAACACATAGCAAATATTATTTTATTTCCCAAAGACATAGTATAAAAGGGTCATGAGGGTGCCTGTGTTGGTGGGGTGTGGGGAAAGAATCAGATGAACAGGGGATTATTTTTGGGGGGTTGTTTACTGGGTTTGGGGGGCAGATAATACATCCTAAATAAAATACAATAAAAACCAAAAGACATGGTATAAAAGGAGTCTGAGGAGGGTGCCTGTGTTGGTGAATGAATGAATCATTTGAACAGGGAATTTGTTTTGGGGGGGGTTTCTTGACTGCTATTGGAGGGACAGTTAATAAAAAAATAAATCATTAAAATAAAATAAGACATTTGTATGTAAAGTGAGACAGGAACCCCCTGACATAAGCTGCCACTGGGATGGACTGATACTTGACTCGATAGAGTATTTTGTAGAGGATGATTTGTTTGATTTATTATTAGAGGCCTTTGTAGGACTTAGACTTATTAGAGACCCAATCCCTGAAGAAACATTAATTTTTAGGACTTAAGCTTGTTTGGCACAAGCCCTAAGGAAACACTGATTTGTAGGACTTAGACTTGTTTGAAACAACCCCCCCCAAAATTGTTTATTTTTTTTGTAGGACCATGTCTTTTTTTTCAAAGCACAAGCCCTAAGTAAAAAATAAAAATGCCCTACAGGCCTAATGCCAGCAGGTCATGTTGGCCAGTGGCCACTGTCAAATGTCCTTCTGAGTTCTGAGTTGCAACTGCTGTTCGTTCTGCTGTTGAGTTGTTTAAGTAACAGGATGATTAGGCAGCTGAAAGGGAATCAACAACAGAAGTAACATGGAAGATGTAGGATGAAGGTTCCACTTGCCACGACTGGCTCAAGTGATGCGCCTTAAATGTAGCCCCCAGTCTATGTGGAGAAAAGAAGAAGTTGGCCAATAATTCTTCTCCACCTGCCTCTCCTCCAAAATCTTGGGTGTGTTGTTATTAGAATATACATTTTTCCCTTGGGAACAGGAACTGAGGCTTCCATCAGCAACTGCAATGTGCACAGTGTGTGTGGTAAATAACATCTGGCGGCACAACTGTATCCAAACACCATAACACCTGAAACCAAGTACTACCGCTGTCACTATACCCCTTGTCCAGACCCTGCTAAGGACACATGACAACTTGCTGAAAGTTTAATAGTAATGATGAACCCTCCCTGACAGCATCTTAGCATATTCTGCAGGATGGAATCTCCTCAGATGCCACTTGATGCACTGCTTGCGATTCTCCTCCACCACACTGGCATGTGTGGTCAGTGCACCACACAGTGTGCAATGGGAAGAGACGAACTGCCACATCCTAACATCAACTGAGTGGCTATCATTTGGCGGGAAAAATAAGGATGAATGAGGTGAATTGGCAGAAGATGTAGTTACCCTAGAAGGTGATGGCGAGCTAGTTGTTTCACTCATCATAGAACTTCCAGTCTCTGCCTGGGTGGTTCTATCCCTCCTCCTCTTTGATCTCTGCCTCGCCTCTTGTTGCCTTTCTGGAGAGTCAGGGACACCAAAAGCGGTGCTTGATTTCTGTGGTGGGTGTTTGTCTTTAACATGTTTGGAGTAAATGTCATGGTGTCTGTGCTTCATGTGTGATACCAGGGAGTATGTGCCAAGGTGTGTTCCCTCCTTTCCTCTTCTCACCGACTTATCACAAATTGTGCATAATGCTGTTGCTGATGACTGCACTGTGCCTGCCCCAAGAGAAAAATAGTCCCACACCCGTGATGACTTAAGGGGAAGGGAACAGATAGAGAAGAATGACCTCTTTCTTTTTCTCCTCCAAATTCCCCTTCTTTTTCTGTTGTAGTGGATAATGTTGCTGCTTTTGCTACTGCTGCCTCATATTCAGCACTGTAACTAGGACCAAGAATATTGCTGCCACTGGCAAGTGGAAACTGCCCTAGTCCCACATCACTTGTTAACCCCATTCCCACTGTGTCCATGGTGGCCTGTTGCACACTTGCTTGCTCCTCAACATCCTGCTGCCCTTGCAACTCAGCAGCAGTTGAAAATTCCTCTAATTCCAAAATCTCACCGCTAGTGGTGGTGGTAATGCCCATCCTTCTCAGATTCTACTAAAAAGGCCATCAATGTCTCTTCCACCCCAGCTTCTCCAGCATCATCATCACCACCCCCACTTGTTTGTACGTGCTGCTGCTCTATTCCAGACATCTCACTGCTGCTTGGAGAAGGTGATGAGCAATGTGATAGAGGGTCCCTTAATGTCACACTTCCCATTTTATTTTGACCTGAAGAAAAAGGCAGAATAGCAGCAGTAGCAGCAGGCACAGGCAGCTGATCTGTGCTCCTGCTGGTGGTGGTATTAATTCTGAGTCTGCTCTCCTCCCCAAACACCATTTCTGGCCTCTTCAGGATCATGTTCCTCCTGGACACTGTAGTGAAGGGAAGGTGAGGAGGACTCCCAGAGCCAGACGAATGGTGTGGGCTCCCTTGACCACTAGTCTGGAGTTGGACGCTCTCAAATGTTTCCCCTACCACTCCGGCTGCTTCACCATTACTGCTACTACTACTACTACTAACACCAACCACATCAAGTTCAGCTGCAGAGTCTTCCTTTCATTCTCACAGTCACTAGTGATATGAAGATATTGTTGATTACCCCCTTCTTCACTCCTAACGCTAACAAGCTGCTGGATCTTAGTAGCAGTAGTACTAGCACTGGCAGGACTGATTGAGCATGGCAAATGTGATTTAGGGTCCCTTGCTGTCACACTTGGCATCATTTTCTCCTTCTCTCCTGAGTACTACAAGAAATACTAGCAGCAGGTAAAATATTGGTGGCAGCAGGTTCAGCACTGGCAGCAGGTTCAGCACTGGCAGCAGGTACAACACTAGTGGCTGCAGGTATAGCAGTGGTGGCACTGGCAGCAGGGGCAGCACATATGGCAGCAGGTACAACACTAGTGGCTGCAGGAACAGCAATATTGGCACTGGCGGCAGGGGCAGCATGTCTTGCAGCAGGCACAGGCAGCTGACCGGTCCTGCTCTCACTAGTACTACCCTTTTCTCCCTCTCTTCCCATTCCCTTTTCTCCCTTCCTTCCCATTCCCTTTTCTCCCTCCCTTCCCATTAAATCCCCCAAGATCCCTAGGGGTGATTTAGGGGGACTGGAAAGCATTGGTTCAGTACTGCTAGTCACTTCCTCCACCTTTTCCTCAGACTCAGTGGACACAAAATAAGGATACTTCCAGTTTCTCCATGTGCTGCTCATAGTGATAGCAGTCACTGTGAGAATTTCCTGCCTCAATTTTGACAAAATATCACAGAAGAACAGCACAGTACATCTATCTCGCTCTGTAGCTGTTTCTATTGTGTCTGCCTTCTGCAAATACGTCACGTATTTATAGCGGAAATACGAAAACAACATAAATCAATGGGCAGAAACTTTCTAGCCATTGAAAAAATGGAGAAAGATTTTGGCCAATGGGCGAAAGATGCAAAAATTTTAAGCGCTAGTTTTAAAGCGGATTTTGCCTCGTAAAAGCAGATAACAATGTGTTTTCGAGAAATTTCTCGCGGGAACATGGCGACAACTTTTGCCCATCCCTAGTCCTTTTGTGCTTATTTCCAATGGTACATATTGACGCATATATTTGTCTAAGAGCATTTTAAACACATTACATGATTCCTGTGCATTTTTATCATTGAAAATTACGTCCCACTGAATATCGTTTAATAGCTTTGTAAAATTTACCTTTTTAAAATTGAATGTTTTGGTTAAACCCTTGCTATTTTGATTCCCATAAATTTCAAGGGATACCATATTGTGGTCACTGCTGCCCAAATGTTCCCTTACTTGTATACTGTGTTTATCATGTCAGAATTGTTTGAGACCACTAGGTCAAGCAAGACCTCTTTTCTACTTGACTCCTCTACTAGTTGGGACATAAAATTATCATTAATCATACATAAAAAATGTTTCCCTTTGTTGTGCCTGAAATCATATTTCTCCAGTCAATTTCAGGAACGTTGTAATCTCCCATTATAATTACCTTTCCTGACCTTGAAGCCTTTTTCATTTGCAGTAAAAGTTGGGCTTCCTCAAACTCCCTAATATTAGGTGGCTTGTAGCAACTTCCAGCTAACATATTTTTATTGTGTGTCCCCGGTGTGTATTTTAACCCACAGGGCCTCTGCATTTTAATTGGACCCTTCACTTATATCTTCCCTTTCACTAGGTTTTAAGGTATGATTTACATATAGGCATACCCTCCTGCCCTTTTATTAACCATATCCCTCCTAAAAAGTGAATAACCCTCTAGATTGACGCTAAGTCATATGTATCATCTAACCAAGTTTCAAACACACCAATTAGATAAGCATCATCAGAGAAATCCACACCATCACATGATGGTTACTGTGGAACACAAAACATATCACTTGACAGGCAATTCATGCAAAGAACAGCAAGCTACTGAGTGATGCACAGAGGTTCTGCAGGAAATGTCTGTGAATCATGGAGTTGTCAAAACAACAGGAGTTGTGTGATGAGAAATCATGGATGAGATGAATCATATGTGATAGACTCCCATCACACGTGAGTTGAACTACAACAACAGGGGAGCATAGTGGTTGCTCAAACAAGCTATCTAATGTGTGTTGTGTTTAACAGGGCAAAAAATTATGAACACACTGTGGGGTTGGATACCAATGCAGTTGAAAACTTGTTTGTTGTAGCTCTCACTTTTCTCTTGAAGGGTATGTTGTATGTCCTATGTTGTATTTCCTCACCAATGATGCTGTTAATAGGTACAATGGAGTCCAAAACTAGAGTAGGCCAGTGACAACACCAGAAATCTATTTGGCTGGAACAGTGCTAACGTGCTTTAACAGATGAGAGTTGGTACTGTGTTAGCTGTAGAAATTTAATATAGTCAAGTTGATACCTTTATTGGCTAACTAAGCAGATTTAGGATTAGGGGTGGATGAAAAGTGAGAAAAAATTTCTGCATGACTTTTTGCGAAAATGGACGATTTTTCGCTTTTTTCTCGAAAGTTTTCTCTTTTTCTCCAATGCAAAATGTTCTTACTTTTCGACTATTCCAGTAAATTTTTTGCCTATTCCAACACATTATTCTCCTATTCTAACACATTTTTCACTTAGTCTAACATTTTCCGCCTATTCCAACACATTTTCTCTTATGTTTAATATGGTGCAACATTTCCCAGCACAATATTACTTCTTCTGAGGGCTGTAGTGGAGAACTAAGTAGCTGGAAGTCAAAGCTGTGAGTAATGCAGCAATATATACCTTGAAAAATGTGTTAGCATGCAGAATGCCTTTGTCCTTTGCCCACAACAATGACTTCCTGCTTAAGTGACACTGGCACATATTCATGATGATCAAGTGATTAAAAAAAATAAAAATAAAATACAACCTACAATGTGGCAAATGTGTATGGTAGTAGTGATGGGGGACTGGCATAGTGTGATTGGTGGGATCTTGACAAACTGCATTTACCTCAGGGAGGAGAGGGATCATCATCATTTATTGCACATTATGCAGCAACAATTGCTTCAGTCAATTTTTGCACTAACATTTTACTCCCAAGTGCACTTGCTAGACATTAGTCAACTACTGTGTGTGTTTTTACTCAAAATTGATGGTGTGATATCTTGCCTTGGCCCTCAACAAAATTCTCAGTGTTGTCTGTAGTCTATAATGTCTGCCTCAGTCACAGAGCTCCCAGTCAGCTGTCTAATATATTTATTTGTTTAATTATTTATGTTTTTTTTCTTATTTATTTATTTATTTTTAAGTTGTCCACCATATCTTATCACCGTTAGTCCTAAAATATATTTATATAACTAAAACACAAAATCAACAACTTCTTTCCCCAGACTTCCCCAGCTTAGAGACAATAAAAGTAAAATCAGAAAGCAATTTGGACCCCAGCTGCCTGTGTCTTGCCAGTCAGTCACAACAAATTTTGGGGTATTTTGGGTCAACCTCATTCCTCCCTTCTTATCCCCATTGTTCCCCCTAGACACCCCTACTACAGAGAACAAATGTCCTATCTAAATGATTCCGTAAAATTAAGCTTCAATTCCCCTCTATCTCAAAAACATGCTGCTCTCTCCTCTAACAAACACAAAATGGCATGCTGTGAGAGCCTGGCAGCCTTTTATATAGCTGTATAAAACTTTTGTGAGGTGTAGAAAAAATTTTCTACCCATTGATTTCAATGCAGTGAGCTAGGTGAAAAAAGTTGGGAAAAGCAGAAAAGAAAAACATTTCGCGGGAAATTTTTTTGCCAAGCGGAAAGTGTCATTTTTTGCCAATTTCAGTTTGAGGCAAAAATTTTCACCCATCCCTATTTAGGATGCAAGCTTTTAAGACCCGTTAGGTCTTTTCCCCAGGATGACATGCATAACATGCTTGAGGAAGAGAGCAAACAGGTCTTGAAAGCTTGCATTCTCATTCTGCTTATTTAGCCAATAAAGGTATCAACTTGACTGTATTTACAACATGTGCCTTAGCTGCATTTGTGACATGCTTGGGATTTAAGCCTAACTTTGTCTTATCAGCCATGTATGAGGTGTAGGGATCACAGAACAGTCACTTTGTGTGGGCTTGGATGGACTTAGGGAGGGGATGTGATGCCAGATAACTGAAATAGTCCATTCTTGAACAATGTTCCTGTAGTAAGACAGGGTGGCATTCAATCTCCACCTTCATATTCGATTCTCATGGCTATATATGGTAGCTCCATTAGAGGCATGTGAGGGATCACTTTGTACAGCATGCAACAACCAACTGCATTGTTGTTGGCTCATTCTAACTTTAACAAAAGTGGGTCTCTGTGGGTTCCAAACCAGGACATCACCTGGTGTTGTTAGTGCATCCTCAAATGAGGTCAGTGAGTAAGGATGACAATACATTGGCTACATGGTACAGAGGAACGTATGTTCAGCAGACATGTGGAGCAGGTCTTGTTCAGAATAACATCACTGCTGAGGAACACTGATATTCCACATTGCTTGCAATGGGTATCCTAACACCTGGAATGCTATAAGTTCTCCAGTACATTGCAAAGTGGGAACACGGTGACAACTTTCGCCCATCCCTAGTCCTCTTGTGCTTATTCCCCAATGGTAAATATTGACGTGTATGTTTGTCTAAGACCATTTTAAACACATTACATGATTCCTGTGCATTTTTATCATCCAGGCTGTGGACAAATCATTGGTGGCATTTCACTTTCCCCAGAAAATGTTTTGGATAAGCCTATGGATAAGCAAATATTGAAGGCCTGCATTTATTGGGCGGATAAGTCCGTCTCAGTTCCATTGTTACTGGATACGTGGGCTGTTGGCTGCTTTACTGATGCAGAATTTGCAGCCAGTAATAAAATTCCATTGCAGTCTCTTGCTTCTCTTCTGGCCATGGAAGCCATTAATGGTAGACCCTTGCAGCCCTCACACATTATGCATGAAACCGCTGTGCTAAACCTGAGGGTGGGTGCCCTCCATACCAAAACTCTGAAATTTCAGGTGATTAATTCTCCACATTATGCCATCATCCTGGGGTTGATTGGCAGACGTGTGGTCCCCACAATGTACTAAGTCTTGTCTGTCATGTCCTATAAGACTTACTCACGCTATTGCTCCACTCCTTCCGGAGGAGAATGACACATTTAAGGACGTCTTTAGTGAAAATCAGACCGGGGCCTTACCACCACATAGTCCGTAAGACTGCTCTTTGGAGCTTTTACTTGGTACTATGCCCTCCCTTATCTGTTGAGGAGAATAAGGTCATGGAGGATTATGTTTCTAATGCGCTGGCCAGAGGCATAATTAGTAAATCCGCATCCCCCCTGTTGCTGGATTTTGTTTTTATTAAGAAAAAGGACGGAGAGCTACGTCCGTGCATTGACTTTCGTGGTCTAAACAAACTGTTGGTTAAAAATGCATATCCCATACCTTTGATTACTGAACTCTTCGACCATGTTAAAGGGTCTATAGTATTCACAAAACTTGATCTGAGAGCCGCTTACAATTTGGTGGAAATAAAAGGGCATGAGTGGAAGACAGCTTTTAATACTTGGAGCAGGCACTATGAATATTTGGTCATGTCCTTCTGTTTCTGCATTGCCTCGGCTGTCTTCCAGGAGTTCATCAACGACGTCTTAAGAGAACTCCTACAAAGTTGCATGGTTGTTTATTTGGATGACATCCTCATTCACTGTCCAACATTGGAGATCCATCGCTCTGATGTATCCAAAGTTTTGAGCCTATTATGTGAGAACAATTTGTTCTGCAAGCTGGAGAAGTGAGAATTTCATAAGCCCCAAGTAACATTTCTGGGGTACATCATTTCAGCTTCCGGGTTCGCCATGGACCCTCAAAAGTTGTCCGCGGTACTAGAATGGCCTCGTCCTATGGGACTCTAAGTGATCCAAAGATTTTTGGGATTCGCAAATTACTACAGAAAATTCATAATGTCAGAGACTTTGTCCTGGGGAAGCATACAGGGTTAATTCTAATTGTAGAAATTAACTGAAATTCTATCGAGGAGATGTTCAAATTACCTCATGTTTGAACAATGGCCAATTGATCCAAGGTAGGGAGTGAAAATAACTGAATGTCAGTTTAATGGCAGATTGATATTCAGTTGGAGACAAAATGGCTGAGAAAGATGTAATCCTATGTGAGAAAGGCTGGTAGAATGACATGTTTATGGGGTCGCTGATAACCTTATGATCTCTCTCAGTCTTGACGAAAGCCATATGATCTGCCACATGTAAAATTCTAATATAGAGTAATAGCGCCACCTGCAGCCTTTATATTTTAAAATACTCATAATGTTTTTATTTATATTTGATTAGCATAAGATATGAGTATCCAATCAGGTCTGACTGATGATGTCATGGTATAATGAGATGGATCTTTGTCCAATTATTAGAAAAAGGTGGGGATTACTGATAAGGCAAACATTGCTAATATAATGAAAAAGATTCTTAGTTCAGGGTCCTTCACCTCCTGAAAAAGAAAAGGTCCTTCACCTCCTGAAAAAGAAAACTCTAGATTCCTGGCAAAAGAAGGCTTTGCTGATTAAACACATGATCCTGCCATCTCACAGAGAAATACAAAGAAATCTTGATTGGTAACTATATCATTTATTCATTTAGATTCATTTAATCCAGAATTTCATAATTTTCCTTCTGTTTGAAGAAACTTAAATAGTCTTATAATTGTCTTAAGTGGACTGGCCAACCATTTGGGATAATTTATAATAAGCTAGATTTAGCTATTAAATTCTGGAAGTAATAGAATATATATATATATATATATATATATATATATATATGTGTGTATGATTATTGGGAATTGAGATATTTTGCCAATCAGTGTAATACAGTATATAGCGGGGGTTATCTATATTAGCTAAGTCTTGGTATTCCTAGAGTAATATTTTGTGGTTCTGGGAAGATTATAATAGTTAATATTTGATACAGGATATTCTTTGAATCCAGTTATTAACCCTTTAACCGCTATTTGTCTGTTGTTAGTGGTGTTTTCTTTGGAATTCTCTGTATATGTGCTAGGCTTATATTTTGTAAATTGGAGGTATTAACTCAATAGACAAAATAACTGCTGGGTGTGGCATCTATTTTAAACGTGTGGATTAACCCTTGGAGTGCCTATAGGTTTTATATATGTTGCTGTAGTCAAAATTATGAGAAATGTTGCATGAAGTAATTTTAAGTAGATTATTTGTGTGATTTTGATTGACTATATTAATTGCAATTTATATATTTTATTCAGAGGTATTCAATATTGAATTCAGTAGATAATTAAATTATAGTGATTTAAATCTGGGATTCTATTCCAGTTATTCCCTAAATTTGATTATTATTGATATATGATACAAGGAATTGTTAGAGGAATTATTTAATTAATCTCACAATACCCCTTACATCATATTTGGCATAGTTTATACAGTTTCAGGGGCAGAGGTATTAAGAGACACTGCGGCCAACTGTATTATATTAATTGTAACAATCAATTAACCTGTTCTATGCTGCTGAATGCAATTATTGTTATTATACCTCTGAATATACCTATGTGTGGTTAACCCTTGCACCGCTGGTAATCTTTATGATAATAAGTGTGGTTTGATTTTCTATGTACTTTTTATAATTGCTAATCACTTATATATATTTCATTGTATATATATATTGTATTTTAATAAAATATATATATTTTTGCACAAATATGAAGGATTGATTCTGGTGATCAATTTGTTACTGTGAAGTAGCGTGTCAGTACATATTAAAGATAAAGTTCTCTGAGTGGTTCTCTGTTTTAACCCTTTGGATATCTTCATATAAATAGCCCGACAATAAAAACTTCTCTACAATTGTCAAACCACTTACCGACATGACTTGTAAAGGTGCCAAAGTCTCTGAATGATCCCAGACAGCTATCATGGCTTTTGAAAATCTGAAGGCAGCTTTTGCTGCAGCTCCAATATTGGTGCACCCCAGTCCCTCCCTGCCCTTTACCCTGGAGGTTGACGCATCCGAGATTGGAGTGGGCACCCTGTTATCACAACGTTCAGCTCCTGGGGAGGCCTTGCACCCTTGTGGATATTTCTCTAGAAAACTGTCCAAAGCAAAGATGGTATATCAAATAGGAGACAGAGAGATACTGGCTATTATCCTGGCTCTGAAAGAATGGAGTGACCTCTTGGAGGGCACTAAATCTCCTATTCTAATTTTGACTGACCACAAGAACCTCATTTACCTTTCTGAGGGTAAGCGTTTGTCTTCCAGGCAAGCCAGATGGGCACTGTTCCTTTCCCATTTTAATTTTGTGGTCTCATATCTTCCTGGCTCTAAAAATGTTAAGGCAGTAATTTTGTCTCACCAGTTTTGCATGCCTTCCAGGTAGGAGGTTCCTCCTTCCCTGATCATTCTGGCTGTATCATGGTGCCCGTGATTCCCTGTCAGTCACACTGATGGTACCTGTGCATTGGAGCAGGCTGATTGACCCGCCCAGGATGTTCCTTTATATACTGGGCCTATGACATCTGCCTGATGTCCTTTTGTGGTGTTCCTGAGGTTAAGCCTTCTCGCTGTGTTACTGCGTTCCTGTGTACCGACTCGGCTCGTCTGACCATTCTCTGTTCCTGCCCTGTGATTGGACCCTGCTCTGGCTGACGTTCCTGTTCCGTTGATCGACCCGGTTTACCTGACGTTCCTGCTCCGTGATTGACCCGGCTTTGGCTGACGCTCCTGCTCCGTGATTGACCCGGCTTTGGCTGACGTTCCTGCTCCGTGATCGACCCTGCTTTGGCTGACGTTCCTGCTCCGTGTATCGACCCGGCTCGCCTGACGTTCCTGATCCGTGATTGTCCTGATCCCGGTTGATGCTTCCTGTTCATCATTGGCTTCCTGAGTTCCGGTGTATCTGGTTGCCTGCCGGCGACATTCTGAACTATATCTAGTGGTGCGCTGTTCAATCACTCTCAGTTGAGCTGTGCTGTTGCCTTCGTTTACCGAGCTGTTGTAGCCTTGCTGAGCGGCTTCTCCGTGTCCGAACCTGCCCTATACCTTACTGTGTGTGTTGCCTCCATTATTGAGCCTCAGTATACTTGCCAAGCTAACACATACGATCCGAGCCATTTACACGTACTGAGCCGTGCCTTGTGACCTAGCCTATCCATTACACAGCAGAGCTGTTCCGTTCCGGTATGTGGCTGTACCGTGGTTGCATCTCCCGGTGCTAGTGGCCTCCCTGTGTGCTCTCGCAGTGTGGTTCCATAACGGCACCGGAAGGGTGTCTGGGCTCTGTTCGTTGCTCAAAGTGTATTGTCATCCATCGCACTACCTGTGCGTGGCTCGTTGTAGCTGGTGCAGTGTCGACTCCGATTGGCACCCTGTGGGTGGCCTGGCTCTCATCTCATTTGGGCACACAGAAGTATTCCAGTTGCATGTGATAAGGGCGATACAGATTCCGTTCTCTTGCTCTGCAGTGGCGTTTATCCATCACACTCCTCTAGGAGTTATTACTCAGCTCTGGTTACATTTGTGCAGTCTCATTGGGCGTCCTCGTAAAAAGCTATATGAGAGTGATTTGTACAAGCCTGCTAACTAGCCGAGAGCACCTTCAGAGACTCATAGGTTCAGCTGGGCGTTGTCTGCTTACCATCATTGTGACTGATCAGTGGTCTATGCATTAACCCTTGTTCACCCAGTTCTACAGTGCTATACTGCATATTATTGTACTTACTCCTGTTTTACTTCTGTCTGTCTATGCCATACCTGGCCCCCAGGGGCGCTATACCTGGTTTTCATTTCAATAAAACTGTGTTTTTACTTAAACCTTGTCTGAGTGTCAGAAAACCGTAACAGGCTGATTGTATCCTTGCCACTATACGAACCTGTATTAGCAGCCCAAGCTTTAGCTCCTGCTGAAAAGCCTGATGGACGATGCTTTGTTCCGGCACAGTTGCGCATAAAGCTGTTGGAAACCTATCACGCCTCAAAGATTGCTGGCCGCATTGGTCGCGACCAATTGATCTGGTCCTTATCTCGAGTATTCTGGTGGCCTAGTCTCCGATCCGATTGTGCTGCCTTCACTGCTGCCTGCACAACCTGTGCTCAAAATAAGTCACCCCGACATCTGCCGGTAGGTTTGCTCTAGCCAGTGGCCAACAGGGAACATCCCTGGTCCCATCTATCTATCGATTTTAGGGTCGACCTTCCAAGTTCCATGGGCGGTACAGTCATACTGATGATTGTGGACAAATTTTCTAAGATGGCTTACTTCATGCAACTTAAAGGCTTACCATCATTGGAATTGGTGGTGGTATTCCCTAGGGAGGTTTTCCGACTCCATGGCATACCCAAGGTAATCGTGTCCGATAGAGGAAGCCAATTCGTGTCCCAATTCTGGAGGTGTTTCTGTGCTCAAATGGGAATTCAACTGGCTGTAACTGTTTTTTAAGACACTCAGACTAGCTGGTAGAATAAAACACAGTTTTATTAAATGAAAATTAAGATGAAAGATCACCCTCTACAGGCAACACAAAATAATAGCGAAATATTGACAGATATGCCCCCACAGGCCCAGTATACAGAAACAGAGTTATCACATATACTGTCTCAGGACAGGCACACAGTAGTGAAACAAATCAAGGGTTAAATGCAATAGTTAGTCAGTCTCTGTTGTGGTGTTTGGCACGCCCAAGAGCAGCTATAGGTGTGGATGGTGCAACACCTAAAGTTCTAAAGGCTGGGAAGCTGCTAGGCAGTACTTGACCAGAGGTAGAATCAGCAGAAAAGTTGCACAGAATAGCCCCCACAGGCGCAGCAACGGATAAAACTTAATCTGCAAGTGCGAGAGTCGGTAGCCCCCACGGGCATAACAACGGTAGTAGCTTGCACTGCAAGAGCTTGCAAATAGCCCCCACGGGCGTAATAACGGAGACCAACTGCACAGGGATATTTTGAGCCAATAGCCCCCACGGGCGTATACCGGAGACAACCTGCAAGAGCTTGAGCCAGTAGCCCCCACGGGCGTAACAACGGAGACCACAATATGCTGCAAACGATGAAGCCAATAGCCTCCCACCGGCATATACCGGAGACCACCCTTTGCTGCAATAGCTTGAGCCAATAGCCCCCACGGGCATAAACCGGAGAACCCAGCGTTTGAATAAGAGCCAATAGCGCCTCTACCGGGCGAGTTAACGAACTCGACTACTCTGCGGTTGACAGGGTGAGTGTAACGGTTTTCTGACACTCAGACCAGGGTATGAAGTAAAAACACAGTTTTATTGAAACAGGAATGTAAAACAATGCCCCTACGGGCCAGTACAGGAATAACAGTAATGGCAATACTGACAAAGTGAATGCACACAATGGTAGGGATATGTGCTATGTATAGATGGGGAATAACCCCCAAGGGGTTAACAGGTGCAATAGGAGAAATATAGTCAAGATTGGCCAACGCCCAGGATATATAGCAGTCTCTGGAACACAGTCTCTCAGTAACTGAATAGGAGTAAAGTGTCTGCACTGAATTCACTCTCAAGTTGGAATAGGAATGCGCACCAATGCCCAGAGCTGAGCCAATACCACCTCTGTGGGCTTAAGAGGAATGCTACTGCCAACGCTGAAGTAACCAGAACCAGAATCACCCTTAAATGGAAATAGTAGTAACCCTGCGTGTGCCAATTGGATAGTGCCCTGACACCCCTTGGGTGCCTATACTGACGGTTACTGCACAAGCTGTAAAGAGCCGGCGCACTGGGAAGTGCAGTGCATAGCGTACCCTCTAGCGTATGTAGGCCGGAGCCAGAACACCCCTCCGGTGCCGTTCTCAATTCTCACAGTAGGAGCGAACAGACTACCAGACTCCGAACACCGGGCAGACAGTGCTCTGAGGGAGGATAATAGGCAGTAACAGAGGTACTCAGAGGAGAGGCTCAAATTAGTAACCGTATGCTTGGCAAGTGATATAGGAGGCACGAGACCGGAGACTACAGGCACTGCAAGGGTTAAGTGGTTCTGTACTGGAGCGAGCACCTTAGCAACCAGCAGAAGGCAAAGCAATCTCAGGCTACAGCTAGACGGTAGTGAGAGGAACAGTGAGTCACTAAAACAGTTCAGAATGTCGCCGGAGCGACCTGAGTGATACTGGAACACCGGAACAGCAGACAGGACCGGAGCGGCAACCGGAACAGGATCAACACTGCAGCAGACACCACAGCCGAAGAACGGATCAATCACGGAGCAGGATCACCAGCCAGAACCGGGTCAAATCACGGAGCAGGGTCATCAGCCAGAACCGGGCCAAATCACGGAGAAGGGCCGCCAGCCAGAACCGGGGCAATCACGGAGCAGGGTCGTCAGCCAGAACTGGGTCAAATCACGGAGCAGGGTCATCAGCCAGAACCGGGTCAATCACGGAGAAGGGTCGTCAGCCAGAACCGGGTCAATCACGGAGCAGGGTCGTCAGTCAGAACCGGGTCATTCACAGAGCAGGATCAGGAGAGGAGTCAAATAAGCCGGGTCGGTACACAGGAGACACTGGAATTCAGCAACGAGGCGCAGGAACAGGAACACCACAAAAGGGCAACTGACAAGTGCCCAAACTCCAGCATATAAAGGCACATCCTGGGCGGGCCAATCAGCCTCCTCCAATGCACAGGCAATTCAGTCAAGATTGACAGAAAAACACGGGGACCGTGATAGTACCCCCCTCTCAAAGACCCCCTCCCCTGCTGGGGGGTCTAGGTTTCTGAGGATATTTAGAGTGAAAGTTGCGCAACAATCGTGGAGCATGGAGATCCTTGTGGTCTACCCAAGAGCGCTCCTCAGGCCCATACCCTTTCCAGTGGACCAAATATTGCACCTTGCCTCTAAATCTCCTGGAGTCAATAATGCTCTGAACTTCGTATTCCTCTTGGCCCTGCACATCCACCGGCCCAGGAACCACCGGAGTGGTAGTATAGCGGTTGCAAACCAAGGGCTTTAATAATGACACATGGAACACATTGTGAATACGCATAGTATTAGGAAGTTCCAATGCGTATGCCACAGGATTGATCTTGCGAATAATCTTAAATGGCCCAATGAACCAGGGGGCCAGTTTGTTCGAAGGCACTTGCAGGTTGAGATTCCTGGAGGAAAGCCATACCCTGTCCCCAACCTGGAAGGAAACCGCTGGCAGTCATCTGCGATTGGCATGCCGCTGATGTCTGTGGAAGGACTGACTGAGTGACCTTTGTACCTGTGCCCAAGTGGTGCGGAGCTGCTCCATGTGCTCATCCAGAGCCGGAATCTGTTGGGACTGAAATGAGTCTGGGAGTAGACAGGGCTGGAACCCATAATTAACAAGGAATGGAGAGCTCCCAGACGATGAATTAACCGCACAGTTCCTGGAGAACTCTGCCCACGGCAACAAGTCGGCCCAGTTATCATGATGGTTAGTCACAAAGCAGCGTAAGAACTGCTCCAGTCCCTGATTGGCACGCTCGGTGGCTCCGTTGTTCTGGGGATGGTAGGTGGAGGAAAAGGACAATTGAATACCTATCTGGCCACAGAATGCCCTCCAGAATCTCGACACGAATTGACTCCCCCGGTCAGACACTATCACTCTGGGAACCCCGTGCAAGCGGAATACTTTTCTGTCAAAAATTAATGCCAATTCCTGGGCCGAAGGAAGGCCAGAGAGGGGCACGAAATGAGCCATTTTAGAGAACCTATCCACCACCATCAGGATAAATGTATAGCCCTTGGAACTCGGCAGCTCTCCCAAGAAATCAATAGAAATGTGGGACCAAGGACGATCACCATTAGGCACTGGTTGGAGCAGTCCCACTGGGAGATGTCTGGGAGTTTTGGCATGGGCACAGGTGGCGCAAGCAGCAGTAAATGCAGAGCAGTCAGCCTTCAGCGAGGGCCACCAGAATGTTCGTGATAATGACCATGCCAACTGATCTCTGCCAATGTGCCCAGCTGCCTTAGATGAGTGATAGGTCTCAAGTAACCTGGTACGGAAAGGCTTGTCCACAAAACACTTGCCAACTGGGGTTTCAGGAGGTGCCCGAACTTGTGACGCCAAGATTTGCTCTCCCAGTGGTGAAATGATTCTGGTACGAATAGTAGCCAGGATCCTATCTGGCTGAATTATGGGAACCGGGGCCTCATCCCTCTCAATGTCTGTGCAGAATTGTCTAGACAGAGCATCTGCCTTAATATTCTTGGACCCTGGCAAGTACGACACTATGAAATTAAATCTGGACAGAAATAGGGCCCATCGAGCTTGGCAAGATGACAGCCTTTTGGCCTCGGATAGGTAAATCAAGTTCTTATGGTCCGTGAGGATTAACACTGGGGTTCTTGTGCCTTCCAGAAGATGTCGCCATTCTTTTAATGCCAAGATGATAGCCAACAATTCCCTATCACCAATTTCGTAATGGCTCTGGGCACTAGACAGTTTTTTGGAAACGAACCCACACAGCCTCAGGTTACCCCCCCTCCTTGGGGCGTTGGGAGAGAACTGCCCCTACCCCAAACTCGGAGGCATCTACCTCTAGCGTGAAAGGCAGGGTGGGTTTAGGGTGGGACAGTATAGGGGCAGATGCAAACGCCTTTTTGAGGGTTTCAAAGGCCATCTCAGCTGCCTCAGACCATTGAGAGGGATTTGCACCCTTATGCGTCAGGTCAGAAAGAGGTTTTGTAATGGTAGAAAAGTTCTGAATAAATTTTCTGTAATAGTTGGCAAAGCCCAGAAACCTTTGGATAGCTTTTAACCCCTTGGGTCGTGGCCATTGTAGGACTGCAGCCAACTTCTCTTGGTCCATAGCTATGCCATCCTTAGATATGACAAAACCCAAGAAGGGTACCTGGGAACAGTGAAATTCACATTTTTCTAGTTTGCAGAACAATTTGTTCTTGCGTAATCGGAGCAATACCTCCGAAACATCCTGGATGTGCTGGGTTAAATTAGCAGAATGGATCAATATATCGTCCAGGTACACAACCACACAAGACTGTAACATGTCGTGGAGGATATCGTTAATGAACTCCTGAAATACGGCAGGTGCATTACATAACCCAAATGGCATAACTAGGTATTCGTAGTGGCCTGACCTAGTATTGAATGCCGTCTTCCACTCATCACCGGCCCTTATCCTTATTAGGTTATAGGCGGCACGTAGATCGAGTTTCGTAAAGATAGAGGAGCCTTTCAACCTGTCAAATAACTCTGTGATGAGCGGAATGGGGTATGCATTTTTGGACATTAGCTTATTGAGTCCACGGTAGTCAATACACGGTCGTAATTCGCCACTTTTCTTTTTCACGAAAAAGAACCCTGCACCTGCCGGAGAGGATGATTTACGAATAATCCCTCGTCTGAGGGCATCCTCAATGTACTCCTCCATGGCCCTAGTCTCCTCACAGGACAAAGGGTACGTCCTGCCCCTCGGTGGCACCACTTCCGGGGGCAAATCAATAGCGCAATCATATGGCCGATGCTGCGGCAATGCGCTAGCCTCACCCTTACTGAATACGTCACTGAATTTGCTGTATTCAGCTGGCACAGGTACACATAATCTTGACTGGATGAGATAGACAGTGACCAGAGCAGTGATTGGACCATGACTTAATTTCACACGTTTGCCAGTCAAACTGGGGATTATGCAGCATTAACCAAGGGAACCTCAGAATGACCGCATGATGGGGTGAATGAATAATCTGGAAACAAACCTCCTCCTTGTGGAGGACCCCAACAGACATAGTGAGGAGAGTAGTCTCCATGGTGATAAGAGCTGGTTCTAGAGGTCTGCCATCAATAGCCTCAATGGCTAGCGGAGTATCTCTTTTAGACAGAGGAATATTGTGTCTTTCAGCAAATGCCCTGTCCATGAAATAGCCTGCTGCGCCAGAATCTACCAGGGCTAGTACCTCCACAGCTTGGTCGCCTAGGAGAAAACTCAACGGTATGGTGGGTTTCTTGGAACTAGGATCTGGGGATGATTGTACACCACCTAGGGCCTGTCCCCCAAGGTACCCTAGGTGCGTGCATTTCCCGGACGTACCGGGCATGTGCGTAGTAACTGCCCCTTTTTACCACAATATAGGCATAACCCTTGTCTTTTGCGGTAGGCCCTCTCCTCCTTAGACAGCCTAGTGAAGCCGATCTGCATAGGCTCCCCTGTTTCAGGTACCCGGTCAGGAGGAATGGGAGGAGAGGGTGGGTTAAAAGACCTCTCGTGCCCATGGGTCTTGGAACTAGCCCTTTTTGCCAAGCGCCTCTCGCGCATGCGGGTGTCAATGAGTATCACATAATCTATATACTCATCTAAATCAGTAGGTACCTCCCTGGCAGCAATCTCATCCTTAATGGAGTCGGATAGGCCCTGTGCAAAGGCTGCCAGGAGTGCCTCATGTTTCCAGGCTACCTCTGCCGCTAGAATCCGAAATTCTATTGCATACTCCGCTACAGTGCGATCGCCCATCTGTATTACCATCAATTTTTTTGCCGCAGAGATAGCTCGCCCTGGTGTCTCAAATACTCTGCGAAACTGTCTGACAAATTTGTTAAAGCTCAAAGTACAGGGTTTAGCCTGCTCCCATAAAGGATTAGCCCATGCCAGGGCTTTGCCAGTTAAAAGAGATATCATGAACCCCACCTTGCTACGATCATTCGGAAAAGCATAGGGTGTGAGTTCTAGGAATATCTCTAGTTGATTAAGGAAACCTCTGCACAGTGTGGGTTCGCCATCATATCTTAGCGGTAACGGTGCTGCCGCCGAAAAACTTCTAGAGGAAGCCAATAATTGCCCAGTAGTATTATCCAGTGTCATGACTGGGGGGACCACCGTATTTTGATTTGGTTTATCGAGGTGTACCGTACATTCAAGCAAGGTTTGCATGGCCAGTGCCAATTGGTCTAGGCGTTGCTCGTGAACATCCATCCTCCAGTGGAGATTCTGTGTATTACTGTCACTTTTTCCGTCTGAGGTCATGGCCCTTTCGTACTGTAACGGTTTACTGATACTCAGACCAGGGTATGAAGTAAAAACACAGTTTTATTGAAACAGGAATGTAAAACAATGCCCCTACGGGCCAGTACAGGAATAACAGTAATGGCAATACTGACAAAGTGAATGCACACAATGGTAGGGATATGTGCTATGTATAGATGGGGAATAACCCCCAAGGGGTTAACAGGTGCAATAGGAGAGATATAGTCAAGATTGGCCAACGCCTAGTATATATAGCAGTCTCTGGAACACAGTCTCTCAGTAACTGAATAAGAGTAAAGTGTCTGCACTGAATTCACTCTCAAGTTGGAATAGGAATGCGCACTAATGCCCAGAGCTGAGCCAATACCACCTCCGTGGGCTTAAGAGGAATGCTACTGCCAACGCTGAAGTAACCAGAACCAGAATCGCCCTTAACTGGAAATAGTAGTAACCCTGCGTGTGCCAATTGGATAGTGCCCTGACACCCCTTGGGTGCCTATACTGATGGTTACTGCACAAGTTGTAAAGAGCCGGCGCACTGGGAAGTGCAGTGGATAGCGTACCCTCTAGCGTATGTAGGCCGGAGCCAGAACACCCCTCCGGTGCCGTTCTCAATTCTCACAGTAGGAGCGAACAGACTACCAGACTCCGAACACCGGGCAGACAGTGCTCTGAGGGAGGATAATAGACAGTAATAGAGGTACTCAGAGGAGAGGCTCAAATTAGTAACCGTATGCTTGGCAAGTGATATAGGAGGCACGAGACCGGAGACTACAGGCACTGCAAGGGTTAAGTGGTTCTGTACTGGAGCGAGCACCTTAGCAACCAGCAGACGGCAAAGCAACCTCAGGCTACAGCTAGACGGTAGTGAGAGGAACAGTGAGTCATTAAACAGTTCAGAATGTCACCGGAGCGACCTGAGTGATACTGGAACACCGGAACAGCAGACAGGACCGGAGCGGCAACCGGAACAGGATCAACACTGCAGCAGACACCACAGCCGAAGAACGGATCAATCACGGAGCAGGATCACCAGCCAGAACCGGGTCAAATCACGGAGCAGGGTCATCAGCCAGAACCGGGTCAAATCACGGAGCAGGGTCATCAGCCAGAACCGGGTCAAATCACCGAGCAGGGTCGTCAGCCAGAACCGGGTCAATCACGGAGCAGGGTCGTCAGCCAGAACCGGGTCAATCACGGAGCAGGGTCGTCAGCCAGAACCGGGTCAATCACGGAGCAGGATCAGGAGAGGAGTCAGACAAGCCGGGTCAGTACACAGGAGACACTGGAATTCAGCAACGAGGCGCAGGAACAGGAACACCACAAAAGGGCAACTGACAAGTGCCCAAACTCCAGCATATAAAGGCACATCCTGGGCGGGCCAATCAGCCTCCTCCAATGCACAGGCAATTCAGTCAAGATTGACAGAAAAACACAGGGACCATGATAGTGAGCCGCCAACCAGACCAGGCATATACGCGTCTGGCTCAGCAGAAGTAGCGTTATACTAGCATAGGCTCTATACAGGTGTGAGAAGGCTCAGCTAAGGAGGCAGCAGCACGGCAAGGGTTAAATTGCAGCTTTAAGGATCGAAGGCTCAGTACTAGAAGAATAGCTCTACAAGTACAAAGGAGGGCTCAGTAACGGAAGCACAGCTCTGCAAGTGAGCACGGAGACTCAGCACTGGAGACTAGGCACTGCAAGTGTTAAGGAGGTTACATGATCAACCCGGTAGGCAGGCACAGCTGAAGTCAGAATGTCGCTAGGGCGACAACAGGAGCAGGTAGCAGGAACAAAGCAGGCAACTGGAACAAGCCGGTTCAGGTCACGGAGCAGGAAGTCAGCCAGGCCGGATCGGATCATGGAGGTGGTTCTCAGACAAGCCGGGTCAATCACGAGCAGGAACGTCAGCCAAGCCGGGTCTGATCACGGAGGTGGTTCTCAGACAAGCCGGGTCAATCATGAGCAGGAACACAGGAGCGTAGTCAAAACAGGCCAGATCAGTACACAGGAATCAGGAACACAGGAACACAGTAACAACAACACTGGCTCTGAAACACCACGAAAGGGCACCTGACAGGTGCCACGGCCAGGCATAAAAAGGTCACCAGGGGCGGGCCAAATCGACTCAGCAAATCAGAGCACACCATAAGCGAGAGTGACAGAGGAGGAACACAGGCACTGTGATACTGGCATTCTCCTCCGCGTACCACCCGCAGTCTAACGGTGTGGCAGAAAGGTTGAACCAAGCCTTAGAACAGTTCCTCCGCTGCTATATCTCTGACCACCAAGATAATTGGGCTACCCTGTTACCTTGGGTGGAGTTTGCCAGGAATTGTGCTGTTAACTCTTATACTCAGAGTTCCCTGTTCTTGGTCAACTATGGGTTTCAACCCTCGGTTCTCCCTGAGACCTTCCAAGCACAAGCGATTACGGCTTTTGATGAGCATTTGAGGGCACTTCTTTTCTCTTGGGTTCGGGTACAGCATACCCTATGTGGTTCCGTGCAGCCAAAAAAAAGGCAGGATGACCGGAGGCGATTGCCGGCACCTACCTTCCAGGTAGGAAACAGAGTGTGGTTGTCTTCCCGTAACTTGCACCTCCAGGTTCCTTGTAACAAATTGGCTCCTCGATTTGTTGGTCCTTTCCGTGTGTTGCGCAAGATTAACCCGGTGGCTTATGCACTGGAACTTCCAGCCAATATGCACATTCATAATGTCTTCCTTGTTTCCCTGTTGAAGCCCTTGGTCTTCAACCGGTTTACCTCCACTCCTGTCCGTCCTGCTCCCGTGAGAGTTGCAGATCATGAGGAATATGAAGTACAAAATATTCTGAACTCCCGTTTGGTTCCAGGGCACCTATAGTACTTTATTCATTGGAAGGGATATGGTCCAGAGGAGTGCTCCTGGATTTCAGCTGATGATGTTCACGCTCCTGTCTTGGTATGAAGATTTCATGTGTCCTTTCCTGACAAACCCCGTCCAGCCCTGCAGAGGGGGGCCTTTGGGGGGTACTGTTACAGCTTACATTGGTTCCAGCGGCGCCACTTCAGGCGATGCTCGAAATGACGCTTCACTGTCAGCCGCCGTCCATGCCGCACGGACTGATGCAAGAATATGGCAGTGGTTGGACGCATCAGACCAAGATGCGTCATCTGCAGACGTGAGGCTTCAGAGGGAAGCAGGCCTCTGTTTTATGTGTTGCTTCCTGTAGTCTCCTCCTACCTACTTCCTCCCTCTGAGCTGCTCTCCTACCTACTTCCTGAGGAGAGGTTTAAAAGGCACACTGAGTCCTGACTCAGAGGCCCTTGCATTGTTGTACAATACATTTCTGTTTTCCTTGGGCTCTGTGTATGACCTGGCTTGTCTGACCATCCAATCTGGTGCTGACCTGTGGCTCTGTCTGACTATTCGCCTGCCTTATTCTATATATAGTGGACACCCAATCTGGTGCAGACCTATGGCTCTGGCTGACTACCGGAACTGTGTATGACCAGGCTTGTCTGAATATCCTCTCTGGTGCTGACCTGTGGCTCTGTCTGACTATTCTTCCGATTATTCCTTGTATCTAGCAGACATCCAATCTGGTGCAGACCTGGGGCTCTGGTAGACTTCCTTTATACTGACTGCAGGCGTGAGTCAAGTATTGCTTCCTTTATACTGCTTGTGGTTCCTGATCGGAGATATCGTGTTCCTGTTCCGTCTCTTGTTCATGTTCCTGGTTCCAGTGGCAAGCATAACCCTTGTCTTTTGCGGTAGGCCCTCTCCTCCTTAGACAGCCTAGTGAAGCCGATCTGCATAGGCTCCCCTGTTTCAGGTACCCGGTCAGGAGGAATGGGAGGAGAGGGTGGGTTAAAAGACCTCTCGTGCCCATGGGTCTTGGAACTAGCCCTTTTTGCCAAGCTCCTCTCGCGCATGCGGGTGTCAATGAGTATCACATAATCTATATACTCATCTAAATCAGTAGGTACCTCCCTGGCAGCAATCTCATCCTTAATGGAGTCGGATAGGCCCTGTGCAAAGGCTGCCAGGAGTGCCTCATGTTTCCAGGCTACCTCTGCCGCTAGAATCCGAAATTCTATTGCATACTCCGCTACAGTGCGATCGCCCATCTGTATTACCATCAATTTTTTTGCCGCAGAGATAGCTCGCCCTGGTGTCTCAAATACTCTGCGAAACTGTCTGACAAATTCGTTAAAGCTCAAAGTACAGGGTTTAGCCTGCTCCCATAAAGGATTAGCCCATGCCAGGGCTTTGCCAGTTAAAAGAGATATCATGAACCCCACCTTGCTACGATCATTCGGAAAAGCATAGGGTGTGAGTTCTAGGAATATCTCTAGTTGATTAAGGAAACCTCTGCACAGTGTGGGTTCGCCATCATATCTTAGCGGTAACGGTGCTGCCGCCGAAAAACTTCTAGAGGAAGCCAATAATTGCCCAGTAGTATTATCCAGTGTCATGACTGGGGGGACCACCGTATTTTGATTTGGTTTATCGAGGTGTACCGTACATTCAAGCAAGGTTTGCATGGCCAGTGCCAATTGGTCTAGGCGTTGCTCGTGAACATCCATCCTCCAGTGGAGGTTCTGTGTATTACTGTCACTTTTTCCGTCTGAGGTCATGGCCCTTTCGTACTGTAACGGTTTACTGATACTCAGACCAGGGTATGAAGTAAAAACACAGTTTTATTGAAACAGGAATGTAAAACAATGCCCCTACGGGCCAGTACAGGAATAACAGTAATGGCAATACTGACAAAGTGAATGCACACAATGGTAGGGATATGTGCTATGTATAGATGGGGAATAACCCCCAAGGGGTTAACAGGTGCAATAGGAGAGATATAGTCAAGATTGGCCAACGCCTAGTATATATAGCAGTCTCTGGAACACAGTCTCTCAGTAACTGAATAAGAGTAAAGTGTCTGCACTGAATTCACTCTCAAGTTGGAATAGGAATGCGCACTAATGCCCAGAGCTGAGCCAATACCACCTCCGTGGGCTTAAGAGGAATGCTACTGCCAACGCTGAAGTAACCAGAACCAGAATCGCCCTTAACTGGAAATAGTAGTAACCCTGCGTGTGCCAATTGGATAGTGCCCTGACACCCCTTGGGTGCCTATACTGACGGTTACTGCACAAGTTGTAAAGAGCCGGCGCACTGGGAAGTGCAGTGGATAGCGTACCCTCTAGCGTATGTAGGCCGGAGCCAGAACACCCCTCCGGGGCCGTTCTCAATTCTCGCAGTAGGAGCGAACAGACTACCAGACTCCGAACACCGGGCAGACAGTGCTCTGAGGGAGGATAATAGACAGTAATAGAGGTACTCAGAGGAGAGGCTCAAATTAGTAACCGTATGCTTGGCAAGTGATATAGGAGGCACGAGACCGGAGACTACAGGCACTGCAAGGGTTAAGTGGTTCTGTACTGGAGCGAGCACCTTAGCAACCAGCAGACGGCAAAGCAACCTCAGGCTACAGCTAGACGGTAGTGAGAGGAACAGTGAGTCATTAAACAGTTCAGAATGTCGCCGGAGTGACCTGAGTGATACTGGAACACCGGAACAGCAGACAGGACCGGAGCGGCAACCGGAACAGGATCAACACTGCAGCAGACACCACAGCCGAAGAACGGATCAATCACGGAGCAGGATCACCAGCCAGAACCGGGTCAAATCACGGAGCAGGGTCATCAGCCAGAACCGGGTCAAATCACGGAGCAGGGTCATCAGCCAGAACCGGGTCAAATCACCGAGCAGGGTCGTCAGCCAGAACCGGGTCAATCACGGAGCAGGGTCGTCAGCCAGAACCGGGTCAATCACGGAGCAGGATCAGGAGAGGAGTCAGACAAGCCGGGTCAGTACACAGGAGACACTGGAATTCAGCAACGAGGCGCAGGAACAGGAACACCACAAAAGGGCAACTGACAAGTGCCCAAACTCCAGCATATAAAGGCACATCCTGGGCGGGCCAATCAGCCTCCTCCAATGCACAGGCAATTCAGTCAAGATTGACAGAAAAACACAGGGACCATGATAGTGAGCCGCCAACCAGACCAGGCATATACGCGTCTGGCTCAGCAGAAGTAGCGTTATACTAGCATAGGCTCTATACAGGTGTGAGAAGGCTCAGCTAAGGAGGCAGCAGCACGGCAAGGGTTAAATTGCAGCTTTAAGGATCGAAGGCTCAGTACTAGAAGAATAGCTCTACAAGTACAAAGAAGGGCTCAGTAACGGAAGCACAGCTCTGCAAGTGAGCACGGAGACTCAGCACTGGAGACTAGGCACTGCAAGTGTTAAGGAGGTTACATGATCAACCCGGTAGGCAGGCACAGCTGAAGTCAGAATGTCGCTACGGCGACAACAGGAGCAGGTAGCAGGAACAAAGCAGGCAACTGGAACAAGCCGGTTCAGGTCACGGAGCAGGAAGTCAGCCAGGCCGGATCAGATCACGGAGGTGGTTCTCAGACAAGCCGGGTCAATCACGAGCAGGAACGTCAGCCAAGCCGGGTCTGATCACGGAGGTGGTTCTCAGACAAGCCGGGTCAATCATGAGCAGGAACACAGGAGCGTAGTCAAAACAGGCCAGATCAGTACACAGGAATCAGGAACACAGGAACACAGTAACAACAACACTGGCTCTGAAACACCACGAAAGGGCACCTGACAGGTGCCACGGCCAGGCATAAAAAGGTCACCAGGGGCGGGCCAAATCGACTCAGCAAATCAGAGCACACCATAAGCGAGAGTGACAGAGGAGGAACACAGGCACTGTGATACTGGCATTCTCCTCCGCGTACCACCCGCAGTCTAACGGTGTGGCAGAAAGGTTGAACCAAGCCTTAGAACAGTTCCTCCGCTGCTATATCTCTGACCACCAAGATAATTGGGCTACCCTGTTACCTTGGGTGGAGTTTGCCAGGAATTGTGCTGTTAACTCTTATACTCAGAGTTCCCTGTTCTTGGTCAACTATGGGTTTCAACCCTCGGTTCTCCCTGAGACCTTCCAAGCACAAGCGATTACGGCTTTTGATGAGCATTTGAGGGCACTTCTTTTCTCTTGGGTTCGGGTACAGCATACCCTATGTGGTTCCGTGCAGCCAAAAAAAAGGCAGGATGACCGGAGGCGATTGCCGGCACCTACCTTCCAGGTAGGAAACAGAGTGTGGTTGTCTTCCCGTAACTTGCACCTCCAGGTTCCTTGTAACAAATTGGCTCCTCGATTTGTTGGTCCTTTCCGTGTGTTGCGCAAGATTAACCCGGTGGCTTATGCACTGGAACTTCCAGCCAATATGCACATTCATAATGTCTTCCTTGTTTCCCTGTTGAAGCCCTTGGTCTTCAACCGGTTTACCTCTACTCCTGTCCATCCTGCTCCCGTGAGAGTTGCAGATCATGAGGAATATGAAGTACAAAATATTCTGAACTCCCGTTTGGTTCCAGGGCACCTATAGTACTTTATTCATTGGAAGGGATATGGTCCAGAGGAGTGCTCCTGGATTTCAGCTGATGATGTTCACGCTCCTGTCTTGGTATGAAGATTTCATGTGTCCTTTCCTGACAAACCCCGTCCAGCCCTGCAGAGGGGGGCCTTTGGGGGGTACTGTTACAGCTTACATTGGTTCCAGCGCCACCACTTCAGGCGATGCTCGAAATGACGCTTCACTGTCAGTCGCCGTCCATGCCGCACGGACTGATGCAAGAATATGGCAGTGGTTGGACGCATCAGACCAAGATGCGTCATCTGCAGACGTGAGGCTTCAGAGGGAAGCAGGCCTCTGTTTTATGTGTTGCTTCCTGTAGTCTCCTCCTACCTACTTCCTCCCTCTGAGCTGCTCTCCTACCTACTTCCTGAGGAGAGGTTTAAAAGGCACACTGAGTCCTGACTCAGAGGCCCTTGCATTGTTGTACAATACATTTCTGTTTTCCTTGGGCTCTGTGTATGACCTGGCTTGTCTGACCATCCAGTCTGGTGCTGACCTGTGGCTCTGTCTGACTATTCGCCTGCCTTATTCTATATATAGTGGACACCCAATCTGGTGCAGACCTATGGCTCTGGCTGACTACCGGAACTGTGTATGACCAGGCTTGTCTGAATATCCTCTCTGGTGCTGACCTGTGGCTCTGTCTGACTATTCTTCCGATTATTCCTTGTATCTAGCAGACATCCAATCTGGTGCAGACCTGGGGCTCTGGTAGACTTCCTTTATACTGACTGCAGGCGTGAGTCAAGTATTGCTTCCTTTATACTGCTTGTGGTTCCTGATCGGAGATATCGTGTTCCTGTTCCGTCTCTTGTTCATGTTCCTGGTTCCAGTGGCAAGCATAACCCTTGTCTTTTGCGGTAGGCCCTCTCCTCCTTAGACAGCCTAGTGAAGCCGATCTGCATAGGCTCCCCTGTTTCAGGTACCCGGTCAGGAGGAATGGGAGGAGAGGGTGGGTTAAAAGACCTCTCGTGCCCATGGGTCTTGGAACTAGCCCTTTTTGCCAAGCGCCTCTCGCGCATGCGGGTGTCAATGAGTATCACATAATCTATATACTCATCTAAATCAGTAGGTACCTCCCTGGCAGCAATCTCATCCTTAATGGAGTCGGATAGGCCCTGTGCAAAGGCTGCCAGGAGTGCCTCATGTTTCCAGGCTACCTCTGCCGCTAGAATCCGAAATTCTATTGCATACTCCGCTACAGTGCGATCGCCCATCTGTATTACCATCAATTTTTTTGCCGCAGAGATAGCTCGCCCTGGTGTCTCAAATACTCTGCGAAACTGTCTGACAAATTCGTTAAAGCTCAAAGTACAGGGTTTAGCCTGCTCCCATAAAGGATTAGCCCATGCCAGGGCTTTGCCAGTTAAAAGAGATATCATGAACCCCACCTTGCTACGATCATTCGGAAAAGCATAGGGTGTGAGTTCTAGGAATATCTCTAGTTGATTAAGGAAACCTCTGCACAGTGTGGGTTCGCCATCATATCTTAGCGGTAACGGTGCTGCCGCCGAAAAACTTCTAGAGGAAGCCAATAATTGCCCAGTAGTATTATCCAGTGTCATGACTGGGGGGACCACCGTATTTTGATTTGGTTTATCGAGGTGTACCGTACATTCAAGCAAGGTTTGCATGGCCAGTGCCAATTGGTCTAGGCGTTGCTCGTGAACATCCATCCTCCAGTGGAGGTTCTGTGTATTACTGTCACTTTTTCCGTCTGAGGTCATGGCCCTTTCGTACTGTAACGGTTTACTGATACTCAGACCAGGGTATGAAGTAAAAACACAGTTTTATTGAAACAGGAATGTAAAACAATGCCCCTACGGGCCAGTACAGGAATAACAGTAATGGCAATACTGACAAAGTGAATGCACACAATGGTAGGGATATGTGCTATGTATAGATGGGGAATAACCCCCAAGGGGTTAACAGGTGCAATAGGAGAGATATAGTCAAGATTGGCCAACGCCTAGTATATATAGCAGTCTCTGGAACACAGTCTCTCAGTAACTGAATAAGAGTAAAGTGTCTGCACTGAATTCACTCTCAAGTTGGAATAGGAATGCGCACTAATGCCCAGAGCTGAGCCAATACCACCTCCGTGGGCTTAAGAGGAATGCTACTGCCAACGCTGAAGTAACCAGAACCAGAATCGCCCTTAACTGGAAATAGTAGTAACCCTGCGTGTGCCAATTGGATAGTGCCCTGACACCCCTTGGGTGCCTATACTGACGGTTACTGCACAAGTTGTAAAGAGCCGGCGCACTGGGAAGTGCAGTGGATAGCGTACCCTCTAGCGTATGTAGGCCGGAGCCAGAACACCCCTCCGGTGCCGTTCTCAATTCTCACAGTAGGAGCGAACAGACTATCAGACTCCGAACACCGGGCAGACAGTGCTCTGAGGGAGGATAATAGACAGTAATAGAGGTACTCAGAGGAGAGGCTCAAATTAGTAACCGTATGCTTGGCAAGTGATATAGGAGGCACGAGACCGGAGACTACAGGCACTGCAAGGGTTAAGTGGTTCTGTACTGGAGCGAGCACCTTAGCAACCAGCAGATGGCAAAGCAACCTCAGGCTACAGCTAGACGGTAGTGAGAGGAACAGTGAGTCATTTAACAGTTCAGAATGTCGCCGGAGCGACCTGAGTGATACTGGAACACCGGAAGAGCAGACAGGACCGGAGCGGCAACCGGAACAGGATCAACACTGCAGCAGACACCACAGCCGAAGAACGGATCAATCACGGAGCAGGATCACCAGCCAGAACCGGGTCAAATCACGGAGCAGGGTCATCAGCCAGAACCGGGTCAAATCACGGAGCAGGGTCATCAGCCAGAACCGGGTCAAATCACCGAGCAGGGTCGTCAGCCAGAACCGGGTCAATCACGGAGCAGGGTCGTCAGCCAGAACCGGGTCAATCACGGAGCAGGGTCGTCAGCCAGAACCGGGTCAATCACGGAGCAGGATCAGGAGAGGAGTCAGACAAGCCGGGTCAGTACACAGGAGACACTGGAATTCAGCAACGAGGCGCAGGAACAGGAACACCACAAAAGGGCAACTGACAAGTGCCCAAACTCCAGCATATAAAGGCACATCCTGGGCGGGCCAATCAGCCTCCTCCAATGCACAGGCAATTCAGTCAAGATTGACAGAAAAACACAGGGACCATGATAGTGAGCCGCCAACCAGACCAGGCATATACGAGTCTGGCTCAGCAGAAGTAGCGTTATACTAGCATAGGCTCTATACAGGTGTGAGAAGGCTCAGCTAAGGAGGCAGCAGCACGGCAAGGGTTAAATTGCAGCTTTAAGGATCGAAGGCTCAGTACTAGAAGAATAGCTCTACAAGTACAAAGGAGGGCTCAGTAACGGAAGCACAACTCTGCAAGTGAGCACGGAGACTCAGCACTGGAGACTAGGCACTGCAAGTGTTAAGGAGGTTACATGATCAACCCGGTAGGCAGGCACAGCTGAAGTCAGAATGTCGCTACGGCGACAACAGGAGCAGGTAGCAGGAACAAAGCAGGCAACTGGAACAAGCCGGTTCAGGTCACGGAGCAGGAAGTCAGCCAGGCCGGATCGGATCACGGAGGTGGTTCTCAGACAAGCCGGGTCAATCACGAGCAGGAATGTCAGCCAAGCCGGGTCTGATCACGGAGGTGGTTCTCAGACAAGCCGGGTCAATCATGAGCAGGAACACAGGAGCGTAGTCAAAACAGGCCAGATCAGTACACAGGAATCAGGAACACAGGAACACAGTAACAACAACACTGGCTCTGAAACACCACGAAAGGGCACCTGACAGGTGCCACGGCCAGGCATAAAAAGGTCACCAGGGTCGGGCCAAATCGACTCAGCAAATCAGAGCACACCATAAGCGAGAGTGACAGAGGAGGAACACAGGCACTGTGATACTGGCATTCTCCTCCGCGTACCACCCGCAGTCTAACGGTGTGGCAGAAAGGTTGAACCAAGCCTTAGAACAGTTCCTCCGCTGCTATATCTCTGACCACCAAGATAATTGGGCTACCCTGTTACCTTGGGTGGAGTTTGCCAGGAATTGTGCTGTTAACTCTTATACTCAGAGTTCCCTGTTCTTGGTCAACTATGGGTTTCAACCCTCGGTTCTCCCTGAGACCTTCCAAGCACAAGCGATTACGGCTTTTGATGAGCATTTGAGGGCACTTCTTTTCTCTTGGGTTCGGGTACAGCATACCCTATGTGGTTCCGTGCAGCCAAAAAAAAGGCAGGATGACCGGAGGCGATTGCCGGCACCTACCTTCCAGGTAGGAAACAGAGTGTGGTTGTCTTCCCGTAACTTGCACCTCCAGGTTCCTTGTAACAAATTGGCTCCTCGATTTGTTGGTCCTTTCCATGTGTTGCGCAAGATTAACCCGGTGGCTTATGCACTGGAACTTCCAGCCAATATGCACATTCATAATGTCTTCCTTGTTTCCCTGTTGAAGCCCTTGGTCTTCAACCGGTTTACCTCCACTCCTGTCCGTCCTGCTCCCGTGAGAGTTGCAGATCATGAGGAATATGAAGTACAAAATATTCTGAACTCCCGTTTGGTTCCAGGGCACCTATAGTACTTTATTCATTGGAAGGGATATGGTCCAGAGGAGTGCTCCTGGATTTCAGCTGATGATGTTCACGCTCCTGTCTTGGTATGAAGATTTCATGTGTCCTTTCCTGACAAACCCCGTCCAGCCCTGCAGAGGGGGGCCTTTGGGGGGTACTGTTACAGCTTACATTGGTTCCAGTGCCGCCACTTCAGGCGATGCTCGAAATGACGCTTCACTGTCAGCCGCCGTCCATGCCGCACGGACTGATGCAAGAATATGGCAGTGGTTGGACGCATCAGACCAAGATGCGTCATCTGCAGACGTGAGGCTTCAGAGGGAAGCAGGCCTCTGTTTTATGTGTTGCTTCCTGTAGTCTCCTCCTACCTACTTCCTCCCTCTGAGCTGCTCTCCTACCTACTTCCTGAGGAGAGGTTTAAAAGGCACACTGAGTCCTGACTCAGAGGCCCTTGCATTGTTGTACAATACATTTCTGTTTTCCTTGGGCTCTGTGTATGACCTGGCTTGTCTGACCATCCAATCTGGTGCTGACCTGTGGCTCTGTCTGACTATTCGCCTGCCTTATTCTATATATAGTAGACACCCAATCTGGTGCAGACCTATGGCTCTGGCTGACTACCGGAACTGTGTATGACCAGGCTTGTCTGAATATCCTCTCTGGTGCTGACCTGTGGCTCTGTCTGACTATTCTTCCGATTATTCCTTGTATCTAGCAGACATCCAATCTGGTGCAGACCTGGGGCTCTGGTAGACTTCCTTTATACTGACTGCAGGCGTGAGTCAAGTATTGCTTCCTTTATACTGCTTGTGGTTCCTGATCGGAGATATCGTGTTCCTGTTCCGTCTCTTGTTCATGTTCCTGGTTCCAGTGGAGACTACCAGTGGCTTTCGCCTAGACTCCAGCAGTATGGTCAATCTTGGCAGCTTACTATTTCTGATAGTAGCTCATGCTTGCTTGGGACCCTCTGCTTATTCTGTTTATACTTCTGTGTGTTGCCTTATTATATTGTTTAATAAATTCTATTTTATTATACCGTACTGACTCCTGAATATCACTAGGGAACCGTGAAACATACCCTCCTGCCCTTTTATTAAGCATATCCCTCCTGAAAATTGAATAACCCTCTAGATTGACAGGTAAGTCATATGTATCATCAAACCAGGTTTCAGACACACCAATTAGATAAGCATCATCAAAGAAATCCACACCATCACATGATGGTTACTGTGGAACACAAAACAAATCACTTGACAGGCAATTCATACAAAGAACAGCAAGCTACTGAGTGATGCACAGAGGTTCTGCAGGAAGTGTCTGTGAATCATGGAGTTGTCTACTGCCACCCTAATCAGCACTGCATGTGAAACTACAATGGTTGACATGATAGGCCAAATGCTTGTGGAGTTCAAGGAAGATAACATGCAGAGGCAAACTGCTAGAGAGGACTGAAAGGGAGCCTGGCAGATCAGCAACACTCTCTTCTTCCACAAACCCCTCTACAATGAGGGGTAACAAGACATCGCTTGGCTATAGCCACATCTGTCCCCACTCTCAAAAAAAATTAGAACATGTTTGCTGCTGGATAATAAAACTTTGCTTGATCAACAGAATATGTGTGCATTCCTTGTAAATGTATTTACAGCATGGATTGCTACAGTTGCGTCCAATGAATTGCACAGCATTGTCTTGGTAAACACTATGGCTCTCACAGGGGTCATTGTGGATAATTTCATATTGAAACAATGCAGATGTGGGCAACGGCTATCTCTCATTCTGTCAAAACAACAGGAGTTGTGTGATGAGAAATCATGGATGAGATGAATCATATGTGATAGACTCCCATCCCACGTGAGTTGAACTACAACAACAGGGGAGCATAGTAGTTGCTCAGAAAAGCTATCTAATGTGTGTTGCGTTTAACAGGGCAGAACATTATCAACACACTTTGGGGTTGGATACCACTGCAGTTGAAAACTTGTTTGTTGTAGCTCTCACTTTTCTCTTGAAGGGTATGTTGTATAGCCTATGTTGTATTTCCTCACCAATGATGCTGTTAATAGGTACAATGGAGTCCAGACCTAGAGCAGGCCAGTGACAACACCAGAAATCTATTTGGCTGGACCAGTGCTAACATGTGCTTTAATGGATGAGAGTTGGTACCGTGTTAGCCATAGAAATTTAATATAGTCAAGTTGATACCTTTATTGGCTAATTAAGCAGATTTAGGATTAGGGGTGTGGGTGAAAAGTGAGAAAAAAATTCCGCATGACTTTTTGCAAAAACGGCTGATTTTTTGCTTTTTTTGCGAAAGTTTTCTCTTTTTCTCCAATGCAAAATGTTCCTTCTTTTCGCCTATTCCAGAAAATGTTTTGCCTATTCCATCACGTTTCGCATATTCTAACACACTTTTCACTTAGTCTAACACATTTTTCGCCTATTCCAACACATTTTCTCTTATGCTTAATATGGTGCAACATTTCCCAGCACAATATTACTTCTTCTGAGGGCTGTAGTGGAGAAATAAGTAGCTGGAAGTCAAAGCTGTGAGTCCTGCAGCAACATATACCTTGAAAATGTGTTAGCATGCTGAGTGCCTTTGTCCTTTGCCCACAACAATGACTTCCTGCTTAATGACACTAGCACATATTCACGATGATGTCCAGTGATAAAAAATAAATCAAGTACAACCTACAACGTGGGAAATGTGTATGGTAGTGGTGATGGGGGACTGGCATAGTGTGATTGGTGGGACCTTGACAAACTGCATCCACCCCGGGAGGAGAGGGATCATCATCATTTATTGCACATACTACAGCAACGATTGCTGCAGTCAGTTTTTGCACTAACACTTTAGTCCCACGCCTCTGCACCTACTCCACCTTTCCCCCACTTGTTTGTGCATTTTACTCAACTACTGTGTGTGTTTTTAATCAAAATTGATGGAGTGTGATGTCTTGCGTTGGCCCTCAAGAAAAGTCTCGATGCTGTCTGCTGTCTATCAAGTCTGCCTTGTCACAGAGATTCCAGTCAGCTGTCTAATATATTTATTTGTTTAATTATTTATGTTTTATTTATGTTTTTTTCTTATTTATTTGTTATTTATTTTTAAGTTGTCCACCATATCTTATCAAAATTAGTCCCAAAAAATATATTTATAACTAAAACACAAAATCACCAACTTCTTTCTCCATACTTCCCCAGCATAGAGACAATAATAGTAAAGTCAGAAAGCAATTTGGACCCCAGCTTCCTGTGTCTTGCCAATCAGTCACACCAATTTTTGGGGTATTTTGGGTCAACCTCTTTCCTCACTTCTTATCTCCATTGTTCCCCCTAGACTCCCCTACTAAAGATAACAAATGTCCCATCTAAATGATTCCCTAAATCTAAGCTTCAATTCCCCTCTAACTCAAAAACATGCTGCTCTCTCTTCTCACAAACACAAAATGGCATGCTGTGAGAGCCTGACAGACTTTATATGGCTGTAGAAAACACCAATGTACCACAGGGTACCTGTACACCGCAGGTTGCTTCCAACACCTGGATGGAAGAGATTCTCACACACACTATCACACTATCTAAGGTATCACATGTTACACCTGAAACAAAGCAGAACATTTTGCTTATCAGTAAAAGGATATCTACATAACTGTGAGGAGGGAAGGATTTGATGCTCTCCTGTCAGGTCCTTGAAGGTATAAAGAACCATCATGCCACAGAAATCTTTATGGGCACATATAACATATGTCAGTACCATTGTCACAGTTGTTTACAGCCAAGAGTTATTTGGTGAATGATGTAGGTTTGGTCAATCTATGATCCCACAAATATTGGTATATGATGGGGGTTGTAATTCTCAGAAGCTGTGTGGACCTCCATCGAGGAGCCTTGTTACATGGCAGGTTGTAATCTTCTGCTGACATATGTGTGAGGTAGGGGTGGGCGAAAAGTGTGAAAAATTTCCAGCAAAAAAATTCACGAAACGTGCCGATTTTTTGCTTTTCCCGTGAAAAATTTTGCCTTTCCGCCTATGCAAAAATGTCCTCCTTTTCGCCTATTTTAACAAATTTTTTGCCTATGTTAACACATTTTTCGTCTAGTTTAACACATTTTTCACCTATATTTCTTATAGGTACTACATTTCCCACTGTAATATTACTTCTTCTGAGGGCTGAAGTTTAGAAATAAGTGGCTTAAAGTCAAAGTTGTGAGTCCTACAACAAAATATGGCTCGAAAAATGTGTTAGGATGCAGAATGCATTTGTCCTTTGCCCACAACACTTTCTTGCTTAAGTGACACTGGCACATATTCAGGATGATATCAAGTAATAAAAAAAAAATAAAGTACAACCTACAATGTGGCAGATATGTATTGTAAACAAAGATAGAAAACCCACAGTGCTAAACCACCATGATTAATATATTTAATGTGAAGGATGTGAATGAATCTAGTGATTAAGGTATGGAACGCTGCAAGGAAAGAGGGGGCTTGTCCCCAAACCTCCAAACTTAGGAAAAACCTAGAAGAAACACAAAAGCAAGAATTAACCTGTGCTGATCCATACTGATAATATAAATTGGAAACCCTGTAATAAGTCTTTATCATAATTGTGCTGTGCACATATTCTGGATGATATCAAGTAATAAAAAAAATAAAGTACAACGTACAATGTGGCAGATATGTATTGTAGTGGTGGTGGTGGGGGACTGGCATGGTGTGATTTGTGTATGTGTTTTTACCATTGTCATACTCTATCCTTCAGATTATTGACAAGTATTACTTATCGGTCATAGCAGTGGTCCCAAGTGGGGTAGATGGTAGCAACCCTTCTTCACATCCGTCCTCCACCTCCTCATCTGTGCTGCTGTTAATATATTTTTTCTGGCTATCATGTGTGGTTTCTGCTACTACTACAACTACTGGAGCTGGATGTCGATGTAATTCTACTGCCACTATTACTAGGTGTCAAAGGTGCGGCACTTATAGCAGCAGCACCAGAGGTACTCGTCATATCTAACACAACCTGTGTTGCTGGGTACTTGAAACAGGTGTGTGTGTGGCTGAGTGGGACTTGGACTTTGAAGATGCAATTATGCTGAGGATGACTGATAGGGTGACTGTGTGCTTTTTGACATCTGTACTTGTCCAGGGTCAGACTTTCCAATGGCTTTCTCAAACAGTTTATAGACAGGCACAGTGCTCCTTAAAAGTGGCAGAAGATACAGCCTTTGACTTTCTGCTAACCTTATAGCCCTGTCATCATCTTCACTCTCAACTTCAACTGTTTCTGAACAAGAGAAGGATGCTTGAGGGACATATTCTAGATCTGCATCATCATCAGTCATCATTAGGTCATCCTCACCAGCATCAGCATCATCTGACAGTTCTTGTCCACTACTACCCTTATATACCTCTAAGCTTTTGGAGGTATCAAACAATTTCTTTTTACTTTTACTATAACAAAATTCAATACTACATTAAGGACAGGTGTTTTGGTGTCTCACTGTCTGATGCAGCAGGTGGTTCAGCTGCTACACCTTCCTCTATTATGCTTTTGCCAGCATCACCAACACTTGAATGTGACTTGTTGTCGTCTTCAGCGTTCTTCTTATATGGTTCTATATTTCTACTGGCACTGGTGGTATTGTACCTAGTTTTGCTGGGATCTTGACAAACTGCATCCTCCTTTGGAGTAAAGGGATCATCATTATTGATTGCACACGCTGCAACAACCATTGCTGCAGTAGGTTTTTAGAGTACTACTTTACTCTCACGTCCCTACACTGCTCCACCCCTCCCCCTTCCCCTTGTGCATTTGCTGGATATTCTGCAACTACACTGTGTTTTTTTACTGTACAGCGCACATCACAACTGATGGAGCTATATGATGCCTTGCCTAAGCCCAGTCAGCTGTCTGTCACTGTCACCTAAGATATTTCATTTTTTATTCTTTTTTCATTTTTTTTAATTTTTTTATTTTATTTATTTTATTTTTTTAAGTTGTCCACCCTGTTGTCTTATCACAGTCTGTCCAAAAAAAAATTATAACTGTAAAAGAAAACCAGCAATGTCTTTCCCCAGACTTCCCCACCCAGCACTGGGACAATAACAGCAAGATCAGCAAGCAAATAGGTTGCATGTGACTTGCCTGTCAGTCACATGGAATTTTGGAGTATTTGGGGAACAACCTCCTTCCTCCCTTCTTATCCCCTATAGTGCCCCCAGACTCCCCTAATACAGAGAACAAATGTCCTACCTAAATGACTTCCTAAACTAAGCTTCAATTTCCCCTTTATTTGCCTATTTCCTCTAGCTAAAAAACATGCTGCTCTCTCCTCTCACAAACACAGAATGGCTGCTGTGAGAGCCTGACAGACTTTTATATGGCTGTAGAAAACTTTTGTGTGGTGTAAAAATATTACTTCCCATTGATTTCAATGGGTGGAAAAGGCAGAAAAAAGTGAAAAAAATGCACTTTTCGCAGGAAATTTTTAGCCAAGCGGAAAGTGCCATTATTCACCGATTTCAGTTGGAGGCGAACATTTTGCACATTCCTAGTGTGAGGGCCTCAGCATTCATACAGTCCACTGAGGGCTGAGTATAAAGATTATTGCATCAATCATGTTGAGTGGTGGTGTTGGAGATTGTTCCCAATGTGGTCCAGTTGTCCTGGTCCAAAGAGTCAAGGAGGGGGAGCTGTATCCTGGGGCAGACCCCTCTTCCAAGATATTTAAATTTAAAGTCACACCTTTGTGCAAGAGCTGTACCTTGTTACAGAGGGGTCCATAATTCATGACCATAAGTTGAGTCAATTTTTGGTATCACAGCTCACTATCTTATTGAATGAGACAGTATTATACATTGGATCATATAAAAAAACAATTCAGACAGAGGACAAGAACCATATCTATTTTTGAGTGTTTCAGTCTATCTTGATTGAGAAAAAAATATATTTAGCGCTTGAAGAGAGCTTGCTCAAACCAAAAATCAAATGAATGAAGCAAGCTCAACTGAACAAAACATGTTTGTTATTGATTGTTCAAGACCAAGAAATACACTTGATTGATTAAAATATTTGTCCATCAACTGCTTCATTCAGTAAAATATATTTTTGATTGATAACAAAAAATGTTTGTCAAGCTTTGAAAGCACTTGATTGAATTTAAAAAAAATAACTTGGGGGAAATTAAAAGGTGAAAAACTCAGTACCTCCTTTCTTGAATTGTATTCTTTTGTTATATAAATGGCATAATCAACAAAGCACAGGGCAGACAGGAGTTAATGTTTATGCAACTGTTACCATGAATTTCCATGCTTTTTTAGCTTACTTTAGAGCTTTAACCTTAGCATTAAAAACAGTTTATTTATCTTCAGGTTTAATTTTCTATTTAGGGCATATTAACTGAATGATATGCTAACCTTTTCATATCATTTGCTGAAAGAGAGCTTCCTCTAGAGAATAAAAGTGCTGTGAAAGGGTGTGACCCATATGGAACATGTTTAAATGTTGTGGTTTGGAGATTACTCAGGGCTAGTTCACATCACAACCTTGAACGAAAACTGCAGACTAAGAAAACTATTGTGAATCATAACAACAGGAGTACTTGCTATCTAAAACAAAAAGGTAAGGTACAGCACTTTAGTAAATTACTTAAATTCATGTCAATCATATTTCCACATCACAAACTAAACATTTTTTACATGTTGATTTAACCCTTTGATTGCCAGAGGGGCATCCAACCCATCAGGAGGTGATGGCTAGATGACCATCTGGCACTCAAAAGTGTAAATAGCGTAATCTAGTGTTGTTTTTTATGATACATGTGACATACATGGCTTAAGTATTATCTATCTATCTATCTATCTATCTATCTATCTATGTGTGACGGTGTTGCCCTTCATGTTATTTAGTAATGTATCATTATTAATTTTGTGTTCTACATTGAATACATGCTATGATGTAGGCTGTGTTTTCCAAGTGTGTTATGTAGTGTATATTGTGTGTGAGTGGGTTATAGTGGTGGAAAAACAGACAGGGGAAAATGCAGAGACTGTGTATGAGTGCAAAACCTGGGTGTTTAAGTGTGAATGGGAAAACAGACACAAGGAGAGACACAGTGTGTGTGTTACATAGTTTGAGAGAGAAACACAGCCACGTTTGTAGAGGAAGAAAGGTAGGTTGCCAGTGGAAATGTAGTACACATAAATTCAACAGTGTCAACCAGCGCTGTTGTTAACCCTTTAACTGCCACTGATGATTTCCTTGACCTGAGAATTTCTAGATCAGGTTCAAGATTGACTACTTCCCTCTATAGCAAACACACAGATCATAATTCGATCCTACATGCTAAAAGCTGTCACCCACCAGCGCTCAAAAGGGGTGTCCCGTATGAGCAGTTTTTATGTGTCATCAGGAACAACAGTGACAGTGGACACTCAAAACAACAACTGAATGAGATGACTGAAAGATTCCTCCAGAGGGGCTATACTTCAAAAGAATTGGATCTACAACTATCCCAGTACAATGATTAAAACAACAGAAATTGATCCAGAAACACAATAAGGACACCAAACCATCAAGAATGACATTTGTCACTGACTTTGTCCCAAACAGCCAGAAAATGGCTAATATCATTAGGAATAACTGGTCCTTTTTAGCCACCGATCGCACTTTACCATTTCAGAATATGATGGCTTACAGGCGGGGTCACACATTGCGTGATGTCCTGATGAAGCCAGACAGACCTGTGAAAAAAGAAGCACCTAAGGGATGCACATGGCTCACACAACCAATGCAGCTTAAACATGGCTGCTTTAAATGTACCAACTGCACGACTGCAACAGCCTATTGACTGGCACACACTTTAAACACCCGCACACAAACGAGTGCATTGAGATTAGGCACAGGCTGACCTGCACTTCTGACCATGTGGTGTACATGCTCATCTGCCCATGTGGGTTATATTACATGGGCAAGACTATTACCTCATTTAGGGAGTGCATGGCCAACCACAGATCTAGCATAAGGGTGGCACTGACCAATGGGCAGAGTGACAAACCTGTGGCACAACACTTTCTTGAAATGAAACATGCTCTCTCTACCCTTCGCTCTATGCTAATTGATCACATACCACCTTTGAGACGGGGTGGTAATAGAAACGTATTAGTCCTATGCAAGGAGACTCAGTGGATTCATAGGCTGAGAACCAAAACTCCATTGGGGCTCAATGAACAAATCAATTTTGGGTGTTTTTACTAAATAACACTTTATGCCTGATCCTCCGACCACCCCACTAGGTGAGCTGATGGGTGGCTTGTACTGGTGTGGTTACACACACATGTATGTAAATTGACCAGTGCGTGGTTGCACACCTCTAGCCACGCTCAAGGTGATGTATAGAAGAGCTCTCCCAGATAACTCTTATGCCTATTCTACAATAGCTTGCCCATGATCAAGTTCTCCTGGCCATGTGTTACAGCCCTTTATATGTGAGTGGCTATGCAACCCCCTGTGTACTGATGGTTGGTTCGCCCCTGGTATTAACTGTACAGCAGAATGAGCGTAAGCTGCCTGGTACAATAGTGCAGGCTCTAACACCTGCTCTCTGTTGGTCGCTCTCATCATTGCCATACTACCTAGCTGTCTGATATTGAGTCTCTCTAGCTTGTATCCCAGTACGTTAATTATGTCTTTGTTTCAAAAGAAACTATTGTAAGAGTGATTTATCCCTATAAATATCTGTAAACAGAAACATTATTTGCACATTTATTTTGCTAGTACCGATTTTGTGATTTTTCCACATGACTTTTGCAAATGACTCCAAGTATAAAGCTTATGCTAACTGTGGCCCACTGATATCATCTATGGTGAATGAATGGCAGGACTGCGTATTTCGTGTAATGAACATTATCATTTTGAACTCTTTTGGATATTCTTGATTTAAGTAACTGAAATGCCTCACCCAATCCACTATGGACTATGTTTGTACTTTGAACTTTTAACTATCCTTCTTTTTCTCTTGAAATTATATACCTCTTAGTTATCCGTGATGCTCGGCGACATTGATGCATCGCAATGCATAAACAGCTTAGACACCGCATTACCATTATTGTATGTGTCACATAGTGCATTAAGACAATGCAAAGGTTAGATGCCGTTGAAAGAACCCACTCAGGGTTAGAGCCTACATCTTCCATGAGCCTCTTCCTTCACACTGACAACGGCACCGATCATTCTGACCCACAGCATTGACTTATGATTTTTTATTATATGAATAACTAGCCTTGATATATGGCTACAGCGGTATACATGATTTCTTTACTGATGTTTGTTTTGTATGTTTTAATCACTTTTGCAGCTCTCAGCTGCAATTTTGTTTATCAGTCCCTGATGAACTTTGGCCACACCCCCAGGTGATGACGTCACCATCAGCTCTCACATGCCGGTTTTTGGCACAATTTCAGTGCACAAAGGGTATATTAGATAGGTTAATTCACTACTTCACTTGTCTTGAGAAAGGCCAAAATGTGTGGCCGAAACATTGACAATAAAACATTAACCATTATTAAGAAGTCCTGAGTGTGCTGCTTTGATCATTTACCTGTATAGATTTGACAACATCGACTGCCCCCAGGCATTTGACTCCTGATCTGTGAGTGCTTCCAAACCATCTTGCTATATATAGATAGATAGATAGATAGATAGATAGATAGATAGATAGATAGATAGATAGATACTAGGAATGTGTGATGATGTTGCCCGTCATGTTATTTAGTAATGTATCATTATTAATTTTGTGTTCTACATTGAATACATGCTATGATGTAGGCTGTGTTTTCCAAGTGTGTTATGTAGTGCATATTGTGTGTGAGTGGGTTATGGTGGTGGATAAAACAGACAGGGGGAAAATGCAGAGATTGTGTATGAGTGCAAAACCTGGGTGTTAAAGTCTGAATGGGAAAACAGACACAAGGAGAGACACACACAGTGTGTGTGTGTGTGTGTGTGTGTGTGTTACATAGTTTGAGAGAGAAACACAGCCACATTTGTAGAGGAAGAAAGAGGTAGGTTGCCAGTGGAAATGTAGCACACATAAATTCAACAGGGTCAGCCAGCGCTGTTGTTAGGCCTTTAACTGCCACATGACGGGTGCACAGTCAACTCCGTTACCCCTTTTACGCTAGTCCTTCCCAACTTCCACCCTTTATAAAACACACTAGGACACAGGATGCATTTTAAAAGGCCATAGTATTTTATTTAACATAAATAACATAACTTATCCAAACATTTTATAACGACTCTTAATTTGCAACTCAACAATGAGCTTCCTTAGTGCTTGCTATACATGTCATCCCCTCACTAAAACCATCTCAATTGCTTGACTGAGGGCCATGCTACCATCCACCCTACCTCTGGATGTGGCAAGTAGTAGCCCAACAGCCGTATCCCATGACTCGTGAGACCAAGCCCACGAATCATGATCTTGATCCAGAGTTCCGATGACCACTTCAACCAGCAAGCACCCCGCCAAAGGCACAGCCACTTGACCCCTCAAGCTGGCTGAGCCCAGCCAGACACCAACCTAATGGCCCTTTCCACAGCATCCTGCAACCTAGACAGAAAAATGTCCAACCCGATATCCGTAAGGTGGACCCCATCTGACAAAAACAGCCGAGGCTCATTCTCTAATTCCCGGTGCCTCAGTACCAACCCACCAGACTTCCGCACAAAACTTGAGGTCATCTTATTCAGCTTCCTCCTACACCGTTCCATAGCAGCCTGGGATCTTGCCCCCCTCCAAAACAAATGCTGTGTGATTTCAGACCAAATTAAAACTGTCTTGGGAAACAATACCCCCAAACGCTCCCAATCCCTCTTAAATAAACAAACAAACTCCCTCTGTGAAATGAAACCCAGGTCGTTCCCACCAGCATGCACTAAAAGGATATCAGGCACCGAACCCACCCTAGCCTGCTTGACCACCTCCCAAACCATCCCCCCAATTTCCAGCCACCTAACGTCAACCTGACCCTCGGGAAAACCCAGCTGTAAACCAGCACGTCTGACTGCAGCCCTCCTCCGAGCCCGGCTGATGTACGAATGGCCCACCAACCACACGAGCATCCCAGATGAACCTGAAACAAGACAGAACAAACACTTAGCAACCAGGCTACCACAACTGCCTACACTAACAACTCCAGCCGTATATACAAAAACGATTAGATTCCCATCTGCCTATGCGTTTAACCACCTCAAACCCCAGGGCGCTGCCTCTGTGGCTGCCCCGATGCGAAAGGAGTGAGAGCCAAAATCCTTCCCAGACAATCCCAACTTGGACATTCAGGAATGAAAAACCCTAATAAACTGATACCGGGACAACGGAGTCCCATCTGCGTGCACAAGAAACGCAGAACCCCCAGGTGGACGCAACTGCAAGTACTCCTGAACACACAAGACCAGGCATTCAACCAAACCAATGAATCAAAACTCCTCTACCTTCCGGATCAGTTTTGGACCGCCTCAATTTGATCAACTCCTTCTCCCTCTCTCACACCACGTCACGCATGGCTAGGCCATCTGCCACACGCTTATTGCCACTGACCAATTCCCCAATCCTGAAGGCACCAAAGAACGCCAGCGAAAATGCTGCCTTGAACAAGATTGACTCAAACTGCGAACAACAAACCCCACTCAACACACCAAGCAAGCCAAGTAAAATGTCTAAAGAAACTGGGTGCCAAGAAATCTTTAGTCACATCCACCCAACCCTGAGATTTAAACAGGAATGCAAGCGCCGATAGCCGTTGCTCCACTGATGCCCCACTGAGCCCACTCTCACTGAGCCTGGCCAAATACCACAATAAGACATCCAGCCTGTCTTAAGATATACCAAATACCACAATAAGAGACTATCCCACACCCCTGCCATTGACCCCAAAGCAAACCACTCCTGCAACACTCTTTGATATACCGCCCACGTCTTGGGGGCCAATGACTGCCATATAAGCGCACTTATATGCCATCCAGCACATTCCACAGGATATCTGGGCAGTCCTCCCCACACTGTCTCGCTCCTGGCGCCACTTCTCGGAAACGCTGAAATTGAAAGCGAGAGAGAGAGTCAGCAATGACATTCAAATGACCCGGAACATGCCTAGCCCTGCACCACACATTTAAATCCAGGCACCTACGCACAAACACCCTGAGCAAACACAGTACCGGAGGGGACGAGGTAGACACTGCATTGATGGCTTGAACTACCCCCAGATTGTCCGAGAAGAAACAGACCTTCCTGTCCCGTATCACTTCCCCCCACAAGAAAACCGCCACGACAATCTGGAACAATTCAAGGATCGCCAAGTTCCTGATCAAATCAGAATCCAACCAAATCTGCATCCAACAAGCCGCACACCACCGACCGCCGAAGTACGCCCTGAAGCCACAGCTACCGGAGGCATCGGCAAAAAGCTCCAACTCATCAGCTGAGACCTCCTCCAGCTAGAAAAACGACCGGCCATTGTAGCGGCTCAAAAACTCATCCCAGACAGCCAGGTTCTTCTTCATACCCGCTGAAACCCTCACATGATGATGAGGCAGCTTAATCCCTGGCAGACCCAGTGCCAAGCGACGACTGAAGACCCTACCCATCGGGATGATGCGACAAGCAAAATTAAGGCGACCCAAAAGCGACTGCATCAGACACAGCGTGACCTTAGAGGATGAACGCACCAACGAAACTTGCCGCCTGAGGTCCGCCAACTTGTCCTCCAGCAACTGGCATTCCATTGACAGTGAGTCAATGTCGATACCCAGAAAGCGCAAACACGTCGCCGGGCCCTCCGTCTTGTCAGGTGCCAAAGGGACACCAAACCGCTACATCACCCACTTAAGGGTCTCCAGAAGCCGCACACACGTGAACGAACCAGGGCCGCCTACGCACAAGAAATCATCCAAATAATGGACCACTGCGCGGGACCCGGTTTCCTCCTGGACTACTCATTCAAGGAAGCTGCTGAAGGTCTCAAAATAGGAACAAGAAATGGAGCAGCTGTCACGGTTTGTTAAGACTCTCAGACGTAAGGTTAGGTAAAAAAACAACTTTATTGAAAAGTTTAAGACAATCCCATAGGGTATTATACACATACAAATAATATAAAGAAGAGGCAAATGTCCATAACAATTGCAATGCAGGTTCTACCGGCCTTGCCAATATACCAGGCAAGGCAACCTGGATGAAGACCAATAGGTGGCTCTACCGGCCTTGCCAAATACCGGACAAGGCAGCCTAACGAAAACCGAAGGATAGGCTCTACCGGCTTTGCCAATATACCGGACAAGGCAGCCTGATTGAATAGATGTACTTGGCTCTACCAACCCTGCCAATACCGGGTAAGGCAACCTTGTGATGGAATAATAGGAGGTTCTACCGGCCTTACCAATATACCGGGCAGAGCAGCCAAACGGAATACCGAGGTAGTGGGCTCTACAGGCCTTGCCAATACCGGGTAAGGCAACCTTGAGTTGGAATAATATACCGGGCAAGGCAGCCCCAATAGGAAGGTGACAACCACAATGACTCCCGGCACTGTCAGGTGGACTCTAGACAGTAGAGATGAATATAAAGACTACTAGGTCAGTGGTTTCACCAGAGTCTAACACTCAGTATCCGTGTATTACAGAATGATAGCTGTCTAGGACTGGACAGCGCACTGAGAGGCCTCGAGTGCAAGAATAAGACACAAGGAGTAAACCAGTGTCCTTACATAGGGTAACATCAAGCAAAATAGGAACAGACCCACAGGTCATGGAGCAAACCAACGCCCGCGCGTTGGTAACCAACAATGATAAAAGCGCTAGGTAGTGGAGCAAACCAGTGTCCGCACACTGGTACCAAACAAGGAGTAAAGCCGCAAGGCTAAAGGAGCGAACCAGCATCTGCACGCGGGGACCTTCAAGCTGTAACTATAGCCGCAAGGCCAATGGAGCAAACCAGCGTCCGCATGCTGGAACCAACAGTATTGCAAATGGGCCGCAAGGCCAATGGAGCAAACCAGCGTCCGCACGCTGGGACCAACAGTATGGTAAATGGGCCGCAAGGCCAATGGAGCGAAGCAGCGCCCGCGCGCTGACCCCAACAGTATAGTGTATGGGCCGCAAGGCCAATGGAGCAAACCAGCGTCCGCACGCTAGAACCAACAGTATTGTAAATGGGCCGCAAGGCCAATGGAGCAAACCAGCGTCCGCACGCTGGTACCAACAGTGTGATAAATGGGCCGCAAGGCCAATGGATCGAAGCAGTGCCCGCGCGCTGGAACCAACAGTATGTCTAAGGGCCGCAAGGCCAATGGATCAAACCAGCATCCGCACGCTGGGAACCAGCAGGATAGTGACTGTCGCCGAGACGACTGATGACAATGTCGCCACGATAGCAGGAACTGGAAGCAGGAACCGAGCAGAAACAGGCAGGCATGGACAACCGGATCAGGAATGGCAGGGAAAGACTGGCAGCAGGAACAGCAACCTCTCTCGATGACAACCGGAACCGGGCTGTAACAGACACAGCAGGCAGGAACTCAGGAACTGGACGACTCAGCAACACAGGATCACAGCAGCAGGCCCAAATATCAGCAGCAGTAAGGAGAAAGAGACTGCTGTCAGAGACAAAACGAAAGGGCAACCAAAGGGTGCCCAAACTGAGTTAAAAAAGGCAATGTGAGGCGGGCTGAAGGCAGACAACCAATAGGAGCCCCCTACAGGTAATAGACATCTGAATGCAGCAATCACGGGCACCGTGACAGCAGCCCATCGGCAGGCAAAGGTCCACATAAAAAGACCCATCAAACCAGCACCCAAGCAGGTGATGGCAATCTGGATGAACAGGAAGGAGCCGGAATGCCGACTCAATGTCAGTCGTCGCCATGAGTGCCCCACGGCCAGCCTTGCGAACCAACGACACCGCCCTGTCAAATGACGTATATTGCACAGCGCACAGATCCCGATCAATCCTATCATTAACCGAGCTACCCTTGGGATAAGACAGATGATGGATAAGGTGGTACTTCCCCGTCTCTTTCTTCGGAATCACCCCCAGCGGGGAAACCCGCAAATTTTGAAAAGGAGGTGAAGGAAACGGACCTGCCATCCTCCCCAAGGCCACCTCCTTAGCCAACTTATCCCTGACCATGTGAGGGAAATCCATAACTGACTTCAAGTTTCTCTTATTCAAACACCCCCCTGATTCCCGAAAAGGTATAAAAAACCCCTCCCCAAAACCCACATGCAGAAGCGCAGCATCCGCTCTCCTAACGTAGCGGTCTAGCCACGGGCCCATCTCGTCTAATCTCACTGGGCTCTTCCCATTTTTGAGCTGGGTCACCAGGCTTAAAACCTGGTTTCCCTTTCCGGAAGCATCTAGAATGGGGGTGGGCACCCCCACAACAGAAACACTCATGCTTGAACCGGCACGCTGACCCTCACTTACATTGGCTGTCATTGAACAGCCAGCAGAAACCTTTTCTCTGTCCCGCCAACGCATCTCTAGGTCCCAGTCCGCCGGCACCCCCTGGAAATAACTACGCCTTTTGGGGGCCCATAAGCCTCATCCATAAATGTATATCCTTATGATCCCACCTCATGGCTGGATGTGCCGCCTTGCGTTGACGAAAATGCTCGTCATAATGCCACCAAGCTAATCCGCCATAGTCCTTGCACATGGACCAAACCACATCTACATAGCAGAAAAGAGCCGAACAATGTTCCGGCTCCTTCTCGTCCACTACTCTGGCGTATATACAAAAAGCTCGCAACCACATGCCAAAAGTCTTAGGTATACGCCTGTACCGTTTTTTCTCCTCCTCCTCCCTCTTGGAATCCTTCTCCTTATCCTCCCGCACGTCAATAAAATCCTCCCGCTGGAGCAACGAATAAAGCTCAACGAATTCGCCTTTCCATATCCGCTCCTTAACCTCTAAACGCAAATGATACCCTAATGGCCCTGTGAAGCAAACGTAAGACCCAGAACGCACCGTATCCGCTAGCGCCACCCCCACACCGTATGCCCCCACCGGCGAGGAAGCCTGATCTTGCACTGGTGAACACCCCAATGCTAATGCCTGCGCCGTCCCGGCCCCAATAGGTGACCCCACTGTGAGAATTGGTGCACTCATACCCAAGCCCCCCGGGGAACCCCACACCGCAGCGGGGCCTGCACTGTCCTGCCTATCCCCTTCCCACTGCGATATAAGCTGGAGCAACCCGTCTAAAAACCTCCCCAACTGAACCCTCGAACACCCTGAAACACTGGACTCACCAGAAACTCCTGCCGAAGACTGCAGAGCCGTAGATCCTGAGGCAGGGGCATTCCGACCGCCGTGTGTGCCAGAAGCTGCAGGAACCACCACCACACTACGAACAGCAGATCTCATCGAAGACTCCGGAGCCCTGGAGGCCACCCCAGCGGCCGTCTGCACAGGACCTGACACATCTCGGACCTCCACCAAAGCAGGGTCAATGGGGTCCAGTCCACCTTCAAGGGCCAGGGAGGATATCCCCTGGCAGTGCCGTCTGTCCTGGTAACTCCGCTCAGCAACCGCAACTTCTGCTGAACTCTCCAAAATCTCCAGCTCTTGATCACCCCCATCACACGCCTCCTCTCCATCACCGCACCACAGGTCACTCTCCATCTCAGCCACTCCAGTGCCTTGGCCACTCCTCTGGTCCAGCTCACAGGCCGCATTGGTGTTGCGGCCACCCCACAGGTCCTGATCAAGGCCGCACTGGTGCCGCGGCTGCCCCTCAGGTCCACATCCATGGCCGCATAGACGCTGCGACCGCTCACCAGGTCCAGATCAAGTATAAAAAAGGGCCCAGGCTGGGGCTCCCCCCCTACAGCTACACTAACAGGGTCTCCCACTGGACGCACCCTAGAGGCAGGCGAGTTAGCAACACGCCACCTCCTAGACTTACTAGGACCCGCCTCCAGGCTAAGCCGGCGTGGGGGCCGTGATGTCCTAGCAGAACGGTTCTTGGGCATGGTAACATTTAATTTGCAGCAGAGCCAACCCGTGCCCTGCCGCTGAGCCTCCTCACGGATGGAGGAGAGAAGCTCCTCCAGATCTGCATCCTCACTGGCCATAATAAAATTGGAGGTTTTTTTTTTTTTTTTTTGATTTGACAAAATAAAACAAACCCAAGGAGCGCAACTAAGCTGAAGCTAAGCTCCTTCCCTGTTAAACTTTCTAAAATGGCTGCGGGGGCACCCACAATCCCCTGCAGTCATCACTTCCTGGCGGGCTGGATCTTCCTCCAGCCCGTCATTTCCCACTCCCTTCCTGGGCCCGTCAAGTACCCTTCCCCCGAGAGTTTCCGGTCTGGGTCCCTCAGTGATGGCAAGTGTATTGTGAAGTAATGTGTTTCATACAACGGTGGCGGTTAGTGAGCATACCTGGAAAGTTTTTCTTGTGGACTCAGAGTCCTGTGGTGCCACTGAGGAGAGAAAAATGATGCGATTCGTGTTGAAAAGGGGGAGGGTCTTAATCATAAGTGGTCGGGCTTAAAATAAGGCAACATTAGAAACGGAGACAGAGTGAAACTGAGAGTACCACTACAGAGCTGAAAAAAGCATATAATAGTACGCTGCATCAAGGATGCGCTGCACAATAATAGCAGTGCTGTTTGAGTACAGCATGTCCCAGACATGTTAAGCAGGTCAGTGGTGTCCCAATGGAAAGTGGCCCCATATGGCAGCAAGATACACACAGAGGAACCACTTTGCACTGGGACTACACTGCTTAAAAGGTGTGGTAGATGATTTTGTTAAGGAGACAACAGAGTGTGAAGGATGTGCAGACCCCCGGTGAGTGGAGGTCAGGCTGTGGCTGGAGTTGTGGTAGGAAGGAGCGGTCAGGAGATAGTATATTAAAAAAATAAAACTTACTTATTACTATGTAGAGAAATCAATGTAAAAAATACTTATTTACAATGAATGACAATTGGGGGGGTATAGATATTTTAGTAATCCAGAAATGTAAATGAAAATAGTATTTCCCTGTGTACCAATGTAACTGTTTAAGTGTCACAGAGGTATCTAAGGCATTGCGTTGCAATGTGTCGATTCCTCTTTGCCAGCCAAAATGCTTCTTTAACCCTGTGACTGGGCACTGTGTGTGTTTCATAATAAACATTGAGGCAGATTTAGTAAGACTATGTAGAACCAATATGGAGCCAACCAAATAGTCTTTAGAGTGAAATATTCTCAGAACAATTAATTTTAACCCCTTGAATACGATAAAGGTGAGACCTGTCCTGCAATCACAGGGTTAATGGCACATTTACATTAATGGGAATTTGGGGAATCGCTATAAACCTTGCCCTCATTGTGCAAGGACATACACTGAACAACAGAGAGATATCAAAAACATGTTATGGATACATCTCTGCCACTCAGTAGGTTATGGAGCACAAAGTAGTGCAGGGAGACTTGAAACAATTAGCAAACACAGATACACATATGAAGTACGATTATAGGGTAGGGTAGCCTTTGACTGCTACATGAAATCGGGCCAAGGGAAACAAAGCATAGGTGTGGAAGACAAAGAGGTTAAAAGCTGAACTGAAACTTAGCTGGAATATGGTAAAGCAGAGTCTGTGACATATTAACCCTTTGGGTGGCAGAGAGGTAGGCAACGTGCTGCATATATCTGTGGCACTCAAAGGGTTGAAGTTGGCAGGCATGTGTGATACTAGTACCGGTTAGTGTGTTTCAGTTATGAGATCCTGTGTCAGTGTAATGTAACAGGCCAATGTGTGTCCAGAGCAGCTGTTCATGTGTGCTCTTCCCCCGAACTGTGTGTTAGGTCCCCAGGGAGCGGCTGTAGGTGATGTGGGAGGTAGTGGAGGGTAGACTTTTGCTGGCATGTGGCGAAAGTCAGCCATGTTTTTTGTTTGAAGCAGCGGATGTTGGGGGCGGGCAAACTCCTTGCAAAGATTTTCACAGGAGTAGGCCTTAGACCCCTGCCTACTCCTGTGAAAATCACGCCCCTATCTATGTCCAGGTCTGGCAGTATGGAGGAGATTTATATATATCTTTCTTATTGCCACCCCTGCGTGTGTGTGTGGCTGGAGACACAGGTTTTATCTTGCACGCACATGCTGGATTGTTGGATGGCAATTCTAGCACTCTTAACATGTGCAAACTTTTTTAATTCTCCCCACTCCATTACCATCTCCTGCATTTTTTTTCCCTCTCCCCCCACCCCAATCCTTACAAAAGGTATTTACGACCTTCTACAAGTAGAGTGTAGATCCTCTGGTCTTGTCTGCTGTTATGTTTTCTTAACCCTACACACAGCCAAACTTTGAATTGTATGTATCACTGTGAATTCTGTGTCCTTTTAGTCAGAAATGCTTTAGACTTGAGAAAGGGAGGTTCTCCCGAAAGCTTGTCACTGGACTAATACGGCTACAATCTCCACTCTACCATATATATATATATATATATATATATATATATATATATATACTAGTGTAAAAGCCCTTGTACATGGGCCAAGGTCCGGGTAATGTTAACCCTTTGAGTGCCAGAGGGGTAAGCAACACATTGCTTTGCAATGAGTTGCATACTCCTCTGGCACTCAAAGGGTTAAGCAGCCACTACCTCACTGCTCCACACAATGCAGTCTTGTGTCACCTCACTCAACTGATGCAATCATGCGCAGCAGAGACTGCACGAATGCAGGCAGTCTCTACTGTGCATGACTGCATTGTGACAAACATTCTAGCACATTATTACATAGGAGGATATATATATCTATATCTATATATATCTATATATATCTATATCTATCTATCTGTGTATATATATATATATATATATATATATATTCATATATATAGAGATATATAGATAGATAGATAGATAGATAGATAGATAGATAGATAGATAGATAGATGATTTTGTTAATATATGTATAGTAACTTTGCCCATTGTAATGAGAGATTCAAGTAATTTAAATGTATTTGTTTGAAATAGATGCTTAGATGTTAAGATATCTCGTACTCCTTTATCTAAATCATCAAGTGTCTTGTTTTTTTGTTGGCAGGGATACCTATATCAGAAAATAATCTAAACATTTTGGTCTGAAGATATTTTCATGGTAAGTTATATTTTACCTACAATACCAACATGGCAGAATAAGTTAAGTGCAGGGATGCTCCAGCTTTGGAGAATGAGCCTTTTCAATGAAAATGTATGCCCCAACCCAGGACTACTAAGCCATATGATATTTATATGTGTACCATGTAACCTCTCTGTTATACACTGACACAAACAGTGCATGCACTAAGCAAAAATATCCTTTTCTGTGAACTGCCCTAAAGAACTGAAAAGGTAGTGTTTAGTCCTTCATATTCAGTTAAACACTTGCTATTTGATATGACTTGAGGCAAACTGCCTTAAATCTATGTAGGACTGATTACTGGATATTTTAGATTTCAAACCCCACAGCAATTTCGGTGGAATCCCGCTTATGTCCACTGTTTGACCACCCCTGATTTAGAGAATTGTACAAATAAGCATATATAATTTCATTCATATGTGTATTTTTCTTGTTTGTTTGTTTTCTTATAAGGAATTATGAGTAACCAGTGCCCAGTAAACAAACAGGCTTAAAATAAAAGAGCGGGTAGGATGTTGAAATTTCAAAAAGGGGGTGGATTTGAGAGGGTACAAAATTAAAAACATTCAGTATTTTTGTTACACGTCTATAACTGTAGCTATCAATATAGTAGGCATCACACAGAAACAAAAGTGGATGCTTAGACACAATTAGTGTACAGAAATTGAACCTTTAGTGGATAAATCTCATTATGGACATTTAAGAGGTATTTTGGCCATGGTGAATAGATGGCTTTATGCTAATCTCCCTATCAAGTAATTTGTCAGTCATTTGTTCCATGGTTTATTTATTATATTTGATATTCTAAATCTTTTTCAGGGAAGGAGGTTTGTCCTATTTCTAGTTTACACAGGTTACAGCTAGTCTATGTCCCATAAGAATATGTATAATTAAGAAGGCAGTATTTTGGAGTTGTCCTAAAGCTACAGATTTTGGACTGAATGGATAGAGGTTTTGGGCAAACCTGTAGAGTTTCCAACACATAGAAGTATGAAGATATGTGAAGAGATCTGAATTACATATCTAACAAAAGTTTAAGGTCCTAGGATACATAAGAAAACAAGTTGCCAGTACTAGATACCATCTAACCAGCTCCTTAAATGAAGATGCAATGTAGTTATTGCATGCATTGGCCTTAACTACCTGGCTGCTAAGTGTCACAGTACCTTGTTTCCAGCTCCGCTGCTTCAGCGACGCTCGGCATCTTTCCACTCGTCATCTGTAGGCAAGAGGCTTCAAGCATGCTGCAGGCCTCTGTTTTATGTGTGTTTGTTTCCTGTAGTCTCCTCCTACCTACTTCCTCCCGCTAGCTGCTCCTCCTACCTACTTCCTGTGGAGGGGTTTAAAGGGCAGGCTGAGTCCTGACTAAGTCACCCTTACGTTGTTGTTCTGAGCAGTTCATTTTCTAGTATTCCTGATTCCTGTGTATGATGCGGCTTGTCTGTCCATCCATTCTGGTGTTGACCTGTGGCTCTGTCTGACTATTCTCCTTGGCATTCCGATTTGGCTCAGATATCCTTTCTGGTGCAATACTGTGGCTCTGGCTGACTACCCACTCCGTGTATGACCTAGGCTTGTCTGACTACCCACTCTGGTGTTGACCTGGGGCTCTATCCACTGCGCATCCAGCATACATACGCTCCAGTGGATATCCTATCTGGTGCAAATCTGTGGCTCTGGCTGACTACCCACTCCGTGTATGACCTAGGCTTGTCTGACTACCCACTCTGGTGTTGACCTGGGGCTCTATCCACTGCTCATCCAGCATTCCATCACTTCAGTGGATATCCTTTCTGGTACAAACCTGTGGCTCTGGCTGACTACCCACACCGTGTATGACTTTGGCTTGTCTGACTATCCTATCTGGTGCTTACTAGAAGGTTTTGTCTGTTCTCTCAGTTTGTTGGCTCAGTTATTCAGACATCCTTCCTTGTACTGACCTTGGGCTCTAGCAGACTCCTAGCTACTGACTGCAGGCTGAGTCAGTATCTCTTGGGCGTTACCTTACCACGAGACTCCAGTGGTCTGAGGCCTAGTCTCGGACAGTGTGGTGCAGAGATTGGGAGACTGCTATTCCTCATACAGTGCTCGCCGTTTCAATAACCCACTGTGTGTATATTTATATATTGCATTACTGTCATTACTCTCATAATAAAGGTTCTATTATCTATACCGTCTGACTCCTGGTTTTGCTTGCCAACCGTAACACTAAGGGTGTCATGAGCACAGTCCTTAACACTAGCATAGCCTCCTCAATAAAGTGAAACAATACTAGCCCTAACACTATCCTATCACCCATACACCATTGACTAACACTTACCTGTCATCCACTGTAAGTCTTCATCTGTAAGCTTGTATTTTCTTTCTTCTTCATCTTCTGTCCTCTTTATCTTCTTATCTTCTTTCTTCCTCTTGTTCAAAAATATAATTCCTCAATAAAGAAAGAAATATTAATATTAATTGTGCCCCGAAATATAATTTTCCAGTGCATGTACGCTGCCGCAGCTGGCAGCTGTGGCAGGAAAGCAAATCAAAACTCCCCCACTCCCCCTCTTGGGCCATTACCCAATCCACAATAAGGGACATTTCAACAGAGACTGGCCAGCCTCTGTTCAAAATGGTTTGCATGCTTCCATTGTTTGGGAGGTGGGGCTATGCACCTCTCAGCCAATCAGCTTCTAGCGGGAGGGATGACAAAACCCTCTAGAAGCTGATTGGCTGGGAGGTGCATAACCCCACATCTCAGCCAATGGAAGCATGCAAGCCATTTTGAACAGAGACTAGCCATATAAAAGCCGGTATGTGTTCAAATTCCCTCAGTGAGGATCAGGCAACAGCCAGAGAGGTATATAGGTGGGGGATTTTTGATTTGCTTTTCTGCTGCTGCCACCAGCAGTAGAGTACATGTACTCGAAAATTATATTTCAGGGCACAATTAATATCAATACTTTTTCTTTAATGAGGCATTATATTTTTGAACAAGAGGAAGAAAGAAGATAAGAAGAAGACAGAATATGAAGAAGAAAGAAAATTCAAGCTTATAGATGAAGACTTACAGTGGTTGACCAGGATGCAGAAGACCCTGCTGGAGAGCAGGATTACAGGTAAGTGTTTATTTTAATTGTATGGTGTTAGCTTCAAGGAGATTAACTCTTTGAGTACCAGTGGGGTATGCAATGCGTTGTATACAATACTGACACTCATAAGGTTAATTTTCTTTTCTCTCATGTTTTTAGATCCTTGGATGTATTGATCAATATCAGTACATCCACGGGTCACTAGTGTAGGGATCGCTAGTTGTGCATGTGTGCTTATGTTAGAAACTACTGTTCAAGTACACTTTGGTGATTTTTAACCCATGTTAGGGACTTAGGGCTCAATACTGTTAGCACCGTTATTTTTTAAAACCAGCGGTGATGGTTTTGACAACAAGGTTTGCATTTCTTTTAATTGCCCTGTCAAAAACCACCACCATGCAAAAATATCCAGGCGGTGCAAAATTTGAACTCATTGGACATCAGATTAAAAGCAGACTTTGCTATGCTATTCCATGCAGTGGCTTCAGTGCATGTTAAGTAAAGCACATTTCATGGCGAAAAACCTGCTCCATAAAAAGGAGGCGCAGAGCTCCTAACACATGGTGATACTTGATGCTGTTCTGTTTGAGGTGAAAGCCTCTGACTTCTCTGTGGCTTCTAGGTGCCTACTATGGCTTAAGATTTGGTCTGCTGACCTGATCTCGAAAAAGTCACTGGTTTCTCTTCCTTTTCAGGGTGCATCTCTTTTTGGCCCTGAATTGAAGAACTTCATTAGCGAAGCTACTGGAGGCAAGAGTACCTTGTTGCCCTTGGTTCCTAAGCACAATCCTCAGGAACGGATACATCCTCTTTTTCGTGAAGAGCAGAGTCCGGCATTACCTCAGTCACTGTGCTCCTCCTCCAAACCCTTTAAGGGTGCATTTATTGAAGGGCTCCCCATTCTAAGGGAGACATTCCAAGGGAAGTGGACTTAACCAGGACTTCAGCTATATTCTCATACTCTCCATATCTTTCTGTTTTTCAGGTATGTGTCTACCATTCATACAGCTTCCAACCTTTTGTTAAACCCCATCTGTGTATTAACCATTCAGGGTCCTGATATGTCTTACCCTTCTGTTCACTTTTTCCCTCTGCATTCTGCCCCTAGACTTCAGTCTCCAGTGGTAATTTCTTATTGCACATAGGTGTGAATTAGCTCGTTAAATAACCCTGAGCAAACAAATGGCCATGCTCTGATCTGCTGATTAGTTAATTTCAAACTGGCCTATGTGAATAAGATTTGCTATTTAAAAGCTAAAATATAAGGGTGCAATCCCTTTAAGGGTACATTTATTGAAGGGCTCCCCATTCTTAGGGAGACATTCCAAGGGAGGTGGACTTAACCAGGACTCGAAGCAGGACTTGGAGAAGGAGTTGGCTAAAAGAACAACCAGGATCCACTGGAGAAGAACACCTCACATTTGAAAACTGTGCAGTCTTCTTAAAGTGCCAGCTTCCAAACTCGCCATCAATCTCTGGAGTTTAATACAAAATAAACCACTCTTAACACTTGGACTGTCTGGGATATTATAAGCCTCTATGTGCTAGGATGAACAAACATCTCAAGTGCTTCTGTTAAGGACTTAATGGAGTTACAGGAATGTTGGAGCAGAGGTGAGAAGGGGGACGGAAGATTAACATCCCTCCCAGCAGCAACACACACTTCTAAAGACTCTTGTTTTGCTTTCTCCCTGCTCTGTTACTCCACCCCACAATGCAACCTGCCCTTTTACTGCTGTATTCAACTCTGCTCCTATACTGCAGAATCCAGCACTCTTTTATATGCCTACTGCTCCCCATATTCATATTTCCCCCTCCTTACTCTCATCAAATCCATTTTGCAACCACATCCTGTATATATTGCTCAGACCGACCCATCCTCCCACTCCAACCCACAGCAGTCACAAATCACATTCCCACCTACTGGCTGTATGTCTTATTCTCCTCCTTGTGGCTGGTGACATCTCCCCAAACCCAGGCCCCAATCATATCCCCATATGCCACCACCCACACCCACTCTACTCCCCATCCCACAGAGGCTCTAATTTTTCTAATCTCATCCCCATCCCAACCCTCCCATTTCCTGCCCAACCCTTCTCCTGTGGCCTACTGAATGTCCGTTCCCTCTCTAACAAATCTACTCTCATACATGACCTTTTCTGCTCACAAGCACTCCAGCTTCTTGCCCTTACTGAGACCTGGCTCTCCCAACATGATTCAGCCGTGGAGGCTGCAGTCTCACATGGAGGCCTGTACTTCTCACACACAGCACGCACAGTGGGTAGAGGTGGTGGCACAGGTGTACTGTTTGCCTCCTTGTGTCGCTTTCAGCTGATACCTGTTCCCTCATATTTTTCCACTAACTCCTTTGTGGTACATGCTATCCAATTATTCCACCCTGTAGCAATGCGTGTTGCAGTAGTATACAGACCTCACACAACCACACCCTCTGCCTTCCTTTCAGACTTTGAGAGCTGGCTTGCATTCTTTCTATCCTCTGATGCTCCTGCTCTCATACTTGGGGACTTCAACTGTCACATTGACGATCCTTCCCTCTCTTGGGCCTCACACCTCCTTCAACTAACCTCATCTTTCACCCTTCAACAATGGACTGACTCTAGCACACACAAAGACGGTCACCCCCTCAACTTGGTTTTCTCAAAGAACTGCTCCTTACTAGATTTCTCCATACCTCCTTTCCCACTCTCCGACCACATCTCATAACCTTCTCTACAACCCTTTCCCTCATTCCCCCACTAACTACAGCCCCGCATTACACCCGCAACCTTTGCTCACTAGACATTTCTGCCTTATCTTCTGCATTGCACTCAAACCTCTCCACCTTCAACACTCTTTCTGATTCAGACAGACTTGTAGAATACTACGACAACCTCCTCTCCTCATCACTTAATCTGTATGCCCCCTTCCAGGCCCGTCACAAACACCCCTCAAACCCACGCCCTTGGCTCAACTCACAAACACACTTTCTCCGCTCCTGTACCCGCACCTCTGAACACCTGTGGAAGAAGTCCCACTCTCACGCAGACTTTATCCACTACAAATTCCTCCTGTCCTGCTTCAACACTGCTTAATCCTCTGCCAAACAACACTACTACTCCTCACTAATCAATACTCACAAATCGAACCCATGACGCCTCTTCTGTATCTTCAATTCCCTCCTTCGCCCCTCCCCTCCATCATTCCCCCTTCCTTCCCTAACCCCGCTAGCCTTTGCAGAATCCTTCACACAAAAGTTTAACACAATACATCAAACAATCCCACCTTCCTAGCCTTCACAACTGTATTTTCCTGATCCTCCATCATACTTATTTGATTCCTTTACTTCAGTCACAGAAGCAGAGGTCTCCCTTCTGCTGTCTACATCACCACTCACCACCTACTTCCTTGATCCTATACCATCCCACCTCCTCATTCCTCTGCAACACACATTAGTACCCATGCTAACTCGGGTATTCAACTCCTCCCTATCCTCTGGCATCTTCCCCTCCTCATTCAAACATTCAATAGTATCTCCAATCCTCAAGAAGAGTTCATTAGACCCCACTTCCCCATCCAACTACCACCCCATATCTCTCTTGCCCTTTGCCTCTAAGCTCCTTGAGCGCCTAGCCTACTCTCGTCTACTTACTTTCCTCAACTCCCATAACACTCTGGACCCCCTGTAGTCTGGCTTTCGGCCCACTTTCTCTACAGAAACCACCCTTCTCAAACTAACAAATGATCTCCACACTGCAAAAACCAAAAGCCATTTTTCTCTTCTTATCCTCCTAGACCTTTCGGCAGCATTCGACACAGTTGACCATACCCTTCTATCCCAGATTCTCAAATCACTTGGTGTCTGCGGCCTGGCACATTCCTGGCTTCTATCCTATCTCTCTCAACGGTCTTTCTCTGTGACATACGCTAACACCTCCTCACCTCCGATCCCCCTCTCAGTAGGTGTACTCCAAGGCTCTCTTCTGGGACATCTTCTCTTTTCTCTGTATACACTCTCCCTGAGGCAACTGATAAAATCCTTTGGCTTTAACTACCATCTCTATGCAGATGATACACAAATATATCTCTCTGCACCCTCAATATCACCTGAAATACAGCAGCGGGTCTCAGATTGCCTTAACGCTGTCTCTTCCTGGATGGCTCATTGTCGCTTAAAACTTAACTTGTCCAAGACCGAGCTTCTTATCTTCCCTCCTAAATCCTGCGCAACACCTCCATTTTCTATAACTGTCGAAGGCTCCACAATTTACCCTGTAGACAAGGCACGCTTTCTCGGGGTAACTTTGGACTCTTCTCTTTCCTTCTCCACCCACATTAACAATGTTACCAAAACTTGTTTCTTCTTTCTTCGGAATATAGCAAAAATCCGGCCATTCCTCTCTCACTCTACAACAGAAACCCTCATGCATGCTCTTATCCTTTCTCGCCTGGACTACTTCAACTCTTTACTTACTGGTTTTCCTACTAACCATATCACTCCTCTTCAATCAGTTCTTAATTCAGCCACCAGAATACTCTTCCTCTCCTCCAAAACAGTACTCACCCCACCACTCTTAAAATCAGTGTCATGGCTTCCCATAAAGCAGCATATCACATTCAAAATCCTCCTCATATCTCATCTTTGATATCCCGCCATATTCCTGCACGTCCACTACGCAGAACACATGCTGGATGACTCACTGCCCCTTTAACCACTATCGCTGTTTCACGATTGAAAGCTTTCTCACATGCTGCCCCCTACCTCTGGAACTCCCTACCACCCAATATTCGCCAAGCCTCAACCCTCAACAATTTTAAATCTAAAGTAAAAGAGCACCTTTTATCTCTAGCAACAGCATAATATGGAACATTATCATTATTATCATAAGCCAAACACTGCACTTTCTCCTCTACCAGCTTGTATCTGTATGTCACCCATCCTATACTTAGATTGTAAGCTCTATGGAGCAGGGACCTCTTATCCTAATGTATACTCACCTGTTGTTCCCCTTATGACTGCCTATATAAGCACTTAATCACCGCACGTATTGTACCCCTGCTATATTAAATGTAATTTGTAAAGTGCCAAGTACACCGGTTGGCGCTATATAAATAAAAATATACAATACAAACCCAAACAACAGTGGAGGCCTAAACACACCTCCACCAAGCTCCATCATGACTCGCCGAACCCTAGTCTGCACACACCTGTGGGTGGTCGCCTGGAACACTTTTTGAGTGTTTGGAAAGGCTCTGTTGCTTATCAGTGGATATTACAGGTGGTTTCTATGGTTTCAAATCCCTGCCTCCCTTCAGTTTGTTCCCTTCTCGCTCCCCACAGGGACTGGAAAAGCTCAGGCTTTTCAACAGAGCAGTTCAGGCTCTCTTGGACAAGGGAGTCCTGGAAGGGTCCCCCAGCCAGAGATAGGTTCCACTTTTTATTCCAACCTAATTGTAGTTTCCAAGAAAGATGGTGGCTGCCGTCCCATTCTGGACCTAAAGGCTCTCAACTCGTTTGTGATCAAAACTCATTATAAACAAGAGTCCTTATGCTCAGTCATTGCAGCAATGTGTCCAGAGGAATTTCTGACCTCTTTGTATCTGCAGAATTCTTACTTGCACATCCTTGTTCATCCAGACAGTCAGAAATACCTCAGGTTCGATTGCGACATGGGACACTTCCAGTTTTTTGCTCTGCCCTTTGGGCTCACCACGGCCCCTCAGGTGTTCACTTGGGTCTAAGGGGCCCCGATTGCCTTTCTGGACACCAAAGGGATTTAGGTGACACTACATGGATGACCATCTCCTGAAGGCTGCTTCCAGGGAGCTTCTGGACTGCCAGTTCTCAGTTTATGTATCCATAGGGCCTCTCTCTTGCATAGTCTGGTAAACCTATCTGAAATCTATTGAAACCTGTTGCACACACTTCCACCAAACAAATTTGCAGGAATCCATAAATAAAAGCAATAAAAGCAATAAACTTTACTGATAAATGTATGCATACCTTAGCAGTATTCTTTAGTCAATACAAGTAGTATATGGAGAGACTACAAAGTTATAGGTGCAAGTAGTCAGATGTTAAGAGAGGCATCTCAGGCAGATCCACGCATTTTGCGCTGAAAAAGCATGCTCATGATCCCTGGATATTTCCATACACAAGCTTCCTGCCTTTTAAACAAACCCTAACCAATCAAAAATATCCAAGTATGACGTGTCAACTAAAGCAGACCTTGTAGGAAACTTAGTTCAGCAATCACATGATCCACGCTTAAAGGGATAGTAATGTTTCAAAATAAAAGCAACTCCAATTAATCTTCACAGCATTTGGGCCGTGGAGAGTGTGCTTTTCTGCACACCAAAGGGATTCAGGTGACACCTTACATGGATGACCTTCTCCTGAAGGCTGCTTCCAGGGATCTTCTGGACCACAAGGTCCAGGATTGCATTCAGATCCTCCTTCAACATGGTTGGATCTGATTCCTTCCTGGAAATGAGTCTCCACCGGTGTTTGGACCTCTCCAACCTAATGAAGGGGAGGCCATTTGTGATCCCTTACTGGACCATTGTGACAACAGACACAAGCCTGATGGGCTGGGGTGCAGTCCTGGGTCACCTGAGCATTCAGGGTCGTTGGTTGGAAGAGGAGACCCTTCTTCCCTTCAACATCATGGGGATCAGAGATATATCTCATGCTTTGAGGTATCGGTCCTCTCATCTCATGGCATGTCAGGTCCTCGTCCAGTCCGACAACGCTATGGCAGTAGCTTATATCAAGAAGCAAGGCAGCACCAGAAGCCCCACTGCTTGGTTCAAAGTCAAGGCTATTTTGGCTTGGGCAAAGAGCATGTGCCTGTCATCTCCACTGCACACATCCCATACATCAAAAACTTCCTAGCAGACTTTCTCAGTTGCTACACGGGGAATGGGAGCTCCACCCGTAGGTGTTCAGTCTTATGGTGGAGAGATGGGTCCTTCCCTGCATCAACCTGATGGCCACAAGGGAAAACCGGAAGGTTCAGCTGTTTTGCTCCTTCTGGATGGATCCTCTGGTGTTTGCAGTGGATTACCTGTTGATTCCTTGGCAGTTTCATCTAGCCTACATCTTTCCTCCTCTCCCCCTCCTTCCCAGGGTACTGAGGAAGATTCGGATGGACGGTGTGTCCGTCATTCTGATTGCTCCTTATTGGACCAGACAACCTGGAGCTGTCAGCTCTGTCTGTTTGCGACCCATTTTCTCTGCCATGCAGATCAGATTGCCTTCTTCAGGGTTACCTATAATCACGGTGCCCATGATCTTCTCCTGTGGCGTTACCTGCCTTTCCCTACTTGTGCTCAACAGCAGCATGTCTGGTCGCTGCCTGACTTCCTGTTTGCATACGCGTGTCGCTACAGCACTCTTGCTATTTTGTAGTCACGGCTCAATTGACTGAATCATGCTCCGCTTCTCCGGTAAGCCTTATATTTGGCCTTCAAATATTGCTTCAGTCCACTTTCGTGGTGTATCTGAGCATTGCTTGTATTCCTCATTGTGACCTGTTCTTGGCTGCTGATTCCAATTCGTGTATGACCCTTAGCTCCGTCTGACTACCCGATTTGTGCCTGAACCTCTGGCCTTGTCTGACTACCCGATCTGTGCTCGATCCCTGGCTCAGTCTGACTACACGATCCATGTATGACCCCTAGCCTGGCTGACTACACGCTTCATGCTAACTATTGTGGCTCTGTCCGACTACCCGTTATGTGTATGACCTTGGCTTTGTCTGAGTCCACTTGCACTATAACTTGGGCCTGGCTCTCTCTCCATGCAGGTCTCTAGGCCTGGTCTTTGCCATTGTACTCCTCCAGGTTCAGTCTAGACCTATAGGACTTGTATCGCTCTGGTCTTACCTAGGATCTCGCCTGAACCATAGCGTTCTAGGGTGTGGTATCTGACTGCTGTGTACTCCTCTAGCGTTCTAGGGTATCGTGTCACTTTAGGCCCTAGTGTTCTAGGGCTTCATACTTCTGATAACCCTAGCGTCCTAGGATAGAGATCGGCCGCTTGCCACCCTTCTCCATCTCAGGTGGCACCCAGAACCGTAGACTAGGTTCTCTGCCGTGTTCCTGGTTCCTGTATTCGGGCTAAGTTCAGTGTCAGCTCCTGGGTAGTGGACTGTAGCACTGTCTCCACTCCTGACCCCGGGGAAGGTTAGGGAAGTGCTTATTTGCTATTCATTGTATTATTATTTCAATAAAGTGATGTTCATTTTAACTGTACCTGTCAGAGTCTTTCTTTGTCTAAGCTACCATGACACCTATGGAAGGAGGACATGGAGTGCATGGCTTTGACGGCATAGCGGTTGAAGCCTCCATCTTGAGGAAAAAGGGCTTTCCCCCTGAGATGGTCTTTACTGTGATTCAGGCTAGAAAAAAACGGTTTTCTGTAAGGCCTACCACAGGGTTTGGTCTATTTTCTGCTCTTGGTGTGTGGACAGAGATCTGTCCTCACAGGAGTTTGATCTCCCAACTGTCCTGTCCTTTTTGCAGGATGGCGTGAACAAGGGTCTAAGCCATACTTCCTTGAAAGTTCAGACCTCTGCTCTCTCTGTCTTCTTTCAGAAGCGCATAGCCATTTTGCTGGATGTCAAAGTCTTCTATCAGGGGGTTGCTCATGCCTTCCCTGCCTTTAAGGTTTCCACTCCTCAGTGGGACCTTAAACTGGTTTTGCAAAGACCACCCTTCGAGTCTTTGGCTACCATTCCTTTAAGTCTTTTGACGTGGAAGATGGCATTTATTTTGGCTGTGGTCTCTGTTCGCAGAATGACTGAATTGCAGGCTCTGTCCTGCAAACCACCTTTCCTAGTGTTTCACAAGGATAAGGCAGTTCTCCGTACCTCTCACAAATTTCTTCCTAAGGTAGTATCACGGTACCCGTGCTATTTACCAATATTCTGTTAGTTTCCACTCCTGCTTACGCTATTGGCTACTCTGTTATTGTCCTGCCCAGCATTTGTCCTTAAATGCTGGGTTCTGGCACTTTTCCAGTGCCCTTTCATGTTTCAGTACCAGCGCTTGTTCATGTTATTTGTGAGATCTCAGTGTATCAACCCGGCCTGCCTGACAACTCTGCATCTTGTTTCCTGCCTGTGCACCGACCCGGACTGCCTGACCATTCTGCTTCTCGTCTCTACCCGTGTACCAACCTGGATTGGGTGATGTTCCTGCTCTGTGTACCGACCCAGCCTGGCTCACGTTCCTGCTCTGTGTACCAACTCGGATTGGCTGAAGTTCCTGCTCTGTGTACCGACCCGGCCTGGCTGACGTTCCTGCTCTGTGTACCGACTTGGATTGGCCTGCATTCCTGCTCTCTGTGTGTGTGGATCCTGCCCGGCTGGGCTGCTGCGGTGACGTGCCTCCTCTGCACGCCTTGGCCGGTCTCCAGTTAGAGTAGTGTCTAGTCTTTCGCTGTCTCTGGACAGCTCACTGCAGATTGGTCTCGGTTGCCTCAGTATCGCCCAGGCGACATTCCTATTTGTCTGCCTCCAGTGCAGTCCCCAGTTGGGTGCCTCTCAGGGCGAGTTGCTTAGTCTCCATTTCTGCTACGGCAGTGTTCACGTTGATCAGTTTCCGTTACTGCTACGGCAGTGCTCAAGTGGCTCAGTCTCCATTATTGCCACGGCAGTGCTTAATGCTCAGTATCCGTTACTGCTACGGCAGTGTTCAAGTTGCTCAGTTTCCGTTACTGCTACAGCAGTGTCCAGTTGCTCAGTCTCCGTTACTGCTAGGGCAGTGCTCAAGTTGCCCAATTACCGTTACTGCTACGGCAGTGTTCAAGTTGATCAGTTTCCGTTACTGCTACGGCAGTGCTCAAGTTGCTCAGTTTTCGTTACTGCTACGGCAGTGCCCGGTTGCTCAGTCTCCATTACTGCTACGGCAGTACTAAAGTTGCTCAGTTTCCGTTACTGCTACGGCAGTCCACAATTGTCTGGTCTCCATTATCTTGGGCGTTACTCGAATTGGAGCCCTCACCCTTGTTTGTGCTTCTTTAAGGGCCTTGCACTATTAGGGCCTGTCAAAACTCTCTGCCTATTAGTAACCCATTCAGTACTGTTAAACTGAGACTCACACAAGAACTGCCTGACCTGTGTCAGTATATTGATCTCTGGACTATCTGCGTATACTGGACCTGTGAGGGCCTACCTCTGTATAACCTGTCTTGTGTCTGTACTATATTATGTATATATTACAGGACCCGTGAGGGTTATTGTTTTTTTCATTGTTCAATAAAATTGTGTTTTATCCAAACCTACTGTGTCTGTGTGTCAAACAAACCGTTACAGGTAGTCTCTGAGTTCCACACCAATCAGGAGATTGTTGTACCTTCCTATTGTCCTGGCCCCAAGTCTGATAAGGAGAGGGATCCCCACTTGCTGGATGTGGTGTGTTGCCTTAAGTTTTATGTGCACTGCACTGAGTCTGTCCGTCAGACTGATGCACTTTTTGTCATCCCTGAGGGTCCCAGGGCTGGTAAGGCGGCGTCCAAGGTGACTATTGCATCTTGGATTAAGTGTACCATTCTTAAGGATTATGAACTCAAGATGAAACATATTCCCTTTTGCATAAAAGTACATTCCACTAGGTCTGTTGGGGCCTCCTGGGCTTACAAGAATCAAGCCTTTGCTGATCAGTTGTGCAAGGTGGCCACTTGGTCCTCTATGCACACATTTGTCAAACACTACCATGTGGATGTTATGGCTTCGGCTGAAGCCAGCTTTGGCTGGAAAGACCTGGAGGCAGTTTTGCCTGTCTAAGACTTTAATTCCTGTGCCTTAGAGATCTTTCACTGTTGAGCCCCACTGGCTCTTGTTCTAGTGCGCTGTTTTACAATTATTCAGTGTCCGTTGACACTTTTTTAGTCGGGCTATTCTGTGTCCTGCTTAGTCCATGGGAACTTGGTCCTTGCCATCTCTTCCCACCCAGGGAGCTCAATGTTGGTACATGGTATCTGTAAGCTATTTTGGATGACAGAGAAAAGAGGATTTTAGTCTTACCTTTTAAATCCTTTTCTCTTAGTCCATATAGCTTACAGGTCTCCCACCCTGTCAAGGGACCATGCTTGGTTTCCTGTGGCTGGACATGGGAGTCCTGTTGGGTCCATGCTCACAGGAGTTTTCCTCTCTTTCTTCTTACTATCTAGTTAGTTATGTTTTTGTCACAAATCTAACTGGAGAGGGGAGTGGCTAGGTAGCCTGCTATAGAGGAGAGGGAGGCTCCACCCTGCATTTCTTTGAAGAATGGTTCCAGCCTATTGGAAGGGGCTTTCACCTTCCCATGGTACGTGTAAGCTATATGGAGTAAGAGAAAAGGATTTAATAGGTAAGACTAAAATCCTCTTTTAGTTCTGTATCTTTTTTAAACAAAAATTAAGCCCCCCAAAGATGCAACGATTAACCCTTTAAGTGTTAGAAGGTTAGCCATCCGGCGCATAAAGTGTTAAAAATAGGTGACGTCTTCTTTTATGAATAATAAAATATATATTTTTTTATTTTTTACATCCTCAACAATCCGCCGGCGGCGGAAGACATTTACACTGGCAGACCCCCCTTCCCTACCTCTCGGGTTGTTGCCTGAGTCAGACGGATGGAATTTTTCAAAATAATTGGCAGCTTCCAATTGGCCGGGATGTGCTTACGCACCTCCCAGCCAATTAGCTGCTAGTGGGGGGGATGAAAAACCCTGCTAGAAGCTTATTGGCTGGGAGGTGCGTAAGCCAATTAGAGACTGCCAATTATTTTGAACAGAGACTGGCATATAAAACCCAGTTTCGGTTAAAATTCCAGCAGTCTGACTTGGGTAATGGCCCAAGAGGTAGGGAAGGCAGGGGGTCTACTAGTGCAAATGCCTTCCACTGCTAGTGGAGACAGTGGAAATGGAGGCAAAAGGGGGACATTAGATACAATTATTGAGGGTGGAAAAAATCATTTTATTTATTATTCAGAAAAGAAGACGCCACCTATTAACTTTCACATTTTTGGGGAGCTTAATTGTTGTTTATAAAAGATACAGAACTAAAAGATTTTTTTAACAACATAGGAAAGAGGAAAGCAGAAAGAAGAGGAAGAAGACAAGAAAGAAAATATGATTAAAGAAGACAAGGGACAGTGGATGACAGGTAAGTTTTACATTTCTGGGTAGGATAGTGTTTGAATTATTTAGTGTAATGTTAGGGATAGTGTAGGGTTAGTGTAATTGAGCTTGGGGGAGGGTGACTGTTTTGAGCTCACTCTCATTGTTTAACAATGTCAAACAACGAACGATGGCAAATGCTCATTCCATGTACCTCATCAGCTACAGAATATCTCAGATACATATGTTGGTTTATCGGTTGGCTTTTTTTTACCACCAATTTTAGTTTTGAATTATTTAGTGACGTTAAGGCTATGGCTGACACCCTAAATACATTATTTGTTTCGGTATATATAAAGGAAGCAGCAATGACAGGCTATGGCCAAACAGACAAAACCACGGAATTTCCTCCATCATGTACATGGCTTACTGAGGACAGGGTCCAAAAGAAACTTGAAAAGGTTATGGTGAATAAAGCACCTGGACCTGACAGGATACACCCAAGGGTACTTAAGGAACTTAGTTCAGTAATAGCAAGACCACTATACTAAATATTTATTGATTCAGTTTCATCAGGCATAGTGCCCTGTGATTGGAGGAAAGCTGGTGTAGATCCTTTGTTTAAAAAGGGGGCAAGATCCAAGCCAGGAAATTATAGACCTGTGAGCTTCACTTTCATAGTGGGTGAGATACTAGAAGGGTTACTAACTGACAGTATTCAAAACTATGTGAAGACAATATTATTAGTAGGAGTCAGCATGGTTTTATGAAGAATAGATCATGTCAGACTACTTTACTTGCATTTTATGAAATATTAAGTAGTAATTTGGACAAGAGAATTGTTGCTGATGTAATATACTTGGATTTTGCAAAAGCCTTTGATACAGTGCCTCAGAACAGGTTACTGCAGAAATTAAAAGTATTCAGTTTTGGCAGTGTTATCTATACATGGATAGAGAACTGGTTAAATGACAGATAGAAGAGATTTGTTGTAAATGGAACCTTTTCAAATTGGTCCAAAGATATAAGTGGGGTGCCACAGGGTTCAGTCCTGGGCCCAAAGCTTTTTAATTTGTTAGCTAATGATTAGTGATGAGCGAGCACCCCAATGCTCGGGTGTTCGGGTGCTCTGACCGAGCACCCCCTGAGGCTCGAGTGCTCGGCCGAGCACCCGAGCCCCATTGAAGTCAATGGGAGGACTCGAGCATTACACCAGGCACCCCCTGCTCTGATGAGGGGAGGGTGCCTGGTCCATAGGAAAAGGGAAGAAAATGATGGAAACACCACAGAAATGGTTCAGGGACAGCATAGGGAGGATGTCTGGATGCATCTTGGACTCCAACGTCGCTGCTGGGAACGATGTTTCGCCCGTAGTACGCCATTTTTACAGACTGACCGTAAAACACACAAAAAGGAAGATAAAAACGACTTTAGGCGAAAAATTGTTACCAAACAGTATTTGCTGTATATTTACTTGTATATCATCTGCAAATTCTCCCAAAAATTTCCTTGATTTTCTGAAGTGAGGCCATGATTAAGAGGGAAACGTGCGCAGAGGCAAATTCTCCCAAAAATTTCCTTGATTTTCAGAACTGAGGCCATGATTAAGAGGGAAACGTGCGCAGAGGCAAATTATCCCAAAAATTTCCTTGATTTTCTGAACTGGGGCCATGATTAAGAGGGAAACGTGCGCAGAGGCAAATTATCCCAAAAATTTCCTTGATTTTCTGAACTGGGGCCATGATTAAGAGGGAAACGTGCGCAGAGGTAAATTCTCCCAAAAATTTCCTTGATTTTATTGAACTGAGGCCATGATTAAGAGGGAAACGTGCGCTGAGCTGACCATCTAAAACATTATGGGTGAGGGTCTGCTGCAGAGCTGACCATCCTAAACATTATATGCGAAGGCCCGCTAGTGAGCTGACGCTATAAAACATTATATGAGAGGGCCCGCTAGAGAGCTGACCCAATAAAACATTATATGAGAAGGCCCGCTGGTGAGCTGACCTATATAAAAATTGTCAAACAGGGCCCGCTGGTGAGCTGGCCCTATATAAAAATTATATCACAGGGCCCGCTGGTGAGCTGGCCCTATATAAAAATTATATCACAGGGCCCGCTGGTGAGCTGGCCCTATATAAAAATTATATCCCAGGGCATATGGAAGAGGAGGAGGAGGATGAGAAGATTAAGAGTCAACCATATACCCGTTTTTTGGGTGGAAGGGGTGAATGGGAATACAGAGTATTCCCATCATTGTAAATAACATATATAAAGTGAGTTTATGTTCCCCCGGGGCTTTCCTCCAGTGGAGTGGAGAAGTCAGGGGAAATCCAGGCCTTGTTCATTTTTATAAGTGTCAACCTATCAGCATTGTCGGTGGAAAGGCGGATACGCTTATCTGTTATGATGCCACCAGCAGCACTAAATACCCGCTCAGACAGAACGCTGGCGGCAGGGCAGGCCAGCACCTTCAAGGCGTAGAGTGCCAGTTCATACCACGTGTCCAGCTTGGACACCCAGTAGTTGTAAGGCACAGAGGGATCATTCAGGACGCTGACACGGTCTGCTACGTACTCCTTCACCATCTTCCAAAACTTTTCCCTCCTTGTGACACTAGGCTGCGCATCAGGGTGAGGGTGCTGGCGGAGTGTCATGAAGGTGTCCCACGCCTTGGAGAGTGTTGCCCTGCCTATGTCGGAACTGCTGTGTGCTCCCCTTTTCTCCCCTTCTCGGTTGGCCAAGGTAGCACGTACTCTGCCGCCAGCGTTGTCAGATGGAAAATTTTGGAGCAATTTTTCAACAAGAACCTTCTGGTATTGCACCATTTTGCTTGTCCTCTCCACCGGAGGAATGAGAGATGAGAAATTCTCTTTGTAGCGGGGGTCCAGAAGGGTGAACACCCAGTAATCCGTGTTGTTTAAAATGCGTATAACGCGTGGGTCACGGGAAAGGCAGCCTAACATAAAGTCAGCCATGTGTGCCAGAGTACCAACAGTCAAGATTTCGCTGTCCTCACCAGGAGGATGACTCTCAATCTCCTCATCCTCTTCCTCCTCTTCTGCCCACCCACGCTGAAGAGATGGAACTAAAGTTCCATGGCTACCCTCTGTAGCGGAGGCAACCGTGTCTTCCTCCTCCTCCTCCTCCTCCTCCGCCTCCTCCAATTGTCGCTGAGAAGACGAAGTGAGGGTGCTCTGGCTATCACCTTGTGTAAGCTCTTCCTCCCCCATTTCCACCTCTTCCACATGCAAAGCGTCGGTTTTAATTGTGAGCAGCGAGCGTTTCAGTAGACACAGAAGTGGGATGGTTACACTGATAATAGCGTTATCGCCGCTCACCATCTGTGTCGATTCCTCAAAATTGCGTAAAACCTCGCAGAGGTCTGACATCCATTCCCACTCCTCACTTCTGATTACAGGAAGTTGAACGGAGAGGCGACGACCGTGTAACAGCTGGTACTCCACTACTGCCCTCTGCTGCTCACAAAGCCGGGCCAACATGTGGAAGGTGGAGTTCCAGCGCGTGCTCACGTCACACAGCAGCCGGTGAGCTGGCAATTGTAAGCGCTGCTGCAGCTTCAACAGGCCGGCCGAAGCTGTAGATGACTTACGGAAATGTGCACACACGCGGCGCACCTTGGTCAAGAGATCATGCACATTGGGGTAGGTTTTTAGAAATCGCTGCACCACTAAATTAAATACATGCGCTAGGCATGGTACGTGTGTGAGCTTGCCGAGCTCCAAAGCCGCCACCAAGTTACGCCCATTATCACACACAACCATGCCTGGTTGCAGGTTGAGTGGCGAGAGCCACTGCTCGGTCTGGTGACTAATCCCCTGCAACAGCTCTGAGGCCATGTGCTGTTTGTCCCCAAGGCAGATCAGCTTCAGCACGGCCTGTTGACGCTTCCCCACTGCAGTGCTACACTGCTTCCAGCTACTGGCTGATGGGGGAGTGGCGCTGCGTGTAGAGAATTCGGAGGTGGAAACGGAGGAGGAGGAGCCAATAACGTAGGTGCTGGCGGAAACCCTGATGGAGGTAGGGCCCGCAATCCTCGGCGTGGGTAGCACCCGTGCCATCCCAGGGTCCGAGTCGCTCCCAGCCTCCACGACATTCACCCAGTGTGCCGTCAGGGAAATGTAGCGTCCCTGGCCACAAGCACTTGTCCATGTGTCAGTCGTTAAGTGGACCTTCCCAGTAACTGCGTTGGTCAGGGCACGGGTGATGTTACGGGACACATGGTGGTGTAATGCGGGGATGGCACACCGGGAAAAGTAGTGGCGGCTGGGGACCGCGTACCGAGGGACAGCTGCTGCCATCAGGCTGCGGAAGGACTCAGTGTCCACAAGCCTAAATGGCAGCATTTCGATGGCCAGTAATTTGGAAAGGTGTGAGGTTACTGCTATGGCCTGTGGGTGGGTGGCTGGGTACTTTCTCTTGCGCTCAAATGCCTGGGGTAACGACATTTGGACGCTGTGCTGGGACAGGGAAGTGGATGTGGTCGCTGATGGTGCTTCAGATGCTACAGGTGCAGGGCGGGAGGTATGCGGGCCTGCGCCTTCGACAGGCGATTGGCCGGCACTGAAAACAGGTAAAGAGGAGGCAGTGGTGTGGCCTGCAGACACAGATGGGCGATCCAGGCGTTCCTCCCACTTACTACGGTGCTTGGATGCCATGTGTCGGATCATGCTGGTGGTGGTGAGGTTTCTAGTGTTCATGCCTCGGCTCATTCTGGTGTGGCACAGGTTGCAAACTACAATTCTTTTGTCGTCCGCACTTTCCTTAAAAAAACGCCATACCGCGGAACACCTACCCTTTGGCAAGGTAGATTTACGCAAGGGGGTGCTCCGTGGAACATTTGCGGGCCGGTTTGGTGCGGTCCGCCTTCTTTCTGTAGCCACACCACTGCCTCTTCCAGCCTGTTGCGGTGCTGCAGATGGCTCACCCTCAGGACTGCTGTCATCGCTCGGCTCTACACCTTCCCAGGTGGGGTCTGTCACCTCATCGTCCACCAAGTCCTCCTCCACTTCCTCACTCTGATCATCCTCCTCATGTCTTGATCCCACCACATACTCAGTCATTGACAACTGTATAACATTCTCCTCAACAAGGTCTTGAGACGGAAATAGTGGTTGATTTAATGGCAACTGTGTCTCATCATCATCATCATCATCCACTACTTCCTTTGACCTTAAATGCCGTTCACATCTGTCATCTTCTTGTGATTGGGTAGCCTCTAGAGGTTGTGAATCAGGGCACAAGATATCATGTTCCTCTGCAAGCGTGCTTGGAGAGAGGGTCAAATGAAGGATTGGTGATGAGACGAGCTCCTCACTATATCCCAGTGTGGGATCACTTCTTTGACCAGACCGTGTATGGTGGGAGGAAGGATGATCAGAGTGAGGATTATGTTGACCAGACTCTTGGCTACTGAGAGTGGACTTGGTGGAAGACAGGGTGGTGCTTAACCGACTGGAAGCAGTATCAGCTGTCATCCAACCGACCACCTGTTCGCAGTGGTCGGACCTCGAGAGTGATGTCCTGCGACGCCCTGTAAAATTAGACATGAAGCTAGGTATGGTGAATGTCTTTCTTTCTTGTGCTCTGGCACCAGGCACAGTTTCTCCGCGTCCTGACCCGCACCCTGAACTATCAGGATCACGTCCACTTCCCCGTCCCTTTTTACCCGCCTTCTTCATCTTACACGGAATATGTGACTTTAATATTTGAGTTTGAAAACTTAACAGTATTTCTTCCTATTCTGCAACTGTGCAGAGTACACAGAATAGGCTGCTAAACTGCGGTGACACACACTGAATGGAATAAGTGACTTTAATATTTGAGTTTGAAAACTTAACAGTATTTCTTCCTATTCTGCAACTGTGCAGAATACACAGAATAGGCTGCTAAACTGCGGTGACACACACTGAATGGAATAAGTGACTTTAATATTTGAGTTTGAAAACTTAACAGTATTTCTTCCTATTCTGCAACTGTGCAGAATACACAGAATAGGCTGCTAAACTGCGGTGACACACACTGAATGGAATAAGTGACTTTAATATTTGAGTTTGAAAACTTAACAGTATTTCTTCCTATTCTGCAACTGTGCAGAGTACACAGAATAGGCTGCTAAACTGCGGTGACACACACTGAATGGAATAAGTGACTTTAATATTTGAGTTTGAAAACTTAACAGTATTTCTTCCTATTCTGCAACTGTGCAGAGTACACAGAATAGGCTGCTAAACTGCGGTGACACACACTGAATGGAATAAGTGACTTTAATATTTGAGTTTGAAAACTTAACAGTATTTCTTCCTATTCTGCAACTGTGCAGAGTACACAGAATAGGCTGCTAAACTGCGGTGACACACACTGAATGGAATAAGTGACTTTAATATTTGAGTTTGAAAACTTAACAGTATTTCTTCCTATTCTGCAACTGTGCAGAGTACACAGAATAGGCTGCTAAACTGCGGTGACACACACTGAATGGAATAAGTGACTTTAATATTTGAGTTTGAAAACTTAACAGTATTTCTTCCTATTCTGCAACTGTGCAGAGTACACAGAATAGGCTGCTAAACTGCGGTGACACACACTGAATGGAATAAGTGACTTTAATATTTGAGTTTGAAAACTTAACAGTATTTCTTCCTATTCTGCAACTGTGCAGAGTACACAGAATAGGCTGCTAAACTGCGGTGACACACACTGAATGGAATAAGTGACTTTAATATTTGAGTTTGAAAACTTAACAGTATTTCTTCCTATTCTGCAACTGTGCAGAGTACACAGAATAGGCTGCTAAACTGCGGTGACACACACTGAATGGAATAAGTGACTTTAATATTTGAGTTTGAAAACTTAACAGTATTTCTTCCTATTCTGCAACTGTGCAGAGTACACAGAATAGGCTGCTAAACTGCGGTGACACACACTGAATGGAATAAGTGACTTTAATATTTGAGTTTGAAAACTTAACAGTATTTCTTCCTATTCTGCAACTGTGCAGAGTACACAGAATAGGCTGCTAAACTGCGGTGACACACACTGAATGGAAAATGTGACTTTAATATTTGAGTTTGAAAACTTAACAGTATTTCTTCCTATTCTGCAACTGTGCAGAGTACACAGAATAGGCTGCTAAACTGCGGTGACAGACACTGAATGGAATAAGTGACTTTAATATTTGAGTTTGAAAACTTAACAGTATTTCTTCCTATTCTGCAACTGTGCAGAGTACACAGAATAGGCTGCTAAACTGCGGTGACACACACTGAATGGAAAATGTGACTTTAATATTTGAGTTTGAAAACTTAACAGTATTTCTTCCTATTCTGCAACTGTGCAGAGTACACAGAATAGGCTGCTAAACTGCGGTGACACACACTGAATGGAATAAGTGACTTTAATATTTGAGTTTGAAAACTTAACAGTATTTCTTCCTATTCTGCAACTCTGCACAGTACACAGAATGTGCTGCTAAACTGCGGCGAAGCACACTGAATGGAATATGTGACTTTGATATTTTAGTTTGAAGACTTAACAGTATTTCTTCCTATTCTGCAACTCTGCACAGTACACAGAATGTGCTGCTACACTGCGGCGAAGCACACTGAATGGAATATGTGACTTTGATATTTTAGTTTGAAGACTTAACAGTATTTCTTCCTATTCTGCAACTCTGCACAGTACACAGAATGTGCTGCTACACTGCGGCGAAGCACACTGAATGGAATATGTGACTTTGATATTTTAGTTTGAAGACTTAACAGTATTTCTTCCTATTCTGCAACTCTGCACAGTACACAGAATGTGCTGCTAAACTGCGGCGAAGCACACTGAATGGAATATGTGACTTTGATATTTTAGTTTGAAGACTTAACAGTATTTCTTCCTATTCTGCAACTCTGCACAATACACAGAATGTGCTGCTAAACTGCGGCGACGCACACTGAATGGAATATGTGACTTTGATATTTTAGTTTGAAGACTTAACAGTATTTCTTCCTATTCTGCAACTCTGCACAGTACACAGAATGTGCTGCTAAACTGCGGCGACGCACACTGAATTGAATATGTGACTTTGATATTTTAGTTTGAAGACTTAACAGAATGTGCTCTAATCTGCAACTTTGCACACTAAACAGAATGTGCTCTAATCTGCAACTTTGCACACTAAACAGAATGTGCTCTAATCTGCAACTTTGCACACTAAACAGAATGTGCTCTAATCTGCAACTGTGCACACTAAACAGAATGTGCTCTAATCTGCAACTTTGCACACTAAACAGAATATATATTTTTTTTTTTTTTTTTTTTTTCCCCCACACACAAAATAACCTGCTGCCCCCACACACAGTAGTCCTAAAAAGGACTTTTGGTTCTTTTTTTTCACAATTTTGCTTTTTTTCCTCCCTACACTGACTTTCCCTTCCTATCCTCAGCTCTCCCTGGCTAAGACTGAGCCGAACTCGATGGTCAGGTGCTATACAGCACCCGACCACGGGTTCTGGCCAGCCAATCAGTGTAATGCCAGCAGCCAACATGGCTGCTGGCATTACACCGATGTCAGAGCCTCCCTGCACGTTTATTGGCTGCGCAGCAGGCGCAAAACGTGCGGGGAGGAGACCCGAACATGGCGGGCGAGCACATGCGGTACTCGTACGAGTACCGCCATGTGCCGAGCAGAGCGATGCTCGAGCCGATCCGAGCAACGGCCGAGCATGCTCGCTCAACACTACTAATGATATAGAAGTGGAAATTGAAAGTAGTGTCTCAATCTTTGCTGATGACACTAAGCTGTGCAGGGAAATACATACAAAGCTGGATGTTTTTTCTCTGCAGGAAGATTTAGATAATCTGAGTGAATGAGCAGAAAAGCGGCATTTAATGTAGATAAATGTAAGGTTTGCATTTGGGCTGTAGAAACAAACTTTCTACATATACTCTAAATGGGAAACAACTTGGGGAATCCTCAGTAGAGAAAGATTTAGGAGTACTGATAGACTTCACAGCAGTGTGCAGAGTCACTCAGCTGCTGCAAGAGCAAAAAGAGGTGTAGATGCAAGGGATGCTAATATTATCCTACCCATGTATAAATCCTTGGTTAGGCCTCATCTAGAATATGGAGTACAATTTTTGGGCGCAGGTTCTTAAAAAAGACCTTGTTGAACTGGAAAAGGTGCAGAGACATGCAACAAAACTGCTAAAGGGATTGGAGGATCTGAGTTATAAAGAGAGACTACCCAAACTGGGTTTGTTTACATTAGAGAAGAGACATCTAAGGGGTGATATGATTACCATTTACAAATTCATTCAAAGTCAATGCAAAGAACTATCCAATGAATTATTTACGCAAAGAGCTGAGCTAAGAACAATAGGTCATCCATTTAGACTAAAGGCGCTTTAGACTAAAACAAAGGCAGGGATTCTTTACAATAAGGGTGGTAAAGCTATGGAATTCTTTGCCTCAGGATGTTGCACTTGCAGATAATGCAACTGCTTTCAAAAAATCAATGGAACGCCTATCTAGCACAGAACAACATTGGGCTGGACTTGATGGACGCATGTATTTTTTCAGCCTCACCAACTATGTAATAGTTTAATTTCATCAATTAACAAAACGATAGTGAGTGAACAGAAGAGAAATCTAAATCAAATCAATATTTGGTGTGATGACCCTTTGCCTTAAAAACAGCATCAATTCTTCTAGGTACAATTGCACACAGTTTGTTAAGGAACTCGGCAGGTAAGTTGTTCCAAACATCTTGGAGAACTAACCACACTTCTTCTGTAGAATTAGGCAGCCTCAGATGCTTCTCTCTTCATTTAATACGAGGAAGACTCAATGATTTTGAGATCAGGGCTCTGTGTGGTCCATACTATCACTTCCAGGACTCCCTGTTCTTCTTTATGCTGAAGATACTTCTTAATGACTTTGGCTGTATGTTTGGGGTTGTTATTAGGCGCTCAATTTCCATCATGGTGTTTCCATTTGTTGACAAGTCCTGCCGAAGGTAAACATTCTTGTCCACTTCCAGTAGTTCATGTCTATCTACTGTGATTTTCCTTGGTGTGCTAATATTGTTAAACATGACGTGTTTCAGACCAAAACTGTTGCTTTCCTTTTGTAGCTCTTCAGTGCGTTCTTACAGATCTTCAGGACCACTGCCAAACAGTATGATACAGTCTGCATTGATTTTAAGTCTGGTTTTCTCCCAAGCAGAAAATAGATTAAGGGACATTGTGTCTCCTTGTAGAATGCCCTTTTCTATGTTGACCTGGATAACTTTTGACCTGTATTGATGCAGTTGCTTTTTCATATATTTATTGGTGGATATTCATTTAAGTTCTATCTATTCCTTGGTTGATCAGGGTATCAACAATTGCTTGCTTTGTCACTGAATCAATGGTCTTTTCATAATCAATGAAGGTTATGCATAATGGAATGTTGTATTCATTATGCTGCTCTATAACTTGTTGTACTGTCTGGATATGGTCTGTTATACTGAAACAGCTCATGAAGCCTGTTTGTTCTTTATGCTGTGCTGCATTTTTTATTGTGTCCTTTCTTCTTTATAGTACCTAAGTGGAAACCGGACAGAAAACAGCTTTATTGGTCTGTAGTTTTTTTAGATTGTGTTATAACCTTCTTTGTGCAGTAGGATGATTTCTGCATTTTTCAATTTTTCAGGCACTTTGTTGAGTAGTAGCTATTCAGACAATAGTTTAGCTAGGACTCTGAATAAGGGCTGACCTCCAGCTTTCACATTTAATAGTGACTTTATTAGGTACAGCTGCTTTGCCATTTTGCATTGATTTTATTACAGCTTTTACTTCTACAAAAACTTTTGCACAGCTTCAGTTGTTGTCCTTCATCCTTATAAACATTTGATAAAATTCTTCCACTCATTTTACTATTTGTTGTTGAATTTTTGCTGTTGTACCATCTTCAAACTTTAAAGCAAAGTTTGACTCCTATGTGTGACCATCTTTTTTTTTGCTTTCTTTAGCCTTTGATTTTCTTACAGTGTCCTTTTGATGAGCTTAATATTGAACAGTTGTGTTTCTTCCTTTTTTACTTTTCCTTATGATCTTTCACATTTCTTCATATTCTACCCTGTTTCTGATATTACCATTTTGCTTCATTTCTTTACTTTTTCATCATGATAAAACTGTTTCTTTTGATATTCAGGCTGGCTTATCTAGTTTTACAGTAGGTGCAAGGTTCTGGTATGGATGTAAAAATAATTGAGTAGATAAGACAGTGACAGAAGATAGAGGATTGCAGTTATGGTGAATATTCAGACGAAGGTAGTGTTATAAGTGGGATACCTCAGGGTTCTGTACTGTAGACCTTTCCTTTAAATATTTTTATTAGTGATATTGCAAAAGGTCTTCGAGGTAACCTACTCCTTTTTACAGATGAAACAGAGATCTGCAATAGGGTTGTAACAGTTTGTTTGACACACAGACACAGTAGGTTATGGATAAAACACAATTTTATTGAACCATGATAATAACAATAACCCTCACGGGTCCTGTAATATATATACAATATAGTACAGACACAAGACAGGTTATAATGAGGTAGGCCCTCACGGGTCCAGTATATGCAGGAAATCCAGAGTACAATATACTGACACAGGTCAGGCAGTTCTCGTGTGATTCACAGTAGGACAGCACTGAATGGGTTACTATTAGGCCGAGAGTACTGACAGGCCCTAATAGTGCAAGGCCCTTTAAGAAGCTCAATCAAAAGAGAGAGCACAAAATCGAGTAACGCCGAAAAGTAACTGGTGGACTGCCGTAGCAGTAACGGACACTAAGCAACTTGTGAACTGCCATAGCAGTAACGGACACTGAGCAACTTGTGAACTGCCATAGCAGTAATGGAGACTGAGCAACTTGTTGACTGCCGTAGCAGTAATGGAACTGAGCAGCTTGTGGACTGCCGTAGCAATAACGGAGATAGCGCAACTTGGACTGTCGTAGCAGTAACGGAACTGAGCAGCTTGCCCTGAGAGGCACCCAACCGAGGACTACACGGAAGTGAGGACGCACAGAGATGTCGCCTGGGTGACACTGAGGCAATAGAGACCAGACTGCAGTGAACTGTCTGGAGACAGCCGAGGATCCTAACACCACCCTAACCGGAGACCGGATAAGGTGTGCAGGAGGGGTACGCAACCACAGTAGCCCAGCCGGGCTGGAACCACACACAGAGCAGGAACGTCAGCCAATCTAAGTTGGTACACCAAGCAGGAACGTCAGCTGGACAAGGTCGGTACACAGAGCAGGAACTTCAGCCAATCCGAGTTGGTACACAGAGCAGGAACGTCAGCCAGGCCAGGTCGATACATGGAGCAGGAACGTCAGCCAATCCAGGTCGGTACACAGGCAGGAACAAGATCACACAAATAACAGGAACAAGCGATGGTACGGTAACACCACAAAAGGGCACTGGAGAAGTGCCAGAACCCAGTATTTAAGGACAAATACTGGGCGGGCAATGACAGTGCAGCCAATAGGCGTAGGCAGGAGTGGAAACTGACAGAATGTCGCCAAATAGCACTGGCAATGTGATAGTACCGGCTCTCAAAGACCTCTCTCTCCTAGAAGAGGGACCTGGTTTCTGTGGATATTTGGAATGAAGACTGCGCAGCAATCTAGGAGTATGAAGGTCACTCTGATCAACCCAGGAACGCTCCTCAGGGCCATAGCCCTTCCAATGGACCAGATATTGCAATTTTCCTCTGAATCTACGTGAATCAATGATACTTTGGACTTCGTACTCCTCCTGACCCTGAACTTGCACAGGACCAGGGACTGCAGGAGTGGTAGTGTAATGGTTGCAAATCAGGGGTTTCAGAAGGGATCCGTGGAACACATTGTGAATCCGCATGGATGCTGGGAGATCCAGAGCATACGAAACAGGGTTAATTTTGCGGATCACCTTGAAGGGACCAATAAACCAGGGAGCCAACTTATTACATGAAACTTGCAAATTGAGGTTTCTGGAGGAAAGCCATACCCTGTCCCCAACCTGGAAGGAGACCGCTGGCAGCCGTCTATTGATTAACGCGGCGCTGATAACGCTGGAATGAATTATTGAGGGGCCTCTGAACCTGTGCCCAAGTGGAGTGGAGTTGCTCGATATGCTTGTCCAGAGCTGGAATCTGCTGCATCTGGAATGAGTCCGGGAGCAAGCATGGCTGAAACCTGTAGTTGATGAGAAACGGGGAGCTCCCAATTGATGAATTAACCACACAGTTCCTGGCGAACTGTGCCCTTAGCAACAGGTCAGCCCAATATTCATGATGATCTGATACGAAACAGCGTAAGAATTGTTCCAGTCCTTGATTGGCACGCTCAGTGTCTCCATTGGTCTGGGGAAGGTAGGCAGATGAAAAGGACAGCTGTATGCCCATCTGGTTACAGAATGTTCTCCAAACATGGACACAAATTGGCACCCACGATCTGACACCAGTACTCTAGGTACCCCGTGCAACCAGAACACTTCTCTCAAAGACAACAGCCAACTCCTGGGCTGAGGGAAGGCCAGGAAGGGGCACAAAGTGAGCCATCTTTGAAAATCTATCGACCACCATAAGGATGAAAGAGTAACCCTTAGACACTGGCAGTTCTCCCAGAAAGTCAATAGAAATGTGGGACCAAGGACGCTCGCCATTAGGTACTGGTTGGAGTAACCCCACTGGGAGGTGTCTAGGGGATTTGGCACGAGCACAGGTGGTACAGGCTGCAGTGAATGCGGTGCAGTCAGCCCGTAGGGAAGGCAACCAAAATATTTGTGAAAGAGACCAAATCCTTCCCAATATGCCCAGCAGCCTGAGATGCATGGCAAGTTTCAAGTAAGCGGGTACGGAATGGCTCATCTACAAAGCACTTGCCTACTGGGGTATCTGTGGGAGCCGCAGCCTGGGTAGTAAGAATTTCCTCCCCCAGTGGTGAGGTGATGCTAGTACGTAAGGTAGACAAAATGTGATCAGGCTGAATGATGGGTACGGGAACCTCATCTTTATCCATCTCTGGCCCAAATTGCCTGGACAGGGCATCTGCCCTAATATTCTTGGAGCCGGGAAAGTAGGATACAATAAAATTAAAGCAGGACAGAAGCAAGGCCCATCTGGCTTGTCGTGAGGATAATCTCTTAGCCTCCGAAAAGTATGTCAGATTTTTGTGGTCTGTCAGGATTAACACAGGAGTCCTAGTACCTTCTGGCAATGACACCATTCTTTAAGAGCAAGAATAATAGCCAGGAGTTCTCTGTCCCCAATCTCATAGTGAATCTGGGCACTAGACAGCTTTTTTGAGAAGAACCCACGTGGTCTCAGAGCACTCCCAGCGACCGGACGCTGTGACAGTACTGCTCCTACCCCACTCTCAGCGGCATCAACCTCTAACGTAAATATAAGGGAAGGGTTGGGGTAGTACAGTACAGGAGCGTATGCGACAGCGGCCTTGAGTGTCTCAAAAGCTCGATCAGCTGCCTCAGACCATTGGGAGGGGTTGGCACCCTTATGCGTGAGGTCAGACAGTGGCTTCACAATAGTGGAGAAGTTTCTAATAAACTTCCTATAATAATTAGCAAACCCAAGAAAACGCTGGATTGCTTTTAACCCTTAGGGTCATGGCCATTGCAATACTGCTGCGAGCTTTTCCTGATCCATAGCAATGCCATCTCTAGAAATCACGAAGCCCATAAAAAGGCACCATGGACTTGTGAAACTCGCATTTTTCGATCTTACAGAATAGTTTATTCTGAGCAAAACTTCGGACACATCCTTGATGTGTTGAGACAAATTAGACGAGTGTATGAGTATATCGTACAAATAAACTACTACGCAAGACTGTAGCATATCACGGAGGATGTCATTAATAAATTCTTGGAACACTGCAGGTGCGTTACATAGCCCAAAAGGCATTACTAGGTATTCATAGTGTCCAGATATGGTATTAAATGCCGTTTTCCACTCATCTCCAGCTCTTATTCTGATCAGGTTATACGCGGCCCGTAAGTCCAACTTAGTGAAAATAGAGGAACCTTTCAACCTGTCAAACAGTTCAGTAATGAGTGGTATGGGATAGGCATTTTTGGACATCAGTTTATTCAATCCCCAGTAATCGATACAGGGTTTTAACTCGCCATTCTTCTTTTTTACAAAAAAGAAACTAGCCCCCCCGGGCGAGGTAGACTTCCTAATAATACCTCTCTTGAGGGCATCATTGATATATTCCTCCATGGCCTGATTCTCCTCGCACGACAACGGATACGTGCGACCCCTAGGAGGCACGGCGTCAGGAGGCAAATCAATAGCACAATCGTAAGCCCTATGCTGAGGCAAAGTGCTAGCCTCTCCCTTACTGAAAACGTCACTGAATTGATGATACTCAGCTGGCATGGAGGGAGAGGTACACATGATCTTAATCGGATGAGCAATGCAATGCCCCATACAATACTCAGACCAAGACGTGATCTCACAAGTCTGCCAGTCAGACTGGGGATTATGCAAATGTAACCATGGGAACCCCAGAATGACCGCATGGTGGGGAGAATGGATAATTTGGAACCGCTGTTTCTCAGTGTGAAGTGCCCCAATAGTCATGGACAGCGGTATCTTTTCCATAGTGATCTGAGCTGGTTCCAACGGTCTGCCATCAATGGCCTCAATAGCTAAGGGGGATTCCCTCTCAACCAACGGAATCTGGTGTAGTGCAGCAAATGAATTGTCCATAAAGTATCCGCCTGTGCCGGAATCAACTAGGGCCAGAACCTCTACCGAGTATTCTGCCCATGAAAATGCCACCTAGATCATGGGTTTCTGTTTAATTGGGTCTAGGGACTGCTGAACATCACCTAGGGCCTGTCCCCCAAGGTAACCTAGGTGCGTTAGTTTCCCGGCCGTACAGGACAGGTACGCAACAGGTGTCCGGATTTGCCACAATACAGACATAAGCCCTGCCTTCGGCGATGCGCCCGTTCCTCCATAGTCAACTTGGTGAACCCTAGCTGTGTTGGTACACTACTGTCCTGTGTACGCTCAGGAGGCATGGGAGGCAAGGGAGGCATGGGTGGGACATTTTGACCGGCTTGTCCAAAATTTCTGGCCCGCTGCTTGCGGTCTTTGGCCATTAGTCTCTCATGGATGCGGGAATCAATTAGAATAACGAAATCAATAAACTCGTCCAGATCATTAGGCACATCCCTGGCTGCTGTCTCATCCTTAATACAGTCAGCGAGTCCCTGAGCAAATGCTGCCACCAGCACCTCGTTGTTTCAACCTACCTCTGCTGCCAATGTACGGAATTCATTAGCATAATCGCCCACTGTACGAGAACCTTGTTGTATCTCCATGAGTCATTTGGCAGCAGAGGCGGCTCTACCTGGGACTTCAAATACTCTGCGAGAGGTACACACAAACTCCCTGAAGTTCTTAGTGCAGGGTTTAGCAGTCTCCCACAAGGGGTTGGCCCATGCCAGGGCTCTGCGTGTCAGTAATGATATCATGAAGCCCACCTTACTACGGTCATTAGGAAAGGCATGGGGAGTTAGTTCCAAAAAGATCTCCAATTGATTAATAAATCCTCTGCACAGGGTGGGTTCGCCATCGTATCTTAGCGATAACTGAGCTGAGGCAGTTAACCCTTTACATGAGGCCACTTGCGTCATGGATTGAGCTTCTGGTGTCGAAACGGGGGAGACCACCGGTGCTTGAGCTGGTTTGTCAAGGTGAGCCGTGCACTCTAGTATAGTTTGTATGGCCAGTGCCAACTTGTCCAAATGCTGCTCATGTAAGTCCATCCTCCAATGGATGTTTTGTGCATTACCTTCACCTTTACTGTCTGAGGTCATGGACTTTTCGTACTGTAATGGTTTGTTTGACACACAGACACAGTAGGTTTTGGATAAAACACAATTTTACTGAACAATGATAATAACAATAACCCTCACGGATCCTGTAATATATATACGATATAGTACGGACACAAGACAGGTTATAATGATGTAGGCCCACACGGGTCCAGTATATGCAGGAAATCCAGAGTACAATATGCTGACACAGGTCAGGCAGTTCTCATGTGATTCACAGTAGAACAGCACTGAATGGGTTACTATTAGGCCGAGAGTACTGACAGGCCCTAATAGTGCAAGGCCCTTTAAGAAGCTCAATCAAAAGAGAGAGCACAAAATCGAGTAATGCCCAAAAGTAATGGAGACTAGAACAACTGGTGGACTGCCGTAGCAGTAACGGAGACTGAGCAACTTGTGAACCACCGTAGCAGTAACGGAAACTGAGCAATTTGTGGACTGCCGTAGCAGTAACGGAACTGAGCAGCTTGTGGACTGCCGTAGCAATAACGGACATAGCACAACTTGGACTGCCGTAGCAGTAGCGGAACTGAGCAGCTTGCCCTGAGAGGCACCCAACAGAGGACTGCACGGAAGTGAGGACGCACATAAATGTTGCCTGGGCGACACTGAGGCAACGGAGACCAGACTGCAGCGAACTGTCTGGAGACAGTGGGGATCCTGACACCACCCTAACCGGAGACCGGATAAGGTGTGCAGGAGGGGTACACAACCACAATAGCCCAGCCGGGCCAGAACCACACACAGAGCAGGAACGTCAGCCAATCCGAGTCGGTACACCAGGCAGGAACGTCAGCTGGACCGGGTTGGTACACAGAGCAGGAACGTCAGCCAATCCAGGTTGGTAAACAGGCAGAAACAAGATGCAGGCCGGGTCAGTACACTGAGATCACACGAATAACAAGCGTTGGTACGGGAACACCACGAAAGGGCACTGGAGAAGTGCCAGAACCCAGTATTTAAGGACAAATACTGGGCGGGACAATGACAGTGCAGCCAATAGACGTAGGCAGGAGTTGAAACTGACAGAATGTCTCCAAATAGCACGGGCACCGTGATAAGGGTACACATTCCTGGGGAAACAATGGACAAGAGTTTTCAAGCTGCAGTTTAATGTTGATAAATGTAAACGGCAAAATATAGTATTAAGGGTACTATACTGTCAGAGACAAAAGAGGAAATTGATTTGGGAGTAATTATTTCTAATGACTTAAAGGTTGACATGCAATATAACAAAGCAGTGGGGAATGCAAACAGGGTGCTGGGTTGTGTAGCTAGGGGCATTAGTATCAGAAAAAGGGAAGCAGTCATACCACTCTACAGATTTCTGGTTAGACCTCACCTAGAGTATTGTGTAGAGTACTAGAGACCCCATCTTCAGAATGACATAGATATTCTAGAGAGAATTCAGAGAAGGGCTACTAAAATTATGAATTGTTTACAAGTTAAAAAATAACAGGATATACAAAAGGATATGAACATGCTTGGAGGAGAGAAGTGAGAGAGGAGATGTGATAGAAGCATTCAAATGCATGAAGGGATTCAACAAAGTGCAGGAGGAAAGTACATTTCAAAGGAGTAAATATGTTAGGACAAGAAGCTATAGTCTAAAACTAGAGGGCCAGAGGTTAAGATGTAATGAAAGAAAGTATTACTTCACTGAGAGGGTAGCAGATAAATGGAATAGCCTACCAGCAGAAGTAACATAGTAACATAGTAATTTAGGTTGAAAAAAGACTTGCGTCCATCTAGTTCAACCCTTTTCCTATTCCTGTTTACCATCATTGATCCAAAAGAAGGCAAAAAAACCCCTCAATATAGCAATTTAAAATTCTGCCTTGAATGGGGGCGGGGGGGGGAGTCCTTCTTGATTCCAAATGGCAACCAGATTTCTCCCTGGATCAACAAGCCCTAACTAAATATTAATCCCAATACTAACGTACATAGCCCTCTATGTTATGCTCTTTTAAATAAGTATCCAGGCCCCTTTTAAAGGCATCTAATGTATTTGATAGCACCACCTCCTCAGGAAGTGAATTCCATACCTTTATTGTCCTTACTGTAAAGAAACCCTTCCGCTGTTGTAGATTAAATCTCCTTTCCTCAAGTCTAAGCGGGTGGCCCATGTCCTGTGTACTGTTCTGTTAATGAACAGGTCTTTGGAGAGCCCTTTATATGGGCCTTGAACATATTTATATAGTGTTATCATATCCCCTCTAAGACGCTGTGGTAGAAGTTAATACAGTGATGGAATTTAAGCATATATGGGATACGCATAATGCTGTCCAGATCATAAGACAAGATCAAGGACCAAAGAAGGTTTGAGGTTTTTACAGTAGGAAAAATGGGCAGACTATTTGAGCCTAATGATTCTTATCTGCCATCAAAGCCTATGTTTCTATAGATAGTCCTATGATAGTCTCAATAATGTTTTCATTATGGGTTGAAACATCAGTGTCTGGAAGGTCTTTGTCACGGGGATGGCTGTGAAATAACAACACTCGACAAGTACAGATAGAATAAAATTAACTTTATTAATAAAGAATTAAAAGAAAGAATACATCTCTCCAAAATGCAGCGGCACTTCCCCAACCTTTCACTAGCCAGGCTTGAAGACAGAGAAATACTATACCCCAGAACTCTGGAGTATCTACCAGGAGCTACAGCACCTCTTCCACCTTCATGAGGCCCAGTATAGGACAGTGTAACAACACTTCCAAACACTTCACTAGACAGGTGGAAGAGAGGTGAACCGAATACACTCCACAACGCTGGAGCAACCAAGGAGCGAGAGCACTTTCTTCCACCCTCTTGAGGCCCGGTATAGGACAGTGTACCAACACTTCCTCAACACTTCACTAGACAGGTGGAAGTAGGGCACACCGACTACTCTCCAGAATGCTGGAGGACCACAATGAACTAGAACACCTCTCCAACAGGAGATGACTAGGCTATGGATAGGCCGTAGATGCTAGGGACCCTGACAGGCAATGGTGACCGCCCCTAGATGGCTAGGGGTAACCGACAGACAGAGCTTACAGACCCTAGAGCAATAGGGGATATAACCGGCTACCCAGGATACACTGCAGGTGGACAACAGACTAGGCAACAAGCACACGTACTGCCAGGAAGCAGTAGCACAGTAGCGGCAGGCTAGTAAACCAAGGGAGGAAGGCAGCCAGGCCTGGGTAGGCCATAGGTATCAAGTCAACCTGAGTCGGGAGTGCAGCTGAGCGAGTGTCAACCAAAGCCAGAAGGTATGATACTAGGGAGCCAGGGGTCTCAGCTGGATCGAGTAGTCAGACAAAGCCAGAGGTCTCAGCCAGATCGGGTAGTCAGATGAAGCCAGAGGTCTCAGCTGGATCGGATAGCATTGTAACATTGTTGAAATTTACAAAAAAGTTAGAAACATTTTTTGCATGACTTTTCAGGAAAAAAAGGCAGTTTTTTGCAAAAGTTTGCTCTTTTTCTCTAATTCAAAATTTTCCTCCCTTTCACCAATGTCAACAAACGTTTTGCCTATGTTTCCTATGGTGCAACATTTCCCACAACAATATTACTTCTTCTGAGGGCTGAAGTGCAGAAATAAGTAGTTGAAAGTCAAAGTTGTCCTACAACATATACCTTGAAAAAAATTGTTAGCAGGCAGAGTGTCCTGCTTATGTGACACTGGCACATATTCATGATGATGTCAAGAGATGAAAAAATATGACCTAAAATGTGGCAGGTGTGTATGGTAGTAGAGATGGTGGACTGGTGTGGTGGATTATACAGCTGGTGCATTAACCAACTGAGCCATCTCACTGTTTGTGTCAAATTTAAATTTTCTTCTCAGATTGCTGATACACATTACTTATTGGTCATAGCAGTGGTCCCAAGTGTTGTACATGGTAGCAACCCTTTTTCACATCCCTACTTTTCCTCATCTGTGCTGCTGTTAGAACATTCATCCTGGCTTCCTGTGTCATGTGTGGTTTCTGCTACCTGATACTCAGATGGTATGAGATGTTTGTTCATTTTTAAGAATGTTAGTTTTCCAACATTTCTGCAGGATAGCCACATCCTATGGTCAATGAAAATGTAACCAACTGCACTTAAAACCTGCTGTGGCAGTGACTCCACACTTGCTGGAGGGCAACTAAGGATTTCCACTGCAGTACATGTAAATGCTGGCCACACATATTGCTTTGTTTTCCATTAGTCCATGGGGTCATTGTTTCTGCCTAGAACATAGCTATCCCGCAAGTATGGAAGCCTTCATCTTGAAACTATTGCTCCCTATTGCTTTATTCCATTACTCTGGTTGAAACTGATTTTCTAGACATGTAAGTAATCAATTATGTAGCTTTATCAGACAGGTCAGAGAATAAAGCTCTGCTGAGATGTTGATCCAGGGCTACCATTCGGAGTCAGGAAGGGGTTTATTACCCACTTGGTGCTTAATTGTAAATGACTTCAACCTTCTTTTTCTTTTTTTCTTGCCTTCCTCTGGACCAACGGGGGGGGGGGATTTGGCATGGGCTGGACTTGATGGACGTATGTCTTTTTTCAGCCTCATCAACTATGTTGCTATGTTAGAGTCTCCAGCAACTAAACTAAAAATCTCTAAAACTGATGGAAAAATAAAAATTGCAAGGTATAGGCAGTTTAAATAGATGCATTTATCTATCTATTTTATTTGTAAAAGCTGTTAGGTAGGCTTCAGGTGCGAGTTAATGGAGGTGAAACTTGGATTATTTGCAGACGATATACTGATTGCTTTAACCCAACCTGACCTGTCTCTACCCCACCTTATGGATGTTTTGCAACTGTATAGTGTGACTTCTTATAAAGTTAATCAGGCTAAGTAGCAAGCACTTCCGATTAATCTTCCATCGGATATAATTGCTGTCCTTAAGTATCGATACTCTTTTGATTGGAGGACCGATAGTCTTTCATATTTAGGTGTCATGAATGATCATTAAAAATCCACAGGACTTGCTTTTGGTGAATTTTAGGCAATTATAGGGTTCTATAAAACAGGAGATGCGTGGTTGGTCTTCGTTGATGCTATCATGGTTGGGTCGCATAGCGCCGGTCAAGATGAGCGTCCTTCCCAAGTTACTGTACTTGTTTAGGACTTTTCCTATTTGGATACCTCTGATATTCTTGCGTGATGTGCAGTCAGTCATCTGTAGATTCATTCATGGTTCCCATACCTCACGTGTTTCTAACCGTTGGCTCATTGCACCAGTGAAAAGGGGTGGATTGGGTATCCCCTCTATCCTTCATTACTATAAAGCTGCCAGGATGGCTCAAGCTGTATTGCATCAAGCTGCCCCTGGTGAGATTGCCTGGGTGGATTTGGAAGACACGCGTTTCTTTCCACATAGGGTCTGTGGTTGCCTACCAGATTTTGGCCTGCCTTGTCGCAGGTGTTGCCTAGTTGCCTAGTTATTGTTCCACATTTGGGGCGTTTATGAGTCTCACGTTCTACGACAACTTACTATAGCTACCCCATTGCGCTCGTTAAAGTTCTTAATTCCTCATTCTAACTTTGCGTCCTGGTATTCTGCTGCTATTGTGTCTTTTGAGTCAGTTACTTGCAAATAGTTTGATACGCTCTTATGAGGATTTGCAAAAGGACTATGGCCTCTCGCAATCTGATTTCTATAAGTATTTCCAGACGAGCCAACTGTTGTTAGCATCTCCCGCAGCCTGGTCGGGATCGCCCGCCCTCCTCCAGGATTTGGTGAAAGCCTGTGTTCATCCATTTAAAGCTACTAAATTATTATCTCTTTGTTATACTACATTGGTATCTGCAGGCCTTCCTTCAAAGCTTCCCTTCATGCTGGCTTGGGAACGTGAGCTGGGCAGACAGCTCTTCTTGTCTCAGTGGCATGAAGTGTCTCCTGTTCCTTTACCTTCTCGCACTGTACTAATCATATAGAACTTCTTAGAAATATCCTCTATAGAAGGGACATGGTCCCTTCACTTTTAGCCCATATCTATCCAGGCTCTTTCAATGTGTGTTGGAGGTGCAATTTGGGTATAGGCTCCATGGAGCATGTATAGTGGTCCTGTCCCAAGTTGGAACAGTATTGGACTAGGGTTTTTAACTTGCTACAGCTTTCGGTATTTGTAAAGCTGCCTAAATCCCCAGAGATGATACTCCTGCACCTTCTTTCAATTACTTTACCTAGTCATTTGAGGGTTCTCGCTGAGCAGATCTTGGTGGTGGCAAATCTCCTCCTGGCTCGTGCCTGGAAATCGACAGTGGTGCCTTCTGGGGATGACCTGGAGCAACTAGTCTCCCGTAATTTACAGATGGAGAAATTGCATTATACGACTATTTCACATTTAGATCAGTATGTAAGGCTCTGGTCTGCATGGGAGGATGGTTGCAAGTCACTCTGAGTGGCAGCGGGTTCGGAATACCCCCTTCCCTCCCTCCCCTTACCTCCTCTGCTCCTTTGCCTTCCTCTCTCTCCTTTTCCTCTTTTCTGTCCCTTTTCACTCTTTATTCCTCTTCTCCCTTTTGTTTTCATTTGTCTCCTGAGCGTGGCTTCATAAGGTTGGTCTATCAAACATTTGCTCAGGGTATTGTCCCTGATGCTGCATTTTTGTTGTCTTCATTGTTAACACTGTTCACTTATGTTTCTTTATTGTGAAACTAGCCTTCATTGAACAATTGTTTGGACTCTATAGCTTGCTGTTTCCCATAGTATCACCTCTCGTAATTTTGTTTTGTACCCCATTGACTGTGCTCATGTTGTTTCTCTTTTGTCTCTTATGTATGAAAATTATCTCAATAAAAATTATATTAAAAAAAAGCTGGTAGGTGACAGGTCCACTTCAGATCAATGATTCAGGCCCAGATTGAGCCTTAATCAAGCAGAAGTTGATACTTCAAGTAAATAAACTTGATCATCTTGACACCTTGAAGTAATACATGTGGATGTGGTTTATATATCATTATACAGAACTGCAACATATTCTGATGTACATTAAATAAACAGTAAAAATGTATACCATAACTTATGACTACCAACCAATGCCAGTTAATTAAGTTTAGTGAGTTCCAGGTTCAATGTACTTGAGATACTTTTTTCTTAACTGGCAAATCATTTTAATAAGCCAATGTTAATATTTTCATTCAAGTGTTACTCACCTCTCTAGTCCAACGTATCATACAAATTAACTTCAGACATGTCATCGGAAATTAATCATACTTGAAATCACTGATATCACATACTACATTACCACTATATGATATCATCAATGATAACGAGCTCAGTAGGACTGGAATTATGCAATTTTAATATAGAGGGAAAGAGAGGCACATGTGATGGTGTGTATAAATAAATGTATCCATTTATGGCTATCAATACCAAGAACTCTCCAAGGAACTATTTAATCAAAAAGCTGAACAAATAACAAGAGGTTGTCCATTAAGACTAGAGGAAAGGTGCTTTATACTGAACAAAGGCAAGGCTTTTTACAGTAAGGGCAGTAAATTATGGAATTATTTGCCTTGGGAAGCTGTACTTGCAGATACTCTAACTACTTTCAAAAAATAAATACATACCTAGCTAGCACAGAACTAGCTATGATAGTTGGCTTCAAAGCAGATAGGTTGTTGATCCAGAGAAATATCTGACTAGCATTTGGAGTCAGGAATTAATTTTTTTACCCACTTGGGGCTTAATTGGAAATGGTTTCAGGTTTTTTTTTTGCCTTCCTTTTCATTAACAGGGGTGATATTGCATGGGCTGGACTTGATGGACATGTCTTTTTTCAGCCTTGTCAGCTATGATGTAGGTGCTCCTGCTGCTGCAGCTGGTTTAAAGGCTTTGCTGCCTTCTTTTTTTTTGCTTTTAATGGACACTATACAAGGATCTTGTTTAAAACACGCTAACATGTCCTTTACTAGCTGGTGCATGTCTGCATTGTCATTATGTAAGATTCCTCAGTCATGCTCCTCATTTTTTTCTCCAGTAAAAATATCAGTGGTAGTAGTGGTACAACAGTGTACCCATGCACATTAGTAAAAGGATTAGGGATGGGTGAAAATGTTCGCTTCAAACTGAAATTGGCAAAAAAGGCACTTTCTGCTTGGCAAAAAATTTCCCGTGAAAAGTGCAGGTTTCCCACTTTTTTCGCCTAGCTCATTGCATTGAAATCAATGGGAAGAAAATGTTTTCTCTGTCACGCGAAAGTTTTCTCTAGTTTTCTACAGTCATATAAAAGGGTGTCAGGATCTCACAGCATGCCATTCTTTGTTTGTGAGAGGAAAGAGTAGCATGTTTTTGAGATACAGAAGATAGGAAAATAAAGGGGAATTGAAGATTAGTTTAGGAAGTCATTTAGGTAGGACATTTGTTCACTGTAGTAAGGGAGTCTGGGGGCACACTGGGGAAGAAGAAGGGAGGGAGGAGGTTGACCCAAAATACCCCAAAATTTGGTGTGACTGCCTGGCAAGACTGATTTTGTTTTTATTGTTGATTTTGATTTTTAGTTATATATATATATATATATATATATATATATATATATATATATATATACTAGCAATATGTGATGGCGTTGCCCGTCATTGTAGTAGGGTATAGGGTTGCCACCCAGCCGTTATTTTACCGGCAGGCTGGTATAAAATTGGCTTCTTTCCAATGTTAAGTACATGGAGGGAATGCCTTGGCCGGTATTTTTTTGAACAAAAGGTGGCAACCCTAGTAGGGTATGTGTTATGTAGCATTTTTTGTTTGAAATGTTGTAGGTGGCATGTTGAAGGTATTTTGTAAGAATTTTTTGTGTTTGTTTGTATTGTACATTTCATTTAGCTGTATTGACTGATGATGTTTTTGTGTACTGTGTGAAGCAGAAAGAATCATATTGCACACATACATAGACACACACAGATACAGTGACATATACAGACATTGATCATACATACACATGTACATACATGCGTACACACACACACACACACACACAGATATTATTACGGTCCTGTAAGTGCCAGAGGGGTAGGCAAGGCATTGCTCATTGTGTTGCTTAATTCTCTGGCAATGAAAGGGTTAACCAGCTGTCCCAGTATGTAGCGAGAGTCATGGAGTCCACAGTCCCTGAAGTGGACTCTGTACATGCACACTCAGAGGCTGCCAGACAACCACCGGCCCGGCTCCCTGGCCAGGAAGACATCTCCTGCCCCAGGCCTCAGCCAAGAGTGTTACTAGGGACACAGCCCGGACACCAAGAGCGGGAACCGAGGAGGGATGGTGTGTGTGGTTGGAGCAGGGATGGTGTGTGTTGTTGGAGCAGCTATAGTGCGGCATGTATATTTTTTGTGCCAGGGTACTTACACAATGCAGGTGTGTGAAAGCGGGCAGAGAGCGGCAGTGAAGAAGCTTGTGTGTAACAGTGTGTACTACAGAGTGGCCCCAGCATGGTCTGTCTCCAGCACCTCAGCCTTGGGTAATAGCCGCATCCAGCTGCTGCTTGTAGAGAGCTCCTTGAAGGGCCGCATGACCGGGTTGTTGCGGGGTGGAATGTTGTGCTTCATGAAGGGGGAACATGAAGGATTTGGTACTGGGCCTGCCTGCCTCCGAGCTACATGAAGCAGCTGGGCTTCCTGCAGCAGAAGCACATTATGCACCAGGAGCCGAAAGCATTGTTGTGTTGCGGATACCAGAAATGAAGGTACACTGGAGCCGAACCTGCCCTCTCTTTGTTGGATCAGCTCATTGTGTGCCTCAGGTTGGTGGAGGGACCCCTAGCGACTCTGTGTGTGTGTGGCTTTTGTGTGTGTGTGTGGCTTGTGTGTGTGGCTTGTGTGTGAGTCTGTGGTGTAGAAGCGAGTGGCAGCCATTTTGTTTTTTCAGTCACTTGGATAGTGGTGGGCGGGCTGGATAGTGGGGGCAGGCCAACTCCCTGAATTATTTAAATCACTCCTCCATTGAATCACCCAATGGGAACAGTAACTCCTTACTTAAGCTGAGGTAATATAGCAATATAACACACAGTGGCTCTTCAGTTGAGGCAACGTAGCAATATGCTGAGGGATCAAATAGAAAGTGGTGTTTGAGGCTTGCCCTCTGTAACATACAGCAAAGAATCTCTCTCACTTTAAAGAGATAGGGTGGGAATCAGGAAGCAGGAAGTGGAGGAGTGACAGTTGAAAACAGACAGTGAGGTGACTGAAGAGATAAAAAGAGTTAACCCTTTGAGTGCCAGATGGGTATGCAACGCATTGCAAAGCAATGCGTTGCATACCCCCCTGGCACTGAAAGGGTTAAATAAGAGTTGCTATTAAGTTTATCCCTGAGTTTGTATTTTATGGAAACATTACACCCTCGTACTGAAACAGAGTGTATGGAGGGTTACAATTATCTGTGGGAGGTGAAACAGTGTGTATGGAGGGGTACTGTTATCTGTGGGAGGTGACACAGTGTGTATGGAGGGTTACAATTATCTGTGGGAGGTGAAACAGTGTGTTTGTGGGGTCATGATCCTGAGTGACCGTGTGTGTGGACCAGAAGTTCTTGCTATCCCCTACTTCAGGAGCGAGTGGCAGCTATATTTTTTTGTCAGTTGGATAGTGGTGGGCGGGCTGGAGGGGGCGGGCCAACTCCCTGTATGATATACAGCCCCCATTGAATCACCCAATGGGAGCAGTAATGTCCCCATTGAATCACCCAATGGGAGTTGTGTCTCCTAATGAGACATAAATTACATAATGAGGCATTCTGTTCAATGTGTGTTTGTTTTCTGAGGAGACATAAATTATGTTCTGTGTGTGGAGTACCATAAATTATGCAATGAAGCTTATTCTTTTATATATATAGATATATATATATTTCTTGGACTAACTGTAATAAGATAGGGTGGAAAAAAAAATACATAAATAATTAAACAAATACAATAAAAAGCTGACTGGGAGCTTGTTGTGAACTCTGTGACTGAGGCAGACTTGATAGATAGCAGACAACATTGAGAATTTTGTTGAGGGCAAAGGCAAGACATCACACTCTATTGGTGGGTGCAGTTTGTCAAGGTTCCACCAATCACACCACACCAGTCCCCCACTACCACTACCATACACATCTGCACAATGTAGGTTGTACTTTATTTTTTTGTATTTTATTTTTTTAATCACTTGACAGCATAGTGAATATGTGCCAGTGTCACTTAAGCAGGAAGTAAGTGTTGTGGGCAAAGGGCAAATACACTCTGCATGCTAACACATTTTTTCAATTATATGTTGCTGTAGGACTCACAACTTTAACTACCAGTTATGTTTTTCTTCACTTACTCCTTCTGTGTCAAACCTACCTTCCTTTAGACTGTAAGGTCTCACAAGCAGGGCCCTCTGATCCTTCTCTTCTCCACATTTGAATGTATTATTTAATACCTCTGTATATCTATTCTCAATTGTACAGTGCTGCCGAATTAGTTGGCACTATATAAATAAATAATTAATAATAATATTAATGATACAACTACAGCCCTCAGAAGAAGTAATATTGTGCTGGGAAATGTTGTGCCGTATTAAACATAGGATAACTATGTGTTGGAATAGGATAAAATGTGTTGGAATAGGATAAAAATGTGTTAAAATTGGAGAAAAATGTGTTAAAATAGGAGAAAATATGTTTGTATTTGAATAGTAGAAAAATGTGTTGAAACAGGCAAAAATTTTGCTTGAACAAGAAAAAAGGAGGAAAATTTTGCATTGGAGAAAAGGAGAAAACTTTCACGAAAAAAGAGAAAAATTGTCCATTTTTCGAAAAAAAATCATGCAGGAAATTTTTCTCACTTTTTGCCACCACTTTTCAGCAGTTCACGCTCATCGCACATTATTTGCAATTAGCCAAGTGACAAAGAGGCACCCTCCAAAGCCTTGTACAGTGTGAAATTCCACTTGGTATGTTGTGTGCACTATAGGAGTGACTAAATTGGACATAGATTTTGTGGGTAATAGTAAGCATCTCTCTGAGTGTTCCAGATTCTGACAGGAATCTGGTCACAACTAAATTTAGTAAATGGGCAAAGCAGGCACATGCAACATATCACCTATTCTCAAGGCAGCAATTATGTTGGAGTCATTATCAGCAGACACAAAACCAGCTTTTAAGGAGCAGGGCACTAGTCATTCCTCTATCATCTGTTCTAGCTTACTTAAAACATTTATGGCTTTGTGGGACTGTCTCTTAAAACTTTGCATGCACAATGTGGTTTGCCAATGGTATCAGCTATCCTGCTGCTGCTGCCTTTTAATCATACTGCCAGAACCAGAGGCACGATTACTGACTGTCACCTGATGCTGACATCAGTTCTCTGAAAACGTTGTTTTCTACAAAAGAATACAGCAGCATGTCACTTCCAAAATCTTGGCAACCTTGCCATTCCACAGGCATATTTTGAGATTGTTTTTGTAAAGTTTTTGACTCCTTCCCAGGAATTCAGTCAGTGTGGGTTGCAGAACATGCCACAAGACTTGATTGCTTTAACAACATGACTAGAGGTGGTGGTGGAGGTAGAGGCAGCATGTGTGGACAGTCTATGACTGCCTTGCTGATAATGTTCTGGCTATGTCATCATCTCTCTCACTCTCAACTACCCATGTATCTGAACAAGAGGAGGATGCTGTAGGAATATATTATAGATCTACATAATCAGTCATCATTGGGTTATTTTCAGCATCAGCACTGCCCATTGCTTCTTGCCCACTGCTGTTATATTCCTCTAAGATTTGTCAAACAATTTCTTTTTACTTTTAATTTCAAAAAGCTTGCTACTACTCCGAGGACAGGTGTTTTGGTGCTTGTTTGTCTCACTGGTTCAACTGCTACAACTTCCTCCTTTATGTCATTGCCAACAACAACACTAAAATATGACTTGTTGTCATCTTCAGTGTTCTTCTTATATGTTTTTTTTTGTACGGGCACTGGTGGTGGGACTTTTGGTGGAACCTTGAAAAACTGCATCTTTCCCTGGAGGAGAGGGATCATCATCATTTATAGCACACACTGCAGCAAGCATGGCTGCAGTTAGTTTTTAAACTATCACTTTACTCCCATGTCCCTGCACTGCTCCACCTTTCCCTCTCTCCCTGCCCCTTGTGCTTTTGCTGGATATTACTCATCTATTGTATGTGCACTAAAGTATGCAGCAGAACTGATGGAGTATGATGTCTTGCCATGATTCTCAACAAAATACTCAAGCTCATTGTCCACCATATCTTATCACTGTCCAAATAAGAAATTGTAACTAAAAGCACAAAATTAACACCTTCTTTCCCCAGACGTCACCAGCACAGAGACAATAAGAGCAAGATCAGTAAGGAAATTGCTTGTACCTCACCTCCCTGTGTCTTTCAAATCAAATCAGTCAGAATGTTGGGGTAGTTGTGGTCAACCTCCTTTGCTCCATTCTCATGCCCCCAGACATGTCCAACACAGATATAATAACAACAGCAAGATCAGCAAGCAAATTGGACCCCAGCTGCCTGTGTCTGGCCAGTCAGTCACGCCAAATTTTGAGATATTTTGGGTCAACCTCCTTCCTCCCTTCTCCCCCTGAGTGCCCCCAGACTCCCCTACTACAGAGAAAAATGTCCTTCCTAAAAGACTCCTTTACTGAAGCTATTGTCCTACATTTTGCAAAGGCCTTTGATACAGTAGACCTTAATATTCTGATAAGCAAACTCCAAAGTTCAGGATTGGGTAAATATTCACTAAACTGGTTCCAATTATATTTATCAGACAAGACACAATATGTGTCTATTGCTGACAATATTTCTCTTCCGCTCAAAGTAACAAGTGGAGTTCCCCAAGGCACCATTCTTGGTTCTCTTCTATATTTATTAATGATCTGTCCACGGTTTTCAGAACATGTTCTGTGCACATGTATGCAGATGACACCATAATCTATGCTAAAAATTTAAATGTATCTCAGCTTGAAGCCATATTACAGCATAGTTTCTCTGAAGCTTAAAAATTAATGGTAAAGTAAAAGCTGTTCTTAAACACCAACAAAATGCTTACAATGGTATTTGGTAGAAAAACACAAACAACATAATCTTTTCAACCCATCTATCCAATGCAACAGAGTCTTATCTAACTTGGTCCCGGTGAACTCCTACAAATATCTTGGTATGTGGCTTGACCCCAACCTCATTTTTGATCTTCATGTTCAAAAATTAATATCCAAACTTTATCCCAAAATAAGTGCTCTGTTTAGAAACAAATCCTGTTTCAGTCCCCTGGTAATAAAATGTATTATTCAGCAGATGCTAATGCCATCCATAGACTATGGGTACATAATAAATGCTCCTGCACCGCAAATCTATCTTGGTAAACTTGACAACTGTATAACACATTTTGCCTCTTTATCCTCCAATGTAATTATACTACCCATCATTGTGAAATTTTTAAAAAACTAAATGGGCAAACACCTGTATCTAGATGTACCCTTCACCTTTCTTGCTTAGTATATAACCACTCTATAACTTCTGCTTCACTGCTAACAACTCACTGAGCATATACTACAATAAAAAAGCCAGCCAAACCTGCTCTTTCAGAGATCTGAAAAACAGGAATAACCTGCCTGAAAAGTCAGATCTTCTCACAGTCTAAAACCCTTAAAAATGTCTGCTTCTTTATATCTAAAAACAATATGTAACTGTATATACATTTTTGTAGGTACATAATGTTTCTCTGTTTGTGTAAATATGTAACCCTTTAATGTAAACTCTCCAGGACATACTTGAAAACAACAGAAGTCTTAATGTGTTCTTCTTGGTAAAACATTTTCAAAATAAATTAAATAAAACTATTTTTTTCATAAAATACCTAAGCTACCTTAGATAAAGTGTAAAATGAGGGATTATTCCATATATTTACTATATATTTTTACTAATTATAATGAATCAATTTAATTATAATTGTTTTATAGAATAACTAAGCAAATTTCATTGAAATGTGGAAGAAAAATTTACACTGTATGGCATTTCCTGGTAAGTAAAACAAGAGTACTCCCAAAGGAGAAAAGTTATTCTATTGCAATCTGTGGAAAAATTGAGTCACTAATAAGGATGGGCAAAAATATTTGGGTCAAACCAAAATCAGCTAATATTGACACTTCCTGCTTGGTGAATAATTTCCTGAGAAAAGTACCACCTAGCTCAACCCATTGAAATCAATGGGAACATTGAATTTATACACAACACATAGTAAATGTTATTTTAGTTCCCAAAAGCATAGTATAAAAGGAGTATGAGGGTGCCTGTGTTGGTGGAGTGTGGGTGGAAAGAATCAGTTGAAGAGGGAATGTTTTTTTGGGAGGGTTGTTTACTGGGATTGGGAGAGCAGTTAATAAAAAAAAAAATACTAAATACAATTTAAAAAACAAACCCATACATAGTATAAAAAGGGTATGATTCCTCTGTTGGTGGGTGGAGTCTGGGAAAAGAATCCATTGAACAGTGAATTTATTTTTTGGGGTCTCTTGACTGGTATTGGGGGGATAGATAATAAAAAATAAAATAAGAAATTTGTACGTAACGTTAGAGACAGGGACCCCCTTACATAAGTTGCCACTGAGGAAGACTGATACTTTACATGATAGAGTAAGATTTGTTGTTAAAGGCCCAAACCCTGAGGAAGCATTGATTTTTAGGACTTAGATTTGTTTGGCACAAGTCCTAAGGGTATCACGGTACACGTGATTCTTGTGCGACATTCTGACTTCCTGGTTTGTGTTTTGCTGTCTTTTATTGGTGCTAGCTGGCTAGCCCGTCCCAGGGCTAGCCTTTATATATACCCTCCTGTCACTAGGCCGGTGCCCTTTCGTGGTGTTCTTGACTTTACGTTATTCAGTGCTCCTGTTCCGTGTTGATCCGGTTTCCGTCTGACCTTGCTCCTGTTCTGCTCCTGTGTACTGATCCAGGCTTTGGCTGACTACCGCTCTCTGTGTACTGATCCAGGCTTTGGTTGACTACCGCTCTCTGTGTACTGATCCAGGCTTTGGTTGACTACCGCTCTCTGTGTACCGAACCAGGCTTTGGCTGACTACCGCTCTCTGTGTACCAACCCAGGCTTTGGCTATCAACCGCTCTCTGTGTACCAATCCAGGTTTTGGCTTTCAACCGCTCTCTGTGTACCGATCCAGGCATTAACTGACTTACGCTATCTTGTTGCCTTCACTATTATTGTCAGTTCTCTCTGATTTGTTGCCTCCGGTTGCGCTACCCTCAGCCTGTGACTATCTGTGGCCTCCGTTAGCACACCCAGTCAGTGTAATCCGGTCACTAAACGGTTACTGTTGCCTTCCCGCTATACGCTCAGCCTGTGACTATCTGTGGCCTCCGTTAAGCACACCCAGTCAGAGCTATCCAGTCACTAAGTGGTTACTGTTGCCTTCCCACTATACGCTCAGCCTGTGACTATCTGTGGCCTCCGTTAAGCACACCCAGTCAGTGCTATCCTGTCACTAGCGGTTACTGTTGCCTTTCACTATACGCTCAGCCTGTGACTATCTGTGGCCTCCGTTAGCACACCCAGTCAGTGCAATCCAGTCACTAAGCAGTTACTGTTGCCTTCCCACTATACGCTCAGCCTGTGACTATCTGTGGCCTCCGTTAAGCACACCCAGTCAGTGCTATCCGGTCACTAAGCGGTTACCATTGTCTTCCCCCTATACGCTCAGCCTGTGTGCCGGTAGAGCCTCCTCAGTTCCTTGTTGCACCAGATATCAGGCTGCCTTACCCGGTATTCAGTAAGGCCAGTAGAGCCTCCTCAGTTCCTTGTTGCAGCAGATATCAGGCTGCCTTACCCAGTATTCGGTAAGACTGGTAGAGCCTCCTCAGTTCCTTGTTGCACCATATATCAGGCTGCCTTACCCGGTATTTGGAAAGGCTGGTAGAGCCTCCTCAGTTCCTTGTTGCACCAGATATCAGGCTGCCTTACCCGGTATTACATAAGGCCGGTAGAGCCTCCTCAGTTCCTTGTTGCATTAGTATTAGGCTGCCTTACCTGGTATTCGGTAAGGCCGGTAGAGCCTCACTATTGTATTGCTATTTTGTATGCCATGTCCTGTGACAAACTTTATTACTGCTGTTTGTTGAGTTTGGACCTGTGAGGGGCCTTGTGCACTTTATTTTGCCTAATAAAGCTTTTCTATTCTATTCCAATTGTCTGAGTGTTCAATAAAACCGTGACAAAGGGTAAGGAACCATTGAAAAAAATGCCCTACTGGTCTAGCATCAGCATTATCAAATGCCTTGATATAATTGCGGAATTTGCAACTTCTGTTTTTGCTGCTGCTGCTGAGCTGTTTAAGCAGCAGGATGATTAGACAGCTCAAAGGGAATGGGATCAACAACAGCATTAACATGGGTGATGGATGATGAAGGCTCCACTTAACATGACTAGCTCCAATGATGTGTCTGAGGCAGTAGCTGCACCATAACTAGCCCCCACCAGGAATATGTGGAGAAAAGAAGAAGTTGGCCAATCATGCTTCTTCACCTGCCCCACCTCCAAAATCATGGGTGTGTTGTTACTAGAATAGATATTTTTCCCTTGAGAGCAGGAATTGTGCCACTTACATCATCAACTGCAATGTGCATAGTGTAAATAAGGGAAGGACTGGGAAGTGGATCATTGGGTACATCTGCATTCACATGAATTACCTGGCACAACCCTATCCAAACACCATGACACTTAGGGTCTTCAATGTGAAATCCCCCACCAGAAAACAAGTACTGCTGCTGTCACTATGCCCCTTATCCACACACCATTAAGTACACATGACAACTTGCTGACAGTTTAATAGTAACGATGAACCTTTCCTGCCACCAGCTTAGCATATTCTGCTGGATGGAATCTCCTTAGATGCTGCTTCATGCCACATCCTAACATCTATAGAGTGGCTATCACTTGGAAGGGGAGGTAAAGATGAACGTGGTGGTTACCCTAGAGCAAGAAGGTGATGGAAAGCTAGTTGTTCTGCTTGTGATCAAACTTCCAGCCCCTGGCTGGGTTGCTCTATTCTTCCTCCTCTTTGATCTCCACCTTGCCTCTTGTTGCCTTTATGGAGACTCAGAGGGTACAGCAACAGCAGTGCTTGATTTCTGTGGTGGGTGTTTGGCTTTAACATGTTTCTCATAAATGTCATGTTGTCTGTGTTTCACATGTGTTATCAGGGTGGTTGTGCCAAGGTGTGTTACCTCCTTTCCCCTTCTCACTGACATGTCACAAATTGTGCACAGTGCTGTTGATGATGACTGCACTGTGCCACCCCAAGGGCAAAATAGTCCCACACCCAGGACTTCAGGAGGAGGAGAAGAGGTGGAGAAGAATGGACTATTTCTTCTTATCCTCCACAATCCCCTTCACTGTTGATGCTGTTGCTGCTACTGCCTCAGAACAAGAACTGCAACTAGGATCAGTAGTATTGCTGCTGCTGGCAAGTGGAACCTGTTGTAGTTCTGCACCACTTGTTGACCCCATTCCCACTGTTATCTGTGGCACACTAGCCTGTTCCTCAGCATCCTGCTGCTCTTGCAACTCAGCAGCAGAAGGAATTAGAGCAGTTGCAAATTCCAAAAGATCACTTCTGGTGGTAGTGGTGATGCCCATCCTCATCCCTGTCTCCATTCCTTCTCAGTTTGGGCTAAAAAAAAACCCATAAATTCCTCTTCCACCCCAGCTTCTCCACCATCATCACCACTACCACTAGTCCATCAGTGCTTCTGCTGCTCTATTACAGACATCTCACTGGTTGGTGGAGGTGATGAGAAATGTGACAGAGGGTCCCTCTTGCCATTTCTTGGTGACCTGAATAATGCAATCTTCCAGAACTAGCAGCAGGCACAGGCAGCTGATGTTTGCTCCTGGTGGTGGTGGTAATATTGCTGCTAGGCAACAGTTCTCCCTTCTTCAGGATCACTTTCCACCTGGACAATGCCGAGAGGGGAAGGGGACTCCCAGGGCCATGGAAATGGTGTGGGATCCCTTGACTGCTAGTCTGGATGCTCTGCATTGCTTCCCCTACCACTCCTCTAAAGCTACTCCCACCAGCTGCTTCACCATCACTGTTACTACCACTAACACCAACCACATCAATTTAATTACCATCTATCAGGTGTTTCTTTGAGTTGTATTCTCTGTCAGCATACTAGGTGCCAGGTGGTTTTTCACATTCTTAGCTCTCCTATAGATGATTTTGGGCAATCAGGCAAAATGGATCTCCCCTAGCAGAATGTGCATCATTATATCTTATTACAGAAAGCACTGGAGGTTTATTCGATTTGTTACCAGTCTTCTTTTTTCTATTTTGTAAGAGGTTTTCCCTCTGGATCTTCTCAGCTTTCAAAAATGCTTGTTCCAGGTCTTTCTTCTTACACCCTTTTTCCATAAATGTTTCACTCAGATCCTCCAGCTGTTCTTTGTATGTCTGAAGATTCGTACAGTTCCTCCGGAGGAGACGCAATTGGCTGTATGGAATACTTTTAAGCCAGTTCGGATGATGTGCACTTTTAGCCTCTATATAGCTGTTCACATTCACTTTTTGGTGGGTGCTGGATACATGGACCTTGGCTTTCAAGTTTGAGATCAAGAAAAACAATGGAGTTTTTATTACAGTCTGATGTAAAAGACAGACCCATCTTGTTTTCATTGATGATATTTAGGAGCTGACTCAGCTACTCTTCCCCTCCTTTCCAGATTATCAATAGGTCATCTATGTACCTTCAATAGAGAATGAGATTTGCCCCGTAATGTGGGTATAGATAACTCTCCTCCCACATGCCCATCATCAAGTAGGTATAACATAGGGCAAATCTCATTCCCATATCTGGACCACATGTTTTCAGATAGTACTGGCCTTGAAGCAGAAAATAGTTGTGCTCCAAGATGCATCCAATAGCCTGGATGATAAAAGTTTTTTGTTTTGATGGTATTTCAATGTCCTTATCCAAGTAGTATAATACAGCTGTTAAACCTTTTTTGTGGTCGATACAGGTATAGAGGGATATGACATCACAAGTGACCCATATAAGGTCATCCGTACAGGACATTGTATTCACGCTGTGTAGCACCTGTGTGGAGTCACTCATGAAGGAATCTAGTTTCTGTACAAATTATAGTCTAAAAATTGTGACAGATTGCTAGAAAGTGAGTCAATCCCCAAAATTATTGAAGTCATGGTGGATCCTCAAGGCATTTATGGATTGTGTGTAGATGATAGTACACAGGGGTTTTAGGAAAAACGTACATTTAGGAAGTCAAACTCTTTTTTTTATTTAGAATACCTTCCATTTTAGCCTTCGAGATAAGCTCCATGTATTCCTTTTGAAAATGGGGTAATGGGTCTTTCATTAATTTTAGTAAGATTTTGTATCACCCAAAATCCTTTCACTTTCAGCTTATTTCATGTAGTCTACTATGTTTTGTACGACTATTCCTCTACCCTTATCTGCTTTTTTTATAATGATCTCTTGGTTCTCCATTAGATTATGTAGGAAATGTTTCTCCTTAATACTCTGATTGTGTTGCATTTTCCAAGGTTTTTTAAAATTTGTGGTGCACTGTGTTTATATTTTGATGGTACTTCATTTTCTGTATTTCTTGTCTCCCCCTCTTGGATTGCTTCTAATAGTTATTCATACATCTGGATGTCCTCTCCCCCTATTTCCTTACTTACACATCCTTCATCCATCAAATCTAATAAGTCCTCTAATTCCTCTTCCCCCACATCATTCCCTTTCTCCTTATCTTTTATTGCAAAATGTCTCTTCAAAGTTAATTTCTTATACATTTATGTGTATCAATTAATAGTTCAAAGAGACTGGGTCCTTTGATTGGCACAAACTTCAAAACTTGGTTCAAAAGTGGGAGTTCTTCTTGCTATAAAATATAGGTAGTGAGGTTAAAAATGCCATTGTTTATTGATCCAGTTTTTTGATGAAATTTCTTTACTGGTATTTCTCCCAGCCCTTCTTCCTCTTCATGATCGTCTATGTGTTTCCTTCTCTGATTGTGCTTCCTCATGTTGGTTCAACGATTCTTCCATTCTTCCCTCACCCAATGCTGGAATGGTTCCCCTGATCCCACCCCCCAAAAATATATTCTTCGTCGATGTGCCCTTCTTCACTGGATTAATACTGGATTTTGTTGCTATGTTAAGAACGTCTGAATTTTATTAGCAAGTTGTAACGGTTTGATAGAGTTAGACTAGGTGTTCTCATTGTGTCTTTTTCCATATTGCTAGTCTTATTCTCTTTGTCAGTTGTGGTGTCCACTGAGCTTTCCATCTCTTTTAGCTGAGTATGACAAATACGGATCTCATTGTCTCCCGTGACTTTTGTGTTGACTGATTCTCCTTCTCTTTTGGTTGTGTATTCACAACTGATTCAATTTTTTTAAAGGTAGTAGTGTGTTTATCTCGAGGTTCGTGGATTTGGGTGCATTCATTTGGTGCAAAGGGTTTCACAATAAGAGCTTTATTAAAGTTAATGTGATTATGAAGAACTGGAAACACACATACCATGTGCTTTCTCCAAAAATGGAGTCTTTGTTGGGAGTTCCAATATGGCATTAGGCCATGTGGTTTGGGAGTCCCAAGATGGCATCACACCATGTGGCTTGAGAACAAAGATACAGGCTGGGACCTAGCACAAACAGAATGGCCTGCAGCATGCTTGGAAACAACATGCATTTGCCAACACCCCAAAAAAACAACCCATTAATTTTAGGATATACCCAGAGAAGTTTGTTCTAATTACCAATACCACAATTAACACAATAACATCCCAGTACTAGCAGTAAGCAATACTATGTAATAACAAACAATAATATTATAATAAGAACAATACACTGTATATTATTAAATACATTCTAGCTAAACACCTAATAATACTAACTGTACAATTATTTATTGCAGTGCAAATGAAATACAATATTCAACAATTATAAAAGAAATTATATATGTTGGTTATTTAGGGTGTTTTTCATAGAAATATTGTATAAAAGAAACAATAAGATACTTAGCTTAAAAATCCAGGGACAAGAGGCAGGAAAAGAAGCAGTCCAGAAGCAATGTACTTGGCTACTTCCACTGGAGGTCTGGTTCAGGCTCTGGTCTGGAACAGTTCTTGGGGCCTACGCAAGGCATGGCAGCCTGGCTGGATTTTGGTACCCAACGTGAGGCTGGCTGGTCACATCCTTCCATCCATCACTCAACTGCTCCACTCCAAGACTGCTCCCATGCTCTCACTGCACACCTCTTTCTTGGCTCAAAATTTCAAGTCCTGAGCTACTAGCCAGGCCTGAAAAGTTACTCGCCACCAGTTTCCATGCCTAGCCTCAACCATATCCCCGCCTTTAACCACACCCATATCACTGCCTTTAAACCCCACCCATCTAAAGTTCTCTGATGAAATGACACTGTTCTATGTTTTATTCAACATATGGCGTAGGGGACAAAAACTGTGCAAAGTGGTTAGAAGACTAAAAATAAATCCCCCCCCCCAAAGTTTTTCTTATAAAATGGTACATGTTGTTTGGTCTAAATAACTTTACTTTCAGGGAAAATTTAATATGTTGATTTTGTGACAGGCACTCTTCCAACATCTGTTAGACACAGCAGATTTTGCAATTTACTGAACCACTTAACAAATCGGAGTTTGCTTTCATGTGACCCCCATGATGCACCAGAGCTTGCGATCCAATGACACCCCTGACATAGTGCTTGCAATCTAGTAACCACATGAGAAGACAACTTACAAGGTAGTGATCCACATGGCATGTCAGACCTTTCAGCCTCCCACAAAAGGTTGGAGAATGAGGAAAGGGAGGTGAGGAAAGAGCAATGGATAAGGAGGCAAAATAATGGGAAAGGAACCATGGGAGGTATGATAGGGTTATGCCTATGGTAAACTGAAGAGGCATGGTAATTAAAATAATCACTTCTACCTCATGCTCCATTTCATTTATTCCACATCACTGATGTATCTTCCAAATCTGCTTCTCCATCCCGTCTTTGTCTGCTCTGAGCTGCTGCTCATCACTGCAGGAACTACACATAGGAGGACGAGCGAAGCAGACTTTGCAGAACTTTTAAGTAAGGCCACCCCCTACTTGCTATGATGCAGTGGGTGCAAGCAGGAGGTAAGCAAATTAGCTATGTAAGAGAAAGGCACCAGTAAGAAGATGCAGTTGCTGTGGGCCCCCTGGGACACCAGGCACATCTGTACCTTCTGTAGTTACACTAATACTGCCTGTGTCCACCCCAGTCCTGAACTTGGCAGTTAAGTTAAGAATACTGCACCATATACATGTCTGGGAGTGAACGCAGAGCTCCTATGTCTTCCTTTTTCCTTTCCCATTGCATGCTGCTGTCTTAGAACTATGCTACATCATGTGAGAGAGTCAGCAGGGAGATTAAAGGCCCACCCACCCCAGCTCTATATATCTAATTGGCTGGCTAGCCAAGTGTCACACCCTCATCTTCATTCCTATTTAAAGATAGTAATGTGTACCTGTGTTGCCCGATTATTCAGGTCTGTTTCTGGATTCTCCACTTCCTGTTTTGTCTGTGAGCGTTCCTCCTTCCGGCTGGCGGCCTCCCGCTTGCTGGTGTCCTCCCTGCTCTGTGATCTGGCAGGCGTCCGCCTCCATGCCCGGTCCCCCTCTAATTGTATTTGTACTATAATCTTCTTTATCCCTTTTGTATTTCCTTTCTTTTATCTTGACCAATTCCATTTCAAGTGTTTCCACGCTATCATTAGTACGTGTGTCTAAAGTTTCAAAATTGTGGTCCTCCTTATATTAATCAAGAAGAGATTTCTTCTCTTCTATCTCTGCCTTTATATTCTCCATATATTCTTTTTTGGTTTCTATTATTAATTTTATCAAGCTGAAGGAGCATTCATCCAAGATTCTGGTCCATTGTTGGTGTAGTTATTTATTGGTCTATCTTGAGGCTGGTTCCTTCATAATTCTCAGGCCCCAAGGGATTCTCTCACAGTCAATGTAATTTTGTAGAGATGTAATCTCCCATCAGCAGACCATTTCTTTTTTTAGGGCTTTTTCTAGCTTATGAAAATGTTTCACCAAAATATTCTGTTTCTTTTTTATTGTTGTTATTATTACAGTTGGACTCTAAACGTTCCCCTTGTTCTTTTAGGAACATTTTTAAAATATTTTCCCTTCTAGATTTCATATTTATACAGGTCAAGGTCACTTTCCCTTTCAGCCTTATATAGTACCAGACACAAAAGGGGTGGGGGGGAGAATGCAAATACAGGTATGAAAACAAAGGGTTGAATAGACTATATCACAAACCTAAAGCTAAAACCCAGAATCTCTTGAGGCAAAGGAGCAGCTGGATACAAATGTTCCTTCTCATGTACTCAGAGGAAAAATTTCAGGTACAAGAAGGGAAAAGGAAAAAACCCAGTGCTATCACTATGTCTCAAAGATAGTGGGTAATAGAGAGATTAAACACTGTACACCATAGGTGAATGTGTATTGTTCTAAATACATCAAATGACAATTCCTCAGAGAGCAATATTAAATTATACAGCTAAAACAGTCAAAAATAAATAGGTCCAATGTGTCTCCAAAGATGCTTGAATTTTGTTTTACGTATATTGTGTTATGTTGCAGATCCCTCCTGGCACAGGAACTCCAAGACAATTTCCATTTAGAATGAAAAAAAGAAAAGAGGGGAGGGACAGAGCAAACAACACGTACTAAGTGTAGTATTGATTAAATTTATTGACACATATAGTAAAATGAAATATGTAAAGTAAAATACTGTTATTTAAAAGTGACTTTAAAAGTCTCTATACAGAGTCTCAGTGGCTACAACACCAAGTTTGGGCAAATCTCGTTCTCTATAGAAGGTACATTGATGACCTATTGATATTCTGGAAAGGAGGGGAAGAGTTGCTGAGTTAGTTCCTAATAGGGGTGGGCGAAAAGTGAGAAAAATTTCCTGCATGCCGTTTCGAGAAAAACGGCCAATTTTTTAGCTTTTTTGCAAAAGTTTTCTCTTTTTCTCCAATGCAAAATTTTCCTCCTTTTCACCTATCCCAGCAAATTTTTCGCCTAATCCAACACATTGTTCTCCTATTCTAACATGTTTCGCATATCTAACACACTTTTCACCTATTCTAACACATTTTTCTCCTATTCCAACACATTTTTTTTTATGTTTAATATGGTGCACAATATTACTTCTTCTAAGGGCTGTAGTGGAGAAATAAGTAGCTGGAAGTCAAAGTTGTGAGTCCTACAGCAGCATATACCTTGACAAACATGTTAGCATGCAGAGTGCAGTTGTCCTTTGCTCACAGCACTTACTTCCAGCTTAAGTGACATTGGCACGTATTCATGATGATGTCAAGTGATTAAAAAAAATAAAGTACAACTTACAATGTGGCAGATGTGTATATTTTGGGTATTTTGGGTCAACCTCGTTCCTCTCTTCTTCTCCCCATTGTGCCTCCCCCTACTACAGAAAACAAGTATCCTACCTAAATGACTCCTTAATACTAAGCTTCAATTCCCCTTTATTTGCCTATCTTCTCTAGCTCAAAAACATGCTGCTCTCTCCTCTCACAAACACAGAAAGGCATGCTGTGAGAGCCTGACAGCCTTTTATATGGCTGTAGAAAACTTTCGTGAGGTGGAGAAAAAATTTTCTACCCATTGATTTCAATGCAATGAGCTAGGTGAAAAAAGCTGGAAAAATGGCACTTTTCACTGGAAAAGTCGAAAGTGCCATTTTTTTGGTGATTTCAGTTTGAGGCAAAAATTTTCTCTGATCCTTGGTTCCTAAATGCCATCAATGAAAACAAGATAGGTCTGTCTTTTACATCAGACAAATAAAAACTCTATTGTTTTTCTTGATCTCTAACTTGTATTGTCTCCAGCACCCACCAAAAGAGTGTGGATGAGAACAGTTATATAGAGGGTAAAAGTGCACATCATCCAAATTGGCTTAAAAGTGTTCCATACAGCCAGTTTCTATGCCTCTGGAGGAAATGTTTGCTCTGTCCATGTCACAGTTTATAAGAACACATCGCAGCGTGGCTCGATCTCGTAGGATACGACAGGGACTGATCCAGTAACTGGAGGATCGAACATTACCCCTCAAGGTGTAAGATCTGGCTACATTCGACATTCGATATTCAAAAAAGAGCCATACCCTCACTACTTTACGAGCCTGCCATAAAGAATTCTCCAGCACATTGCAGAGCATCGCAGATCGACGGCAACGCAGAGTCCATCGAAGTGAGGACTACCCATCACACGTTTGGGAGATACCTGTTTTGTCACTGCTGAACGAACATCACCATACATACTGCAGGACATTGCAGTGTGGCTCGATCTCGCAGGAGACGACAAGGACTGATCCAGTAACCGTCGGATCGAACATTATCCCTCAAGGTGAAAGATCCGGCTGTACTCCCCATTCGAGGAAGAGCCAGACCTTTTCTATGCTACGGGCCTGCCATAAAGAATTTATCAAGTAAGGGTACATCTGTACCACCCAGTACTGTGCTATTTGCATTGAGTTTTTTTATACATTACCTGGATATATTTCTTTGTTCCTGTAAGGGCACATCTTTTTTATTGCTCTTCTATATTTGTTTTTTCTTTTTGTTTGTTTGTCTTCATATATGTCTACACTACCATATTTTTTGTTCTTTGGTTTATATATACCCAGGCCGCTTAGTCTTTGATTAGCCCACAGCATGTATTACTCCCCATTATATTTGTACTATACTCATTTATATTTGTGTTACTGTATTGTATTTGTATTACTATTTTATCCCATTTTTTCCTACATATTACACTTAGTATGCTATTATTTCTTTTTGTCTCTCTTCCTTTTTTCGATTGAGCTGACCCACACTTCGCACCTATATTCTCGACTGGATACTGGAACAGAGTAAACCACAACAGTACCAAACCGTGTAAAGGCACACCAAGAATAGCGGCAGGTAACTGCAGGGGAAATCCCTAGAACGCTAGGGATACAGGAGGCAACACAGATAGGACACTGGCAAGTGACCAAGTCCCTAGAACACTAGGGATAGCGAAGGCAACACAGATAGGACACTGGCAAGTGACCGAATCCCTAGAACGCTAGGGATAGCGGAGGCAACACAGATAGGATACTGGCAAGTGACGAGTCCCTAGAACGCTAGGGATAGTGGAGGCAACACAGATAGGATACTGGCAAGTGACCGGAGCTACTCGCAACTCAGTCTCCCAGGTGGTCTAGGGAGTGACAGGCCAAACAGGAGCTGTAGCGGAAGTCGCTGAGGTAGGAGAGCGAGAGTAACGGGCTCGGGTGATGTACACAGAAGGGTCAGAAGCCAGAATGCCAGATCAGTACACATAGAGGTAGTAACCCGTCCTAGTCAGCAACAGAAGCGGTTCTCAGCCAAAGCCAGATCAGTACACATGGAGATAGTCAGCCAGTCCTAGTCAGCAATGGGAAGCAAAACTCAGGAGCGACAGGAGCAAAGTCAGGCTAGCCGGGTCGTACACGGAGCAGGAACATGCAGCAACTCAAACACTAGGTACAGGTACGCCACGAAAGGGCGCTGAAAGAATGACAGGACCCGGTATAAAAAGGCTAGCCCTGGGCGGAGCCAGAACTCAATGGCCAATAAGAATTGTGCCGGGTGAAACCCGGAAGTAGCAATGTCGCCCTGCAGCTAAGATCACGGGTACCGTGATAGTCCATCCCCTACCCTCTGCTATCACTACTACCCTCTTCTTCCTCCCTTGAGATTAATTTCCCCAAGATCCCTAGGGGTGATTTAGGTGGACTGTCCAGTATTGAGTCTGTAATGGTCCCTTCTCCTCCTCAGACTCAGTGGACACATAAGGGTCCTTCCAGCTCCTCCTTTTATTGTTTGTAAATTTGCTCATAGTGATAGCAGGCGCTATGAGCCTCTCCTGCCTCAATTTAGCTACTAACTCACATCAGAACAGCACAGCACATCTCTCTTGCTTTGTAGCTGCTTCTATTGTGTTTCACTCCCTGGAAAACAGCACATTTCTATAGTGAAAAGGCTTAAAAACACATTAATCAAGGGGCAAAAACTTTCAATCCAAAATGGCAAACATTTTTTGCCAAAGGAAGAAAACAGCAAATATTTTAATCACTGTATTTAAAGCAGATTTTCCCAAAAAAGAGCAGACAACAACATGGTTATCGCAAATTTTTTCACAGGCACACGCCAGGACCTTTTTCCCACCCCCAGTCACTGACATACTTCTCTAACATAGAATATGATGGTGAAAAAACACAATTTTTTTGCCTTCCCAGCGGGAAATTTTGCACATAGAGAAACATAGTTTTTTTTGTCTTCTCGCTAAAAGCACAGAACATTTCACAAAAATTGCTCCTTTTCCCACCTATTTTATTCATTAAGTTGAAACGTTCTCCCCCCATATACTGTCGAAATCAATTTTCTACTCTGTAGCGTGGTGTATTTTAGGAAAAAGGCAGAGTAGAAGGAGAGAGAATGAGGAAAAATAAATAAATTGAAATCAAATATAAAAAAAATAAAATGGTTCTCACTGGTTCATAGTGCTAGGTAAAATGTAGAAAGCGACACTCACCAGACAGTAATGGTACCCGAAGGGTGTATAAGTGGTTTCAAGAGGCTTACAATATAGGGGAAAAGATCCCTAGTTTGATGATGTTACTTAGATATAATACCAGTGGATGTATGACCTAACTAATGGTGTGGATGTGATTTATGTGTCACAAACTGTTAAAATATTCAGTAACGAGCCCTATAACATGTTAGAACAAAATAGAAATAGATGACATATAAGGTATATCAAATCTATGTAACATATAGCATCTATATAAGTATCAAATATAACAGTAGATGCAAATAGTAGTTAAAAAGTGACAGTTAATACATGACGGTCCACAGTTCTTAATAAACGTAAATGAAACAATAAAAGCAATGATAAATGGAATAAAGACAGTTAAGGAATTTTACTGAAACATGTCGTCTATCAAAGTCCTTTCAGCACGATGTTAGATGGATCTGTCACCTCTCGCGGTCGCCGCCGCGCTGTCCGGGTCCATCACCGAATGCCCCACTCTGCTCATGCACGAGAGAGAAGGCAGATATGTTAAATAATTTCTTTTCTTCTGTTTTTTCCAAGGAAGACTCAATGGACAATAATCTGCAAACTACTTTTACAGAACAGTCACAGCAAACATGGGACTGGCTAACACAAGAAAAAGTGTTAAAACAATTGAATGGTGTTAAGGTAGACAAAGCTCCGGGGCCAGATGGTATACACCCACGGGTACTTAAAGAGCTAAGCCAGGCCCTGGCCAGACTGTTATATTTGATTTTCAGGGATTCTTTTATTTCAGGTATGGTGCCCATGGATTGGCGTAAAGCATATGTGGTGCCCATATTTAAAAAGGGATCAAAGTCACAGCCAGGAAATTACAGACCTGTAAGCTTGACATCTGTGGTAGGGAAGCTGTTTGAAGGGTTGCTAAGGGAATATATTCAAGAATTCTGCTGGAACAGGAATATCATTAGCAATAGCCAACATGGCTTTGTGAAAGACAGGTCTTGTCAAACTAACTTGATCGCATTTATGAAAAAGTGAGTAATAATATAGATGCGGGAGCGGTGGTTGATGTGATCTATTTAGACTTTGCCAAGGCATTTGATACGGTTCCACGCAAGAGGTTACTGTACAAATTGAATGAAATAGGCCTAGGGGAAAATGTTTGTGTGTGGATTGGAAATTGGCTGAAAGATATAATGCAAAGAGTGGTAGTAAATGGCAAGTTCTCCAGTTGGATAAACGTGATAAGTGGAGTACCTCAGGGATCTGTCCTGGGTCCTCTTCTTTTTAATTTGTTTATTAATGACCTCCCAGAGGGCATAGGGAGCCATGTATCAATGTTTGCCGATGACACAAAATTAAGTAAGGTAATAAAGTCTGAACTGGAGGTGTCTTCATTACAAGAGGATTTGGATAAATTGAGTAACTAGGCAGGCAAATGGCAAATGATATTCAATATAGACAAGTGTAAAGTTATGCATTTTGGGTATAATAATAAAAATGCAACATATAGTTTAAATGGTGTTTCACTGGGGAAATCTACAAATGAAAAGGATTTGGGAGTAATGGTAGACAGTAGACTTAGTAGTAGCATGCAGTGCCAGCCGGCAGCTGCAAAGGCCAATAAGATATTGGCATGTATTAAAAGGGGTATTGACTCAAGGGAGGAAGATATAATTATGCCTATTTACAGGTCCATGGTAAGACCCCACCTAGAATATGCTGTTCAATTCTGGGCGCCCTTTCTGAAAAAGGACATTATGGAACTAGAGAAAGTGCAGAGGAGGGCTACAAAACTAGTAAGGGGAATGGAAAGTTTTAGTTATGAAGAAAGGCTAGAAAAGTTAAACTTGTATATACTGGAGAAACGGCGTCTTAGAGGGGATATGATAACACTATATATATATGTTCAGGGCCCATATAAAGGGCTCTCCAAAGACCTGTTCATTAACAGAACAGTACATAGGACAAGGGGCCACCCGCTTAGACTTGAGGAAAGGAGATTTAATCTACAACAGCGGAAGGGTTTCTTTACTGTAAGGACAATAAAGGTATGGAATTCACTGCCTGAGGAGGTGGTGCTATCGAATACATTAGATGCCTTTAAAAAGGGCCTGGATACTTATTTAAAAGAGCATAACATAGAGGGCTATGTTCGTTAGTATTGGGATTAATATTTACTTAGGGCTTGTTGATCCAGGGAGAAATCTGATTGCCATTTGGAATCAAGAAGGAATCCCCCCCCATTCAAGGCAGAATGTGATATTGATGGTGTTTTTTGCCTTCTTTTGAATCAACAATGGTAAACAGGAATAGGAAAAGGGTTGAACTAGATGGACGCAAGTCTTTTTTTCAACCTAAATTACTATGTTACTATGTTACTATGTATGAGATGGCCGTCGGGTCTCTGCTACTGCGCATGCGTGTGCGCTTCTGGCTCTCACAGCCGACGTGCATGCACCTGTAGTACAGCTGCTTCTAGTAGCAGCACCTCCTTCCTGTCTGTCCTCCTCTCTTTCCATTGGGCATTGTCTTATGCCCAATAAGGGAGGATGGATTTCTGTTCACCCATTGGACATCACATAAGTCCATTTGGGTTCTGGCAGTGCTTCTAGTTTCTATTGGGCAGTATTGCCCAATGGGACTCAGGTCTGCCTCTTGTTCCTATTGGCAGTTTGTAGTATTTATATCCCCCATCTGTCCTTGCCCGTTCCACAAGCTTGTTACGTATTTGTTTCCTGTCAATTACTGATCCAGCTTGTTTGACCATTCCTGACTCTCTGGTATCCTGACCCAGCTTGTTTGACCATCCCTGGCTCTCTGGTATACTGACCCAGCTTGCATGACCATCCCTGGCTCTCTGGTATCCTGATCTGGCTTGCTTGACTATTCCTGACTTTCTGATATCCTGACCCGGCTTGCTTGACCATTCCTGGCTCTCTGGTATCCTGACCTGGCTTGCTTGACCATCCCTGGCTTTCTGGTATTCTGACCCGGCTTGCTTGACCTTTTCTGGCTCTCTGGTATCCTGACCCCGGCTCGTCAGTCCTCTCCTAATTCTCAGGCTACCTTTCTCCTGGCTAGTCTGTTCCTCCCTCTGTTGGCCTTCTGGTTCTGGTTTACACGGATCCCAGGTACTCTCATCCTGGTTGCACCCCGGCTCAACTGGGGTGGAACAATCTGGTTTCGCAACCAGCACCTCTATCCAGCTTTGGCTGCAGCAAGGGGGTTCCTGGCATGCCGTCAACGAACCCTAGCATCGCTCCCAAGCGTCGATCCCAAGCAAATACCAGTACCTAGGCCACTAGGGTTCCAACCCCTCTCGTGGTGACAGTTGGAACAGGCCAGACATTCCCATGGATCCTGCTGACTTATCCCGGATTGCCGCCAGGAAGAACACCAGGAACAAATCTTGGCATCACATGCCACACAGCTCCAAAGCCTGGAAAGGAAGATGGACACCTTGCTGGAGATGATGCGCGCCTCCACTGTTCAGACTGCTTCAGTACCCGTGTCAAGCACCACTTCTGCATCTGGGATTTCTGTGCAACCCTCTCCGGACTACGTGCCTCCCTGGATTCCTTTGCCTGACAAGTTCTCTGGTCGCCCTTCTGAGTTACATGGGTTCCTGAACAAATTTGCACTCCAATTTCGGACCCTGCCTCAGTCCTTTGGTACCCATGCAGCACGGGTGTCATTCATGATTTCTCTTCTCAAAGGCGAGGCACTGGCCTGGGCCTCACCTCTGGCGGTATTCGACATTCCAGGCAGAAGTGCCTCAGCCGAAGCTGCCCTTCTGGACTTGCGCCAAGGCCAACGGACCGTGAGCCAATACGCGGTCAAATTCCGGACCCTGTCTTATGAGACCAATTGGGGCCAGGGGGCCCTTAGGGTGGCTTTCCGGTGTGGTCTAAATGAATGCCTCAAAGATGCCCTGACCAGGATACTTCCAACGGTGTCATTGTTTGTTTTGACTCTTAGACACAGAGTAAGATAAAAATCAAACTTTATTGAAAAGTTTAATGGGAATCCACATCGGTCCTAATCATACATGTAAATAACATATACACAATGGGTACAAACAGTAGTTATTGCAAGATACACATGGGAGGCTCAACCGGCCTTGCCAATATTCCGGGCAAGGCAGCCTCAAGGGTTACACGACAATCTGAATATGGCTCTATCCGCCTTGCCAATATACCGGGCAAGGCAGCCTGGAGGTTTACACGACAAGCTGGTTGTGGCTCTACCGGCCTTGCCAATATCCCGGGCAAGGCAGCCTGGAGGGTAACACGACAAGCTGGTTGTGGCTCTACCGGCCTTGCCAATATACCGGGCAAGGCAGCCTGGAGGTTACAGGCCAATCAAAATGTGGCTCTACCGGCCTTGCCAAATTACCGGGCAAGGCAGCCAGGAGGACAGAGGAACAACTCCACTAATGCTGCATAGATGGAGCAACAGCATAAGATGGAACAGTGGAGCAAACCAGTCTCCCAACCAGGGAGACAAAACCGGTTTCTTAACGGAGACAGCAACAACCGGTGAATGAGCAGTAACCCAGTACCATGTATAGGACAACAGTATAGCCCAACCGGTTCTACATAACAAGATAGCAACCAGTGGTTGTGGAGTAAATCAGTACCACAAAGTGCTCAGTCGGCTCTATACAGCGGAATCAGCAGCCGGTGCTGATGGAGTAAACCTGTACAGATTACTGGTACACAGTAGCGCTCACTCGGCTCTAAAACTAACGGAATCAGCAGCTGGTGGATGGTGGAGTAAACCAGTACCATGTACTGGACGCAAAAGCTCTAGCTGGCTCTATACAAGTGGAAACAGCAGCCGGTGTCTGAGGAGTGAACCAGTACCGCGTACTGGATAATCGAAATGCCCAACCGGGACTATACAAGCGGAAGCAGCTACCGGTGAATTGGAGTAAATCAGTACCGCGTACTGGATAACGTATGCCCAACCGGTTCCTACATGCGGAATCAGCAACTGGTGGAATAGGAGCAAACCAGTACCACGTACTGGATAAGCGTATAGCCCAACCGGTTCTATACAAGCAAATCAGCAACCGGTGACATTGGAGTAAACCAGTACCGCATACTGGATAAGCTTAATACCCAACCAGTTCTATACAAGAAAATCAGCAACCGGTGAGATTGGAGTAAACCAGTACCGCGTACTGTATAAGCGTAATGCCCAACCGGTTCTATACAAGCAGATCAGCAACCGGTGAGATGGAATGCAGAGTGATCAGAATGTCGCAATGGCGACTCAGCAGCCAGACGGATAACCAGCAGCAACGACAGCAGACACTCCAGACCACCACAGGAACGACGGCACCACCAACCGTGTCAGGAACGGAGCAGGAAACAGCAGCATGGGATCAGGAACGGAAACAGGAACGACAGCACCGCCAACCAGGTCAGGAACAGAACAGGAACAATGCAGGAGAGGCACTGGCTACTGGAGCAACGCTGATACTGGTAGCAAAGCGAAACAGGCCCAGGGAAAAGGTACAAGGCAGGTGACTGTTGACATAGAAACACCATGAAAGGGCAACCAAAGGGTGCCTCAGCCCAGTCTATAAAGGCAATACTGGGCGGGCAAAAGACAGGTGGCCAATGGAGAGTACACACACCTGACTGACAGCACAAGTAAGCAATCATGGGCACCATGATAGACGATCTGGAAGACTTTATCACGCTGTGCCTCGATCTCGATAGGTGTATGCACGAGAGGCAGAAAGAACGGGACTGGGACAGAAGACAGCGTGGAGTCCCCTGTTCCACGACCACCGGCAGTTCACCTCCATGCGAGACACCCATGGAGGTTGGAGGAGTCACACGGCTCTCCGAAGATGAACAAAAAAGACACCGCGCACAGAGTCTATGTTTGTATTGTGGTCTTAAGGGACACATGCTGCGGCAGTGTCCTACCTGGACAAGAAACACCATGGCTTAGCTAACACCAGAGGCAGTTCGCTAAGCCTTAAGACCCAGCCTCTCTGGTCATCCTCACGCATCCATATTCCGGTGACCATCCAGTGGCCTTCTGGAGTTATTTCTGTCTCGGCTTTTATTGATTCTGGCACAGCCGAACTCTTCATGGATCTCAATTGGGCCAGGTCTCTCGGTATTCCTTGTCATCCTAAGGAACTGCCTCTCCTTGTTTCCTCCCTTGATGGAAAACCGTTGGGCGATGGAAGAGTAATTCTAGAAACCACACCGTTACAAGTCACTACAGGAGTCCTTCATGTCGAAACTACGACCTTTGATCTTGTGTATTCTCCTCTGGAACCTATCATTCTGGGTCTTCCCTGGCTCCACCATCATGACCCCTTAATCTCCTGGAAACGTAGGGAACTTGTCCAGTGGAGTTCATCATATGCTCAGTCCTGCCTATCCCGGTCCTCGGTCAACCCCAGTTGTTCGGCATCCGCTATACTATCCTGTTCCAGCTCTCTGCCGTCTGTTTATCAGGACTACAGTGATGTGTTCTCCAAAAGAAAGGCTGAGACCCTACCCCCACACCGTGAATACGACTGCCCGATTGACCTCCTTCCAGGCGCTACACCACCTAAGGGTCGCACCTATCTCTTGTCCCCTCCAGAGATGAAAGCCTTGGCTGAATACATTCAAGACAACCTTGCCCGAGGGTTCATCCACCCCTCGAATTCTCCGGCTGGGGCTGGCTTCTTCTTCATCGCAAGAAAGACGGGGGTCTCCGACCCTGTGTGAATTACCGAGGTTTGAATCAGATCACGTTTAAGAACAAGTATCCTCTGCTTCTTATTCCTGAGCTCTTCGACCTGCTCCAGGGGGCAGCCTGGTTTACAAAACTGGATTTCCAAGGGGCATACAATCTAGTTCGAATCCGTGCAGGAGATGAGTGGAAGACAGCCTTCAATTCACGTTTTAGGCATTATGAATACCTGGTTATGCCCTTCGGGCTATGCAACGCCCCGGCTGATTTCCAGGCCTTTGTTAATGATGTGTTTCGGGATATGCTATTGTCCCACGTCATAGTATACCTAGACGATATACTGGTGTATTCCTCCACTCTTGCCCTCCACAGAGTGCATGTCAAGGCGGTTCTTCAACATCTTAGGGAAATGGACTCTACACCAAACTCGGATACATTATATCACACTCAGGCCTACGGATGGATCCTGCTAAGGTTTCAGCGGTCACTCAGTGGCCCCGTCCTACTGATCTCCGTGGCGTACAACGCTTTCTAGGGTTTGCAAAGTAATACAGGCGGTTCATTCGAAACTACTCCTCTGTCGTCTGACCCATTACCACCCTCACTATAAAGGGAGCTGATCCTAAGACCTGGAGTCCTGAAGCCGTTGCAGCCTTTGCCCACCTCAAAACCTCCTTTACTTCTGCTCCCATTCTTCGTTACCCTGATTCTACCAGACCATTTGTCCTTGAGGTTGATGCCTCCAAAGAGGGTGTTGGAGCTGTACTCTCTCAGCGTGTGTAACGGTTTGTTTGACTCACACAGAGTTAGGATTAAAAACACAATTTTATTAAATATAATAATACACAAAGAACCCTGACAGGTCCTGTAATATATAACTTATAGTACAGACACACGACAGGTAAATTAGGCCCACACAGGTCCAGCACAAATATAGGAGACAAACAGTTTATGCTGACACGGGTCAGGCAGATGATGAAGTTTCCAGGTCTCAGCACTGCAGGAGTTAACGTTCATCAAGATAGGAAAACAGTCCCATACGTGAAGGTATTTAGCTGCTTCTTAAAAACTCCAAAGACTGTATTCACATTGAGTACCAGTCCACTGAAGTAAACAGGAGCGCTACCGGTGCTGACACAGAAGCAACACATGCAATCGGTTTTGGACAGAGTGGAGCGTAGCCAATGGCAATGTACTGGTGTAATCACGGAGGCAACACTGGCAACCGGTTTTGACAGAGTGGAACGTAGCCAATGGCAATGTACCGGTGCTATCACGGAGGTAACACTTGCAACCGGTTCAGACAGAGTGGAGCGTAACCAATGGCAATGTACTGGTGCAATCATGGAGGCAACACTGGCAACTGGTTTAGACAGAGTGGAGCATAGCCAATGGCAATGTACCGGTGCTATCACAGAGGCAACACTTGCAACCGGTTTAGACAGAGTGGAGCGTAACCAATGGCAATGTACAGGTGCAATCACGGAGGCAACACTGGCAACCAGTTTAGAAAAAGTGGAGAGCAGCCAATGGCAATGTACCGGTGCAATCACGGAGGCAACACTGGCAACCGGTTTAGACAGAGTGGAGCGTAGCCAATGGCAATATACAGGTGCTATCACTAAGGCAACACTTGCAACCGGTTTAGACAGAGTGGAGCGTAACCAATGGCAATGTACCGGTGCAATCACGGAGTCAACACTGGCAACCGGTTTAGACAGAGTGGAGCGTAGCCAATGGCAATGTACCGGTGCTATCACGGAGGCAACACTGGCAACCGGTTTAGACAGAGTGGAGCGTAGCCAATGGCAATATACAGGTGCTATCACTGAGGCAACACTTGCAACCGGTTTTGACAGAATGTAGGACTAGGCCAGAGGCGCTCTGTAGATCCAAGATGGGACAATACTAGGCAAGCCTGCGGGTGCAGAGGTGCCAAACAAGGCAAGGCACCGGAAGTCAGAATGTTGCTGAGGCGACCAGGAACAAAACGGAGATCTGCCGAGTCGGAGCCCAGGAGCAGGAACGTCAGCCAGGCCGGATCAGGATACAGGAGCAGGAACGTCAGCCAGTCCGGTTCGGTACACAGGAGCAGGAACGTCAGCCAGGCTGGGTCGATACACAGGAACGAACACTGAAGAATAGTCAGGCAATCCGAGTCGGTACACAGGTGCAGGAACTGGAGAGTAGTCAGGCAAGCCAAGTCGGTAACTGGAAACTTCATAAACAAACCTAGCACTGGCACAGGAACACCTCGAAAGGGCAATGTGTGGGTGCAGGAGCCCAGTATATAAAAGCTATACTGGGCAGGCTTAACACAGGGCACCCAATGAGGACCTCACATTGGCTAACTGACAGAAAAAAATAAACAAGGAACCACGGGCACCGTGATAGTACCCCCCTCTCAAAGACCCCCCCTCCTAGAAGAGGGACTTGGCTTCTGAGGATATTTAGAGTGAAAAATATGCAGTAATCTAGGAGCATGAAGGTCCTTTTGATCAACCCAAGAACGTTCCTGCGGACCATAGCCTTTCCAATGGACCAAGTACTGCAATTTTCCTCTAAATCTGCGTGATTCAATAATACTTTGAATTTCGTACTCCTCCTGACCCTCCAACTCTACCGGCCCGGGAACCACAGGTTAGTTGTGTAACGGTTGCATACAAGAGGTTTCAAGAGGGATACATGGAACACATTATGAATGCGCATGGACGCAGGGAGATCCAAGGCATATGAGACAGGGTTAATTTTACGGATCACCCTGAACTGGCCAATAAACCGGGGAGCCAGTTTGTTGGACGGAACTTGCCACTTGAGGTTTCTGGAGGATAGCCATACCCTGTCCCCATCCTGGAAGGAGACCGCTGGCAGCTGTCTACGATTGCCGTGGCGTTGATGACGCTTGAAAGACTGAGTGAGGGCCCTCTGAACCTGTGCCCAAGTGGAGCGGAGCTGCTCTATGTGCTTGTCCAGAGCTGGAATCTGTTGTGACTGGAAGGAGTCCGGGAGTAATCAAGGCTGTAACCCGTAGTTGATGAGAAACGGGGAGCTCCCTGATGATGAATTAACCGCACAGTTCCTGGCGAACTCTGCCCATGGCAACAGGTCAGCCCAGTTATCATGATGATCTGTGACAAAACAGCGCAGGAACTGCTCCAGTCCCTAATTGGCACACTCAGCGGCCCCTTTGGTCTGGGGATGGTAGGCAGAGGAGAAGGACAGTTGAATGCCCATCTGTTCACAAAATGCTCTCCAAAATCTGGACACGAACTGGCTCCCACGGTCGGACACCAGAACTCTAGGTACCCCATGCAACCAAAACACCTCTTTAGCGAAAACAACAGCCAGTTCCTGCGCAGAGGGAAGGCCAGGGAGGGGCACAAACTGAGCCATTTTAGAAAACCTGTCAACCACCATTAGGATGAATTAATACCCTCTAGATACTGGCAACTCTCCCATGAAATCAGGCTGCGGTAAATGCAGAACAGTCAACCCTCAGAGAGGGCCACCAGAAAACTTGTGAGAGAGACCACACTAATTGATCCCTACCGATATGCCCAGCAGCCTTAGACGAGTGGTATGTTTCAAGTGATCGAGTATGAAATGGCTCATCAACAAAATACTTGCTCACTGGGGTTTCCAGGGGGGCCGTAGCCTGGGTGGCCAAAACCTCTTCCCCCAGTGGCGAAGTGATACTAGCACGTAGGGTAGCCAAAATGTGGCCAGACTGTATAATGGGTACTGGGACCTCGTCCCTATCAGCCTCAGGCTCAAATTGTCTAGACAGGGCATCAGCCCTAACATTCTTGGAACCCGGCAAATATGATACTACGAAATTGAATTGAGATAGAAACAGAGCCCATCTGGCCTGACGAGCGGCCAATCTCTTAGCCTCTGAAATATAAGTCAGGTTTTTGTGGTCAGTGAGGATTAATACAGGACTTCTGGTACATTCCAATAGGTGACGCCATTCATTCAGGGTGAGAATGATAGCCAGCAGCTCTCTGTCACCTATCTCATAGTGACTTTGGGCACTCGACAACTTCTTAGAGAAAAACCCACATGGTCTGAGAGCGCCCCCTGCCAACGGGTGTTGAGATAGTACTGCCCCTACCCCAGTCTCTGAGGCATCGACCTCTAGCGTAAATGGAAGAGACGGGCTGGGGTGGGATAGTACAGGAGCAGCTGCAAAAGTGGATTTCAGTTTCTCAAAGACATGTTCGGCTGCCTCAGACCATTGGGAAGGACTAACGCCCTTGTGTGTGAGGTCAGACAGTGGTTTCACAATAGTGGAAAAATTCTTAATAAACTTTCTGTATTAATTAGCGAACCCCAAGAAGCGCTGGATCGCCTTTAACCCTTTGGGCCGTGGCCATTGTAATACTGCCACGAGTTTCTCCTGATCCACAGCGATACCTTCCTTAGTGATCACAAACCCCAAAAAGGGCACTCTGGATCTGTGAAACTCACATTTTTCCATTTTACAAAATAGCTTGTTTTTGCGCAAGCGGAGCAACACTTCGGACACATCCTTGATGTGTTGGGACAAATTAGCCGAGTGTATAAGTATATCATTAAGGTAGACAACAACATAGGACTGTAGCATATCACGGAGGATATCATTAATAAATTCTTGAAAAACTGCAGGTGCATTACAGAGACCAAACGGCATAACTAGATATTCATAATGCACGGATCTAGTATTAAATGCCGTTTTCCACTCATCCCCAGCTTTTATCCTGATCAGGTTATAGACTGCACGTAGGTCTAATTCCGTAAAGATGGAGGAACCTTTCAACCTTTCAAATGAGTGGTATCGGATAGGCATTCTTGGGCATTAACTTATTTAGGCCACGGTAATCAATACACGGCCTTAATTCGCCATTTTTCTTTTTCACAAAAAAGAACCCATCACCAGCAGGCAAGGTAGATTTCCTAATGATGCTTCTTTTGAGGGCATCCTCAATGTATTCTTACATAGCTTGATTCTCATTGCATGACAGTGGGTACGTACATCCCTCAGGGGGCACCACCCCCGGGGGCAAATCAATGGCACAATCGTACGACTTGTGCTGAGGCAGGGTGCCAGCCTCTCCCTTACTGAAAACATCACTGAATTGTTGGTATTCAACTGGCAACGAGGGAGAGGCACACAGGATCTTAACAGGATGAGACACACAATGCTTCATACAATACTGAGACCAAGAAGTAATCTCACAATTCTGCCAATCAAACTGGGGGTTATGCAGCTGCAACCAAGTGAACCCCGGAATGACTGCATGGGGAATGGATTATTTGGAACTTCTGTTCCTCTTTGTGAAGAACCCCAATCGTAATAGTTAGTGGTATGGCTTCCAATGGTCTACCGTCAATGGCTTCAATGGCTAGAGGCGATTCCCTTTTAACCAGCGGAATCTTGTGTAGTTCAGTAAATGCACTATCCATAAAGTAACCGGCTGCGCCGGAATCAATCAGGACCAGAACCTCCACTGAGTGATCTGCCCACGAGAATACCACCTGAATCGTGGATTTCTGTATGATAGGATCTGGGAACGGTTGAACACCAACTAGGGCCTGTCCCCCAAGGTACCCTAGGTGCGTTCGTTTCCCGGACGTACGGGACAGGTTCTTAGCATATGTCCAGCTTTACCACAGTACAAGAATAACCCCTGCCTCCTGCGGTGTGCCCGTTCCTCTTTGGTTAACTTGGTAAACCCTAGTTGCATAGGTTCACAGGATTCTTGTTTAAGGTCATGAGATTTAGGCAACGAGGGAGGGGTGGGTGGGCACAATGAACTGCTGAACCCACCACTTTTAGGCCGTAGCCTACGGTCTTTCACCACAAGTCTCTCACGGATCCGAGTGTCAATCAGAATGGCATAATCAATATATTCGTCTAAATCATTAGGCAATTCTCTAGCTGCGGTCTCATCTTTGATATGGTCAGCCAGACCTTGGGCAAAGGCTGCTACCAATGCCTCATTATTCCAACCTACCTCTGCTGCTAATGTGCGGAATTCTATGGCGTAGTCGCCCACCGTCCGATTGCCCTGTTGTATTTCCATCAACCGTTTAGCAGCAGAGGTGGTTCTACCAGGAATTTCAAATACTCTCCGAAATGTTTGCACAAATTCCCTGAAATTCCTGGTGCAAGGTTTAGCACTCTCCCATAAGGGATTGGCCCATGCCAGGGCTCTGCCGGTCAGTAAAGATATCATAAACCCAACTTTACTGCGTTCATTAGGAAAGGCATGAGGGGTTAATTCTAGAAATATCTCAAGTTGGTTAATAAACCCTCTGCATAGACTGGGTTCGCCATCATATCTGAGTGGCAACGGGGCAGAAGCGGTTAACCCTTTGACTGAGGCCACAGAAGTCACGGATAGACTCTCTGATGTCGAAGCTGGGGGGACCACCAGATTAGGGACAGGCTTGTCAAGGTGCACTGCACGCTCGAGAATAGTTTGTATAGCCAATGCCAACTGATCCAAGCGCTGCTTATGTTCATCCATCCTCCAATGGATGTTCTGTGTATTACCTTCACTCTTATTGTCTGAGGTCATTGCCCTTTTGTACTGTAATGGTTTGTTTGACTGACAGACACAGAGTTAGGATAAAAAACACAATTTTATTAAATGCAATAATACACAAAGAACCCTCACAGGTCCTGTAATATATAAGTTATAGTACAGACACACGACAGGTAAATTAGGCCCACACAGATCCAGCACAAATATAGGAGACAAACAGTTTATGCTGACACGGGTCAGGCAGATGATGAAGTTTCCAGGTCTCAGCACTGCAAGAGTTAACGTTCATCAAGATAAGAGAACAGTCCCATACGTGAAGGTATTAAGCTGCTTCTTAAACACGCCAAAGACTGTATTCACAGCAAGTACCAGTCCACTGAAGTAAACAGGAGCGCTACCGATGCTGACACGGAGGCAACACTTGCAATCGGTTTTGGACAGAGTGGAGCATAGCCAATGGCAATGTACCGGTGCAATCACGGCGGCAACACTGGCAACCGGTTTTGACAGAGTGGAACGTAGCCAATGGCAATATACTGGTGCTATCACGGAGGCAACACTGGCAATCGGTTTTGACAGAGTGGAACGTAGCCAATGACAATGTACCGGTGCTATCACAGTGGCAACACTTGCAACCGGTTTAGACAGAGTGGAGCGTAACCAATGGCAATGTACCGGTTCAATCACGGAGGCAACACTGGCAACCAGTTTAGACAGAGTGGAGCGTAGCCAATGGCAATGTACTGGTGCTATCACGGAGGCAACACTGCAACCGGTTTAGACAGAGTGGAGCATAGCCAATGGCAATATACAGGTGCTATCACTGAGGCAACACTTGCAACCGGTTTTGACAGAATGGAGGACTAGGCCAGAGGCGCTCTGTAGAGCCAAGATGGGACAATACTAGGCAAGCCTGCGGGTGCAGAGGTGCCAAACAAGGCAAGGCACCAGAAGTCAGAATGTCACCGAGGCGACCAGGAACAAAACAGAGATCTGCTGAGTCGGAGCCCAGGAGCAGGAACGTCAGCCAGGCTGGATCAGGATACAGGAGCAGGAACATCAGCTAGTCCGGGTCGGTACACAGGAGCAGGAACGCCAGCTAGGCCGGGTGGATACACAGGAACGAACACTGAAGAACAGTCAGGCAATCCGAGTCGGTACACAGGCGCAGGAACTGGAAACTTCATAAACAAACCTAGCACTGGCACAGGAACACCACGAAAGGGCAATGTGTGGGTGCAGGAGCCCAGTATATAAAGGCTATACTGGGCGGGCTTAACACAGGGCAACCAATGAGGACTTAACATTGGCTAACTGATAGAAAAAAAATAAACAAGGAATCACGGGCACCGTGATAGCGAGACCTAGAGACCAATGTTCTTCATCCCTGTTCCTTCTTCTCCCGCCGACTGACAACCGCAGAACGGAACTATGATGTGGGTAACAGGGAACTCATTGCCATGAAACTCACCCTTGAGGAGTAGCTCCACCTCCTTGAAGGTTCAGGAGTCCCCTTCACTATTTATATAGACCACAAGAATTTACAATATCTACAGAAAGCTAAACATCTTAATCCCCGCCAGGCTCGATGGGCCATGTTCTTTACCCGGTTTCAGTTTACCATCACCTACCTTCCAGGAACCAAAAACGTCAAGGCCGATGCCTTGTTGCGCCAATCTGTTGCTATGCCTGTCAAGGAGTTTCCCGAACCAATAGTGCCCAGTATCAGGTTGTTCTCTGCCCTGTCCACTGCAACGTTATCCAAGATCCAGAAAGCGCAACGAGATGCAGACTCCACCTGTCCTCCTAGACGACTCTTCGTTCCGGCTCTTTATCGAGTTGAGGTCCTCCAATGGGCTCATCAGTCACCCAGCTCTGGTCACCCTGGAATAGCTCGAACACTCGATCTGGTTCAACGACAGTTTTGGTGGCCCTCCACGCAGTCCTATGTCGACGACTTCATCTGAGGGTGTCATCATTGTGCCAGACACAAACGACCACACACTAGGCCTGCAGGTCTTCAGCCTCTCCCAGTGCCTTCTGTTCCATGGACGCACATAGCCATGGACTTCGTAGTGGACTTGCCACCGTCCAATAAAAACACGGTGGTTCTGGTTGTGGTTGACCGCTTCTCCTGTCAGGCCCATTTCATCCCACTATCTAAGCTACCCTCAGCCCCGCAATTTGCTGATATCTTTCTCAAGGAAATATTCAGACTCCATGGTCTACCTCTGCAGATAGTCTCCGACCGTGGCAGTCAGTTCACCTCACAGTTCTGGAGGGCATTCTGTACTAGACTGGGCATCTCTGTTGTCTTATCCATGGCTTACCACCCTCAGACCAACAGACAGACGGAACGGACCAACCAGTCACTCAAACAATACCTCGGCCTGTTCGTTGGTCCTCTACCGGATGACTGGTCAAGCCTCCTCCCATTGGCTGAATTTGCTTTCAACAGCAGTCGCCACGAAGCACTCCAGTGTTCTCCTTTCTTTGCCGCTGGCGGCTTTCATTCTCGGGTCTCTACCCATATCTTCCTCTTCTGGAGTACCTGCTGTGGACTCGCAATTGGATGACCTGGAGTCACATTGGCTACGAGTACATACCCGCCTGGTGTCGGCTGCCACGCGTTTCAAGAAAGCAGCTGACCATCTTCGTGTTCCTGGTGCCTCCATCACAGTGGGTGACGAGGTTTGGCTGTCGACCAGGAATCTTCGTCTCCAGCAGCCCTCAGCTAAGTTTGATCCTCTATTTATTGGTCCGTTTAGTGTCCGTGCCCAGCTCACCCCGGTGACCTTTTCCCTGGAACTTCCGTACTCTTTGCGTATTCCCGACTCCTTCCATGTGTCACTTCTGAAGAAACTGTATTCGGACTCGCTTCACTGCCCCCTCTGTGTGCTCTATGTGCTCCCCTCCTGTGCTTGTCAACGGACAGGAGGAGTATGTTGTCTGCAAGATTTTGGACTCTCGCCTCGTTCGTGGTTCTCTGCAATATCTTGTGGACTGGCATGGCTATGGCTCTGAGGAAAGATCCTGGGTTCCGGCCCCCGACGTGCACGCCCCTGCGCTACGGCGTGCCTTTCATTGCGCCGCCCGGGGTGCTCCTGTTCCGGGGGATAGTGTCACCTCTTGCACTCGCTGCCGCACTGTCCGGGTCCACCGCCGAACGCCCCACTCTGCGAATGCGCGAGACGGCCGTCGGGTCTCATGCACGTGTGCTTCCGGCCCTCACAGCATGCGCCTGTAGTATAGCTGCTTCTAGTAACAGCACCTCCTTCCTGTCTGTCCTCCTCTCTTTCCATTGGGCATTGTCTTATGCCCAGTAAGGGAGGATGGACTTCTGTTCACCCACTGGACATCACATAAGTCCATTTGGGTTCTGGCAGTGCTTCTAGTTTCTATTGGGCAGTATTGACCAAAGGGACTCAGGTCTGCCTCTTGTTCCTATTGGCAGTTTGTAGTATTTATATCCCCCATCTGTCCTCTAGTCCTTGCCCGTTCCACGAGCTTCTTACGTATTTCTGTTTCCTGTCAATTACTGATCCAGCTTGTTTGACCATCCCTGGCTCTCTGGTATCCTGACCCGTCTTGCTTGACCATCCCTGGCTCTCTGGTATCCTGATCCGGCTTGCTTGACCATTCCTGACTTTCTGGTATCATGACCCGGCTTGCTTGACCATCCCTGGCTCTCTGGTATCCTGACCCGGCTTGCTTGACCATTCCTGGCTCTCTGATATCCTGACCCAGCTTGCTTGACCATCCCTGGCTCTCTGGTATTCTGACCCGGCTTACTTGACCTTTCCCGGCTCTCTGGTATCCTGACCCCGGCTCATCAGCCCTCTCCTAGTTCTCTGGCTCCCTTTCTCCTGGTTAGTCTGTTCCTCCCTCTGTTTGCGTTCTGGTTCTGGTTTACACGGATCCCAGGTACTCTCATCCTGGTTGCACCCCGGTTCAGCTGGGGTAGAACAATCTGGTTTCACGACCAGCACCTCTATCCAGCTTCGGCTGCAGCAAGGAAGTACCTGGCATGCCATCAACGCACCCTAGCATCGCTCCCAAGCATCGAACCCAAGCAGCTACCAGTACCTAGGCCACGAGGGTTCCTACCCCTCTTGTGGTGACAGGATCATCAGGTATTTTGCATAAACAGGTATTTCAGTCAAATAATGATACGTTGTGAAGGATGAGTTAGTGAATGAGCTTTTGATGATCGTTAGTAAGGATGATGTGTACTGGTCACTGGTCATTATTCAATCTCTTTATCAATCCCAAAAGAGAATTTCCCTCTCAGTTTATTTTGCTCCTCAACTTAATGCTGCTGTTGGGGTCCTGAAGTCCTCTCGGTATAAAAAAATATGCAAAAGAAAAGAGAAACAGCACAGAGGATATTTGGACAGTTTAGATCATAAATAAACCATTAGGTTTTCGGTGAAATATACAGTTTCTAAGGTGACAAAGTTTTATATTAGTCAATTATATTTTATTAAGGACACATACTTTGTTGGTAAAACACGAGTTATGGGAATTTTCTAGTAGAACTAAAAAGTGTACACATATAAAATATAGAATTTTATAGATAAAATTGTGTAGCTATGCACCAATAATATGTTGTTCTTAAAAGACAATTATTAACATCAAATATAAAAATTGATAAACAGATAATATAATGGAGATGTATGTAAAATGTGTACACAGAGATCTACTTCTCTTGAATGATACTATAAAGTGTGCCTTACTAGAATGCTGAGATGTAATTATCCCTAACATAGGGCTAGAGGAGTAAAAATGGAGTTGGATCTTAATACCGTTTAAACGGGGGCTGTGATAGGTGTATAAACAGACTGTGAGAGATCATTCTGCTTTCTATTGCACAGATGATGCAGTCTGCTCACCAGATGGATACTTTATAAGACAGCTCATAGTATAGACCCACCACTATTACAGTCTGCTCACCGGATATATTCTTGATGGTTAGGCTCATCATATGAGTCTTTTCTCCCAAAATGGGTGGTCCTCCAGTTCCCAGGCTAGTTGAATCTGTATTTCTGTGATCCTTCTCAGTCTGGTTCTAGCACTAATGATGTTACAATCTTGGATACTATCAATGCATTTCGGGATATTATCTCCCTTTCTCAAGATAGCTAATTGGGTTGAATGCCAAGAGATGGTGGGTTGTGTAAAAGGGATGGGCAGCCATTTGATTGGTTAGATAGGCGAGTTCAAAGAGTGATTAGTTTATGAAGTAGTGTCTTTTTAATATTTTTTTTTTTTTAAATTTGATGTATGTATTTATAAATTCTTATCTTGTAATTTTGATGGTTTGTTTGAGAAGTTATTTTTCATTTATTTCATACTCTGACACTTGTACATATTCTTGCTATAGTATTTTGTAACTTGAACTAGTTTGGATTTGGTTTAGCTTTTTATTTATTGTTGAATATGAAATAGTTGATGTTTAGTTCAGGTTTATTAAGTATGTCTTTGGGAGTAATTTTTCTGGTACTCAGAGCACATGAAATACTGCCAAGTATTTGATGAGCTTTGATGAGCCTAACCATCAAGAATATAACTGGTGAGCAGACTGTAATAGCGGTGGGTCTGTACTATTATCACGGTGCCCCGTGATTGCCAATAGCAAGATATTGCCAGAGAGCGACATTATTTACTTCCTAGCTGTCGCTCTCGCTGAGTCGCTATTCTTATAGGGCACCATGCTGATGAGGTCATCGCTCCACCTACCTGTCAGGGTTTTTAAACCTCAGCCTGTGTCATTTCCAATGCCCTTTCGTGGTGTACCTGAGCTTATTTCTGTGTTGGTCCATTACTAGTGATGATCGAGCACCCCAATGCTCGGGTGTTCGGGTGCTCTGACCGAGCGCCCCCGGAGGCTCGAGTGCTCGGCCCAGCACCCGAGCCCCATTGAAGTCAATGGGAGGACTCGAGCATTACACCAGGCACCCCCTGCTCTGATGAGGGGAGGGTGCCTGGTCCATAGGAAAAGGGCAGAAAATGATGGAAACACCACAGAAATGGTTCAGGGACAGCATAGGGAGGATGTCTGGATGCATCTTGGACTCCAACGTCGCTGCTGGGAACGATCTTTCGCCCGTAGTACGCCATTTTTACAGACTGACCGTAAAACACACAAAAAGGAAGATAAAAACGACTTTAGGCGAAAAATTGTTACCAAACAGTATTTGCTGTATATTTACTTGTATATCATCTGCAAATTCTGCAAAAAATTTCATCGATTTTTCGGAACTGGGGCCATGATTAAGAGGGAAACGTGCGCAGAGGCAAATTCTCCCAAAAATTTCCTCGATTTTTCTGAACTTAGGCCATGATTAAGAGGGAAACGTGCGCAGAGGCAAATTCTCCCAAAAATTTCCTCGATTTTTCTGAACTGAGGCCATGATTAAGAGGGAAACGTGCGCAGAGGCAAATTCTCCCAAAAATTTCCTTGATTTTTCTGAACTGAGGCCATGATTAAGAGGGAAACGTGCGCAAAGGCAAATTCTCCCAAAAATTTCCTCGATTTTTCTGAACTGGGGCCATGATTAAGAGGGAAACGTGCGCTGAGCCGACCATCTAAAACATTATGGGTGAGGGTCTGCTGCGGAGCTGACCATCCTAAACATTATATGCGAAGGCCCGCTAGTGAGCTGACACTATAAAACATTATATGAGAGGGCCCGCTAGAGAGCTGACCCAATAAAACATTATATGAGAAGGCCCGCTGGTGAGCTGACCTATACAAAAATTGTCAAACTGCGCCCGCTGGTGAGCTGGCCCTATATAAAAATTATATCACAGGGCCCGCTGGTGAGCTGGCCCTATATAAAAATTATATCACTGGGCCCGCTGGCGAGCTGGCCCTATATAAAAATTATATCACTGGGCATATGGAAGAGAGTCAACCATATACCCGTTTTTTGGGTGGAAGGGGTGAATGGGAATACAGAGTATTCCCATAATTGTAAATAACATATATAAAGTGACTTTATGTTCCCCCGGGGCTTTCCTCCAGTGGAGTGGAGAAGTCAGGGGAAATCCAGACCTTGTTCATTTTTATAAGTGTCAACCTATCAGCATTGTCGGTGGAAAGGCGGATACGCTTATCTGTTATGATGCCACCAGCAGCACTAAATACCCGCTCAGACAGAACGCTGGCGGCAGGGCAGGCCAGCACCTCCAAGGCGTAGAGTGCCAGTTCATACCACGTGTCCAGCTTGGACACCCAGTAGTTGTAAGGCACAGAGGGATCATTGAGGACGCTGACACGGTCTGCTACGTACTCCTTCACCGTCTTCCAAAACTTTTCCCTCCTTGTGACACTAGGCTGCGCATCAGGGTGAGGGGGCTGGCGGGGTGTCATGAAGGTGTCCCACGCCTTGGAGAGTGTTGCCCTGCCTTTGTCGGAACTGCTGTGTGCTCCCCTTTTCTCCCCTTCTCGGTTGGCCAAGGTAGCACGTACTCTGCCACCAGCGTTGTCAGATGGAAAATTTTGGAGCAATTTTTCAACAAGAACCTTCTGGTATTGCACCATTTTGCTTGTCCTCTCCACCGGAGGAATGAGAGATGAGAAATTCTCTTTGTAGCGGGGGTCCAGAAGGGTGAACACCCAGTAATCCGTGTTGTCTAAAATGCGTGTAACGCGTGGGTCACGGGAAAGGCAGCCTAACATAAAGTCAGCCATGTGTGCCAGAGTACCAACAGGCAAGATTTCGCTGTCCTCACCAGGAGGATGACTCTCAATCTCCTCATCCTCTTCCACCTCTTCTGCCCACCCACGCTGAAGAGATGGAACTAAAGTTCCATGGCTACCCTCTGTAGCGGAGGCAACCGTGTCTTCCTCCTCCTCCTCCTCCTCCTCCGCCTCCTCCAATTGTCGCTGAGAAGACGAAGTGAGGGTGCTCTGGCTATCACCTTGTGTAAGCTCTTCCTCCCCCATTTCCACCTCTTCCACATGCAAAGCGTCGGTTTTAATTGTGAGCAGCGAGCGTTTCAGTAGACACAGAAGTGGGATGGTTACACTGATAATAGCGTTATCGCCGCTCACCATCTGTGTCGATTCCTCAAAATTGCGTAAAACCTCACAGAGGTCTGACATCCATTCCCACTCCTCACTTCTGATTACAGGAAGTTGAACGGAGAGGCGACGACCGTGTAACAGCTGGTACTCCACTACTGCCCTCTGCTGCTCACAAAGCCGGGCCAACATGTGGAAGGTGGAGTTCCAGCGCGTGCTCACGTCACACAGCAGCCGGTGAGCTGGCAATTGTAAGCGCTGCTGCAGCTTCAACAAGCCGGCTGAAGCTGTAGATGACTTACGGAAATGTGCACACACGCGGCGCACCTTGGTCAAGAGATCATGCAAATTGGGGTAGGTTTTTAGAAATCGCTGAACCACTAAATTAAATACATGCGCTAGGCATGGTACGTGTGTGAGCTTGCCGAGCTCCAAAGCCACCACCAAGTTACGCCCATTATCACACACAACCATGCCTGGTTGCAGGTTGAGTGGCGAGAGCCACTGCTCGGTCTGGTGACTAATCCCCTGCAACAGCTCTGAGGCCATGTGCTGTTTGTCCCCAAGGCAGATCAGCTTCAGCACGGCCTGTTGACGCTTCCCCACTGCAGTGCTACACTGCTTCCAGCTACCGGCTGATGGGTGAGTGGCGCTGCGCGCAGAGAATTCGGAGGTGGAAACGGAGGAGGAGGAGCCAATAACGTAGGTGCTGGCGGAAACCCTGATGGAGGTAGGGCCCGCAGTCCTCGGTGTGGGTAGCACCTGTGCCATCCCAGGGTCCGAGTCGCTCCCAGCCTCCACGACATTCACCCAGTGTGCCGTCAGGGAAATGTAGCGTCCCTGGCCACAAGCACTTGTCCATGTGTCAGTCGTTAAGTGGACCTTCCCAGTAACTGCGTTGGTCAGGGCACGGGTGATGTTACGGGACACATGGTGGTGTAAGGCGGGGACGGCACACCGGGAAAAGTAGTGGCGGCTGGGGACTGCGTACCGAGGGACAGCTGCTGCCATCAGGCTGCAGAAGGACTCAGTCTCCACAAGCCTAAATGGCAGCATTTCGATGGCCAGTAATTTGGAAAGGTGTGAGGTTAGTGCTATGGCCTGTGGGTGGGTGGCTGGGTATTTTCGCTTGCGCTCAAATGCCTGGGGTAATGACATTTGGACGCTGCGCTGGGACAGGGAAGTGTATGTGGTCGCTGATGGTGCTTCAGATGGTACAGGTGCAGGGCGGGAGGTATGCGGGCCTGCGCCTTCGACAGGCGATTGGCCGGCACCGAAAACAGGGGAAGAGGAGGCAGTGGTGTGGCCTGCAGACACAGATTGGCGATCCTGGCGTTCCTCCCACTTATTACGGTGCTTGGATGCCATGTGTCGGATCATGCTGGTGGTGGTGAGGTTTCTAGTGTTCATGCCTCGGCTCATTCTGGTGTGGCACAGGTTGCAAACTACAATTCTTTTGTCGTCCGCACTTTCCTTAAAAAAACGGCATACCGCGGAACACCTACCCCTTGGCAAGGGAGATTTACGCAAGGGGGTGCTCCGTGGAACATTTGCGGGCCGGTTTGGTGCGGTCCGCCTTCTTTCTGTAGCCACACCACTGCCTCTTCCAGGCTGTTGCGGTGCTGCAGATGGCTCACCCTCAGGACTGCTGTCATCGCTCGGCTCTCCACCTTCCCAGGTGGGGTCAGTCACCTCATCGTCCACCAAGTCCTCCTCCACTTCCTCACTCTGATCATCCTCCTCATGTCTTGATCCCACCACATACTCAGTCATTGACAACTGTATATCATCCTCCTCATCAAGGTCTTGAGACAGTAATAGTGGTTGATTTAATGGCAACTGTGTCTCATCATCATCATCATCCACTTCCTTTGACCTTAAATGCCGTTCCCCTCTGTCATCTTCTTGTGATTGGGTACCCTCTAGAGGTTGTGAATCAGGGCACAAGATGTCATGTTCCTCTGCAAGCGTGCTTGGAGAGAGGTTCAAATTAAGGATTGGTGATGAGACAAGCTCCTCACTATATCCCAGTGTGGGATCACTTCTTTGGCCAGACCCTCTATGGTGGGAGGAAGGATGATCAGGGTGAGGATTATGTTGACCAGACTCTTGGCTACTGAGAGTGGACTTGGTGGAAGACAGGGTGGTGCTTAACCGACTGGAAGCAGTATCAGCTGAAATCCAACCGACCACCTGTTCGCAGTGGTCTGACCTCGAGAGTGATGTCCTGCGACGCCCTGTAAACTGAGACATGAAGCTAGGTATGGTGGATGTCTTTCTTTCTTGTGCTCTGGCACCAGGCACAGTTTCTACGCGTCCTGACCCGCGCCCTGAACTATCAGGATCACGTCCACTTCCCCGTCCCTTTTTACCCGCCTTCTTTATATTACACGGAATATGTGCTGCAAATCTGCAACTTTGCACACTAAACAGAATGTGCTTCTTATCTGCGGCTAGGCACAGTGAATGGAATATGTGACTTTGATATTTTACACTTTGCGCAGTAAACAGAATGTTCTCCTAATATGCAACTTTGCACACTAAACAGAATGTGCTTCTTATCTGCGGTTAGACACAGTGAATGGAATATGTGACTTTGATATTTTACACTTTGCACAGTAAACAGAATGTTCTCCTAATATGCAACTTTGCACACTAAACAAAATGTGCTGCTTATCTGCGGTTAGACACAGTGAATGGAATATGTGACTTTGATATTTTACACTTTGCACAGTAAACAGAATGTTCTCCTAATATGCAACTTTGCACACTAAACAGAATGTGCTGCTTATCTGCGGTTAGGCACAGTGAATGGAATATGTGACTTTGATATTTTACACTTTGCACACTAAACAGAATGTTCTCCTAATATGCAACTTTGCACACTAAACAGAATGTGCTTCTTATCTGCGGTTAGACACAGTGAATGGAATATGTGACTTTGATATTTTACACTTTGCACAGTAAACAGAATGTTCTCCTAATATGCAACTTTGCACACTAAACAGAATGTGCTGCTTATCTGCGGTTAGACACAGTGAATGGAATATGTGACTTTGATATTTTACACTTTGCACAGTAAACAGAATGTTCTCCTAATATGCAACTTTGCACACTAAACAGAATGTGCTTCTTATCTGCGGTTAGACACAGTGAATGGAATATGTGACTTTGATATTTTACACTTTGCACAGTAAACAGAATGTTCTCCTAATATGCAACTTTGCACACTAAACAGAATGTGCTGCTTATCTGCGGTTAGACACAGTGAATGGAATATGTGACTTTGATATTTTACACTTTGCACAGTAAACAGAATGTTCTCCTAATATGCAACTTTGCACACTAAACAGAATGTGCTGCTTATCTGCGGCTCGGCACAGTGAATGGAATATGTGACTTTGATATTTTACACTTTGCACAGTAAACAGAATGTTCTCCTAATATGCAACTTTGCACACTAAACAGAATGTGCTTCTTATCTGCGGTTAGACACAGTGAATGGAATATGTGACTTTGATATTTTACACTTTGCACACTAAACAGAATGTTCTGCTAATCTGAAACTTTGCACACTAAACAGAATGTGCTGCTTATCTGCGGCTAGGCACAGTGAATGGAATATGTGACTTTGATATTTTACACTTTGCACACTAAACAGAATGTTCTGCTAATCTGAAACTTTGCACACTAAACAGAATGTGCTGCTTATCTGCGGCTCGGCACAGTGAATGGAATATGTGACTTTGATATTTTACACTTTGCACACTAAACAGAATGTTCTGCTAATCTGAAACTTTGCACACTAAACAGAATGTGCTGCTAATCTGCAACTTTGCACACTGAACAGAATGTGCTGCTAATCTGCAACGTTGCACACTAAACAGAATGTGCTGCTAATCTGAAACTTTGCACACTAAAAAGAATGTGCTGCTAATCTGCAACTTTGCACACTAACCAGAATGTGCTGCTAATCTGCGGCTAGGCACAGTGAACGGAATATGTGACTTTTTTTTTTTTTAAATCTCTGCCCCCCCAAACAAAATAAACTGCTGCCCCCACACACAGTAGTCCTAAAAAGGACTTTTGGGTCTTTTTTTATTTCAAAATCGCTTTTCTTCTCCCTACACTGACTTTCCCTTCCTATCCTCATCTCTCCCTGGCTAAGACTGAGCCGAACTCGCTGGTCAGGTGCTATACAGCACCCGATCACGGGTTCTGGCCAGCCAATCAGTGTAATGCCAGCAGCCAACATGGCTGCTGGCATTACACTGATGTCAGAGCCTCCCTGCACGTTTATTGGCTGCGCAGCAGCCGCGAAACGTGCGGGGAGGAGACCCGAACATGGCGGGCGAGCACATGCGGTACTCGTACGAGTACCGCCATGTGCCGAGCAGAGCGATGCTCGAGCCGAACCGAGCTTCGGCCGAGCATGCTCGCTCATCACTATCCATTACTGTTCCTATGTATTACGTGGCTACATCTGACTACCTGTTCCGGTTCTGACTCCTGGCTCATCTGACTACCCGTACCGGTTTGGACTCCTAGCTACGTCTGATTACCCACTCCGGTTCTGACTCCTGGCTCATCTGACTATCTGTTCCGGTTTGGACTCCTGGCTACGTCTGACTACCCATTCTGGCTACTACTACTGGCGAAGTCTGACTTTCCGATCCGGTTCTGACCATTGGCTGCCTCCTGGTATACTCTCCATGTTGCACTCCGTGACCATTCCATGCCTCGGTTTGGTTTCCGTGTTGCCCGTGTCTTCCCCTCCACGCTCACTTCCGTTAGCGGCGCTTGTCGGTCACTCCATGTGTCTGACCTCCCGTGGCTGTACCGGTTTGTGCTGCCTTGCCTACCTTCATCTGGCTAACCGCCTAGTGAAGACCCTGTCAGGGTATTGGTCTGCTCCCTATCTCTGCCAACTGTGTGTATGGGAGTGCTCTGCATTGCCCTCACATCTACCGTGTAGTCCAAGTCCCATTCCGTTTCTGACCGCCTGTCTAGTGAAGGGTGAAGAAAGTGCCTACACTGTTTCTCTCTGTTCTCGTGAAGGTGTGCCATTCTATCTGTGTATGGGAGTGCTCTGCACTGCCCTCACATCTACCATGTAGTCCCAGGGCCATTCCATTTCTGTCCACCTGCCTTGTGAAGGGTGAGGAAAGTGACTCCACTGTTCCTTCCTGGTCTCGTGAAGGTGTGCCACTATCTACTGCCACTTTGTGTCATTACCATACTACTGTTGTGTCATTTGTTGCCACCAGTCTGTTGCCTTATCTCCTGTCATTCATTGTACTTAATAAAGTTTTATATTATGTTCATCTGTACTTGTCAGTGTGTTAATTTCCTAGTCACCCAGTGACAACTATGAGCTGTGTTATAAAGTATCCATCTGGTGTGTACACGTTTTACATACTTCTCTATTATAATATCTGTTTATCAATTTTTATATTTGATGTTAATATTTGTCTTTTAAGAGCAACATATTTTTGGTACATAGCTATACCATTTTATCCACAAAATCTTTTATATGTGTACACTTTTTAGTTCTACTAGAAAATTCCCATAACTCATGTTTTACCAACAAAGTGTGTTTCCTTAATAAAGTATAATTGACTAATATAAAACTTTGTCACCTTAGAAACTGTATATTGCACTGAAAACCTTATAGTTTATTTATGATCTAAACTGTCCAAATATCCTCTGTGATAAGTATCACCAACATACTACACTCAGATCTTTTTTGCACTGTTTCTCTTTTCTTTTTCTGGTTCATAGCGCTGGCTAACATTATGATCACCATCAGTGTTGTAAAAAAAAAGGGAGAATAAGCTGGATGGACCCTGCAGCTAGTGAATCTGAGGAGGAGGCCATCACTAACACTAGCAATGACCCCAGCAATGCTAAAGGGACTGGGAACCCACATTCACAAGACCCAATGATGCTGAGCGGCAACGTCAACTACCTGGTCCTGTTGCTAATGTTGCCAGTGTGCCTTCTTCTCCTAAGGAGGAGAAGATAGCAAGTGTGACAGCAATGGACCCTAAGCCAAACATCATCAGCTCCAAGCAGACTGACCACTATAGAGCTGCTACAGGGTGGAAGTTAAAAGGAATAGGAGAAAAAAATTTAAACTGGGATGGGCATCATCATCATTAACAGTGACACTGTGGAGTTGCTGCAGACTTTCATCTATCTCATCAGCATCATGGTAATGAGAGGGCTAGTGTGCCACAGTCTGACCACAGTGGCCACCATGGGACTGACTTCTTTAAGAAGCAATATGGGACCAGGGCCTGCTCCACTTGTCACCAATAATCCTGGTCCTTGCTTCAGTGATGATGATGAGGCAGCAGCATCACTTGCCCCAGCCAGTGAAGGTGATTGCGGAGTAGAAAAAGGTAATTCTTCTCCACTTCTCCCCTTACTTAAATCATGGGTGTGGGAATATATTTTCCTTGGGGCAAGCACAGTGCAATCACCAGGGACTGTATTGTGTAATATTTGTGACAAGAATGTGAAAAAGTGAAAGGAGGGGACACACCTTGACACAACAACCCAGATTAAGCAAAAAAAGTATATGGTCTTGTATAAATTGCACCTGTGAGACCTGCAAAAAAATTACTTAGGGCTTATTTTTGACAAGCCTGAGTACTGCAAAACATAATTTACAAAGGACTTTTGTTTGTCCTTCACAATCAAATATTCCTCATGCTTTTCTCTGTGTAATGTTGTCACGGTTTGTTTTGACTCTCAGACACAGAGTTAAGGTAAAAACACAACTTTATGGAAAAAGTTTAAAGAGAACCCTCGCGGGTTAGGCATACAAATATAACAACATGAATTAGTACATGGCAATAGTGAGTAGTGGTACAGAGAATGTGAGATAGGCTCTACCGGCCTTGCCAATACCGGGTAAGGCAACCTTGAGCTGGCACGAGATGGAATAGGTTCTACCGGCCTTACCAATATACCGGGCAAGGCAGCCTGTAGACTGCAGCAGATAGGAAGGAGGCTCTACCGGCCTTGCCAATACCAGGTCAAGGCAGCCTGTAGGCTGCAGTGGAGAGCAAGGAGGCTCTACCGGCTTTGCCAATGTACCAGGCAAGGCAGCCTTGAGACTGATATAACAAGAGAGGAGGCTCTACCGGCCTTGCCAATATACCGGGCAAGGCAGCATTGCTTAAACCATAAGATTGCAAGCACTGGTGCACAGACAGAGATGGCCTCAGCAACTGGTATATAGGTGGAGTAAACCGGTTGCCTACGCTAGGCACACAGAGGCCTTGCCGGGGCTGTATAGGTGTAAATGAGCACCTGGTAATAATGGAGTGAACCAGTACCCGCGTACTGAACAGACAAGGACCACCGGTGGTAATTGGAATGCAGCAAGCAACCGGTTATACGTGCAGCGAACCATTACCCGCGTACTGAACAGACAAGGATCACAGGTGCTAAATGGAAAGAGGCAAGCAGCCCGTTATACATGGAGCAAACCAGTACCCGCGTTCTGGGTGACAGAATCTCTATCTTTGCTGTAAGGAATGCAGCAAGCAGCTGGTTATATGGAGCGAACCAGTACCTGCATACTGGTTTGTACAATCTCTGTCGGTGCTGTGTGGAATGTGGCAAGCAGCTGGTCATACATGGAGCGAACCAGTACCCGCGTACTGGATGACACAATCTCTACCGGTGCTGTATGGACGCAGCAAGCGACTGGATGTACATGGAGAGGACCAGTACCCACGTACTGGGTGACAGAACAAGGGAATGAAAATGTCGCCCAAGGCGATAGAAGGAGGAGGCACACTGCAGGCGATCCGGGAGCAGGAACACAGACGGTACAGGACAGGAAACAGGAACAGCAACGACAGCCAACCGGACCAGGAATGGCAGCAGGAACAACAGCCAAACCGGATCAGAAACGGAAGCAGGAACCGAGGAAGCTGTCAGGCAGGAACTCAGGCGATCACTGGAGAGCAATAATGTAGTAACAGCCCAGGAAGCTCAGGAACACAATTCAGATGCAGGCGACATAGAGACACCACGAAACAGCAACCAAAGGGTGCCCAAGCCCAGTCTAAATAGGCAATACTGGGCGGGCTGAAGGCAGGCAGCCAATGGAGAGCCCATTCAGGTAACTGACAGGAAAAAGCAGCAATCACGGGCACCGTGATAAATGTATTATGTTTAGAAGAGATAGAGAAGATAGAAAAGAACTGTTATAAAGCCAACAAAGGGAAGGATCAGGTTTGTTCATATCAATTAATATACATAAATAAAGATTGTGAATTAGTGTCCATGGGATGCTTTGGCAAGCCATTGAATGAATCTATGAATACAGTATTGACCTGGTCCTTTCCTTTCCTGGCTTTATGCTAATTCTTTTATTTGAGGATCTGCGATATGCTTTTGAAATTCTACCTCAATCTTGTATATTTTTCTCAATTTCTCTGTGTAAGCCAGGCTACGAATATAGTTGTTTATACCTTTATTGGTTAACTAAACAGATTTAGGATGCAAGTTTTCAAGACCTCTTAGGTCTCTTCCTCAGGCATGTTAAACAGATAAATATGAAAACTCTCTTATATACAAGTACACATTGCATTGTTTAGAATGAAAATCAGAAAAGGAAGCTCAGTCCAGACTCTTATTCTTTGATCAGTCAATGGTATAGAAGAGTGCTGTAAATTGCAGTCTTCCTCTGAGGGGTCCAAAGTATTTACGATCCCAGGGGGGACAGTTGTAAAGGTTAATTCACAATGTGATAATGTGCCAGGAACAGGGATGGGCCAAAATTTTTGCCTCAAAATGAAATCGGAGAAAAATGGCACTTTCCGCCTGGTGAAAAATTTCCTGCGAAAAGTGAAATTTTTTTCCACTTTTTCCCGCTTTTTTCGCCTAGCTCATTGCATTGAAATCAGTGGGTAGAAACATTTGCCTCCACCTCATGAAAGTTTTCTACAGCCATATAAAAGGCTGTCAGGTTCTCACAGGAGCCATTCTGTGCTTGTTAGAGGAGAGAGCAGAATGTTTTTGAGCTAGAGAAGGCAAATAAAGGGGAATTGAAGCGTTGTTTTATGGAATCATTTAGATAGGACATTTGTTCTCTGTAGTAGAGGAGTCAGGGGGAACAATGGTGGTAAGAAGAGAGGAAGGAGGTTGACCCAAAATACCCCAAAATTTGGTGTGACTGACTGGCAAGACACAGGCAGCTGGGGTCCAAATTGCTTGATGATTTTACTTTTTTTGTCTCTGTGCTAGGGAAGTTTGGGGAAATAAGTTGCTGATTTTGTGAATTTAGTTATATATATTTTTTTGGGACTACCTGTGATAAGATAGGGTGGACAACTTAAAAATAAATAAATAAATACGTAAAAAAGAAAGAAAAAAAATACATAATTAAACCAATAAATATATTAGACAGTTGACTGGGTGCTCTGTGACTGAGGCAGACTTGATAGATGGCAGGTAACATTGAGAATTTTGTTGAGGGCCAAGGCAAGACATCACACTCTATCAATTTTAAGTAAAAACCACACAAAGTAGTAGTAGCAAAAGCACAAGCAAGTAAGGGAAAGGTGGAGAAAGTGCATGGGTGTGGGAGTAAAGTGCGAGTGCAAAAACCGACTGCAGCAATTTTTGCTGCAGCATGTGCAATAAATTATGATGATCCCTCTCCTCCGGGGATGGAAGCAGTTTGTCAAGGTCCCACAAATAACATCACGCCAGTCCCCCACACACACACACCATTACAACATTTGCCACATTGTAGGTTCCACTTAATTTTTTTTTTTTTTTTTTAAAGTTTATAAAAACTTTTATTGAAGAATAATATCAAGAATCATTACAGAGTAAATAAGAAAATCACAGGAGTATAAAACAAGGAAAGAATTGAATGTACGATTAAACAAAGAATTAGTCCAAAAGACATTGTCATCAAATGAGTCATATGAAGCAGCATGATAAGCCGTGAAATCATGAGGTAACTGAGAAAACATAGACCAATAGCATTGAAACATTGGGGTATGAACATATGGAGAACTGAAGGGGAGTGAAACTATAAAAGTGCCAGAAGACGTGAAGAGAAAGAAAGCAGAAGGAGGAAGGGGAAAGAAAAAGAAGAAGAAACCAGAGAGAGAACGGAGAGGAGGAGAAAGGACTGGGATGAGAAGATGAGGGAATGAGGAAGGTAAGGGGAAGGAGGATGGGGGGAGGGAAAAGGTGAGTGGTCCGGGGGGAGCTGTAACAGATGTACCTTTCGACAAACAGAGGGCTAATTGGTACGAGTATAGAAAGAAAATGGGCTATGGACTACCAATGCCAAGGGGGGGAGGAGGAAAACAACGCTCATCTGAAATTACTCGGGCAATGCCGAGATGGGACCATAAGGAGCTATGATGGAGCAGGAGCCAAAGGAAGACCTTTCCTATTATTCCACTGCAACCATGTCAATTGAAATTTTGGGAGGGAGTCTGTCGCAAAAGCGTGGAGCCTTTCCAAACCAACAAAGTAATCTACTTTAACAAGCCTTTGAGACACAGATGGGGGGGTGGTCTGTTTCCAGTGTAAAGGGATTAGTGAGCGGGCTATGTTGAGAAGCAAGGGGATAGCTCTCCACTGAACGGGAGACAGCTCCAAGTGGAGATGAGCCCTATAGGAGAAGAGGCAGAGAAGAGGATCTAGGGGGTGGGATATACCGAGATCCGAATTCAGCGTGGTTATGATCTGTGACCAGAAGATCTGAATAAGTGGACATGTCCACCAAATGTGAGAGAGGGAGCCCAGATGATGTAAACATCTCCAACAGATCGGGGAGGCTGAACGATAAAGCCTGGCTAAAAGAGCGGGAGTCCTATACCAACCAGAAATCAATTTATAATTCAATTCTCTGGACCTAGTGTCTCTATATTGCTTGAAAATGGACGACAGAATGTAGGACCATTGTGTGGACTCAAGGGTTATGCTGAGTTCATTCTCCCATTTGCCAATAAAATAGAGCTTTGAAGTATTCCTTTGGAAGAGAAGGGTGTAACAAAAGGATAAGGAACGGAAAGGGGTGGGCAAGTCCGCGAGCCTCAGCTCAAATGGGGTCAAAGGCCTATCCGGGATTGAAGATTTGCACATAGAGCGGTACCAGTGTCGAATTTGAAAAAGCAGCCACCATGGGGCGAAACTCTGTTCCAGTTTATCCGTAAAGGTGGACAGAGGGGGGAATTGCGAGCCGATCTTAAGGGATCCGAGTGTGTGCAGCTTGGCATTGCTCCATTTCTCCCGCATCAGAGTGGGGAGCTTTACCTGAAAGGTGGGGTTGTCAAGAAAAGAGAGAAGAGGGGATGGGGAGGGAGCGAGTTGAAGCATGTGATTTAACTGGTCCCAAGTTCTCAAAATGTGGTCAAGGATGACATTGGATCTGCGTTGTCTAGGAATCGAGTCAGCAGGGATCAAGAGCAATTGAACAGGATTATAACCTTTCAAGACAAAAGAGATGGTCGAAGTCCACCGTTTCGGGGGGGAGGAGAGGAAGTAAAAAATTTTTGCAAGAGTGGAGGCATGGTAGTACTTACGCAAATCTGGAACGTTCCTCGACAGATCGGAGAGGTAAGGATATCATGCCGAATCCTGGGCTTTGTCCTGGCCCAAATGAATCTCGAGGTTAAGGAAGAGAGCGAGTTAATGTAGTGTTTCGGTATCGGTATCAGAAGAGCGTTGAAGACATATAGGACTTTCGGTAGAACCATCATTTTGATGATGTTAATGCGGCCGGACCACAAAATGTGTAACGGGTTCCAGGAAGCTAAGTCGGCCTTAATCGAAGCAATCAGGGGAGGAAAATTCCAAAGGGGAAGAGAAGACAGATCTGGTGATATCAAAATACCTAGGTATTTAATAGAGTCAGTGGACCAGCGTAGTGGAAATGTATTACGAAGTCGCTGTTCCGTATAGGAGTCCAGGTTAAGGTTTAACACTTCTGACTTGGAGTAATTAATGCTTGCGAGATACAAGAGTATTCATCTAAAACTTCAAGGAGAGTTGGAAGAGAAGAGGAAGGATGGGATAGGAAGAACAGAATGTCGTCAGCATAAGCAGCAAGTTTATACTGGACTGAGCCAACCTGAACGCCCATAATCGATGGATGAGATCTCACTAACTGTAGAAGTGGTTCAAGCGTTAAGATGAAAATGATAGGGGAAAGAGGGCATCCCTGTCGAGTGCCATTAGTAATAGGAAAGGCTGAGGAAATAGTTCGATTGATTAAGACTTTAGCCGATGGTGAGGAGTATAAACTCATGATGCCGCGGAGCATAAGGGGCCCGAGACCGAAGACCTTCAAGGTTTCTCTGATGTAGTTCCAGTTGACCCTATCGAATGCCTTTTCAGCATCTGATGAAAAGAAGATTGTGGGTTGCTTCATTTTAAAAGCGTGATCTGTGAGGGATATGGCAGTAGTGATGTTATAGTAACATAGTAACATAGTAAATTAGGTTGAAAAAAGACACAAGTCCATCAAGATCAACCTTCGCCTCATACCTCAGTAACTGAGAATTTTATAGCTTTCTTGCTACCAATTAAATTAGTCTTTATCAGACCTTCCTGATCAGCCTACTGATAAACAGTATAACTTTGTATGTTCCCTTTTGAAAGAAATGTATCTAATCTTCTCTTAAATGTATCCATTGTATCTGCCATAACTACCTCCCTGGGCAATGAATTCCACAATTTGACAGACCTTACAGTAAAAAAACCCTTCCTCTGCTAAAGTTTAAACCTCCTTTCCTCTAATCTCAAGGGGTGTCCCCTGGTCACCTGATCAGGCCTTGGAATAAATAGCTCACCGCAGAGATCATTGTATTGACCTCTCATATACTTGTACAATGTGATAAGGCCTCCTCTTAGTCGTCTTTTCTCTAGAGTAAATAAACCAAGTTTGTTTAGTCGTTCCTCATATGTCAAGTCCTCCATTCCCTTAATTAATTTTGTTGCTCTCTGCTGTATCCTCTCTAGTTCTAGTATATCCTTTTTCAGAACTGGTGCCCAAAATTGCACTGCATACTCAAAGTGAGGTCTTACCAATGATTTGTATAATGGCAAAATAATGTTATCCACTCTTGCTTCAATACCTCTTTTTATGCAAGACAGGACTTTGCCTTTGCTACTGCTGTTTGACACTGGTCACTGTTTCCAAGTTTGCAGTTGACAAGGATACCCAGGTCTTTTTCTAGCAATGAGTCACCTAAAATTATTCCATTAAGTTTATAAGTAGCCTTGGGATTGTTTCCTCCCAAATGCATGACTTTACACTTCCCCAAATTAAACTTCATATTCCACGTTTGCCCAATCTGACATTGTATGTAAGTCCCTCTGTGGAGAGACAATGTTGATTCGTGCTAATGATCTTATTTTTTGTGTTGTAATCCTGAATATAGTCCCTTATTATGCCTTCTAATAGTTTTCCCACTACAGAGGTCAAACTCACTGGTCTATAATTCCCAGGTTCTGTTTTAGTTCCCTTCTTAAATAGAGGCACTATGTTAGCTCTTCGCCAATCCTGTGGCACTGAGCCTGTGGTAATAGAATCTTTAAAGAGTAAATATAGGGGTTTTGCTAACACTGCACTGAGTTCCTGAAGAACCCTTGGATGTATACCATCAGGACCCGGTGCTTTGTCGGTCTTAATTTTGTTCAGTCTTCCCATGACATCTCCTTGAGTTAACCCAATATCTATTAATTGTATTGTTTTATTTGTTACTTGCGGAGGCTCTTCTACCATTCCTTGCTCCCTTGTATATACTGATGCAAAGAAAGTGTTTAAAACATCAGCCTTTTCCTTATCCTCACTAACCAACTCACCCATCTCATTTTTGAATGGTCCAATGCACTCCCTCTTAAGTTTTTTGCTATTTATATATTTGAAAAACTTTTTTACATTAGCCTTGCAATTCGAGTTTCATTATCTATTTTTGCTACCCTAATTGCCTTTTTGCAATCTTTGTTGCACTCCCTGTATTTTAAGAAAGATTGTTCAGTTCCTTCTGACTTAAATAATTTGAATGCGTTTTTTTTCCTTGCCATTTCCTTCTTTACATGTGCAGTTAACCACATTGGCTGTGACTTACTTCTTTTGCACTTGTTCCCCTTTGGTATATATTGTTGGGTAGATTTCTGCAACCTAAATTTGAATTCTGACCATGTTTCCTCAGTATTTTTGCCTTTAAATAAAATATCCCAGTCTATGTGTTGCATTGAGGCCCTTAACAATTTGAAGTTAGCTTTTTTAAAATTAAGAGTTTTGGTTGAACCTATACATTTTTGCTTTGCCAGACTGATCTCAAATGTAACCATATTGTGATCACTGTTTCCCAAATGTTCTCTTACCTTAATATTGGATACCATTTCTGTGTTATTAGTGATCACTAGGTCCAATATATTGTTATTTCTTGTCGGCGCTTCCACCACTTGTGACATGTAGCTTTCACGAAGTGTGTTCAAAAACCTGCTACCCTTAGCACTCTGACAGGTCTCATTTTTCCAGTTGATATCTGGATAATTAAAATCTCCCATAATTATAGTATACCCAAACTGGGCAGCTTTCCTCATTTGCAATAGCAGTTGGGCCTCATCATTGTCATCGATATTTGGTGGTTTGTAGCATATGCCCACCAGGCCAGTTTCCTCACTAATATCACCTCGCAAAACTGGATTTAGCTCAGTTTTCAAATATAAGCACACACCTCCACCTTTTCTATTAATTCTGTCTCTTCTAAACAGGGAATAGCCCTCTATATTTACAGTCCAGTCACGTGCATTGTTCCACCATGTTTCTGTTATTCCAATTATGTCCAATTGCTCATTAACCGCCAGCAATTCTAGTTTCTCCTATTTTATCTACCATACTTCTTGCATTTGCTAGCATACAATTGATTTTGAAGTCTTTACATATATTAATCCCTACATGCCTTTTTTCTTCACCTTCATTTACTTGGAGTTCCTCCCTACTGACTAAATTTCTCCCCACCCTTTCTCCACCCCCCTGGTCATTTACTTGGACCCAGTTCCTATCTGCTCTATCTACCCCATTTTTGCTATCTATACCCACCCCCCTTTCCTAGTTTAAAAGCTCCTCCAAGCTTCCTAGCATTCTCTCCCCTAACACAGAGGCTCCTCTACCATTTAGGTGCAATCCATCTCTTCCATATAGATTGTACCCAAGAGCAAAGTCTGCCCAATGTTCTAAAAACCCAAAACCCTCCTTCCTACACCATTGCTTGAGCCATGCATTAAGCTCCCTGAGCTCCCTCTGTCTACCTGCACTGGTGCATGGCACAGGTAGTATTTCAGAAAATACTACCTTACAGGTCCCTGCCTTGAGCTTGCACCCTAAATCCCTGAAATCATTCTTTAGGGACCTCCATCTTCCTCCTATTTTGTCATTGGTTCCATATTCCACATGTTTGCCCAATCTGACATTGTATGTAAGTCCCTCTGTAGAGAGACAATGTTGATTCGTGCTAATGATCTTATTTTTTGTGTTGTAATCCTGAATATAGTCCCTTATTATGCCTTCTAATAGTTTTCCCACTACAGAGGTCAAACTCACTGGTCTATAATTCCCAGGTTCTGTTTTAGTTCCCTTCTTAAATAGAGGCACTATGTTAGCTCTTCGCCAATCCTGTGGCACTGAGCCTGTGGTAATAGAATCTTTAAAGAGTAAATATAGGGGTTTTGCTAACACTGCACTGAGTTCCTGAAGAACCCTTGGATGTATACCATCAGGACCCGGTGCTTTGTCGGTCTTAATTTTGTTCAGTCTTCCCATGACATCTCCTTGAGTTAACCCAATATCTATTAATTGTATTGTTTTATTTGTTACTTGCGGAGGCTCTTCTACCATTCCTTGCTCCTTTGTATATACTGATGCAAAGAAAGTGTTTAAAACATCAGCCTTTTCCTTATCCTCACTAACCAACTCACCCATCTCATTTTTGAATGGTCCAATGCACTCCCTCTTAAGTTTTTTGCTATTTATATATTTGAAAAACTTTTTTACATTAGCCTTGCACCCTAAATCCCTGAAATCATTCTTTAGGGACCTCCATCTTCCTCCTATTTAGTGTTGAGCGAGCATGCTCGGCCGATGCTCGGATCGGCTCGAGCATCGCTCTGCTCGGCACATGGCGGTACTCGTACGAGTACCGCATGTGCTCGCCCGCCATGTTCGGGTCTCCTCCCCGCACGTTTTGCGGCTGCTGCGCAGCCAATAAACGTGCAGGGAGGCTCTGACATCGGTGTAATGCCAGCAGCCATGTTGGCTGCTGGCATTACACTGATTGGCTGGCCAGAACCCGTGGTCAGGTGCTGTATAGCACCTGACCAGCGAGTTCGGCTCAGTCTGAGCCAGGGAGAGCTGAGGATAGGAAGGGAAAGGCAGTGTAGGGAGGAAAAAAACAAAAATTGTGAAAAAAAAAGAACCAAAAGTCCTTTTTAGGACTACTGTGTGTGGGGGCAGCAGGTTATTTGGTGTGGGGGGAAAAAAACAAAAAAAAAAAAAAAAAAATATATATATTCTGTTTAGTGTGCAAAGTTGCAGATTAGAGCACATTCTGTTTAGTGTGCACAGTTGCAGATTAGAGCACATTCTGTTTAGTGTGCAAAGTTGCAGATTAGAGCACATTCTGTTTAGTGTGCAAAGTTGCAGATTAGAGCACATTCTGTTTAGTGTGCAAAGTTGCAGATTAGAGCACATTCTGTTAAGTCTTCAAACTAAAATATCAAAGTCACGTATTCCATTCAGTGTGCGTCGCCGCAGTTTAGCAGCACATTCTGAGTACTGTGCAGAGTTGCAGAATAGGAAGAAATACTGTTAAGTCTTCAAACTAAAATATCAAAGTCACATATTCCATTCAGTGTGCTTCGCCGCAGTTTAGCAGCACATTCTGTGTACTGTGCAGAGTTGCAGAATAGGAAGAAATACTGTTAAGTCTTCAAACTCAAATATCAAAGTCACATATTCCATTCAGTGTGCTTCGCCGCAGTTTAGCAGCACATTCTGTGTACTGTGCAGAGTTGCAGAATAGGAAGAAATACTGTTAAGTCTTCAAACTAAAATATCAAAGTCACATATTCCATTCAGTGTGCTTCGCCGCAGTGTAGCAGCACATTCTGTGTACTGTGCAGAGTTGCAGAATAGGAAGAAATACTGTTAAGTCTTCAAACTCAAATATCAAAGTCACATATTCCATTCAGTGTGCTTCGCCGCAGTTTAGCAGCACATTCTGTGTACTGTGCAGAGTTGCAGAATAGGAAGAAATACTGTTAAGTCTTCAAACTAAAATATCAAAGTCACATATTCCATTCAGTGTGCTTCGCCGCAGTGTAGCAGCACATTCTGTGTACTGTGCAGAGTTGCAGAATAGGAAGAAATACTGTTAAGTCTTCAAACTAAAATATCAAAGTCACATATTCCATTCAGTGTCTTTCACCGCCGTTTAACAGCCTATTCTGTGTACTCTGCAGAGTTGCAGAATTATAAGAAATACTGTTAAGTTTTCAAACTCAAATATTAAAGTCACATATTCCATTCAGTGTCTTTCACCGCCGTTTAACAGCCTATTCTGTGTACTCTGTACAGTTGCAGAATTATAAGAAATACTGTTAAGTTTTCAAACTCAAATATTAAAGTCACATATTCCATTCAGTGTCTTTCACCGCCGTTTAACAGCCTATTCTGTGTACTCTGTACAGTTGCAGAATTATAAGAAATACTGTTAAGTTTTCAAACTCAAATATTAAAGTCACATATTCCATTCAGTGTCTTTCACCGCCGTTTAACAGCCTATTCTGTGTACTCTGCAGAGTTGCAGAATTATAAGAAATACTGTTAAGTTTTCAAACTCAAATATTAAAGTCACATATTCCATTCAGTGTCTTTCACCGCCGTTTAACAGCCTATTCTGTGTACTCTGTACAGTTGCAGAATTATAAGAAATACTGTTAAGTTTTCAAACTCAAATATTAAAGTCACATATTCCATTCAGTGTCTTTCACCGCCGTTTAACAGCCTATTCTGTGTACTCTGTACAGTTCCAGAATTATAAGAAATACTGTTAAGTTTTCAAACTCAAATATTAAAGTCACATATTCCATTCAGTGTGTTTCAACGCCGTTTAACAGCCTATTCTGTGTACTCTGCAGAGTTGCAGAATAGTAAGAAATACTGTTAATTTTTCAAACTCAAATATCAAAGTCACATATTCCATTCAGTGTCTTTCACCGCCGTTTAACAGCCTATTCTGTGTACTCTGCAGAGTTGCAGAATTATAAGAAATACTGTTAAGTTTTCAAACTCAAATATTAAAGTCACATATTCCATTCAGTGTCTTTCACCGCCGTTTAACAGCCTGTTCTGTGTACTCTGTACAGTTCCAGAATTATAAGAAATACTGTTAAGTTTTCAAACTCAAATATTAAAGTCACATATTCCATTCAGTGTGTTTCAACGCCGTTTAACAGCCTATTCTGTGTACTCTGCAGAGTTGCAGAATAGTAAGAAATACTGTTAATTTTTCAAACTCAAATATTAAAGAAGAAGGGGAGAAAAGGGGAGCACACAGCAGTTCCGACAAAGGCAGGGCAACACTCTCCAAGGCGTGGGACACCTTCATGACACCCCGCCAGCACCCTCACCCTGATGCGCAGCCTAGTGTCACAAGGAGGGAAAAGTTTTGGAAGATGGTGAAGGAGTACGTAGCAGACCGTGTCAGCGTCCTCAATGATCCCTCTGTGCCTTACAACTACTGGGTGTCCAAGCTGGACACGTGGTATGAACTGGCACTCTACGCCTTGGAGGTGCTGGCCTGCCCTGCCGCCAGCGTTCTGTCTGAGCGGGTATTTAGTGCTGCTGGTGGCATCATAACAGATAAGCGTATCCGCCTTTCCACCGACAATGCTGATAGGTTGACACTTATAAAAATGAACAAGGCCTGGATTTCCCCTGACTTCTCCACTCCACTGGAGGAAAGCCCCGGGGGAACATAAACTCACTTTATATATGTTAATTACAATGATGGGAATACTCTGTATTCCCATTCACCCCTTCCACCCCAAAAACGGGTATATGGTTGACTCTTAATGTTCTCATCCTCCTCCTCCTCTTCCATATGCCCTGGGATATAATTTTTATATAGGGCCAGCTCACCAGCGTGCCCTGGGATATAATTTTTATATAGGGCCAGCTCACCAGCGGGCCCTGTGATATAATTTTTATATAGGGCCAGCTCACCAGCGGGCCCTGTTTGCCAATTTTTATATAGGTCAGCTCACCAGCGGGCCTTCTCATATAATGTTTTATTGGGTCAGCTCTCTAGCGGGCCCTCTCATATAATGTTTTATAGCGTCAGCTCACTAGCGGGCCTTCGCATATAATGTTTAGGATGGTCAGCTCTGCAGCAGACCCTCACCCATAATGTTTTAGATGGTCAGCTCAGCGCACGTTTCCCTCTTAATCATGGCCTCAGTTCTGAAAATCAAGGAAATTTTTGGGAGAATTTGCCTCTGCGCACGTTTCCCTCTTAATCATGGCCTCAGTTCTGAAAATCAAGGAAATTTTTGGGATAATTTGCCTCTGCGCACGTTTCCCTCTTAATCATGGCCTCACTTCAGAAAATCGATGAAATTTTTGGGAGAATTTGCAGATGATATACAAGTAAATATACAGCAAATACTGTTTGGTAACAATTTTTCGCCTAAAGTCGTTTTTATTTTCCTTTTTGTGTGTTTTACGGTCAGTCTGTAAAAATGGCGTACTACGGGCGAAAGATCGTTCCCAGCAGCGATGTTGGAGTCCAAGGTGCATCCAGACATCCTCCCTATGCTGTCCCTGAACCATTTCTGTAGTGTTTCCATCTTTTTCTGCCCTTTTCCTATGGACCAGGCACCCTCCCCTCATCAGAGCAGGGGGTGCCTGGTGTAATGCTCGAGTCCTCCCATTGACTTCAATGGGGCTCGGGTGCTCGGCCGAGCACTCGAGCCTCAGGGGGTGCTCGGTCAGAGCACCCGAACATCCGAGCATTGGGGTGCTCGCTCATCACTACTCCTATTTTGTCATTGGTTCCAATATGTACCAAGACAGCTGGATCACTTCCAGCCCCTCCCAATAATCTGTCAGCCCTGTCCGCAACATGCCGAACCCGTGCACCCGGGAGACAGCATACTGTTCAGCATTCACGTTCCTGGCGGCAGATTACCCTATCTACCCTCCTAATAATAGAGTCCCCTATTACCACCACCTGCCTTGGTTTCTGCATGCTCTGCATCCCATCTAGCCTGGAAGGAGGACTGTTCCCCTGGCTGCTAGAGGAATCAGCCCTCTCCAGTGTTGCCAATTCTGAGCAATTCTCATCAACATCTTCACACAATCTTGCAAATCTGTTGGACTGAGTCAACTCAGAACTGGCCTTCCTCTTCCTCTGCCCACTACATCCCCTCCTTACTGTTACCCAGCTGCCTACCTGTCGCTCCTCATCTACAACTCCACCCTCTTCACCACTAACCCCACATACTACCTGCTCTGTGAGTTCTAAACTCCTTTCCAGGTTTCCAATGTCTTGCAATGTTGCAGTATTTCTCTCCAAATCCAATATCTTAGACTCTAAAGATAAAATATGCTTACACTTGGCACAGCAGTATGACCCCTGGAATGATTGCTCCAAGTGTTCAAACATGTGACAAGATGTGCACTGGGTGAGATTGGCTAACCTGCTGTTACGGTTTTCTGACACACAGACCAGGTTATGAAGTAAAAACACAGTTTTATTGAACTGGATAGTAAAATAGTGCCCCTAAGGGCCAGTACAAGAATAACAGTAATGGTAACACTGACAAGTGAATGCACACAATGATATAATGGAGAATAACCCCTAAGGGTTAATAGGTGCATAACAGCAGAAAGGATCAGGATAGGCCAACGCCCAGGATATATCGAACAGTCTCTAGCAAGTAATGATAGAAATGGTGTCTGACTGAATACACTCTCAAGTTGAAATAGGACTGCGCCCTTATGACCAAAGCTGAACCAATACCACCTCCGTGGGCTGTCTGGGAATACTACTGCCAGTGCTGAAAACCAGAACCATAAACGCCCTTACTAGTTTACGTAATAACCCTGCGAGTGCCAAACAGATGGGGCCTGGACACCCCTTGGATGCCACAGTGAAGGTTACTGCACAAGCTGTATGGAGCCGGCGCACTGGAAGTGCGGCTTGAAAGCGTATCCTCTATCGCGAATAGGCCGGAGCCAGAGCACCCCTCCGGTGCAGCTACAACTGTAGCGAGCGGACTAACAGACACCGAGCACCGGCTGTCGGTGCACAGAGGGAGCTCGTAAGATACAGAGAGGAACACCAATAAGTGGCTCAGCAGTTAACCATACACTTGGATATTACGGAAGGCACACCACGGAGACCAATGGCACCGCACGGGTTAAGTGGTTCGGTATGAGAAAGAGTGACAGCAACCAGCATAAGGCAGAGTACCCTTGGTCACAGCTTACTGCCGAGAGAGAGAAACAGTGAGTCTCTATACAGTTTAGAATGTCGCCGGAGCGACTGCAGAGTACTGGAACACCGGAACAGGAACCGGACAGCAGCAGACTTCACCAACGAGAAGCAGGTCAATCACGGAGCAGATACAGCAGCCAGCAACGAGTCAGATCACGAAGTCGGGTCCTCAGCCAGAATCGAGTCAGATCACGGAGCAGGGTCTTCAGCCAGAATCGGGTCAGATCACGGAGCAGGGTCGTCAGCAAGAATCGAGTCAGATCACGGAGCAGGGTCGTCAGCCAGAACCGGGTCAGATCACGGAGCAGGAACCGCAGAGTAGTCAGGCAAGCCGGGTCGGTACACAGGAGATACTGGAACTAGCAACAAAGCGTAGGAACAGGAACACCACGAAAGGGCAACTGACAAGTGCCCAACCTCCAGCATATAAAGCAACATCCTGGGCGGGCCAATCAGCTTCCTCCAATGCACAGGTATACAGCCAAGATTGACAGCAAAAACACGGGGACCGTGATACCTGCTATCACTCATGCTTGGTTTTACAATTCAAATAGCTTTATATTATCCTCTAATGCCCACTATATGGTAAGTAACCAACCTTAAATGTGAATGCAATAAATCGTTTGAAATGATAGTCACCAGATTCCTTCTAACTCTTCACCTGGAACCAGTCACTTGTAATAGCAGTCTCACAGAGCCAGCTCCACAGAGCTAATGGACTGTATTTATAGTAACTAGCAGCCAGGTGAAATCCCTTAGCAATCAGCCCTAATCACACAGGCCAGAGAAAAACCCAGTAAACAGTTTTTTTAACTCTTGCAATACCCACACAATTTTTTTTTTTTTAACCTTAATAAAATACCAATAAAACACCAAACACACTCTTATGTGCTTAACCAGATTCCTTCTAACTCTTCACTTGGAACCAGTCACTTGTAATAGCAGTCCCCTGTATTTGAATTCCCCTGTTTTAAATTCCCGCACTTACCACACTTCTGCACTTACACACTTCTGCAAGATTCACACGTTCAAGTATTCACTATGTATCTGCTATTTAATCCAGGAATCCACCAATTACAAACACAGCAATTAGTCACTCCCACCACACCAGACTTCAATTATTTGCTTGTCTCACAGCAAAGAGAGGGAAAACAAAACCCAGAGATTTGTTTTTTAACCTCTCCTTTGCCGCACTACACCACACACAATATACTTATTGTATTTTTCCAGCAAGTATCCAAACTAAGTCTTTCAGGGCACAGGTCTCGATTCACGTCCCGGAACAAATCCGCTTTGGTCAGGATGTATAAGATGAGGAAGGAAGGGACGGAGCTGGTTGGCCAGTATCTTCGCAAAGAATTTTAGGTTAGTGTTCAATAAGGAAATTGGACGGTAGTTATTGCATTGAGTCGGATCTTTCATGGGCTTCGGTATAACCACAATGTGGGCTTCAAGAGATTGAGGAGGGAAGGGCTTTATCACGGTCCCCGTGATTCCTTGTCACTCTCTGTGGTGGCGCTCTTCCATTGGCTGAGCTTGATTGGCCTGCCCAGGGTGTCCCTTTATATATACTGGGCCTATGACACCTGTCAGATGCCCTTTTGTGGTGTTCCAGTTCCTGCGCCTTTGTTGCTGTGTTCCTGAGTTCCTGTGTACCGATTTGGCTCGTCTGACTACTCTGCTGTTCCTGCTCCGTGATTGACCCGGCTCTGGCTTACGTTCTTGCTCCGTGATTGACCCGGCTCTGGCTGACGTTCCTGCTCAGTGATTGACCCGGTTCTGGCTGACGTTCCTGCTCCGTGATTGACCCGGCTCTGGCTGACGTTCCTGCTCCGTGATTGACCCGGTTCTGGCTGACGTTCCTGCTCCATGATTGACCCGGCTCTGGTTGACGTTCCTGCTCCGTGATTGACCCAGTTCTGGCTGATGTTCCTGCTCCGTGTTGCTTCCAGTATTCCTGCATACTTTGGGCTCTTGCCAGGCGACATTCTGAAGCTTGTTCACAGCTTGCCCTGACTAATCACGCCCCCTGTGGTTACTGTGGACTCCGTTACTGAGCCTGTCTGTTGCCTACATTACCGAGCCTGCCAGAGAGTACCTGCCGAGCTGTTGCCTCTGTACCGAGTCTGTCAGAGAACACTTGCTGTGCTTTTTGCCTCCATTACCGAGCCTGTCTGTATACACTTGCAGAGCTTGTTGCCTCCGATCCTGAGCCGTTTTAACACTTGTTGAGCTGGTTGCCTCCATTACCGAGCCTACCCGTTTACACTGCAGAGCATTACCGATATCTAGGTGCTCGTTCCTTAAGAGTGGTCGCACCGCGTGGTGCTATTGGGCGTTCCATTACTCTAGCAGTGTGTTGCTACATTCTGGCACCGGAAGGGTGCCTTGGCTCTGGTCTTCTATTGCTCACAGTGTTGTTCTATCAGATCGCACCTGGTAGTGCATTTGGCTCACGGTATATTGGCTTGTGCAGTGTCTCCTCCGTTACCGCACCTAAGGGGTGCTCCCGGCTCCGGTTCCATTTGCATATGCAGTGTCTCCCCGGTTACCGCACCTAGGGGTGCTCCTGGGATAGTGAAGCAAAGGTTTCCCTGACAGGGAAGTGATCTTGTGTACATTAAGGGCACGTCTCTTAACCCCTTAAGGACCGGACATTATGGGACATTTCCGTCCCATAACGTCCGCATAGGGGCACGTTGACGGGCCGGTACACGTGACCTGTCACGTGTATCGGCGCGTCATTATGGGGCTTGAAATAGATCGCTCCGATCTTGGAGCGGTCTATTTCATGCCCCATTTTTACTTACAGCGCTCCCGGTAGAGCGCTGTAAGTAAAATGTACGTGACGTACCAGGACCGTCAAGGGTCTTTCAAGAAAGTTTACCCTTGACGGTCCTGGTACGTCAAGGGTCCCTAAGGGGTTAATCTTAATTAGTCGAGCAAGCGTTTTGCCACATTTATCTCCTGAGGAATATTTTCCATATTTAAGATGCATAAATGACTTTTGAACATCCTCTTTTAGAAGTTTGTTTAGTTCCGTCTTGATGTTTTGAATTTCCGACAGAAATTGTTCTGAAAGGGAACGTTTATGGGCTGTTTCTTTAGTTCGGAGGTCGTTGAGTAAATAATTGATTAGTCGCCATTTCCTCTTTTTGTTGTGGGCCCCTATTTTAATCAAGTGGCCTCTCAGGACACATTTATGTGCTTCCCAAATAAAAGGAGCCGAGACGTCAGACGTTGAGTTGATCTTGAAATAACTCTCAATTATCGAGGACAAAGCTTGGAGCGTGGAAGGATCCAGGATGGACAACTCATTCAGATGCCAAGAACCAGGAGAAAGGGAGGAGAAGAAACCCGAGAGAGTCATTGTAACTATAGAATGATCTGACCAGGAAGCTGGTTCGATGACGGCCTGCTTCAGATGAGGCAGGAGGAATTGAGACAGAAAGAGGTAGTCGATCCTACGGTAGGTGAAATGAGGGAAAGAAAAGAAAGTGTAATCCCTGTCAAGAGGATGAAGGAGTCTCCAGGAGTCGATAAGGTGCCAATCCGAGAATTGTTTCCGAAGATGACATAGTTGGGAGAGTCGAAATGATGATTTCCTGGAAGAAGAATCCATGGAAGGGTCAAGCTCCACATTGAAGTCTCCCCCCATGATAAGTCTTCCCTCAGAGGAAGAGTCCAATAAAGACAGAGTCTTTGTTAGAAATGAGATCTGAGAAGAGTTCGGGCAATAAACATTAAGTATAGCGATTGGTTTGTTGTATAATAAACCAGAGATCAATAAGTACCTACCGTCCGGGTCCGCTGTTACTTCACGCAATATCCAGGGAACTGATGCGCGAAGAAGGATACATACACCACGCTTCTTTTCGTTAGCGGATGCATAGTATGTAGTGGGGAAGAAACGGTTGGAGAAATTTGGAGTAGCTGCTGACAAAAAATGGGTCTCTTGAACCAAGACTATGTCCACCGCCCTCTTGTTCAGATCACGCAGTAACATTGACCTCTTCTCCGGAGAGTTTAGCCCCTTGGCATTGACAGTCACTACTTTGATATCAGACATATTAAAGTAGCAGAGGAACAGCGGAAGCTACCACCCGGACCGCATGGGAAGGAGCAGGGATAAGGGTAGAGAGGGGAGGGGAGGAGTGAAGGGGGAAATACCAAAGATTGGGAGGAAGAAATGGAGAAGAAAGAAGAGGTAAGTAAAGCCGTGGTGAAATGAAGACCAACTTACATAGGAAAGGAAGTTCACGGGTAGTGCCGAAGGGCCTTTGGGAGGTGGCATTCCAATTGTCTGGAGGGGTTGAGGGGAATAAGTCCCATCAGAGGCAATGGTGGTTAGCAGAAACTGACAGGAAGAGCAACTAGTGAACAGTGCAGGGGAGGGATATCGGTCGAGAATATGGATGAGAAAAGGCGTGAGGAGGTGTGTACTTTGGGCAGCGGAAAAGGGGCTTAGGGGGATAAAGGTGAAAGAACGTGAGGTGAGCAATCATGCTATTAAGAGCCCATGGTTGCCAGCAAGCGAATCAAAACAGAGGGTCCTAGAGTATGTCAGGAGTCAGGGTGTAATCAGAACAAATGGGAGGCTCCAGTGGCAGGAGGGGAGTGGGAGAGAGAGGGAAATTCCATCAGAAGGCTATGTGGGGTGGGTGCAAGAAAGCATAAGGGGAGGGAGGGGTGCAGCATCTCGGGTACACTCAGAGAACAGAGCATGTTATCAAATAGTAATCATGTCAGAGCATAAAAAAAATAAATAAATAAATCTCAGACTGGCGTAAACGATATAAAAGTTGCAAGGAATCTGCAAGTAATTTCAAAGGCTGTCAAGATCTATATACAGGGTTTTAGGTGTTGAAAGAACCATTGCGATCTGCATACAGATCAGGCAGAGCAGTGACTCAAATTAAGAACATTTCGAGTGACCGGGATGACATACGCCAAAGTAGAAACACCAGCCCATGAGAATTGGTAGTGACAGGGGAAATTGGAGCTTGACAACAAGTTGCGAGGATCTGGGGGCGGGAGAGCTGTGGAGCTTATGGGAAAGATGGCTAGGTCCCACGGCCACAAAGAGGGTGAAAGGACTGAGGGCATAAGAATTGGTCAATATCCAGTTAGGAAAAGCCCAAAGGGCCTTTGGGGGAGAGGCCCACAATAGAAAAATGCAAGCGGTCGATGCAGGGAGCAGTGGAAAAGGCCTAGCTATAAAGGCACTACATGTCGCTATTGTAAAGCAGTGTCAGGGCGGGATGAGGAGATAGCCAGGGGAGAGACAGTATCTAAATCTAAGAGAGTGGGCAAACACCCCTAAGTCAGATGGAGAGGATAGGGGGGTGTCGGAATACATTGGCGCCTGTCATCCAGAATAGAACAGGCAGCAGGAGAGCGTGCTGGCCAGTATCAAAAGTGAAGCAGGCGTGACCCAGAAACACAATGTCAGAGGGTCATGCTGTGCCTCAATGTGACAGTGGGCAGAAAACATTAAGAGACAAACGAGATATTAACCACAAGCAAAAACTAAACATGCATCTAGATCTCTATGCATAATTGAGCTAACTATCAATTGTGACAGTAAGAAGCATCATGCAATATACTTGAGGGCAGATAATTAGCCAGGCATTACAATAAACAATAGAGGAGCGGAGCTCCAATAGCAATAGGGAAACTGACCATAGAAGTTCACTGGAGAGGTGGAAATGCTACGTTACTGGAGAGTAGTGGAGGGTCGATGAGACCAAGGGAAACCACAAGTGTCCAAGAGGCCAGAGTAGGAAGGAGAAGGTGCCATGGTAAAGTCCATAGAAGAACCTCTGTAACAATCTCCTCTAGGAGCAGGGCAGCAAGACAATGTGGAGAGAGCTTAAGCCATAGAGCATACCAGTTCGCCAAACTTGTGTAATCCTCTGGTGAGGAGTGGGAGACCGACAACAGGTGAAGCATAAAGGGAGATACAGGTACAGAGAGGACCGTTCAGGCCCAGGGCATAACTGATGGAGAAGGATCCATAGACGGAGGGAAGATGTGTCGTTGCTTGGACTTCTGAACAGGCGATCCCGGTGACCACTCCAATCGCTTGTGAGCTTTACTTTGCAGAGGGGTGTCGGGAGCATGAGCAAGCGGGGGGAGAGAGATCCCCAGGGTGGCGCAGAAAGACACCGTTTCTTCCACGGATTGCAGGGTCGCAGATATATCATTGAATGAAGCGGTCAGCTGGAACGGGAAACCCCAGTGATACTTGATTTGAAGCTGCCTTAAATGATCTGTGAGGTGCTTCACCAAGCATCTGAGGTAAAGCGTATGAGGAGAGAGATCGTTAAACATGTAAACTTCCGATCCACCGCACATTAAAGGGCAGACGTTCCTGCTCTTTCTCATAATCAATTCTTTCAGCTCATATCAGTGGAAGCAGATGAGGACATCTCTCGGTTTTGACGGGTCTTTCGACTTCATCACTCTGTGCACTCTCTCCAGAGCCCAGTTGGTGGTCATCCAGTAGTTAGGTGAAGAAAGGCGTCAATATAGCACACAGGTCCGATGGAGGGATGGTCTCAGGGAGGTTTTTCAACCTGATGTTACATCTCCATCCTCGATTCTCCAGGTCGTTGAGGCGGAGGTTAAGTGCGTGAATTTGTTTACACTGATCGGAGATGGTGCACTGTAGGGCCACCGAGGTCCTTTCAGTTGTTCCTTCTCATCTTCCAGTTTAGTCACAGGAGTGGCAAATTGGGAGAAGTCGGCTCTGATGGCCGCTAGTTCAGAGGCTAGTAGCTCCTTCATTTCCTCTATAAGGGAGCAGAGGTCCATCCTGGATGGAAGTCCTTGGATGTCTTCCTTAGTGGGAAGGTTTGACAGTAACGCCGCAAGGTTGAGACTAGAGTCTTCCTGACGGGTCACAGCGGGCTCAGGCACCCCGAGCGAGGTCGCCTCTGGTGTAGGGCTCTCAGAAGAGGTCAGTGCGTCACACGTCGGAGACACGGGAAATGCAGGAGCGGATATAGGCCGTGGGTGAAGGTAATCAGTAATTGGGTTGGAGAGAGGTGTAGCAGCCTGGTCATTAGCCTTCTTCTTACCCTTCATTCGGGAGGTGAAAGGCTAGTCAAGTAGTGTGACAAAAAAAGAGTGCTCTTCCATATAGCTGGGTTTAATCGCTCAACAGGGAACGGAGCTCAGGCACTATGCGTCCGACTCCATGAGCAGCTAGGCCACGCCCCCTTAATTTTTTTTTTAATCACTTGACAGCATTATGAATACATGCCAGTGTCACTTAAGCAGGAAGTGTTGCGGGCAAAGGACAAAGGCACTCTGCATGTTAACACATTTTTCAAGTTATATGTTGTTGTAGGACTCACAACTTTGACTTCCAGCTACTTATTTCTCCACTGCAGCCCTCAGAAGAAGTAATGTTGTGCTGGGAAATGTTGCACCATATTAAACATAGAAAAAAAAGTATACTGGAATAGGAAAAAATATGTTAGAATAGGAGAAAAATGTGTTTGAATGTTTTAGTATATGAGACAAATGTGTTAGGATAGGAGAAAAATGTGTTTAATAGGAGAAAAATGTGTTAGACTTAGTGAAAAATGTGTTAGAATAGGAGAAAAATTTGCTTGCATAGGTGAAAAGGAGGAAAATTTTGCACTGGAGAAAAAGAGAAAACTTTCGCGAAAAAAGCAAAAACTCGGCCGTTTTTTGCGAAGTCATGTTGAAATTTTTCCCACTTTTCGCCCACCCCTAGTCAGGAATTCTTAGTCTTTATTCAAACCATAATTCAAAGTTTTAAATTGGATCATTCATTTTACCTCCTATATTATTCTGTCTCTCCGAGTGTGAAAAAGTCACATCAGTATAGTCAATTTAATGTCCCAATTTAATGGCAAAAATGTTCTCCCACTGGTGTCTCTGTCCTTTTGTTGTTAACACTGGATCTGTGGGAATTAAACCTTTTATATAATGGCTGTCCAGTTTCACCCACATTAAGAGCTGTTGGACATTTTGAATACATGATGAGGTATATTACATTGGATGATTTGCAGGTGAAGGTATCATTGATCTTATGGTGTAACTGGGTGTTTGGAATGGGTACTTTGTCAGTGGTGTAAATGTGTGCATGGGTTTTACACCTCCTCTGTAGGCAGGGTCATGTGCCATTTTTTGTATTATTATTCAGGGAACTCCTTACCATCAGTTGTATTAAATTAGGAGGCTGTCTGAAGGAGTGTAAGGGAGGCTGTGGGAATATGTGCTTGAGTCTTTCATCCATATATAATGTTATTTGACGTTCTCTTGATATTATGCATAGAATTTCAACCTAGGGATGATAAGTGACCAACAGTGGCACCTTGTTTCCCTTATGTTATTCTTCGTAGCTCAACAGATCTTTTCTTTGTATGTGGGTAGCATCCTGGCACTCTCACAGAGAATATCTCTGGCTGGGTAGAAATGACTCTGAAACCCATGGTATAAGAAACACCCAGCGACCTTCAGGATACCACGGATCTCTTAAACAAACTAACTGACCTGGGCCCCATTTCAGAGCTCACCATCCTGGCCACTATGGATGTAGAATCCCTTTACATCAACATTCCACACACAGATGGCATAGCAGCATGCCAAGAATATCTGGAACAAAATAACACACCCATGGAACCAGTAACGAAACTCATACAGTTTATACTCACCCACAATTATATGACAGGAACCACCTGACATAAGCTGCCACTGGGGTGGACTGATACTTGACTTGATAGAGTATTTTGTACAGGATGATTTGTTTGATTTGTTGTTAGAGGCCTTCGTAGGACTTAGACTTAAATTAGAGGCCCAAGCCCTGAAGAAACATTGATTTGTAGGACTTGTTAGAAACAAACCTCCCAAAAATTGTTTGTTTTTTGTAGGACTAGTTTTTTTTTATTTTTTATTTATTATCCCGCACTCCACACCCAATTGGAAGTGGGGGAAATGTGTGACTACTACTCTCTAAACACTGCAGTTACAAACCACTTTCTGCCCAGCTTCACTCTGCTTATCCTTTTTTGGGTTTCATGCTGCCCATATCTTTGCTCCTCTCTCTGTACAGGTTGAGGTTATCTATCACCCACCTATCAACACCTATACACCTTCAAACTTCCTTTCTGACTATGTATGGTGGTTTTCCTTTTTCCTGTCATAAGACACACCTTCCCCTCTTCCACTGTACGACCAACATCGTCTAACATTCAGCACTGCTTATACATCTTCTGCAATCCCTGCTTCCTCTCCTCTTTTCAAGCGTAACCTCAAATCACTTAATCTCACGGTTTTAAATCCTCTCTGGCTACACGGCTTTCATCTATTCTCACTAATCATGACATTAACAACCTTTTCAAAACTTACAACTCAGTCCTGTCCTGCTCTTTGAAGATGCATGTCTCTAATCCACTGCCATGGCTTAATAAGGACACCAGTTTCCTCTGTTCCTGTACCAGTTCAGCTGAACAAATGTGGAGAAGGTCAGACTCTCTGGCAGACTTTCTCCACTACAGATATCTCCTTTCTTGTTTTAACTCTGCTCTGTTCCTGACTAAATACATTACTTCTCACAATGAATTAGTACTCATAAATCCAACCGCTTACCACGGTGACCGTGTTATCACTGGTGACATTATGACAAGTGCTACTTCCTGAATCCTTTTATTGGCTAGCGTGGTTTTGCTCCGCCCAGTGCTAGCCCTTAAAAACTGAGCCCTGTCACTTCTGCAGTGCCCTTTCATGGTGTTCCGTTGCTAGCGCTTTTTTCTATATTAAAATTAATATAGGAACAAGCGCTAGCAATGGAACACCACGAAAGGGCACTGCAGAAGTGACAGGGCACCGTGATACATTGATTTGTAGGACTTAGGCTTGTTAGAAACAAACCCTCCAAAAATTGTTTATTTTTTTGTAGGACTAGTTTTATTTATTTATTTATTTATTTATTTATTTATTTATTTTTTCTTTCAAAACCAAGCCCTGAGAAAAAAATAAAAATGCTATACTGGCCTAATGCCAGCAGGTCATGTTGACCAGTGGACACTGTCAAATGTCCTCCTGAGTCCTGCTGTTCCTACTGCTGCTGCTGAGTTGTTTAAGCAGCAGGATGAGTAGGTAGCTGAAAGGGAATGGGATCAACAATAGCAGTAACATGGAAGATGGATGATAAAGGTTCCACTTGCCACGACTGGCTCCACTGATGCGCCTGAGGCAGTAGCAGCACAATAAGTAGCCTATGTGGAGAAAAGAAGAAGTTGGCCATTAAATCTTCTCCACCTTCCCCTCCTCCAAAACCATGGTATGTTGTTATTAGAATATATATTTTCCCTTGAGAACAGGAACTGTGGCTTCCATCATCAACTGCAATGTGCACAGTGTGTGTGTGTATGTGTGTGTGTGTGGTAAATAAAATCTGGGGGCACAACTGTATCCAAACACCATGATACCCAAAACCAAGTAATACCGCTGTCACTGTACCCCTTGTCCAGACCCCGCTAAGGACACATGACAACTTGCTGACAGTTTAATAGTAATGATGAACCCTCCCTGCCAGAATCCTAGCATATTCTGTGGGATGGAATCTCCTCAGATGCCACCTGATGACCTGGTATCGATTCTCATCCACCACACTGGCATGTGTGGTCAGTGCACCACACAGTGTGCAATGGGTAAAGACGAACTGCCATATCCATTCCTAACATCAAAAGAGTGGATATCATTTGGCAGGGGAGGTAACGATGAATGAGGTGGATTGGAAGGAGATGTACTTGTTACCCTAGAGGAAGACGGTGATGTTGATGGCAAGCTAGTTGTTTCACTCGTCATGAAACTTCCAGTGTCTGTCTGGGTTTCTTTATTCTTCCTCCTCTTTGATCTCCACCTTTCTGGAGAGTCAAGGGGTGCAGTAACAGCGGTGCTAGATTTCTGTAATGGGTGTTTGGCTTTAACATGTTTGACATAAATGTCATGTGTTTCATATGTGCTATCAGGGAGCTTGTGCCAAGGTGTGTTCTCTCCTTTCCCCTTCTCACTAATTTGTCACAAATTTTGCATTGTACCATTGTTGATGATGACTGCACTGTGCTTGCTGGAAGAGAATAATAGTCCCACACCCATTAATTCTGGGGGGAGGGATAGGGAACAGGTGGAGAAGAATGGCCTCTTTCATCTTGTCCTCCACATTCCCCTTCACTTTTTCTGTCAGCAGATAATGTTACTGCTACTGCCTCAGATTTAGCACTGCAACTAGGACCAGGAGTATTGCTGGTGCTGGCATGTGGAACCTGTCCTAGTCCCGCATCAATAGTTGACCCCATTCCCACTGTGTCCACGGTGGTCTGTGGCACACTAGCTTGCTCCTCAGCATCCAGCTGCCCTTGCATCTCAGCAGCAGCAGAAATAAAAGCAGTTACAATTTACGCAAATTCCAAAAGCTGATTTCTAGCGGTGATAGTGATGCCCATCCTCATCCCTGTCTCCCATTCCTTCTCAGTTTCTGCTAAAACTGTCTCTTCCACCCCAGCTTCTCCAGCACCACCACCACCACTAGTCCCTACGTGCTGCTGCTCTATTAGGCATCTCACTGATGCTTGGAGGAGGTGACGAGCAATGTGACAGAGGGTTCCCTGCTGTCACACTTGGCATCATTTTCTCCTTCTTCCCCCGGTACTATAAGAAACACTAGCAGCAGGCAGAGTATTGGTGGCAGCAGGTTCAGCACTGGCAGCAGGTAAAACACTAGTGGCTGCAGGTACAGCAATGGTGGCACTGGCAGCAGGGGCAGCATGTCTAACAGCAGGCACAGGCAGCTGACCTGTCCTGCTCTCAAAAGTACTAACATTTTCTCCCTCTCTTCCCATTCCCTTTTCTCCCTCCCTTCCCATTAAATTCCCCAAGGTCCCTTGGGGTGATTTAGGGGGATTGGACAGCATTGGTTCAGTACTGCTAGTCATTTCCTCCTCCTCTCCTCAGACTCAGTGGACACATAAGTGTCCTTCCAGCTCCTCCACTGATTATTTTTCACCCTGCTCATAGTGATAGCAAGCACTATGAGCCTTTCCTGCCTCAATTTTTGCAAAATATCACAGCAGAATAGCACAGCACGTCTATCTCCTTCTATAGCTGCCTCTATTGTGTCGGCCTTCAGCAAAAACATCACCTTTTTATAGTGGAATTGCGAAAACATCGTAAATCAAAGGGCAGAAACTTTAAAGTCATTGAAAAAAAGGCAATAAATTTTGGCCAATGGCCGAAAGATGCGAAAATTTTAAGTGCTAGTTTTAAAGCGGATTTTCCCATGAAAAAGCCAATAACAATGTTGTTTTTGCTAAATTTCCCACACAAACAATGCAACAACTTTTGCCCATCCCTACTTCTATCCTCCTTCGTTCCACTCCTGTCACTATGGACTGTTTTGTACTAGTCATGGAGGAGGAATTGCCTAAACTGCTATCATCCTCTCCCTCCATTACATGCACACTTGATCCACTCCCCTATGGTGTCTTCCAGTCCCTCTCCCCCACACTAATGCCAATCCTATTACAGATTTTTAACTCCTCCTTTGAAACTGCTACCTTCCCCGATGACTTTAAACATGCCATAGTAACATCCATCCTCAAGAACAATTCTTCTGACAGTATCACACCCTCTAGCTATCGTCATGTTTCTCCTACCTTATGCCTCTAAACTCCTGAAACGCCTAGCCTCCTCCAGTTTACTTGACTTCCTTAACACTAACAACCTTCTTGACTTTACAATCTGGCTTTTACACTGCTCACTACACCGAAACTGCTCTCACAAGTGATCAATGATCTTCACATTGCCAAATCACAAAGTCACCATTCAATACTTATCCTCCTTGATCTCTCAGCTGCTTTTGACACTGTTGATCCCGTCCTCCTCCTCCAAATTCTTCACTCCTTTAGAATCTGTAACTTGTCAATGGACTGGCTATCCTCTTATGTAACTAACCGATCCATCCTTCAGTGTCTGCTCTGCCACCTCTTCATCCTCTCCCTTCCATCACACTGTTGGTGTTCCTAAATGTTCTGCTCTAGGACAGCTTCTGTTCTCTTTTTACGCAATAACACTTGGTGATCTTATTAACTAAATTGGACTCAAATATCATCTCTATGCAGATGACACCCAGCTTTATTTATCTGCACCTTTACTGATTTCTGATATTCAGTCTAAAGTCACAGATTGCCAATAGGCATCTCATGCTCACTATGTATAAAACAGCACTAATATTCATCCCACCTAGGTCTGGACCAGTAGTCCCCTTCCTGGTGACTGTAAATGGCACTACCATAAATCCAGTATCAAAAGCACTGTGCCTAGGGGTGATAATAGACACTGCTGTCTCATTCTCTCCTCACATTAATTTCATCTCTAAATTCTGAAGCTTTCTCTTGTGTAACATAGCTAAAATCTGTACCTTCCTAAAATTCTGATACAAGCACTCATCCTTTCCCACATGGACTACTGTAACCTTCTTCTCTCTGGCCTTCCTGCCTCCTGACTCCATCCATTTCAATCCATAGAGAATACTGCAGCATGAATTACCTTATTGTCCCCTAGGTTTGTTCCTGTCTTGCTGCTCCTCAAATCTCTCCACTGGCTGCCCATCAAACTCCAGATTGCTTATAAAATGTTGCTTCTCTCATTCAAGACTCTTCTCTCCTCTACCTTTTCCTACATTTCCACTCTGGTCTCCTGATATACCCCATCCAGCCACTTATGATCAGCCAATGACAGCTCAGATCCTTTTGTGCCACATGTATCAAACCTTTTCTCACATTGCTACTTATCTATGGAATGCTCTCACACTGCACTACTGCATCTCTTATGGTCTTTAGGTCACGCTTGAAACTACATCACCTTAACAAAGCTTAAACATACTAGAAGGCACTGACTATTAAAGGGACAGTAATGTCAGCTGTAAAGCTGTCAGCAGGAGATCCATGTCGGCAAACACGAGGAGGCTCTTCATCAGAGCCGCCATAGTGAGATTTAAAAAGAAATACTTCTTTGGAACGGTCTAAAAAGTACACATTGTAGACCATTCCAATGAAGTAGTTGTTTTAAAATCGCGCTATTGCGGCTCTGCTGAAGAGCTGCCTGTTGGTCCCCAGACTAGAAATTAATGCTGTCAGCTTACAGCTGACATCAGGAGAAGGGGAGGGAGAGGGGAACTTTACAACCGAATATCTCTCGGTCCAGATTTTATTTTTTTTAATCTACAAAACAAAAAAACATTTTTATGGACATTAGTGTCCCTTTAACCCCTTAAGGACCGGGAAAATCTGAGTTAGATTTGACTTAAAGGGATAGTAATACCTAAAATGTAAAAAAAAATATGTTGTAGGGTTTATCCCCCTGAGTAAAACAAGTGTACTCCCACTGCTGAAAGATGTTTCATTCAAAAGTTATTAATTTTCAAAGTTGAATTTTTTAGGTGCAATATCACAGTGGCCTGAAATTTTACAGTGGCGCTGTTGCTACACCATCCTATGGAGATTTATGGTCCTGAGACCAGAGCTGTCCATAGGATCGTGTAGCAACAGCGCCACTGTACAATTTCAGGCCACTGTGATATTGCACCTAAAAAATTCAACTTTGAAAATTAATAACTTTTGAATGAAACATCTTTCAGCAGTGGGAGTACTCTTGTTTTACTCAGGGGGATAAACCCTACAACATATTTTTTTTTACATTTTAGGTATTACTATCCCTTTAAGGACCGGAGCAATTTTGACTTTTTTGACTATGTCTTTGTTCAACCATATTTTCTCTTTAATTCCTTTTGTGCACCCACATAAATTATATACTGTTTTTTTAAGCACAAGTAGGGCTTTCTTTTGATACCACAATTATATGAATACCTCATTGTTTAATTTGATTAAAATAGAAAAAAAGAGGAAAAAAATTGAAAAAAAACAACATTTTGCTTACATTTTTCTGTCAGGATTTGCATACTATTAGTTAATGAAAAAAAAATACCCCTAAATATATTCATTTACTTCTCCTGAATATAAGAGTACCCCATATGCCTAGTATTTTAGTCCTTTACTCACATTTACAAGGTAAATATTACAAGATGACTGCCGTAATTTCCAACTTGTGATTTTTCAACAATTGGCATGTGAGCATCATAACATAGCTGACGGTGCCAGAACCAAAAATGTCCCACAAAGGTATATGTTTCTGAAAACTACACAACATAAGGTAAATAATCAGGAGAATTTTGGAGTTTTTCATGCAGCTATTTTTCCAGAAAAAAAATTCAAAATTGTGGTTATATTTTGTTTTTTTGCAGTTTTCACACTTACATTTCAATACTACTGTTGATATCAAGCACATGATAGGTGAAGATTTTTAAAAATGCATTGTTTACTGTTCAGCTCCTTCTTCTGAGTACGGCAATATCCCATATGCATAGGTTTCTCAAGGTTTGGGAGAGCTACGGGGCCCAAATTGGAACATGCGCGTTTCCAGTTTCACACTTTGAATTTTCACAGCTTGTATCACTGGTGCCATGTCTCATTTGGGGCTGTGTAACAGTGCTCCACTCTAAGATTTCCCCCCAAAAGTATATATTTTTGGAAAGTAGACACCCCAGGCTTTCATTTTATGTATGTTTTCAATTTTTTTACACAGCCATTTTACCACCAATCGCTCGTAAATCTTGACGTAAGTTAAAAAAACACCGTTTTTCACACTTGCACTTCAATGTTGATGTGAATTTCAAGCACAGGATAGGTGAAGATTTTTAAAAATGCATTGTTTAGTGTTCAGCTCCTTCTTCTGAGTACGGCAATACCCCATATGCATAGGTTATTCAAGGCTTGCGGGAGCTATGGGGCCCAAATTGGAACATGCGCGTTTCCAGTTTCACACTTTGAATTTTCACAGCTTGTATCACTGGTGCCATGTCTCATTTGGGGCTGTGTAACAGTGCTCCACTCTAAGATTTCCCCCCAAAAGTATATATTTTTGGAAAGTAGACACCCTAGGCTTTCATTTTATGTATGGTTTAAATTTTTTTACGCAGCCATTTTACCACCAATCGCTCGTAAATCTTGACGTAAGTTAAAAAAACACCGTTTTTCACACTTGCACTTCAATGTTGATGTGAATTTCAAGCACAGGATAGGTGAAGATTTTTAAAAATGCATTGTTTAGTGTTCAGCTCCTTCTTCTGAGTACGACAATACCCCATATGCATAGGTTATTCAAGGTTTGCGGGAGCTATGGGGCCCAAATTGGAACATGCGCGTTTCCAGTTTCACACTTTGAATTTTCACAGCTTGTATCACTGGTGCCATGTCTCATTTGGGGCTGTGTAACAGTGCTCCACTCTAAGATTTCCCCCCAAAAGTATATATTTTTGGAAAGTAGACACCCCAGGCTTTCATTTTATGTATGGTTTCAATTTTTTTACGCAGCCATTTTACCACCAATCGCTCGTAAATCTTGACGTAAGTTAAAAAAACACAGTTTTTCACACTTGCACTTCAATGTTGATGTGAATTTCAAGCACAGGATAGGTGAAGATTTTTAAAAATGCATTGTTTAGTGTTCAGCTCCTTCTTCTGAGTACGGCAATACCCCATATGCATAGGTTATTCAAGGTTTGCGGGAGCTATGGGGCCCAAATTGGAACATGCGCGTTTCCAGTTTCACACTTTGAATTTTCACAGCTTGTATCACTGGTGCCATGTCTCATTTGGGGCTGTGTAACAGTGCTCCACTCTAAGATTTCCCCCCAAAAGTATATATTTTTGGAAAGTAGACACCCCAGGCTTTCATTTTATGTATGGTTTCAATTTTTTTACGCAGCCATTTTACCACCAATCGCTCGTAAATCTTGACGTAAGTTAAAAAAACACCGTTTTTCACACTTGCACTTCAATGTTGATGTGAATTTCAAGCACAGGATAGGTGAAGATTTTTAAAAATGCATTGTTTAGTGTTCAGCTCCTTCTTCTGAGTACGGCAATACCCCATATGCATAGGTTATTCAAGGTTTGCGGGAGCTATGGGGCCCAAATTGGAACATGCGCGTTTCCAGTTTCACACTTTGAATTTTCACAGCTTGTATCACTGGTGCCATGTCTCATTTGGGGCTGTGTAACAGTGCTCCACTCTAAGATTTCCCCCCAAAAGTATATATTTTTGGAAAGTAGACACCCCAGGCTTTCATTTTATGTATGTTTTCAATTTTTTTACGCAGCCATTTTACCACCAATCGCTCGTAAATCTTGACGTAAGTTAAAAAAACACAGTTTTTCACACTTGCACTTCAATGTTGATGTGAATTTCAAGCACAGGATAGGTGAAGATTTTTAAAAATGCATTGTTTAGTGTTCAGCTCCTTCTTCTGAGTACGGCAATACCCCATATGCATAGGTTATTCAAGGATTGCGGGAGCTATGGGGCCCAAATTGGAACATGCGCGTTTCCAGTTTCACACTTTGAATTTTCACAGCTTGTATCACTGGTGCCATGTCTCATTTGGGGCTGTGTAACAGTGCTCCACTCTAAGATTTCCCCCCAAAAGTATATATTTTTGGAAAGTAGACACCCCAGGCTTTCATTTTATGTATGGTTTCAATTTTTTTACGCAGCCATTTTACCACCAATCGCTCGTAAATCTTGACGTAAGTTAAAAAAACACCGTTTTTCACACTTGCACTTCAATGTTGATGTGAATTTCAAGCACAGGATAGGTGAAGATTTTTAAAAATGCATTGTTTAGTGTTCATCTCCTTCTTCTGAGTACGGCAATACCCCATATGCATAGGTTATTCAAGGTTTGCGGGAGCTATGGGGCCCAAATTGGAACATGCGCGTTTCCAGTTTCACACTTTGAATTTTCACAGCTTGTATCACTGGTGCCATGTCTCATTTGGGGCTGTGTAACAGTGCTCCACTCTAAGATTTCCCCCCAAAAGTATATATTTTTGGAAAGTAGACACCCCAGGCTTTCATTTTATGTATGGTTTCAATTTTTTTACGCAGCCATTTTACCACCAATCGCTCGTAAATCTTGACGTAAGTTAAAAAAACACAGTTTTTCGCACTTGCACTTCAATGTTGATGTGAATTTCAAGCACAGGATAGGTGAAGATTTTTAAAAATGCATTGTTTAGTTTTCAGCTCCTTCTTCTGAGTACGGCAATACCCCATATGCATAGGTTATTCAAGGTTTGCGGGAGCTATGGGGCCCAAATTGGAACATGCACGTTTCCAGTTTCACACTTTGAATTTTCACAGCTTGTATCACTGGTGCCATGTCTCATTTGGGGCTGTGTAACAGTGCTCCACTCTAAGTTTTCCCCCCAAAAGTATATATTTTTGGAAAGTAGACACCCCAGGCTTTCATTTTATGTATGTTTTCAATTTTTTTACGCAGCCATTTTACCACCAATCGCTCGTAAATCTTGACGTAAGTTAAAAAAACACCGTTTTTCACACTTGCACTTCAATGTTGATGTGAATTTCAAGCACAGGATAGGTGAAGATTTTTAAAAATGCACTGTTTAGTGTTCAGCTCCTTCTTCTGAGTACGGCAATACCCCATATGCATAGGTTATTAAAGGTTTGCGGGAGCTATGGGGCCCAAATTGGAACATGTGCGTTTCCAGTTTCACACTTTGAATTTTCACAGCTTGTATCACTGGTGCCATGTCTCATTTGGGGCTGTGTAACAGTGCTCCACTCTAAGATTTCCCCCCAAAAGTATATATTTTTGGAAAGTAGACACCCCTGGCTTTCATTTTATGTATGTTTTCAATTTTTTTACGCAGCCATTTTACCACCAATCGCTCGTAAATCTTGACGTAAGTTAAAAAAAACACAGTTTTTCATACTTCACTTCAATGTTGATGTGAATTTCAAGCACAGGATAGGTTAAGATTTTTAAAAATGCATTGTTTAGTGTTCAGCTCCTTCTTCTGAGTACGGCAATACCCCATATGTATAGGTTTCTCAAGGTTTGGGAGAGCTATGGGGCCCAAATTGGAACATGCACGTTTCCAGTTTCACACTTTGAATTTTCACAGCTTGTATCACTGGTGCCATGTCTCATTTGGGGCTGTGTAACAGTGCTCCACTCTAAGTTTTCCCCCCAAAAGTATATATTTTTGGAAAGTAGACACCCCAGGCTTTCATTTTATGTATGTTTTCAATTTTTTTACGCAGCCATTTTACCACCAATCGCTCGTAAATCTTGACGTAAGTTAAAAAAACACCGTTTTTCACACTTGCACTTCAATGTTGATGTGAATTTCAAGCACAGGATAGGTGAAGATTTTTAAAAATGCACTGTTTAGTGTTCAGCTCCTTCTTCTGAGTACGGCAATACCCCATATGCATAGGTTATTAAAGGTTTGCGGGAGCTATGGGGCCCAAATTGGAACATGTGCGTTTCCAGTTTCACACTTTGAATTTTCACAGCTTGTATCACTGGTGCCATGTCTCATTTGGGGCTGTGTAACAGTGCTCCACTCTAAGATTTCCCCCCAAAAGTATATATTTTTGGAAAGTAGACACCCCTGGCTTTCATTTTATGTATGTTTTCAATTTTTTTACGCAGCCATTTTACCACCAATCGCTCGTAAATCTTGACGTAAGTTAAAAAAAACACAGTTTTTCATACTTCACTTCAATGTTGATGTGAATTTCAAGCACAGGATAGGTTAAGATTTTTAAAAATGCATTGTTTAGTGTTCAGCTCCTTCTTCTGAGTACGGCAATACCCCATATGTATAGGTTTCTCAAGGTTTGGGAGAGCTATGGGGCCCAAATTGGAACATGCGCGTTTCCAGTTTCACACTTTGAATTTTCACAGCTTGTATCACTGGTGCCATGTCTCATTTGGGGCTGTGTAACAGTGCTCCACTCTAAGATTTCTCCCCAAAAGTATATATTTTTGGAAAGTAAACACCCCAGGCTTTCATTTTATGTATGTTTTCAATTTTTTTACGCAGCCATTTTACCACCAATCGCTTGATAATCTTGACGTAAGTTAAAAAACCAGCGTTTTTCACACTTGCACTTCAATGTTGATGTGAATATCAAGCACATGATAGGTGAAGATTTTTAAAAATGCATTGCTTAGTGTTCAGCTCCTTCTTCTGAGTACGGAAATACCCCATATGTATAGGATTCTCAAGGTTTGGGAGAGCTATGGGGCCAAAATTGGAACATGCGCGTTTCCAGTTTCACACTTTGAATTTTCACAGCTTGTATCACTGGTGCCATGTCTCATTTGGGGCTGTGTAACAGTGCTCCACTCTAAGATTTCTCCCCAAAAGTATATATTTTTGGAAAGTAGACACCCCAGGCTTTCATTTTATGTATGTTTTCAACTTTTTTACGCAGCCATTTTACCACCAATCCCTCGTAAATCTTGACGTAAGTTAAAAAAACACCGTTTTTCACACTTGCACTTCAATGTTGATGTGAATTTCAAGCACAGGATAGGTGAAGATTTTTAAAAATGCATTGTTTAGTGTTCAGCTCCTTCTTCTGAGTACGGCAATACCCCATATGCATAGGTTATTCAAGGTTTGCGGGAGTTATGGGGCCCAAATTGGAACATGCGCGTTTCCAGTTTCACACTTTGAATTTTCACAGCTTGTATCACTGGTGCCATGTCTCATTTGGGGCTGTGTAACAGTGCTCCACTCTAAGATTTCCCCCCAAAAGTATATATTTTTGGAAAGTAGACACCCCAGGCTTTCATTTTATGTATGGTTTCAATTTTTTTACGCAGCCATTTTACCACCAATCGCTCGTAAATCTTGACGTAAGTTAAAAAAACACCGTTTTTCACACTTGCACTTCAATGTTGATGTGAATTTCAAGCACAGGATAGGTGAAGATTTTTAAAAATGCATTGTTTAGTGTTCAGCTCCTTCTTCTGAGTACGGCAATACCCCATATGCATAGGTTATTCAAGGTTTGCGGGAGCTATGGGGCCCAAATTGGAACATGCGCGTTTCCAGTTTCACACTTTGAATTTTCACAGCTTGTATCACTGGTGCCATGTCTCATTTGGGGCTGTGTAACAGTGCTCCACTCTAAGATTTCCCCCCAAAAGTATATATTTTTGAAAAGTAGACACCCCAGGCTTTCATTTTATGTATGTTTTCAATTTTTTTACGCAGCCATTTTACCACCAATCGCTTGTAAATCTTGACGTAAGTTAAAAAAACAGCGTTTTTCACACTTGCACTTCAATGTTGATGTGAATTTCAAGCACATGATAGGTGAAGATTTATAAAAATGCATTGCTTAGTGTTCAGCTCCTTCTTCTGAGTACAGAAATACCCCATATGTATAGGTTTCTCAAGGTTTGGGAGAGCTACGGGGCCCAAATTGGAACATGTGCGTTTCCAGTTTCACACTTTGAATTTTCACAGCTTGTATCACTGGTGCCATGTCTCATTTGGGGCTGTGTAACAGTGCTCCACTCTAAGATTTCCCCCCAAAAGTATATATTTTTGGAAAGTAGACACCCCAGGCTTTCATTTTATGTATGTTTTCAATTTTTTTACGCAGCCATTTTACCACCAATCGCTCGTAAATCTTGACGTAAGTTAAAAAAAACACAGTTTTTCACACTTCACTTCAATGTTGATGTGAATTTCAAGCACAGGATAGGTTAAGATTTTTAAAAATGCATTGTTTAGTGTTCAGCTCCTTCTTCTGAGTACGGAAATACCCCATATGTATAGGTTTCTCAAGGTTTGGGAGAGCTATGGGGCCCAAATTGGAACATGCGCGTTTCCAGTTTCACACTTTGAATTTTCACAGCTTGTATCACTGGTGCCATGTCTCATTTGGGGCTGTGTAACAGTGCTCCACTCTAAGATTTCCCCCCAAAAGTATATATTTTTGGAAAGTAGACACCCCAGGCTTTCGTTTTATGTATGTTTTCAATTTTTTTACGCAGCCATTTTACCACCAATCGCTTGTAAATCTTGACGTAAGTTAAAAAAACAGCGTTTTTCACACTTGCACTTCAATGTTGATGTGAATTTCAAGCACATGATAGGTGAAGATTTTTAAAAATGCATTGCTTAGTGTTCAGCTCCTTCTTCTGAGTACGGAAATACCCCATATGTATAGGTTTCTCAAGGTTTGGGAGAGCTACGGGGCCCAAATTGGAACATGTGCGTTTCCAGTTTCACACTTTGAATTTTCACAGCTTGCATCACTGGTGCCATGTCTCATTTGGGGCTGTGTAACAGTGCTCCACTCTAAGATTTCCCCCCAAAAGTATATATTTTTGGAAAGTAGACACCCCAGGCTTTCATTTTATGTATGTTTTCAATTTTTTTACGCTGCCATTTTACCACCAATCGCTCGTAAATCTTGACGTAAGTTAAAAAAACACCGTTTTTCACACTTGCACTTCAATGTTGATGTGAATTTCAAGCACAGGATAGGTGAAGATTTTTAAAAATGCATTGTTTAGTGTTCAGCTCCTTCTTCTGAGTACGGCAATACCCCATATGCATAGGTTATTCAAGGTTTGCGGGAGCTATGGGGCCCAAATTGGAACATGCGCGTTTCCAGTTTCACACTTTGAATTTTCACAGCTTGTATCACTGGTGCCATGTCTCATTTGGGGCTGTGTAACAGTGCTCCACTCTAAGATTTCCCCCCAAAAGTATATATTTTTGGAAAGTAGACACCCCAGGCTTTCATTTTATGTATGGTTTCAAATTTTTTACGCAGCCATTTTACCACCAATCGCTCGTAAATCTTGACGTAAGTTAAAAAAACACCGTTTTTCACACTTGCACTTCAATGTTGATGTGAATTTCAAGCACAGGATAGGTGAAGATTTTTAAAAATGCATTGTTTAGTGTTCAGCTCCTTCTTCTGAGTACGGCAATACCCCATATGCATAGGTTATTCAAGGTTTGCGGGAGCTATGGGGCCCAAATTGGAACATGCGCGTTTCCAGTTTCACACTTTGAATTTTCACAGCTTGTATCACTGGTGCCATGTCTCATTTGGGGCTGTGTAACAGTGCTCCACTCTAAGATTTCCCCCCAAAAGTATATATTTTTGGAAAGTAGACACCCCAGGCTTTCATTTTATGTATGTTTTCAATTTTTTTACGCAGCCATTTTACCACCAATCGCTTGTAAATCTTGACGTAAGTTAAAAAAACAGCGTTTTTCACACTTGCACTTCAATGTTGATGTGAATTTCAAGCACATGATAGGTGAAGATTTTTAAAAATGCATTGCTTAGTGTTCAGCTCCTTCTTCTGAGTACGGAAATACCCCATATGTATAGGTTTCTCAAGGTTTGGGAGAGCTACGGGGCCCAAATTGGAACATGTGAGTTTCCAGTTTCACACTTTGAATTTTCACAGCTTGCATCACTGGTGCCATGTCTCATTTGGGGCTGTGTAACAGTGCTCCACTCTAAGATTTCCCCCCAAAAGTATATATTTTTGGAAAGTAGACACCCCAGGCTTTCATTTTATGTACGTTTTCAATTTTTTTACGCAGCCATTTTACCACCAATCGCTCGTAAATCTTGACGTAAGTTAAAAAAACACTGTTTTTCACACTTGCACTTCAATGTTGATGTGAATTTCAAGCACAGGATAGGTGAAGATTTTTAAAAATGCATTGTTTAGTGTTCAGCTCCTTCTTCTGAGTACGGCAATACCCCATATGCATAGGTTATTCAAGGTTTGCGGGAGCTATGGGGCCCAAATTGGAACATGCGCGTTTCCAGTTTCACACTTTGAATTTTCACAGCTTGTATCACTGGTGCCATGTCTCATTTGGGGCTGTGTAACAGTGCTCCACTCTAAGATTTCCCCCCAAAAGTATATATTTTTGGAAAGTAGACACCCCAGGCTTTCATTTTATGTATGGTTTCAATTTTTTTACGCAGCCATTTTACCACCAATCGCTCGTAAATCTTGACGTAAGTTAAAAAAACACCGTTTTTCACACTTGCACTTCAATGTTGATGTGAATTTCAAGCACAGGATAGGTGAAGATTTTTAAAAATGCATTGTTTAGTGTTCAGCTCCTTCTTCTGAGTACGGCAATACCCCATATGCATAGGTTATTCAAGGTTTGGGAGAGCTACGGGGCCCAAATTGGAACATGTGCGTTTCCAGTTTCACACTTTGAATTTTCACAGCTTGCATCACTGGTGCCATGTCTCATTTGGGGCTGTGTAACAGTGCTCCACTCTAAGATTTCCCCCCAAAAGTATATATTTTTGGAAAGTAGACACCCCAGGCTTTCATTTTATGTATGTTTTCAATTTTTTTACGCAGCCATTTTACCACCAATCGCTCGTAAATCTTGACGTAAGTTAAAAAAACACTGTTTTTCACACTTGCACTTCAATGTTGATGTGAATTTCAAGCACAGGATAGGTGAAGATTTTTAAAAATGCATTGTTTAGTGTTCAGCTCCTTCTTCTGAGTACGGCAATACCCCATATGCATAGGTTATTCAAGGTTTGCGGGAGCTATGGGGCCCAAATTGGAACATGCGTGTTTCCAGTTTCACACTTTGAATTTTCACAGCTTGTATCACTGGTGCCATGTCTCATTTGGGGCTGTGTAACAGTGCTCCACTCTAAGATTTCCCCCCAAAAGTATATATTTTTGGAAAGTAGACACCCCTGGCTTTCATTTTATGTATGTTTTCAATTTTTTTACGCAGCCATTTTACCACCAATCGCTCGTAAATCTTGACGTAAGTTAAAAAAAACACAGTTTTTCATACTTCACTTCAATGTTGATGTGAATTTCAAGCACAGGATAGGTTAAGATTTTTAAAAATGCATTGTTTAGTGTTCAGCTCCTTCTTCTGAGTACGGCAATACCCCATATGTATAGGTTTCTCAAGGTTTGGGAGAGCTATGGGGCCCAAATTGGAACATGCACGTTTCCAGTTTCACACTTTGAATTTTCACAGCTTGTATCACTGGTGCCATGTCTCATTTGGGGCTGTGTAACAGTGCTCCACTCTAAGTTTTCCCCCCAAAAGTATATATTTTTGGAAAGTAGACACCCCAGGCTTTCATTTTATGTATGTTTTCAATTTTTTTACGCAGCCATTTTACCACCAATCGCTCGTAAATCTTGACGTAAGTTAAAAAAACACCGTTTTTCACACTTGCACTTCAATGTTGATGTGAATTTCAAGCACAGGATAGGTGAAGATTTTTAAAAATGCACTGTTTAGTGTTCAGCTCCTTCTTCTGAGTACGGCAATACCCCATATGCATAGGTTATTAAAGGTTTGCGGGAGCTATGGGGCCCAAATTGGAACATGTGCGTTTCCAGTTTCACACTTTGAATTTTCACAGCTTGTATCACTGGTGCCATGTCTCATTTGGGGCTGTGTAACAGTGCTCCACTCTAAGATTTCCCCCCAAAAGTATATATTTTTGGAAAGTAGACACCCCTGGCTTTCATTTTATGTATGTTTTCAATTTTTTTACGCAGCCATTTTACCACCAATCGCTCGTAAATCTTGACGTAAGTTAAAAAAAACACAGTTTTTCATACTTCACTTCAATGTTGATGTGAATTTCAAGCACAGGATAGGTTAAGATTTTTAAAAATGCATTGTTTAGTGTTCAGCTCCTTCTTCTGAGTACGGCAATACCCCATATGTATAGGTTTCTCAAGGTTTGGGAGAGCTATGGGGCCCAAATTGGAACATGCGCGTTTCCAGTTTCACACTTTGAATTTTCACAGCTTGTATCACTGGTGCCATGTCTCATTTGGGGCTGTGTAACAGTGCTCCACTCTAAGATTTCTCCCCAAAAGTATATATTTTTGGAAAGTAAACACCCCAGGCTTTCATTTTATGTATGTTTTCAATTTTTTTACGCAGCCATTTTACCACCAATCGCTTGATAATCTTGACGTAAGTTAAAAAACCAGCGTTTTTCACACTTGCACTTCAATGTTGATGTGAATATCAAGCACATGATAGGTGAAGATTTTTAAAAATGCATTGCTTAGTGTTCAGCTCCTTCTTCTGAGTACGGAAATACCCCATATGTATAGGATTCTCAAGGTTTGGGAGAGCTATGGGGCCAAAATTGGAACATGCGCGTTTCCAGTTTCACACTTTGAATTTTCACAGCTTGTATCACTGGTGCCATGTCTCATTTGGGGCTGTGTAACAGTGCTCCACTCTAAGATTTCTCCCCAAAAGTATATATTTTTGGAAAGTAGACACCCCAGGCTTTCATTTTATGTATGTTTTCAACTTTTTTACGCAGCCATTTTACCACCAATCCCTCGTAAATCTTGACGTAAGTTAAAAAAACACCGTTTTTCACACTTGCACTTCAATGTTGATGTGAATTTCAAGCACAGGATAGGTGAAGATTTTTAAAAATGCATTGTTTAGTGTTCAGCTCCTTCTTCTGAGTACGGCAATACCCCATATGCATAGGTTATTCAAGGTTTGCGGGAGTTATGGGGCCCAAATTGGAACATGCGCGTTTCCAGTTTCACACTTTGAATTTTCACAGCTTGTATCACTGGTGCCATGTCTCATTTGGGGCTGTGTAACAGTGCTCCACTCTAAGATTTCCCCCCAAAAGTATATATTTTTGGAAAGTAGACACCCCAGGCTTTCATTTTATGTATGGTTTCAATTTTTTTACGCAGCCATTTTACCACCAATCGCTCGTAAATCTTGACGTAAGTTAAAAAAACACCGTTTTTCACACTTGCACTTCAATGTTGATGTGAATTTCAAGCACAGGATAGGTGAAGATTTTTAAAAATGCATTGTTTAGTGTTCAGCTCCTTCTTCTGAGTACGGCAATACCCCATATGCATAGGTTATTCAAGGTTTGCGGGAGCTATGGGGCCCAAATTGGAACATGCGCGTTTCCAGTTTCACACTTTGAATTTTCACAGCTTGTATCACTGGTGCCATGTCTCATTTGGGGCTGTGTAACAGTGCTCCACTCTAAGATTTCCCCCCAAAAGTATATATTTTTGAAAAGTAGACACCCCAGGCTTTCATTTTATGTATGTTTTCAATTTTTTTACGCAGCCATTTTACCACCAATCGCTTGTAAATCTTGACGTAAGTTAAAAAAACAGCGTTTTTCACACTTGCACTTCAATGTTGATGTGAATTTCAAGCACATGATAGGTGAAGATTTATAAAAATGCATTGCTTAGTGTTCAGCTCCTTCTTCTGAGTACAGAAATACCCCATATGTATAGGTTTCTCAAGGTTTGGGAGAGCTACGGGGCCCAAATTGGAACATGTGCGTTTCCAGTTTCACACTTTGAATTTTCACAGCTTGTATCACTGGTGCCATGTCTCATTTGGGGCTGTGTAACAGTGCTCCACTCTAAGATTTCCCCCCAAAAGTATATATTTTTGGAAAGTAGACACCCCAGGCTTTCATTTTATGTATGTTTTCAATTTTTTTACGCAGCCATTTTACCACCAATCGCTCGTAAATCTTGACGTAAGTTAAAAAAAACACAGTTTTTCACACTTCACTTCAATGTTGATGTGAATTTCAAGCACAGGATAGGTTAAGATTTTTAAAAATGCATTGTTTAGTGTTCAGCTCCTTCTTCTGAGTACGGAAATACCCCATATGTATAGGTTTCTCAAGGTTTGGGAGAGCTATGGGGCCCAAATTGGAACATGCGCGTTTCCAGTTTCACACTTTGAATTTTCACAGCTTGTATCACTGGTGCCATGTCTCATTTGGGGCTGTGTAACAGTGCTCCACTCTAAGATTTCCCCCCAAAAGTATATATTTTTGGAAAGTAGACACCCCAGGCTTTCGTTTTATGTATGTTTTCAATTTTTTTACGCAGCCATTTTACCACCAATCGCTTGTAAATCTTGACGTAAGTTAAAAAAACAGCGTTTTTCACACTTGCACTTCAATGTTGATGTGAATTTCAAGCACATGATAGGTGAAGATTTTTAAAAATGCATTGCTTAGTGTTCAGCTCCTTCTTCTGAGTACGGAAATACCCCATATGTATAGGTTTCTCAAGGTTTGGGAGAGCTACGGGGCCCAAATTGGAACATGTGCGTTTCCAGTTTCACACTTTGAATTTTCACAGCTTGCATCACTGGTGCCATGTCTCATTTGGGGCTGTGTAACAGTGCTCCACTCTAAGATTTCCCCCCAAAAGTATATATTTTTGGAAAGTAGACACCCCAGGCTTTCATTTTATGTATGTTTTCAATTTTTTTACGCTGCCATTTTACCACCAATCGCTCGTAAATCTTGACGTAAGTTAAAAAAACACCGTTTTTCACACTTGCACTTCAATGTTGATGTGAATTTCAAGCACAGGATAGGTGAAGATTTTTAAAAATGCATTGTTTAGTGTTCAGCTCCTTCTTCTGAGTACGGCAATACCCCATATGCATAGGTTATTCAAGGTTTGCGGGAGCTATGGGGCCCAAATTGGAACATGCGCGTTTCCAGTTTCACACTTTGAATTTTCACAGCTTGTATCACTGGTGCCATGTCTCATTTGGGGCTGTGTAACAGTGCTCCACTCTAAGATTTCCCCCCAAAAGTATATATTTTTGGAAAGTAGACACCCCAGGCTTTCATTTTATGTATGGTTTCAAATTTTTTACGCAGCCATTTTACCACCAATCGCTCGTAAATCTTGACGTAAGTTAAAAAAACACCGTTTTTCACACTTGCACTTCAATGTTGATGTGAATTTCAAGCACAGGATAGGTGAAGATTTTTAAAAATGCATTGTTTAGTGTTCAGCTCCTTCTTCTGAGTACGGCAATACCCCATATGCATAGGTTATTCAAGGTTTGCGGGAGCTATGGGGCCCAAATTGGAACATGCGCGTTTCCAGTTTCACACTTTGAATTTTCACAGCTTGTATCACTGGTGCCATGTCTCATTTGGGGCTGTGTAACAGTGCTCCACTCTAAGATTTCCCCCCAAAAGTATATATTTTTGGAAAGTAGACACCCCAGGCTTTCATTTTATGTATGTTTTCAATTTTTTTACGCAGCCATTTTACCACCAATCGCTTGTAAATCTTGACGTAAGTTAAAAAAACAGCGTTTTTCACACTTGCACTTCAATGTTGATGTGAATTTCAAGCACATGATAGGTGAAGATTTTTAAAAATGCATTGCTTAGTGTTCAGCTCCTTCTTCTGAGTACGGAAATACCCCATATGTATAGGTTTCTCAAGGTTTGGGAGAGCTACGGGGCCCAAATTGGAACATGTGAGTTTCCAGTTTCACACTTTGAATTTTCACAGCTTGCATCACTGGTGCCATGTCTCATTTGGGGCTGTGTAACAGTGCTCCACTCTAAGATTTCCCCCCAAAAGTATATATTTTTGGAAAGTAGACACCCCAGGCTTTCATTTTATGTACGTTTTCAATTTTTTTACGCAGCCATTTTACCACCAATCGCTCGTAAATCTTGACGTAAGTTAAAAAAACACTGTTTTTCACACTTGCACTTCAATGTTGATGTGAATTTCAAGCACAGGATAGGTGAAGATTTTTAAAAATGCATTGTTTAGTGTTCAGCTCCTTCTTCTGAGTACGGCAATACCCCATATGCATAGGTTATTCAAGGTTTGCGGGAGCTATGGGGCCCAAATTGGAACATGCGCGTTTCCAGTTTCACACTTTGAATTTTCACAGCTTGTATCACTGGTGCCATGTCTCATTTGGGGCTGTGTAACAGTGCTCCACTCTAAGATTTCCCCCCAAAAGTATATATTTTTGGAAAGTAGACACCCCAGGCTTTCATTTTATGTATGGTTTCAATTTTTTTACGCAGCCATTTTACCACCAATCGCTCGTAAATCTTGACGTAAGTTAAAAAAACACCGTTTTTCACACTTGCACTTCAATGTTGATGTGAATTTCAAGCACAGGATAGGTGAAGATTTTTAAAAATGCAATGTTTAGTGTTCAGCTCCTTCTTCTGAGTACGGCAATACCCCATATGCATAGGTTATTCAAGGTTTGGGAGAGCTACGGGGCCCAAATTGGAACATGTGCGTTTCCAGTTTCACACTTTGAATTTTCACAGCTTGCATCACTGGTGCCATGTCTCATTTGGGGCTGTGTAACAGTGCTCCACTCTAAGATTTCCCCCCAAAAGTATATATTTTTGGAAAGTAGACACCCCAGGCTTTCATTTTATGTATGTTTTCAATTTTTTTACGCAGCCATTTTACCACCAATCGCTCGTAAATCTTGACGTAAGTTAAAAAAACACTGTTTTTCACACTTGCACTTCAATGTTGATGTGAATTTCAAGCACAGGATAGGTGAAGATTTTTAAAAATGCATTGTTTAGTGTTCAGCTCCTTCTTCTGAGTACGGCAATACCCCATATGCATAGGTTATTCAAGGTTTGCGGGAGCTATGGGGCCCAAATTGGAACATGCGTGTTTCCAGTTTCACACTTTGAATTTTCACAGCTTGTATCACTGGTGCCATGTCTCATTTGGGGCTGTGTAACAGTGCTCCACTCTAAGATTTCCCCCCAAAAGTATATATTTTTGGAAAGTAGACACCCCAGGCTTTCATTTTATGTATGGTTTCAATTTTTTTACGCAGCCATTTTACCACCAATCGCTCGTAAATCTTGACGTAAGTTAAAAAAACACAGTTTTTCACACTTGCACTTCAATGTTGATGTGAATTTCAAGCACAGGATAGGTGAAGATTTTTAAAAATGCATTGTTTAGTGTTCAGCTCCTTCTTCTGAGTACGGCAATACCCCATATGCATAGGTTATTCAAGGTTTGCGGGAGCTATGGGGCCCAAATTGGAACATGCGCGTTTCCAGTTTCACACTTTGAATTTTCACAGCTTGTATCACTGGTGCCATGTCTCATTTGGGGCTGTGTAACAGTGCTCCACTCTAAGATTTCCCCCCAAAAGTATATATTTTTGGAAAGTAGACACCCCAGGCTTTCATTTTATGTATGGTTTCAATTTTTTTACGCAGCCATTTTACCACCAATCGCTCGTAAATCTTGACGTAAGTTAAAAAAACACAGTTTTTCACACTTGCACTTCAATGTTGATATGAATTTCAAGCACAGGATAGGTGAAGATTTTTAAAAATGCATTGTTTAGTGTTCAGCTCCTTCTTCTGAGTACGGCAATACCCCATATGCATAGGTTATTCAAGGTTTGCGGGAGCTATGGGGCCCAAATTGGAACATGCGCGTTTCCAGTTTCACACTTTGAATATTCACAGCTTGTATCACTGGTGCCATGTCTCATTTGGGGCTGTGTAACAGTGCTCCACTCTAAGTTTTCCCCCGAAAAGTATATATTTTTGGAAAGTAGACACCCCAGGCTTTCATTTTATGTATGTTTTCAATTTTTTTACGCAGCCATTTTACCACCAATCGCTCGTAAATCTTGACGTAAGTTAAAAAAACACTGTTTTTCACACTTGCACTTCAATGTTGATGTGAATTTCAAGCACAGGATAGGTGAAGATTTTTAAAAATGCATTGTTTAGTGTTCAGCTCCTTCTCCTGAGTACGGCAATACCCCATATGCATAGGTTATTCAAGGTTTGCGGGAGCTATGGGGCCCAAATTGGAACATGCGCGTTTCCAGTTTCACACTTTGAATTTTCACAGCTTGTATCACTGGTGCCATGTCTCATTTGGGGCTGTGTAACAGTGCTCCACTCTAAGATTTCCCCCAAAAGTATATATTTTTGGAAAGTAGACACCCCAGGCTTTCATTTTATGTATGGTTTCAATTTTTTTACGCAGCCATTTTACCACCAATCGCTCGTAAATCTTGACGTAAGTTAAAAAAACACCGTTTTTCACACTTGCACTTCAATGTTGATGTGAATTTCAAGCACAGGATAGGTGAAGATTTTTAAAAATGCATTGTTTAGTGTTCAGCTCCTTCTTCTGAGTACGGCAATACCCCATATGCATAGGTTATTCAAGGTTTGGGAGAGCTACGGGGCCCAAATTGGAACATGTGCGTTTCCAGTTTCACACTTTGAATTTTCACAGCTTGCATCACTGGTGCCATGTCTCATTTGGGGCTGTGTAACAGTGCTCCACTCTAAGATTTCCCCCCAAAAGTATATATTTTTGAAAAGTAGACACCCCAGGCTTTCATTTTATGTATGTTTTCAATTTTTTTACGCAGCCATTTTACCACCAATCGCTCGTAAATCTTGACGTAAGTTAAAAAAACACTGTTTTTCACACTTGCACTTCAATGTTGATGTGAATTTCAAGCACAGGATAGGTGAAGATTTTTAAAAATGCATTGTTTAGTGTTCAGCTCCTTCTTCTGAGTACGGCAATACCCCATATGCATAGGTTATTCAAGGTTTGCGGGAGCTATGGGGCCCAAATTGGAACATGCGTGTTTCCAGTTTCACACTTTGAATTTTCACAGCTTGTATCACTGGTGCCATGTCTCATTTGGGGCTGTGTAACAGTGCTCCACTCTAAGATTTCCCCCCAAAAGTATATATTTTTGGAAAGTAGACACCCCAGGCTTTCATTTTATGTATGGTTTCAATTTTTTTACGCAGCCATTTTACCACCAATCGCTCGTAAATCTTGACGTAAGTTTAAAAAACACCGTTTTTCACACTTGCACTTCAATGTTGATGTGAATTTCAAGCACAGGATAGGTGAAGATTTTTAAAAATGCATTGTTTAGTGTTCAGCTCCTTCTTCTGAGTACGGCAATACCCCATATGCATAGGTTATTCAAGGTTTGCGGGAGCTATGGGGCCCAAATTGGAACATGCGCGTTTCCAGTTTCACACTTTGAATTTCACAGCTTGTATCACTGGTGCCATGTCTCATTTGGGGCTGTGTAACAGTGCTCCACTCTAAGATTTCCCCCCAAAAGTATATATTTTTGGAAAGTAGACACCCCAGGCTTTCATTTTATGTATGGTTTCAATTTTTTTACGCAGCCATTTTACCACCAATCGCTCGTAAATCTTGACGTAAGTTAAAAAAACACAGTTTTTCACACTTGCACTTCAATGTTGATGTGAATTTCAAGCACAGGATAGGTGAAGATTTTTAAAAATGCATTGTTTAGTGTTCAGCTCCTTCTTCTGAGTACGGCAATACCCCATATGCATAGGTTATTCAAGGTTTGCGGGAGGTATGGGGCCCAAATTGGAACATGCGCGTTTCCAGTTTCACACTTTGAATTTTTACAGCTTGTATCACTGGTGCCATGTCTCATTTGGGGCTGTGTAACAGTGCTCCACTCTAAGATTTCCCCCCAAAAGTATATATTTTTGGAATGTAGACACCCCAGGCTTTCATTTTATGTATGTTTTCAATTTTTTTACGCAGCCATTTTACCACCAATCGCTCGTAAATCTTGACGTAAGTTAAAAAAACACTGTTTTTCACACTTGCACTTCAATGTTGATGTGAATTTCAAGCACAGGATAGGTGAAGATTTTTAAAAATGCATTGTTTAGTGTTCAGCTCCTTCTTCTGAGTACGGCAATACCCCATATGCATAGGTTATTCAAGGTTTGCGGGAGCTATGGGGCCCAAATTGGAACATGCGTGTTTCCAGTTTCACACTTTGAATTTTCACAGCTTGTATCACTGGTGCCATGTCTCATTTGGGGCTGTGTAACAGTGCTCCACTCTAAGATTTCCCCCCAAAAGTATATATTTTTGGAAAGTAGACACCCCAGGCTTTCATTTTATGTATGGTTTCAATTTTTTTACGCAGCCATTTTACCACCAATCGCTCGTAAATCTTGACGTAAGTTAAAAAAACACTGTTTTTCACACTTGCACTTCAATGTTGATGTGAATTTCAAGCACAGGATAGGTGAAGATTTTTAAAAATGCATTGTTTAGTGTTCAGCTCCTTCTTCTGAGTACGGCAATACCCCATATGCATAGGTTATTCAAGGTTTGCGGGAGCTATGGGGCCCAAATTGGAACATGCGCGTTTCCAGTTTCACACTTTGAATTTTCACAGCTTGTATCACTGGTGCCATGTCTCATTTGGGGCTGTGTAACAGTGCTCCACTCTAAGATTTCCCCCCAAAAGTATATATTTTTGGAAAGTAGACACCCCAGGCTTTCATTTTATGTATGGTTTCAATTTTTTTACGCAGCCATTTTACCACCAATCGCTCGTAAATCTTGACGTAAGTTAAAAAAACACAGTTTTTCACACTTGCACTTCAATGTTGATGTGAATTTCAAGCACAGGATAGGTGAAGATTTTTAAAAATGCATTGTTTAGTGTTCAGCTCCTTCTCCTGAGTACGGCAATACCCCATATGCATAGGTTATTCAAGGTTTGCGGGAGCTATGGGGCCCAAATTGGAACATGCGTGTTTCCAGTTTCACACTTTGAATTTTCACAGCTTGTATCACTGGTGCCATGTCTCATTTGGGGCTGTGTAACAGTGCTCCACTCTAAGATTTCCCCCCAAAAGTATATATTTTTGGAAAGTAGACACCCCAGGCTTTCATTTTATGTATGGTTTCAATTTTTTTACGCAGCCATTTTACCACCAATCGCTCGTAAATCTTGACGTAAGTTAAAAAAACACCGTTTTTCACACTTGCACTTCAATGTTGATGTGAATTTCAAGCACAGGATAGGTGAAGATTTTTAAAAATGCATTGTTTAGTGTTCAGCTCCTTCTTCTGAGTACGGCAATACCCCATATGCATAGGTTATTCAAGGTTTGGGAGAGCTACGGGGCCCAAATTGGAACATGTGCGTTTCCAGTTTCACACTTTGAATTTTCACAGCTTGCATCACTGGTGCCATGTCTCATTTGGGGCTGTGTAACAGTGCTCCACTCTAAGATTTCCCCCCAAAAGTATATATTTTTGGAAAGTAGACACCCCAGGCTTTCATTTTATGTATGTTTTCAATTTTTTTACGCAGCCATTTTACCACCAATCGCTCGTAAATCTTGACGTAAGTTAAAAAAACACTGTTTTTCACACTTGCACTTCAATGTTGATGTGAATTTCAAGCACAGGATAGGTGAAGATTTTTAAAAATGCATTGTTTAGTGTTCAGCTTCTTCTTCTGAGTACGGCAATACCCCATATGCATAGGTTATTCAAGGTTTGCGGGAGCTATGGGGCCCAAATTGGAACATGCGTCTTTCCAGTTTCACACTTTGAATTTTCACAGCTTGTATCACTGGTGCCATGTCTCATTTGGGGCTGTGTAACAGTGCTCCACTCTAAGATTTCCCCCCAAAAGTATATATTTTTGGAAAGTAGACACCCCAGGCTTTCATTTTATGTATGGTTTCAATTTTTTTACGCAGCCATTTTACCACCAATCGCTCGTAAATCTTGACGTAAGTTAAAAAAACACCGTTTTTCACACTTGCACTTCAATGTTGATGTGAATTTCAAGCACAGGATAGGTGAAGATTTTTAAAAATGCATTGTTTAGTGTTCAGCTCCTTCTTCTGAGTACGGCAATACCCCATATGCATAGGTTATTCAAGGTTTGCGGGAGCTATGGGGCCCAAATTTTAACATGCGCGTTTCCAGTTTCACACTTTGAATTTCACAGCTTGTATCACTGGTGCCATGTCTCATTTGGGGCTGTGTAACAGTGCTCCACTCTAAGATTTCCCCCCAAAAGTATATATTTTTGGAAAGTAGACACCCCAGGCTTTCATTTTATGTATGGTTTCAATTTTTTTACGCAGCCATTTTACCACCAATCGCTCGTAAATCTTGACGTAAGTTAAAAAAACACAGTTTTTCACACTTGCACTTCAATGTTGATGTGAATTTCAAGCACAGGATAGGTGAAGATTTTTAAAAATGCATTGTTTAGTGTTCAGCTCCTTCTTCTGAGTACGGCAATACCCCATATGCATAGGTTATTCAAGGTTTGCGGGAGCTATGGGGCCCAAATTGGAACATGCGCGTTTCCAGTTTCACACTTTGAATTTTCACAGCTTGTATCACTGGTGCCATGTCTCATTTGGGGCTGTGTAACAGTGCTCCACTCTAAGATTTCCCCCCAAAAGTATATATTTTTGGAAAGTAGACACCCCAGGCTTTCATTTTATGTATGTTTTCAATTTTTTTACGCAGCCATTTTACCACCAATCGCTCGTAAATCTTGACGTAAGTTAAAAAAACACTGTTTTTCACACTTGCACTTCAATGTTGATGTGAATTTCAAGCACAGGATAGGTGAAGATTTTTAAAAATGCATTGTTTAGTGTTCAGCTCCTTCTTCTGACTACGGCAATACCCCATATGCATAGGTTATTCAAGGTTTGCGGGAGCTATGGGGCCCAAATTGGAACATGCGTGTTTCCAGTTTCACACTTTGAATTTTCACAGCTTGTATCACTGGTGCCATGTCTCATTTGGGGCTGTGTAACAGTGCTCCACTCTAAGATTTCCCCCCAAAAGTATATATTTTTGGAAAGTAGACACCCCAGGCTTTCATTTTATGTATGGTTTCAATTTTTTTACGCAGCCATTTTACCACCAATCGCTCGTAAATCTTGACGTAAGTTAAAAAAACACTGTTTTTCACACTTGCACTTCAATGTTGATGTGAATTTCAAGCACAGGATAGGTGAAGATTTTTAAAAATGCATTGTTTAGTGTTCAGCTCCTTCTTCTGAGTACGGCAATACCCCATATGCATAGGTTATTCAAGGTTTGCGGGAGCTATGGGGCCCAAATTGGAACATGCGCGTTTCCAGTTTCACACTTTGAATTTTCACAGCTTGTATCACTGGTGCCATGTCTCATTTGGGGCTGTGTAACAGTGCTCCACTCTAAGATTTCCCCCCAAAAGTATATATTTTTGGAAAGTAGACACCCCAGGCTTTCATTTTATGTATGGTTTCAATTTTTTTACGCAGCCATTTTACCACCAATCGCTCGTAAATCTTGACGTAAGTTAAAAAAACACAGTTTTTCACACTTGCACTTCAATGTTGATGTGAATTTCAAGCACAGGATAGGTGAAGATTTTTAAAAATGCATTGTTTAGTGTTCAGCTCCTTCTCCTGAGTACGGCAATACCCCATATGCATAGGTTATTCAAGGTTTGCGGGAGCTATGGGGCCCAAATTGGAACATGCGTGTTTCCAGTTTCACACTTTGAATTTTCACAGCTTGTATCACTGGTGCCATGTCTCATTTGGGGCTGTGTAACAGTGCTCCACTCTAAGATTTCCCCCCAAAAGTATATATTTTTGGAAAGTAGACACCCCAGGCTTTCATTTTATGTATGGTTTCAATTTTTTTACGCAGCCATTTTACCACCAATCGCTCGTAAATCTTGACGTAAGTTAAAAAAACACCGTTTTTCACACTTGCACTTCAATGTTGATGTGAATTTCAAGCACAGGATAGGTGAAGATTTTTAAAAATGCATTGTTTAGTGTTCAGCTCCTTCTTCTGAGTACGGCAATACCCCATATGCATAGGTTATTCAAGGTTTGGGAGAGCTACGGGGCCCAAATTGGAACATGTGCGTTTCCAGTTTCACACTTTGAATTTTCACAGCTTGCATCACTGGTGCCATGTCTCATTTGGGGCTGTGTAACAGTGCTCCACTCTAAGATTTCCCCCCAAAAGTATATATTTTTGGAAAGTAGACACCCCAGGCTTTCATTTTATGTATGTTTTCAATTTTTTTACGCAGCCATTTTACCACCAATCGCTCGTAAATCTTGACGTAAGTTAAAAAAACACTGTTTTTCACACTTGCACTTCAATGTTGATGTGAATTTCAAGCACAGGATAGGTGAAGATTTTTAAAAATGCATTGTTTAGTGTTCAGCTTCTTCTTCTGAGTACGGCAATACCCCATATGCATAGGTTATTCAAGGTTTGCGGGAGCTATGGGGCCCAAATTGGAACATGCGTCTTTCCAGTTTCACACTTTGAATTTTCACAGCTTGTATCACTGGTGCCATGTCTCATTTGGGGCTGTGTAACAGTGCTCCACTCTAAGATTTCCCCCCAAAAGTATATATTTTTGGAAAGTAGACACCCCAGGCTTTCATTTTATGTATGGTTTCAATTTTTTTACGCAGCCATTTTACCACCAATCGCTCGTAAATCTTGACGTAAGTTAAAAAAACACCGTTTTTCACACTTGCACTTCAATGTTGATGTGAATTTCAAGCACAGGATAGGTGAAGATTTTTAAAAATGCATTGTTTAGTGTTCAGCTCCTTCTTCTGAGTACGGCAATACCCCATATGCATAGGTTATTCAAGGTTTGCGGGAGCTATGGGGCCCAAATTTTAACATGCGCGTTTCCAGTTTCACACTTTGAATTTCACAGCTTGTATCACTGGTGCCATGTCTCATTTGGGGCTGTGTAACAGTGCTCCACTCTAAGATTTCCCCCCAAAAGTATATATTTTTGGAAAGTAGACACCCCAGGCTTTCATTTTATGTATGGTTTCAATTTTTTTACGCAGCCATTTTACCACCAATCGCTCGTAAATCTTGACGTAAGTTAAAAAAACACAGTTTTTCACACTTGCACTTCAATGTTGATGTGAATTTCAAGCACAGGATAGGTGAAGATTTTTAAAAATGCATTGTTTAGTGTTCAGCTCCTTCTTCTGAGTACGGCAATACCCCATATGCATAGGTTATTCAAGGTTTGCGGGAGCTATGGGGCCCAAATTGGAACATGCGCGTTTCCAGTTTCACACTTTGAATTTTCACAGCTTGTATCACTGGTGCCATGTCTCATTTGGGGCTGTGTAACAGTGCTCCACTCTAAGATTTCCCCCCAAAAGTATATATTTTTGGAAAGTAGACACCCCAGGCTTTCATTTTATGTATGTTTTCAATTTTTTTACGCAGCCATTTTACCACCAATCGCTCGTAAATCTTGACGTAAGTTAAAAAAACACTGTTTTTCACACTTGCACTTCAATGTTGATGTGAATTTCAAGCACAGGATAGGTGAAGATTTTTAAAAATGCATTGTTTAGTGTTCAGCTCCTTCTTCTGAGTACGGCAATACCCCATATGCATAGGTTATTCAAGGTTTGCGGGAGCTATGGGGCCCAAATTGGAACATGCGTGTTTCCAGTTTCACACTTTGAATTTTCACAGCTTGTATCACTGGTGCCATGTCTCATTTGGGGCTGTGTAACAGTGCTCCACTCTAAGATTTCCCCCCAAAAGTATATATTTTTGGAAAGTAGACACCCCAGGCTTTCATTTTATGTATGGTTTCAATTTTTTTACGCAGCCATTTTACCACCAATCGCTCGTAAATCTTGACGTAAGTTAAAAAAACACCGTTTTTCACACTTGCACTTCAATGTTGATGTGAATTTCAAGCACAGGATAGGTGAAGATTTTTAAAAATGCATTGTTTAGTGTTCAGCTCCTTCTTCTGAGTACGGCAATACCCCATATGCATAGGTTATTCAAGGTTTGCGGGAGCTATGGGGCCCAAATTGGAACATGCGCGTTTCCAGTTTCACACTTTGAATTTCACAGCTTGTATCACTGGTGCCATGTCTCATTTGGGGCTGTGTAACAGTGCTCCACTCTAAGATTTCCCCCCAAAAGTATATATTTTTGGAAAGTAGACACCCCAGGCTTTCATTTTATGTATGGTTTCAATTTTTTTACGCAGCCATTTTACCACCAATCGCTCGTAAATCTTGACGTAAGTTAAAAAAACACAGTTTTTCACACTTGCACTTCAATGTTGATGTGAATTTCAAGCACAGGATAGGTGAAGATTTTTAAAAATGCATTGTTTAGTGTTCAGCTCCTTCTTCTGAGTACGGCAATACCCCATATGCATAGGTTATTCAAGGTTTGCGGGAGCTATGGGGCCCAAATTGGAACATGCGCGTTTCCAGTTTCACACTTTGAATTTTCACAGCTTGTATCACTGGTGCCATGTCTCATTTGGGGCTGTGTAACAGTGCTCCACTCTAAGATTTCCCCCCAAAAGTATATATTTTTGGAAAGTAGACACCCCAGGCTTTCATTTTATGTATGTTTTCAATTTTTTTACGCAGCCATTTTACCACCAATCGCTCATAAATCTTGACGTAAGTTAAAAAAACACCGTTTTTCACACTTGCACTTCAATGTTGATGTGAATTTCAAGCACAGGATAGGTGAAGATTTTTAAAAATGCATTGTTTAGTGTTCAGCTCCTTCTTCTGAGTACGGCAATACCCCATATGCATAGGTTATTCAAGGTTTGCGGGAGCTATGGGGCCCAAATTTTAACATGCGCGTTTCCAGTTTCACACTTTGAATTTCACAGCTTGTATCACTGGTGCCATGTCTCATTTGGGGCTGTGTAACAGTGCTCCACTCTAAGATTTCCCCCCAAAAGTATATATTTTTGGAAAGTAGACACCCCAGGCTTTCATTTTATGTATGGTTTCAATTTTTTTACGCAGCCATTTTACCACCAATCGCTCGTAAATCTTGACGTAAGTTAAAAAAACACAGTTTTTCACACTTGCACTTCAATGTTGATGTGAATTTCAAGCACAGGATAGGTGAAGATTTTTAAAAATGCATTGTTTAGTGTTCAGCTCCTTCTTCTGAGTACGGCAATACCCCATATGCATAGGTTATTCAAGGTTTGCGGGAGCTATGGGGCCCAAATTGGAACATGCGCGTTTCCAGTTTCACACTTTGAATTTTCACAGCTTGTATCACTGGTGCCATGTCTCATTTGGGGCTGTGTAACAGTGCTCCACTCTAAGATTTCCCCCCAAAAGTATATATTTTTGGAAAGTAGACACCCCAGGCTTTCATTTTATGTATGTTTTAAATTTTTTTACGCAGCCATTTTACCACCAATCGCTCGTAAATCTTGACGTAAGTTAAAAAAACACTGTTTTTCACACTTGCACTTCAATGTTGATGTGAATTTCAAGCACAGGATAGGTGAAGATTTTTAAAAATGCATTGTTTAGTGTTCAGCTCCTTCTTCTGAGTACGGCAATACCCCATATGCATAGGTTATTCAAGGTTTGCGGGAGCTATGGGGCCCAAATTGGAACATGCGTGTTTCCAGTTTCACACTTTGAATTTTCACAGCTTGTATCACTGGTGCCATGTCTCATTTGGGGCTGTGTAACAGTGCTCCACTCTAAGATTTCCCCCCAAAAGTATATATTTTTGGAAAGTAGACACCCCAGGCTTTCATTTTATGTATGGTTTCAATTTTTTTACGCAGCCATTTTACCACCAATCGCTCGTAAATCTTGACGTAAGTTAAAAAAACACCGTTTTTCACACTTGCACTTCAATGTTGATGTGAATTTCAAGCACAGGATAGGTGAAGATTTTTAAAAATGCATTGTTTAGTGTTCAGCTCCTTCTTCTGAGTACGGCAATACCCCATATGCATAGGTTATTCAAGGTTTGCGGGAGCTATGGGGCCCAAATTGGAACATGCGCGTTTCCAGTTTCACACTTTGAATTTCACAGCTTGTATCACTGGTGCCATGTCTCATTTGGGGCTGTGTAACAGTGCTCCACTCTAAGATTTCCCCCCAAAAGTATATATTTTTGGAAAGTAGACACCCCAGGCTTTCATTTTATGTATGGTTTCAATTTTTTTACGCAGCCATTTTACCACCAATCGCTCGTAAATCTTGACGTAAGTTAAAAAAACACAGTTTTTCACACTTGCACTTCAATGTTGATGTGAATTTCAAGCACAGGATAGGTGAAGATTTTTAAAAATGCATTGTTTAGTGTTCAGCTCCTTCTTCTGAGTACGGCAATACCCCATATGCATAGGTTATTCAAGGTTTGCGGGAGCTATGGGGCCCAAATTGGAACATGCGCGTTTCCAGTTTCACACTTTGAATTTTCACAGCTTGTATCACTGGTGCCATGTCTCATTTGGGGCTGTGTAACAGTGCTCCACTCTAAGATTTCCCCCCAAAAGTATATATTTTTGGAAAGTAGACACCCCAGGCTTTCATTTTATGTATGTTTTCAATTTTTTTACGCAGCCATTTTACCACCAATCGCTCATAAATCTTGACGTAAGTTAAAAAAACACCGTTTTTCACACTTGCACTTCAATGTTGATGTGAATTTCAAGCACAGGATAGGTGAAGATTTTTAAAAATGCATTGTTTAGTGTTCAGCTCCTTCTTCTGAGTACGGCAATACCCCATATGCATAGGTTATTCAAGGTTTGCGGGAGCTATGGGGCCCAAATTTTAACATGCGCGTTTCCAGTTTCACACTTTGAATTTCACAGCTTGTATCACTGGTGCCATGTCTCATTTGGGGCTGTGTAACAGTGCTCCACTCTAAGATTTCCCCCCAAAAGTATATATTTTTGGAAAGTAGACACCCCAGGCTTTCATTTTATGTATGGTTTCAATTTTTTTACGCAGCCATTTTACCACCAATCGCTCGTAAATCTTGACGTAAGTTAAAAAAACACAGTTTTTCACACTTGCACTTCAATGTTGATGTGAATTTCAAGCACAGGATAGGTGAAGATTTTTAAAAATGCATTGTTTAGTGTTCAGCTCCTTCTTCTGAGTACGGCAATACCCCATATGCATAGGTTATTCAAGGTTTGCGGGAGCTATGGGGCCCAAATTGGAACATGCGCGTTTCCAGTTTCACACTTTGAATTTTCACAGCTTGTATCACTGGTGCCATGTCTCATTTGGGGCTGTGTAACAGTGCTCCACTCTAAGATTTCCCCCCAAAAGTATATATTTTTGGAAAGTAGACACCCCAGGCTTTCATTTTATGTATGTTTTAAATTTTTTTACGCAGCCATTTTACCACCAATCGCTCGTAAATCTTGACGTAAGTTAAAAAAACACTGTTTTTCACACTTGCACTTCAATGTTGATGTGAATTTCAAGCACAGGATAGGTGAAGATTTTTAAAAATGCATTGTTTAGTGTTCAGCTCCTTCTTCTGAGTACGGCAATACCCCATATGCATAGGTTATTCAAGGTTTGCGGGAGCTATGGGGCCCAAATTGGAACATGCGTGTTTCCAGTTTCACACTTTGAATTTTCACAGCTTGTATCACTGGTGCCATGTCTCATTTGGGGCTGTGTAACAGTGCTCCACTCTAAGATTTCCCCCCAAAAGTATATATTTTTGGAAAGTAGACACCCCAGGCTTTCATTTTATGTATGGTTTCAATTTTTTTACGCAGCCATTTTACCACCAATCGCTCGTAAATCTTGACGTAAGTTAAAAAAACACCGTTTTTCACACTTGCACTTCAATGTTGATGTGAATTTCAAGCACAGGATAGGTGAAGATTTTTAAAAATGCATTGTTTAGTGTTCAGCTCCTTCTTCTGAGTACGGCAATACCCCATATGCATAGGTTATTCAAGGTTTGCGGGAGCTATGGGGCCCAAATTGGAACATGCGCGTTTCCAGTTTCACACTTTGAATTTCACAGCTTGTATCACTGGTGCCATGTCTCATTTGGGGCTGTGTAACAGTGCTCCACTCTAAGATTTCCCCCCAAAAGTATATATTTTTGGAAAGTAGACACCCCAGGCTTTCATTTTATGTATGGTTTCAATTTTTTTACGCAGCCATTTTACCACCAATCGCTCGTAAATCTTGACGTAAGTTAAAAAAACACAGTTTTTCACACTTGCACTTCAATGTTGATGTGAATTTCAAGCACAGGATAGGTGAAGATTTTTAAAAATGCATTGTTTAGTGTTCAGCTCCTTCTTCTGAGTACGGCAATACCCCATATGCATAGGTTATTCAAGGTTTGCGGGAGCTATGGGGCCCAAATTGGAACATGCGCGTTTCCAGTTTCACACTTTGAATTTTCACAGCTTGTATCACTGGTGCCATGTCTCATTTGGGGCTGTGTAACAGTGCTCCACTCTAAGATTTCCCCCCAAAAGTATATATTTTTGGAAAGTAGACACCCCAGGCTTTCATTTTATGTATGTTTTAAATTTTTTTACGCAGCCATTTTACCACCAATCGCTCGTAAATCTTGACGTAAGTTAAAAAAACACTGTTTTTCACACTTGCACTTCAATGTTGATGTGAATTTCAAGCACAGGATAGGTGAAGATTTTTAAAAATGCATTGTTTAGTGTTCAGCTCCTTCTTCTGAGTACGGCAATACCCCATATGCATAGGTTATTCAAGGTTTGCGGGAGCTATGGGGCCCAAATTGGAACATGCGTGTTTCCAGTTTCACACTTTGAATTTTCACAGCTTGTATCACTGGTGCCATGTCTCATTTGGGGCTGTGTAACAGTGCTCCACTCTAAGATTTCCCCCCAAAAGTATATATTTTTGGAAAGTAGACACCCCAGGCTTTCATTTTATGTATGGTTTCAATTTTTTTACGCAGCCATTTTACCACCAATCGCTCGTAAATCTTGACGTAAGTTAAAAAAACACCGTTTTTCACACTTGCACTTCAATGTTGATGTGAATTTCAAGCACAGGATAGGTGAAGATTTTTAAAAATGCATTGTTTAGTGTTCAGCTCCTTCTTCTGAGTACGGCAATACCCCATATGCATAGGTTATTCAAGGTTTGCGGGAGCTATGGGGCCCAAATTGGAACATGCGCGTTTCCAGTTTCACACTTTGAATTTCACAGCTTGTATCACTGGTGCCATGTCTCATTTGGGGCTGTGTAACAGTGCTCCACTCTAAGATTTCCCCCCAAAAGTATATATTTTTGGAAAGTAGACACCCCAGGCTTTCATTTTATGTATGGTTTCAATTTTTTTACGCAGCCATTTTACCACCAATCGCTCGTAAATCTTGACGTAAGTTAAAAAAACACAGTTTTTCACACTTGCACTTCAATGTTGATGTGAATTTCAAGCACAGGATAGGTGAAGATTTTTAAAAATGCATTGTTTAGTGTTCAGCTCCTTCTTCTGAGTACGGCAATACCCCATATGCATAGGTTATTCAAGGTTTGCGGGAGCTATGGGGCCCAAATTGGAACATGCGCGTTTCCAGTTTCACACTTTGAATTTTCACAGCTTGTATCACTGGTGCCATGTCTCATTTGGGGCTGTGTAACAGTGCTCCACTCTAAGATTTCCCCCCAAAAGTATATATTTTTGGAAAGTAGACACCCCATGCTTTCATTTTATGTATGTTTTCAATTTTTTTACGCAGCCATTTTACCACCAATCGCTCATAAATCTTGACGTAAGTTAAAAAAACACCGTTTTTCACACTTGCACTTCAATGTTGATGTGAATTTCAAGCACAGGATAGGTGAAGATTTTTAAAAGTGCATTGTTTAGTGTTCAGCTCCTTCTTCTGAGTACGGCAATACCCCATATGCATAGGTTATTCAAGGTTTGCGGGAGCTATGGGGCCCAAATTGGAACATGCGCGTTTCCAGTTTCACACTTTGAATTTTCACAGCTTGTATCACTGGTGCCATGTCTCATTTGGGGCTGTGTAACAGTGCTCCACTCTAAGATTTCCCCCCAAAAGTATATATTTTTGGAACGTAGACACCCCAGGCTTTCATTTTATGTATGGTTTCAATTTTTTTACGCAGCCATTTTACCACCAATCGCTCGTAAATCTTGACGTAAGTTAAAAAAACACCGTTTTTCACACTTGCACTTCAATGTTGATGTGAATTTCAAGCACAGGATAGGTGAAGATTTTTAAAAATGCATTGTTTAGTGTTCAGCTCCTTCTTCTGAGTACGGCAATACCCCATATGCATAGGTTATTCAAGGTTTGCGGGAGCTATGGGGCCCAAATTGGAACATGCGCGTTTCCAGTTTCACACTTTGAATTTTCACAGCTTGTATCACTGGTGCCATGTCTCATTTGGGGCTGTGTAACAGTGCTCCACTCTAAGATTTCCCCCCAAAAGTATATATTTTTGAAAAGTAGACACCCCAGGCTTTCATTTTATGTATGTTTTCAATTTTTTTACGCAGCCATTTTACCACCAATCGCTTGTAAATCTTGACGTAAGTTAAAAAAACAGCGTTTTTCACACTTGCACTTCAATGTTGATGTGAATTTCAAGCACATGATAGGTGAAGATTTTTAAAAATGCATTGCTTAGTGTTCAGCTCCTTCTTCTGAGTACAGAAATACCCCATATGTATAGGTTTCTCAAGGTTTGGGAGAGCTACGGGGCCCAAATTGGAACATGTGCGTTTCCAGTTTCACACTTTGAATTTTCACAGCTTGTATCACTGGTGCCATGTCTCATTTGGGGCTGTGTAACAGTGCTCCACTCTAAGATTTCCCCCCAAAAGTATATATTTTTGGAAAGTAGACACCCCAGGCTTTCATTTTATGTATGTTTTCAATTTTTTTACGCAGCCATTTTACCACCAATCGCTCGTAAATCTTGACGTAAGTTAAAAAAAACACAGTTTTTCACACTTCACTTCAATGTTGATGTGAATTTCAAGCACAGGATAGGTTAAGATTTTTAAAAATGCATTGTTTAGTGTTCAGCTCCTTCTTCTGAGTACGGAAATACCCCATATGTATAGGTTTCTCAAGGTTTGGGAGAGCTATGGGGCCCAAATTGGAATATGCGCGTTTCCAGTTTCACACTTTGAATTTTCACAGCTTGTATCACTGGTGCCATGTCTCATTTGGGGCTGTGTAACAGTGCTCCACTCTAAGATTTCTCCCCAAAAGTATATATTTTTGGAAAGTAGACACCCCAGGCTTTCATTTTATGTATGTTTTCAATTTTTTTACGCAGCCATTTTACCACCAATCGCTCGTAAATCTTGACGTAAGTTAAAAAAACACTGTTTTTCACACTTACACTTCAATGTTGATGTGAATTTCAAGCACAGGATAGGTGAAGATTTTTAAAAATGCATTGTTTAGTGTTCAGCTCCTTCTTCTGAGTACGGCAATACCCCATATGCATAGGTTATTCAAGGTTTGCGGGAGCTATGGGGCCCAAATTGGAACATGCGCGTTTCCAGTTTCACACTTTGAATTTTCACAGCTTGTATCACTGGTGCCATGTCTCATTTGGGGCTGTGTAACAGTGCTCCACTCTAAGATTTCCCCCCAAAAGTATATATTTTTGGAAAGTAGACACCCCAGGCTTTCATTTTATGTATGGTTTCAATTTTTTTACGCAGCCATTTTACCACCAATCGCTCGTAAATCTTGACGTAAGTTAAAAAAACACCGTTTTTCACACTTGCACTTCAATGTTGATGTGAATTTAAAGCACAGGATAGGTGAAGATTTTTAAAAATGCATTGTTTAGTGTTCAGCTCCTTCTTCTGAGTACGGCAATACCCCATATGCATAGGTTATTCAAGGTTTGCGGGAGCTATGGGGCCCAAATTGGAACATGCGCGTTTCCAGTTTCACACTTTGAATTTTCACAGCTTGTATCACTGGTGCCATGTCTCATTTGGGGCTGTGTAACAGTGCTCCACTCTAAGATTTCCCCACAAAAGTATATATTTTTGGAAAGTAGACACCCCAGGCTTTCATTTTATGTATGTTTTCAATTTTTTTACGCAGCCATTTTACCACCAATCGCTCGTAAATCTTGACGTAAGTTAAAAAAACAGCGTTTTTCACACTTGCACTTCAATGTTGATGTGAATTTCAAGCACATGATAGGTGAAGATTTTTAAAAATGCATTGCTTAGTGTTCAGCTCCTTCTTCTGAGTACGGAAATTCCCCATATGTATAGGTTTCTCAAGGTTTGGGAGAGCTACGGGGCCCAAATTGGAACATGCGCGTTTCCAGTTTCACACTTTGAATATTCACAGCTTGTATCACTGGTGCCATGTCTCATTTGGGGCTGTGTAACAGTGCTCCACTCTAAGATTTCCCCCCAAAAGTATATATTTTTGGAAAGTAGACACCCCAGGCTTTCATTTTATGTATATTTTCAATTTTTTTACGCAGCCATTTTACCACCAATCGCTCGTAAATCTTGACGTAAGTTAAAAAAAACACAGTTTTTCACACTTCACTTCAATGTTGATGTGAATTTCAAGCACAGGATAGGTTAAGATTTTTAAAAATGCATTGTTTAGTGTTCAGCTCCTTCTTCTGAGTACGGCAATACCCCATATGTATAGGTTTCTCAAGGTTTGGGAGAGCTATGGGGCCCAAATTGGAACATGCGCGTTTCCAGTTTCACACTTTGAATTTTCACAGCTTGTATCACTGGTGCCATGTCTCATTTGGGGCTGTGTAACAGTGCTCCACTCTAAGATTTCCCCCCAAAAGTATATATTTTTGGAAAGTAGACACCCCAGGCTTTCATTTTATGTATGTTTTCAATTTTTTTACGCAGCCATTTTACCACCAATCGCTCGTAAATCTTGACGTAAGTTAAAAAAACAGCGTTTTTCACACTTGCACTTCAATGTTGATGTGAATTTCAAGCACATGATAGGTGAAGATTTTTAAAAATGCATTGTTTAGTGTTCAGCTCCTTCTTCTGAGTACGGCAATACCCCATATGCATAGGTTATTCAAGGTTTGCGGGAGCTATGGGGCCCAAATTTTAACATGCGCGTTTCCAGTTTCACACTTTGAATTTCACAGCTTGTATCACTGGTGCCATGTCTCATTTGGGGCTGTGTAACAGTGCTCCACTCTAAGATTTCCCCCCAAAAGTATATATTTTTGGAAAGTAGACACCCCAGGCTTTCATTTTATGTATGGTTTCAATTTTTTTACGCAGCCATTTTACCACCAATCGCTCGTAAATCTTGACGTAAGTTAAAAAAACACAGTTTTTCACACTTGCACTTCAATGTTGATGTGAATTTCAAGCACAGGATAGGTGAAGATTTTTAAAAATGCATTGTTTAGTGTTCAGCTCCTTCTTCTGAGTACGGCAATACCCCATATGCATAGGTTATTCAAGGTTTGGGAGAGCTACGGGGCCCAAATTGGAACATGTGCGTTTCCAGTTTCACACTTTGAATTTTCACAGCTTGCATCACTGGTGCCATGTCTCATTTGGGGCTGTGTAACAGTGCTCCACTCTAAGATTTCCCCCCAAAAGTATATATTTTTGGAAAGTAGACACCCCAGGCTTTCATTTTATGTATGTTTTCAATTTTTTTACGCAGCCATTTTACCACCAATCGCTCGTAAATCTTGACGTAAGTTAAAAAAACACTGTTTTTCACACTTGCACTTCAATGTTGATGTGAATTTCAAGCACAGGATAGGTGAAGATTTTTAAAAATGCATTGTTTAGTGTTCAGCTCCTTCTTCTGAGTACGGCAATACCCCATATGCATAGGTTATTCAAGGTTTGCGGGAGCTATGGGGCCCAAATTGGAACATGCGTGTTTCCAGTTTCACACTTTGAATTTTCACAGCTTGTATCACTGGTGCCATGTCTCATTTGGGGCTGTGTAACAGTGCTCCACTCTAAGATTTCCCCCCAAAAGTATATATTTTTGGAAAGTAGACACCCCAGGCTTTCATTTTATGTATGGTTTCAATTTTTTTACGCAGCCATTTTACCACCAATCGCTCGTAAATCTTGACGTAAGTTAAAAAAACACCGTTTTTCACACTTGCACTTCAATGTTGATGTGAATTTCAAGCACAGGATAGGTGAAGATTTTAAAAAATGCATTGTTTAGTGTTCAGCTCCTTCTTCTGAGTACGGCAATACCCCATATGCATAGGTTATTCAAGGTTTGCGGGAGCTATGGGGCCCAAATTGGAACATGCGCGTTTCCAGTTTCACACTTTGAATTTCACAGCTTGTATCACTGGTGCCATGTCTCATTTGGGGCTGTGTAACAGTGCTCCACTCTAAGATTTCCCCACAAAAGTATATATTTTTGGAAAGTAGACACCCCAGGCTTTCATTTTATGTATGGTTTCAATTTTTTTACGCAGCCATTTTACCACCAATCGCTCGTAAATCTTGACGTAAGTTAAAAAAACACAGTTTTTCACACTTGCACTTCAATGTTGATGTGAATTTCAAGCACAGGATAGGTGAAGATTTTTAAAAATGCATTGTTTAGTGTTCAGCTCCTTCTTCTGAGTACGGCAATACCCCATATGCATAGGTTATTCAAGGTTTGCGGGAGCTATGGGGCCCAAATTGGAACATGTGCGTTTCCAGTTTCACACTTTGAATTTTCACAGCTTGTATCACTGGTGCCATGTCTCATTTGGGGCTGTGTAACAGTGCTCCACTCTAAGATTTCCCCCCAAAAGTATATATTTTTGGAAAGTAGACACCCCAGGCTTTCATTTTATGTATGTTTTCAATTTTTTTACGCAGCCATTTTACCACCAATCGCTCGTAAATCTTGACGTAAGTTAAAAAAACACTGTTTTTCACACTTGCACTTCAATGTTGATGTGAATTTCAAGCACAGGATAGGTGAAGATTTTTAAAAATGCATTGTTTAGTGTTCAGCTCCTTCTTCTGAGTACGGCAATACCCCATATGCATAGGTTATTCAAGGTTTGCGGGAGCTATGGGGCCCAAATTGGAACATGCGTGTTTCCAGTTTCACACTTTGAATTTTCACAGCTTGTATCACTGGTGCCATGTCTCATTTGGGGCTGTGTAACAGTGCTCCACTCTAAGATTTCCCCCCAAAAGTATATATTTTTGGAAAGTAGACACCCCAGGCTTTCATTTTATGTATGGTTTCAATTTTTTTACGCAGCCATTTTACCACCAATCGCTCGTAAATCTTGACGTAAGTTAAAAAAACACCGTTTTTCACACTTGCACTTCAATGTTGATGTGAATTTCAAGCACAGGATAGGTGAAGATTTTTAAAAATGCATTGTTTAGTGTTCAGCTCCTTCTTCTGAGTACGGCAATACCCCATATGCATAGGTTATTCAAGGTTTGCGGGAGCTATGGGGCCCAAATTGGAACATGCGCGTTTCCAGTTTCACACTTTGAATTTCACAGCTTGTATCACTGGTGCCATGTCTCATTTGGGGCTGTGTAACAGTGCTCCACTCTAAGATTTCCCCCCAAAAGTATATATTTTTGGAAAGTAGACACCCCAGGCTTTCATTTTATGTATGGTTTCAATTTTTTTACGCAGCCATTTTACCACCAATCGCTCGTAAATCTTGACGTAAGTTAAAAAAACACAGTTTTTCACACTTGCACTTCAATGTTGATGTGAATTTCAAGCACAGGATAGGTGAAGATTTTTAAAAATGCATTGTTTAGTGTTCAGCTCCTTCTTCTGAGTACGGCAATACCCCTTATGCATAGGTTATTCAAGGTTTGCGGGAGCTATGGGGCCCAAATTTTAACATGCGCGTTTCCAGTTTCACACTTTGAATTTCACAGCTTGTATCACTGGTGCCATGTCTCATTTGGGGCTGTGTAACAGTGCTCCACTCTAAGATTTCCCCCCAAAAGTATATATTTTTGGAAAGTAGACACCCCAGGCTTTCATTTTATGTATGGTTTCAATTTTTTTACGCAGCCATTTTACCACCAATCGCTCGTAAATCTTGACGTAAGTTAAAAAAACACCGTTTTTCACACTTGCACTTCAATGTTGATGTGAATTTCAAGCACAGGATAGGTGAAGATTTTTAAAAATGCATTGTTTAGTGTTCAGCTCCTTCTTCTGAGTACGGCAATACCCCATATGCATAGGTTATTCAAGGTTTGCGGGAGCTATGGGGCCCAAATTGGAACATGCGCGTTTCCAGTTTCACACTCTGAATTTTCACAGCTTGTATCACTGGTGCCATGTCTCATTTGGGGCTGTGTAACAGTGCTCCACTCTAAGATTTCCCCCCAAAAGTATATATTTTTGGAAAGTAGACTCCCCAGGCTTTCATTTTATGTATGTTTTCAATTTTTTTACGCAGCCATTTTACCACCAATCGCTCGTAAATCTTGACGTAAGTTAAAAAAACACTGTTTTTCACACTTGCACTTCAATGTTGATGTGAATTTCAAGCACAGGATAGGTGAAGATTTTTAAAAATGCATTGTTTAGTGTTCAGCTCCTTCTTCTGAGTACGGCAATACCCCATATGCATAGGTTATTCAAGGTTTGCGGGAGCTATGGGGCCCAAATTGGAACATGCGTGTTTCCAGTTTCACACTTTGAATTTTCACAGCTTGTATCACTGGTGCCATGTCTCATTTGGGGCTGTGTAACAGTGCTCCACTCTAAGATTTCCCCCCAAAAGTATATATTTTTGGAAAGTAGACACCCCAGGCTTTCATTTTATGTATGGTTTCAATTTTTTTACGCAGCCATTTTACCACCAATCGCTCGTAAATCTTGACGTAAGTTAAAAAAACAACGTTTTTCACACTTGCACTTCAATGTTGATGTGAATTTCAAGCACAGGATAGGTGAAGATTTTTAAAAATGCATTGTTTAGTGTTCAGCTCCTTCTTCTGAGTACGGCAATACCCCATATGCATAGGTTATTCAAGGTTTGCGGGAGCTATGGGGCCCAAATTGGAACATGCGCGTTTCCAGTTTCACACTTTGAATTTCACAGCTTGTATCACTGGTGCCATGTCTCATTTGGGGCTGTGTAACAGTGCTCCACTCTAAGATTTCCCCCCAAAAGTATATATTTTTGGAAAGTAGACACCCCAGGCTTTCATTTTATGTATGGTTTCAATTTTTTTACGCAGCCATTTTACCACCAATCGCTCGTAAATCTTGACGTAAGTTAAAAAAACACAGTTTTTCACACTTGCACTTCAATGTTGATGTGAATTTCAAGCACAGGATAGGTGAAGATTTTTAAAAATGCATTGTTTAGTGTTCAGCTCCTTCTTCTGAGTACGGCAATACCCCATATGCATAGGTTATTCAAGGTTTGCGGGAGCTATGGGGCCCAAATTGGAACATGCGCGTTTCCAGTTTCACACTTTGAATTTTCACAGCTTGTATCACTGGTGCCATGTCTCATTTGGGGCTGTGTAACAGTGCTCCACTCTAAGATTTCCCCCCAAAAGTATATATTTTTGGAAAGTAGACACCCCAGGCTTTCATTTTATGTATGTTTTCAATTTTTTTACGCAGCCATTTTACCACCAATCGCTCATAAATCTTGACGTAAGTTAAAAAAACACCGTTTTTCACACTTGCACTTCAATGTTGATGTGAATTTCAAGCACAGGATAGGTGAAGATTTTTAAAAATGCATTGTTTAGTGTTCAGCTCCTTCTTCTGAGTACGGCAATACCCCATATGCATAGGTTATTCAAGGTTTGCGGGAGCTATGGGGCCCAAATTGGAACATGCGCGTTTCCAGTTTCACACTTTGAATTTTCACAGCTTGTATCACTGGTGCCATGTCTCATTTGGGGCTGTGTAACAGTGCTCCACTCTAAGATTTCCCCCCAAAAGTATATATTTTTGGAAAGTAGACACCCCAGGCTTTCATTTTATGTATGGTTTCAATTTTTTTACGCAGCCATTTTACCACCAATCGCTCGTAAATCTTGACGTAAGTTAAAAAAACACCGTTTTTCACACTTGCACTTCAATGTTGATGTGAATTTCAAGCACAGGATAGGTGAAGATTTTTAAAAATGCATTGTTTAGTGTTCAGCTCCTTCTTCTGAGTACGGCAATACCCCATATGCATAGGTTATTCAAGGTTTGCGGGAGCTATGGGGCCCAAATTGGAACATGCGCGTTTCCAGTTTCACACTTTGAATTTTCACAGCTTGTATCACTGGTGCCATGTCTCATTTGGGGCTGTGTAACAGTGCTCCACTCTAAGATTTCCCCCCAAAAGTATATATTTTTGAAAAGTAGACACCCCAGGCTTTCATTTTATGTATGTTTTCAATTTTTTTACGCAGCCATTTTACCACCAATCGCTCGTAAATCTTGACGTAAGTTAAAAAAACAGCGTTTTTCACACTTGCACTTCAATGTTGATGTGAATTTCAAGCACATGATAGGTGAAGATTTTTAAAAATGCATTGCTTAGTGTTCAGCTCCTTCTTCTGAGTACAGAAATACCCCATATGTATAGGTTTCTCAAGGTTTGGGAGAGCTACGGGGCCCAAATTGGAACATGTGCGTTTCCAGTTTCACACTTTGAATTTTCACAGCTTGTATCACTGGTGCCATGTCTCATTTGGGGCTGTGTAACAGTGCTCCACTCTAAGATTTCCCCCCAAAAGTATATATTTTTGGAAAGTAGACACCCCAGGCTTTCATTTTATGTATGTTTTCAATTTTTTTACGCAGCCATTTTACCACCAATCGCTCGTAAATCTTGACGTAAGTTAAAAAAAACACAGTTTTTCACACTTCACTTCAATGTTGATGTGAATTTCAAGCACAGGATAGGTTAAGATTTTTAAAAATGCATTGTTTAGTGTTCAGCTCCTTCTTCTGAGTACGGAAATACCCCATATGTATAGGTTTCTCAAGGTTTGGGAGAGCTATGGGGCCCAAATTGGAACATGCGCGTTTCCAGTTTCACACTTTGAATTTTCACAGATTGTATCACTGGTGCCATGTCTCATTTGGGGCTGTGTAACAGTGCTCCACTCTAAGATTTCTCCCCAAAAGTATATATTTTTGGAAAGTAGACACCCCAGGCTTTCATTTTATGTATGTTTTCAATTTTTTTACGCAGCCATTTTACCACCAATCGCTCGTAAATCTTGACGTAAGTTAAAAAAACACTGTTTTTCACACTTACACTTCAATGTTGATGTGAATTTCAAGCACAGGATAGGTGAAGATTTTTAAAAATGCATTGTTTAGTGTTCAGCTCCTTCTTCTGAGTACGGCAATACCCCATATGCATAGGTTATTCAAGGTTTGCGGGAGCTATGGGGCCCAAATTGGAACATGCGCGTTCCCAGTTTCACACTTTGAATTTTCACAGCTTGTATCACTGGTGCCATGTCTCATTTGGGGCTGTGTAACAGTGCTCCACTCTAAGATTTCCCCACAAAAGTATATATTTTTGGAAAGTAGACACCCCAGGCTTTCATTTTATGTATGGTTTCAATTTTTTTACGCAGCCATTTTACCACCAATCGCTCGTAAATCTTGACGTAAGTTAAAAAAACACCGTTTTTCACACTTGCACTTCAATGTTGATGTGAATTTAAAGCACAGGATAGGTGAAGATTTTTAAAAATGCATTGTTTAGTGTTCAGCTCCTTCTTCTGAGTACGGCAATACCCCATATGCATAGGTTATTCAAGGTTTGCGGGAGCTATGGGGCCCAAATTGGAACATGCGCGTTTCCAGTTTCACACTTTGAATTTTCACAGCTTGTATCACTGGTGCCATGTCTCATTTGGGGCTGTGTAACAGTGCTCCACTCTAAGATTTCCCCACAAAAGTATATATTTTTGGAAAGTAGACACCCCAGGCTTTCATTTTATGTATGTTTTCAATTTTTTTACGCAGCCATTTTACCACCAATCGCTCGTAAATCTTGACGTAAGTTAAAAAAACAGCGTTTTTCACACTTGCACTTCAATGTTGATGTGAATTTCAAGCACATGATAGGTGAAGATTTTTAAAAATGCATTGCTTAGTGTTCAGCTCCTTCTTCTGAGTACGGAAATACCCCATATGTATAGGTTTCTCAAGGTTTGGGAGAGCTACGGGGCCCAAATTGGAACATGCGCGTTTCCAGTTTCACACTTTGAATTTTCACAGCTTGTATCACTGGTGCCATGTCTCATTTGGGGCTGTGTAACAGTGCTCCACTCTAAGATTTCCCCCCAAAAGTATATATTTTTGGAAAGTAGACACCCCAGGCTTTCATTTTATGTATATTTTCAATTTTTTTACGCAGCCATTTTACCACCAATCGCTCGTAAATCTTGACGTAAGTTAAAAAAAACACAGTTTTTCACACTTCACTTCAATGTTGATGTGAATTTCAAGCACAGGATAGGTTAAGATTTTTAAAAATGCATTGTTTAGTGTTCAGCTCCTTCTTCTGAGTACGGCAATACCCCATATGTATAGGTTTCTCAAGGTTTGGGAGAGCTATGGGGCCCAAATTGGAACATGCGCGTTTCCAGTTTCACACTTTGAATTTTCACAGCTTGTATCACTGGTGCAATGTCTCATTTGGGGCTGTGTAACAGTGCTCCACTCTAAGATTTCCCCCCAAAAGTATATATTTTTGGAAAGTAGACACCCCAGGCTTTCATTTTATGTATGTTTTCAATTTTTTTACGCAGCCATTTTACCACCAATCGCTCGTAAATCTTGACGTAAGTTAAAAAAACAGCGTTTTTCACACTTGCACTTCAATGTTGATGTGAATTTCAAGCACATGATAGGTGAAGATTTTTAAAAATGCATTGTTTAGTGTTCAGCTCCTTCTTCTGAGTACGGCAATACCCCATATGCATAGGTTATTCAAGGTTTGCGGGAGCTATGGGGCCCAAATTGGAACATGCGCGTTTCCAGTTTCACACTTTGAATTTTCACAGCTTGTATCACTGGTGCCATGTCTCATTTGGGGCTGTGTAACAGTGCTCCACTCTAAGATTTCCCCACAAAAGTATATATTTTTGCAAAGTAGACACCCCAGGCTTTCATTTTATGTATGTTTTCAATTTTTTTACGCAGCCATTTTACCACCAATCGCTCGTAAATCTTGACGTAAGTTAAAAAAACAGCGTTTTTCACACTTGCACTTCAATGTTGATGTGAATTTCAAGCACATGATAGGTGAAGATTTTTAAAAATGCATTGCTTAGTGTTCAGCTCCTTCTTCTGAGTACGGAAATACCCCATATGTATAGGTTTCTCAAGGTTTGGGAGAGCTACGGGGCCCAAATTGGAACATGCGCGTTTCCAGTTTCACACTTTGAATTTTCACAGCTTGTATCACTGGTGCCATGTCTCATTTGGGGCTGTGTAACAGTGCTCCACTCTAAGATTTCCCCCCAAAAGTATATATTTTTGGAAAGTAGACACCCCAGGCTTTCATTTTATGTATATTTTCAATTTTTTTACGCAGCCATTTTACCACCAATCGCTCGTAAATCTTGACGTAAGTTAAAAAAAACACAGTTTTTCACACTTCACTTCAATGTTGATGTGAATTTCAAGCACAGGATAGGTTAAGATTTTTAAAAATGCATTGTTTAGTGTTCAGCTCCTTCTTCTGAGTACGGCAATACCCCATATGTATAGGTTTCTCAAGGTTTGGGAGAGCTATGGGGCCCAAATTGGAACATGCGCGTTTCCAGTTTCACACTTTGAATTTTCACAGCTTGTATCACTGGTGCCATGTCTCATTTGGGGCTGTGTAACAGTGCTCCACTCTAAGATTTCCCCCCAAAAGTATATATTTTTGGAAAGTAGACACCCCAGGCTTTCATTTTATGTATGTTTTCAATTTTTTTACGCAGCCATTTTACCACCAATCGCTCGTAAATCTTGACGTAAGTTAAAAAAACACCGTTTTTCACACTTGCACTTCAATGTTGATGTGAATTTCAAGCACAGGATAGGTGAAGATTTTTAAAAATGCATTGTTTAGTGTTCAGCTCCTTCTTCTGAGTACGGCAATACCCCATATGCATAGGTTATTCAAGGTTTGTGGGAGCTATGGGGCCCAAATTGGAACATGCGCGTTTCCAGTTTCACACTTTGAATTTTCACAGCTTGTATCACTGGTGCCATGTCTCATTTGGGGCTGTGTAACAGTGCTCCACTCTAAGATTTCCCCCCAAAAGTATATATTTTTGGAAAGTAGACACCCCAGGCTTTCATTTTATGTATGTTTTCAATTTTTTTACGCAGCCATTTTACCACCAATCGCTCGTAAATCTTGACGTAAGTTAAAAAAACACCGTTTTTCACACTTGCACTTCAATGTTGATGTGAATTTCAAGCACAGGATAGGTGAAGATTTTTAAAAATGCATTGTTTAGTGTTCAGCTCCTTCTTCTGAGTTCGGCAATACCCCATATGCATAGGTTATTCAAGGTTTGCGGGAGCTATGGGGCCCAAATTGGAACATGCGCGTTTCCAGTTTCACACTTTGAATTTTCACAGCTTGTATCACTGGTACCATGTCTCATTTGGGGCTGTATAACAGTGCTCCACTCTAAGATTTCCCCCCAAAAGTATATATTTTTGGAAAGTAGACACCCCAGGCTTTCATTTTATGTATGTTTTCAATTTTTTTACGCAGCCATTTTACCACCAATCGCTCGTAAATCTTGACGTAAGTTAAAAAAACACTGTTTTTCACACTTGCACTTCAATGTTGATGTGAATTTCAAGCACATGATAGGTGAAGATTTTTAAAAATGCATTGTTTAGTGTACAGCTCCTTCTTCTGAGTACGGCAATACCCCATATGTATAGGTTTCTCAAGGTTTGGGAGAGCTATGGGGCCCAAATTGGAACATGCGCGTTTCCAGTTTCACACTTTGAATTTTCACAGCTTGCATCACTGGTGCCATGTCTCATTTGGGGCTGTGTAACAGTGCTCCACTCTAAGATTTCCCCCCAAAAGTATATATTTTTGGAAAGTAGACACCCCAGGCTTTCATTTTATGTATGTTTTCAATTTTTTTACGCAGCCATTTTACCACCAATCGCTCGTAAATCTTGACGTAAGTTAAAAAAACAGCTTTTTTCACACTTTCACTTCAATGTTGATGTGAATTTCAAGCACATGATAGGTGAAGATTTTTAAAAATGCATTGTTTAGTGTTCAGCTCCTTCTTCTGAGTACAGCAATACCCCATATGCATAGGTTTGTCAAGGTTTGGGGGAGCTACAGGGCCCAATTTTGAACAAATATTGAATTTTCAAGTCCTGCTTAACTGGTGCCATTACTCATTTTGGGCTATGTTACAGTGCTCCACTTTAGGATTTCCCCCCAAAAGTGTTTATTTTTGGAGAGTAGACACCTCCAGCTTTCATTTTAGGTGTGTTTTCAAATTTTTTACACAGCCATTTTACCACCACTTTCTCGTAAACTTGACGTAAGTAAAAAAACAGCGTTTTTTTACACTCTGCCTTCATTGTTGATGTGAATTTCAAGCACAGAACAGGTGAAGATTTTATAAACTGCATTGATTAGTGTTCAGCTCCTTCTTCTGAGTACGGCAATACCCCATATGTATAGCTTTCTCATGGTTTGTGGGAGTTACGGGTCCCAAATTGAAACATGCGCGTTTCCAGGTTCACACTTTGAATCTTCACAGCTTGCGTTACTGGTGCCATTTCTCATTTGGGCTGTGTAACACTGCTCTTTTTTAAGATTTCCCCCCAAAAGTGGATATTTTTTGAAAGTAGACACCCCAGGCTTTCATTTTAGGTGTGTTTTCAAATCTTGCAAACAGCCATTTTACCACCAAGCCTGTGAAAACTTGACGTAAGTAAAAAAATTCAGCATTTTTCACGCTTTGCCTTCAATGTTGATGTGAATTTCAAGCACAGAACAGGTGAAGATTTTATAAACTGCATTGATTAGTGTTCGGCTCCTTCTTCTAATTACGGCAATACCCCATATACATAGGTTTGTCAGGGTTTTGGGGGAGCTACTGGGCCCAGTTGGAACATGTTAGTTTCCTTTTACAGACATGCCATTTTTACAGCTTGTGCCTTGTCTCATTTCGGTCTGTTTGGCAATGCTGCAATTAATTTTACCCCCAAAAGTATATTTTGTAGAAGAGTAGACAACCCTGGCTTTCATTCTATTTGCATCTTATCAATTTTTTCGCTGCCACTGTATCACCAATCCCTCCCAAAATCTGCAGTAAGGCAGAGAAACACCATTTTTCACATTTCTATTTTAGTGTTGCTCTGGATTTCATTCAGATTATATTTGCAGATTTTTTTAATGCTTTACATTAGTGTTGAGTTACATTGTCTGAGTACGGCAATGCCCCATATGCATAGGTTTGTCAGGGTTTGGGGGAGCTACTAGGCCCAGTAGGGAACATGTGTGTTTCCATTATCAGAGATAAATTTTGATAGTGTTAGATCTAAGGAGGGATGTGTTTTGAAAAATAAGAAACAGGATATTTCAGGGGGAAAAAGTGGCCAAATAATAAAAGAACCTTTATAGCACTACTGCATTGTGCCTGAATGGTATTCCTTGAAACAGTCACCAATGCAGAGCCCAGGTTTGGAAGGGCAATCAGGACAGTAAGTGGTGGTGTCTGTCCGTATTCCTTTTCTGTAGCAAACCCTGCAGCGCTTCTGTGGTTTGTTCTTTTGGGGAGTTGGGGGGATTTTATAAATAAAATGTCCTAACCCGGGTCTTGGTGGAATTATTTCAGATGCACCTTGAAATAAAAATATGGAAATAAGTTGTAGCTGGTACTGTAAAAAGCTACATGTTTGATTGGGGTTTGCCAGCTTAAAAAGTAAAAAGGAATTATGTACAGCAGTCTGCATCATATAGATGGCAACTTTTTTATACCATGCCCTACACTTCCTCATTGCGAGGTATGGCTGCATTAGTTGATCACTCAGATCAAATCCCCCCATGTTTTTATTATAGTCCCTGATGCATACTGGCTTTCTTATTACCACTGTCCTGCCACGAACAGTGACTGCCACAGATCTGTCCTCATGCATTGTGGTCAGCATGTAGACCTCTTTTTTGTCCCTAAACTTCACTGCCAGCAGCTCCTGTTGGCACAAAGATGATGACGTCCCAGTTTTTAATTTGGTATCTATGAGTATTTTGGGAAACTCCCTGCAATTGCGTCTGACAGTGCCACAGGCCACGGTGTCAAAATAAAACAGAGACCTAAATAAAAGGGGGCTGGTGTAATAATTATCAACAAATAATTGATAGCCTTTATTTAATAAGGGGTAAATTAAATCCCAAACTATTTTCCCACTTGTTCCCATAAATTCGGGGCACCCAGGAGGATCAAGTTTGCTGTCTTTGCCCTCATAAATTCTAAAAGCCTGGGTGTAGCCTGTGGCACTTTCGCACAATTTATAAAATTTTACACCAAATTTGGAACTCTTTGAGGGGATGTACTGCTTGAACCCTAACCTGCCTTTGTATTTCATTAGGGATTCATCTATACTAATTTCTTTTTGGGGCATATACACTTGGGCAAACTTTTTCTGTAAATGGCTTATTAGGGGATGAATTTTGTATAGTCTATCATACTGGGGGTGTTCTTTTGGGGGGCACAGGGTATTATCGTTAAAATGCATAAAGTGCAAAATGATTTCAAATCTGGACCTGGTCATAGTCTTGGGGAATATAGGGGTATCACATACAGGGTTTTTGCTCCAGTAGGATCGGATACTGGGCTTTTTTATTATACCCATTGCCATTATTAAGGACCAGAATTGCTTAAATTCTATGAGGGCTATGGGTTTCCATATTTCTTCCTTAACTACAAAAGCTGTAGGGTTGGCGGCAGTATACTGGGCTGCATACAAGTTGGTTTGGGACACAATTTCCCCTAAAAGGTCTTCCCCCAAAAATAAATCAAAAAAATTATCATAGCTAAATCCCTCAACATCAATTTGAATCCCTGGGGTGTCTGTAAATTCTGGTATTTGTGGGCAAAAATTTATTGGGGATACACAATCATTATGATCAGGAGTGGCTGGTGTTGGGGCATTTCTTTGGCCAGATCTTTTTGCAGGTGCTGGGGCAATTGCCAGGGCAGCTCTTGGGGTAGCACTTGGGGCATTCCTTTTGGCAGGTATTTTGCAAAGTCTTTTGTCAGATCTTGTGACAGGATTTTTGGCAGATCTTGTGGCAGGATTTGTGGCAGGATTTGTGGCAGGTGCTGGGGCAGGATTTTTGGCAGGTGCTGGGGCAGTTGCCAGGGCAGCTCTTGGGGCAGTGCGTCTTTTTTTGATAGAAGGCCCAGCGTCGTCAGTAGAGCTGCTCTCAGTTTCTGAAAACTGCTCTATTTCAAAATCTGACGCAGTATCTGTTGCCTCTGAGTCAGATGCCAAAAAGGCATATGCTTCTTCAACGCTATAAGTGCGCTGTATTTTGCCCACTAAATTTTTTTTTCCTTACTCTAACGCTATCCCTAAACCTAACTCTAACCCTAAAACTTACCCTAACCTACGTATATCTAGAACCTACCTAACCCAAGTAAACTACCTATCTAAACTATACTTATTATATATATATTTTTTTTTTTAGTATTTTTTTTTATTTTTGGGGTTTTTTTTGGGTTTTTTTGGGGGTTTTTTTTCCCTAAACCTAGATCTGTCCCTAAACCTTTCCCTAACACAAGTCTACACTAAACCTACCCACCTACCTACCTAAACTACCTAAATTATATTTTAAATCAATTTTTAATAAAAAAAAAAAAAAAAAATGTAAAAAAAATAAAAAAAAAATTCAGAGGATACAAGGGGGATGGGGGGTATCCCACAGATCAGCAGACGCTGATCTGTAGTTTATTGATCACTCTAAAAGTGATCAGATGGGGGGAACTTGATGATCACTGTAAAACAGTGATCAAATGGTTAATTTAGTGTTTTAAAACTGTTTGCAGGAACACTGGAACGCTTCAACACGATATGGCACAATCTCTCTCTGTCTCTCTCCACCTCAGCAGTGTGCAAGATGGAGGGAGACAGAGATATATGACAGGGACAGTATTTACAAATACTGTCCCTGTCAATCAGCATTTGCAACATGTGATTCGCTCATCAAGCGAATCGCATGTTGCAACAAACTTTTTACTGGTTGTTACTAAGTGTCCCGGTATCGGGACACTTAGTAACAAGCAGCCCGCGCTCTCCCATCGCTCCGTGCGGCTGCGATGGGAGAGTTTAACCCTTGACGTACCGGGACCGTCAACGGTCGTTGGAGCACATTTACCCTTGACGGTCCTGGTACGTCAAGGGTCGCTAAGGGGTTAAACAACATAGGATCTTATAATTTATTTACTTTATTTATGTCCCCTATCCTGACCAGAACTCAATTCAGCGCTTCACCATTTTGTACTCTGTATGTCTCCCATTGCTACTTTAGATTGTATGCTTTCAGGCAGGGACCTCACTTTCAGTGTTTCACTTTGCAAAGCACATACAAATTGTAAAGCGCTGTGTACACTTGTGGCACTATATAAATAAACATATTAGTTCATTCAGTTCCACCAAGTAAGGACATCAGCTGGTGATGGGGCAGGTTGTTACACTCTTGTATGCAATATAATGCATTGCATGCAGTGTAGGAGCTGCTAAAATGGGCACAAATTGAGCTGGTGATATTCCGAATCTCTTTGAGGGTTTTGGATTATGCCAATCATCTGATCACACCTAAATTTAGCACATAAGCAAAGCAGGGTACATACACCATACTACCTATCCTCAAGGCAGCAATTATGTTGGAGCCAATATCAGCAGACACAAAACAAGCTTTCAAAAAGCGATGTACAAGCCATTCTTCTATCACCTGCTATAGTTTGCTTAATACATCTATGGCATCGTGGGACTGTCTCTCAAAACTCTGCATGTGCAAGGTGGCATACCAATGGTATGGGCTATCCTGCTGCTGTATTTTAACCCGTTGAGTGCCAGAGAGGTATCCAAAGCATTGCAAGGCAATGCGATGGATACCTCTCTGGCACTCCAAGGGTAAATCCTACTGCCAGAACCTGAGGCACGATTTCTGACTTTCACCTGATGCTTCAAGCTAGCATTTCCCACTGGTGGTGGGAGGAAAACCCAGTGAGAAGTCACACTCATGTAGTCTGTCCTCTGCCCACTTGTCCACATATATTTTGTATGGTGGATTTTCTTGCTGTATGAGCTTTCCTGCCCTTTCACCACCACACTAACCACTTGTAGAATTCTGGCACAGCCATCCTGGAAAAATAACTGCAGCATGGGATATGTCAGCAAGGAGGTACACATGACATGTTCAATAAAAGAATACAGTAGCATGTCGACTGCCATCTTGGCAAACTTACCATTCCACATATGTACTTTGGGATTGTCTGGGGGAAGTTTTTGACTCCTTCCTAATAACTCATTAAGTGTGGATTGGCAGTACTTGACAGCCAAACATTGTAACTTGATTGCTTTAACAACATGACTAGAGGAGGTGGAGGCAGCATGTGTAAACAGTCTATGACTCTTGTCATCAACTATAGCAAACTCAGAGTCCTACTCCTCTGCAGCAGGAACCATAGGTGCTGTTGGCACACTCTCTGACAGGTCAATATCACTATTCTATTATGTGCCCAGGGACCTTTTTAGAGACTCCCCTACCACAGAGACAACAGCCAGATCAGGAAAGATCTTGGATCACTGCTGCCTGTGTCTTCCCAGTCAGTCACACAACATTATGGGGTATTTGGGGTCAACTTCCATTCACCCTTCCTGCCCCCAGAGTCCCCAGACTCCCCTAATGAAGAGAACAAATGCACTGACTACAACACTCCCTAAATTAAGCTTCAACTCCACTTTATTAGCCTGTCTTCTCTAGCTCAAAAATGTGTTGCTTTCTCTACCTCTCACAAACACATACTGGTATTCTGCCAGAACCTGACACACCTTTTATACTATGTCCATGGGAAAAGAAGGTAAACTTGCCATGTGATGGGGAGAAATTCAGTCTTACCATTGAGTTCAATGCAGTAAGCTAAGTGAACAAAGCAAAACAATGGCATTTTCACCAAAAATTTGCTTATCAGCGAAAAGATTTTCCCTGGAGTGAGGGTGCCAAATTCACCCCCCCTTATTCGCTGCATGTGGCTGGTCTCCACCCCCTTGCATGGGCGTCCGCAGAAATTTTTCCGGGGGGGGGGGGGCATAATTTTAATGATATCCATGCTCTGTCCCTTTTTGACAATGTCTTGAAGGGGAGGGGCATAGTCATTATCACATAAAGCGCAGGCATATGAGAAAGGGGAGGGAGGGGGGAAGTTTAAATGCTACGAACAGACAAACTATAAAAATTTGAGACCTGGGAAGTAACTTATTTTAGTGATATTATTATTTGCATTTTTAGAGTTTTTTAAGAATATTCCTTTAATTTATATATATATATATCCTATATAATAATTCGCTAAAACGTGTGTAACGACGCAGTCATGCACAGTAGAGACTACCCATGATGAGGCTGATGTAGAGTGGGGAGCTCCGAAGGAGTGTCCAGCTCTGTATCAACCGCGGTGCAGGCAGTCTCTACTGCGCATGACTGCACCGTGACTGGCTGGCACTGTATCAGCCATGGCGTGGGCAGTCTCTACTATGCGACTGGCAGTAGCTGGAATTGGGAATTGATATTTTATCCCCTGTCGTACAATTAGTTTTCTTCAGATTTGCTCCTCTGTCACTTGTTAAATATGATTTTAAAAGCTTATAATATTGGTGGAACTACATCAAGTGATATGCAATAGGGTATTGTGGTGGTGATATTCTTGAGGGTGCTGACGAGTTGGCACTTAACCCTTTAAGGATCAGATGTGTGCAATGCATTGCACAACCCTCTGGTCTTTAAAAAATTAAGAGAGTGTGCTCCTAGCCAGGGCCGGATTTACATCTCAGGAGCCTGTAGGCACAGAAATCTGAATGCCCCCCCCCATTGGCCATCTCCACTGGACACCTCCACAATGCTCCTAATCTCCACACTGCCCCCATCATCTCCATATTGCCCTCACATTGCCCCCCCATCAGATCCATATTGCCCCACCATCTCCATATTGCCCTCACATTGCCCCCATCATCTCCACATTGCCCCACCATATCCATGTTGCCCTCACATTGCCCCATCAGCTCCATATTGCCCTCACACTGCCCCCCATCATCTCCACTTTGCCCTCACACTGTCCCCCATCAGCTCCAACTTGCTCCCCCATCATCTCCATATTACCCTCACATTGCACCCACCCCCATTTCCTACCTCCTCCCTGGTGGTCCAGCGGTGTGACAGGACAGGTCTGCTCCTCCTTCTGCACAGACCTGTAGCTACTGGAGCTCTCGTGCGGTCTTCTCTTCAGTAATGCAGAGCGCTGGGAGATGATATCATCTCCTAGCGCTCTGCATTACTAAAGAGCTGGGGAGCTCATCAGCTACGGATCTGTGCCGACTGAGGAGCAGATGGTAGACCTGACCTGGTGGGGGGTTAGTGCCTGCACTGCCCGCGGCATGGATAATTTAAAAAAAAAAAAAACGGGTCCCAATGATGCCTATTCTGCCTTGTGAGAAATACGGCCCTGCTCCTAGCCACCAGCTAAGATTGGAAAACACCCTGATTTGCAGGTTTCAGGATAGTGAACTCCCCTCCCCACAGCCAATTGTGTCTACCACGGGCCTCCCCCACACACACAGCCAGTTACCTACTTGACCACCTAATGTGTCTCTCCCTATCTAGATCTCACCACCTCTAATCTCCCCATACTTCTTCCCTGCACGGTTCTCTTTCTCCTCCCAGCCAGGTGCCTGTCTATTCCCCACACTTCAAATACATACCTGTCTCTTCACAGCCTCTCTCAGGTCTCTTCCCTATCATCATCTACCCATTCCCCGCACCCCATATGTCTCCATTCTGACAGAATCCGACTCTCTCCACAGCTGGTTGTCTAGAACCCATTGCAGATTTGTAAATGTCTCTTTTTCCCATCCAAATCTCCCCATACCAAGCAGTTTTATAATCTTTATCATCTTTTTCACACTTCCTAATGTTCATTATTCTCACCCACCTTCATACCTCAGACCTTAGCGTTACCCTTCTTGCCTTGTCAGATTTCTTGCACTGCGCTTCCTTGAAAAAAACAATTTGCAGATCAGGCAGCCTCCTCCTCAGTGGAGTCTGTAGCACCTCACACTCTCCATTGATCCTCCTGCTGCCCGCGGTGATCCCCTTTGCGACATGGTGCCCGTCATGTATAGTTGGCAGCCAATGAGAGAGTATCTGATAACTCTCCTCTCTCATTGGCTGCAGCGCGGTTCTCCTGTTGTAGAAATAACGCAAGCTCACCAGCAAGCCACGTTTTTAAAGGGCAACTGGGCAAAAGTAAGAGATGAAAATTCAGGGTGGGGGCAAGAGATTAAAATCTGGAGGGGGGGGGAGTGCCACCCCTTGCCCCCCCCCCGCGGACACCTATGCCTCCTTGCTGCCCTACTGAAGGGCGGACAGCGAACCAGAAACCACTTAGATTTTATTTATATAGACAGTAACAGCTGAGTTACTGACTGCAGTTCTCCAAAGAATGTGATAGTAATATGGCCATAACAGCTGAGTCACTAAAACACTCTTTTTGATAGTGTGAACAGTTCTTTACACATGTGACAGTAACATTTATTACAATTGAAAAGTGTTGACATTTAATTATTTACTCAGGCTGAGAAACCCTGCACACATAGACAAACACACACACACACACACACACACCCATATATATATGCATATATGTATATGTATATATATATATATATATATATATATAGAGAGAGAGAGAGAGAGAGAGAGAGAGATAGATAGATAGATAGATAGATAGATAGATAGATAGATAGATAGATAAATAGATAGATAGATAAAGTTGGATATAAGTCAGATAAATATACATCCAACATGAAATAACATATTCAAAAAACACCACTTTAATGTGACCATGAAATCAAAGATGTATGAAGGTCATAGATGCAAACATCAAAAAAACGAAAATTGGTATCAAAATGTACAAAGTAAATGCCAAGGACTCTGATCTATGTGTATAAATTTAGCATATTGCCAAATCTTTAGATGGGTGGTAGTACATCTGCTTCGGACACATGAATGCGGTGGGTCTCCCTGACATCGCACAGCAAAAGCAGTCCATTTATCTGCGAACCCCATGTTACCATTATTCCTTACTCTAGGTGTAGTCTATCCATTCATCGTAAATATATATATATATATATATCAATATATCTGAAAAAATGTGCTAAACAACTTACCATAATATCACACGGGTCTCATAATATTGCACAGCCCTGATGCGTTTGGCATTACGGAGATACACCGTCAGTGTCACAAAGTAGCAAGCTGTTTCGATTGGCTATCTAAATCAATCGGATACAATGTATATCCACAATTTCAAATATGTTGCTATACTACACACAGATACATTAAGTCCTATTTGTCAATAAAACTACTCTGAGGATAAATTAAAGAAGGCATCCGTTAGAATCAATGATAAACATTTCTAATGCTTTAGAATAAATATAAAAATTAAAATAAAAATGCAAGTAAGAACAAGAGAGAGAAAGAGCTAGAGACAAGACATAACCAGCCCTCAGTAAAGTATAATGTTGATACGGTTTACTGACACTCAGACCAGGGTATGAAGTAAAAACACAGTTTTATTGAAAATAAAACAAGGCCCCTAGAGGCCAGCACATAAATAGCAAAAATGGCAAAAATGACAAAGTGAATGCACACAATGATAATGACAAGTGCTAGAATAGATAGGGAATTTTCCCCAAAGGGTTAAAGACTGAAATGGGTGAGATATACAAGATTGGCCAACTCCCAGGATAAATAGCAGTCTCTGGAACACAGTCTCTCAATAGCAGGATAGTGGACACAGTCTCTCAATAGCAGGATAGTGGAGTAACTGCACTGAATACACTCTCAAGTTGATATACTAGAGCCCAATGTCCAGAGCTGAGCCGGTACCCACACCTGGGGCTACAGAGGGGTGCTATTGCCATGCTGTAATGATCAGAACCAAAATCGCCCTTAACTAGAAAAGTCATAACCCTGCATGTGCCACTAGGATTATGCCCATACACCCCTTGGGTGCTGTACTGATGGTAACTGCACAAGCTGTAATAGAGCCAATGTCCTCTGGAGTGCAATGGGAATGTACCTTCAACGTCTGTGGCCCTCAGCCAGAGGATGAACACGGACTGACAAGGCTCTGATAGAATAAGAGACACACAGAAGCACTCAGAGTAAAAGGCTATGTCAGAAAAATGTATGCTTGGCAAGAAGTATCGGAGGCACCAGACCGGAGACTACAGGCACTGCAAGGGTTAGATGGTTCTGTACACACGCGAGTACCTTGGCAGCCAACAGAAGGCAAAGCAACCTCAGGCTACAGCTACTGACAAGTGAGAGGAACAGTGAGTCGCTTATACAGTTCAGAATGTCGCCGAGCGACTGGAATGACGCAGGAACACAGGAACAGCAGGTAGAACCGGAACTGTAACTGGAACAGCAGACAGGCCGGCACCGCAACCGGAACAGCAGGCAGAACCGGAACGATCACTGGAACAGCAGACAGGCCGGCACAGCAACCGGAACAGCAGGCAGGACCGGAACGGTGACTGGAACAGCAGGCATGTCCGGAGCAATGCTGGAACAGAGGCAGGCCGGAAGCAATCACAGAGCAGGGTCGTCAGCCAGAGCCGGGTCGAATCACGGAGCAGGGTCGTCAGCCAGAGCCGGGTCGAATCACGGAGCAGGGTCGTCAGCCAAAGCCGGGTCAAATCACAGAGCAGAATCAGGAACAGAGTCAGACTAGCCGGGTCGGTACACAGAAGACACTGGAAGATGGCAACAAGGCGCGGCAACAGGAACACCACGAAAGGGCAATCGACAATTGCCCAAGCTCCAGCATATAACGGCACATCCTGGGCGGGCCAATCAGTCTCCACCAATGCACAGGTACATCATGATAGATTGACAGAAAGACACAGGGACAGTGATAAATGTCCTGAGTCAAATTACTATTCATGGCTAGAGAGTGGATATATTATTTTTATTAGTGCTGTACTTCAAAAGGAGGCAATAATCTGCTCTTTTGCTATCAGATAGTCTAGTATGAATACAAACGGGCTTCTTGGCAAAGTCCCAAAGCCCATTTCGTGTTGTATATGTATACTTAAACACTGGCCATACAACTAGTGACCTCAGTATAAGTCAAAATTTGAGGTTAAAAGTACCATTTATATTGCGATTCTTGTATCCCGCACCAAAGACCTCTCTTCCCATGATATAGGTCCCTTAAATTATTGGATCTCCTGTCGGGACAGAGATCCATTGGTCTGATGACGGGTACAGTGACCCATTGGTCTTGTCTCTAGCTCTTTCTCTCTCTTCTTCTTACTTTTATTTTTATTTTTATATTTATTCTAAAGCATTAGGTATGTTTATCATTGATCCTAAAGGGTGCCTTTTTTAATTTATCCTCAGAGTAGTTTTATTCACAAATAGGACTTAGTGTATCTGTGTGCAGTATATGAACACATTTGTACTTGTGGATACACATTGTATCCGATTGATTTAGATAGACAATCGGGACAGCTTGCTAATTTGTGACACTGACGGTGTATCTCCGTAATGCCAGGCGCATCAGGGCCGTGCAATATTATGGAGACCCGTGTGATATTATGGTAAGTTGTTTAGCACATTTTTTTCAGATATATTGATATAAATATTTACAATGAGTGGATAGACTACACCTAGAGGTTATATATGTTTCACATGGTGTTTGATACTTTCATGTCGCGGCTATAGTACAATAAGTTTTGCTGCAAGTGCTCTGCGATACTATCCCCTATCACAGTGAATTGAAATACCAGTTATAACAAATTCCTATGGGTCTAGATCATACTGCAGATGCACTGCTTAAAGGGATAGTAATACTTCGTTTTAACTTTATTTTATTTTGTAGGCATTAAAAAAACATGAAGAATGATATAAGTCTTATCTCTGAAACCTTTATGGTTTAAGAGATATTCACAAACAAAGTATCCCTTCCCTGTTCAACCAGATCAGAAGGGAGATGCCCAGGTAGACTGCAGAGAGGGACAATCTTCAATTAAGATAATGGAAATAGCTGAAAAACTTGTCAAGGGGGGAAGGGCTTTCATTGTTTTCATACAAAGAAAATTGTCCCCTTCTGTTATCTGTCCTGTCATACAACCAGACTCACATTTGAGAAGAGATGGCTTACACTAGGAAAAAGGGGCGGGGAGGGGAACTTTGCTTGTGAATATCTCATAAACCATAAAGGTTTGAGATATAAGACTTATATCATTCTTCATATTTTTTTAATGTCTACAAAATAAAATAAAGTTAAAACGAAGTATTACTATCCCTTTAACTAAATATACAACACTAGTAGCCTTATTGATCTGGAACAAATGTTTCTATAAGTTGCTAAAACGTAATTCCAATCCTATTCATCTGTATTAACACCGTGTTTCAAAACCTCCCCATTCACTCTCTACCTCCTATTACAATCACGTACTGAACTGATAGATCTAGTTTGTCTGTAAGCGCCTTGTTTTCACATTGAATCAGTTTTATATCTTTCTATGAGTGCTCATCCTTTTTTAAGTTACAAACTTTATCTGGCTATTTTGTTTCTTTCTTGTAATCACATGTGAGAATATCACGCTACCTTCCTAGTGGTGTAAGCCACATTGTAACCCTATCCCTTAGGCTAGCGCTATTGATATCTAGTTATTAATTCCTCTGTTAGTTACTGGCTGCATCTCAATTCCGTGTTAATATAGCATTTAGGATCAATATATCTAAATTTCAATACAACGGCTGCACCGCCCAACGCGTTTCGCCGCATATGCGGCTTCATCAGGGGACTTTATATGTAATGAGCGGTCTGCTCCCTTTTAAATTTCCAATCGGATGTTTCATTGGTGCGTTTTGCAACCAATTACAGCCGATAATTAGTCCAGTTCTGTTCATGACGTAATAATGGGTGGATTCTTTTCTCAGTATTCAGTGTTTGTTAACCCTTACCTCATGTCAGATAGATAATCAATGAAATATATCACAAAATCATACAGACGTGGATAAATAGATAAATGAATAAATAAAGAAGGAGTATGACTAGCCATGTTTCATTACTCAGTATCTATAAATAAATCCTTCTGTAATTTGAACTTTCTACTGATATTTCTGGTTAAAGAACCACCAATCAGGAGTATAAAAACTTATATTGGCACAATACTTGTTAGATTGATGCAAGAATTTTTCAATGTATCTCTAAGTAACACATGCTATTACTTTTATATTAATGTGCCTTAGGCTAAATTATCAATTGGTGTACCAGTATTATCATATACTTTCACTCCATTAGATTCATATCGACTAAATGGCAATCCCATAGTCGTGACATTTTTCTTTATGATAGAATATATTTATACAAAATAATAAAGTATATTTATACAGTATACAGGGCAAGTAGAACTCACATTCTCTTATTTCTATTAACTCTTCTGCCATCTCTTAATAAATGGACTAAAAGTACAACCCTCATTTGAGCTCATAACTACTAGATGGCAATCCCATAGTAGTGGCACTCTTCTTGATGATGAAATATATCTATTCAGTACACAAAATTTGTATATATATTATTATTATTATATTATTATATATATTAATATATTTTTATATTTATACAGTATGCTTCCATTATTTGTAGATTACACAAGGCAATATGAATTCTGATTCTCTTATTACTATTAACTTTTCTGCCATCTCTTAATAAATGGACTGAAAGTAAATCCCTCATTTAACCCTGTGGATTTAGGGTGCCTAGTCTATAGATCCATTCTGCTCCCTGGGTTAGTAGTTTATTATCAAGGTCCCCTTTTCTAGAAGTCATATCTATTTTTTGTATTCCTTTAAACTTAAGGACCTCCGGGTTCCCTTCATGATTTAGGACCACATGTCTGGCTTTAGGTTTCTCTCTCCTATGTCTAATGTCCCCAAGATGTTCAAGAATTCTGATTCTGAACTGTCTTTTGGTCTTACCAACATATCTTTTATTACAAGAACATTCGATCTGATATATTATCCCAGTTGATTTACAATTTATAAATTGACGTATCTCAAATTCTTTCAAGCCATTGTAATTCTTAAAAGTTTTCTCTTTTGATATAAATTTACAAGCTGAACATTGTCCACAAGGGAACGTTCCCTTTAGATCAGATTGTGACCAAGTTGTTTTAGCCTCTTTTGTAAAATGGCTATGTACCAGCATATCTTTAATGTTCGTGCTTCGTTTATATGTAACATTTGGTGTTAGATGTATGACCTCCGATAGGTCATCATCCTGTCTTAACACTTTCCAGTGTTTATGTAATATACTGTTTATCTCTTTCTGTTGTGAAGTAAAGGTGCCAATCAATCTGATCTTTTGGGTAGTTATGCTTTCCTGTAATGTTGGATTTAACAGTTCATCTCTGTTTGCTAATAGGGCTCTTTCGTACGCCCGTTTTAAAATTTTTCCCGTATCCTCTGGCTTTAAACCTTTTCTGTAGCTTCTCCGCTTCAACTTTAAATTCTTCAACTGTACTGCAGAGTCTTCTCACTCTTAAGTATTGCCCTACAGGAATCCCTCTCGAGGGACTCAGGGTGTTGACTGTCTGCTTGTAATAGATTGTTCGTGGCGGCATCTTTATGAAACACTGTGGTTTCTATCTGGTTATTTTTGCCCTTATATATGAGGATATTCAGGAACGACATTTGTTTTTCATCCAGAATGCTTGTTACTTTTAGATCGATATTATTCCGATTAATTGCATCTACAAATTCCTGCAACATTTCTGGACTACCATTCCACAAGAGTAATATATTGTCTATGAACCTCAACCATAGTGTGATACAGTTGGTATATATCTCCATATTATCACAAAAAAAATGTTCTTTCTCCCACCAGCCCAAACAGAGGTTAGCATATGAAGGCGCACACGTGCTCCCCATTTCTGTCCCCCTAATCTGATGGTAATATTTATTATGGAATACAAAATAATTCTTTTTGAGGACAAACTCAAGTAGATCTATCACAAAACAATTATGTTTATGATACTGCGTTCCTTTACTCTCTAAAAAATGGGATACAGAATTGATGCCCACATCATGCAGCATGCTAGTGTATAGAGACTCTACATCTAGACTAGCCAAATATTGATTATCTTCTACATGAATGCCATTTAGTCTATTTATCACATCCATCGAGTCTCTTGTATAAGATGGTAGACTTTTTACCAATTCCCTCAAAATCCTGTCCACATAAATACTACTAGTTTAAGTCAGGCTCCCAATACCTGAAACTATTGGATGACCAGGTGGTTTATTTAAATCTTTGTGGACTTTGGGGATAGTGTAAAATGTGAGTATTACAGGATCTTTAACCAATAAAAAGTTGTACTAATTTTTATCAATGATCTTGTCTTCCAAAGCCTTTTTAAGGATGACAACCAACTCCTGTTGAAATTGTTTAGCTGGGTCTATTTCCAATCTCCTATAACATTCCTGATTATTTAATTGTCTCAGGCATTCTTTTTGATACTCATCAATGTCTTGACTGAATATATTGCCTTCTTTGTCACTTGGTTTTATTACAACCTCATTATTTTTACATAATTTAGTTAGGGCTTCTTTTTCTTTTTTGGTTAAATTATTCCCAATTTCATTTTTCGTTTTTGCTAGGGTCTCCAGATCTTGTGTGACACCCTTAATAAAAACTTCCACATGAGGGGATGTACTTAATGAAGGTGTAAATTTATTGTTGGCCTTCAAGTCAGTAAAGGGACCTTCACTTATTGTAGTTTCATATTCATTTTCCCTTAATAAGAACTCTAAGTTCTCTAAATTGTTTTTGTCTGCCATGAATGCTTTGCCAGCTCGTTTTTGATTTTTAAAGAACCTATGTAGGAGGAGTTTGCGTCCAAATAAATTTATATCAGTAATCCATTGAAATAATTTCATTTTTTGTGTAGGGGCAAATGTAAGTCCCTTTTGAAGGACTCTCAAATCTTGCTCCCTGAATTTAATATTGGATAAATTAATTATTTCCAAATTTCCTTCTACTGATTGTTGGCACTTTTGTATCCGCACCTGTTGCGATCCCTGAAGTCTGGGAGGGATTTCCCCTCTTCCCTGACCTATAAAAGACTGCCTGTTTTTGTTATATCTATTCCTTCTCTTATTTTGTCTTGGGGATGTTGTCCTTGATCTACATCCGAGTCTGTATTCTCTGTGTCTGATTCTGTGGGAACATCACTAGTCTCTTTCCACTGTTGTAATGGCCTCTTATAGACCTTCCCTTCATCAAAATCTTTCTGATCACGTTTATAATTCTTATATTTCCTATTTTTCAAATCTGCAGCCAACTAATCTATATTATCTTTCAGTTCTTTTTCTAGTTTGTCAAAATCTGGTTCTGCTTTCTTATTTTGTATTTCCACTAATTGTTTTTCTACTTCTAGATTTGTTAAAGTCAAGTGTTCTTTTTCTGTTGTTATTATTAATTGCAGCAGATCTAGGGAACATTTGGTGAGTATATCTTTCCATTTCTTAAGAAATGCCTCATCTGTTAGATGAGGTGCAGGAATAAGTCTAATTCTTAGTCCCCTTGGTGTTATATGATTGTTGACATAGTTTGTTAATGTGGTGATATCCCACCACAGCTTAGTTTGTTTTCGCATTGATTTACTTAGATCAGAAAATAATTTTGTTAATGAGTTATCTATATTATGTTCATTTGTACTTATTTCAAACCCAAATAAATTTGTGGCCTCAAGCTGCCATGAAGAAAAGTCCATTGGGCCTGATAGGAATCCAGCCATATTTCAATTTTATAATACAAGTTTGAAAAGTTAATTACTAACACCAACCACATCAATTTCAGTCCCTGAGTCTTCCTCCTAACAGTCACAAGTAATATGACGATCACCTCCTCCTTCACTCCTACCACTAACAAGCTGCTGGACCTCCTTAGTAGTAGTACTAGTGGCAGGACTGCTTGGGATTGGCAGGTGTGACTTAGGGTCCCCTGCTGTCACAGGCACAGGAAGCTGACATTTCCTGCTCTCTCTACTACCCCCTCCTTCCTCCTGTGAGATTAATTTTCCCAAAATCCCTAGGGGTGATTTAGGGGGACTGGCCAGCATTGGGTCTGTAGTGGTCATCTCCACCTCCTCCAGATATTTAGTGGATCCAGCAGTGAAAGGGTTAATAATTTGTTCAACTTCCAAGCATTATGCTCTTTTCACTCGATTCTCCAATGCAGTGATACAAGTGTAACTACTTTTGTGTGCCAGCCCAGAAGTTCTTCATTACTCCATACAATGAAAACAAACAATCTTGTGGCTGCATAACCTTCAGGAGACAATGTATCCAGATAAAAACAACTGTTTGTTTATTGTATTCAACAATGAGTTCAAAAGTATCCAAAGATAAATAAACGTTTACAAACCATAAGACGTATTCATGAACAGGTGTGAGCTAACAGATCAACGCGTTTCATGTATAGAAACACTTAATCGTGACCTAAAAGTCACAATACGAAAGTCACTAAATGCACTGATCTGTTAGCTCACACCTGCTCATGAAGATGTCTCATGGCCTGTAAACTTTTATTTATCTTTGGATACTTTTGAACTTGGTGTTGCATACATATTGAATACAATAAAGAAACAGTTGTTATCTGGATACATTATGTCTGAAGGTTATGTTTAAGTGCAGCTGCACCATTGTTTGTTTGCACTTCCACCTTTTCCTCAGACTAACTGGACACATAAGGGTCCTTCCATCTCCTCCATTTATTGTTTGTAAACCTGCTCATAGTGACAGCAGTCACTATGAGCCTCTTCTGACTGAATTTTGCTTCAAATATCACAGCACAACAGCACCACTCATCACTCTCGTTCTGTAGCTGCTTGTATTTTGTTTTGCTTCCTAGTAAATAAAACATTTTTATAGCAAAAAGATGAAAAACATGTTAATAAAGGGGCAAAAATTGTCTAGCCATTGAACAAATGGCGAAGAATTTTTGCAATGGGCAAAAACGGTGAAGATTTGAATAGCTGTATTTAAAACAGATTTTCCTGAGAGAAAGAAGACAGCAACATGGTTTTCACTGATTTTTTAGCGGGATTATGATTACGTTACAGAGGCAGAATTGTGAAATTTGAAGAATAGCAAACTGAGACATGCGGGGCTATGACAACAGCTCTTATAGACTGCTAGGGATTATGGGTTCATTTCAATGAGCTGTGCTAATTTCAGACTTTTGCTCCAAATCATTAAAGCATGCCAAATCTATATGCTGTGTGGTGCTATTCATCGTAACATCTTAACTTATGGATAGCACAAGGTAAAAGCTAGTTTGTAAGTACATCAGCAAAGCATGTTAAGCTTAGTTGAAGTGTAACATGAGTACATTCTACTTACCTATAATAACTAGCATTTATATAGCTACTTTCTCCCAGTGGGACTCAAAGTGCTTTCAGAATTAACCAAATTGGCAACTGAAATAATAGATGTTATATTACCCAATCAATGGTACTCATTTATCAACCTCGGGAGAATGAGGGCTGAGTTGACTCTGCCAGGATTCAAACCTGCAACCTTGAGGCTTGAACAGGCTCCATAGTCAGGGAATTTACCACTGAGCTATCTCACCAGCCTACAACTGTGTCTCCAATAACACCAAAAGAAAACAGCTTTTCAACAGTAATGAAGTTGTCACTGAGAATTCACTCCACAGCCAATCACACATGAAAACCCTGCAAAGGATAAACACATGAGAAAAGTCCACAACATGCCTATGATAGATAGATATAGGACTATTCCTGCTTTGTAGAAGCAAAGCAGAGTCGCAACAACAGAGAAGAGCACATACTATATTGAAGCATAGAGGAATCAGACAAAGTGTGTTATAATACGAAGAATACACATTTGTACATACCAAACATCCTGTTTTCCACAGTTACAAACATTTACACAACATTTTTTTTCACACGCCAACATTTTTTTCTGCAGTGTGAGGGATTGAGAGTGAGAGGCTGTTTGGTGGATTTAGAGAGATCAAGTGTCAGTGGGAGTGACTGTGTGCAAGTGAGTTGGGAAGCAGAGTGGGAGGTGAGGGATTGTCCATGGGATTGAGTGAGGCCAAGAGTGTCATTAGGAATGACTGGGAGTAAGTGGGAGTAGAAGAGATGGCAGGAAGAGGAAAAGAGGGATCTAGTGTGTGGGGGCAATGGGGAGAGTAGAGGACCTGCTCAGATAGCTAGCAAGCGAGTGGGGAGAAGGATTATGGTTGAAGGCAGGAGAGTGGTGCAAGGAAAACAGTAGTGTGGGGAAGAGGTGCCAGTGGTACCAGGGGAAGGGCTGCGGGGGGACACATATTGTCACAGGCAGAACATGGAGGGCCACATTTACAGTCAGTGGCCAAGTATGCTGACCCTGTGCCTGAGGAGGAGGTGGAAGAGGAAGAGGAGGAAGAACAGCAGCATGGTACAGCTGATGATGACAACAAGTTGAGGTGAACCAAATTCTCCTGTGCAAAAAAGTTGGCTATAGAAAAACCATCCAACATCATGAGAACATCCGTTTGAAGGCTGAAAGGGGAAAAAGTGTAACTGGCCAGATGTAAGTTGCCTTTTGAAAGAAATGTATCTAATATTATCTTAAATGTATCCACTGTATCTGCCATTACCACATCCTTGAGAAAAGAATTCCACAATTTAACAGAATATACTGTTAAAAAAAAAATTCCTCTACTGACTTTGATATTTCCTTTCTGCTAATCTTAAGGGGTGGCCCCTAGTTATTTGATCAGGCTTTGGAATGAAAAGCTCACTAGACAGATCCTTTATTGACCTCTCATATACTTGTGCTTTGTAAAAAAATCTCCTCTTAGTGTCACGGTTTTTATGAAACTCAGACAATTTGGTTAAAGGTAAAAAATACAGCTTTATTAAATCAATAATAATGAACAGAAATGCCCCTGAAGTGATGCCCAGAGGCAACCGGAGCAGGCACAGGCTGTATATGTAGTGCAACTGGAGGCAATCGTAAGGCACAGACTGTATAGTAGCACAACCGGAGGCAATCGTAAGGCCCAAACTGTATAGTAGCGCAACCGGAGGCAATCGTTAGGCGCAGGCTGTATAGCAGCGCAACCGGAGGCAATCGTAAGGCCCAAGCTGTATAGTAGCACAACCGGAGGCAATCGTAAGGCACAGGCTGTATAGTAGTGCAACCAGAGGCAATCATAAGGCACAGACTGTAAAGGTATCACAACCAGAAGCAACCGCAAAGGCATAGGCTAGTAGGTAGCGCAACCGGGGGCAACCGTAAATGCAAAGGCTATAGTAAACGAGACCCGAGGCAACAGTGGGCACAAGCGGTATAGGTACTGCTAGGAGTAATAGCCAATGCCTGGATCGGTGCACAGAGAGTGGAGTCAGCTAAAGGCTGGATCGGTACACAGAGAGCTGTAGTCAGCAAAGCCCGGATCCATACATAGAGACCGGTAGTCAGCCATAGCCTAGATCGGTACACAGAGAGCGGTAGCCAGCCAAAGCCTGAATCGGTACACAGCGAGCAGTAGTCAGGCGGAATTGGTACACAGGAATAGATAGTCAGGCATACCGGATCGTCAACGAAATAGACAGAGAAGACAAGAGCAAGGTCAGGCAAAACCGGATCACACACGGAACAGGATACACAGCAACACATGTCTGGTCAGGAACACCAAGAAAGGGCACCCAAGATAGTGAGAATAGGGTTTAAATAGGCGATTGTTGGGCGGAGCAAAGCCCCAGTCCAATAAAGGGCAGCAAGCACCAACAGGAAGTAGCAATGTCGACAGACAAGAAATCACGGCACAGTGATAGTACCCCCCTCTCAAAGACTCCCTCCCCATGGAAGAGGTCCAGGCTTTAGCGGAAACTTGGCATGGAACCTGCGCAACAGGAGTGGAGCATGGATGTCAGCATGATTAACCCATGAACATTCCTCTGGACCATATCCCTTCCAGTGCACCAAGTATTGGATCTGCCCACAGAATCTACGTGAATCCAAAATACTCTGCACTTCATACTCGTCATGATCTTGTATGCACATCGGACCTGGGACTGCAGGGGTGGTGGTAAAACGGTTACACACCAAAGGTTTGAGAAAGGATACATGAAACACGTTATGTATCCTCATGGAGGCAGGCAATTCTAATGCATAGGAGACAGGATTGACTCTACGGAGTACCCGGAACGGACCCACAAACCGAGGAGCAAACTTGTAGCAAGGTACTTGCAACCTAAGGTTCTTGGAGGACAACCAGACTCAGTCCCCCACCTGGAATACAGGAGCTGGCAATCTTCTGTTGTTGGCATGCCGCTGGATGGAATCACGTAGGGAATTCTGGACCTGTGCCCACATGGAACGGAGTTGCCTAACATGCTCATCCAGAGCTGGAATCTGTTGTGCTTGGAAAGTGTCTGGGAGCAAGCATGGTTGAAACCCATAGTTGATAAGAAAGGGTGAGCTCCCGGATGCGTTACATACTGCACAGTTCCTGGCGAACTGAAATTGTTTTAAGTCTGGTTTTCTTGTTGGTGCCCATTCCAGTCCAGTCATTCAGTTTATACATATTCAGTCCAGGTACATAGAAAAATAGCATGTCTGTAATCCTGCTACAAGGCACACTTCAAGCAATAGCATCTAATCGCGAAACTCGGTTACCTTTTCAAAAATTAACCTCTTACTAATTTGAACATTGTCAATTCTGCACAAATCTCAATTTTGTAAAAACTTCTTAACAATGTATTGGGCTATAAATACAATACAGATTCATCAGAAGGATCTTCTATTTATAAGACTATACAACCTAGTCTAACTCTTCAATAGCCCAGTACAATTCTAATAAAGTACCAATTCTGCACACCTTTAAATCATTATTAAACTACATAAGTTTAAATTAAACTATGTTTCATTGTTCCAATAATTCAATTCCAAGCTATCAGCTCATAGTAAGTTCTACTCTATGCTCATAATTGTTATCAATGACAAAGACTCATTTAATCAATTACCAGAAACTTAATTTATATGTATTATCCTTTAAGGTTTATTACAGCTCCTTTACGTATTTCAAGCTACAATTAAATCAAGTTGCTTTAGCAGGTAAGAAGATATTAATTATTATGCTCTATAAAATGATTGGAATACTCATGCCCCCTTTTTCATGTATTTCATAGCAGGCAAAGATACTACAAGCAATTTCTCTGCTATCCTAAATAAATATTCAAGTCACTCGTTTTCAATTGCCTAAAACCCCGGTAGGTTGCATTCAATTAAAAAATGTTTTCATCCACTATCAATAAATGTCATACCTTTGCTCTTCGGCCGTCTCGCGAGCCGTCGGCCCACGCATGCGCGGGGGCGCTTCCGGGTTCCTGCACTGGGTCCCGTCGGCTGTTTCGCGAGTCGTTGGCCCGCGCATGCGTGGTTGGGATTCCCCCCGGTCGCTTCTGGGTTTTTTCAGTGCAGGACGGCCTGACGTCAGACGCACGTCAGCCTATATAATGCTGGGCACCCTGAGCCTCGGTGCTCAGTTATTGAGTTCCCCTGCATCGATACTTGCAGGGTTCTTGTCCCTAGTCCAGTCCTTCAGGGTCATTTTTGGTCTAATCCTCTGTATTTGCCCTTCCTCCAGTTTGCAGCCTCATTTCTGGTCTGGTAGTCCTTCCTCCTTGTCCCCTCCTTCATTTTTTTTACATTTTTCGGGGGTTTTGGGGGGAATTTCCCTTCTTCTCCAGCTTAGCTGGTTCTATTTATCTTCTTCAAATTATATCATTTTAGCAGCCTGCTACCCTCTGTGCTTATCTTGCACAGTGAAGTTTTCAGGCTGCTTACATTCCTCCTTTACAAATAACTGAGCCATAACAGGAAGATGGAACCGGCAGAGGTGTTGGATGCCCTTAATGCTTTAGGGAGTCAACTCACCAAGTTAATGTGCTCCGCACAGGAGCTTCAGGTGAATCAAAAGTTTGCTACAACAGCAAGTCAGTGACTTACGGCCGACAGCTTCCCCCCCACACACCGCACCGAGCTCCAGTGGATCCAGAGAACCCCTGCCGGATCGTTTTGATGGGGACCAGACTAAATACCGGTCCTTTATTACCGCCTGGGAGTTACTGTTCTCTCTTTATTCTCTGACCTACTCTACGGACTTCATTAGAGTTCGTACAGCCATCGCTCTGCTCTCTGGGGAACCCCAGGCGTGGGGACATCATCTGTTGCAGACGGAGAGTCCTGTGCTAGATTCTTGGGTGTCTTGCCAACGGGCCATGGAAGCGTTGTATGATGACCAGTTTAAAGCATCCTCAGTACAGTCCTCCTTACGCAGCCTAACCCAGGGAATATGGCCAGTAGAGGAATACGTGACCGAGTTTTGCCGTCTGGCTAGTGAATCTCGTTGGAATGAGGCAGCGCTGTTAGACCAATTCCGATATGGCCTGTCTGAGGCTTTGAAGGATGAGTTGGCTAGGACCAACCTGCCCACTCGTTTGAATGAGCTGATACATTTAGCCATTCAAATAGTAACATAGTAACATAGTAACATAGTAAATTAGGTTGAAAAAAGACACAAGTCCATCAAGTTCAACCTTCGCCTCATACCTCAGAACTGAGAATTTTATAGCTTTCCTGCTACCAATGAAATTAGTCTTTATCAGACCTTCCTGATCAGCCTACTGATGAACAGTATAACTCTGTATGTTCCCTTTTGAAAGAAATGTATCTAATCTTCTCTTAAATGTATCCATTGTATCTGCCATAACTACCTCCCTGGGCAATGAATTCCACAGTTTAACAGACCTTACCATAAAATAACCCTTCCTCTGCTGAAGTTTAAACCTCCTTTCCTCTAATCTCAAGGGGTGTCCCCGGGTCACCTGATCAGGCCTTGGAATAAATAGCTCACCGCAGAGATCCATGTATTGACCTCTCATATAATTGTACAATGCGATAAGGTCTCCTCTTAGTCGTCTTTTCTCTAGAGTAAATAAACCAAGTTTGTTTAGTCGTTCCTCATATGTCAAGTCCTCCATTCCCTTAATTAATTTTGTTGCTCTCCGCTGTACCCTCTCTAGTTCTAGTATATCCTTTTTCAGAACTGGTGCCCAAAATTGCACTGCATTCTCAAGGTGAGGTCTTACCAATGATTTGTATAATGGCAAAATAATGTTATCCATTCTTGCTTCAATACCTCTTTTTATGCAAGACAGGACTTTGTTTGCCTTTGCTACTGCTGTTTGACACTGGTCACTGTTTCCAAGTCTGTAGTTGACAAGGATACCCAGGTCTTTTTCTAGCGATGAGTCACCTAAAATTATTCCATCAAGTTTACAAGTAGCCTTGGGATTGTTTCCTCCCAAATGCATGACTTTACACTTCACCACATTAAACTTCATATTCCACATGTTTGCCCAATCTGACATTGTATGTAAGTCCCTCTGTAGAGAGAAAATATCCTGTTCTGAGTTAATGACTTTGCATAGGTTAGTATCATCTGCAAATATTGATATTTTGCTTTCTATATCTATTTCTAGGTCATTTATAAACATGTTAAAAAGCAGCGGACCTAATACTGAACCCTGAGGTACTCCACTCTCCACTTTAACTGTAATGGTGAATTTTCCATTTACAACCACACACTGTTCCCTATCATTCAGCCACTTTTGTATCCAATTGCAAATGTTATCCCCTAGCTCCAATTTCCTTATTTTATACACCAGCCTTCTGTGTGGCATGTATCAAATGCCTTTGCAAAGTCTAGATATACTACATCTACTGCCTTGCCATTGTCAAGGTTGCTGCTTACCTCCTCATAGAAGCTGAAAAGATTAGTTTGGCATGATCTCTTCTTAATAAAACCATGTTGATTTGTGCTAATTATTTTATTTTTTTGTGTTGTAATCCTGAATATAGTCCCTTATTATCCCTTCTAACAGTTTTTCCACTACAGAGGTCAAACTCTGGTCTATAATTCCCAGGTTCTGTTTTAGTTCCCTTCTTAATTAGAGGCACTATGTTAGCTCTTCTCCAATCCTGGGGCACTGAGCCTGTGATAATAGAATCTTTAAAGAGTAAATATAGGGGTTTTGATAACACTGCACTAAGTTCCTGAAGAACCCTTGGATGTATACCATCAGGACCCGGTGCTTTATCGGTCTTAATTTTGTTCAGTCTTCCCATGACATCTTCTTGAGTTAACCCAATATCTATTAACTGTATTGTTTTATTTGTTACTTGCGGAGGCTCTTCTACCATTCCTTGCTCCCTTGTATATACTGATGCAAAGAAAGTGTTTAAAACATTGGCCTTTTCCTTATCCTCACTAACCAACTCACCCATCTCATTTTTGAATTGTCCAATGCACTCCCTCTTAAGTTTTTTGCTATTTATATATTTGAAAAACTTTTTTGGATTAGTCTTGCTTTCCCTTGCAATTCGAGTTTCATTATCTATTTTTGCTACCCTAATTGCCTTTTTGCAATCTTTGTTGCACTCCCTGTATTTTAAAAAGGATTGTTCAGTTCCTCCAGACTTAAATAATTTGAATGCATTTTTTTCCTTGCCATTTCCTTCTTTACATGTGCAGTTAACCACATTGGCTGTGACTTACTTCTTTTGCATTTGTTCCCCATTGGTATATACTGTTGGGTAGATTTCTGCAACCTAAATTTGAATTCTGACCATTTTTCCTCAGTATTTTTGCCTTTAAATAAAATATCCCAGTCTATGTGTTGCATTGAAGCTCTTAACAATCTGAAGTTAGCTTTTTTAAAATTAAGAGTTTTGGTTGAACCTATACATTTTTGCTTTGCCAGACTGATCTCAAATGTAACCATGTTGTGATCACTGTTTCCCAAACGTTCTCTTACCTTAATATTGGATACCATTTCTGTGTTATTAGTGAGCACTAGGTCCAATACATTGTTATTTCTTGTCGGCGCTTCCACCATTTGTGACATGTAGCTTTCACGAAGTGTGTTCAAAAACCTGCTACCCTTAGCACTCTGACAGGTCTCATTTTTCCAGTTGATATCTGGATAATTAAAATCTCCCATAATTATAGTATGCCCAAACTGGGCAGCTTTGCTCATTTGCAATAGCAGCTGGGCCTCATCATTGTCATCGATATTTGGTGGTTTGTAGCATATGCCCACCAACAACTTTTTTTTACCTTTTACACCACATTTAGTCTCGATTTCTACCCACATGGACTCCAAAATTTGGCCAGTTTCCTCACTAATATCACTAATATATGGCTTTAACTCTGTTTTCAAATATAAGCACACACCTCCCCCTTTTCTATTAATTCTGTCTCTTCTAAACAGGGAATAGCCCTCTATATTGACAGTCCAGTCATGTGCATCGTTCCACCATGTTTCTGTTATTCCAATTATGTCCAATTGCTCATTAACCACCAGCAATTCTAGTTCTATTTTATCTACCATACGTCTTGCATTTGCTAGCATACAATTGATTTTGAAGTCTTTACATATATTAATCCCTACATGCCTTTTTTCTACACCTTCATTTACTAAGAGTTCCTCCCTACTGACTAAATTTTTCCTCACCCTTTCTCCACCCCCCTGGTCTTTTACTTGGACCCAGTTCCTATCTGCTCTATCTACCCCATTTTTGCTATCTATACCCCCCTTTCCTAGTTTAAAAGCTCCTCTAAGCTTCCTAGCATTCTCTCCCCTAACACAGAGGCTTCTCTACCATTTAGGTGCAATCCATCTCTTCCATATAGATTGTACCCAAGAGCAAAGTCTGCCCAGTGTTCTAAAAACCCAAAACCCTCCTTCCTACACCATTGCCTGAGCCATGCATTAAGCTCCCTGAGCTCCCTCTGCCTACCTGCACTGGCGCATGGCACAGGTAGTATTTCAGAAAATACTACCTTAGAGGTCCTTGCCTTGAGCTTGCACCCTAAATCCCTGAAATCATTCTTTAGGAACCTCCATCTTCCTCCTATTTTGTCATTGGTTCCAATATGTACCAAGACAGCTGGATCACTTCCAGCCCCTCCCAACAATCCGTCAGCCCTGTCCGCAACATGCCGAACCCGAGCACCCGGGAGACAGCATACTGTTCGGCATTCACGTTCCTGGCGGCAGATTACCCTATCTACCCTCCTAATAATAGAGTCCCCTATTACCACCACCTGCCTTGGTTTCTGCATGCTCTGCATCCCATCTAGCCTGGAAAGAGGACTGTTCCTCTGGCTGCTAGAGGAATCAGCCCTCTCCAGTGTTGCCAATTCTGAGCAATTCTCATCAACATCTTCACACAATCTTGCAAATCTGTTGGACTGAGTCAACTCAGAACTGGCCTTCCTCTTCCTCTGCCCATTACCTCCCCTTCTTACTGTTACCCAGCTGCCTACCTGTCGCTCCTCATCTAGAACTCCACTAACCCCACATACTACCTGCTCTGTGAGTTCTAAACTCCTTTCCAGGTTTCCAGTGTCTCGCAATGTTGCAACAAATCCAATATCTTAGACTCTAAAGAGAAAATATGCTCACACTTGGCACAGCAGTATGACCCCTGGAACGATTGCTCCAAGTGTTCAAACATGTGACAAGATGTGCACTGCATGAGATTGGCTAACCTGCTATCACTCATGCTTGGTTTTACAATTCAAATAGCTTTATATTATCCTCTAATGCTCACTATATGGTAAGTAACCAACCTTAAATGTGAATACAATAAATCCTTTGAAATGATATTCACCTCAGAGCTCTGCTTATTTCCAACTCCTGCTTCTATTCTAACTCCAGATTCCTTCTAACTCTTCACTTGGAAGCAGTCACTTGTAATAGTCTCGCAGAGCCAGCTCCACAGAGCTAATGGACTGTATTTATAGTAACTAGCAGCCAGGTGAAATCCCTTAGCAATCAGCCCTAATCACACAGGCCAGAGAAAACCCCAGTAAACATTTTTTTTAACTCTTGCAATACCCACCAATTTTTTTTTTAAACCATAATAAAATACCAATAAAATACCAAAACACTCTTAAGGACTTAACCAGATTCCTTCTAACTCTTCACTTGGAACCAGTCACTTGTAATAGCAGTCCCTTGTGTAATCCCCTGTATTTGAATGCCCCTGTTTTAAATTCCTACACTTACCACACTTCTGCACTTGAATTCCCCTGTTTTAAATTCCTACACTTACCACACTTCTGCACTTACACACTGATGCAAGATTCACACGTACAAGTATTCACTATGTATCTGATATTTAAGCCAGGAATCCACCAATTACAAACACAGCAATTAGTCACTCCCACCACACCAGACTTCAATTATTTACTTGTATCACAGCAAAGAGAGGGAAAAAAAAACCTAGAGAGATTTGTTTTTAACCTCTCCCTTACCACACTACACCACACACAATATTTTTATGCTATTTTTCCAGCAAGTATCCAAACTCAGTCTTTCAGGGCACAGGTCACTGAGGAACTTGATCGGAGACTCAGAGAGAGACGGCGCGAACGGCTTGTGTTGCCTTCGGTTCCAGTTCGTCGCCATACTCCTGCTCCGGTTAACCCGCCTGAGTCCTCGTTGGTCCTTCCTGAGGAGCCTTAGCAAGTAGGAGCAGTTTGGGGTCCAGTTCCTAAAGCTGAGAGAGAGCGCCGTAGGACTTTAGGTCTCTGTCTGTACTGCAGAAGTCCTACCCATCTTCTTTGAACCTGTCCTGTGTGTCCACATCTTCGTTCAGGTACTCCTCATGGTTCTAATCGGGTTCTTAGTGTTGTCTCTGGCCCATCCCTTGATAACCTGTCCATTCCTATTGTGTTACAGTGGAACGATGTCACGGTTTGTTAAGGCACTCAGACAATAGATTTTGGTAAAAGCATAACTTTATTTAAAAGTTAAAGCACTCCCCATAGGGTTCACATACATGTACATACAATATAGATAGCAACTGAGAAATAGAACATGTTCTACCGGCCTTGCCTATAATACCGAGCAAGGCAACCTAGGCAGCTATAAGGAATAGCAATAGCAGGCTCTACCGACCTTGCCTATACCTGGTAAGGCAACCGTGAGATGGAATATACCGGTTCTACCGGCCTTACCAATACCGGCAAGGCAGCCTCAGTGAATACTACTGTGAAGAGGCTCTACCGGTCCTGCCAATACCGGGTAAGGCAACCGTGAGATGGAATGTACCGGTTCTACCGGCCTCACCACTACCGGGCAGGACAGCCCCAAAGGAGGAGATAACCAGCGTCCGCACGCTGGAACCAACAGTCTAATATGTACCAGGTTAAATGGAGTAAACCAGCACCCACGCGCTGGGACCAACAGTAAGATCTACCACCAGCTTAAGTGGAGTTAACCAGCGTCCGCACGCTGGGACCAGCAGGATAGTATACCACCAGGTCTAATGGAGTAAACCAGTGTTCGCACGCTGGGACCAACAGGATAATATGCCACCAGGTTAAATGGAGTTAACCAGCGTCCGCACGCTGGGACCAACAGGATAATCTGCCACCAGGTTTAATGGAGTTAACCAGCGTCCGCACGCTGGGACCAACAGTATAATATGCCACCAGGTTGAATGGTGTTAACCAGCGTCCGCACGCTGGGACCAACAGTATAATATGCCACCGGGTTTAATGGAGTTAACCAGCGTCCGCACGCTGGGACCAACAGGATAGTCTGCCACCGGGCTAAAGTGGAGTTAACCAGCGTCCGCACTCTGGGTGAAAGGATATATCCATTTGTTGGTTCAGGCTGGTAGGCCCTGGGTAATGTGACATGAAGGGGTTAATGTTTTAGCTTGGCTAATAAACTTAAAATACAGAAAAATAACATAAATTCATGATAGAATGATTGCTACATTTGCTATTTCAATATAACCGCCAGTAAATGTTGTTCTAACAGGATGTTACTGTCTCAGACATGGATGTACACATCAGGGACAGTTAGACAGGTGGTTAGACAAAGGTTGGGTTCCTCATTTCTGTGGTAAATTGTTCCTTTTGTGGACCACATGCTTGGGGCAGGTGGCCAAGTAGCTAGAAGGTCAAAGCTTACTGGAAATTGGTCATTTGGACTTGACCCATGCTCCAGTCATAGAGTGCCCCCTAGGGGATTTATGATTCTATTACTAATAATGATATGCATAGGTTGTAACGATATGTAATGATATGCACATGTTGTAATTGCAAGTTGTGACCCATGTCCTGGAGGTGTGATATTCTGGGAGATGTGACCCACCCATATATCTATCCTAATAAAAGCTTGTGCACGACTGCAATAAAGTTGGAACTGAGATTATAGCACATACATTCTTGGTGTGTCTGTTATTTCAGGTCCCCAGGTGCCTAAGGCCTGGAGATCTGTTGGAACAGTGTACTGTCTACAGGTGCCCCCGGGGGTTAATAGGTGAAGTACTATATCGTGACCAGGAGGGGAAGCAAGAAAGGTTGATTTTATTTTCACTGGGACCAACAGGATAGTCTGCCACCGGGCTTAAGTGGAGTTAACCAGCGTCCGCACGCTGGGACCAACAAGATAATCTGCCACCAGGTTTAATGGAGTAAACCAGCGTCCGCACGCTGGGACCAACAATAAAAAAATCACCGAGGCGAGAGAGTGAGCAATGTCGCCAAGCGACTACCGGATGGGAACTCTGAGACTAGGTGAAGTTGGAGCACAGCGAACACCGCTGATTAAACAGCAACCGAATCAAGCCAGACAAAACAACCGGAGCATCAGTCGTCACAGAGGGGTCAACCGGAGAGGCAAGCAGACTGGAACAGGAACAGATGAAATCAGGAACACTGGAACTCAAGATTCAGTAGCTGAAGACTCTGGAACACTGGAACAGGCCTCAAGCAGTGAGACAGACTGGAACACAGGACTCTGTAGCTCTGGACTCTGGAACACTGGAACAGGCCCAAACAGCATGACAGGAAGAACAAACAGGTACTGTCAGAGACACCATGAAAGGGCAACCAAAGGGTGCCTGAGCTGAGTCTAAATAGGCAGTCAGAGGCGGGCAGACACTAGACAGCCAATTGGAGCCCCTGCAGGTGATAGACAGTGTATAGCACCAATCACAGGCACTGTGATAAACGACCTACGGAGTGAGACGACAGACATGATCAGCTCTGGGGCTAGTGGCTGTTTCATTAACCAAGACTTTGTGGCTTCTTTAGGTATCCCACTGCGGAAGAGAAGACAACCCCTCTCCGTGTGTATGGCGGATCAAAGCCCTTTGCAGTCTGGCCCTATCCTTTTGGAGACAGCGCCTCTTCTTTTGCTTTTCTCCAGTAACCACAGGGACACCATCCGTTTTGATGTCCTACCCTCTCTCCTATTTCCTGTGGTCCTAGGTTTTCCATGGTTGGTGGTTCACAATCCCCATATCGTGTGGTCCACTCCTGCCATCACTTTTCCCTCTAAATATTGCAAGAACTATTGTCTTCTCTCTGGGCATTCAGCCGTGATGTCTCTTCCTAGCGCTTCACTGTTGCCCGCCCATTATCACTCATTTGTGGATGTGTTAGATGGGGCCCAGGCGGCCACTCTGCCTCCTCATCAACCGTTTGACTGCCCTATCGATTTACTACCTGGGGTGGCTATTCCATATGGGCGCATTTACCCTTTATCTGGCCCGGAGGCCCAACAACTAAAGGAGTACCTCACTGAAAACCTGCAAAGGGGTTTTATTTGCCCTTCAACTTCTCCTGCTGGAGCTGGCATTTTCTTCATCCCAAAGAAGGATGGGGGGTTGTGGCCCTGCATCGACTATCGGGACTTAAACAAAATCACGATCAAGAATCGATATCCACTTCCTCTCATTCCGGACCGCCTAGAGTGGATCTCTTCAGCCTCCATCTTCACGAAGATCAATCTACGAAGTGCATACAACTTGTTGCGCATACGGGAGGGGGATGAGTGGAAGACGGCTTTCCGCACTCGGTACAGCCATTTTGAATATACGGTGATGCCTTTCGGTCTTTGTAATGCCCCAGCTACGTTACAACACTTAGTCAATGACATCTTTCGAGATCTTATGGACCGGTTTGTTATAATATATCTGGACGATATCCTGGTTTACTCCACATCTGTGTCGGAACACAGGCAACATGTGAACACCTTTCTATCCCGTCTGCGGGAGCACAACTTGTACACCAAATTGGAGAAATGTGTGTTCGAAACACAAGAAATAGAATTTCTTGGCTTCCAGATAACTCCAGGATGCATCAAGATGAGCACTCAGAAAGTATTGGCTGACTTACAATGGCCCGTACCGAGGGATAGAAAGGCAGTGCAACGGTTCATTGTCTTTGCCAATTTTTATAGAAGATTTATTCGTAGTTTCTCACACCTGGTAGCCCCCCACACCAGACTCACCAAAAAGGAAGAGCAGTTCCTTTGGTCAAAGGAGGCAGAGCAAGCTTTTAACGACCTGAAGGCGGCTTTTACCCAAGCACTTGTCCTGCAGCAACCAGACACCAGCCAGCCATTTTTCCTTGAGGTTGACACCTCCAACATCGCCACTGGAGCCATTCTCTCCCAACGGATGGGTCCAAAAGGGATTCTACACCCAGTTGCTTTTTTTTTCCAGACATCTAACTTCCGCAGAACAAAACTATGATGTGGGTGATAGGGAATTACTGGCCATAAAATCAGCTTTAGAGGAGTGGCGTCATCTCCTAGAAAGTGCCGAGGCCCCTGTCACTGTCTATACGGACCATCGTAATTTGGAGTACCTGGATCAGCCTGTAGGCTGCGACGTAGACAGGCGCATTGGGCTATGTTCTTCTCTAGGTTCTCACTCCTCATCATGTACAGACCCGGCTCCAAGAATGGAAAGGCAGATGCTCTGTCCTGTATGTATATGTATAATCCCGTGGAATATTCTGTGAGATCCCCAGACACAGTCCTCCAACCCCGTCATTTCCTAGTCTTATCCAATACTCTGATAGAGAAGGTACGAGAAGCGACCAGACCCTCACCGCTCCTGTATATACCGTTCTGTATATACAGATTGTCTAACTCTGCTACATAGTATTACGTTAATGATACATAATATCTATCCTGAAATATCGTAACAATGCATGCATTGATCCTAAGTGTCGATGGTTTTAGTAAACGTCAGGAATAATATGATGAAGAAGTTAGGTGATACATAAGTAAGGATTCTGAATAATTGATTGGTACTGATTTGTTTTACTTAGGAAGCGATCTTTTCACTTGGTTTAAGATGTAGGTTATTCCCTGTTTCTAAAACAGTAATCTAATGATTCGGACAGGCAACATCAGATTATCTATAACAGCTAATGAGGAATACTATCACCCTTAGCAGCTGGTTACTTGGATCTTTATCGCTATGCAATGTTCCGGCGATACTTTCCGCCTTAGACTCAGGTGATGGTGGTTCCTCATTATTCTGTTTATTTCGAGATTTTTTCCATTTCCAGGGCTCAATGTTTAATTTTGATCAGCTTGAGATTAAATGTGTCATTATATATTATACTCCCCGAGGTCTTAGGGGTTTCGGTACACTAAGGTACATCGCTTGAGTAATTATCCGTATATTGATGTTTTTCTATTTCCTAATTGTCACCTTATATGGTATATTGAGAAATGCATTATATTTATTGCTTGGTTCCATATTGTTTTTAATTATTTTTAATCTTTTTCAAGTTGCAACTGTGGGTTTGTTCACCTATGACCTGTGGGTGGGTGAAAGGTCATCACCAGGTGTAGGATATAAAATGTAGGTGTTAGCATGAGGTGTCTTGATAAAGATCCCAAGAGGGATCGAAACGTTGATCTAATAAAGTTTATTTATTTTTCACTAATGAAAGTCCTGTGAGTGCTGATCTACCTGCTGCCGCTGTGTATATATATATATATATATATATATATATATGTATGTGTGTGTGTGTGTGTGTATATATATATATATATATATATATATGTATGTGTATATATATATATATATATATATATATATGTATGTGTATATATATATATAATATGTGTGTATATATATATATATATATATATATATATATATATATATATATATATATATATGTATGTGTGTATATATATATATAATATATATAATATATATATATGTATGTGTGTACAGTACATTCTCGTACATGGGGAGTTATCCATACCAGAACGTTTCTTTTCTTCTCTTTCTTTTGCCCATGTGTCATAATTTACAACTTGGTGTTTGTTGAGATACGTCTGGCCCGCCTCCAATGACGGGCCACTGACGTCATCGACAAGGGACCAAACGCTCGAGATGGATAGGGTATTTAACACATGGCTATTGTTTTGTTTGTTGTCTTGATAAAGGTCCACTAAGGACCGAAACGTTGACCTAGTTTGTTATCTCTTCATTTGCTAATAATAAAAAATTTAAAAGTCCCACGGGTGCTGCCCCAATTCCTTTACTATTGTATACTCTCCTTAGGGATTGTGCACCTGGGCACAGTATTATTGTAGAGTGAGTGCTTTCCCAAACCACAACTTCTGTATGTGTGTATATATATATTTTATATATATATATATATATATATATATATATATATATATATGTATGTGTGTATATATATATTATATATATATATGTATGTATGTGTATATATATATATAATATATATATGTGTATATATATATATATATATATATGTGTGTGTGTGTATATATATATATATATATATATATATATGTGTGTGTGTATATATATATATATATATATATATATATATATATATATATATGTGTGTGTATATATATATTTATATATATATATATATATATATATATATATATATATATATATATATATGCCATAACCACATCCCTGGGCAGGGAATTCTATAACAGACCTTACTGTAAGAAAAACCCTTCCTCTGCTGAAGTCTAAACCTCCTTTTCTCTAATCTCAAGGGGTGTCCCCTGGTCTTTTGATCAGGCCTTGGAACGAATAGCTCACCACAGAGATCCTTGTTTTGACCTCTCATATACTTGTACATTGTGATAAGATCTCTTCTTAGTCGTCTTTTCTTTTGAGTTGTTCCTCATACGTCAAGTCCTCCCTTCCCTTGATTAGTTTTGTTGCTCTTCGCTGTACCCTCTCCAGTTCTAGAATATCCTTTTTCAGAACTGGTGCCCAAAACTGCACTGCATATTCAAGATGAGGTCTTACCAATGATTTCTACAATGACAAAATGATGTTATCCACTCTTGCTTTAATACCTCTTTTAATGCAAGACAGGACTTTGTTTGCTTTTGCTACTGCTATTTGACACTGGTCACTGTTTCCAAGTTTGTAGTTTACAAGGATTCCCAGGTCTTCCTCTAGCAACGAGTCCCTTAAAATGATTCCATTAAATTCGTAAGTAGCATTGGGATTTTTTCTTCCCAAATGCATGACTTTCCACTTTCCCACATTAAACTTCATATTCCATCTGCCATTTTATCTAAATTCCTATGTAGAGAGCAAATATCATGTTCTTTATTAATTACCCTGCATAATTTTGTTTAATCTGCAAATATTGATATTTTGCTTTCTATATCTATGTCCAACTCATTTATAAACATGTTAAAAAGCAGTGGACCAAGTACTGATCCCTGAGGTACTACACTCTCAACTTTACCTGAATTGAAGAATTGTCCATTTACAACCACACACTGTTCCCTATCCTTCAACTAGTTTTCTATCCATTTGCAAAGGTTATCCCCTAGCCCCAATTTCCTTATTTTAAACCCAAGCCTTCTGTGTAGCACTGTATCAAATGCTTTTTCAGAATGTAGATATACTACATCAACTGCCTTATCATTATCTAGGTTGCTATTTACTTCTTCATACAAGCTGAAAAGATTAGTTTGACATGATCTTTTCCTCATAAACCCATGTTGATTCCTGCTAATAATCTTATTTTTTATCCCTTTCTTTAAGATCTTTTTGGAGGATTTCAGTATAAAACTCGGCATATGCCTGCACTCACGGTTGTGGTGTATTCATAGACCCTTTCAAAGAGAAGTCTTTCTTCGGCGTCCTTTATCTTGATCTTCCCGCGTAGGTTACACTCCTTCACCCAGTGTTTACCAATGGACTATAAATACCAACATCCTTATTTCGATTGTGAATTTATAGTGTATTCAAACAGCGTATACAAACAACACACTTTTTGAAACAGACTTCCAGTGCATTTCAGAATCAACCAGACCCCTTCATCAGGGAAGTTTGTTTCAAAAAGTGTGTTGTTTGTATACGCTATAAATTCACGATTGAAATAAGTATGCTGGTATTAGTAGTCCATTAGTGACACGCCGGGTGAAGGAATGTAACCTACGCGGGAAGATCAAGATAAAGGGTGCCGTCGAAAGACTTCTCTTTGAAAAGGTCTATGAATACACCAAAACCGTGAGTGCCGTCATATTCCGAGTTTTATATTGAAAACCTCCAAAAAAGATCTTAGTTTAGTGAATGGTATAACTACGCATAAAGAAGTGAGGTGGGAAATAAGGTATTGAAAGAAAATGGTGGAAATAATAACACTAAAGTGGATGACATAGAAGAAATGCATATAATATTTAAGTGATTAGATGGTGTTGCAACATAAAAATACACACTACAAGAGTTGGATAATCGTGGGACTGACTGTCAAGATATTAATCAATGCTCAGTCAAGAAGATAACATTGGCATTATTTTTTGTATTTTTTATGATTGATCATATTTTATTATACTTTTTTGTTTTTTAATAATTTTTGTCTGATATATGTTCAGGGGGTTAGGTATTATTTGTGCGCCGTCCTGGAAAAGGACGGAAAATAGGAGTTTTTTCCTATCTTTCCATTTTGGCAGGCGGATGTACGTAAAGGCAGTGTTGTGTATTTTAAAATGATATTGTGACTAATTTTTCACTTTTGCACATCCTCCTGAAGGGAGAAAAGTGAGGCGCAGTAGAGCGTTTGACATTTTGCTGTCATTTCAGATGGTAAGGGTGTAAGGTAGAGCCTGGTTTTAGTTAAAGGCAGTGTGAGTCTTTGAACCTATATTGTATGGGAGATGGGACATTTCTGATACTGACTGAGACTAAGAGTTGGTTCTTTTAACCATATGAGGAACGGTATGGGTTAAAGGGATAGTAATGTTTCAAAATAAAAGCCACTCCAATTAATCTTCATAGTATTTGGGCCATGCAGAATGTTATTTCAATACTGTCAGAGCTGTAGTTCAATAGTAATTGAATGAAAAAGTATCCCCCTCCTGCCCCTTTTACTGATGTAACTCTGCTCACCTCAGAACAGAAAGGTGGTGTCTAGATGGCTTGCAGAGAGTGACAATCATCAGTTAGCATAAGGGAAAAACCTGAAAAACCTGTCAAGGGGGTAGGGTTTTCATTGTTTTCGCAGTAAAAATATTGTCCCTTGCTGTGAGCTGTCTGGTATGTGGACCAGATTCCACATCTGAGGAGAAGGGGCTTACATTAGGTAAAAGGGGTGGGAGGGGGATACTTTATCATTCAATTAATCTTGAACTACAACTCTGACAGTAATGAAATAACAATCTCCTTGGCTCAAATACTATGAAGACTAATTGGAGCTGCTTTTATTTTGAAACATTTCTATCCCTTTAAGTAATCATGCACGCTATCCTGTGTTACTATTTTTACAGGTGGAGGTGCATAGGTAAAGTTAGGTTTAATGTTATTGAGAATAATAAGAACATTTGCATCATAACTTTGAAATATTCTGTGTGATTTGAAGTGGTTGTTTTAGAGTATACACTGGAAAAGTGACCTCACTACCAACATTTATAGTATTTGTATAACTCTATGAGTTTTTTAATATTGTATTAGAAATAATTTGTTTTTCTTTCAACCATGGATGCTGCATGTGCCGTGCTTTGTTCATGTGCTAAATTTAGTTGTGACAAGATTCTTGGCAGAATCCGAAAGCCTCAGACAGATGCTGAATATCAACTGCAAAATCTATGCCGATTTTAGCCTTTCCTACAGTGCACACAATGCTCTATATTTTATACAAAAGAATAGCAACCTGCCCTATCACCAGCTGAAAATGGAGGTCCCTACCAGGTAGAATTCCACACTGTATATGCTAGAGTGTTTGTATGCACTGAATAAGGCTGTTAGCAAATACACAATAATGAACTGTAAGGATTTGGAGGGAGCCTCTTTGTCATCTGAAGAATGAAAACTAATCTGTGATGTATGTGAGCTGCTGAAACCCTTTGAGGATGTTGCATAGAGGCAGGAATTAGTGAAATTCTACCATTGATATATTTATTATAGAAAGAAATTATCAGAATGGCTGAGGATTCTTACCATACTGACAACACAGACATGCACCAGCTGGTCAAGGACACGTTAGCATTCTGTGAACAAGATCCTTGCATAGTGTCCATTAAAACAATGAGGAATACATTCTTGCCACTTTACTGCACCACTTCTTGTAATACAAATTTTCAGTGACAGTGACAAAGAAAGTGTTACGCTCATCATTGGACTTCCAGGCTGGGTTTCTTTTGTCTTCCTCTGTGATTTTTTCCCCTATTTGTTGTGCCCTTGGGGAAGGACAAAGGACATAGTGAAAGTGGCATTCAGTTTCTTTTTTGTGGGTTAGGCTTTCCCATGCTTAACATGAATGTTGTGGTGTTTTTGTTGCTTCTGCTTTATGAGGGTAGATATGCCAAGGTAAGTCCCCTCCTTTCTGCTTTTCACTACCTTATCAAAAATAGTGCACAGTGCTGACCCAAGAGAAAAATATTCCCACACCCATGATTTAAGTGAGGGGAGAGGTTGAGAAGAATAGCTTTCTTATTATTCTCCAGAAGAACCTTTGCTGGTTATGGCTGATGCAGCTGCTGCTGCTGCAATGGTGTGGCATGTGCTTCTGTTGCCCCAGCATCAGCCCTATCTCTAAGACAATGAGTAGTGGTGGCAAGTGGAATCACATCTACCTGTATGTATTCTCTGATGACTCGGCAGCAAAAATTATAGTACCATCAAATGCCAGAATGTCACTACTGGTGGTGTTCATGCACATTCACAAATGCATCTCTTTCTCCAATTCCTATCACTTTCTGTCAAAAACACTCTCATACTCTCTTCCACACCAGCTGCTCCACCACCCTCACTTTCATTATCCATCACTAGTCTCTTGCTGCTTGATATGTTTCTTTTGTAATGACAAATCTTACAGAGGGTTCCCTGCTGTCACACTTGCCATCACCTCAGAAGGTGGCACACTGACAGCAGCAGCAGACACAAGTAGCTGACCTGTGCTGCTCATACTGTTCCCCAGTAAGCTTTTTTTCAGTATGTTTCTCCAGATTCCTAGGGACGATGTTGGGGGACAGAGGATCATGTGGGCAGTGGGAAGTGGGCTCCCTTTTCTGCTGGTGCAGCTGGATTCCTCCTCTCTGATTCAGCAGCATCAGCAATGTCCCTCCATCTTCTCCTGCTGATCGTTGTGTTAGCCAGCACTCAAAATACTTATTTATTAAGTGTTTAACACTTTCTCCATCTGCTTTCTCTCTCCTTATTGCCTATTCTATAATATGCCCCATGGCAGTAAGTTTGGGGCTTTTATTGCATGGGAAGGAAGTTTTGCCAGAACTGATAACATAGGTAGGCAGCGGAACTGTTTTCATGTGAAAATCTGCGGTGTTAGAGAAATGGTGGAAAATCTATTGGTTTCTCTGTGGGAAGGAATTCCTGAGCTAAAGACAGGAAATTGTGCTTTGTCTTGAAAATTCCTGTGGGAATAAAAGTGGGAATTTTTACCTATCCCTAATTTTTAATGCCTAAATTACCTTTTTGCCATTAAGTGTACAGTATATAATATAGTTTGTTGCTGAATTAGGTTAATACAGCCTTGTTGAAACAGCTACATGTTGCAATGGCTTTTATGCTGTCTAGTCATCATCACATGGCATTACAGCAATTTGCTCATTTTCTCACATCTGTTAGCAACCATCCAGCTTGTCTAAAAGGTATACACAAAGACACAACCACTGAAAACGTATAAACCATACTTCCTGAATAACAGCCATTTACTCAAAAAGGCTAGATCTCATGAAAGTTTATAGTTTAATTTTTTTAAACAATGCTTTTATTTTCTGTAAATGCATTACAAATTTTACTAATTACATTTTTAATTTATTTTAGCAAAACATATAGAAAACTATTGCACAATTTTTATTTCATTTTTTTTTTATTGTTCTTTTTGTATAGACAGAATAGAGGAAGACATTTATAGGAAAACAAGTTTATGCAGAGATAAACTTGAGAGGGGAGGTATCAAAAATGGGAGTGAGAGAGGAAGGGAGAGAAATGAGGATAGTGGGAAAGATGAGCAGGAAGTGGAAATGGGTAGATGGTAAGGATCTCAGTAGGAATTTTTATTACCAGCACTTTGAGGGAAAATCCATTATTTCTATTCACATATTTAAGAATACTGTTGAAACTTGAGCAGTGCCTAGGTTTGCCTTAGGATCATGATTTCAAACTACCAGAGCAAATTATAGTGATCTACCAAATTCTGGATTTCACCTGACAAGTGTAAGGCTGGGCCTGTATTTGTGGGAGAAGCTAGAGGACTACTTTAGCTCTCCAGCCCTTCCCCTATGTCTCTGGGTCAGTGGGTCCATAGAGCCCGAAATCGGCAGCATGCAGTAGCTCTCCTGGTCGCTTCAGCGGAAGTGACATCATCAGCTTGCGCCACACATCGGTAACATTCTCCGTTTCTATCCTAAGTCATGGTTCGCTGGATCTTCACAGATTCAAGGAAACCTTCTTATTCTCCAGCAAGAACTGGTCATTCATAACATAACATCTCAAGCATCCTTACAGGATTAACAAGAACAGGAATTCAACTATTTAAGAGGCCGAAGGTACATATAGAGGTCAATGTAATTTCTATGGCACATTCTCAATTTTTCACGAACCTCAATTTCTGTTACTTACCTTACCTCTTCGTAGAAGGTGAAGGGAATCAACAGTCTCAATTTTCCCACCATCCAGTTTCACATTTCTCATATATAGTTCATAGATATTAACACAGTCATCAGGGTAATGTACATTTACATCACTAAATTACATTCAAGCACAGAATCATATATGCTGTATTGTCCCTTTCCGCACTTTGCTCATGTGGGGCACTAAACTCCGACCATAGCTCGGCACATGTTCCAAGCATGATCAAACTATGGATAGCCTGGCACTTCCCCATTATGTGTCTCATGTCCTTCACTTCCACCCTCACCCCACTCAAGCAAACACAAGCACCCGCTCACTGTAAGTTTTACCGTCATCAGGAAATATCACCCCCATTATGTTGCATGTCACTAATTAAGGAATCAGGATCACTGGACAAGTCCTCCATAACCACTTAAGTCTATATTAGTCACTTGATCATTCAGCTATCCCTACTTCCCCACTTCCCTGGGGGGGAATCTTACCTCTTCACAGAGACCGAAGACCCTACCTCCACCCCTGACCTTACCTCTGGGCAGAGGCCGAAGGCCAGGTACTTTTCCTACTTCCCTCCTTACCTCCTTACAGAGGCCGAAGGTTCCCATTACACTTCCTACCATACCTCATCAAGATGCTGGAGGTTTCATTGCTAACTCGGACCTTACCTCTTCAGAGAGGCCGAAGGCTTCATAGATCATCATCTACAGATAAGTAGCTATCAGTTGGAATTCATTCCACACTTCATTCCCTCACCTCTTCGCATAGGCCGGAGGTCATGTAAAGTTGAAGTTAGTATTACTCTCCTAACTTCGCACAATCTTTTCTACTGAACCTTACCTCTTTGGAGAGGACATAGGTTCATTAGAGGTCAGCTACTGCTAAGTACCAAATAGTGGAAATTCATGCCACAGTCGTCCTTCACCTCTTCACAGAGGCCGGAGGACACCTGTAACAAAAAACAAAAAGCAAACAAAAAACAGAGGGGGGCAATCCCTGCCCCCCCATATTATTTCCATAGGTAATTTATGTGTCTTCTAGGTACCAGTATTAACATAGAAGATTCTACAAATCAAAAGCACTCCGATTTCCAAGAAACGGGAATCATTCCTTCTACAACCAGATCACGAATACCAGCTCTACCTGATCCACTCTTAGATCATGGACTGTGGCAAAATTAATGATGGAATTGACCCACAGGGGCATACCATATCCCACTTCCGCACAATATCGCCTATTGTGTGCAAATAGATCAGCCTCTCCTATCCCACCTTCTCCAGGTCCATCCAGGGACACATCTCCCCTACTTTCTCCAGGTCTATCACCCGTAGCATCACCCCCTCCCCCGAACAAAATAACCAGTTTGCCAGTCTACTTTCGGACATTTCATCCACACTTTACACTATCCAGTCCAGATTAACGAACCTGGAATCAAATCAAGCAATTGCACCCTTCACCCAGACAATGCCCTCCACTAGCCAGTCACAAGGTAATGCGATCATTCCACCATGCATAACTACGGCTCACATGATACCTCAACATTTGCAAAAAGACATTTTAGAAGGTAAAGAGGTTAATTTGGCAGCCCTATTATTGGCCTCTCAGGATGTTACAGAACATAAGATAGTTAGTTGTGGAGAGGTATGTGTGACATTAAAAGCTAAGGACTCAAGACTGGCACATAAGCTAACCATCCCAGAATTTGTGCTGGCTTTTAATGTCTTTAGAGACATACTCTGTACCTCTTTTCCTTCTAGATGCGAAGAGTTAGATCAGAACCTGTATTTAGTGGTAGATCTAGGGTACAAATACGACAGCTGCGCTTTTTATGAATATCATCAATCATTTTCAGGCAAAGCAGCCACCGCACTAGCCCAATTCAGCTATCAACTGGATTGGAGTACCCTGGATAACGAATTATTTTGCTCGCACTTTGCAGGAATTAAGATTCCAAATTGTCATTTCTGCCAATTCCAGACCCAAGTTTCCCACCTCTGTCCTAGTACTCCGTCTTCAGGCGTACCGGCAAATCAAAATTATAGCACCCCTACCACTCATGCCAATGCTCCCCTATGACCTGAGTTCCCCACCATAGATAAACTGGGTAGAAACATTCATTATATAGGAAACTCGGCCATTTGTAATAACTTTAATACCAAGGGTTGTTTTTATAGCGGTTGCAGACTCCCCCACCAGTGCATCCTATGTCATAAATCTCACACAAGGGTTATCTGTCCCCGGAATTTTGTAGCTAAAAATAAATAACTAAGCTCAATTAACCTGTCATCATTGGAGTCCCTTCTTTCATTACACCCGGATACCCAACTAACCTCATACCTCATTTTTGGTTTTCATAATGGGTTTCGCACTGGCATAATCACCTGCCTAGACACATCATTAGAATGCCCTAACCTCCAATCAGCAATCACTGCCACAGATATAGTTGATACCTTACTGGAGCGTAAAGTTCAGAAAGGGTATTTTATTGGCCCATTTGCCTCACCACCCTTCCCAATTTGGAGGGTAAGCCCTCTGGGGATCATTTCCAAAAAATTCAGTCCCTCCAAGAAAAGACTAATTATTGACTTTTCAGCACCTCATGGTTGCACCTTCCCCAGTCTAAACTCTCAGTCGAAGAGGTTGCCCTCGAGTACTGTAGCATCGATGACGCTATTCTCTACATTCAACAGTTCAGTCAGGTTTGTTGGCTGTCTAAAACAGATATTTCTGACTCCTTCAAATTACTTCCAATCCACACCGCCTTATGGCATTTACATGGTGTCCGGTGGAAACAGATGTATTACTTTGCAACCCGCCTAACTTTTGGATGTAAAAGTAGCCCTAAGATCTTCGATGACTTCGCTGACACTCTGACATGGCTGCTACTTAACCATGCCAAATGCCCCTCGATCATTCATTATTTAGATGAATTCCTATTGATTGAATCCAAAAACCAGGAGCCAACTAGCCTTCAAAAACTGCTGCAATTATTCACCATACTAAACATCCCCGCTGCATCTCACAAGACCATAGGCCCCTCTACCACAGTAGAATTCTTGGGTATCATTTTAGATTCCACATTAATAGAAGCCAGATTACCAGAAGAGAAATTGTTCAGGATTAGGCAGATGATTCATAATTTCCTGCATTAAAGATCAATGTACTCTCAAAAAATTACAGACAGTTTTGGGGCATCTCAGCTTTGCATCCAAAATTCTTCCGCAAGGGAGAGCGTTCATAGCCCACCTTTTATCACTTTTAAAACATCCTGGCAATTCTAGACATATTCCAGTGGATCAGGCAGCAAAATTGGACCTACTCATGTGGGACCAATTTTTGCTCCACTGGAATAGTATTTCCATGTTTCCTTCCTTCAAAGGACCGAATTCCCCCCAGATATTTACAGATGCCACGGCGGGCAAAGGCTTCGCAGCTTTATATCAAAAGGAATGGTTTGTGGAAACCTGGCCAGTGAGGCTAAGGAGATACGAGATTTCTTTACCACATCCTCTCTATTTGAGATCTATCTGGTAGTAGCAGCTGCAGAATTGTGAGGCCACTTATGGTCAAGGGAAGCAGTTACCTTCCACACAGATAATTTGGCACTTTCACATACAATTCAGAAGGGAAGGTCCAACAACCACGCTATAATGATGTTTCTTAGAAAACTTACTTTGTTAGCACTCCAATTCAAATTTTTCATTTCTTGTGCATTTATACCAGGCACACACAATCAAGCAGCGGACCATTTATCACAATTTAAATTTCAGCATTTCTTTCACTTAAATCCTCAGGCAAATCCTCAGCCATGTTCTTCACCTCCATTCAAGGACCTGATCATTCCCTAAATCATCACATATGATTCGGAAGCTATCATCAATCAAGAACTATCATACAATACCAAAAGCATGGCGTCATTATAGCAATTTCACAGCTTCATTTCACCCATCTGAAACATATAGTATAGAAACGACTCTGGCCCTTGCTTCTTATTGCTTCACTACCCTCAAACTGTCATTTCCCTCGATCAAACTATACCTAGTCGGGATCCAACATCACCTGGGCCTCTTAATTCCATATCACACCTCCATCTTTTCCTTGTACAAAGTCAAATTATTTATGAAAGGTCTAGCTAAATGCCAATATAGCATACCAAGGACTCATCTTCCTATAGATGGGGATATTTTCAGATCATTGGTTACCCTGCTTCACTCTCACCCCTTCGATTTTCTACCAAAATGACGTCATACTCGAAGCCATTGACCTCACCTTTTTTGGGTTTTTAAGGCCAGGCGAATTCACAGTCTCAGCCTCTCACTCCACTTACCTAAATTTGAGTCACATCACATTCAGTCACGATTCCTTCACACTTCTCCAACCCCACCAAAAATAGATCAAACAGGTGTAGGCACTCACATTACGTATCACGCTACTCATGATGCATTGTGTCCCGTCCAAGCACTTTGCGTTCTTTACACAATTCTACAAAACAAACCAAAACACTTTCCTTTATTACCAATGGGTCAGGCACCTCTATCAACTTCTTCTTTCACTCATCACATACGATGGCTGCTATCCCAACTAGGTATGGATGCTCATAATTATTCTGGCCATTCATTCAGAATTGGCGCTGCCACTGCGGCATCCAAAAAAAAGTTATCCCGTACATCATACAAAAAATGGTTTGCTGGAAGTCATATTGCTATACTCAATATATTTATAACCCAGTTTTGGAAATCAAGTCAGCCCAATGTTCTCTCCCAGGTCGCTAACATGTTCTCATTTCATTCAATGTTTCATAATAAAGTTCTTTTGCTAACTTCAGTTTCTCTTGGCCTCTTTTTCAGGTTTACCTACTATCATACTACCCGCCTTTCCAAGGTGGGAGTAGAAGGCACTCCTATAGTATAACATAGCATCACTTGTTCACCATAAGGTCCGGCCACAAATGGATAGGGATGCTAGGGATTTCAAGATTGCAGCAATATTACAATTGTTGCAGTCAGGATATGGATAAAGAGAGAACTTCCTTGTCTATCTGTCTTTCAAAGATTCAAGATAAATAGTGTAACTTTAGGAAGGAAGAGCAGTTTTATTTCAATAATGAATTAATTATTTTAATGAAAACATTAAATCCTGACTCTTTGTGCACTCCATATCTACTCTGTTGTGTAATACCATCTAATCATTACTTTAAAGTACTGTTCACTATTTGTAGGGCATATTGAACATTTTGCTACAATGTTTGAGAGGTTAAACCATTTCCTTAGTTTCACCCAGATGGGTCCTATAAGCCATATTAGCCACATAAGTTTACGACTGGGAGCATGAGTATACTTAGAGGTTTTATGTGTTGGACCTGCAGGTAAAATATCAAATGAGGATGAATAAATTAGTAAAATGGTACATTTGGATCTTTTATTTTAATCCATAATATGGGTCCAGTTTTAAGCCTCCAATGGCAAAAGATTCTTGCCCCTATGTTCTCCTGATGAAGAAGCTCCAGCTTGGAATCTCCATGAGTTTAATACATTTTAAATGTATTTAACTTTTGATTCTAACAGTGTTAGTATAAAAGGATGTCAGCATCCTGTAAGTTGTCAGTCTGTGCTTGTAAGTGAGAAATAAAGGAGCATGCTGTGATTTCTGGTGACAGTGCAAAAAAGAAAATTTAACTGTTTGTTTGGGACATGTCAGTTATTTTCTGGATGAGGGTAAGAAGAAGGGAGATCAAACTCCTCACTAAAAAATGGTTAGAATAAGTGACAAGCAGCCAGCCATCCTGTGACACTGACAGATACCATCAGCAACAGTCCAACAATGAAGACAGATATAGACAAGAGATTCAGCTTAACTTACTGTGTAAACCATACATGCACAGCCACTTTACAATGCATCCAAAAGAACTAGAGCAGCAAGGAAGGTATAGTTCTGCACTGTAACACCAGTAAATGATTGCTTTGTGCTTTATTATTTTAGTGCAAGCTGTAGGTATTGCATTTTCTGAAGCCAACCCAAGTCTATTTTGTACAGTATTATAAAAATACCACTGCAGTAGTCTTGAAGGAAAAAGAGAAATGTGACACGATTAGTCTCACGATTAGATGCTTGTGGTTATAGAGAGTGTGGGTGTAAGTTCAATGACTTTACAGACAAGAACTGTCTGTCTGGTGATGTGGTTTAATTTAACAACAATCAACAGTACTATTGCTATCATTGAGGTCAGACCTGAAATATGATCACAAGTCTGAAGGAGGAACATTAGCAGCATGTCAGAGAAGTCACTGCTAGTGGTCTCTTCCTCAAAAAGAAAGGGACAGAGGGTCATTTTTAGTAGTGTCATAGAATTGTCAGGAAGTGGCACAGCATGGTATGTCTCCCAATCAGACTTGTAGTTGTACTCCAAGTGGAATCTTAATGATAATATGCCAAGATGGGAATTTGCTTACTCCCTTCTCACATGATTTTTACACAGACAAGAAATAGCAAATGTTTACTGAAAATATCTTTGAATGAAGGTAAAGGGTTCATGAGGGTCTTCAACCACTGAAATATGGACTATATGTTGCAATAGTGCTAGCAGGGTTTATATAGCTAGGGTTTTGGATATTAGCCCCTGTTACTATTTTGTAGTCAATAACAGTGAGTGCAACTGGATGAAACGTTCAGCTTGGAAGTGGAGATATGTTGATGATGACGAAGATGATTGTGTATTTTTAGGCATGTTTTTAGACTGATAATCTTTCAAACTATAATATTGCTCCTCTCTAGTGGTGGAAGACTCAGTCTTTTCCATTCAGCCATATTTTTGTGAAATCATCACCACTCTACTCTATCTGTATCTAAAGAAGAAGGGAATAAAAGTAATGGGACGTATTCCTAGCCAACATCATTGTCATGATCATCTCTAGGTTATCAAGAACAGCAGAATTATCTGCATATTCTGCATTCTCCCCATCCCTACTGCTTTCATATTCTTGTAGGTTTTTTTTAAAGTCTGAAATACTATTTTCACTTTTCCCCTTAGTGGTATGTATAGTACATTAGTTTGTGCCAGGCTGTTAGTTTAATTTAACACTTAATTTCACTGCTAATAAAACACCTCAGCTATGGCAACAACACTAGAATGAGACTCATATTTAGGTTGATTAGTATTACTGCTGGTGGTTGAACTTTTCATATAACTTTTACAAATGGCTTCCTCACAAGAGAGTAGGAAAATTATCATCATCACCTACGGTTCAGGCTGCAGCACCTATGGCCATAGACAGTTTATGTAGCAAGACTTTACTATGACCAACAAGTCCAAGAATTCCTCCCACCCCTTACCCCATTCCTCTGCTCCTTGCACATCTGGTGGATATAATGATAATAGTGAAGTGTACTACACAACTGAGTTAGTGTGTGGAGTGATGATTGATGTATCTGAAAATAATGTATTAACTTTGTCTCTATCACTTACTGGTACATTGAGTCACAGTTCAGGCATGGAAGCTCCTGCTTGTCTCTCTATGTGACCTATTAGTCAAAAGTTTATTTTTTATTTTTAAACTGTCCCTGTCATGATTTAGAAATTACACCCATACTCCCTGCAACCATAGCACTCCTTCTTTGCCTCTATACTAGTAAAAGTCAAAATTCTCTTTGTCTTCCTAGGACTTCAGTGTTAGTTTTTACAGTACAGGGTAGAGCTGTGTTACCTTAAGAATAAAAAACCAGCTTGCGGGCGTGGCCTGGCAGCCATACTGGATGGACGCAGAGAACTTGAGCTCCTGTCTTAGGGAGTGATTTCGCATTTCAACCGGTTTCTTTTTTTACTCTTTGAGGACCTGACTGCGATACTTAGTGAGCAGCAATGCCTAGGGGCAACCTGCAGAAGAAAGGGAGAGATGTACAGTCGTACTTCAACAAACAAGCAGACAAGGTGACTGATCAGCGATCTTCTAAAATGGCGGACACTCCTGTTTTCCCGCCGCCGGAGGATGATCCTCCGAACGCTACGGCAAGTTCAGAGAGTGAATCGGATGTTGATTCTCGGAGGTAAAGCATGATCTAGCTCAAATTGGTGAAAGGGTGAACACTCTGGAAACAGACCAGATAATGTGGAACAAGTTTAAAGATCAAAAGATTTCTCACATTACAGACCTACGTAAAGCTCACCGAGACATAGTTGTAAAATTGGACGATCTTGAAAACAGGAGCCGTCGACAAAACTTACGTTTTAGGGGGATCCCCGAAAATATCGACCGTGACGCCCTGCCGAAATACCTACAGGGTCTCTTTCACTCATTATTACCAACTGAGTCATCCACAGCTATGCCCTTGGATAGGGCTCACCGTTTGCTGAAGGCTAAAGGAGCGCCCAATGACGCACCGAGAGATGTGATAGTTAAATTCCAGAACTATGGGGATAAAGACTCTATTCTCAAAGCGGCTAAGAATAGATCACCGGTCTCATATGACGGTCATCAAATCTCCATATTTAGTGATTTATCCCCTACTACTTTGCACTGGAGACGGGAATTGAGACCCATCACCTCTGCACTGCGTCAACAACAGATTAAATATCGGTGGGGTTACCCCTTATCTCTTTCAGCTTCTAAAGACGGACAGACATACACCTTACGATATTATGAGGATTGTCAAGCCTTTATGTCAGCTTTAAATATCTGTGTTGCTGATGATGTCTGGCCTACAACTCAACCTTCGAGCCAACTGTCGTGGGGTGATCAGATGGAGATTTCCTCCCCTTGGATGCCGAATACCAAGAAGCGCAGGGTCCCAGGTTTCCCACCCTCAACTTCTGCGATGGCGAAACACGCTCGCCAGACACCTGGTTGACGGATATTCATCCTAGTTGTGGCCTTTCCTCTCCAGCACATACTTGGGACTGACTAACCTGGAACTCTTTGCTAGAGACTCTTGTGGCTTGGTTATTATGTTAGGTTTGAACCCTTTCAGTATTTCCTCTTTATTTCTGGCTTAGGGCCACTGTTTTCCTTGTTTTAGATTTAACATGTTCCTGTGAATAACATGGTACCTACTTTGTACTTACTACTTACCTATGGTTGCCTTATTGTTGCGAGTACCTTTCTCCGTGCCCTTCCACTTGTGCCCACCGGTCAATAATATTATCGGTTTTGGTGCTGGTTTGGTTGTAACTGGGTATAGGTGGAATGGGACGGACTGGGGCTGGGAAAATAAATGGTTCATGATACTTTCATGCTGTCTGGTATTTGTCCTTATCGAGCACGCCATTGTACCATTTGTTAGCACTGTCCCATAGCCATATTTGCCAAAATAATTTCTCAGGGGGGGCATTGGGTCTCCTCCTTTCTGGGAAAGTGCTCTGGAGAATATTTGAGGTGTGTAGCCTGATTGGTCCTACATGACACTGATACCCCGGGGTGTCTCTAGGTGGAGGGGTGGCTTGTGGGATAGGTTGGGGTATGGACCATGGCGTGCTCTTGTTGTTTTAAATAGAGTTGAAACTGACAGATAATTACCGATAGTGTAGAATTGGTTTTGAGGGGACGTTGATTGAGTCATGTCCGCATACTGCTCCCATGGGCCTAGATTTTACCTTAAGTTTAATTATGTAGTTTATGGGACACTAATCTTAGACTAATACATTACTAGAGAGGAATGAACATTCTCTGTTCCCTTGTTCTAGTAACAGGCACAGTTTAGCATATAATTTTTGCTTTTTCACACTTAAGACCCATTTGGTCCAGTTTCCACTAATTTATAGACCGGTTTGAAACTCTTTATTTTTTACGTTGTCTCTTATACTTCTTACATTCACTCCTGGAGTCCAGGGGGCATATTGTACTGGTAGTTCTCTCTCCAGGGATGCCGCTCTCTTTGGTGTCTAGGGAGGGAGTTGCTGGTGTGCCGCCTCGACCCTGCTCTCTTGTGAATTGGTATCCAGGAGGTGAGCTCTTTCCCACCTTTTTCCCTGGAATGAGCTGTGGCTATCTTTCTTTCACCTCTCTTTCCTTCTCTCCCCTTTCTTTCTTCCACTATTATTTCCTTTAGCCTTTCTGTGGTTCTTCTAAACCTCAGCTTCATCTACGGGTCTGGGTCTCAACAAAACAGGGATGTTATGGGGGGGGGGGGTTTGGACCTCTTCTGGTATTATCCGGGTGGGGTTAAATTTATGCTCCTCAATTAACGTATTCTTATGATGTGTTCTACTGATCAATTATTGCGAATAATTTCGCATAATGTCCGAGGTTTAAATTCACCATGCAAACGCTCCTTAGTACTGAGGGAAATGCAGAGACTTAGGGGGGATGTGGTTATGTTACAAGAAACGCATTTCAAGAAGTCAGCGGCTCCTCGTTTGTGCAGCAGGCTCTTTCCAACATCTTTCCTTAGTTCTAACACGGTAAAGAAAAATGGCGTAGCTCTCCTATTTCATAAACGTGTGGCTTTTCAACATCTCTCTACTTTAACGGATAAGGAGGGTAGATTCCTATTTGTTAAGGGTACAATAGACGGTTGTATGTATACATTTGCTTCTATATATGCTCCCAATACTAATCAATCTTTGTTTCTCCTCTCAGCTCTCGAATCATTATCCGCTTTTCAGGAAGGCATTTTGATTTTAGGGGGCGATTTTAATCTCCCTATGGTCCCTGCAATAGACTGTTCAACAGGATCTTCTTCTTATGCACAATCCTTGATTCGCCGTTTAGTTAAAACTCTTCATTCTTTCCAATTGGTTGACACATGGCGTCTTCTTAACCCTACAGCACGCGACTACACCTTCTATTCACATCCACACGGTCAATATTCGAGAATTGATTATGTATTTATCAATCACGCATTTATCTCTATAGGTAACATTACGTGGTCTGACCATGCGCCGGTTATGGTAACTCTACGCAGAAGTTCATCTTCCAAACCTTTCTCCTACTGGAGACTAGATGAATCCCTCTTGCAATTTTCTGACTCTGTAACACAGATATCAGACTCTTTAAATCATTATATAGCTGAAAATACTAGGGATGACATCTCACCTCTCACTATCTGGGAGGCACATAAATGCGTCATGCATGGGGAGTTTATAAAACTGGCTTCTATCAGGAAGAGGAAGGCTACAAAAGACATTGATACTCTGGTTCGGGAAATTCACACCTTAGAGGCAGCCCATAAAGCCTCTCAGGTGGCAGCTTCCTTACCTACACTATCGTCGCTGCGCACGAAACTCACTCTTCTCCTCCAGGAGAAGGTAGAACGCACCTTTCTTAAGGTTCGCCAAACTCACTTTGAGCACGGCAATAAACCAGGACGACTGTTAGCGAGACAACTGAGAACGCGACTACATTCCCATTATATATCTTATATCAAGTCAGATGGGGGCACAGTAGTGCATTCATCTCCTGATATAGCATCATCTTTTCGATCCTTCTACTCCTCGCTATATAACATAGCTGCAAGCTCTCCACACCCTTTAGACCACCAGCAATTGGTAGATCATTACCTCAGAGAGGCCCAACTCATGCCCCTTAGCAAGGAAGCTTCGGCTTCCTTAGAAGCCCCTATTACTGAACAAGAAGTTCTGGAGATGATACGGGCATTGCCTGTAGGCAAAAGTCCGGGACCGGATGGTTTCTCCCAAGCATATTATAAAACTTTCAACACTATTTTGTCACCACTACTAACCAAAGCCTTTTTGTCATTTCCTGACTCTATCCACTTACATCCTAATCTAGCCAAGGCACATATAACAGTTTTACCTAAACCAGGAAAAGATACACAATTCTGCCAAAACTATCGCCCGATTTCTCTTCTTAACCTGGACCTCAAGATCTATGCAAAAATCCTCGCCACAAGAATGAAAGTCTTTTTACCAAAACTACTTAATTTGGATCAAGCTGGCTTCACTCCGAAACGTGAAGCTAGGGATAATACTCGCAAACTTTTAAATGTTATCCATCATCTTGAGTCGCACAGTCTTCCTGCCATCTTGATGACAGTCGATGCTGAGAAAGCTTTTGACCGAGTAAATTGGCATTTTATGTATAGAACTCTGCACCATTTTGGCTTTGGTCCTAGATTTTTGGCTTATGTTCAGGCATTATATGTTAATCCCACGGCCAGGGTTAAGGTGAATGGCTCTCTCTCAGATCCCTTCCCTATACTAAATGGCACTCGCCAGGGATGTCCATTAACCCCTCTACTTTTTGTTCTCACGATGGAAGCTTTGGCTAGACATATACGTAACAACTCTAGGATAGAGGGAATACGAATGACATCTCTCCCTTTCCCGATTAAACTTTCGATGTTTGTGGACGATATACTTTTGTCCACTACAGCTCCAGAGATCGCGGTCCCGGCTTTCCTGGAAGAACTTCATTCCTTCTCTATTGTATCCAATTTCAAAATGAACGTTTTGAAATCCAACGCACTTGCTATTGATCTCTCTGATTCTCTTCTCGAGAATTTGAAGGCTGACTGCCCTCTTAGATGGTCTACAGACTCTATCGACTATCTGGGAGTAGTTTTAACCCCTTCCCTACCCCAAATTTTTTCGCGCAATTACCCTCCACTTCTTCGGTCGATCAGAGGAGACTTTATGAAGTTGAAGCCTCTCTATATTTCTTGGATTCGGAGGGTAAATGTGATTAAAATGTGTGTCCTTCCGAGGCTCTTATACCTTTTTCAAACGTTTCCAATCCACATTCCTTCTCGATTCTGGATTGAGGTGTCTAGACTAATGTCGACCTTTATATGGGGAAATAAACGCCCTAGAGCTGGGCTCCGCACCCTTCGCAGGCATCCCGATGTGGGAGGTCTTGGACTGCCTGATTTTAAGAGATACTATTTGGCCACAGTGTTATCCTCTATACCTGACTGGTACACTAACAGCTCTGACAAATTGTGGGTTTCTATAGAAAGATCTTATGCTGCTCCATTAGATCCGTTGAAAGAATCTCTCCTACCCAAAGGAGCGCGTACTTCGAATAACTCTTTCAACCCATTAGTGCGGAATGTACTTACCTGTTGGTCAACCTCTCATGAGGCCAATCGTCTCATATCCTTCCCTACCCCCTGCGCCCCATTATTCCTAGAACGAGATACTCTCTTCACCTTACCAAAATCCCAATTTCCGAATTGGACGAAATCTCGGGACCTTAATTTATTGGATGTATGTGTGTATGGTACAGTTCAGGACTTTCCAACTTTACAGACATTCCTCAATTTACCTCCTAGAGAAATTTGGAACTATATTAGAATTAAAGGTTTATTGACATTTCGGGAGCTGTCACCTGCCCTACATAGAGATCTTTCTCTGTTTGAGGAACTTCTCATGACTCGCTCCCAGAAAGTAAAATTTCTTGGTTCTATATATAAGTTACTATCTCATCCTGAGAGCCGCCACAAACCAAATTATGCATGGGCATGGGAGACAGACCTTGGCAGAACCTTGACCTTGGAAGAATGGAGGAGGGTTTGGCGTTGTACGAAACAATCTTCTATCTCGGCCCAAATAGTTGAGATGAACTATAAAATTCTTTTCCGATGGTACTACACTTCTCATAGACTTCATAGCTTTAATCATTCGATTCCTGACACGTGTTGGAGATGTAAGTCCCATCCTGGTACTCTGCTGCACATCTGGTGGACCTGTCCTGGGATTTTAGAATATTGGACATCATGCTTATCATTTATTGATAAAAGCCTGGGAATTAGCCTCCCTCGAGATCCTTGGCAAATATTGCTATATAAGGATGTAGCTTGCAATTCTAGAGCGCAAAAATTTTGTTTGTACACCATGCTTAATGCGGCCAAGGCTATGATTCCTCTGTGCTGGAAGTCAGATGCTGCCCCCTCAGTGGATGCATGGTACAAGAGGGTGATTGATCAGACTTTGTTTTTGAAAATAGCCTGGAAGAGGAAATCCCTAGATTGCACCCAATTGGATAGCTGGTTATCAGCATTTCTGGCTCTAGAAGTCAAGTAACCCTTTTTTACTTCATTCTGGAGTGACAGTGAGCAGACCCAGACCCGTACCTGTTTGCCCTTTACCTCGCATTTTACCTCCCTTTCTTCATCTAGATTCCCTGTTCGATAATCATCTTTAAGTCCCCTGATTAGAGGACGATTGCCAGAAGGTTGAACGGGGGTAGCCTGACCTTCCCTTTTTGCCACAAGTAATCTGTATATCCTATTTTTCTCTTCTTTCTCTTCTTTTCTTTTCTCTTTCTCTATACTCTCTTACTTCATCTTTAGAAAATGGATTTTCCACAATACGAGTCACTTATAATGGGATATACTTAGTTGTTAACTTTGTTTTGAAACATCAGAATGTTTACTACGCATATATTCGATTGTTTCCTTGCATCTCTGTTCATGTGCTGTTTCTGTTGTAATACATGCAATCCTTTGTATATTCTGTGGAAATCCTTTAATAAAATTCTTATATACGAAAAACCAGCTTGCAATAAAATAATAAATTGTACAGCAACCCACGTGGCTTGCAGACAAGTGGAGTTGGAAAGAATCTGGTGAAGGTAATTTCAAGGTATTTTCTACCCCCTCATTTAAATCTGGTATACTTTACTAAGAGTGTGCACTAGAGGCAGTGTAATACTAGTTGAATTGTAAAACTAAGCATGAGTGATAGCAGGTTAGACAATCTCACAGAGTTAACATTTTGTCACATGTTTGAACACTTAGGGCAATCATTCCAGAGGTCATACCGCTGTGCCAAATGTGAGCATGTTTTTTTTTTAGAATCTAAGATATTACATCTGGAAATAGATATTGCAACATTGTGTCACACTGGAAACCTGATAAGGAGCTTAGAATTTACTGAGCAGGTAGAATGTGGGGTTAGTGGTGAAAAGAGTGCAGTTGTAGATAAGGAGCGGCAGGTAGGCAGCTGGGCAACAGTAAGGAGGGGAGATAGTGGGCAGAGGAAGAGGAAGGCCAGTTCTGAGTTGAGAAGCTGTTAATGAGGGTAGTACAGAACTGGCAGTACTGGAGAGGGCTGATTTCTCTGGCAGCCAGGGGAACAGTCCTCCTTCCAGTTTAGATGGGATGCAGAGCAGGCAGAAACCAAGGCAAGAGGTGGTGGGGACTATATTATTAGGAGGGTAGATAAGGTAATCTCCACCAGGATTGTGAATACCAAACAGTATGTTGTCTCCTGAGTGCTCGGTTCAGCATATTGTGGACAGGGCAGACAGATTATTGGGAGGGGTGGAAATGATCCAACTGTATTGGTACATATTGGTACCAATGACAAAGTTGGAGGAAGATGCAGGTCCCTAAAAAATTATTTCAGGGAATTAGGGTGAAAGTTCAAGGCAAGGACCTCCAGGGTAGTGTTTTCTGAAATACTACCTGTGCCATGCACCAGTGCAGGTAGGCAGAGGGAACTCAGTGAGCTTAATGCATGGCTTAAAGTAGAACTATCACCTGAATTAAAGTTGGGTTGATTTGAATGCTCACTTGCAATGCATCTGTAAAATATAATTTGTTATTCACTGAGATACTTGCTTTTAAACTTCAGTCCATTACGTCGCTTCAGGACAAAGATTGACAGGCTGTGGGGCAGAATGACCTACAGCCTTTCCTGAAGTGATGTAACAACTTTAATTCAGATGATAGCTCCCCTTTAAGTATTTTGTAGGAGGAATTTTTTTGCACCTACATTGTAGGGGGCCATCATGCTAGGGGATAGATTGCTAATAAGGCTTGAAGAGCTTTTAAACTAAGAAATGAGGGGGAGGGTATAGATAGTAAAAATGTAAAGCATCATTGGGGTGGAGAAGAGGTGGGGATACATGAAGACAATAGGGAGGAACTCCTGTTAAATGAAGATATAGAAAAAAGACAAGTAGTGGGTAAAATATGTAAAGACATCAAAGTTAATTGTATGTTTTTGATTTGCAGGTAAGTATGATATGTAAAATGGGAGAACTAGAATTGATGGAGGTTATTGTTATTGAGCATTGGACATAATTAACTGAATCATGGTGGGATGATACACATGATTGGGCTGTAAATATAGAGGGCTATTCCCTGTTTAGGAGAGCGAGGATTAATAGTAAAGGAAACCAGAGCTAAATCCAATTTTAAGGTGTGATATTTGTGAGGAAACTGGTCATAATATGGCGTTCTTGTGGGCAGAAATTGAGGCTAACTGTGGCATACAAAGTAAAAAAAAAAGGTGTTGGTGGGTATATGCTACAAACCACAAAATAATAATGAGAATATTGATGCCCAACTGTTATTGCAAATGAGGAAAGCTGCACATCTTGGGAATATTATAATTATGGGAGATTTTAACTATCTAGATATCAGCTGGAAACATGAGACCTGTCAGAGTGCTAAGGGTGGAAGTGCCAACAAGAAATGACAGTGTATTTGACCTAGTTATAAAAAAATAACATTATTGTATTAAGGTAGGTGAACATTTGGGAAACAGTGATTACAACATAGTTACATTTAGTAACATAGTAACATAGTAACATAGTAAATTAGGTTGAAAAAAGACACAAGTCCATCAAGTTCAACCTTCGCTTCATACCTCAGTAACTAAGAATTTTATAGCTTTCCTGCTACCAATTAAATTAGTCTTTATCAGACCTTCCTGATCTGCCTACTGATAAACAGTATAACTCTGTATGTTCCCTTTTGAAAGAAATGTATCTAATCTTCTCTTAAATGTGTCCATTGTATCTGCCATAACTACCTCCCTGGGCAATGAATTCCACAATTTGACAGACCTTACCGTAAAAAAACCCTTCCTCTGCTGAAGTTTAAACCTCCTTTCCTCTAATCTCAAGAGGTGTCCCCTGGTCACCTGAGCAGGCCTTGGAATAAATAGCTCACCGCAGAGATCCTTGTATTGACCTCTCATATACTTGTACAATGTGATAAGGTCTCCTCTTAGTCGTCTTTTCTCTAGAGTAAATAAACCAAGTTTGTTTAGTCGTTCCTCATATGTCAAGTCCTCCATTCCCTTAATTAATTTTGTTGCTCTCCGCTGTACCCTCTCTAGTTCTAGTATATCCTTTTTCAGAACCGGTGCCCAAAATTGCACTGCATACTCAAGGTGAGGTCTTACCAATGATTTGTATAATGGCAAAATAATGTTATCCACTCTTGCTTCAATACCTCTTTTTATGCAAGACAGGACTTTGTTTGCCTTTGCTACTGCTGTTTGACACTGGTCACTGTTTCCAAGTTTGTAGTTGACAAGGATACCCAGGTCTTTTTCTAGCAACGAGTCACCTAAAATTATTCCATTAAGTTTATAAGTAGCCTTGGGATTGTTTCCTCCCAAATGCATGACTTTACACTTCCCCACATTAAACTTCATATTCCACATGTTTGCCCAATCTGACATTGTATGTAAGTCCCTCTGTAGAGAGAAAATATCCTGTTCTGAATTAATGACTTTGCATAATTTAGTATCATCTGCAAATATTGATATTTTGCTTTCTATATCTATTTCCAGATCACTTTGGCAAAGCAAAACTGTATAAGGTCAACCAAAACACTTAATTAAAAAAAAAAAGCTAATTTCAAAATGTTAAGAGCATCAATGCAACACATAGACTGTGATAAATTATTTAACCCCTTGAGTGCCAGTGGGGTACACAACGCAGTGCTTTGCAGTGCGTTGCATACCTCTCTAGCACTCAAAGGGTTAAAGGCAAAAATACTGAGAAAAAATAGTCAGACTTTAAATTTACATTGCAGAAATCTAATCTATCCAACAGTATACAGTATCTCACATAAGTGAGTAAACCCCTCACATTTTTGTAAATATTTTTATTTCATCTTTCATGTGACAACACTGAAGAAATGACACTGCTACAATGTAAAGTAGTGAGTGTACAGCCTGTATAACAGTGTAAATTTGCTGTCCCCCTCAAAATAACTCAACACACAGCCATTAATGTCTAAACCTTGGCAACCAAAGTGAGTACACCCCTAAGTGGAAATGTCCAAATTGGGCCCAATTAGCCATTTCTCCTCCCCGGTGTCATGTGACTCTTTAATGTTACAAGGTCTCAGGTGTGAATGGGGAGCAGGTTTGTTAAATTTGGTGTTATCGCTCTCACACTCATACTGGTCACTGGAATTTCAACATGGCACCTCATGGCAAAGAACTCTCTGAAGATCTGAAAAAAAGAATTGTTGCTCTACATAAATATGGCCTAGGCTTTAAGAAGATTGCCAAGACCCTGAAACTGAGCTGCAGCACGGTGGGCAAGACCATATAGCGGTCTCACAGGATAGGTTCCACTCAGAACAGGCCTCGCCATGGTCGACCAAAGTTGAGTGCACATGCTCAGCGTCATATTCAGAGGTTGCCTTTGGGAAATAGTCGTATGAGTGCTGCCAGCATTGCTACAGAAGTTGAAGGGGTGGGGGGTCAGCCTGTCAGTGCTCAGACCATACACCGCACACTGCATCAAATTGGTCTGCATGGCTGTCGTCCCAGAAGGAAGATGATGCACAAGAAAGCCCTCAAACAGTTTGCTGAAGACAAGCAGACTAAGGACATGGATTACTGGAACCATGTCCTGTGGTCCAATGAGGCCAAGATAAACTTATTTGGTTCAGATGGCGTCAAGCGTGTGTGTCAGCAACCAGGTGAGGAGTACAAAGACAAGTGTGTCTTGCCTACAGTCAACCATGGTTGTGGGAGTGTCATGGTTTGGGCCTGAAGAAGTGCTGCCGGCACTGGGGAGCTACATTTCATTGAGGGAACCATGAATGCCAACATGTACTGTGACATACTGAAACAGAGCAGGATCCCCTCCCTTCGGAGGAGTATTCCAATATGATAAGACCCCAAACACACCTCCAAGATGACCACTGCCTTGCTTAAGAAGCTGAGGGTAAAGGTGATGGACTGGCCAAGCATGTCTCCAGACCTAAACCCTATTGAGCATCTGTGGGGCATCCTCAAATGGAAGGTGGGGGAGTGCAAGGTCTCTAACATCCACCAGCTCCGTGATGTCATCATGGAGGAGTGGAAGAGGACTCCAGTGGCAACCTGTGAAGCTCTGGTGAACTCCATGCCTAAGAGGGTTAAGGCAGTGCTGGAAAATAATGGTGGCCACACAAAATATTGACACTTTAGGCCCAATTTGGACATTTCCACTTAGGAGTGTACTCACTTTTGTTGCCAAGGTTTATACATTAATGGCTATGTGTTGATTTATTTTGAGGGGGACAGCAAATTTACACTGTTTTACAGGATGTACACTCACTACTTTACATTGTAGCAGAGTGTGATTTCTTCAGTGTTGTCACATGAAAGATAAAATAAAAATATTTACAAAAATGTGAGGGGTATACTCACTTATGTGAGATACTGTATATACCAAAGGGAAACAAATGCAAAAGTAGATCACTGCAAATGTGCCTAAATGCAAATGTAAAGAAAGAAATGACAAGGAAAAAGAGGCATTTAAACTGTTAAGTCTGAAGGAACAGAAAACTATTTCTTGAAATACAGGGAGTGCAACAAAGATTACAAAAAGACAATTAGGTTAGCAAAATCAATAATGAAATTTGAATTGAAAGGGAGAGCAAGACTAATCCAAAAAAGTTTTTCAAATACATAAATAGCAAAAACTTATAAGGGAGTGTACTGGACCTTTCAAATAAGAAGGATATGAAAAGGCTGATGTTCTAAACAATTTGTTTGCATCGGTATATACAATGGAACAAGAAATGGTAGAAGAGCTTTAAAAAGTAGCAAATAAGACCATATAAATATCAGATATTAGGTTAACAGAAGAAGAGATCATGGTAAGACTGAACAAAATTAAGACTGACAAAGCATTATGGTATATATCCAAGGGTTCTTCAGGAGTGTAATGCTAGCAAGATCCCTCTTTTTACTCTAAAGATTCTCTCTCTCCACAGGCTCAGTTCCACAAGATTGGCGTAAAGCCAATGTAGTTCCTTTATTTAAAAAGAGAACTAAATCAGGACCTGGAAATTATAGACCTGTGAGTTTGACCTCTGTAGTCGGAAAACTGCTAGAATGGATAATAAGGGATTATATTCAGGATTACACTGCAGAAAATAAGATTATTAGCAGGAATCACATGTTTTTATGAGGAACAGATCAGGACAAACTAATCTTGAGCTTCTATGAAGTAGCAAGTAGCAACCTAGATAATGGTAAAGCAGTTGATGTAGTGTATCTAGATTTTTCAAAAGGCATTTAATACAGTGCCACACAGGAGGCTAAGGTATAAAATAAGGAAATTGGGGCTCGGAGTTAACCTTTGCAATTGGATGGAAAACAAGCTAAAGGACAGGGAACAGTATGTTGTTGTAAATGGACAATTCTCCAATACAGGTGAAGTTGAGAGTGGAGTACCTCAGGGTTCAGTACTTGGTCAACTGCTTTTTAACATGTTTATAAATGAGCTGGAAATAGATATGGAAATCAAAATATAAATTTTTGTTTTATGGCAAAATGTTTTTTTCCCATCCCCACCCAGAACCCAAGACACTGACATACCTCTTAGTAGAATGGAAGCTGCCAGAAGCCTGGATATGTTTACCATTTAATATCTTAACCAATCCAGGCATATAACTGTTTGTTGTAGATACTTCCAATGATTCCTTTACTGCCTTGTAGAGGCCTACCAAAAAAGCTTGTGGTAAAGGATATCTAGGTAGCATCAGCCAACTCCTCTCAATTGACCCTTTCCATATGTGTCCTGAGACAACAGGGCTTATAAAATCTCATGAGCTCTCCCAACATAATTCTCCTGTACTATTCAATCTGATCCAGCATTCATTTCTTGTAGCCCATATCTAGACCCTCCCAAAGGTAAGGTGATACTTTCCCAGGCACTAGGATCATTATTCCCTCTTCCCACTGCTGTACGCTCCCTATTCAAATATCCAGCAACAACCACTATGTATAAATCCCAAGATTATTTATCTTTATCACTCTAGCCCTCACATCCATGTGCTCCACTATTTTATGTTTCTGAATTCTCTCTTTTTCTGTCTCAAAATTTCTAGGCACACTCTGTCAACATTCATAACCACCGGGGGTAGAATTTCCGAAGGAACCATGGTATTAGTGGATGCATGAGCTTTATCAAACTTGCAATAGCCCTAATAAGACAAATCAGTAATGCACTGTGTGCTGTAACCATTTGAGTGCATTCAGCTAGTGCTCAGGTGTGCATATGGAAGGATGTGAAGGGTTAAATAAGCCAGGAAGTTAAATGGGTGTCAACATATGAATCTAGATAGTGGGTGATTCTTTGTGACCACACTACAGATGAGCATAGCAGGTGTTTGCAATACACATTTCTGAGTTGAACTTTTGACTATGGGGAAAGCCACAACATCAGTACAAAGACACACTACTGTAAAGTCACTTCATAAAAATAGAACAGCAAAAAGGAGAAAGTGGTGTATGTGCAGTATACAGTAGCAACAAGGATATACAAAGCCAATAAAATCAGTAGGATATTAATTGGTAATTTTTAAATTATAAATAATAAATACATTAATGCTGGTAAGGTAAAAATCTCAATAAATGCAGGTGTATAGGCACCCACAACAATATAAATTTGTATAACATGTATTAAAAATAAAAACGACTAAACGAATGACTAAAAGACAGTTGATATGGACATATGTCCTAAAAAGAGCATCATATAGTAATATTTCAATATACTGCTGTGGGGATCACAAATACGAATTTTGTTCCCTCAGAAAATTCTGAACACAGTTTTTTCACTTTCCCATGGGGAATTCCACCCATAGAAATTGTTGGCCACTTTTCTACTATTGGTTGAAATGTTATTGTGAGGTGTGTAACACTTTCCACCTTTGTTTCTCTTTAAGATGGAAATTTCCATATCACAGAACTTCCTGCCATTCCACTAGGAGAACTTTGAGGTGTGCCGTTGTGGAGGAGTATTCTTCCACAATTAGTGTCAGTAGTGAAGGTTCTGGCCCAGAAAGTACCACAAAGCCCACCTAAGCCAATATTGCTACCCCCAGAGTCAGCTGCAGAATCTCAGCAGGGAAGTGGGTTGATATATTGAAGAAAGCTCAGCTGCACAATGTGTCCCCACCCCTACCACCAGGTACTCGACCATGTTCCACTCCCACTCTGAGTCCACCATGGCCCCTTCTGTGTTCTGTTTGCACTCAGAGTGTACCACCATGTTCCACTCCCACTCTGAGTCAACCAGTTCCAGAAGCACCAGTGTGAGCCCAATGCAGCTGCATCAGGCTTATATAGCTGCACTGTGTAAGGAAGTGTCACCTGAGCATGTGTGCACCACCACCACCACACTGCAGCTGCTTGAGCCTGAAGTGTCTGCATTGATGTTTAGTAGCATAAGAATAGACTCAGCCACCACCAGTAAAGCAAAATCAGGGAGAGACCACTGGTGGTGGTGGTGATGATGATACCTCACAAGGTGTTGATAGTGGGGCAAGCATGAGATTTTTCTTGTACCTGACAAATGAAGACTGGAGGGACTGGACATCATCAACACCCCCAGTACTACTAAAACTATATAGTTAGCTGCAGGTTTTTTTCTGATGCTAAACTGTCTGTAGGTACCATTGATGATGATCATAGGTAGGGGTAGGCGAAAACTCTCACCATGTTCCCACAAGAAATCCCACGAAAACCACATTGTTGTCCTCTTTTTTATGGGAAAATCCACTTTAAAACCAGGAATTAAAATCTTTTCATTTTTCGCACATTGGCCAAAATTATTTGCCAATTTTTTCAATTGCTAGAAAGTTTCCGCCCATTGATTTATGTGTTTTTTGCCTTTTCGCTATAAAAACCTGACATTCTCTGGTAAGTAAAACACAATAGAAGCAGCTACAGAGTGAGGTAGATGTGCTGTGCTGTTCTGCTGTGATCTTTTTGAAAAATTGAGGCAGGAGAGGCTCATAGTGATTGCTATAACTATGAGAACATTTAAAAATTGTAAAAAGAAAAATTGGAAGGACAATTATGTTTCCAGTGAGTCTGAGGAGGAGGTAATGAGCACTACAGAACCAATGCTGTCCAGTCCCCATAAATCACCCCTAGAGTTCTTGGGGAAATTAATGGGAAGGGAGGAAGAAAAGGGTAGTAGTAAGAGCAGGACAGGTCAGCTGCCTGTGTCTGCTGCCAGACTTGCTGCTCCTGCTGCCACCTTTGCTGTACCTGCTGCCAGACATGCTGCCCCTGCTGCCACTAGTGCTGTGCCTGCTGTCAGACATGCTTCCCCTGCTGCCACCAGTACTGTGCCTGATGCCAGTGCTGCCCCTGCTGCCACCAGTGCTGTGCCGGCTACCAGTGCTGAACCTGCTGTTATCAGTACTGTGCCTATTGTCAGATATGCTGCCCCTGCTGCAACCAGTTCTGTACCTGCTGCCACCAGTTCTGTGCCTGTTGTCAGATGTGATGCCCCTGCTGCCACCAGTGCTGTGCCGGCTACCAGTGCTGAACCTGCTGCTATCAGTACTGTGCCTATTTTCAGACATGCTGCCCTTGTTGCAACCAGTTCTGTACCTGCTTCCATCAGTTCTGTGCCTGTTGTCAGATGTGATGCCCCTGCTGCCACCAGTGTTGTGCCTGCTACTAGTACTACTACTACTAATAAGAAGGTCCAGCAGCTTGCTGGTGTTAGGAGTGAAGGAGTGGGTAATCAATATTCTCATATTACTAGTGACTGTGAAGAGGAAGACTCTGGGGCTGAACTTAATGTGGTTGCTGTTAGCAGTAGCAGTAATGATGAAGCAGCCAGTAGGACTAGTGTTAGGGAAGTGCTAGGGGGAACATTTGAGAGCATCCAGACTAGTGATCCATAGAGCCCACACCATTCCTCTGGCCCAGGGAGTCCCCTTCCCTTCATGACAGTGTTCAAGTGGAACATGATCCTGAAGAAGCCAGAACTGGTGGTGCATAGCAGGCTCAGCAATAATACCACTACAACAAGGAGCACAGATCATCAGCTTGTGCCTGCTGCTACTGCTGCCAGTCGGCTTTTGTCACCAAGAAATGGCAAGTGTGAGATTAGGGGACCCTCTGTCACATTGCTCATCACCTCCTCCAACCAGCAGTGAGATATAACAGAGCAGCAGCAGCATGTAGGGACTAGTGGTGGTGGAGATGATGCTACTGGAGAAGCTGGGGTGGTAGAGACATTGATGGCCTTTTTAGCAGAAACTGAGAAAGAATGGGAGGAAGGCATGAGGATGGACATCACCACCACCACCAGCAGTGAACTTTTGTAATTTGCAACTGCTCTAATTCCTGCTGCTGTTGAGTTGTAAGGGCAGCAGGTTTCTGAGGAGCAAGCTAGTGTGCCACAGACCACCATGGACACAGTGGGAATGGGGTCAACAAATTATGTGGTTCTAGGACAGGTTCCACTTGCCAGCAATGCTCCTAGTCCTAGTTGCAGTGCAGACTCTAAGGCAGTAGCAGCAACAGCAGCAACATCACCCTCTGCCCCAGACAGTGAAGGGGAATGTTGAGGACAAGAAGAAAGAGGCCGTTATTCTCCATCTGTTCCCTGTCCCCTGAAGTCATGGGCATGGGACTATTTTTCTCTTGGGGCAGACACAGCGCAGTCATCACCAACGGTACTGTGCATAAGTCAGTGAGAAGAGGAAAGGAGGGAACACACCTTGGCACAACCACACTTATAACACACATGAAACACAGTCACCATGACATTTATGTCAAACGCGTTAAATTCAAACACCCAACACAGAAATCGAGCACCACTGTTGTTGTATCCCCTGACTCTCCAGAAAGGCAACAAGAGACGAGATGGAGATCAAAAAGGAGGAAAATTAGAGAAACCCAGGCAAAGACTAGAAGTTCCATGCTGAGCTAAATAACTAGCTCACCGTCACCTTTTTGCTCTAGGGTAAATACATTTTCTGCCAATACACCTTGTTCATTGTTACCTCCCCTGACAAGTAATAGCCACTTTGGAGGTGTTAGGATGTTGCAGTTTTTGTCCACCCATTGCACACTGTGTGGTGCACTGACCACACATGGCAGCGTGGAGGAGGAGAATCACAAGCAGGGCATCAAGTGGCATCTGAGGAGATTCCATCCTGCAGAATATGCTAAGATGGTGTGCAGGGAGGGTTCATCATTACTATTAAACTGTCAGCAAGTTGTCAGGTGTCCTTAGCGGGGTGTGAACAAGGGGTATAGAGACAACAACAGTACTTGGTTTCTGGTGTCATGGTGTTTGGATACAGTTGTGCTCCCAGGTGTTATTAACCACATTGTATATTGAAGTTGCTGATGAGAGGCATAGTTCCTGCTCTCAAGGGAAAACATTTCTATTCTAATAACAACACACCCATGATTTTGGAGGATGGGCAGGTGGAGAAGAGTTATTGGCCAACTTCTTTTTTTTATCCACATATACTGGGGGCTACTTATTGTGCTGCTACTGCCTCAGGCGCATCACTGGAGCTAGTCATGGCAAGTCGAACCTTCATCATCCATCTCCCATGTTACTGCTGTTATTGATCCCATTCCCTTTCAGCTGCCTAATCATCCTGTGGTTTAAACAACTCAGCAGCAGCAAGAACAGAAGTTGAAAATTCTGCAATTCTGGACTCAGGAGGACATTTGACAATGACCAGTGGTTACTGGCCAACACAACATGACCTGCTGGTACTGGGCCAGTAGGGCATTTTTTTTCTCGTGGCTTGTGCTTTAAAAAAGAAAAAACATAGTCCTACAAAAAAATATACATTTTTTGGAATTTGTTTCTAACAAGACTAAGTCCTACAGATCAATATTTCCTTAAGGCTTGTGTCAAACAAGCTTAAGTCCTACAAATCAATGTTTCCTCAGGGCTTGGGCTTCTAACAACAAATCTAACAAACCATCCTCTATAAAATACTCTATCAAGTTAAGTTTCAGTCTACCGCAGTGGTAGCTTATTTCAGGGGGTTCTTGTCTCTATTACTTTACATACAAATGTCTTATTTTATTTATTTTTATTATCTGTCCCTCCATTAGCACTCAAGAAACCCCCCGTCAAAATAAATTCCCTGTTCAACTAATTAATTCCCCAGACTCCACCTACCAACACAGGCACTGTCCTCAGACCTATTTTATACCATGTCTTATGGGGGGTTTTATTGTATTTAGGATTTATTCATTATTAACTGTCTCCCCATTCCCAATAAACAACCCCCCCAAAAAAAGTTCCCTTTTCAACTGATTCTTTCTTCACACCCCACCAACATAGGCACCATCATGCCCCTTTTATATTATGCTTTTGGTAAATAAAATAATACTTGATATGTGTTGTATGTAAATTCAATGTTCCCTTTGGTTTTAATGGAATGAACGAGGCGAAAAAAGCGAAAACACGTAATTTTTGCATGGGAAATTATTCGCCAAGCGAGAAGTAACATTATTTGCCGATTTCAGTTTGAGGCAAAAATGTTTGCCAATCCCTAATCATTTGTCGTAGCAGCAGCAGGCATGATCATCATCAGGCTGCTGGTTATGCATCCACCCTGTCCACCATAGGTGCAAGTATTAGTAGTGGGATTAGTGGTAAGGAAGATGATGATGGATTTTCATCTATTGGTGGTGACATGGGACACAGTGGTGGAAGATGTTGTTCCACTTCCTAGTATTAGCAGTTATACTAGTGAGGCAACAGCAGGTACTACAGCACCTGTAAGTACAGCACCAGCAGCACAAGAAGGCACTTCAGGTGCTGAATGCTGACAACCCAATCCCTCTGCACCTTTCTCTGACATGAAATTGTGAGTATTGGATGATTTTTCTTTTGGTACAAAGACTGTTCGATTCTTATAATTGGCTTTGTGCACAATGTGTAAAAATGTTGTGAAGAGGGGGAAGGAGTGATCACATCTTGGTGCATCTGCCCTAATAAAACACATCCAGCGCAGCCACCCCGAAGTGCACTGAATATATGAAACGTTCCGATTCCTAGCTAAGTCACAGAAGTCAAAAGCTGCAGATATGACTGACGCCACCCCCACTTCCGTGTTCACAATATGGGAAAAAACAATGGTGAACATCTCAGTGAACTGAGAAAGAGGCAACAATCATTGCCCAGCAGGCTTTTGCAGCTGGTCCCATTCCTAGGCACCAGGCAATTGCAAGTGGTCGCATAGTGCCTCTTCATATGTGAGGATGTGGCAGTATGTCTCCACACAATGCTATGTGCTATGACCACACAATGGCAATTTTGGGGAGGAAAATATAATGCAGACATCTGCAGACATTCAGCACACTCTGCTGAATATGCCAAAATAATAGATGGAAGGGTACACTAAATAAGTCAGTCACCCACCTATTATCAATGTGACTGACTTGTATGTTTTGGAATGGATTTAGTTAGTGATTGACAGCATGTGATTTCTTGGGACTTTTCCGTAACAAGCAGCACTCTGAGGTTGATGCTGGTAATGTGGGCATGCCTTATGAGTGCTGCTGATGTGCCAGTTGTGTGATCCCAGTTGTTGTCCCTCTTCACAATGTTTTTTTTATTTCACACAGAACATTGCAGTTGTTGAGAACTACATAGTCCCTCTATGCCCCCAAGGAAATATTTTCCATCACCCATGATTTTAGGGGAGTGAGAGGAAGAGAAGGAGTATGTTGACTGTGCCTGATTGTGCTCATTTTGAGCCAACAGCAGCTGATACTGCCACTTCTGTCTCCACTGCACTAGGACTATTACTACGAGGTATCATGACAACCATCAACTGTCCAATGCCACAGCTGCTGAATGGTCACTGTCACAATCCTGACACCATCATACCTACCACTCATCATGGGAATGGCAAATACAGCAACCATTGTGACATATGACTCAGCAGCAAGGAACTAGATTTTTAGTAAACACTATAATTTCTGATGGGTGGCATATTTTCTTGGCTGGCACCAGTTGCATACTACTGTCCTGGCTTGGCTTCCACCAATTTTTTTAAAGCTTTACTTGCCGTGCAATCCTGCTTATAAATGTTTCAAGATTTGCAGTGTTATGTAAGCCTGCTAGCAATTTTTCTTAGGGCTTGTCTTCTTATAATAAACCTGCAAAAAGTTTAATAAAGGCTTTCCTTGTTATTATAAGTCTGCTTTCTACATAATTTTTCTTAAGGGTTTCCTTTTTTCTTTTGTGATACTTTTTATAGTCATCATTCTTTGAAGTAATTGTCTCTCTACATTTAATACCAACTACACTTAGATCTCTGGTGCACTATCTCCCCTTTCCTTGTTATAAGCCTGAAGCAATTTTTGAGATACAGATAATGTGAAATACAGTATGGGATTTTAATGTGGTTAATGATAGTTGTGGTTTGGCAATGGATACAAGGGCAATACATGATGATCACGCTAGTCCCTTCTGGTGGCTAGCAGTGGCCTTGCAACTCTGCAGATCTATCCTCCACATCTGTGCTGCTGTTAGTTTTACATGCACCAAATGTTTCTGTGGCTTGCGTTTTATTTTCCACTTCTGCAACTTCATTATGAGATGGTATTAGTTTATAGTTCATTTTGATTTAAAAAAAATCTACCCACACTGCTGCTGGATAGCCAAGGTATATGCTCATTAACAATAAAACCAGCAGCACTGAAAACCCCCTCAGATTCAAACAGAATAGATATAAAGAAGACAATGCAAAACAAAGAAAAATATTACAAAGTGAGGCAGTAGCAGTATTAAATATTGCCGATCAATTAAAATACTCTATATATGAACTAATTATGATATGGCCAATAAAGGGGAGATAATATATATAAAACAAGCAAAGGAAACTACTAAAAGAATTAAAATTTATTTTGAACAAAAATAAGAAGATAAAATGTAATATTTTATCACAAAATCTTCTTGAAAGTTTATGAATAAAAGAATAAAAAATGTAGTATAGTATATATAGAAAAAGAAAGTCAAATAAAGAGAGATTGTGTAAAAGGAGAGTTCACTGTTAGTTGTTTCAGTTTAAAAATTGATAAAGACTAGCATCCCATACAATTTATGCATGCCTATTGAACATGATTTTTGTTTGTGTGAGTGGATGTGATCAAGAGCCTTGATTGGTTCTACAACTACAGGGGCTAGATGTTACAGTGGGAATAGTAGTAAGCTCTACAGTGTCAGCATTAGCAGCAACACTCCTAGCTGGGGTTGGGACATTACTGACATGTGTTGCTGCTTACACAGTAATACAGAGGACAAATTTGACTGCATGGGGGTTGCACTTGCAAGCAGTGACACTGATAATGAGGTCTGAGACTGTGGGGGGGGTTTCTCTGTGTGGGTAAGAGTGCTACTAAAGAAATTAATGGAATCTTTCTAGGAGGCTTGTTGTCAGAGAAAGATCTGGGAATTCTTGTATACTGTAAACCTGGAAATATTGATCAGTGTCAAATACCAGTAGCCAAAACAAACAAGGGGTATTGAAACAATTGTAGATAACATAATTTTGACACCGTATAAATCATATAACAAGCCACATGAAATAGGAAAAACCCTTACATGTAATATATATTTTTTTCTACCTTAAAACTAGTTACCTATGAAATATGCAGAAGATGAAGTAATAATATATGTTTTTTTACTACTTCTACTAATTAGACTTGTGCGAATTGATTCGGAGACATTCGTATTTTGTCGAAAATGGGGTAATTCGGAGACATTCGGCCAATCTGAAACTCAAGGGTCATTCGAGAAAAATGATCCGACTCCGAACAGCCCAGGACCAAAATTCGTCGAAACTTTCAGAAGTTTCGGCATTCGACAAATTTCCAAAAGTTTTGACTACTTTTGACCAGGACTTTTTTGTACTTCCTGTGCGCGCTCAATTACTTTCACTCCATAATTTTCCCTCCATGTCTCTAGTCCAATTCCATTCTCCGTTTCATGCACTACTTCCCTCTTTTGTCTGTATTCCAATAGCCTTCTTCGTTTCATGATGGGGGTTGGACTAATGACACAGTCACACAGACAGACAGCCTGCATTTCCTCATTGCGTTTTTGGAGCTCAGAGAGAGAAGAAGAGATTAGAGAGTGTCCAGTTGTTGTGCAGGCAGGCAGGTAGCATTAGGCTAGGCATAGGTAGGCAACCAGCATTAGTTCCAGTTATTGCCACTGCAAGAGCGAGTAATATTTGTTGCTGTGCAAAATATAAAAAAAATTAGGTATTTGTTTGAATAATTTTCAATGTCATATCAACCAGTCTGACAGTCCTATAGGCAGGCAGGGTGCCTTTTCGCCACCGCAAGGGGGTCATCTGTGTTTCTTAAAAAAAAATATAAAAAGTACAAGTCATTTGTTTGAATACTCTTCAGTCACACTGCCAGTGTCACAGTTGTATAGGCAGGCAGCATGCCTTTTTGCCACCGCAAGGGAGACCCACATGTGTTGGTTTTATTAAAATTATTCCTAATACAAGTTATTTGTTTGAATAATCTTCAGTGTCACACTGCCAGTGTCACAGTTGTATAGGCAAGCAGGGTGCCTTTTCGCCACCGCAAGGGAGACCCACATGTGTTGGTTTTAGTAAAAATATAAAAATACAAGTGATTTGTTTGAATAATCTTCAGCGTCACACTGCCATTGTCAAAGTTGTATAGGCAGACAGGGTGCCTTTTAGCCACCTCAAGGGAGACCCACATGTGTTGGTTTTAGTAAAAATATAAAAAATACAAGTGATTTGTTTGAATAATCTTCAGCGTCACACTGCCAGTGTCACAGTTGTACAGGCAGGCAGGGTGCCTTTTAGCCACTGCAAGGGAGACCCACATGTGTTGGTTTTAGTAAAAATATAAAAAATACAAGTGATTTGTTTGAATAATCTTCAGCGTCACACTGCCAGTGTCACAGCTGTATGGGCAGGCAGGGTGCCTCTCTTTCCTCCTCCATGCTGAGGTAATAGATCAGCAGCACACCTCAGATAACATTCTCAAAGCACTGCAGAACATGGTGGCGCAATGGCTAGGGGAGCAGGCAGACACACAGGCGCAAATGGAGTTTGTGGTTACTGATGGTGCAGCTAACATGATCAAGGCTCTCCGGGATGGCAGATTTGTGGGTGTGTGCTGCCCAGCGCATGTTCTGCATCTAGCAGTGAAGGCTGCTCTTGTGGATGGCAGTAACACTGGAAGGTTGTCAGCACTTCTGGAGTCGTGCCGACAAATTTCTGGCCACTTCCATCGGAGCGTCAAAGATAGCCAGCTACTCAGGGAGGAACAGAAAAAGGCAGACCTCCCAGAGCACCAGCTAAAACAAGATGTTGGGACCAGGTGGAACACCACCTTAGATATGCTAGAGCGTATCCTGGAGCAGAACAAGGCAATTCATGCAATGTCATGTCACCATTTCATTGGCAGTAACAGAACACTGGGCAGGGCTGACTGGGCCCTGATGGAACAGGTAGTGACAGTCCTTATGCCTTTCCGTGCTTTAACAGAACTTTTGAGCAAAGAGAACGCTAGTCTGCCTGGTGCTGAGGGTAATATACTTCCAGATGTTGCTGCCCTTCTAACGAGGCTGAAGAAGGAACTTACTCGGCGCATGGAAGAACGCATGGACAATTGTCCCGAGTTAATGCTTGCCACAATTTGCGATCCTCGAATCAAAGGCAAGTTGGCACTTCGTTCCAATTCTGTCAGTCTCTGAGAAGGGTTAAGTGAGGTGATGATTTAGCACAAGATTAACCCCTTAATGACCGACCGCGCACGCACGCGCCCGGCACTTAACGACAAATTTTTCTTCTTCTTCATTCTAGCGAATGACTTTCGGGACTTACCAGGTACGTCCTCTGTACTAAGTGACAGTTTTTGCGGGATGTACTTGGTAAGTCACTTGTCGCGATGGGGTTAATGTATTTTCAATATACAAATTAGTTTAGACACACATACTGCAGTTTAAACAATCATTGATGTTTATTCTTGATGTAGTATGAAACACTACAATGTATATACACATAGACTTATCTGATATAAGGGGAAATCAGGATAGGAAAATGAGAGAGAGGAATTTGGGTACTAAAGAGGGACAGTAGGGTAGGAGGCTGGTACCAGAAAATGAAACCTTAACCTTTACCCATGTACTAACATAGAATGTGACATGTAGTTTGTCCATGTTCGAGTCAACCACTTATGTTGAGTAGGATGTGACAGGCATGGGTTTTCGATGTTCGAGCATATGCTAAATTGAATGACAGGCATGGGTTCTCGATGTTCGACGTTTGCATTGTGACTGGCATCCCATGCTGGAGTAGAGGTGACATGCACAGACTGGAAATGTACGACAATGTCCGTTTTTGGGATGGATCTTTTTCTAAATGCAAACCCTGTCTGCAAAGAATGATAGCAGCGTGCACGGAGGCGCACTGCTATAATTTAACCCATGTTAAATTCAGCTGAATAATTCGGAATGGATCAGAATTTCGTTCAAATCGAATAGGCCCGGTCCGAAATTAGGATCATCCGAATTAGAAAAAAAAAATTTGTCCGAATTCGAATTTAATCGAAAATTTTGCCCGTGCACAAGTCTACTACTAATAATAATGCTGAAATTTTCGAAAACCATGGAATTTCATACCTTGTTACATAGATAGACACTCCCAAAGTATAATGATAACTCATTAATATTGGTTACAATACTGCTGTGTGTGCCAGTAGCATAAAGTCACCTCTATTATAATCCTTCTAGTTTCTTAAATTAGTATATATAATCTAGTGAAGGCAGCACAGATATGGTAGAGAAGAGAAAAGAAGCACCACTGGGAAGCCGGAAAATGGCTACAACTCAGTCCAAAAAATATATATATGTATATGTAGTATCTGGTGCTTTAGTGGAAGATATGCAGTCAATGCACAAACCAAATAGGCAACAATAATTTTAAATTTACTGATACAATCAAGAAGATGCAAGTGTGTAACAATTTTTAATCAATACATACCATGTATCATGCAACCATGTATAGAAAACCAATATGTTTCATATACAAATATAAAAAATGCTGGGATTCTGATTAGTCACACTAAGTTCATAAAAAGAAAAAAAAAGTCATAATTTTATCTCAAATGATACTATAATGCATAAAATCTGGTTTAAAATCAATCCGGTAAAACACATATATAAAAAAGGCTCATATCCACTCTGAAAATATTGAAGTAAAATATAATTATAAAATGAACATTCCAGGAGCAGATAACAAGCCTAAAAAACAAATATCCCAATTCTTAACTGTTCTACAATATCCATTTAACATATATGTCCCACAAAATACCTAACTAATATACCGTTATAAAACTAATTGTAAACTCAGTCTTAAAAATTAAAGCAACAGATCGCATATAAAATAGTAGTGTAAATCCAACAATTCTTAGAAGCATATCCTCCAGATCCAATTAACATACAGAAAACGTCATTCAGTTATAAGGCCACTCTTAAATCAATATTATAAATTATATTCATCAGGACATTAAACATAAAAATCACGCTTGCATACACCAGGATATGAAACAAAATTGTTCTACTTATAATCTCAGAAGCACATTAGGCTATCCAATTGACATATGGAGAGGGCATCAGGCAATCATCACCTGAGGTAGCATATACATGGATATAGAGATGTCCACACTGTGGTATGACTGATGTATTGACATATGGTATATATGTGCATGTACACAATCTTTCACTGGTTTGGCAAACTCACGTTTATGAACAGTTTGTTCCTCTCTTCTGACCTCGCTTCTTGGTGTCTAAATTCAGATCGCCCACCAATGCGTGCTTTATGTCAATGTTTCTTTCTTGAGAGTGCATGCAATGAATGTGGCCAGTCACTGAATATGAATATAAAATTGTGCTTACAAAAGTGTCTTTAAAAGGATAGTAATACTTAAAATGTAAAAAAATGTATATTGTAGGGTTTATCTGCCTGAGTAAAATAAAGGTGCTCCAACTGCTGAAAGGTGTTTTATTCAAAAGTTATTGCAGCTCAAACGTGTATTATTTACGTGCAGTATCACAGTGGCCTGCAATTGTACAGTGACGCTGTTACTACATCATCCTATGGACATCCCTGGTCAGTAAACCATAAACCTCCACAGGATGGTGTAGCAACAGCGTCACTGTATAAATTCAGGCCACTGTGATACTGCACCTGAAAAATTCAAATTTGAGCTGTAATCATTTTTTAATAAAACACCTTTCAGCAGTGGGAGTGCCCTTGTTTCACTCAGGGGGATAAAGGCTACAATATATATATTTTTTTAAATATTAAGTATTACTATGCTAGTAAGAGCTGACTTGAACGTTTTGGAAAGATGGCAAAAGGCCATCAAATGAATGGGAACTCATATTTTAACCCAAGGATGGTGCACTCAAAAGTTTCTAGAAGGGGCAGCTATCAGCATAGTAGATTTTTTCATTTAAGTTTAATCTCTTCAGAGATACTAAAATCTCTGAATATCACAACATATACTCTGCTTATAAGCAAGTTCAGACTGTCATGCATGTAGCACAAACATGCTAAAACAAGTTTGACTAAACCAGACTGTTGAATAATCATAGAATAATTAACTGAAGCTTTTAGTCATTCTTGGTGAGTTTTTCCCATAAGTCTGATCTTTTTTTATTTAAACACCTATTTTGGTACCCACCATATACAGAGGAGCGTTAATCAATATCTCAATAATTCTAAAAGTGTAATTGTGTTTGTAACTGCAAATTAAATATTAACAAGTGACTAATATTAATTAAAAAGTTTGCAAAAAGATGATCAATAAATATTAGAAACATTGTGAATACAACTTTTAAAAAATAAACGTTGCCAACTTTTTAACAAGATTTGTTAAAAAGTTGGTGTACATTACTTTGAGACAAATTTCCACAGTTTTAGATTTTTTGTTTTGCTTACTTTATACTGCTTTTTTTGTATTAGTATATATGCATTTCCACTAAACATTTATTTTGTCACAAATCTTTTTCATTTTAGTTATGCAATTTTGGTTAAATTGCAAGGTTATTACAAGTGTTTTTGATTAATAAAATGTGTAATTATTTAGTGTCAATGGTATCACCCCTTATGTAAGCAACAATAAATTCTATAGCAATACAGTAGTTTTTCAAAAGTTTTAAAAATGTGCATTTTTCTTTTTTTTTTGCTTCTGTGGCTTTGTATTTTTTTCAATAACTGTCACAAATGTGTAAATCTTCAAAATTGCAAAGGAAAAAAAAAATGCAAACAATTGGCAATACTATTTCAATTCTTGAGAACTGACTTTGAATATATATATATATATATATATATATATATATATATATATATATATATATACTAGTTTTGAAGGCCCATGTGCACGGGCCAGAGTGCTGTCGGGTGGCCTAGGCTGCTGCCCCAGGGCCGGGGGGTGGGTGGTGGGCCATTTGAGGGCCCATGCTCCGGATCGGCTGTGCCTCGGACTGGAGGCTGGAGCGTTTGGGCAGTCTCTGCTGCGCATGACTACTACACGTGACTGTGTCGTTCAGGGCAGTCTCTACTGCGCATGTGCGTGTTACACACACAGGGTGCTTCGCATTCCAGCGAATTATGTCATATGATCTCTCTCTCTCTCTCTCTCTCTCTCTCTCTCTCTCTCTATATATATATATTTTTTTTTTTTAGAACATTTTTTACCAGGAATACATTGATATTTCTCTCGTTTTCAAGTATTTAAAATACACACACAGTGTCTATTACAAAAATAAATAATAAACATGCCTCACAGTATATTGCAGTGTAAGATTACAAACATTGTATTTTAAAAAAGAAATACCATTCATGTTCTTGTTTATGTCATTTCATGCTTTATTCATTTTCACACCTGTTAACAACCCACTCATTGTCTAAAAGGAAACCACAAAAATACAGCCTCAGAAAACACATACATCATTTTATGTGTGAACAGCCAGTTCCTTAAAACATGACAATTACAATTTAATGCTTTCATAATGCTTGTTTTAAATGTCTTTTGAGAATACACCTCTATTTATGTATATCAGAATCTGAATGCAGCATCTCACTGAAGTAGGCATTTTCAGTGTGGGAACTCCTTTGCATGTGAAAAATCCTACATACATGCATTTGCTAGTATATGTCCCTACCTAGCATATGATGATACACTGCTCTCTCCCTAGTTTGGAAAATGGGTCTTAATGAGACACATGTGAAATATAAAAGGCTAATCTATTTTTTTGTTTTGCAACAGCAAAGTTTTTTGTGTCAACCAATAAGATGTCATCATCCTACTGTTTTGTGTTTTTGAGAATACCACATCTAATGTACATCTGCCTTTTCCAAATGAATGTGCAGTTGTTCAACCAGTTTTATGCAAAAGATATTCAACCATAAACTGATAATAAAAGTATCACTTTGTTTTCAGTTACTTAAATAAATTATCTGCATGTCAGACACTTTCAGATTATGAGAGCTCACACACACACACACACAACTTCAATAAATATATACCTTGGCAAAACTTGGTTTATTGTACAATGAACATTTCAACCCAACATGGATCTTTGTCAAAACAAACATATAGTGAAAAGACACTAAAAAGATTCCCAGTATAGCTGCCCACATAATCACTAACACTATAAAAATGGCTTCATGATTAAAATGTCCTTCCATACCTTTATTAGCCAGATAACATAACTGAGTACACCCTAACATGTATTTTTCTGTATAAGATAATCAGTGCACCATTTTCTGTGCATTAGATCACTTCTCGGAATGGCTTACTTAATGGAAATTCATAAAAAAATAATCAATATACTAGGTAAGTTGGTTAATTAATTTGCTATACAGGAGAAACTTGTGTCAGATTAATCCTTTAATTTATACAAACGTGGACACACATTTAAAAATCTGCAGTTCTTTTTTGATTGAAGGCATATTTAAATCATGAAGCTGTTTGATAGTGTCAGTGATTATCCTGATGGGCATACTGGGGGCCCACTAATCAATACCAGAGGTAAGCTGGTCCATTTCGAACTTTTAGTTGTTGTCCCCATTGGCACAGCACAAATAAAGTGAGATGCGCACAGTAATATAGGCACTGATTACGTTGAAAGACTCAGAGAAAAACACACATACCTGCAAAAGGTGTTTGGTTCTAGGGATGGGCACAGTTTATTGCCTCAAAAGTGAAACAGAAGAGTTGAGTGGAAATTTCTCAAAAAAAGTGTGGATTTTCCACTTTTTTTTCCACCTAACTCATTGCATTGAATTCAGTGGCAAGAATGCATCCAATTCTTTTCCTGCTAGGATAATATAAAAAGGGGTTTCAGGTTCCTGCAGCAAGTCCTTCCATGGAACAGAGAGAGAGAAAGCAGCACAATTAGAGTTTAGATTAAGAAGACTTTTGGGCAGGTGATTTGTTCTCTGTGTTAGGGGAATCTGGGGAAGTGTGAATGGGGAAAAGAGATTAACACAAAATACCCCAAAATCTTGTTTAACCGAGTAGAGACAGGCACGTGTAGTCCAAGTTCCTTCCTAAGATGGCTGTTCACTGTGTTAGGGAAGTCTGAGGGTGTGATCCAAATTCCTTCCCAAAAATTAAGACTACACTGACATTAGCGGGAGAAAGCAGCTGCTAAAATCCTTTTGACACAAGCTATAGGCAAAAGAGGAAGAAGCAATTGCAGTTGCAGAGAGTGAGATTTTTTGTACACAGTGATAGAGAGCAACAGTCAATAAAAAAAAATAATAATAAAAAATGGTTTTGGACGATAGGTGTCAAAGGCAGGGACCCTGATGTGAGCTGTTACTGAAGCTGACTATGACAGATATTAGAGATAGAGACTTATATGATACAGTATTTTCTAAAGGGCAAATCATTACAAACAGTTTTGTTGTGTACTTTACTGCTAAAATCCACAATACTTTTATAAAGTCCAGAAAAAGTACTGGGGACAGAAGTAGGGGGACCAGAGTAAGAGCAGTACAGGGATGTGTAATGCAAAAACTGACTACAGCCATGGTTGCTGCTCTGTGTTTGCAATACATGATGATGACCCATCTCTTCCTGAGGAAACTGTTTGTGAAACTGACATAAAAAGCTCCTCCACCACTGATATTATTAATAAACCTTTTAAAAACACTAAAGACAAAAAAAGCCTAGAAGAATGTAAAAGCAATGGGGAAGAAGTGGCTGGTGATGCTGACATGACCTTATTATTGATGCTGATGTTGATCTAGAATATATTATTCCAGCATCCTCCTCTTCTTATGATACAGTTGAAGCTGGGAGTGAGAGAGACGATGACATGGCCAGAAAATTAGTTTGAAAAGGAATACTGAAAAGGAATACTATGCCTGTTTATAATCTGTTAAATAAATAAATTGGACAGTATGACTCTGGACATGTAAAGATGCCTAAAAATATACAAGCATTTTGTCAATCATCATTAGTATTGTCACCACTTTCAAGTCCAACCCCTATCCAACCGCACATATTACTGTTGATTAATCAACAACAGAGGTAATCAACATTCTCAGCCTTCACTATTATGAGTGCTTCTGCTAACTTTGAAACTGCAGCACCTTTGATACCTACTAGTACAATTACAAAATCAAGCTCAAGTAGTAGGAGTAGTAGTTATTCAAAAATCCCTAAGTCCATGAAGATACTTCATGATTTAAAACTAAACATGGAGTAAAAAAACATGTGAGCAGGGGGAAGCAGGATCACACCTAGGCACACCCTTACTGAGATCCCACCTGAAGAACAACCACAGGTCTTGGAAGACATATCATCAACATATCAGAGATGCTACAACTAGCAACAGCAGACGCACTCCTAAACGTTGCCAGGGCTCTGGGACACATAATAAAAGTAATGTTGATGTGTTAGAATGACACCAATACTTCTTGCTACTGTACTTCATATGCAAAACAGAGGAGTATGACTCTGAGTTTGTTGGGGGAGATGACAAGTGTTATAGAGATGTAACGGTTTTCAGACACTCAGACATGTATGGTTTAGTAAAACACAGTTTAATTAAGACAAAGGTAAGTACTGTAACACACACTGAACAGTATGTCACATAATGGTAATACAGACAACGGATACTGGAACAGTAATGTAGACATAGGAACGTATCCGGGGAATAACCCAGAAGGTCTAGACTAGTACAGCAGCAGATAGAATCTAGTCCAGAGACAGAGAATACCACAGGGTTGTAACTGGACCATCTAGGCCAATGACTGGAACTAACAGGCCCTAGTCGTGAGGAGGAACCCAACGCAATCTCCCTAGAATGCTAGGGAGGCTGTCTGGCATAGACAGTACAGGAAAGGCAACCAGACCCCTAGAACGCCAGGGATAGCAGTGAGACCGACAGTAAGCTGCGAGGCAACAGACCCCCTAGTATACTAGGGAGGTCAGCTAGACTGACTGGTAGCTGTGAGGCAACAGGACCCCTAGAAAGCTAGGCATAGCAGTACTGACAGTAAGCGGCAAGGCAACCGAACCCCTAGAATGTTAGGTGGAAAAGCGATACTGACAGTAAGCAGCGAGGCAACCAAACCTCTAGTACGCTAGGAAGTAAAGTGATACTGACAGTAAGCTGTAAGGCAACCGAACCCCTAGTACGCTAGGTGGTAAAGTGATACTGACAGTAAGCATCGAGGCAACCGGATCAACCCAAAGGACCAATGCAACCAGCTCATGACCGGAGTCACTAACCCACGCACCAACCCTAGATGTAGGGTAAATGGATGCTTCAGACCACAATCAGGCCCTAAGGCCACACAGACAGGGAACTATCTAGGCGCCCAGGGAAACAGCAGCCAACCTCGTTGATGGAGCGACAGGCTGTGCAGGGTCAAGCGTACAACAGGTGCGGGTACCCAGGAAGGCTCACCGACACCGGAGTGTCAGGGACTAGGCAGAACAAGGTGACCGGGGAATGCCGAGTCACCAGGGAGTGGAACAAAACAGAGCTTAAATGGTACTCTAGGAACAGGAACAACGGATAAGCGGAGTAGGAACTTGGAGCAGGAAGTCAGCCAAGCCGGGTCAGTACACGGAGCAGGATAGTCAGCCAAGCCGGGTCGGTACACAGAGCAAGATAGTCAGCCAGGCTGGGTCGGTACATGGAGCGTGATAGTCAAGCCGGGTCACAACGGAAGTCAGGTACTGGTGATCAGTCAGGAATGTAGTCAGTCTAGCTGGGTCATACACAGGATAACAGGAACCACAGGATCAAACACAAGATACTGGTACACCACGAAAGGGCGTCGCCATAATGACAGAGACAGGAATATAAAGGCAATCGATAGGAGGAGTCAGCGTGGATCACCATTAAGAATGCAGTATGAAAAATCAGGAAGTAGCAATGTTGCAAACAGAGGAATCACGGACACCGTGATAGTACCCCCCCTCAAAGACCCTCTCCCCGCGGAGTAGGGCCCGGCTTCTGGGGGAACTTAGAGTCAAATTTGCATAACAATGCAGGAGCATGAAGATCGTTCAGGGTGACCCAAGAGCGCTCCTCGGGACCATACCCCTTTCAATGTACCAAGTACTGGAGATGCCCCCGAACTCTCCGGGAATCAAGAATACTTTGTACTTCGTATTCATTTTGGCCCTGAACTTGGATGGGACCGAGGTCGATAGGACTGGCAGTATAAGGATTACAGACCAACGGCTTTTATAGTGAAACATGGAATACGTTATGGATCCACATGCTAGCTGGGACGTCCAGAGCATAGGAAACTGAGTTTACTCTATGGAGTACCTTAAAGGGGCCCACAAATCTGTGAGCCAGTTTATTGCATGAAACTTGCAAATGGAGGTTTCTTGAGTATAGCCATACCCATTCCCCCACCTGGAACGAATGTGCAGATAATCTCCTGCGATTGGTATGCCGCTGATAGCGCTGAAAGAAATCACGAGGGCCCTCTGCACCCGTGCCCATGTGGACCGGAGTTGAGCTGCAGTTTATGCTCATCCAGAGACGGAATTTGCTGTGTCTGAAAGGAATCCACGAGCAGACAAGGTTGAAACCCATAATTGATAAGAAACTGAGAGCTCCCAGAAGATTAATTAATCACACAGTTCCTGGCAAACTCCTCCCACGGCAACAAGTTGGCCCAGTTATCGTGATGATCTGACACAAAAAAGCGCAGGAATTGCTCCAATCCCTGATTGGAATTTTCAGTGGCCCCGTTAGTCTGGGGATGGTAGGCTGACGAAAAGGACAACTGTATGCCCATCTGGCCACAAAATGCCCTCCAAAATCTGGACACAAATTGGCTCCCACGATTGGACACCAAAACTCTGAGTACTCCATGGATCCGGAATACCTCTTTCGCAAATATGATAGCCAGCTCCTGAGAGGAAGTTAGGCTGGCAAGGGGAACAAAGTGTGCCATTTTAGAAAACCTATCAACCACCATCAGGATGAAGGAATACCAGTTAGACACCGGCAGCTCCCCCAGAAAATCAATAGAAACATGTGACCACGGACGGTCACCATTGGGAACGGGCTGGAGCAACCCACCTGGAAGATGTTTCTGGGATTTTGCAAGGGTGCACGTAGCACAGGCTGCCGTGAAGACGGCACAATCTGATCGCAAGGAAGGCCACCAAAACAACTGGGACAGTGACCATATCAGCTGATCGCGACCCACGTGACTGGCTGTCCGAGAGGCATGGTAGGTCTCAAGTAATTGTGTGCGGTAAGGTTCAGCCACAAAACACTTGCCCACAGGTTTTTCTAGAGGGGCATTGGCCTGGGTGGCCAGAATCTTTTTTCCCAAAGGTGATGTAATACTTGTACGCAATGTAGCAAGTATGCGGTCCAGTACTTCGTCCCTTTCAGGCTCAGGACCAAATTGTCTGGACAGGGCATCTGCCCTGATATTCTTACAACCAGGTAGATATGATACAATGAAGTTAAAAAGTGACAAGAACAGAGCCCATCTGGCTTGTCTGGAGGACAGTCTCTTGGCCTCCGATAGGTACGTCAAATTCTTGTGATCTGTTAAGATCAGAACAGGAGCCCTTGTACCCTCTAACAAATGTCGCCACTCCCGCAAAGTGAGAATGATTGCCAAGAGTACTCTATCACCGATATCATAGAGACTTTGAGCCTTGGACATTTTCTTTGAAAAGAACCCACATGGCCTCAAAATCTTCCCAGGGCCCAGCAGCTGGGATAAGACTACCCCCACCCCTGTCTCTAAGGCACCAACCTCCAAAGTGAAAGGTAACGTAGGGTCTGGGTGAGACAGAACCGGAGCCTTCGAGAACGCAGATTTCAGAGCCTCAAATGTCTGATCAGCCTCTACAGACCACCTGGAGGCATTAGCCCCCTTTTGCGTGAGATTGGTCAAGGGCTTCACAATTCTGGAAAAATCTCAGATAAACTTTCTATAATAATTTGCAAAGCCCAGGAAACGTTGAATAGCTTTGAGTCCCGTTGGCCATGGCCATTGCAAAACTGATGATAATTTATCCTGGTCCATAGCAATGCCATCTTTGGAGATCACAAAACCCAGAAACGGAACCACTGACTTGTGAAATTCACATTTTTCTAATTTGCAGTATAGTTTATGCTCTCATAATCTCAGTAATACTGCAACAACGTCCCTGCGGTGTTGTGCAATGTCGGAGGAGTGTATACGTATATCTTCCAGGTACACCACCACACAGGATTGCAGCATATCCCTCAGGATATCATTAACAAACTCCTGGAATACTGCTGGAGCATTACATAGCCGAAAGGGCATAACAAGATACTCGTAGTGACCCAAACGAGTATTTTCCACTCATCACCTGCCTTGATCCTGATTAGATTATACGTGGCCCGTAAGTCCAGTTTGGTGAAAAAGGACGAGCCCTTCAAGTGGTTGAACAGCTCTGTAATGAGTGGAATGGGATAAGCATTTTTGGACATCAGCTTATTCAGGCCTCGATAATCAATACATGACCGTAACTCACCATTTTTCTTTTCCATAAAAAAGAAACAAGCCCCCGCGGGCGCTAGCCTCTCCTCTACTGAACACGTCACTGAAGGATTGGTATTCAGTGAGCAAGGATGGAGAGGTGCACAACAGTTTGGTAGGCTGTGATATACAGTGCTCCATACAATAATCTGACCATACCATGATCTCACAGGAATGCCACTCCATTCTGGGATTATGTGTGTGCAACCATGGAAACCCTAGAATGATCGCATGATGGGGGGACTGTATAATTTGAAAACATTGCGTCTCCCTATGAAGCGCCCCAATCCGTAACGATAAAGGTACAGTCTCCTGCGTAATGTGTACGGGTACCAAGGGTCAGCCATTGATGGCCTCGATAGCCAAAGGAGATTCCCTTTCAACCAGTGGAATCTTGTGCAACAGAGCAAATAACTTATGCATATAGAATGCAGCTGCTCTGGAATCAATCAAGGCAAGGGTCTCCATGGAGGACTCTTCCCAGGAGACCACAACCCCCAACGTGTATTTTTCGTAGTCAGTGTCTGGGGACTGTTGTACCCCACCTAGGATCTGTCCCCTATGGATACCTAGGTGCGTGTGTTTCCCGGCCTTACGGGACAAGTGCGCAAAAAATGCCCAGCCTTTCCACAATATAAGCACAGACCTTGTCTGTGCCGGTAGGACCGTTCCTCCCTGGACAGTTTAGTAAACCCCAGCTGCATAGGTTCACCACTATCCTCCTTGTGACCAGGGGGAGTGGGTAGTGAAGGAGACACGGGTGGGAGCCCCAAGCCAACCGGGGGGGGGGGTAATGAGAGAGTCGCTGCCTGCGGGATTTTGCAGGGGTGCCCTCCCTAATGTGGGTATCAATAAGTATAGCAAGTTCAATGAACTTATCCAGATTGTCTGGTAAATCACGAGCTGCCGTCTCGTCTTTGATTCGATCATCAAGCCCTTGTGAAAAGGCTGTCACCAATGCTTCGTTATTCCAGCCTACCTGTGCTGCCAATGTACGGAATTCTATAGCATAGTCTGCTACCGTACGTGGGCCCTGCTGAATCTCCATCAAACATTTGGCAGCAGAGGTGGCTCTTCCTGGGACTTCAAACACTCTACGGAAAGCAAGCAAAAATTCAGCAAAGTTCCTACTACAGGGTTTGGCCGTCTCCCACAATATATTAGACAATGCCAGTGCTCTTCCGGTCAATAGAGATATCATGAACCCAACTTTGCTTTTGTCGCTCGGGAATTCATGTGATGCCAGTTCAAAAAAAATTTCTAGCTGATTTATGAACCCACGACACAGTGTAAGTTCCCCATCGTATCTTAATGGTAACGGAGCGGTTGAGGACAACCCTCTATTTGTGATTCCAAGTACCTGGGACTGTGCTCCCGGTGTCATAGCGGGGGGGACCACCAAAGCTTGCACTGGTTTATCGAGGTGTGAGGTACGCTCCAAGATAGCTTGTACGGCCAGTGCCAACTGGTCCATACATTGCTCTTGTAAATCCGTCCTCCAATGGATATTCTGTGAATTACCCTCACCAGTACTGTCTGAGGTCATGGCCCTTTCGTACTGTAATGGTTTTCAGACACTCAGATACAAATGGTTTAGTAAAACACAGTTTAAATAAGAGAACGGCAAGTACTGTAACACACACTGAACAGTATATCATATAATGGTAATGCAGACAACGGATACTGGAACAGTAATGTAGACACAGGAACGTATCCAGGGAATAACCCAGAAGGTCTAGACTAGTACAGCAGCAGAGAGAATCTAGTCCAGAAACAGAGAATACCACAGGGTGGTAACTGGACCAACTAGGCCAATGACTGGAACTAGCAGGCCCTAGTCATGAGGAGTACCCCAAAGCAATCTCCCTAGAACGCTAGGGAGGCTGTCTGGCATAGACAGTACAGGAAAGGCAACCAGACCCCTAGAACTCTAGGGTATCAGTGAAACAGACAGTAAGCTGCGAGGCAAAAGAACCCCTAGTATACTAGGGAGGTCAGCAAGACTGACTGGTAGCTGTGAGGCAACAGGACCCCTAGAACGCTAGGGATAGCAGTACTGACAGTAAGCGGCAAGGCAACCGAACCCCTAGTACGCTGTGTGGAAAAGCGGTACTGACAGTAAGCAGTGAGGCAACCAAACCTCTAGTACGCTAGGAAGTAAAGTGATACTGACAGTAAGCTGTAAGGCAACCGAACCCCTAGTACGCTAGGTGGTAAAGCGATACTGACAGTAAGCAACGAGGCAACCGGATCAACCCAAAGGACTAATGCAACCAGCTCATGACCGGAGTCACTAACCCACGCACCAGCCCTAGATCTAGGGTAAATGGACGCTTCAGACCATAATCAGGCCCTAAGGCCACACAGACAGGGAACTATCTAGGCGCCCAGGGAAACAGCAGTCAACCTTGTAGTGATGGAGCGACAGGCTGTGCAGGGTCAAGCGTACAACAGGTGCGGGTACCCGGGAAGGCTCACCGACACTGGAGTGTCAGGGACTAGGCAGCACAAGGTGATCGGGGAATGCCGAGTCACCAGGGAGTGGAACAAAACAGAGCTTGAATGGCACTCTAGGAACAGGAGCAACGGATAAGAGGAGTAGGAATTCGGAGCAGGAAGTCAGCCAAGCCGGGTTGGTACACGGAGCAGGATAGTCAGCCAAGCCGGGTCGGTACACAGAGCAAGATAGTCAGCCAAGCCGGGTCGGTACATGGAGCAGGATAGTCAGCCAGGCCAGGTCAGTACATGGAATGGGATAGTCAGTCAAGCCGGGTCACAACGGAAGTCAGATACTGGCGATCAATGAGGAACTTAGTCAGTCTCAGTGAGCTTTTGCATACCCTTGCAAACTCATGAGCCTAGCTGAGCATCTCTGACTTCTTCTATTTACAGAGTGCCAAAACATGCTACCGCCTCCTCCACCATCACAAGTCATGCCATTAAAGTTATAAAGTTAAACAGTCCACACTTATTAAGTTTAGGGAGGAGTCAAATTGTACTAACATAATTTCAATGTATACATGTTGAATGACAAAGTTGCCAAAATGTTGGCAATTGATATGCTTCCTTCATTTTTTTTTTTTTTTGTAGAAAACAGAAGTTTTAAAGACCTAGCTGGCATATCTCATGTGCTTAGTCTGGTGGGCAAAGTGCTGGAATGGAATATCTCAAGAAAATTCACATGACAACAGATATGTGCACAAGCCATAGTAAAGACTATATGACTGTCACTGCTCACTGGGTTTCCTTCCCATCAGTGGGTATCAACAACATCAGGTCACAGAATAAGGACCAATATTCCTGCTGTTCTAGCACTCATGCCTGGGTAGGTTCTAAATGTCTAATCACTGAATTAGGTAGATAAGTAAAAGTGATATTGGTTAAGACTTAACATTTATTAGAAAGAATAAAAACAAAGGGACAAATTAAACCTGTAAAATTCCTAAGGGTCTTTACCCTATCTAAAGTGTTACCGGGGCACAATCCGTCTTGCCATCTCCTAAATAAAGGTTATATGTCATATCTTCTCTTGAATTAGAATTTTCTAGATTTAATTTATCCCTTTGTTTTTATAATTTTAAATAAAGGTTAAGTTTAAACCAGTATCACTTTTGCCTATGTACCTACTTCAGTGAAGAGATATGTAGAACCTACCAAGGCAAGAGTACTAGAACATCAGAGATATCTGTCCTCTATTTATTTTACATTCTATATTAAATTTAACCCTAAGCACCTTGAAGAGTAGGTTATTTCTGTGACTAGATATAGGTGCAACTGGGATAGGGTGTGCATAGGGTAAATATAAAACATCTGGTCACAGCAACATCTTGCTTCTGGTTATGACAGTATTATAGGACAGTAGCAGTAGCAGCACACCACTTTGTGCATGCAGAGATTTGAAAGACAATTCCACTAAGACAAAGATTTATTAAAGAAGCTAGATCAGGCAATAGAGGAATGGTTGTATCCTGTTCTTTGTGTGAGCTTTTGAAATGTTTTGAGGAGGCCAAATTTCTGGTTATATTTATTGCAGAAAAAACTGAGGAGCATCGCTCCTGAATCTTACAATACTGACAACACAGACATGATCTAGGTAGTGAAACATCTGATTTTATATAGAGTGGAGGGTTTCATTGTTGAGAAAAAGAAAGGCAGGGCCAAAAAACCTAGAAAAAATCATAGTGAAAACTAAGCAAAGGGTTTATATTATCAACAGCATCTTCAAGAAGAAGATCCCAGTATTTTTCTGAACACATCTTCCTAATTATCATCATCATAACAGAAATAAATTCATATGTCTCTGGGCAGCAAGCTAACATATGTGGTGGCGATACATCTCTATGGGTCTTGCTCCCAGAATATGATTTGGTGATTGATATACAGCTCTTATGAGAGGTTCTACTGCATGTGAGATGGTTATAGGAAACATGCAGGATAGCTACCCCATTGACTACAGATAAACTAAATAGTGTGTGTGGTCAGCAATGATGCATACTTCCTAGGAAACTGTTAGTTAACCATCAGCAAACTGGTTATATTGCTAACAAGCAGAATATTGCTATCAAGCAGCAGTATTGGTAGATTTATATTTCTAAAAATGGATTGGAGACATGAGACCGGTCAGAGTGCTAAAAGAAGCAGGTTTGTGAGCATGCATAGGAATAGCTACATGTCACAAATGGTTGAAGTGCCAACAAGAAATAACAATGTATTGGGCCAAGTGATAAATAACATACACATGGTTTCCTGTATTAAAGGAGGTGAACATTTGGGAAATAGTGATCACAACATGTTTTCATTTGAAATCAGCTTGACGAAGCAAAAGCTCTTAATTATAAAAGGGCTACTTAAAAAATGTTAACAGCATCCATGCAACACAGAGACTGGGATAAATTATTTAAATGAAAAAGTACTGAAGGAACCAAGTTCAGAATTGAAATTCAAGTTGCAGAAATATATTCAACAGTATATGCCATTGGGGAAAGATTTACAAGTACTACCGTTTCATCTAGTAATGGGTCTTTGATTTGGATAAATGTATTTAAATCTCTCAAGGATACATAGTATCATTATACTAAGTCATGGTGGGTTACGGCCACTTTCCAAAAATATTTCGAAGATAAAATTATCCCTAGAGGTTTGAGGATCAATGGATTGCCTAAATATATATTTACAGATCAGGAATACATCAAAAGATGGGAGGAAATTTCTAACAACTGTTCAATGGCTTTCCTTAAAATCTTGATAGATTATGAATCTACCATTATAAGTAATCTTGAATCCAATATTAAAGACCTGGAAGAAAAAAAATTAATATTTTGAGCAACTGGAGTTCTTAAAAAGGATCTTGATAAATGTAGTAAAGACCTCAGTGAATATGAAGATGAAGTGGTAGATAGAAAGAAAAGGAAATATCAAAGACATTACCAGAAAGGGAAAACTTACTTCTTGCATTAGAGGGTACTATGTAGTTCTAACCCAGGCAAAGCACTATCTGATAGTTCTGCCTCTGAATCTGAATCTACAACTACATCACAAGATAATATGATATTCAGGGATATTTATTTATAGGCTCTTCCAAATACAACAGACAGCAAATTGGCAAAAAGGAAAGCAAGACAGGGCAAAAGAACTAAGAGACAGAAGCAAATGGGACTATCATCAAGAGGAGCCCAGTTATGACTCACTCTATAATCTATGAGACGACATTCAAGAGAATGAAAACCAATTTCTTTGCATTTCTGAATATCTCAACTCATCTTCATTACCTCGTATTAGTGAAACTGACAGGGAAGCTGTAGATGCTCCTATCTCCACAGAAGAAGTTACCCGTGCCATAGTGTCCCTCCCTTCTGGTAAGACTCCAGGAACTGATGGTTTCTTTCAGGGCTACTATAAAGCCTTTTGTCACTTACTTGCCCCTCTTTTGGCTGATTCTTTTAACTCATTCCTGGATTGTGTCCAGGCACATCCAGATACTGTTTCCGCACATGTTACGGTATTCCCTAAACCTGGAAAGAATAAGCTTCTTTGCACCAGTTACAGGCCCATCTCCCTACTCAGTCTTGATGTCAAGCTTTATGCAAAGATTCTAGCTGACAGATTGAAGAGTAGGTTGCATGGTTTAATACATCTTGACCAAACAGGTTTTGATCCGCACCGTGAAGCCAGAGTCAACACTAGAAAGTTCCTGACACTACTTCATATCTCCTCTACTTCGTCGACACCCATGGTCTTTCTCTCTACAGTTGCTGAAAAGGCATTTGACCGGGTGAACTGGTCCTTTCTAGAACAAACTCTCCAAGCATTCAGTTTAGTCCTGATCTTTATCAAGAGGGCGATGTCCTTATATTCCTGTCCTTTGACGAATGTTAAAACTAGTGTTGAGCGAGCATGCTCGGCCGATGCTCGGATCGGCTCGAGCATCGCTCTGCTCGGCACATGGCGGTACTCGTACGAGTACCGCATGTGCTCGCCCGCCATGTTCGGGTCTCCTCCCCGCACGTTTTTGCAATAAACGTGCAGGGAGGCTCTGACATCAGTGTAATGCCAGCAGCTATGTTGGCTGCTGGCATTACACTGATTGGCTGGCCAGAACCCGTGGTCGGGTGCTGTATAGCACCTGACCAGCGAGTTCGGCTCAGTCTTAGCCAGGGAGAGATGAGGATAGGAAGGGAAAGTCAGTGTAGGGAGAAAGAAAGCAAATTTGTGAAAAAAAAAGAACCAAAAGTCCTTTTTAGGACTACTGTGTGTGGGGGCAGCAGTTTATTTTGTGTGGGGGGAAAAAAACAAAAAAAAAAAAATTTCATATATTCTGTTTAGTGTGCAAAGTTGCAGATTAGAGCACATTCTGTTTAGTGTGCAAAGTTGCAGATTAGAGCACATTCTGTTAAGTCTTCAAACTCAAATATCAAAGTCACATATTCCATTCAGTGTGCTTCGCCGCAGTTTAGCAGCATATTCTGTGTACTGTGCACAGTTGCAGAATAGGAAGAAATACTGTTAAGTCTTCAAACTCAAATATCAAAGTCACATATTCCATTCAGTGTGCTTCGCCGCAGTTTAGCAGCATATTCTGTGTACTCTGCACAGTTGCAGAATAGGAAGAAATACTGTTAAGTCTTCAAACAAAAATATCAAAGTCACATATTCCATTCAGTGTGCTTCGCCGCAGTTTAGCAGCATATTCTGTGTACTGTGCACAGTTGCAGAATAGGAAGAAATTCTGTTAAGTCTTCAAACTCAAATATCAAAGTCACATATTCCATTCAGTGTGCTTCGCCGCAGTTTAGCAGCCTATTCTGTGTACTCTGCACAGTTGCAGAATAGGAAGAAATACTGTTAAGTCTTCAAACTCAAATATCAAAGTCACATATTCCATTCAGTGTGCTTCGCCGCAGTTTAGCAGCATATTCTGTGTACTGTGCACAGTTGCAGAATAGGAAGAAATACTGTTAAGTCTTCAAACTAAAATATCAAAGTCACATATTCCATTCAGTGTGCTTCGCCGCAGTTTAGCAGCCTATTCTGTGTACTCTGCACAGTTGCAGAATAGGAAGAAATACTGTTAAGTCTTCAAACTCAAATATCAAAGTCACATATTCCATTCAGTGTGCGTCACCGCAGTTTAGCAGCCTATTCTGTGTACTGTGCACAGTTGCAGAATAGGAAGAAATACTGTTAAGTCTTCAAACTCAAATTTCAAAGTCACATATTCCATTCAGTGTGCTTCGCCGCAGTTTAGCAGCCTATTCTGTGTACTCTGCACAGTTGCAGAATAGGAAGAAATACTGTTAAGTCTTCAAACTCAAATATCAAAGTCACATATTCCATTCAGTGTGCGTCGCCGCAGTTTAGCAGCCTATTCTGTGTACTCTGCACAGTTGCAGAATAGGAAGAAATTCTGTTAAGTCTTCAAACTCAAATATCAAAGTCACATATTCCATTCAGTGTGCTTCGCCGCAGTTTAGCAGCCTATTCTGTGTACTCTGCACAGTTGCAGAATAGGAAGAAATACTGTTAAGTCTTCAAACTCAAATATCAAAGTCACATATTCCATTCAGTGTGCGTCACCGCAGTTTAGCAGCCTATTCTGTGTACTGTGCACAGTTGCAGAATAGGAAGATATACTGTTAAGTCTTCAAACTCAAATATCAAAGTCACATATTCCATTCAGTGTGCTTCGCCGCAGTTTAGCAGCATATTCTGTGTACTGTGCACAGTTGCAGAATATGAAGAAATACTGTTAAGTCTTCAAACTAAAATATCAAAGTCACATATTCCATTCAGTGTGCGTCACCGCAGTTTAGCAGCATATTCTGTGTACTGTGCACAGTTGCAGAATAGGAAGAAATACTGTTAAGTCTTCAAACTCAAATATCAAAGTCACATATTCCATTCAGTGTGCGTCACCGCAGTTTAGCAGCATATTCTGTGTACTGTGCACAGTTGCAGAATAGGAAGAAATACTGTTAAGTCTTCAAACTCAAATATCAAAGTCACATATTCCATTCAGTGTGCTTCGCCGCAGTTTAGCAGCATATTCTGTGTACTCTGCACAGTTGCAGAATAGGAAGAAATACTGTTAAGTCTTCAAACTCAAATATCAAAGTCACATATTCCATTCAGTGTGCTTCGCCGCAGTTTAGCAGCCTATTCTGTGTACTCTGCACAGTTGCAGAATAGGAAGAAATACTGTTAAGTCTTCAAACTCAAATATCAAAGTCACATATTCCATTCAGTGTGCTTCGCCGCAGTTTAGCAGCATATTCTGTGTACTCTGCACAGTTGCAGAATAGGAAGAAATAATGTTAAGTCTTCAAACTCAAATATCAAAGTCACATATTCCATTCAGTGTGCTTCGCCGCAGTTTAGCAGCCTATTCTGTGTACTCTGCACAGTTGCAGAATAGGAAGAAATACTGTTAAGTCTTCAAACTCAAATATCAAAGTCACATATTCCATTCAGTGTGCATCACCGCAGCTTAGCAGCATATTCTGTGTACTGTGCACAGTTGCAGAATAGGAAGAAATACTGTTAAGTCTTCAAACTCAAATATCAAAGTCACATATTCCATTCAGTGTGCTTCGCCGCAGTTTAGCAGCATATTCTGTGTACTGTGCACAGTTGCAGAATAGGAAGAAATACTGTTAAGTCTTCAAACTCAAATATCAAAGTCACATATTCCATTCAGTGTGCTTCGCCGCAGTTTAGCAGCCTATTCTGTGTACTCTGCACAGTTGCAGAATAGGAAGAAATACTGTTAAGTCTTCAAACTCAAATATCAAAGTCACATATTCCATTCAGTGTGCTTCGCCGCAGTTTAGCATCATATTCTGTGTACTCTGCACAGTTGCAGAATAGGAAGAAATACTGTTAAGTCTTCAAACTCAAATATCAAAGTCACATATTCCATTCAGTGTGCTTCGCCGCAGTTTAGCAGCCTATTCTGTGTACTCTGCACAGTTGCAGAATAGGAAGAAATACTGTTAAGTCTTCAAACTCAAATATCAAAGTCACATATTCCATTCAGTGTGCTTCGCCGCAGTTTAGCAGCATATTCTGTGTACTGTGCACAGTTGGAGAATAGGAAGAAATACTGTTAAGTCTTCAAACTCATATATCAAAGTCACATATTCCGTGTAAGATGAAGAAGGCGGGTAAAAAGGGACGGGGAAGTGGACGTGATCCTGATAGTTCAGGGCGCAGGTCAGGACGCGGAGAAACTGTGCCTGGTGCCAGAGCACAAGAAAGAAAGACATCCACCATACCTAGCTTCATGTCTCATTTTACAGGGCGTCGCAGGACATCACTCCACTGTGAACAGGTGGTCGGTTGGATGTCAGCTGATACTGCTTCCAGTCGGTTAAGCACCACCCTGTCTTTCACCAAGTCCACTCTCAGTAGCCAAGAGTCTGGTCAACATAATCCTCACTCTGATCATCCTTCCTCCCACCATACACGGTCTGGTCAAAGAAGTGATCCCACACTGGGATATAGTGAGGAGCTCGTCTCATCACCAATCCTTCATTTGACCCTCTCTCCAAGCACGCTTGCAGAGGAACATGACATCTTATGCCCTGATTCACAACCTCTAGAGGGTACCCAATCACAAGAAGATGACAGATGTGAACGGCATTTAAAATCAAAGGAAGTAGTGGATGATGATGATGATGATGAGACACAGTTGCCATTAAATCAACCACTATTACTGTCTCAAGACCTTGTTGAGGAGGATGTTATACAGTTGTCAATGACTGAGTATGTGGTGGGATCAAGACATGAGGAGGATGATCAGAGTGAGGAAGTGGAGGAGGACTTGGTGGACGATGAGGTGACTGACCCCACCTGGGAAGGTGTAGAGCCGAGCGATGACAGCAGTCCTGAGGGTGAGCCATCTGCAGCACCGCAACAGGCTGGAAGAGGCAGTGGTGTGGCTACAGAAAGAAGGCGGACCGCACCAAACCGGCCCGCAAATGTTCCACGGAGCACCCCCTTGCGTAAATCTCCCTTGCCAAGGGGTAGGTGTTCCGCGGTATGGCGTTTTTTTAAGGAAAGTGCGGACGACAAAAGAATTGTAGTTTGCAACCTGTGCCACACCAGAATGAGCCGAGGCATGAACACTAGAAACCTCACCACCACCAGCATGATCCGACACATGGCATCCAAGCACCGTAATAAGTGGGAGGAACGCCTGGATCGCCCATCTGTGTCTGCAGGCCACACCACTGCCTCCTCTTCCCCTGTTTTCGGTGCCGGCCAATCGCCTGTCGAAGGCGCAGGCCCGCATACCTCCCGCCCTGCACCTGTACCATCTGAAGCACCATCAGCGACCACATCCACTTCCCTGTCCCAGCACAGCGTCCAAATGTCGTTACCCCAGGCATTTGAGCGCAAGCGAAAATACCCAGCCACCCACCCACAGGCCATAGCACTAACCTCACACCTTTCCAAATTACTGGCCATCGAAATGCTGCCATTTAGGCTTGTGGACACTGAGTCCTTCCGCAGCCTGATGGCAGCAGCTGTCCCTCGGTACGCGGTCCCCAGCCGCCACTACTTTTCCCGGTGTGTCATCCCCGCATTACACCACCATGTGTCCCGTAACATCACCCGTGCCCTGACCAACGCAGTTACTGGGAAGGTCCACTTAACGACTGACACATGGACAAGTGCTTGTGGCCAGGGACGCTACATTTCCCTGACGGCACACTGGGTGAATGTCGTGGAGGCTGGGAGCGACTCGGACCCTGGGATGGCACGGGTGCTACCCACGCCGAGGATTGCGGGCCCTACCTCCATCAGGGTTTCCGCCAGCACCTACGTTATTGGCTCCTCCTCCTCCGTTTCCACCTCCGAATTCTCTACACGCAGCGCCACTCCCCCATCAGCCAGTAGCTGGAAGCAGTGTAGCAGTGCAGTGGGGAAGCGTCAACAGGCCGTGCTGAAGCTGATCTGCCTTGGGGACAAACAGCACACGGCCTCAGAGCTGTTGCAGGGGATTAGTCACCAGACCGAGCAGTGGCTCTCGCCACTCAACCTGCAACCAGGCATGGTTGTGTGTGATAATGGGCGTAACTTGGTGGCGGCTTTGGAGCTCGGCAAGCTCACACACGTACCATGCCTAGCGCATGTATTTAATTTAGTGGTTCAGCGATTTCTAAAAACCTACCCCAATGTGCATGATCTCTTGACCAAGGTGCGCCGCGTGTGTGCACATTTCCGTAAGTCATCTACAGCTTCGGCCGGCCTGTTGAAGCTGCAGCAGCGCTTACAATTGCCAGCTCACCGGCTGCTGTGTGACGTGAGCACGCGCTGGAACTCCACCTTCCACATGTTGGCCCGGCTTTGTGAGCAGCAGAGGGCAGTAGTGGAGTACCAGCTGTTACACGGTCGTCGCCTCTCCGTTCAACTTCCTGTAATCAGAAGTGAGGAGTGGGAATGGATGTCAGACCTCTGGGAGGTTTTACGCAATTTTGAGGAATCGACACAGATGGTGAGCGGCGATAACGCTATTATCAGTGTAACCATCCCACTTCTGTGTCTACTGAAACGCTCGCTGCTCACAATTAAAACTGACGCTTTGCATGTGGAAGAGGTGGAAATGCGGGAGGAAGAGCTTACACAAGGTGATAGCCAGAGCACCCTCACTTCGTCTTCTCAGCGACAATTGGAGGAGGCGGAGGAGGAGGAGGAGGAGGAGGAAGACACGGTTGCCTCCGCTACAGAGGGTAGCCATGGAACTTTAGTTCCATCTCTTCAGCGTGGGTGGGCAGAAGAGGAGGAAGAGGATGAGGAGATTGAGAGTCATCCTCCTGGTGAGGACAGCGATATCTTGACTGTTGGTACTCTGGCACACATGGCTGACTTTATGTTAGGCTGCCTTTCCCGTGACCCACGCGTTATACGCATTTTAGACAACACGGATTACTGGGTGTTCACCCTTCTGGACCCCCGCTACAAAGAGAATTTCTCATCTCTCATTCCTCCGGTGGAGAGGAGAAGCAAAATGGTGCAATACCAGAAGGTTCTTGTTGAAAAATTGCTCCAAAATTTTCCATCTGACAACGCTGGCGGCAGAGTACGTGCTACCTTGGCCAACCGAGAAGGGGAGAAAAGGGGAGCACACAGCAGTTCCGACAAAGGCAGGGCAACACTCTCCAAGGCGTGGGACACCTTCATGACACCCCGCCAGCACCCTCACCCTGATGCGCAGCCTAGTGTCACAAGGAGGGAAAAGTTTTGGAAGATGGTGAAGGAGTACGTAGCAGACCGTGTCAGCGTCCTCAATGATCCCTCTGTGCCTTACAACTACTGGGTGTCCAAGCTGGACACGTGGTATTAACTGGCACTCTACGCCTTGGAGGTGCTGGCCTGCCCTGCCGCCAGCGTTCTGTCTGAGCGGGTATTTAGTGCTGCTGGTGGCATCATAACAGATAAGCGTATCCGCCTTTCCACCGAAAATGCTGATAGGTTGACACTTATAAAAATGAACAAGGCCTGGATTTCCCCTGACTTCTCCACTCCACTGGAGGAAAGCCCCGGGGGAACATAAAGTCACTTTATATATGTTATTTACAATGATGGGAATACTCTGTATTCCCATTCACCCCTTCCACCCAAAAAACGGGTATATGGTTGACTCTTAATCTTCTCATCCTCCTCCTCCTCTTCCATATGCCCTGGGATATAATTTTTATATAGGGCCAGCTCACCAGCGGGCCCTGTGATATAATTTTTATATAAGGCCAGCTCACCAGCGGGCCCTGTTTGACAATTTTTATATAGGTCAGCTCACCAGCGGGCCTTCTCATATAATGTTTTATTGGGTCAGCTCTCTAGCGGGCCCTCTCATATAATGTTTTATAGCGTCAGCTCACTAGCGGGCCTTCGCATATAATGTTTAGGATGGTCAGCTCCGCAGCAGACCCTCACCCATAATGTTTTAGATGGTCGGCTCAGCGCACGTTTCCCTCTTAATCATGGCCCCAGTTCAGAAAAATCAAGGAAATTTTTGGGAGAATTTGCCTCTGCGCACGTTTCCCTCTTAATCATGGCCTCAGTTCAGAAAAATCTAGGAAATTTTTGGGAGAATTTGCCTCTGCGCACGTTTCCCTCTTAATCATGGCCTCACTTCAGAAAAACCGATGAAATTTTTGGCAGAATTTGCAGATGATATACAAGTAAATATACAGCAAATACTGTTTGGTAACAATTTTTCGCCTAAAGTCGTTTTTATTTTCCTTTTTGTGTGTTTTACGGTCAGTCTGTAAAAATGGCGTACTACGGGCGAAAGATCGTTCCCAGCAGCGATGTTGGAGTCCAAGATGCATCCAGACATCCTCCCTATGCTGTCCCTGAACCATTTCTGTGGTGTTTCCATCCTTTTCTGCCCTTTTCCTATGGACCAGGCACCCTCCCCTCATCAGAGCAGGGGGTGCCTGGTGTAATGCTCGAGTCCTCCCATTTACTTCAATGGGGCTCGGGTGCTCGGCCGAGCACTCGAGCCTCCGGGGGCGCTCGGTCAGAGCACCCGAACACCCGAGCATTGGGGTGCTCGCTCATCACTAGTTAAAACCAATGGCCATGTATCTTGTGCGTTTGATATTTCACTGGCACACGCCAGGGCTGCCCTCTTTCACCATTGTTATTCATCCTGACGATGGAAGTTTTGGCCCAGTATATCCGCATGAATTCTAATATTCATGAGGTTGTACATGGTGGCAGAGAATACAAGCTCTTGATGTTTGCAGATGTTATCCTGGTTTCCCTGACATAACCTATGTCTTCTATGCCAGCTTTGATGTTGGAATTTGATGCCTTTTCTTCCTTATCTAACATTAAAATAAATTTTAACCAAATCAAAAGCTCTTCCCATTGCCACGCCTCCCGGGATGTTCTCGGGTCTCCAATCTTCTTTCCCGTTTAAATGGTCCAAGTCTTCTATTCGATACTTGGAGATACGTTTAACTTACTCTTTCAATGCCTTATTCGCGGAAAACTTCTCACCGTTATTGGCATTGATTCAGAAAGATCTCAAGAAATGGGACCATATTTTTATCCTGGGTTTGGCCGTATTGAGGTCTTGAAGATGACTGTGTTACCCCGGATGCTGTATCTCTTCCAGACCCTTCCCATCCATATACCTCCCAAATTCCTCTCGAAATTGCCTGATCGTTTGAACTCCTTCTTATGACGTTATCATAAACCACATATTAAATTAGACTCACTTCATTGGCCGAGATTTAAAGGGGGATTGGGAGTTCCATATCTGAAACTTTACTATGTGGCCTCTATATTATTGCCCATTCCAGATTGCTTTAGAAATTCAGAATCGAAAAGCTGGGTCCCTCTGGAATTCTCTTTACTCCCCAGCCGAGACGTTGCTGTTGAACTGTTCCTCACTATAAAGGCTAGACATCCCTTGTTGAAGAAGCATCCTCTCATATCTAATGTATTCAATGTTTGGTAATGGTGACCACTCACACAGAAGCTGGGGACTTTGCCCTCCCCTCTCTCTAGCACATTTTACTCTAGGGGCACTCTGTTTTCACTTCCAGCAGACGCCTTTCCTAGCTGGTCCATTGCTCCCACTCTTCATTATCAGGACTTCTTCAAGGGCTTTCTTGTTCATGACTTCTCTTTTCCAAGCAGTTAGAGACTTTTCTCTGTCAGAAATTTGGCGCTTTCTATGCATTAAACATTTTTTCTCTCACCCTGATATTAGGGAACTAACTCCTTTGAACAATTATGCACTTCAGATGGTCCGAAAAGAGGTTTTCTTGGGAGGATTCATTCCATCCTTTCAGACACATTGTCTGAGATGGCTCCTTCATATACATCGGCCTGGGAATCTGACCTGGTGACCACACTGCATACAGATGACTGGTCAGTGATTTGGAAACTACACGCAAACTCGTCAATATGGTCTTGCATCTTAGAATTGAATTACATATTCCTCTATCGATGGTACTATACTCCTTCTAGACTGCACAAGATATATACGATGAACAGTCCTATGTGTTGGAGATGCTAAAAAGCTAAGAGAACTTATCTACACGTATGGTGGTCTTGCCCTCTACTGGTATCTTACTGGAAGGGATGCATGGATATCATTAATACATTTTTTAATGTTTCCATGGATTATACTCCTCTTCAGATTCTCTTTTTCCATGGTCTCTCGTACCTTCCTAAGATGCAGAGATCACTGGTTATTATATCATTATCAGCGGCAAAATCTCTTATCCTCATTCATTGGCGTGACTCTGTCATTCCCACAGTTAAGGAATGGCACGCAAAACAGGTGAACTTCTTTTTTTCCACCGGATGACCCTGCTTAAGTGAGGTTTAAACTCCTGTGCCTGACTCTCTTTTCTCCAACTTGGGATACAGCTTTGACCAACTGGGACCCAATTCATGAGCCATGCTTTTGCATTGTTCAAACTGTTTCTTGTCATTGTTGCCCTAATCCCCAGAGTGCTCGATCTATATCTATATTCATTTCTCTCTTCCTATCTCCATCTTCATTCTTCTTTCCTTTCTTTTTCTTTCTATTCCTATTTCTCACTATCTAGATCTTAATTATTGAAAAACAGAAACAAAAATGTCCTTATAATTAACCTGTTTAGTGTAAGGTTATGCCTGGGTTTATGGGAGGGGCATAAGGCTCCTCTTAATCCCCAGGCTCTTGGACTGCAGCCGATGCGATTGTATTGAGAAACCGGAATTGCTCGAACGTCACTTCCGGTTGCCCAGTTGGCTCAGTCCTAGCTCGGCTGTGGCAGCAGCAGCATCGTCAAGGTAAGAGAAATTCGGATGCTGTCTACCTAGGCAATTTCTTCCTCGTCAGGAAGATTAATCAATTCATTTTAAAGAGCCATGTCAGCTTTATTTTATTATCGGGCTAACTCACGGCTGTGTACAGTGGTCAGGAGCGCAAACTGTAACTGTTTTTCACTTATTGACCTCAGTTACAACTATAGTAACCAACGAGGCAATAGTAGTTTAAGGGTGCCATCTCCTTATGTATTCAGCAAAAGCTCGAGGTATACTAGGAATGGCAGTAGCAATTATAGCCAGTTTTCTTTAAAGAGCCAGTACTAATTTTCCAAGCCATGGACTAATAGGCAGCCTTGCTTTCTACTCAGATTATCAAGTAAGCAAGGACAAGTCTCAAGTATCCGTCTTCTAGGTGGGTTAAGTTGGTTTATACTTTATAACCACTTGATAAGCAGATTGGTAATTTAGGTTGACTCATTTATATTAAAGTTTATCTATCCATATATACACTGCATCGTGCAGCCTTCCTGCTACAGTTACATTACAATCAGGAAGAACACTTCCATACAGATGGGTTCCACACTAGGGGGTTTAGTTTCATGAGTTATCTATCACCAGTCAGCTGAATATAGAATCTAGTCTGTTCCAAGTTTAAAAAAATAAAAAAATAATAATAATTCATATTAAAGTTTAAACAAGTACTCAGGATATATAGATTTGATTTCCTAAATACTTTAGGAATATTTACTGTTTAGTGGTATTGTGAATATAATGCTGGCTGACTGTCCTTTGCAGATATTTAATTCCATATTTATTATTTAGAATAACTATACAAATGGTGTAATTATATTACATTTTCCAAGAAAGAATGTGTGTGCCAGTATACACTAAAAATACTAGGAGCACACAGCAAGCAACTACTTTAACAGAACAATTCAATTGATTACAGTATTCTCAATGTTAGCCCTCATTAACCTTTAGTATTCTACAGATTCACCATTATATACAGATTTTTCTTCCAGACATCAATACATTGGGATCTGATCCATCAGACTCCGTCAGTTATCTCTATCAGCACTATAAGTTAGGGTAGGTGGTTTTCAAATTATTTATAATTCCAAGGAATCATAATCATGTAAACTTAAATATCCTCTTTTTCTTCAGTATTAGGTTCAAGTTGGGAGTTCCTAAATTATATTGTATTTTCAATATCACAGTCAATTAGGTGGGCTATGTTCCATTATTCTCAGCATGATCACCATCAGTCAATTATTGCACCACCAGCAGTCCTTGTCTGATTCACCTTGTGCCAGAGATGTGAAAGATTATAGGATTATAATTCGTCTACCACTTTCTAGAAGGAGATTAATGAGTTACTAATCAATTAATATTTCTCATTCTCTAAGTTTACAAGAATTTTAATAAGTTCCTCCTCACATCTGAGACTCAAGGACAAAGAGTTCTGGACACCAGCATGACTTCCTTACCTCCCGGTAGAGGCCAAAGGTTGTCGTGTTCTAGGTCTAAGTTCATTTTTCCTTACTCATTCTAGAGGCTGAAGGCTGAATTAGTTACCCAGGTAACCTTACCTCTCGTCAGAGGCCGAAGGTGTGCAAGCATTCTTTGATTAAAATAAACTTTACCTCTTCGGAGAGGCTGAAAGTTTGCTACCATTAATTTAAGAAATCCTCTAATTTATCAAGTATGCCTCACCTTTTCTTCATGAGGCTGGAGGTATACACATATTCACTTCCAAATTCACCAAAAACCAATTGGTTCCAGCTTCTAAGCCTGATGCAGGAAACAGTCAGGTGGATAGTCAGATATCATCCTCACAGAGGCCGAAGGTTGATGAATTATCTAGTCTCAGTTCCTCCTTACCACTACATTGGGTCGAAGGAGGCACTCGTCATTACGTTATTAATCAGTATATTAAGACCTTCACTGGCTTAGAAATCTTGATGCACGACAATGATATAATTTAGTTGGCACCAAACTGCACTGCAGCAGGCTAGCTTTTATATAACATAGGTCTGGTTCACTCCTTCCAGCCCTATCACAGGCCACTTCCGGGTGTTCAGGCAATAATAGTATATTTAGCCAGGTTACTATACTGATCATTGGGCAGTCTGTTTATCTTACTGCATGGAGCAACGACACTCAAAGAGTGGACCAAGAACAGCATTATGGTGTAACTGTCCCACCGTCATATTCCTTATGCGGCCTTGGCATGCAAAGCTGAACTATTTTGGCTACTATTTTCACCTGCATCCCCTTCCCTGCCTCCTCAGTCCCCTACTTTGGTACATATACCTCAACTTTAGCAGATTACTGAAATGCTGTCAAATCTCAGCTAGGCCGTAGCGGATATACAATCCAGGGTATCAACCTTGGAATCAGTGTGCATTCCTTCAGGCCATTCTCCCACTAGCCAAATGATGTTCCCTTCAGGCAGGTACGGTAATGAGTACCACTCCACGTATTACGTCAGCCAGTTTAGTTTCTGCCCATATTAGACGGGACATAATAGAGGGTAAAGATATTAACCTTATTTCTTTACAGATAGCTTCCCGAGATCTGGCAGAAAATAAAACCGTAAGCTGCGGAGATGTATCAGTGACACTGAAGGCCAAGGACCTGAGATTAAAGGGATAGTAATGTTTCATAATAAAAGCAGCTCTAATTAATCATCATAGTATTTGGACTTTGGAGAGTGTTATTTCAATTCTGTCAGAGTTGTAGTTCCAGAGTAATTCAATGACAAAGTGTCCCCCTCCCGCCCCTTTTACTGATGTCACACTGTTCAGCCACAGCAGAAGGGAGGTGCCCAGGTAGACTGCAGAGAGGGACAGTCTTCAATTAAGATAAGGGAAAAACCTGAAAAGCTTGTCAAGGGGGGCAGGGATTTCATTGTTTTCATAGGAATAAGAGTGTCCCCTTCTGTTATCTGTCTGGTCAATAGACTTCATTCCACATCTAAGAAGAGATTGCTTACACTAGGTAAAAGGGGCTGGAGGGGGAAACTTTACTTGTGAATATCTCATAAACCATAAAGGTTTGAGAGATAAGACTTATATCATTCTTCATGTTTTTTTAATGCCTACAAAATAAAATAAAGTTAAAACGAAGTATTACTATCCCTTTAAACAAAAAATGACCCATTCCAGAATTTGTTCTGGCCTTCAGTGTTTTTCGCGATATATTATGCTCTGCACAGCCAAATCGCAGACAGGAATTGGACCAATACCTATACTTCGTAGTAGATTTGGGATATAGATATGGAGGGTACGCTTTTTTCATAGATCATTTTCGGCAAAAGCAGCGGCAGCCTTGACACAATTCAATTACATAACAGACTGGAGTATTCTAGACAACAAATTATTTTGCCGCCATTTAGCGGGTCTCAAGGCTGCCGTCTGCTCTTTTTGCCAATCTATATATCTTATGTCCTTTAGCGGTTCCCTCCACCAGTAACACAGAACAGAGTTCCTCAGTATATAACCCATCAATACTTGGCCCAGCCCCAGTGACATCCCTTCCTCAATGCAACAAGTTAGGGAGACCTATACATTACTTTGGAGGTGCTCCTATTTGCAACAATTTTAACTCAAAAGGATGCTTGTTGACTGAAACATTTATATTCCATATGTCATAGAGAACACACGAGGACAGTATGCCCTTGTATTAAGGATGTTAATAAAACAGTTAATCTGTATTTGTTACAATCATTATTGACTCATCATCCTGACATTGGTCTTGCTCAGTTTCTCATTTCATGTTTACAAATGGTTTCCATACAGGCATTTAGCATGCCCATCAGATTCTTTCGAGTCACCTAACCTGGTGTAGGCTATTTCTGAACCTGAAATAGTGGATAGCCTGTTGGACGCAGAACTGAGAAAAGGTTTTATCATAGGCCCCTTTTCTGCTCCTCCTTTCCCTATGTGGAGGGTTAACCCTTTAGGCATTGCGACTAGAAAATTTTCTCTCAAGAAACGTCTTATTATAGATTTCTCGGCCCCTCACGCATCACCAATTCCTAGCATTAACTCGTTAATTCCGTCAGAGGAATTTTCATTGGAATACGCTAGAATAGACGATGCAATCATTCATATCAAGCAAGTAGGGCATCAGTGCCTGTTATCCAAGAAGGACATAACGGACGCGTTTAAACTTCTGCCGGTTCACCCATCGTTGTGGCACCTGCAGGGAATTAAATGGCGTGAACAGTACTTCTTTAGTACTAGTCTTAGCTTTAGCTGCAAAAGCAGTCCAAAAATCTTGGACAGATTTGCTGATATATTATGCTGGCTGCTTATCAATCACAGTAGATGTCCGATAGCACTCCATTACTTGGATGATTTCCTGCTAATAGAACCTTTGTAACCGTTTTATTGACACTCAGACATGGGAGGTTTGAGTAAAATGCAATTTTATTAAAGAAAACCATAAATGAATAACCCTCGCGGGTCCAGTATGTATGCAACAGTATATTACTGACACAGGACAGGTAGTAGTACAAAATACCCACACAGGTCCAGTATATATATATATATATATATATATATATATATATATATATATATATACAATACAATACTATACTGACACAAGACAGGTTTCAGTTAACAGTACCCACCCAGGTCCAGTATATATACAATACTGTACTGACACGGGTCAGGCACGATTCGTGTAAGTCCAAATAATACAGATATTGATCACTATTAGGCCGGAAGGGTGGGTAGGCCCTAATAGCGCAATGGCCCTTAATATACTCTCTACGCAGAGAGTGACACAATGGCGACCAAGGCAGCAACAGCAACGAGGGACCTGGACAACGACTGACTACCAGAGCTGCCAGAGGAGGACTGCCACGGAGGCACGGAGTAACACCAATCACTGACTGCTAAAGCTGTACCCAATGTGCCAGGCACCAACCCACCAGGGGTTAAAGAACGCTCAGACCCAGAATCGAGTACCAGATGGAGAAAGTGTGAGGTGCCCAGGTGACAAACCTCAACTAAGGCAGTATGGGTCAAGCATACCGTGGTGCTACAGCAGGACACTCAACACCGGATGAGATCACAAGGTACAATACTGATCGGGTTACAGCAACTGGCTGCCTGAGCAGCAACGGAGGCAACAGAGGATCTGTCCGTGGACAGAGAGAGAGAGAGACGGCCGTATGGCCCACAACCGGATACCGGATGGGTAGAGACAAGGCCGGGTCGGTACACAGAGCAGGAACCTCAGCCAGGCCGTGTCAGTACACAGAGCAGGAATGATTAAGGCAGAGTAGTCAGGCAGTCCGGGTCATACACAGGAAACACACAAATTCAGGAACAAGCTCTGGTAACGGAAACACCATGAAAGGGCCCTGCAGAAGTGACAGGGCTTAGTATATAAAGGTATTTTCTGGGTGGAGCAATACCATGTAGCCAATAAGACTGACTCAGGAAGAAACATAGTAATAATGTCACCAGCAATAACACAGGCACCGTGATAACCTTCCAGCTCTCGTCCAACAAGCCTCAATAAACTCATCTCATTATTCTCAGATTTAAATATTCCCCTGGCTAAAGACAAAACATTTGGTCCCGAATCTCGATACATCAATAGAATATATTGGTATCAATTTAGACTCCGACAAATTAGAATCTAGCCTGCCATTAGATAAACTACAGAGTATACAGCAATTAATACAGCAGTTTTACACTAAAACTAGTTGTTACAAGTCGGAGATCCAATCCTTCATAGGTCACCTGACATTCGCTATGCGAATAATTCCTCAAGGTAGATCTTTCATCTCCAGCCTCTTTCTCCTCTTATCCAATGTTTCCGACTCTTTTGATAGTATCCACCTGGGTCCAGTCATACAGGAAGATCTAGGAATGTGAACTACTTTCTTAATTCTTGGAGTGGCAGGAGTATGTTCCCTCCTTCCTTATCCTCATCCTCCCAGCGGTGTACTCAGACACCTCCACAGCTTACAGTTATTTAGCAATTTTTAAGTCAGAATGGTTCACAGAGGTATTCAGTTTACCTTCCTTTTCAAAGAATTCACCTCTAGTTGAAATATATCCTATTGTGGCCGCAGCAGCCTTGTGGTGTAACTTGTGGTCCGGAGAAACTGTAGTTTTTCATACCGACATCAAGGCAGCTGCTTTTATCATAAACAAAGGCAGATCCAAATCACCTACCATTATGCGATTCATAAGGAAGTTGATTAAACTATCCCTAGAACACAACTTTCAAATCCATAGCATATTTATTCCAGGATTCGAAAATAGAGAAGCTGACGCTCTCTCCCATTTCCGATTGCAGGAATTGTTTCAGCTCTGGACGGATGCCAATCCCAGTCCTGTCTATCCTCCAAGGTTCACAGAATTGATATCAACTTAGATTCATTCCTCCATACCGCTCAAGAAATAATGCATAAAGGTTTGGCCCCAAATACCAGGCGTACTTATAAAAGAACATGGTCATTATTTCAAAGATTCCTCCTGTATGTCAAACCTGCTATCTCCTTGTCTCAAGAAGTCATTCTGACATTTGCCTCCTACTGTCATTTAGCCCTCAGATTATCCCCGCTGTCTGTCAAACTTTATCTAGCGGGTATCCAACATTTTATATCTTTATCAAACCCCTCTCAACCTTCAGTTGTAGCATGTCAGAACATTAAACTATTCCTTAAAGGCTTAGTAGTAATCTCTAAGCCACCCCACCGTACACGCCTGCAGATAGACAGCTTTATTTTTAAAAAAATGTCAGACCTTCTCATAACCAACCCATTCGATAATCATATGTCAAGTATTATGCTAGCAGCCATTTACCTAGCTTTCTTTGGTTTCCTGAGGCCAGGCGAGATTACCGTCTCGACTCATTCTGCTCAGTTCCGTAAAAAAGCAGACTTATTAGAATATACCGATCACTTTTAACTTTTTCTAGCTAGTTCAAAAACCGATAAAAATGGTGCAGGTGTCCGTATTCCATATTATGCCACCGGTGATCAATGGTGCCCATATTCAACACTTACAAACCTGACCTCTCTTTTGGCCAATAATCCGGCAGATAGCCCTCTGCTGCCTATGCACGATGGTCCCTTGAAAACTTCCAAATTCATTCAGCTTACTACAACCTACAATGTGGCAGATGGGTATGGTAGTGGTGGTGGGAGACTGGCATGGTGTGATTGGTGGGACCTTGACAAACTGCATCCATTCCGAGAGGAGAGGGATCATCATCATTTATTGCACATGTTGCAGCAATTGCTGCAGTCAATTTTTTCACTATCACTTTACTCCCACGTCCCTGCACTGCTCCCCCTTCTGCTTGTGCATTTGTTAGACATTACTAAACTACTGTGTGTTTTTACTCTCTATAACACAACTGATGGAGTGTGATATCTTGCTTTGGCCCTCAAAAAAAATTTTCAGTGTCGTCTGCTGTCTATCAAGTCTGTCTCACAGAGCTCCCAGTCATCTGTCTAATATATTTATTTGTTTAATTATTAATGTTTTTTAGTTTTTTTTGGTTTTATTTATTTTTATTTTTTTAAGTTGTCCACCATATCTTATCACAGTTAGTCCCCCAAAAATATATAGAACTAAAAAAACAACTTCTTTCCCCAGACTTCCTCAGCACAGAGACAATAAAAGTAAAATCAGCAAGCAATTTGGACCCCAGCTGCAGGTGTCTTGCCAGTCAGTCACACCAAATTTTCGGGTATTTTGGGTCAATCTCCTGCCTCCCTTCTTCTCCCCATTGTGCCCCCAGACTCCCTTACTACAGAGAACAAATGTCCTTCCTAAATGACTCCCTAAAAATAAGCTTCAATTCCCCTTTAGTTTCCTATCTTCTTTAGCTCAAAAACATGCTGCTCTCTCTTTCAAAATGGAATTGTCATGTAATATCATGGCATAGGTACACAGACGATATGTTTATCATGTGGGATCATGATAAGTAATGCCTATAGGAATTCATTGATCGTCTGAATAATAATGACTTTAATTTAAGATTAACACTTGAACATTATACCCAGCAAATAAACTTCTTGGATATAACAATAAAAAAGCCTCTGATGGCCTCTTGCATACCGATTTATTTAGAAAGAAAACAGCTACAAATAGCATTTTACATGCAGGGAGCTTTCATCCCAAGTCAGTAATCCAATCTGTACCAACTGGAGAGTTCCTAAGAATAAGGCGGAGCTGATCTGATGAGGAGTCATTCCAAGTAAGAATAGGAGAACTTACCAATTGACTGCACGTGAGAGGCTATAGAAGAAATTTATAAAAAAAAAGCCAAAAAAAGAGCAGTCAGTACCCCTATAAGTCTATTACTTAAAGGTACAACTAAAAGAGCTGGTGATAATTTCATTGGTTTTGTGAGTACCCACAATACTCATTGGAATTCCAAATGCAATATACTGACTAAACAATGGAACATTTTAAGTGACCCTGTTCTAAAAAAAGCTGTAGGGGAAACACCATATATGAGCTGTAGACGATCTCATAATTTGCAAGATAATAGCTTCTATACAACTAATTTCAAATCCAAACCACCAGCTATTGGGATAAATGGATGTGGGAGATGCACAATTTGTCCACATATGAAAAATATTAAAAGTATCAAGGATACATTTGGCAAGTGTCATACATTTTCTCATTATATAAATTGTGATATAATGAATGTGTTTTAAATAAAACAATGTCCCTTTGGACTACTATACATGGGCAAAACCATCAGAAAGCTGAAGGTCAAGATTAAAGACAAATACTTCAAGAGATCATAATAAGAGAAATAAACTTACAAACCTATATAGACATATTTTGGAGAGACATAATTTGAAAACTAAGTATATAACCATCTATGGCAGAAGAGGTGGTGATGTTGACAATACATTCCTCAGAGCGGAAAATAAGGGGATTTTCTTGCTGAACACATTGTCACCAGTGAGCCTTAATGAAGGAATGAGATTAAAGGGATAGTAAGTTTTCAAAATAAAAGCAGCTCCAATTAATCTTCATAGTATTTGGGACATGGAGAGTGTTATTTCAATACTGTCAGAGCTGTAGTTCAAGAGTAATTGAATGATAAAGTATCCCCCTCCCCCCTCTACCTAGTGTTAGCCACCTCTCCTCAGATGTGGAATCTGGTCTTAAGACCAGACAGCTCACAGCAGGGACAATCTTCTTACTGTGAGAACAATGAAAATTCTGCCCCCCTTGATAGGTTTTTCATGTTTTTCACTTATGATAATTGAAGATTGTCCCTCTCTGCAGTCCACCTGGACACCACCTTGCTGCTCTGAGCTGGGCAGTGTTACATCAGTATAAGAGGCAGGAGGGGGATATTTTATCATTCAATTAGGGCTGCAACAACTAATCGATAAAATCGATAAAAATCGATAATGAGAATCTTTGCCAAAGATTCTCATTATCGATTAGTTGTGCAGCGATTAGTTGTGCTGCCCAGCAGCCCCACAGCCGCCGTATGTTCTGAAAAGCTGAACGCCTTAATGACTGCCAGATGCTGCTGTCTTCTTACTGCCCGCATTGATGACATCCGGGGCGGAACCACGCCAAACGCGGAGATGCCGCGTGGAGCGTGCAGGTATTTTCTTCCTCTGTTCTGAGGCCAATTTAAAACTGGCGCCCAGACTGAGGAAGAAAACTCCAAAATGCACCACACGGCATCTCCGCATTTGACGTGGTTCCGCCCTGGATGTCATCAGTGCGGGAAAGAGTGAAAAAGAGGTACGGGGGAGAGACATACATGGGGGAAGAAAGTGAGGCACAAGGGCAGGGGGGAGAAAGAGAGGCACAAGGGGGAGAAAAAGAGGTACACGGGGAAGAAAGAAGCACATGGGGAAGAAAGAGAGGCACAAGGGGGAAAAAGAGGTACATGGGGGAGAAAGAGAGGCAGAAGTGGGAGAAAGAGAGGCAGAAGGGGGAGAAAGAAGTACATGGGGGAGTAAGAGAGACACAAGGGGGAGAGAGAGAAGTACATGGGGGAGAAAGAGAGGCACAAGGGGGAGAGAGAGAAGTACATGGGGAAGAAAGAGAGGCACAGGGGGGAGAGAGAGAAGTACATGGGGAAGAAAGAGAGGCACAAGGGGGAGAGAGAGAAGTACATGGGGGAGAAAGAGAGGCACAAAGGGGAGAGAGAGAAGTACATGGGGGAGAAAGAGAGGCACAAAGGGGAGAGAGAGAAGTACATGGGGGAGAAAGAGGCACAAGAGGGAGAGAGAGAAGTACATGGGGGAGAAAGAGAGGCACAAGGGGGAGAGAGAGAAGTACATGGGGGGAGAAAGAGAGGCACAAGGGGGGTGAAAGAGGCACAAGGGGGAGAGAAAGAAGTACAAGGGGAGAGAGAGGTACCAGGAGAAGTACAAGGGGGGGGAGAAAAAAGTACAAGGGGGGGAGAAATAGAGGTGTTAATGTGTAAAGTTTTTTATTCCGCTGTTTGTTTTTAACACTGTTTGTTCATTAAATCAGTTTAAATAATGAAAAATTAGCATATGGTTTTTAATCCGATTAATCGATTAATCAAAAAAATAATTGGCCAACTAATCGATTATCAAAATAATCATTAGTTGCAGCCCTACATTCAATTACTCTTGAACTGCAACTCTGACAGTATTGAAATAGCATTCTCCATGGCACAGATACCATGAAGATTAATTGGAGCTGCTTTTATTTTGAAACATTACTATTCCTTTAACAGCCCATATTTAATAATCACTGATCTCTGAGAAGCTAGTCCTTATACTCATTGGAATGCCTCTCAGTTCAAGTTAGTCCATACCGAAAGAACATATGGATATGAGTTAACTTACATCACTCATGCAAAAAGGTTTTTCTTTTTTAAAAATTGCAATATCAAGATGGAATAACCATTTGATATTCCATGGAGATTTTGGTGGTCTAATTTCAGTTTAATATGTTTATGGATACCAATAGCTCCTGTAAATTTTCTGTAAAAATATTGGAGTTATATATATGTTATCCATTATGGCTTTTATTTTGCTAAATTGTCTGGAAGTACAGTACCTATTTGTTAAGACACTAATTTACTACATCCATTTTTACTGCAAGATAGGACTGACTATACAGTGACTATTTTTCTATATACTACATAGAGCTGATTTATACCCATCTAGTACTGTATGTCATTGAATCTGTACAACCAAGTATCAATATAGCTATCTGACCTCTCTTGTACTTTATCATGTATTATTATTATACAACTCAGTGAAATTATAATAATATTCTCTACGATCATGCACTATGATCATTATTTCTGCATCTGACAGGAACACATTATTTCTATTCACCTTTGATGTGGTTAAAGACTAAGGGTTAGATTTAAAGGCAGCCGTTAGCAAAAAAAATCACTAACGGGTGCGTTAAGTGACATGTTGCAATTCAAAGATCCGTCTAAAGAACAGCTAACGGCAGTTGTAGAATCCTTACGGCCGATACACTTACGTGCATTCAGACGCATGGAAAAACATACCCCAGAGCTATTCAAAGGCTTGCGGTACTGATAACGGCTGAAAAAAAGACACACCTAACGGCTAAAAGTTAAGACCCACTTTTCTTAGCCGTTAGACACTTAACGGCCAAAACAAAACACCCGTTACATAGGAAAAGACACAAAAGGCTTACCGCACAACCATGTAAATGGGAAAATTAACCCGTGCAATGCCAAAACAACACAAAAACATGTACACACAACACAAATCACTACACACACAACAACAACCAACACCACAGGGACAACGACACACAAAAAAACAACAACACAACATGGCACGGAACAATGGGGGTCATCACACAAAGCGGACACCTGCAAATACAAGCTCACCTGGGCAACATCAACACGCCACCTGCACCCCACAACTGCACGTCCGCAATTGGCACACACAGAACAAGCACAACACACCATATCTTATAACACACACACACCTGCAAACACTTACCTGGACAAAAACAACTCACCATTGGTCAGCACTCACCTCATCACCACACCCACACAACGCCCTAGCAAGTACTTAAAGGGACAACTCAACACACTCACCTGTGGCTTGTTTTCCACTCAGGGAGGGAGAGAGAGAGAGATAGAGAGAGAGATAGATAGATAGATAGATAGATAGATAGATAGATAGATAGATAGAGACAGATAGAGACAGATAGAGAGAGCAAACAGTATGTTGGGTTACATATTGTTGCGAAGGCTGCGGAGAAGGCGTGCAAGGGAGAGAGCTGGGGAACATCAGCAACCTCCAAGCATGCCTGATCAACAGCCACCACCTGTTGCAAGTGAGGAGGCTCTGGCTCAGCAGCCACACAGGAGCCCATCCCCACCTGGAGGGCACAGGATGTATAGACGACCACCAAGGCCCAGGGTATACCGCCCAAGGGTCACCCTCTTTGGAATGACCGATGATGAGGTAATTGATCGCTACAGGTTGAGGCCTGACAGCATCATTGCCTTGTATGAGGTCATCAAGGAGCAGGTGGATCCCATCTACATCCACAACCATGCCCTAACTGGCCTGCAGAAACTACTCTGTGCCATGCACTTCATGGCAAGCGGGGCCTTCCAGTCCACAGAGGGTTACGCATCTGGCATGTCACAGGCCACATTCTCCAGGGTGCTGGCCCAGGTCCTGCCAGCCCTCAAAAGCAAGGCCAGTACCTATATACATTTCCCCACCACTGACATGGACTGGATACAAGTCAAGCAGGCCTTTTACGCCAGGGGAGGCATGCCCAGGGTCATGGGTGCTATAGATTGCACCCATGTCCGAATTAAGGCCCCAGCACGTGACGCACAGATATTCATCAACAGGAAGAACTTTCACTCCATCAACGTGCAGATGGTGTGTGACAGCCATATGAGGATAATGAATGTCTGTGCAAAGTATCCTGGCAGCTCACATGATTCATACATTCTCCAAAACTCCTCAGTCCACAGAGATTTTGAGAATGGAACTTTTACAGGGGGATGGCTTTTGGGTGAGTTCACAATACAAAATCACACCACATACACAGGCGTACACACAACGCTGCTTAGCATGCTCCTGACCCACAGCTACTACGTCTACCACACAAAACATCATTCACACAACATGTGCTCCCTGTCTCACCATGTCACTCACATTACACAGGTGATGCTGGCTATGGATGCAAGTCCTGGCTACTGACCCCTCTGGCCAATCCCCGAACACATGCCCAGGAAAGCTACAACCAGGCTCATGGCAGAACGAGGAATGCCATTGAGCGGACCTTTGGCCTCCTCAAGTCAAGATTCCGATGTCTGGACCACTCGGGGGGAGCACTACAGTATGCACCTGGAAAGGTGTGCGACATCATTGTGGCGTGCGCAATACTGCACAACATCGCAGTGGACACCAGACTGCTGGAGCACATCCAGGCCCCCCCCATACAGGAAGTGCCCATGGACATCGGACACGTTGAGGAGACCCTGAGAGGGACACAGATCAGAGACAGGCTCATCACGGAACACTTTACATGTGAGTATAACACAGGCATGCAAACAATCCATGCAAGTCCCCCATCAGTCCTGTGACACTAACCACACTGCACATTTTGTTCTGTCTCACCCCACAGGAACAGTGACACAGCACTGCACTGGCAGCGGACGTGGCAAATTGTGTGTGTGGACTCAAAAACCATCCTCCATTCCACTCTCCACTTTGACATACAGACCCCAAGGATATCACGCACACCCTCAGGAGAAACAAGGTACAACACATAACCCATGTTCATCGCCTTACAGGGCTTGATTGACAGCAGCTAACTTGATTTGCCATGAGCATAGCCAGAGCAACCATGCTAGCCTTGTAGCGAAAGAGTGTTATCCAATGCTATGCATTGGATAATACTCCGTCACATCAGGGGTTAAAGGGCCATTGGACTCAATATGGGACCTGTACTGTGCTACAGCTGAGAAGAGCAGCACAGGGGTGGATGTACAGTGGTATGGGCACACAATGTAGAGGTCATGAGACGTAGATCAGATTACCAGGGACACCATGCTGACCTGTGAGTGTGCAGACATATGTGCCCCCGACATGAATACACACATCAACAAATGTGTCCTAACAGTTCCATGGAACAAATTACATTGGGCTGCCACTGTCACATTAACAGTGGCACCCCAAATTCATTACTTCCATGGAGCTCTCAGAACACTTGTTGATGTGTGTATCCATGTCAGGGGCACATATCCATAGGGCTGGGGCACATGTCCTTAGTTCTCCACATAATTGGTTACAGATGAGTACACAACACATTGTCAAGCAATGGTTTGTGTACTCACCTGTAACTGTGAAAATTGAGGGGATCCAAAAGACTAAATTGTTGTTGCTTGATGATCAGTTCAGGTCAACTGCTCCAAATCCTGTCCTCTTCTTCCACAGGCATCCGTAACATGATCCATCCTTGAACTGAAGTTCTTCTATGTGACTAGATTGATGTCTTGACATCACCTTCATGGAGATCACCCCTTGCTGTTTATGTTGATGTTGTTGGTGATGCAAAGTTTGACCTGAGGTTCACACAAACCTCTACTGGATCATTTTCATATAGACACAGAAAACACTAATTCCTGAGTTTTATAACCTGTACAGTTAGGATGCTCAGCTACAGAGTTGTCAAACCTTGTGGACAACACATGAGCTGGGCAGCAGTGTTACTAAAGTACTATTTTTTTGTTTCAAAGTACATTTAGTGTTCTCATACAGGTGTTCAATGCATATAGGCAATACACAGAAAACACATGTACATCCTAATGTACTTTGAGACACAATAAAGATGAACCATCACCATTCTATCTGTGTCTGTAGGAGGATATATTTGAGAACACAGTTGTCAATGCGTTACCACACCCAGGGTAGAGTATCCCCATACATGGAAAGGCATCACCCATATCACAGGACTCCACCACTTGTTTGCAAGTGAGTGGACTCAGTGATGTATTCACGCTAACAGATGGTGGCAGTGATACACTAATGTGTTGTGGGAGTGATAAAGAGGTGATAAAGGGGACATACTTCCACAGTGAATTCCTGTCCACAGTTAATGTGTTGCTCAGTATAATCAATGTTCAGTGATATTGCTCCACTGGGACATATCACAGTACATGACCAAGTGGACAAGTGTTTTCACTGGGGAAGTCTGTTACACCCTTAGAAAAAACAACAAGTCAGCTTACTGGAGGCCCCAATGCTCACCCCAGGATATCAATGTGTGTGCTACACATTGAAATCCTAGGTTGAAAACATTGGCTTCCCCAGTCAGTCTGTTGCACAATGAGTGTGTGAATCCAAGACAATATGGATACATGTCCCATTTATCTGTCCTGCTTGTTATCTCACCGCTAAGCTGTTTGTTTGGTTATCCCCTTAACCCTCTGAGTGCCAGAGTGGTACCCAACGCATTTCTTTGCAATGCGTTGCCTACCACTCTGGCTATCAAAGGGTTAAACACAACATATGATGTAGATGAATGTTCAATGTTGTACCAAATGTTGGGCTAAGGGGAATGTTTTGTTATGCAAAATCAACACACAACATTGCCATATAACACAGTTGTGTAATATGGCAACAGGGATGTTTTTACAGTTGATTTTGTACAACGATGTGTGTGTGAACCCATGTTGTAACATCCCACAAACATCTTACCTAGGCAGGAGTTGTATTCACTGAATTGTTTGGCAATGCATTGGAGACAACTCTGCCACCCAAATCTATGACCAAATTCAAAGCAGATCAGACAGGATTCAAAAGCACAATGTTCCTTTATTCAGGGGAAATTTAACATGTTGGGCATTTTATTTTTTTTTCTTGGGGGGGGGCTTAGACTGTGTGGCAGAAGTGGATAACCTGGATGATCTCCTGGTCACCCTTTGCCCCCTAGGTGTGGCTTCGGGGGTCACATTAGAGGGGGTGGTGGGGGCAGTGGATCCCTCTGTGGAGCGCAGGTTTTCCCTCTCCAAACGTAAGTCCTCCCTGCGGTTCAGCTCTCTCAACTCCACCAGTAGCTGTGCAAGCAGGTCCATCACCCCCGTGTGTAGCTGATGGAGTTGAGTGTTGATCCTCATGACCTCCGACTCCAGGGCATGGATCCTTGCCTCTATCCTGTTAGTGTTTATACGGGATTCCCTACGGCTCCTGGTGATGTTGTCATTGGTGCGGAGGCTTGACCTGAGTAGTCTCCTTTGCAGAGCCATACACTCAGCTTCCATCCCCGTGGGCCGTTCACTGCTGGTGATGCTTGTGCCTGGTGAATCAGCTGCTGCTGTGTCCTCCTCTGCTGGTGCTGTGTCCTCCTCTTCTGGTGCTGTGTCCTCCTCTGCTGGTGCTGTGTCCTCCTCTGCTGCTGGTGTGTCCTCCTCTGCTGGTGCTGTGTCCTCCTCTGCTGCTGCTGTGTCCTCCTCTGCTGGTGCTGGTTGTGCTGCAGATGGGTATGTGCCCACCACATCAATTGACCCACTGCTGCCAACCGATGTCTGTGCTGGTGGAGGTGGTGGGGTAAACACATCCCTTCGCATAGGCTGTTGGGGCTACCCAAGCAGGCCCAGGTGTTGGTAGTCGAGTGGCCAAGGGTCAAACCTTGGCCACTGGTATGTGCTTGGCCCCCACCTAGGATCATACCTGGGGCCATGCTGGGGAGCCATCCAGGAGGGTAGGTCAATCTGTGGGTATGGCCCGTATTGGGTGGTGGCCACATCACCGGGCAGCCATTGCCTCCCTGGTGGTGGTGGTGCTGCTGCTGCTGCTGGGGGATAATAGCTCCTGGAGGTGGTGGGGGGCATCCAGTCACTGTAATAAGTCGGTGCAGGCAGTGTTGGTGCAGGCAGAGTTGATGCAGGCAGAGTTGGTGCAGGCAGAGTTGATGCAGGCAGGGTTGGTGCAGGCAGAGTTGATGCAGGCAGGGTTGGTGCAGGCAGAGTTGATGCAGGCAGAGTTGGTGCAGGCAGAGTTGGTGCAGGCAGAGTCGGTGCAGGCAGAGTCGGTGCAGGCAGGGTTGGTGCATCCAGCTGGCCAAGAGGTGTGGATGTCGTTGGGTACGGTGCCCACTGGCTGGTCCCCTCCTCCAAATACTCCTCACTGGGTGGTGAGGTGGCCTCCTCCATGGGCTCCTGATGTGCTGGAGACACATAACCTGTGTGGAGGATTGAGATTGTGTGATCAGTAAACTTAGCCATGATGGTGTCAAATTGATATTAATACTTGAAATGTGTAAAGGAACATATATGTTGTATGGTGTATCCCCCTGTGTGAAACAACGGTACTCCTACTGGTGATGGGTGTTGTATTCTACATGTATTGCAGCTCAGAGTTGAATTCCTTTGGTGCCACATCCCAGTGGCCTGAAATTGTACATTTGCGCTGTTGCCACATCATCCTTTGTGGATATCTGCTCCCTGGACCAAAGCTAGCCAGAGGATGGTCTGGCAACATTGGCATAGTACATTTTCAGGCCACACTGATATTGTCCATGGAATATTCAACTTTGAGCTGTTATACTCTTGTGATGAAACACCTTTCAGTAGTGGGAATACCCTTGCATTACCCGGTGGATCAATCCTATGACATGTATTTTTCCTTTCACATTTTAGGTATTACTATCTCTTTAACGGGATAGCAATGGTTAATTTCACCTTGATGTAACATTGCAGGCATCATATAGAGATGTTTAGAAAGATGTTGCTGTATGTGACAGCTGGAGATGTCAGTCATTTGACCACACGGAGGCTCTTCAGCAGACTCCACATTGACCCATTTGGAGATAACTACATCTTTGCCATTGTCTACTAAGTGTTCCTGGTTTGTAAGCACGCTCTGTGGACCATGTCAATGATGGATCCATCTCCAATTGGTTCAATTTTGGGTCTGCTGAAGAGCCTCCGTGTGATCATATGACTGACATCTCCAGCTGTCACATACAGTAACATCTTTCTAAACATCTCTTTATGATGCCTGCAAGGTTACATCAAGTGAAATTAACCATTGCCATGCCAAGGTACACAGTGAGGAATATGGTCTGATATGTGTGTATATGTACCTTTCATACGGGTACAAACATATCCTTGATAGATATGAACCCAGAGATCTGTTCAGAACATGTGATTGTCTAACTGCCTATATATGTACAGCCATCACAAATGAACTTTCATAGATACAAGTGATACCCATCCAAGTAGGTGTAATATACTGGGTATATGTACTCTGATGATGATATCAATATGAGTTATTTTGTTGAGGGTGCACATATATGGGCAGTTGGACAATCACACGTACTGAACCGAACTCTGGGTTTACATCTTGTTGGGACCTATTTGTACCCATTTGAAAGGGACATATCCACATACAAATCTGGTTGTTTTTTCTTTCTGTACATATCTTTTTTGAATAGATCTGCAGTGTGATTCAAGTAGTATTCATCCCTATGTTATCAGTTCATCCCGTACAGTGCTGGATTTTGTCAGATTAGACATGTCCCTCTCTGGTTGTCATGATGGTATCCTATGCATTGCATTGTGATGCATGGGATACCACCGTGGCAATCAGGGATTGATGTACATTACAGGATTCTGTCCATGAGGTCTGTTCAAGTTGAATCCTGAGGGGCAACAATCAAGCCAGTATTGAAGGATATCATTGATTGAGGCCTTTTTTTTCCTGGATCAGCCCATCCATCCTTCTGTGTGAGGCAGCCAGACCCGATCATAGATATCCATAATCCCTGGCCTGTTATTGACCAAACCTCAATGGTTCATATTTGGTTCCCATATGTATCCTGCAAATAGTGTCTGGTGTACCATCCATCCATGGCATCAGCACTCCTGAGGATCTATATGTGAATCAAATGTGAGCTATGTAAATTGAAGTTAGCGTAAATGATTGCATACACAACACCATGGCCAACTTTTTCACCTTTAGTTATGTGTGATTGTTTTTGGCGTGTGTGTTGCACATACAAGCATTTATTCTCAGTGGCACTGTGATTTGTGACCTGATCCATCCTGTTGGTGATTCAGTAAGCGGTTAAGTGGACCTGATGAACTGATTATGATGCTGACTTCTCCGCTGACCTCATTTCCCCATCTGCAATGTTTTCTATGGAGTCCACACAATGGGGCCTGTGCAGCTTGAATCCTGTTATTGGATGTTCTCCATAGACTAACATTGTAATTGGTAAAGTGAGGGTATGTAAGTGTCAAATTCTCTACATCAGCTCTTTTTCACCGCTTAGTGAATGTCCCCTATGTGTCATGTAATTGTTAACCTATCGACATATGTTTGTTGTCTGGTTAACCCTTTGAGTACCAGAGGGGTTGCCAAAGCATTGTTGATCGATGCATTGATGATCCCTCTCGCACTCATGGGGTTATGTGCTGGATTCCCTGTGTGGACATGGGTAACACTGTGTGACAACAATTGTGATGTTTGACATACAACACTTTACTGAGCATGGTTTGTGTGTATTGTGTGTGATCAGCACAGCAACATGAGGGTTAACCAGGGAGTTGGACAGGTTTTGGCCTTGTTGAACATTGACATTTGTCCTTGTCTTGATTCCTGTTTAAACCCTCAGGGTGCTGTGTTGGTGCAATTGTGTGGTTGAATGAAGGGCAGATGTTGGGATGTGAGTGCTTGTTTGTGATGGGTGTGTGGTTTGGGGTGGTGTGTGGTTTTGGGGTGATGCACTTACCGGTGGTGTGGAGGCTCCTCTCCTCCCCAGTGTCTGATCCTCCAGGGACCCCCTCAATGAGGGTAGACGACAGTGTCTGCCGCAGCCTCTCCTCCCATGCGCTGAAGGTGATGGGGACAGGTGGCCCACCTCCGGTGGCTCGGGCGTGCAGGGCGGCATCCCCCATCATCCTCTTCACCTGCCTTTTGCAGTCGCTCCATCTCTTCTTTATTGAGTCAACATCCCGTCTGCAGGTGGCCACCGCATTAACTCTGCTGCAGATTTGACTCCAGGCAGCTCTCCTCCTCGCAGACAGGCCAGGGAGTCTGTCCCCCGGGAAGAGGACACTCTCCCTCTCCAGCACAGCCTCCACGAGGGCCGTGTTTTCTTCCTCGGTATATCGGGGATCCCTGACCCTGTCCCCCTCAGCTCCGGCATGCGAGGAGTCAGACCCGGAGTGTCCTGCCTGCTCTGCCCCTGCCTGTGTGTGGTGGTCCCCAGGCACTACCCCTCGTCCCACTGCAGGATCTGTCCCTCTTCTTCTTCGTGTGCCTGTTCTTGTGGGCCTGGTCCCCCTCCGCCCTGCGTATCTCCCTCTCCCACCCCTGCTCTGCTGAGGGATCCCCTCCTGACCTTCCTCCTCCTCCTCCACTAGTCTCCCCATCCCTCTCTCCTGTCCTCCTCTCCTGGCCATCATTCACCCACTCACACCTAGGCACTCTCACACGCCCTCACAGACACACTCGATCCCACTCACTCTCTGTCACACACTTTCACTCACGGATTCACACTGTGAAAGTAAAGTTTAAAATGTGTAAGGTGTGATGAAAAAAAAAAGACTATGTGTATGTATGTGTATGTGTTTGTGTTTGTATGGATGTATGTGCTATGTGCAAAAGTGTGCTATGTGTCTATTTAAATGTACTTCTCTCCAAGATCCCTCTACCTTACTGCTGTGTATGCGTCTCTCTCTATCTCTCTCTCTCTCTCTAAACGCTATCCTCCACTCCTGGGTCCTGTGCTCTTGCTTGCTGAAACTCGAAACACAGACAGGGTGTAACCGTTATTTTGAGGTATATATAGGTGTATTTGAACATTTTTGATACTTTGGGGCCTTGGGATTGGCTGTAGGTTTGAATTTTGTTTGTGCATCTATCAGGGTTGCTAGACAACGGCAGTTGTAATGTAACATTTTGAGTTAAGTTGTGTTTTAACGGGTGTTTGGGACACACGGTGATGCAAAATCAGGTGCGACGCTGGTTTTTGTTTAACGTGTTTTTGTAGTGCCTACGCCCGATAGCTATTCTTGAACGCTTACCTTTGAATCTGCCGTAAACCATGTGTTCTTTGCGGCCGATGTGCCTTTTTTACTTAGCGGATGGTTTAACGGCTGCCTTTAAATCTAGGCCTAAGAGTTTTACTCATTTTGCATACTAAATGATTGATGTCTCTTATCTTTATGTAAATCACAGTATGTGACCAACTGGGGAAGCGTTACATTGTTGTTCAACTGCCAAGAAGGCAGGGATTTAACCTGGGCCTTCGCCAACCTTGACCATCTCCAGACATGACCACACAGTCGATGCCTGGCTAGGCCCAAAAGCACCAACTTGGGCCGTAACCAGACCTGACCACACATTGCCTGACCAGGCCCCAAAACCGGGACTGTCTCGGTGTTATCCCCACCCCCTGGGTAGTGAATGCCGAAATACTGCAACATCCAGCCCTTTCTTTGACTCCCTGGTGTTTCCACAGTCCCCCTCCATTCCAACTCTCACCAGAATACCTACGGGTTGGGTGGGTGGGAAAGAAGACCAACTTAGTTATACTTCCAGCTGGCTGGACTTTTGAAGGAGGCCAAACACTTTGATCCCTTCCCTCTCTCCCCCTGCTCAGAGTGCCCCAACAAGCAACTGACCACCAGTTGCATCCTGGGCCACTCTGGATGCCATTTTAGGAGTCTTTTTGGAGCCAAGCACCTTAATGGCGCTCGCTCCCAGATAGCCCCTCGCTCTTTCTTGTCTGCCCAAAATCATTATGTATCACGGTGCCCGTGCTCCCCATGCTATTTTCTGTCAGTTTGGATGGTGCTCTGCTCCCATTGGCTAGTCTACATTTGGCCTGCCCAGTATGGCCTTTATATACTGGGCTCTGGCACCTATCCGGTGCCCTTTCACTGTGTTCCTGTACTAGTGCTAACTAACTGCTCAGAGTTCCCAGTGTACTGACTTGGCCTGCCTGACTACTCTTCAGTTCCTGCTCCTGTGTACTGAACCGGATTGCCTGACTACTCTCCAGTATCTGCTCCTGTGTATCGACCCGGCCTGGCTGACATTCCTGCTCCTGTGTACCGACCCAGACCGGCTGACGTTCCTGCTCCTGTGTACCGACCCGGACCGGCTGACGTTCCTGCTCCTGTGTTCTGACCCGACCTGGCTGACGTTCCTGTGCACCGACCCAGCTTGATCGACGTTCCTGCTTCCTTTGTCCTTGTCGCTTCGGCAACATTCTTACAATCCGGTTACCAGTGGCTTGTCCTCCGCCTCTTCTCCGGCAGATTGCCAAGTGTTGTCTCAGTTAATGCTCCGGCAGAGCGCCTCTGGCCTAGTCCTCTGCTACTGTCATACCGGTTGCAAGTGTTGCCTCCATGATTGCTCTGGTAAAGTGCCATTGGCTTGTCCTCCGCTACTGCTCCGGCAGGTTGCCAAGTGTTGTCTCAGTTACTGCTCCGACAGAGCACCTCTGGCTTAGTCCTCCTTTACTGTCATACCGGTTGCAAGTGTTGCCTCCGTGATTGCTCCGGTAAAGTGCCATTGGCTTGTCTTCCGCTACTGCTCCGGCAGGTTGCCAAGTGTTGTCTCAGTTACTGCTCCAGCAGAGTGCCTCTGGCCTAGTCCTCTGTTACCATCATACCGGTTGCAAGTGTGTGCCTCCGTGATTGCTTCGGTAGTGCTCATTCTACCTCAATTGGGCTGGCAGTTCACGTATGTTTGCTGACCTTGGCTTGTTAAAGTATCATTCCAGTACCTTCACACATGGGACTGTTTACCATCATTGATGAACTTTAACTCCTGCAGTGCCGGAATCCTGGGAACCTACTTCTCTTGCCTGACCTGTGACAGTATATACTGTCTGTACCTTCATGCTATGCTGGACCTGTATGGGCATTGAATAAATTACCTGTCGTGTGTCTGTACTATACTGTTGTATATTACAGGACCTGTGAGGGTTCTTACTGTATTGCTTTATTCAATAAAACTGTGTTTTTATCCTAACCACTGTGTCTGTGAGTCAAACAAACCGTTACAGTACGAAAGGGCCATGACCTCAGACAATAAAGGTGAAGGTAATACACGGAACATCCACTGGAGGATGGATGTGCATGAGCAGCGTTTGGATCAGTTGGCATTGGCCATACAAACTATTCTTGAGCGTACAGTGCACCTTGATAAGCCTGTTCCAAATCTGGTGGTCTCCCCAGTTTCGACACCGGAAAATCAGCCTGTGACTTTGGTTGCCTCAGTCAAAGGGTTAACCGCTTCTGCTCCATTGCCACTCAGATACGATGGTGTACCCAACTTATGCAGAGGGTTTATTAACCAACTTGAGATATATTTGGAGTTAACTCCTCATGCCTTTCCCAATGACCATAGTAAAGTCGTGTTTATAAGAGCCCTGGCATGGGCCAATCCCTTATGGGAGAATGCTAAACCTTGCACCAGGAATTTCAGGGAATTTGTGCAAACATTTCAGAGAGTATTTGAAGTTCCTGGTAGAACCGCTTCTGCTGCTAAACGTTTGATGGAGATATAACAGGGTGATCGTACGGTGGGCGACTACGCCATAGAATTTTGTACATTAGCAGCGGAGGTAGGTTGTTATAATGAGGCATTTGTGGCAGCATTTGCCCAAGGTCTGGCTGACCATATCAAAGATGAGACGACATCGAGAGAATTGCCTAGTTATTTGGATGAAAATATTGACTATGCCATTCTGATTGACTCTCGGATACGTGAGAGACTGGTGGCTAAAGACCGTAGGCTACGGCCTAAAAGCAGTGGGCATAGCAGTCTTTTGTGCCCACCCCTCCCTCTTTGCCTAAACCTCTTTAGCTTAAACAAGAATAATGTGAACCTATGCAAGTAGGTTTTACCAGACTAACCAGGGAGGAATGGGCACACCACAGGAGGCAGGGTTTATGCTTGTACTGTGGTAAAGCTGGGCATATGTTACGTACCTGCCCCATACATCCGGGAAACAAACGCACCTAGGGTACCTTGGGGGAGAGATCCTAGGTGGTGTTCAACCGTCCCTAGAACCAATCATGCAGAAACCCATGATCCAGGTGGTATTTTCTTGGGCAGAACACTCGGTGGAGGTTCTGGCTCTGATTGAGTCCAGCACAGCCGGTTATTTCATGGATAGTTCCTTTGCTGCACTACATAAAATTCCGCTGGTTAAAAGGGAACCGCCCTTAGCCATTGAAGCCATTGATGGCAGACCACTACAACCAGATCAGATTACGATGGAAACCATTCCACTGCCTATGACGATTGGGGCCCTCCACAGAGAGGAACAGCAGTTCCAGATAATCCATTCCCCTCACCATGCGGTCTTTCTGGGGTTCCCTTGGTTGAATCTGCATAACCCCAAGTTTGATTGGCAGAGTTGTGAGATTACTTCCTGGTCTCAGTATTGCATGAAGCATTGTGTGTCTCATCCTGTCAAGATCCTGTGTGCCTCTCACTCCTTGCCAGCTGAGTACCAACAATTCAGTGACATTTTTAGTAAGGGAGAGGCTGGCACCCTGCCCCAGCACAGGACATACGATTGTGCCACTGATTTGCCCCCTAGGGTGGTGCCCCACTGTCACGGTATTTGAAGACTCTCAGACTTAAGGTTTGGTAAAAATGTAACTTTATTAAAAAGTTAAGGCAATCCCATAGGGAAACATACATATATAACAATACAACAAGTAATGACAATATGAATAGGTTCTACCGGCTTTGCCAATACTACCGGGCAAGGCAACCAAGTGACAGTTGCAAATATAGCAGTAGGCTCTACTGACCTTGCCAATACCGGGTAAGGCAACCGTGAGGTGTAACGTACCGGTTCTACCGGCCTTACCAATACCGGGCAAGGCAGCCTGAAGGAGTACTGAGAGTAGGCTCTACCGGCCCTGCCTATACCGGGTAAGGCAACCATAGAGATGTACCGTAAGTAGGTTCTACCGGCCTTACCAATACCGGGCAGGGCAGCCTGAGGGAACGCCGATAGTAGGCTCTACCGACCCTGCCTATACCGGGTAAGGCAACCTTAGAGATGTAACGTAAGTAGGTTCTACCAGCCTTACCAATACCGGGCAGGGCAGCCCACAAGAGGAGACCAAGCTGTCAGATGACAATGACAATAAAGTGGAATAGGAATCAATGGTCTCGCTCAAGCAGAAGTCTCCAGACAACTGCAATAATAAGTTGGACAGCAACCGGCCCTCAGTGTCAGAAAGTCAAGGAGCAACCCAGTGTCCTCACGCTGGGACTAACTGTAACATAACCCACCAGGTTAGTGGAGTAACCCAGCGTCCGCACGCAGGGACCAACAGTATATAATGCCACCAGGTTTAATGGAGTAAACCAGCGTCCGCACGCTGGGACCAACAGTAATCAGAGTCACCAGGTTTAATGGAGAAAACCAGCGTCCGCACGCTGGGACCAACAGTAAAATGAACCACCAGGTTAAATGGAGTAGACCAGCAGCCGCATGCTGGAACCAACAGTCTCATGAGCTACTAGATTAGATGGAGTAAACCAGCATCCGCACGCTGGAACCAACAGTATCATGAGCTACTAGATTAGAAGGAGAAAACCAGCGTCCGCAAGCTGGGACCAGCAGGGATTGAGCCACAAGGTTAAATGGAGTAAACCAGTGTCCGCACGCTGGACCAACAGTAATGAGTCACCACGTAATGGAGTAAACCAGCGCCCGCACGCTGGACCAAGAGTAATTGAGCCACCAGGTTAAATGGAGTAAACCAGCGTCCGCACACTGGGACCAACAGTAATTGAGCCACCAGATTAAATGGAGCAAGCCAGCGTCCGCACGCTGGACCAACAGTAATTGCGCCACCAGGTTAAATGGAGTAAACTAGCATCCGCACGCTGGACCAACAGTAATAGAGCCACCAGGTTAAATGGAGTAAACCAGCATCCGCATGCTGAACCAACAGTATTTGAGCCACCAGGTTAAATGGAGTAAACCAGCATCCGCACACTGGACCAACAGTACGATATCGCCGGCGCGAACTAGCACAATGTCGCCTCGGCGACAGAGGAAGGAGCGAGAGCCCTGAGACCAAGTGGAGGCTAATCGGAACGAACACCGCTACTCTGACAGATGACCGGAACAGAGGGAGTCACGGAAAGCAACCGGAACCAGCTAGAGAGACAAGCAGGCAGGAGACTCAGGAACGAACAAGGCTGGAACACTGGAACCACTGGAACACAGGAACACTGGAACACCGGAATGCAGGATCCTCAGGCCCAAGCGCCTGACAAGCAGGTCAGAACAAGTAATGTCAGAGACACCACGAAAGGGCAACCTGGGAGTGCCCACACTGGGTTTAAAAAGGCTGTGTTAGGTGGGCTAACAGCAGACAGCCAATGAGGAACTTTCAGCAAGTGATAGACACAAGATAGCACGAATCACGGGCACCGTGATACCCCCTAGGAGACGCACGAACCCACTGTCATGCAAAGAGAATCGTGCTATGGAAGAATACATTGAGGATGCCCTTAAGAGAGGGATCATTAGGAAATCTACCTCGCCTGCTGGCGCTGGGTTCTTCTTTGTTAAAAAGAAGAGTGGCGAGTTAAGGCCATGTATTGATTATCGTGGTCGAAATAAATTAATGCCCAAAAATGCCTATCCTTTACCACTCATCACCGAACTATTTGACAGGTTAAAAGGTTCCTCCATTTTTACAAAATTAGACCTACATGCGACCTATAACCTGATCAGGATAAAAGCTGGGGATGAGTGGAAAACAGCATTTAATATCAGATCAGGGCATTATGAATATCTAGTTATGCCATTTGGTCTCTGTAATGCACCTGCGGTGTTCCAAGAATTTATTAATGATATCCTCCATGATATGCTACAGTCCTGTGTGGTAGTCTACCTTGATGATATACTTGTACACTCGGCTAATTTGTTCCAACACATCAAGGATGTGTCCGAGGTGTTGCTCCCCTTGTGCAAAAATAAACTATTCTGTAAAATGGAAAAGTGCGAGTTTCACAGGTCCAAAGTGCCTTTTTTGGGTTTCGTGATCGGTAAGGAGGGTATCACTATGGATCAGGAGAAACTTGCAGCCGTATTACAATGGCCACGGCCCAAAGGGTTAAAGGCGATCCAGCGCTTTTTGGGGTTCACCAATTATTACAGAAAGTTTATCCAGAATTTCTCCACTATTGTGAAGCCACTGTCTGACCTCACGCACAAGGGTGCTAATCCTTCCCAATGGTCTGAGGCAGCCGAACATGCCTTTGAGACACTGAAATCCACTTTCGCATCTGCTCCTGTACTGTCCCACCCCAATTTACGCTGGAGGTCGATGCCTCTGAGATTGGGGTAGGGGCAGTACTATCTCAACACCGGGTGGCAGGGGGCGCTCTCAGACCATGTGGGTTTTTCTCAAAGAAGTTGCCTAGTGCCCAAAGTCATTATGAGATTGGTGACAGAGAACTGCTGGCTATCATTCTTGTCTTGAAGGAATGGCGTCACCTACTGGAGGATACCAGAAGTCCTGTGCTAATCCTAACTGACCACAAAAACCTCACCTATCTTTCAGAGGCTAAGAGATTGTCCTCTCGACAGGCCAGATGGGCTCTGTTTCTATCCCGATTCAACTTCATCGTATCATACTTGCCGGGCTCCAAGAGTGTTAAGGCTGATGCCCTGTCTAGACAATTTCGGCCTGAAACCGATAGGGACGAGGTCCCAGTACCCATTATACAGCCTGACCGCATCCTGGCTACCCTATGTACTAGTATCACTTCGCCACTGTGGGAGGAGATTTTGGCTACCCAGGCTACAGCACCCCCAGAAGCCCCAGTGGGCAAGTGTTTTGTGGATGAGCTATTTCGTACCCGTTTGCTTGAAACATATCACTCTTCTAAGGCCGCTGGGCATATTGGGAGGGATCAATTAATATGGTCTCTCTCACAAGTATTTTGGTGGCACACCCTACGGGCCGATTGCTCCGCATTTACTGCAGCCTGTACCACCTGTGCTCATGCCAAAATCCCTAGACACCTCCCAGTGTGCTTACTCCAACCAGTACCGAATGGCGAACACCCTTGGTCCCACGTATCCATCGATTTACTGGGAGAGCTGCCAGTGTCTAGGGGTTACTCGTTCATTCTTATGGTGGTTGACAGATATTCTAAAATGGCTCATTTCGTGCCCCTTTCTGGCCTCCCTTCAGCCCAGGAGTTGGAAGTGGTCTTTGCGAGAGAAGTGTTCCGGTTGCATGGGGTACCTAGAGTTTTGGTGTCCGACCGTGGGAGCCAATTTGTGTCCAGGTTCTGGAGAGAATTCTGTGGCCAGATGGGCATTCAACTGTCCTTTTCCTCTGCCTACCATCCCCAGACCAATGGACCCGCTGAGCGTGCCAATCAGGGACTGGAGCAGTTCCTACGCTGTTTTGTTACCAATCATCTTGATAATTGGGCAGACCTGCTGCCTTGGGCAGAATTCGCCAGGAACTGTGCGGTTAATTCATCATCCAGGAGCTCCCCGTTTCTCATCAACTACGGGTTCCAGCCATGTTTGCTCCCGGACTCATTCCAGTCACAACAGATTTCAGCTCTGGACGAGCACATCGAGCAACTCCGCTCCACTTGGGCACAGATTCAGAGGGCCCTCAGTCAGTCATTCCAGCGTCATCAGCATAGACGGCTGCCAGCAGTCTCCTTCCAAGTTGGGGACAGGGTATTGCTCTCCTCCAGAATCTTAAATTGCAAGTCCCGTCTAATAAATTGGCTCCCCGGTTCATTGGTCCCTTCAGGGTGATCTGTAAAATTAATCCGGTTTCGTATGCCTTGAAACTCCCAGCGTCTATGCGGATTCATAATGTGTTTCATGTGTCCCTGCTGAAACCTCTGGTATGCAACCGCTACACTACCACTCCTGTGGTTCCTGGTCCTGTGGAGGGTCAGGGCCAAGAGGAGTACGAAGTATAAAGCATAATTGATTCACGGAGATTTAGAGGAAAATTGCAATGTTTGGTCCATTGGAAGGGCTATGGCTCTGAAGAACGTTCCTGGGTTGATCAGAAGGACCTTCATGCTCCTAGATTACTGCACAATTATCACTCTAAATATCCCCAGAAACCAGGTCCCTCTTCTAGGAGAGGGGGTCACTATCATGGTGCCCGTGCTCCCCATGCTATTTTCTGTCAGTTTGGATGGTACTCTGCTCCCATTGGCTAGTCTACATTTGGCCCACCCAGTATGGCCTTTATATACTGGGCTCTGGCACCTATCCGGTGCCCTTTCGTGGTGTTCCTGTACCAGTGCTAACTAACTGCTCAGAGTTCCCAGTGTACCGACTTGGCCTGCCTGACTACTCTTCAGTTCCTGCTCCTGTGTACCGAACCGGATTGCCTGACTACTCTCCAGTATCTGCTCCTGTGTATCGACCTGGCCTGGCTGACGTTCCTGCTCCTGTGTACCGACCCGGACCGGCTGACGTTCCTGCTCCTGTGTACCGACCCGGACCAGCTGATGTTCCTGCTCCTGTGTTCTGACTCGGCCTGGCTGACGTTCCTGTTCCTGTGCACCGACCCGGCTTGATCAACGTTCCTGCTTCCTTTGTCCTTGTTGCCTCGGCGACATTCTTACAATCCGGTTACCATTGACTTGTCCTCCGCCTCTGCTCCGGCAGGTTGCCAAGTGTTGTCTCAGTTACTGCTCCGGCAGAGCGCCTCTGGCCTAGTCCTCCGCTATTGTCATACCGGTTGCAGGTGTTGCCTCCGTGATTGCTCCGGTAAAGTGCCATTGGCTTGTCCTCCGCTACTGCTCCGGCAGGTTGCCAAGTGTTGTCTCAGTTACTGCTCCGGCAGAGCTCCTCTGGCCTAGTCCTCCGCTACTGTCATACCGGTTGCAAGTGTTGCCTCCGTGATTGCTCCGGTAATCTGCCATTGGTTTGTCTTCCGCTACTGCTCCGGCAGGTTGCCAGTGTTGTCTTATTACTGCTCCGACAGAGCGCCTCTGGCTTAGTCCTCCGTTACCGTCATACCGGTTGCAAGTGTGTGCCTCCGTGATTTCTCCGGTAGTGCTCATTCTACCTCAATTGGGCTGGCAGTTCACGTATGTTTGCTGACCTTGGCTTGTTAACCCCTTAAGGACCGGAGGTTATGGGACATTTCCGTCCCATAACGACCGCATAGGGGCACGTTGACGCGCCGGTACACGTGACCTGTCACGTGTATCGGCGCGTCACTATGGGGCTTGAAAGAGATCGCTCCGATCTTGGAGCGGTCTATTTCATGCCCTATTTTTACTTACAGCGCTCCCGGTAGAGCGCTGTAAGTAAAAAGTACGTGACGTACCATGACCGTCATCGGTCCTTGAGAAGTTCAAGGACCGTGACGGTCCTGGTACGTCAAGGGTCCCTAAGGGGTTAAAGTATCATTCCAGTACCTTCACACATGGGACTGTTTACCATCATTGATGAACTTTAACTCCTGCAGTGCCGGAATCCTGGGAACCTACTTCTCTTGCCTGACCTGTGACAGTATATACTGTCTGTACCTTCATGCTATGCTGGACCTGTGTGGGCATTGAATAAATTACCTGTCGTGTGTCTGTACTATACTGTTGTATATTACAGGACCTGTGAGGGTTCTTACTGTATTGCTTTATTCAATAAAACTGTGCTTTTATCCTAACCACTGTGTCTGTGAGTCAAACAAACTGTTACATTATGAGATTGACTCATTAGTTTCTAAACATGGATGAGGTGAAAAGATACCATTATGCATGAGCAAAATTTGTGTTACATTCTATCCTAGTGAAATACTAGTGAGAGAATCCTGTCCACTACGGTATAGAACATAATTACATGCTCACAATACATACTAACATACTAATCAGGACAAGTATAGGAGAATTTACTGTGAAACTTGCCCAAGATATTAAATTAATGAATGAAGCGTCATTCTTGCCATATGTTGCTCTCATTGATATAAATGCTCTTGTATAAGGCATTATCTGAGAACTATAATGTTGTCATACTAAGTCATTAGATTTTAAGTATTGTTTGAATCAATGTGCACAGGCGGCCATTAATACTATCAGCAAAGTGTCCTGAGTGCACCACACGCCTAATGGTGATTCTAGTGTAATGAAATTTCAGTTTACATAACAATCTTGATTTTAATTTGTCTGGTTTTATCTTATTTGAATCAATAAAAGTTAAGTCTTATCATTGGTGTGCCAACATGCGCATCTTTCTGTTCTCTTGTCACCCTTGAGTTGATGGTCCTTTGAAGTATTGTATTAGGGTGAGGATTATTGCTATCAAGGGACTTTTTCCTTCTTCTGTTTATACCTCAAGGAATGTTTATGTTGTTTTTGTTTCTCATATTCATACTGTTTGTATTAAAGATAACAGTATGTTTCTACTTACAGGCAACACTGAATTTTACAGAGGAAGAAAATGAAGTCCACTATACTCTCAGCACACCTGACTACTTTATTGTTGACCCTGGCTTGTTCTGTGAAAAAAGCACAGTTAGAGAATTTGCATCCTATGTCCTCCCTCCAGTTTATTGGACTGTATTTTTATTTGGTTTAGCTGGAAATGCATTGATTATCATTATATATATATATTACAGGAGGTTAAAAACAATGACAGACACCTACCTATTCAATTTGGCTATTGCTGATCTCCTTTTTCTCATAACTCTCCCCTTCTGGGCAACAGCAGCTTCACATGATTGGATTTTTAAAACTGTTGTCTGTAAAATTGTTAATGGCATATATACAATAAATGTATACAGTGGCATGCTATTACTTGCCTGCATTAGTATTGACAGATATATTGCCATAGTGCAAGCTATTAAAGCTAAGAAATATCGAACCCAAAGCCTCCTTTTTAGCAAGTTGATGTGTTTTTCTGTCTGGACAATTGCAACAGTTTTGAGTCTTCCGGAATTATTGTTCAGCACTGTTAAGGAAGAATCAGATTCCAAATCCTGTACAATATCTTATCCCTCGAAGTTAAGTAAAACATTAAAGGTTAGTGTCCTTGCTTTGAAAGTTACAATGGCATTTTGTATTCCTTTTTTGGTTATGATATTCTGTTATGCTATGATAATTTCAACCCTTGTTCAGGCTAGAAGTTTTCAAAAGCATAAAGCCTTAAAAGTAATTTTTGCTGTCTTATCAGTTTTTGTTTTATCTCAGCTACCATATAATAGTATTCTTATGGTAAGAACATTAAATGCTGCAAACGTGACTGGTTTAGACTGCATAGTTACCCAAAACATAGATATTGCATATAAGATTACCCAGAGCATTGCTTTCCTTCACTGCTGTCTAAATCCATTTATATATGTATTTGTCGGAGTGAAATTTAGGAGTGACCTTCACAAAATCTTGAGAATGTTTAATTGTATAAATGAAAGTCAACTGGCTAACAGCTTTAGAGTGGAAAATACCACAAAACCACTTTCAGAAATAATCGAAACAAAAATGGGCACATTATCACTGTAGGCATATGAAACAAAAATATATTATTTCAAAATTAAAATACACTTGAAGAGGTTGTCCAGTAGGTTAATTTACAAAAATGAATACATGTTAATTATTTTTCTTAAATGTGGTTCATAAGTGTTCAAACCTGTCCTCAAGCACCTTTGTTTCCTCCTTTAACAAATAAGATGAAAAAAGTTTAAAAGTCAAACTACAGTGAAATACATTAGCATGGGATGTATATGCCACATATAATGCATAAAAAAACCTACGAAAATAATGAAACCATATAATGAAATCAAAATGGAGCTGAACCACACTTAATCAAACTCACACAAAAAAAGTACAAAAAAAACTATTGATATGGGATCTGAAACACCCATAGCAATCTGAAAAATTCCCAAGACAGGAATGTCTTCCTTTGCCCTCCCTAATAGGCAGAACATTGCTAAATTATTCATATTGAGTCCAGAGCCCACATATTAATTTAATGAAACACATGGAATGGTTCAGGACCATTGCCCTCTGCCTCCCAGCAGTATGGTGTGTGTGTGTGTAAAAGAAAACACATATAAACATAATACCTTGATGTCGGAGGTCCTGCGGTGTCTATAACACCCTGGTCCTCCACATCAGTAACCTAAACAAATAAAATAAAGAAACAAAGAAAATCCCTAAACACCTGCCAAAACACACTTGCTGCCTGTAAAAACAAAAAAATAACTCCCCTTCCCTCCTAATTGCTTCTAGGGCCTTCAACCAGGTGACTGTGGGAAAGAAATCATGGATTGGCTTTTATATGGCCAATCGCTGTTTACATATTTTCTCAAGATCCCATTAACTGGTAGGTGGGTTTAAACAGGGCATATAACCTCTGAGGCAATCATGTATGAAGGGTAGGAGTCACATATGCATGATATATGACCCTTCTCAAGTCAATCAGACAAAAGAGAAATGAGTCACTTTTGAGCATTTGTGACCTGTTCCCTCTTATCCTTGATTGTACTATGCCCTGTATAACCCTGTCTCCCAGCCAATGGGAGTGTGGGAAAAAAAAAAGGTGTTCAGGGATTGGACATATAAAAGGAACCATCGTTTTCTGAATCCAAAGTAGACTGGACAACAGCCCAGGTTGGTAGGGGGTTCACTTTTTTCCAGTGACTAGTGTGGCATCGGGTTTTTAGGGATCTTTTACATTTCTTTGGATACGGATCTGGAGGACTAGGTTGTCTCAGACAACTCTGGACCTTCAAAATCAAGGTGAGTACATGTTTTTAATATATACAGATCATGGAGGTGGACCAAAGGGGTTCACAGGACCACTTCCATTTTTTTCATTTTTATTAATATGAAATCCTTGGACCTAATATTATGTTTTTGCTCATAAACCTCTCTATTGCCAATGTGACTAATTTTAGCCACTATGGAAACATTGTGTCTTTGGATGGGGAACTAGGGATTCTGTGCATTTTTCAACTACTCATATTGATATCACTGCAATCTGGCAATGGAAGGATTAACCATTTGTGTGGATGGGGGTCATGTGGGATGGCAGGGGACTTTTTAACCCCTCCAATGATAGTACAGCAAGATTGCTGCCATCTAGCAACAGTCAGGTTTCCTGTGGGTGGTGGGAATATGAGGATGTGGAGATGTGGGGAGGTTGCTCAGGCACACAAAAGATCAGACAGAGGACTGGTGTGGCTATTTTCCCTTATTCTACTGTCTGATCAAGTCCAAGAAAAGAGGACAACCTCTGTCCACTTTCCTTGGACTTTCTAGCTTCAGGATGAGGTATTTTTTTGTAACATTTGTCATTGCTCAAAAAGGATTCCAAAGGTTTTTTGCTTTTTTAAAAATGTTTATTCCAATTTAGTAATCCAATTCTGACCCTCAGTCAGAATATAATTGCAGAACTGACAAGACTGAAGTGAAAATAAGTCATTCAACAAATATTTTTTATCATGAATGGAATCTTTGCATTGATATCCAAAATATGTAAATTATGTCTGCTCATATAGCAGAATATATCTTAGTGTATCATTTTCCTACATAATGAGCATTTTAAAAGTTTCATTAAAGCAATTTTTGCTAAAAATAAGAATAGTGCACCTATACATTTCTACCACACTCTTTTGAATAATAATTTAACCTCTTAAGGACCAGAGGGGTTTATCATGGTCCAGTTGGCCACCAAACATATCCATATTTCTGTTATTGACTTTACCGATGGGGCACTCCCCCTTCAAGCCTATATCTCAGCTATATAGCTGGCTAATGAAGTTCTCTGCTACTGATTTTGCCTTACTGTGAGCAAAATAGGAGGTAGACATGGGGATCCTGGAGTAGTGGGAGACCACTAGAAAGAGTCCCAAAGCAATGGCCACTACGATTAGGAACCAATTACTGCAACTACATCACACATACTATACCTCAATTAGACTCTATAAGATGGGCAAATTGGAAAATGTATACACATGCGTGCCTAAACAAGCATGGCCCTGTTTTCATTCACAATTTAAGCTAGTTGCTCTGTTGGTCCCCTGAAGTGTGAAGGTCGGGGGGGGGGGGGGCGCTCTGCTTGCAGGAGTGGTAAAGGAGTGGTTTAGGGCTTATTGAGTTCCTTCCTCTGCTGTTTGGAGGTTTAGTTTTTTCCATTCCACTTTAGAATCAGGCAGAGATATCTCCTGTTTACTTAATTAATGCTGTATTTGTGCATGTTATTGCTGTACACTTTACATTGTTGCCTGTACTATGTCATACACGTGTGCAATACTCTGCTCTGAATAAAAATATATTTAAAAAAAGATTTATTGTGTCGTTGAACAGCAATCTTTTATTTTATTTTGTGTTAGGAAATAAGTGAAAAATATTGCACAAGTACACTAAAATTGTGGTTGTCAGTATGATTACACTTTATATATAATTTGTACTGTTTTTTTATTTAATAAACAAATGGTATCTGCAATTATTTCTTCCTTTGTTTTTTCCTACAAATTGTCACTGAATATTATTAGCTGCATCCCTTGGAAGTTTTTTAAAGAAACATTATGGGGCACATTTTTAAGGACAGACATTGAATTGGAAAGTATTTATAGATCACTACAGATACCTCGCCTAGGGCTGGATTCAAATGCAGGTGCAAATTTTATCTCTGCTTTTATCTCCAGGTATACTCATAGACTTCAATAGAAAAATCCTTGATAAAACTGGAGGTAACATTTATCTCCTGCATTTGAATCTAGCCCCTAAACTACTATGTTCAGTAGAGACAATTTGTGTGAAAAGAGATGAATGAAAATTCCTCTTAAAAAAACACTAAAACACCAGCATTTGTAGTGTATTTTTTATCTTCAACATATTAACTAATTTATTTCATTTTGGGATTGTTTGTTTTTAATTTCCTCTTTATTTATCATATAAAATATTCTGAGTACATATATCTCACAAAAATACATTAAAAGAAAACAAGTTAAAATACATGCATTCTTCCTTATTTCCTTCTAATTCAAGGAGAAACTTAGGTCTCCCCACTACATCTACATGTTTATATTTCAAGAATACATTTTTTTCTACTCAGATACATAACTACTCCAATAGGCTATATTTTCATTATTAAACAACCATTCTACACCCATACAATTTATATTTGGTCCAGTATTACAATGTAGGGGCAAATGAAGATTCACAGTTCCCATAGAGGAATATCAAACTATAAAATATAAACTTTTTAACTTTGTCTAAGAGAGCCAAATTTCAATATAATTCTCAAATCGTCCATCCTTCATAGAAGAAACCTGCTTCATCCTATTTTGATATTCAATTTGTTGCACTATTTCTGACCATGACAAAGGACCCCTGTTCTTCCAATTCCTAACCATATATAGTTTAACTGCCATAAAAATTTGAGTTATTAAACTCTTCTGTTTACTATTTCCCTGTACTTGAATTTAAAAAAGAAACATATGAAGATAACTGTATATTAGATGTTAAAATATTATTCAAAAGCCTTTATAGATTTTGTTTCATTGGTTTCAATTCTTCACAGTCTTACCAAATATGATCAAATGATCCTCTGGCTCTCCCACATCTCCAACAATTCAATAGAGCCAGAGGATAAATCCTCCGAATTCTCATGGGAACCAAATACCATCTGTGAATAATTTTATAATGTGTCTCTATTAAGTTTATACAGTGAATATTTTTCTGTAGTAATAATATACCCTGAATCCAGTATTCCCAAAACATTTAATTCTCCCTAACAATGAAAACCCTGCCTCCCTTGACAGGTGTTTCTGGTTTTCCCCTTATGCTAATTAAAGATTGTCCCTCTCTGTGATCCATCTGGATACCACCTTGCTGCTCTGAGCTGAGCAGTGTTACATCAGTAAAAGGGGTGGGAGGGGGATACTTTATCATTCAATTACTCTTGAACTATAACTCTGACAACACTGAAATAAAACTCTCCATGGCCCAAATACTGTGACGATTAATTGGAGCTGCTTTTATTGTGAAACATTACTATCCCTTTAATTTTTTTTTTTAATTGAAATTACAAAGCGTATGTGTTTTTAAAATTATACAAGAAAATAAAAAAACAATACATGAGACAACATAAAACATCAGCATCAGGGTCGAGAAGGTGAATATGTTGTGGCCCGCATAGAGTAGTCAGTACATTGTAATAAGTACAGCTATCTCTTTCTGCCAGGATTCGTACCAGCCTTTTTTTTACCATGCCCCAGGAGCCCATCTTTTGCTCCATTCGACACTGATATAGACAATGTTCTTTAATAGCAACATATGTTTGGAGAATATTCATCTTCCAGCATTTGGCAACTTCTAATTTCCTAGCTATGAGAATATGGAATAACATTGATCTTTTTATATAGTCTATTTCAGGTAGTGACAAATGGAGCAGAACTCGAGATGGGGAGAAATCAATAGAAATATTAAGGATCTTATTTATATAGCCAATTATGTCCTTCCATAGAGATTGATTTGCGTGCAAGGCCACCATAATGGAAATAATCTGCATAAGGCTCCTTACATCTCCAGCAATGATGAGAGACCGAACTAAACATCTTATGGAGCCTTCAAGGAACTAGCTGCAATGTATTCCAGAGTTTACATAATTCAATGCTTGTAACCAATCTATATAATTGATATTTATCTGTAGATCTTGTTCCCATTGTTTTATAGCTGGAAAACTAGCTTTTGTATTCATAGTATTTAATAATCTGGAGCAATGTGTTATTATATTTTTATTAAGAGGATTGGTTAAAATCTCCTATAACTTACTAATGCTCTTTGATGGGTTTTTCAGCCTATGCTTGTTTAAGAATGCATTCAATCACATATATGTAAATATTTGTGTTGTCGGAACTGCCGACATAGCTCTTGTTTCGGCAAATGTTTTTATCGTATTATTTATTATCAGATCTTCTTTTACGTCAATACCTCTATCTTTCCAATTAGTTAGATTTAGATCTATTATAATGCCCTCAAGAACCTTAATGGGTAAGCAATTGTCACAGTGCCTTACCTTGGCCTGCGCCATTCAGCCAGGAGCAGGGTTCTAGACACCTAGCCATCAACATCACCTTCTTCCTCTAGGGTAACAAGTACATCTCTGGCCAGTCCATCTCGTTCATCATTACCTCCCCTGCCAAATGATAGCCACTCTGTTGATTTTAGGATATGGCTGTTAGTCTATACCCATTGCACACTGTGTGGTGCACTGACCACACATGCCAGTGTGGTGGAGGAGAATCGATACTAGGTCATCAAGTGGCATATGAGGAGATTCCATCCCACAGAATATGCTAAGATGCTGGCAGGGAGGGTTCATCATTACTATTACACTGTCAGCAAGTTGTCATGTGTCCTTAGCGGGGTCTGGGCAAGGGGTATAGACAGAGGCAGTACTTGTTATTTACCACACACACTGTGCACCTTGCAGTTGCTGATGAGAGCCACAGTTCCTGCTATCAAGGAAAAAAAATTATATTCTAATAACAACACACCCTTGATTTTGGAGGAGGGGCTGGTGGAGAAAAATTATTGGCCAACTTCTTCTTTTCTCCACATATACTGGGGGCTAATTATTGTGCTTCTACTGCCTCAGGCTCATCACTGGAGCTAGTAGTGGCAAGCGGAACCTTCATCATTCATCACCATACCTGGGAACTCTCCGGATTTGCCCCGGAGACTCCGGTTCTGACAGAGCTTTACCGGGTCTCCGGGGCAGAGGCCGATTCCTCCGGATGTGGGGAGTTTCTATTGAAACTCTGCCACATCTGCTGTTTCTCCCGCTGTTCCTCTGTCTCCAGCCTTCTGTGTGACACATTTAACCCTTTGAGTGTCACAGTGGTACGGAATAATGCATTCCGTACCACTCTGACACTCAAGGGGTTAAGCACCCACCCCCCACTCGCGTCGAGCCCCGCCCCTTTTTGACGCGATTAGCGTCATTTTTTGTCACCCCCTGCTGAACAGAGGACTCCCCTCCGGGTAGCCCTCACCTGGAAGTTCCCAGGTATGTTCATCACCCATGTTACTGCTATTGTTGGTCCCATTCCCTTTCAGCTGCCTAATCATTCTGTTGCTTAAGCATCTCAGCAGCAGCAGCAGCAAGAACAGCAGTTGCAAATTCCACAATTATGGACTCAGACTCAGGAGGAGGACATTTGACAATGGCCAGTGGCCACTGGCCAACATGACCTGCTTTTACTAGGCCAGCAGGGCATTTTTTTTTTCTCAGGGCATGTGTTCTAAAAATACAAAAAAAAAAACAAAAAAACATAGTCCTACAAAAAAAAAATAAACAATTTTGGGGGGTTTGTTTCTAACAAGCCTAAGTCCTACAAATCAATGTTTCCTCAGGGCTTGGACCTCTAACAACAAATCTAATAAATCATCCTCTACAAAATACTCTATGAAGTCAAGTATCAGTCCACCCCAGTGGCAGCTTATGTTAGGGGGGTTCGTGTTTATCACTTTACATACAAATTTCTTATTTTGTTTAATTGATTGATTTTTTTATTAACTGTCGCCCCAATACCAGTCAAGAAACCCCCCAAAACAAATTCCCTGTTCAACTGATTCATTTCCCAGACTCTACCCACCAATATAGGCAACCTCCTCAGACCCCTTTTATACCATGTCTTATGGTTTGCTTTTATTTAATTTTATTTAGGATTTATTTTTTATTAACCACTCCCCAATCCCAGTAAACAACCCCCCCAAAAATCATCCCCTGTTCAACTGATTCTTTTCCCACACCCCAACAACAAAGACAACCTCATGCCCCTTTTATACTATACCTTTGGGAAATAAAATAATATTTGCTATGTGTTGTGTGTAACTTTAATGTTTCCATTTATTTCAATGGAATGAGCTAGGCGAAAAAAGTGGGAAAAAGTGGAAAATTTGCACTTTTCACAGGAAATTTTTCACCAAGAGGAAAGTGTCATTTTTTGCTGATTTCAGTTTGAGGCAGAAATTTTCACCCATCCCTACCTCCGATGCCGAAAGTACCCAAAAAAGTACCCAAAAATCTACAATTAACTCGATGAAATGCTTTTTCAGCATCGAGAGCCAACCAAAACTGAACTAGATTTTTGTAAATTAATATGATGAATTACATTTAATATTTTTCTTGTATTATCTGACTTGCTCCTACCCCTAACAAAACCACATTTGTCTTGATGTATAATGTTCAGAATTACCATTTTAAGTCCCTCTGCAAATATATTTGAATAAATCTTTACATCAAGATTCATGTGAGATATCTGTCTATAATTTGCTGTTAATGAATGGTCTTTCCCACGTTTAAGTATTGGGGTAATTGATGCATGTAACATTTCTTCCAGTATATTTTTATCTCAAACCATTTGGGTGAAAGTTCACAATATTTTATGAAGCATTTTTGGTTCTGGACAACGATCCTGGAACCACAATTGGCTCTGCCCAGAAATCCTGTCACAGAAGAAGGATGATCCACATCACGGCCATGGTCTGGATGTCCATAGTAAATTGATTAGTCATCTGACCTCTCAATCTTTTGAAACCTCTTAAAATCTAAAAGAAATGACTCATTAGTGATCTGACATTTGAAACAAATTTGCACATGTGCTTTACAGTTTCAACAGATATCCCTATATCACTGGCAATATAAAGGGTTAAATTCCTCATTAGTCTGTTTGTGACACTTTTTGACTTAAGCTGGTCTAGGAAACATTAACACTCTCTACATCTGCTCTCTCCTTTACACAGAAGAGAACATCCTCTGCTTTATGCTTAAAAAAAACCTTCTTAGGAAGAAAAATACAATTATCATAAAAGACATTTCTGATTAAGCACTGGTGAGATGATCAGTAGAACCTTCATTTTGTTTGACCCACCTGTGCTCAATCAGCGATATCTTTCAATCGTGCCCTGTTGATGGACCTTGAGGGCTAAACTTAGACAGCCCTGCTGTAAATTGATGTAAGCATCCTACAGTAGCTGATGTTTGTTTATCAAATGTTTCATAAGAGTTGATGGCAAACCTTACAAACCTTAACCATCACAGTTCAAGTGAGAGCAAACAATTGCATAAACAACACATAGGCCTATGGAGAAATTACACTATTGCATCTAACCACACCAGTTCCCATCCTTCACATTTCCACTCTTCAGGACACATATGATTCCCAATATCTTTAATCTAGTTTGTTGTCATTATATTCAACAGTGCATTGCTTTGTTTTGTTGCACTGGTGTTGTTTATTTCGAGGTATGTGTGTTGTACAAGCAACCCTGTGGCCCAGTGCAATGTAACCCTGTTTTACTGTATTGGTAGTCGGTTAACCCTTGGAGTGCCAGAGGGGTAGCCAGTGCATTGTTGACCGATGCGTTGATCATCCCTCTAGGACTCATGGGGTTAGGTGCTGATTTCCCTGTGGCTCCATGTGTAACATAGTGAAGGAACATTAATGATCTATATATGACAATGTGATGGAAGGCATTGTTTGTGTGGAGTGTGTGTGAAGATGAACACAGCAAAAAGGGGGTTAAAGCGGGATTTGGACAGGATCTGGCATGTTGAGCCTGCCTATTTGTGCTTATATTGTGAAGTTCTTTGTCCTTGTTTGAATCGCCTCAGAGGTGTGTTTGTGCAGCTGTGTGTGTGTGAATGCTGGAATCTGTTCTAGGGTCAGTGTGTCGGTTTGTTGTCAGTATACTGCACTTACCAATAGTGTGAATGGTGCTGTTGTCTCCAGTGTTTGATCCTCCAGGAATCCTCTCAACACTCCTCCTTCGGCATCTTCTCCCAACAGTTGAAGGTGATGTTCTTGATGGGGACCACCTCCAGTACCTCTGGCGTGCATTTCAATATAAATGATTTCTTGTTACCGAACATTGCCCTTTTTTGCCTTAACGGTGGTTTTAATGGACTTCTTTTAATTGAGCCCTTAATGAGTCTTGAAACAACTACCTGTTTATATTTATTTAAACATGGATTATTATTGCCCAAACTCTCTGTTTTGATATAATCATTCACATTTAGTTTCTCTTTTAAGACATTGCATTTGTCTTTTAAGGGGCTCTTCTATGATTTTTACAGTGATCATCTTGATTAATATTAAAATGATTTAGGGTTTTTGTTTTTCGTATATGGATTTGTTCATATCCATCAACAAACATTATTAAAGGAATCACTTGTGGTTTTTAAAGGGATTTTTTATTGGTAACAAAAATACTAAAACCCTCTACCACATGGGATTTCTATATTCCCTGACTCCCTTTAAAATATCTTCCTGTATTTAAAATGTTTGTTTTACAGTCTATACAAGCAATTATTATTTTTTATATATTGCTACATTTTAGTGTATATTGTTTCTAAATTTCATGTCGGCTGAATTATGCTATTTATTATCAATATTTCTTTGACTTTTTTTTTAATTAATTAATTAAAAGCATTTCTATTCAAGTAGACAGTGTTATAGCCAGTGTTATTCCTGAGCGAATACATTTTCATGATAATAATCTTTGCCAATTGCCAGGTTATGTACCTTCTAGGATACATACCTTTGGTCATATTCTATATCTTTTCCTACGTAGATATATTCATATCATTTAAGGTAAATGTCTTCTATTTACCCTTTATATACTGGAAGCTCATTGTTTTTTACGAATTCTTTTTATGTGACTGTTGTGAATTGCTGTTTACTGTTCTCTGAATTAGAACCAATGTGGGATTGTATTCATATATTATTTATATTGATAGATACATTTTATCAATTTACACTGGGTTCCATAAAGACCCATACCTTTTTTCTGAAGGATTTGTCTCCATTGGACAACTTTGCCCTTAAATGGGAAAAACAAACCAGACTAGTGGCGCTAAGGAGTCTGGGGTAAACCACAGAGATAAGTGATTCCAAATCACTCACAACAGAACAAAAAAAGTAAGCGATCAGCACAAAAGGTTCCCAAATATACTAATATCAATAAATATATGTGTACCACAATATATAGACCTATATCCAATATCTCTAGCATACAGATAGGGTATGGTAATGTCCAATGTCTCTAACTTACATACAAATAGGGAGTAATAGTGTCCACAAGCTCCCCCACCAAAACTCATCTACACCCCTAAATACTTAGGAGTCATCAGTCTGTCCAGCTCAGTTCAGAATCTTCTCCACTCTTAAGACTCTCCTCATGCCGCTCTCTGTGTGGCCTTCTCCCACACTCTAACAATTGCTCAAATCTCTGTACAAAAAAGAAAAAGTGCAAAGAGGACTATCTAAAAACAACATTTATTGTTCATAAAAATCTTCTCATGCGCATAAGTTTAGAATACCACTCGCAGGATATCAATTAAAATCTATACATATCTCTCTCTGGTGTCTTCTTTCTGACAAGATCTTTCTTTTAATGGAACTACAGTCAATAGTTATGTGTATTCAAGTTATGCTAGAATTTAGTGCTCGATTACACAATCCAACTCTACACACAGAACAGCTCCCGTACTAGTGGGATCACCAGTTTACTCACGGTACCATTCACTAGAGACTCCAGGATCACCTTATATCTCTGCTCCGATCTCCACTAGCTATAGCAAAGTATCCACTGTAGGTTACAATATGTGTCTGGCAGCTCCCCAAGCTCTACAGAGAGAGATGTAACTGAATACAAAATATCATATAGAAATAAAATCTTGCACAGCCGACGCGTATTGTGGTTCTACTACCCGCTTCCTCAGGGCTTTACAGCCCTGCTGTCCCCCTCAAAATAACACACAGCCATTAATGTCTAAACCTTGGCAACAAAAGTGAGTACACCCCTAAGTGGAAATGTTCAAATTGGGCCCAATTAACCATTTTCCCTCCCCGGTGTCAACTCAGTGTTACAAGGTCTCAGGTGTGAATGGGGAGCAGGTGTGCTAAATATGGTGTTATCGCTCTCACACTCTCTCATAATGGTCACTGGAAGTTCAACATGGCACCTCATGGCATAGAACTCTCTGAGGATCTGAAAAAAAGAATTGTTGCTTTACTTAAAGATGGCCTAAGTTATAAGAAGATTGCCAAGACCCTGAAACTGAGCTGCAGCACGGTGGGCAAGACCATACAGCAGTTTCACAGGACAAGTTCCACTCAGAACAGGCCTGGCCATGGTCGACCAAAAAAGATGAGTGCACGTGCTCAGTGTCATATCCAGAGGTTGTCTTTGGGAAATAGACGTATGAGTGCTGCCAGCATTGCTGCAGAGGTTGAAGGGGTGGGGGGTCAGCCTGTCAGTACTCAGACCATACGCTGCACATTGCATCAAATTGGTCTGCATATCCCAGAAGGAAGCCTCTTCTAAAGATGATGCACAAGAAAGCCCGCAAACTGTTTGCTGAAGACAAGCAGACTAACGACATGGATTACTGGAACCATGTCCTGTGGTCCGATGAGACCAAGAAAAGATAAGTGTGTCTTGCCTACAGTCAAGCATAGTGGTAGGAGTGTCATGGTCTGGGCCTGCATGAGTGCTGCTGGCACTGGGGAGATACAGTTCATTGAGGGAACCATGAATACCAACATGTACTGTGACATACTGAAACAGAGCAGGATCGCCTCTCTTTGGAGGAGTATTCCAACATGATAATGACCCCAAACACACCTCCAAGACGACCACTGCCTTACTAAAGAAGCTGAGGGTAAAGGTGATGGACTGGCCAAGCATGTATCCAGACCTAAACCCTATTGAGCATCTGTGGGGCATCCTCAAATGGAAGGTGGGGGATTGCAAGGTCTCTAACATCCACCAGCTTCGTGATGTCATCATGGAGGAGTGGAAGAGGACACCAGTGGCAACCTGTGAAGCTCTGGTGAACTCCATGCCCAAGAGGGTTAAGGCAGTGCTTGAAAATAATGGTGGCCGCACAAAATATTGACACATTGGGCCCAATTTGGACATTTCCACTTAGGGATGTACTTATTTTTGTTGCCGAGGTTTAGACATTAATGGCTGTGTGTTGAGTTATTTTGAGGGGGACAGCAAATTTACAATGTTATACAGGCTGTACACTCACTACTTTACATTGTAGCAGAGTGTCATTTCTTCAGTGTTGTCACATGAAAGATAAAAATATTACAAAAATGTGAGGGGTGTACTCACTTATGTGAGATACTGTATATATACACACACATAATAAATACAACCAGAGCAATACCTTTTACCTGTATCAGAGATTGTATATCTTGGAACTTGGACCCCTTTGAGATGTCCAAGTTAGTGCGGTCTGTATTCTCACAAGCCTCTCAAAGTCCTGGAATAGTTTCCTTTACCTTTCAGACTATCCAATATCCGTGAGTACCATTTATCCGTTTACACTTCTGAAGTCTCTCCATGAACACGAATGTCCATTGGGGGTAGCTGAGTGAGAGCAGCTCGTACAATTTTCTCACATGAAATTACAGCTTGTCTGTCTCTCATTCAGTGAAGCGTAATTTTACTTGTGAATTTTATTCCCTGTTAAGCCTTTTAGCTACTAGCAACAATTTTTTTTTTTTAAATATATTTTATTATCGGATCACTCCATACACATACAAAAAAAAAAGGTACATGTAATATCCATCAAGTACAGCAAGGATATGTAACATTTACAACAGATAAAAGGAACAAAGGCATAATAATAAGGCGTACAGAGTTGACCCGGGGTTTTTATAAAAATTCAACCCAAACTCCAAACAACTAACCTAACAAGCTAAATCTACACCCCTCAATCCCAATTCCTCTCTCCCCTGAACCTGCAGCTCCCCCCAACCCCCACCCATCAGCCAATGTCACCATAAGATCCCATTATAAATAGAAACCAGACACAAGGATGTACCACAAGTACATGTCATATACATCCACCTGGTAAGTAAGCGCAAATCCATTCGAACCGCTTACAAATGTTACACATCACTAGGAGCTACAGAAGTATTTGCTCTAGCTGTCCACCAGGTCTGCCACCGTCCCCAGATCTTATCAAATTTAGCTGGAGTACCTCGGTGTAAATAAACTAATTTGTAATGTGGAAAACACTGTGAAACCAAGTTAATCCATGCCCTGCAAGTGGGAGCCCTGTCTGACATCCATTTCAAAGCCACCACCTTTCTCGCCATCACCAAAAGCTCACGCAGAAGAGCTTTATCGTTAGCATCCTCAATCTCATCAGGGAAGATAGACAATAAGCAAATCTTTGGAGTCGCAGGAACAGGTCTTCCCAATACCAGTGTCACAATACGGATTATCTCCAACCAAAATCTTCCAACCTCGGGACACTCCCAAATCATATGCAAATAGGTGTCTCGAACATTGTCACACCGATGACAATGGTCAGTGCCAGAAACCCCCATTTTAAACAGTCTGATTGGAGTATAATAAATTCTATGTAGAATATTCAACTGTATCATTTGATGCCTAGTTGATGTCGCCACCTGAGCTGGTACCTCCTTAGCCATGTTCCATTCCCAATCCTCTAACGGGCCCAGATCTAGTTTACTAGCAACAATTTATACTACTTTGGTTTCATAAAAGTTAAATTCCTCCTGTGTTATATTATTTAAATTTCAATTCTCAGTTATACTTAAAGTAAAATAAAAGTATAGTATAATTATTTCTATGATGTACTTAAAAAGATGTATAATTCAAGATCAGTCATAACGGCCAAAGTTATTTCAGTATGTATTATTATTTTTGATTGTAGTAGACAGGTCAAAAAATATGTTGTGGTATAGATGTAAGGATAAAATAAGACAGTACCGTGCTTGAACATCTTTTTGTATTTGTTAGTAACCTGAGTGAGATATATGCACATCATTGATTGGCCATGACTGGCAATTAAATGGTTAATCAAGAAAATGAAATATTTTTAATGATTTTCATATAACAATCCACAATTGGATGGTTGATATACTACTTTTGCATCTATCTAGGTTATATATTATTAAATACATTAAAAAGCAAGTAATATTATTGTGAGTACCCATCTTTTGCGCACAGAGAAAATAAATGTGATGTTTTGTATGCAGAAAGGCATGATAAAGGGCGTGAATATAACAGCACCATTGATATCACATGAAACTTTCATACAGTAAAATATGGAGAATATGAACACAGATTTGTACACTATTGGTACTGTTGCCTGATTGTCCAATAGAAATTTTATAGGTACTATTGAGGTGATAGCATTGTATAACGTGGTTCCTCTTTTTCTGCATCTTCTTATGCTGTATCTATATATATAAAAGAATAAGCCTCATTGCATAATTTATGGTACCCCACACACAGAACATAATTTATGTCTCCTCAGAAAAGAAACTCGCATTGAACAGAATGTCTAATTACATAATTTATGTCTCATTAGGAGACACAACTCCTATTGGGTGATTGAATGGGGACTTTACTGCTATCATTGGGTGATTCAATGGGGGCGTGTTTATCATACAGGGAGTTGGCCCGCCCCCTCCAGCCCTCCCACCAGTATCCAACTGACAAAAAAAAAAATATATAACTGCCACTCGCTCCTGAGGTAGGGATATCAGTAACTTCTCCCAGTCCACTCACACTCTCACTCAGGATCATGACCCCACAAACACACTGTTTCACCTCCCACAGATAACTGTAACCCTCCATACACTCTGTTTCAGTATGAGGGTGTAATGTCCCCATAAAATACAAACTTAATAGCAACTCTTATTTAACTCATCATCTCTTCAGTCACCTCACTGTCTCAACTGTCACTCCTCCACTTCCTGCTTCCTGATTCCCACCCTTTCTCCTTAAAGGGAGAGAGATGCTTTGCTGTATGTTACAGAGGGAAAACCTCAAACACCACTTTCTATTTGATCCCTCAGCATATTGCTACATTGCCTCAACTGAAGAGCCACTGTATGTTATATTGCTATGTTAGCTCAACTTAACCCTTTGAGTGCCAGAGGGGTAAGCAACGCATTGCAAAGCACACATTCTGTCTCACACTCTCACAGTCTCTCACACAGTCTCTCACACAGTCTCTCAAACACTGTCTCACACAGTCTCAGTCTCACAGTCGCAGTCTCACAGTCGCAGTCTCACAATCTCACAGTCGCAGTCTCACAATCTCTCAGTCTCACAGTCGCACACACTCTCAGTCTCACAGTCGCACACACTCTCAGTCTCACACTCTCAGTCTCACACTCTCGCAGTCTCACACAGTCTGTCTCGCAGTCTCACACAGTCTATCACACTCTCACAGTCTCTTACACTCTCACAGTCTCTTACACTTTCAGTTTCAGTCTCACACAGTCTCTCACACTCTCACAGTCTCACACTTTCACACAGTCTCACACACTCACAGTCTCACACTCTCGCAGTCTCACACAGTCTCACACTCTCGCAGTCTCACACAGTCTCTCTCGCAGTCTCACACAGTCTCTCACACTCTCACAGTCTCACACAGCCTCTCACACTCTCACATTTTCACACAGTCTCACACTTTCACACAGTCTCACACTCTCACAGTCTCACACAGTCTCACAATCTCACACAGTCTCTCTCGCAGTCTCACACAGTCTCTCTCACAGTCTCACACTCTCAGTCTCACACTCTCAGTCTCACAGTCTCTCTCGCAGTCTCACACAGTCCCTCACACTCTCACAGTCTCTCTCGCAGTCTCACACAGTCCCTCACACTCTCACAGATTCACAGTCTCTTACACTCTCACAGTCTCTTACACTCTCAGTCTCACAGTCTCTCACACTCTCACACTCTCACAGTATCTCACAGTCTCTCTCGCAGTCTCTCAGTCTCTCTCGCAGTCTCACACAGTCTCTCTCGCAGTGTCACATAGTCCCTCACTCTCTCACAGTCCCTCACACTCTCACAGTCTCTTACACTCTCAGTCTCACACAGTCTCTCACACTCTCACAGTCTCACACTTTCATACAGTCTCACACTCTCAGTCTCACACTCTCACAGTCTCTCACAGTCTCTCTCGCAGTCTCACACAATCCCTCACACTCTCACAGTCCCTCACACTCTCAGTCCCACACACTCTCAGTCTCACACACTCACAGTCTCTCACAGTCTCTCTCGCAGTCTCACACAGTCTGTCTCGCAGTCTCACACAGTCTGTCTCGCAGTCTCTCACACTCTCACAGTCTCTTACACTCTCAGTCTCACAGTCTCACACAGTCTCTCACACTTTCACACAGTCTCACACTCTCACAGTCTCTCACAGTCTCTCTCGCAGTCTCACACACTCTCAGTCTCACACTCTCACACTCTCAGTCTCAAACACTCACAGTCTCTCTCGCAGTCTCACACAGTCTCTCTCGCAGTCTCACACAGTCCCTCACACTCTCACAGTCTCACAGACTCTCACAGTCTCACACAGTCCCTCACACTCTCACAGTCTCACACACTCTCACAGTCTCACACACTCTCACAGTCTCTCACACACCATCTCACAGTCTCACAAAGTCTCTCACACAGTCACAGTCTTACACAGTCTCACACTCTCGCAGTCTCACACTCTTGCAGTCTCACACAGTCTCTCTCGCAGTCTCACACAGTCTCTCTCGCAGTCTCACAGTCTCTCACACTTTCACACAGTCTCACACTCTCAGTCTCACACTCTCACAGTCTCTCACAGTCTCTCTCGCAGTCTCACACAGTCTCTCTCGCAGTCTCTCACAGTCTCTCTCGCAGTCTCACACAGTCTCTCTCGCAGTCTCACATAGTCCCTCACTCTCTCACAGTCCCTCACACTCTCACAGTCTCTTACACTCTCAGTCTCACACAGTCTTTCACACTCTCACAGTCTCACACTTTCATACAGTCTCACACACTCAGTCTCACACTCTCACAGTCTCTCACAGTCTCTCTCGCAGTCTCACACAATCCCTCACACTCTCACAGTCCCTCACACTCTCAGTCCCACACACTCTCAATCTCACACTCTCAGTCTCACACTCTCACAGTCTCTCACAGTCTCTCTCGCAGTCTCACACAGTCTCTCTCGCAGTCTATCACACTCTCACAGTCTCTTACACTCTCACAGTCTCACACAGTCTCTCACAGTCTCACACAGTCTCACACTTTCACACAGTCTCACACTCTCAGTCTCACACTCTCACAGTCTCTCACAGTCTCTCTCGCAGTCTCGCACAGTCTCTCTCGCAGTCTCACAGACTCGCAGTCTCACACACTCTCAGTCTCAAACTCTCACAGTCTCTCACAGTCTCTCTCGCAGTCTCACACAGTCTCTCTCGCAGTCAATCACACTCTCATAGTCTCTTACACTCTCACAGTCTCACACAGTCTCTCACACTTTCACACAGTCTCACACTCTCAGTCTCACACTCTCACAGTCTCTCACAGTCTCTCTCACAGTCTCGCACAGTCTCTCTCGCAGTCTCACACACTCGCAGTCTCACACACTCTCAGTCTCACACACTCTCAGTATCAAACTCTCACAGTCTCTCACAATCTCTCTCGCAGTTTCACACAGTCCCTGACACACTCTCACAGTCTCTCTCGCAGTCTCGCACAGTCTCTCTCGCAGTCTCACACACTCGCAGTCTCACACACTCTCAGTCTCACACTCTCACAGTATCTCACAGTCTCTCTCGCAGTCTCACACAGTCTCTCTCGCAGTCTCACACAGTCCCTCACTCACTCTCAGTCTCACACACTCTCAGGCTCACACTCTCACAGTCTCTCTCGCAGTCCCACACAGTCTCTCTCGCAGTCTCACATAGTCCCTCACACTCTCACAGTCTCACACAGTCTCACAGTCTCACACTCTCAGTCTCACACTCTCTCAGTCTCACACAGTCTTTCTCGCAGTCTCTCTCGCAGTCTCACACAGTCTCTCACACTCTCACAGTCCCTCACACTCTCACAGTCTCTCACACTCTCACAGTCTCTCACACACTGTCTCACAGTCTCACACAGTCTCTCACACAGTCTCTCACACAGTCACAGTCTCACACAGTCTCACACTCTTAGTCTCACACTCTCGCAATCTCACATTCTCGCAGTCTCTCTCGCAGTCTCACACAGTCTCTCTCGCAGTCTCACACAGCCCCTCACACACTCTCAGTCTCACACTCTCACAGTCTCTCTCGCAGTCTCACACAGTCTCTCTCGCAGTCTCACAGTCTCTCACACTTTCACACAGTCTCACACTCTCAGACTCACACTCTCACAGTCTCTCACAGTCTCTCTTGCAGTCTCTCACAGTCTCTCTCGCAGTCTCACACAGTCCCTCACACTCTCACAGTCTCACAGTCTCTTACACTCTCACAGTCTCTTACACTCTCACAGTCTCACACTCTCACAGTATCTCACAGTCTCTCTCGCAGTCTCTCACAGTCACTCTCGCAGTCTCACACAGTCTCTCTCGCAGTCTCACACAGTCCCTCACTCTCTCACAGTCCCTCACACGCTCACAGTCTCTTACACTCTCAGTCTCACACAGTCTCTCACACTCTCACACTTTCATACAGTCTCACACTCTCAGTCTCACACTCTCACAGTCTCTCTCGCAGTCTCACACAGTCCCTCACACTCTCACAGTCCCTCACACTCTCAGTCCCACACACTCTCAGTCTCACACACTCTCAGTCTCACACTCTCACAGTCTCACACTCTCACAGTCTCTCTCGCAGTCTCACACAGTCCCTCACACACTCTCAGTCTCACACACTCTCAGTCTCACTCACTCTCCCTCTCACTCACTCTCACAGTCTCTCTCGCAGTCCCACACAGTGTCTCTCGCAGTCTCACACAGTCCTTCACACTCTCACAGTCTCACACGCTCTCACAGTCTCACAGTCTCACACAGTCTCACACAGTCTCACACTCTCAGTCTCACACTCTCTCAGTCTCACACAGCCTCTCTCTCGCAGTCTCACACAGTCTCTCACACTCTCACAGTCCCTCACACTCTCACAGTCCCTCACACTCTCACAGTCTCTCACACTCTCTCACACTCTCTCACACACCGTCTCACAGTCTCTCTCACAGTCTCTCACACAGTCACAGTCTCACACTCTCAGTCTCACACTCTCACAGTCTCACACAGTCTCACACTCTCACAGTCTCACACAGTCTCTCTCGCAGTCTCACACAGTCTCTCTCACAGTCTCACACTCTCAGTCTCAAACTCTCAGTCTCACAGTCTCTCTCGCAGTCTCACACAGTCCCTCACACTCTCACAGTCTCTCACAGTCTCTCTCGCAGTCTCATACAGTCCCTCACACTCTCACAGTCTCACAGTCTCTCACACTCTCACAGTCTCACACTCTCACAGTATCTCACAGTCTCTCTCGCAGTCTCACACAGTTTCTCTCGCTGTCTCACACAGTCCCTCACACTCTCACAGTCCCTCACACTCTCACAGTCTCTTACACTCTCAGTCTCACAGTCTCACACAGTCTCTCACACTCTCACAGTCTCACACTCTCAGTATCACACTCTCACAGTCTCTCTCGCAGTCTCACACAGTCCCTCACACACTCACAGTCCCTCACACTCTCAGTCCCACACACTCTCAATCTCACACTCTCACAGTCTCTCTCGCAGTCTCTCACACTCTCACAGTCTCTTACACTCTCACAGTCTCACAGTCTCACACAGTCTCTCACACTTTCACACAGTCACACACTCTCAGTCTCACACTCTCACAATCTCTCTCGCAGTCTCACACACTCGCAGTCTCACACACTCTCAGTCTCACACACTCTCAGTCTCACACAGTCTCAGTCTCTCACACTCTCAGTCACACTCTCAGTCTCTCACTCTCACAGCCTCTCACAGTCTCTCTCGCAGTCTCACACAGTCTCTCTCGCAGTCTCAGACAGTCCCTCACACACTCTCAGTCTCACACACTCTCAGTCTCACACTCTCACAGTCTCTCACAGTCTCTCTCGCAGTCTCCCTCAGTCTCTCTCGCAGTCTCGCACAGTCTCTCTCGCAGTCTCACACACTCGCAGTCTCACACACTCTCAGTCTCACACTCTCACAGTCTCTCTCAGTCTCTCTCGCAGTCTCACACAGTCTCTCTCGCAGTCTCACACAGTCCCTCACACACACTCAGTCTCACACACTCTCAGTCTCACACTCTCACAGTCTCTCTCGCAGTCCCACACAGTCTCTCTCGCAGTCTCACACAGTCCCTCACACTCTCACAGTCCCTCACACTCTCACAGTCTCACACACTCTCACAGTCTCACACAGTCTCACACTCTTAGTCTCACACTCTCTCAGTCTCACACAGTCTCTCTCGCAGTCTCACACAGTCTCTCTCGCAGTCTCACACAGTCTCTCACACTCTCACAGTCCCTCACACTCTCACAGTCTCACACACTCTCACAGTCTCTCACAGTCTCTCACACACCATCTCACAGTCTCACACAGTCTCTCACACAGTCTCTCACACAGTCACAGTCTCACACAGTCGCAGTCTCACACTCTCGCAGTCTCACACTCTCGCAGTCTCACACTCTTGCAGTTTCTCTCGCAGTCTCACACAGTCTCTCTCGCAGTCTCACAGTCTCTCACACTTTCACACAGTCTCACACTCTCAGTCTCACACTCTCACAGTCTCTCAAGTCTCTCTCGCAGTCTCACACAGTCTCTCTCACAGTCTCACACAGTCCCTCACACTCTCACAGTCTCTTACACTCTCAGTCTCACAGTCTCTCACACTCTCACAGTCTCACAGTCTCACAGTATCTCACAGTCTCTCTCGTAGTCTCTCGCAGTCTCTCTCGCAGTCTCACACAGTCTCTCTCGCATTCTCACATAGTCCCTCACTCTCTCACAGTCCCTCACACTCTCACAGTCTCTTACACTCTCAGTCTCACAGTCTCACACAGTCTCTCACAGTCTCACACTTTCATACAGTCTCACACTCTGTCTCACACTCTCACAGTCTCTCACAGTCTCTCTCGCAGTCTCACACAGTCCCTCACACTCTCACAGTCCCTCACACTCTCAGTCCCACACACTCTTAATCTCACACTCTCAGTCTCACACTCTCAGTCTCACACTCTCACAGTCTCTCACAGTCTCTCTCGCAGTCTCACACAGTCTCTCTCGCACTCTCACACAGTCTCTCTCGCAGTCTCTCACACTCTCACAGTCTCTTACACTCTCACAGTCTCTTACACTCTCACAGTCTCACACTTTCACACAGTCTCACACTCTCAGTCTCACACTCTCACAGTCTCTCTCGCAGTCTCGCACAGTCTCTCTCGCAGTCTCACACTCTCGCAGTCTCACACACTCGCAGTCTCACACTCTCACAGTCTCTCTCGCAGTCTCACACAGTCTCTCTCGCAGTCTCACACAGTCCCTCACACACTCTCAGTCTCACACACTCTCAGTCTCACACTCTCACAGTCTCTCACAGTCTCTCTCGCAGTCTCACACACAGTCTCTCTCGCAGTCTCACATAGTCCCTCACACACTCTCAGTCTCACACACTCTGAGTCTCACACTCTCACAGTCTCTCTCGCAGTCCCACACAGTCTCTCTCGCAGTCACACAGTCCCTCACACTCTCACAGTCTCACACACTCTCACAGTCCACACAGTCTCACAGTCTCACACAGTCTCACACTTTCACACAGTCTCACACTCTCAGTCTCACACTCTCTCAGTCTCACACAGTCTCTCTCGCAGTCTCACACAGTCTCTCACACTCTTACAGTCCCTCACACTCTCACAGTCTCTCACACTCTCACAGTCTCTCACACACCGTCTCACAGTCTCACACAGTCTCTCACACAGTCTCTCACACAGTCACAGTCTCACACTCTCAGTCTCACACTCTCGCAGTCTCACACTCTCGCAGTCTCTCTCGCAGTCTCTCTCGCAGTCTCACACAGTCTCTCTCGCAGTCTCACAGTCTCTCACACTTTCACACAGTCTCACACTCTCAGTCTCACACTCTCACAGTCTCTCACAGTCTCTCTCGCAGTCTCACACAGTCTCTCTCGCAGTCTCACACAGTCCCTCACTCTCTCACAGTCCCTCACACTCTCACAGTCTCTTACACTCTCAGTCTCACAGTCTCACACAGTCTCTCACACTCTCACACTTTCATACAGTCTCACACTCTCAGTCTCACACTCTCACAGTCTCTCTCGCAGTCTCACACAGTCCCTCACACTCTCACAGTCCCTCACACTCAGTCTCACACAGTCTCTCTCACAGTCTCTCACACTCTCACAGTCTCTTACACTCTCACAGTCTCTTACACTCTCACAATCTCACAGAGTCTCTCACACTTTCACACAGTCTCACACTTTCACACAGTCTCACACTCTCAGTCTCACACTCTCACAGTCTCGCACAGTCTCTCTCGCAGTCTCACACACTCTCAGTCTCACACAGTCTCTCTTGCAGTCTCACACAGTCCCTCACACTCTCACAGTCCCTCACACTCTCACAGTCTCTCACACTCTCTCACACACCGTCTCACAAGTCTCTCACACAGTCACAGTCTCACACAATCTCACACTCTCAGTCTCACACTCTCGCAGTCTCACACTCTCGCAGTCTCTCTCGCAGTCTCTCTCGCAGTCTCTCGCAGTCTCACAGTCTCTCACACTTTCACACAGTCTCACACTCTCAGTCTCACACTCTCACAGTCTCTCACAGTCTCTCTCGCAGTCTCACACAGTCTCTCTCGCAGTCTCACACAGTCCCCCGCACACTCTCAGTCTCACACACTCTCAGTCTCGCACACTCTCAGTCTCAAACTCTCACAGTCTCAAACTCTCACAGTCTCACACAGTCTCTCGCAGTCTCACAGTCTCTCACACTTTCACACAGTCTCACACTCTCAGTCTCACACTCTCACAGTCTCTCACAGTCTCTCTCGCAGTCTCACACAGTCTCTCTCGCAGTCTCACACAGTCCCTCGCACACTCTCAGTCTCACACACTCTCAGTCTCACACACTCTCAGTCTCAAACTCTCACAGTCTCTCTCGCAGTCCCACACAGTCTCTCTCGCAGTCTCACACAGTCCCTCACTCTCTCACAGTCTCACACAGTCTCACAGTCTCACACAGTCTCACACTTTCACACAGTCTCACACTCTCAGTCTCACACAGTCTCTCTCGCAGTCTCACACAGTCTCTCTCGCAGTCTCACACAGTCTCTCACACTCTCACAGTCTCTCACACTCTCACAGTCTCTCACACTCTCTCACACACTCTCACACACTCTCACACACCGTCTCACAGTCTCACACAGTCTCTCACACAATCACAGTCTCACACTCTCAGTCTCACACTCTCGCAGTCTCACACTCTTACAGTCTCTCTCGCAGTCTCACACAGTCTCTCTCGCAGTCTCACACAGTCTCTCACACTTTCACACAGTCTCACACTCTCAGTCTCACACTTTCACAGTCTCTCACAGTCTCTCTCGCAGTCTCACACAGTCTCTCTCGCAGTCTCACACAGTCTCTCTCGCAGTCTCACACAGTCTCTCACACTTTCACACAGTCTCACACTCTCAGTCTCACACTTTCACAGTCTCTCACAGTCTCTCTCGCAGTCTCACACAGTCTCTCTCGCAGTCCCACACAGTCCCTCACACTCTCACAGTCCCTCACACTCTCACACTCTCTCACACTCTCTCACACACCATCTCACAGTCTCACACAGTCTCTCACACAGTCTCTCACATAGTCTCTCACACAGTCTCTCACACAGTCTCTCACACAGTCACAGTCTCACAGTCACAGTCTCACACAGTCTCACACTCTCAGTCTCACACTCTCAGTCTCACACACTCTCAGTCTCACACTCTCAGTCTTACACTCTCACAGTCTCTCTCGCAGTCTCACACAGTCTCTCTCGCAGTCTCACATAGTCCCTCACACACTCTCAGTCTCACACACTCTCAGTCTCAAACTCTCACAGTCTCTCTCGCAGTCCCACACAGTCTCTCTCGCAGTCCCACACAGTCTCTCTCGCAGTCTCACCCAGTCCCTCACTCTCTCACAGTCTCACACAGTCTCACACTTTCACACAGTCTCACACTCTCAGTCTCACACAGTCTCTCTTGCAGTCTCACACAGTCCCTCACACTCTCACAGTCCCTCACACTCTCACAGTCTCTCACACTCTCTCACACACCGTCTCACAAGTCTCTCACACAGTCACAGTCTCACACAATCTCACACTCTCAGTCTCACACTCTCGCAGTCTCACACTCTCGCAGTCTCTCTCGCAGTCTCTCTCGCAGTCTCTCGCAGTCTCACAGTCTCTCACACTTTCACACAGTCTCACACTCTCAGTCTCACACTCTCACAGTCTCTCACAGTCTCTCTCGCAGTCTCACACAGTCTCTCTCGCAGTCTCACACAGTCCCCCGCACACTCTCAGTCTCACACACTCTCAGTCTCGCACACTCTCAGTCTCAAACTCTCACAGTCTCAAACTCTCACAGTCTCACACAGTCTCTCGCAGTCTCACAGTCTCTCACACTTTCACACAGTCTCACACTCTCAGTCTCACACTCTCACAGTCTCTCACAGTCTCTCTCGCAGTCTCACACAGTCTCTCTCGCAGTCTCACACAGTCCCTCACACACTCTCAGTCTCACACACTCTCAGTCTCAAACTCTCACAGTCTCTCTCGCAGTCCCACACAGTCTCTCTCGCAGTCTCACACAGTCCCTCACTCTCTCACAGTCTCACACAGTCTCACAGTCTCACACAGTCTCACACTTTCACACAGTCTCACACTCTCAGTCTCACACAGTCTCTCTCGCAGTCTCACACAGTCTCTCTCGCAGTCTCACACAGTCTCTCACACTCTCTCACACACTCTCACACACTCTCACACACCGTCTCACAGTCTCACACAGTCTCTCACACAATCACAGTCTCACACTCTCAGTCTCACACTCTCGCAGTCTCACACTCTTACAGTCTCTCTCGCAGTCTCACACAGTCTCTCTCGCAGTCTCACACAGTCTCTCACACTTTCACACAGTCTCACACTCTCAGTCTCACACTTTCACAGTCTCTCACAGTCTCTCTCGCAGTCTCACACAGTCTCTCTCGCAGTCTCACACAGTCTCTCTCGCAGTCTCACACAGTCTCTCACACTTTCACACAGTCTCACACTCTCAGTCTCACACTTTCACAGTCTCTCACAGTCTCTCTCGCAGTCTCACACAGTCTCTCTCGCAGTCCCACACAGTCCCTCACACTCTCACAGTCCCTCACACTCTCACACTCTCTCACACTCTCTCACACACCATCTCACAGTCTCACACAGTCTCTCACACAGTCTCTCACATAGTCTCTCACACAGTCTCTCACACAGTCTCTCACACAGTCACAGTCTCACAGTCACAGTCTCACACAGTCTCACACTCTCAGTCTCACACTCTCAGTCTCATACTCTGTCTCACACTCTCTCACAGTCTCTCTCAGTCTCACACAGTCCCTCACACTGACACAGTCTCTCACAGTCTCTCACACTCTCACAGTCTCTCACACTCTCTCACACACACAGTCTCACACACACACACACACACACACACAGTCTCACACACACACACACAGTCTCACACTCTCTCACTCTCACAGTCTCTCACTCTCACACTCTCTCACAGTCTCACACACAGTCTCACACCTCACACTCTCTCTCACACTCAGTCTCACTCTGACACAGTCTCACACAGTCTCACACAGTCTCACTCTTACAGTCTCTCTCTCTCACACACAGTCTCACACACAGTCTCACAGTCTCTCTCACACAGTCTCTCACAGTCTCTCACAGTCTCACACAGTCTCACACTCTCTCTCACACTCTCTCAGTCTCACTCTCACACAGTCTCACACTCTCACGCAGTCTCACACTCTCACACAGTCTCAGTCTCACACAGTCTCACTCTTACAGTCTCTCTCTCACACACAGTCTCACAGTCTCTCTCACACTCTCAGTCACACAGTCTCTCTCACACTCTCAGTCACACAGTCTCACACAGTCTCTCAAAGTCTCTCACACTCTCACACACAGTCTCACACTCTCACACACAGTCTCACACTCTCACACACTCTCTCAGTCTCATACTCTCACACACAGTCTCACACTCTCTCACGCTCTCTCAGTCTCACTGTCTCACACAGTCTCACACTCTCACACAGTCTCACAGTCTCACACAGTCTCACTCTTACAGTCTCTCTCTCTCACACACAGTCTCACACACAGTCTCACAGTCTCTCTCACACTCTGTCACACAGTCTCTCTCACACTCTGTCACACAGTCTCACACAGTCTCTCACACTCTCACACACAGTCTCACACTCTCACACACAGTCTCACACTCTCTCACAGTCTCACACTCTCTCACTCTCAGTCTCACACACAGTCTCACAGTCTCACACTCACACAGTCTCACACTCACACAGTCTCACAGTCTCTCTCTCTCACTCTCACACAGTCTCACTCTCACACAGTCTCACACTCTCACACAGTCTCACACAGTCTCACACTCTCACACAGTCTCACACTCTCACACAGTCTCACACAGTCTCACACTCTCACACAGTCTCACACTCACACAGTCTCACACTCTCACACACAGTCTCACACAGTCTCACACACTCACAGTGTCACACACTCTCATTCACAGTCTCACACACTCTCACTCAAAGTCTCACACACTCACAGTCTCACACACTCTCACACACAGTCTCACACTCTCACACACAGTCTCACTCTCCCACACAGCCTCTCACAGTCTCACACTCTCACAGTCTCTCTCACAGTCTCACACAGTCCCTCACACTCTCACAGTCTCTCTCGCAGTCTCATACAGTCCCTCACACTCTCACAGTCTCTTACACTCTCAGTCTCACAGTCTCACACAGTCTCTCACAGTCTCACACACTCACATACTCTCAGTCTCGCACTCTCAGTCTCGCACTCTCTGTCTCACACTCTCTGTCTCACACTCTCTGTCTCACACGCTCTGTCTCACGCTCACACAGTCTCGCTCACACAGTCTCGCTCACACAGTCTCGCTCACACACACACACTCTCTCACACACACTCTCTCACACAGTCTCTCACATTCACACTCTCAGTCTCACACACTCTCACTCTCTCAGTCTCACACTCTCAGTCTCACACTCTCACAGTCTCTCACAGTCTCTCTCGCAGTCTCACACAGTCTCTCTCGCAGTCTCACACAGTCCCTCGCACACTCTCAGTCTCACACACTCTCAGTCTCACACACTCTCAGTCTCAAACTCTCACAGTCTCTCTCGCAGTCCCACACAGTCTCTCTCGCAGTCTCACACAGTCCCTCACTCTCTCACAGTCTCACACAGTCTCACAGTCTCACACAGTCTCACACTTTCACACAGTCTCACACTCTCAGTCTCACACAGTCTCTCTCGCAGTCTCACACAGTCTCTCTCGCAGTCTCACACAGTCTCTCACACTCTCACAGTCTCTCACACTCTCACAGTCTCTCACACTCTCTCACACACTCTCACACACTCTCACACACCGTCTCACAGTCTCACACAGTCTCTCACACAATCACAGTCTCACACTCTCAGTCTCACACTCTCGCAGTCTCACACTCTTACAGTCTCTCTCGCAGTCTCACACAGTCTCTCTTGCAGTCTCACACAGTCTCTCACACTTTCACACAGTCTCACACTCTCAGTCTCACACTTTCACAGTCTCTCACAGTCTCTCTCGCAGTCTCACACAGTCTCTCTCGCAGTCTCACACAGTCTCTCTCGCAGTCTCACACAGTCTCTCACACTTTCACACAGTCTCACACTCTCAGTCTCACACTTTCACAGTCTCTCACAGTCTCTCTCGCAGTCTCACACAGTCTCTCTCGCAGTCCCACACAGTCCCTCACACTCTCACAGTCCCTCACACTCTCACACTCTCTCACACTCTCTCACACACCATCTCACAGTCTCACACAGTCTCTCACACAGTCTCTCACATAGTCTCTCACACAGTCTCTCACACAGTCTCTCACACAGTCACAGTCTCACAGTCACAGTCTCACACAGTCTCACACTCTCAGTCTCACACTCTCAGTCTCACACACTCTCAGTCTCACACTCTCAGTCTTACACTCTCACAGTCTCTCTCGCAGTCTCACACAGTCTCTCTCGCAGTCTCACATAGTCCCTCACACACTCTCAGTCTCACACACTCTCAGTCTCAAACTCTCACAGTCTCTCTCGCAGTCCCACACAGTCTCTCTCGCAGTCCCACACAGTCTCTCTCGCAGTCTCACCCAGTCCCTCACTCTCTCACAGTCTCACACAGTCTCACACTTTCACACAGTCTCACACTCTCAGTCTCACACAGTCTCTCTTGCAGTCTCACACAGTCCCTCACACTCTCACAGTCCCTCACACTCTCACAGTCTCTCACACTCTCTCACACACCGTCTCACAAGTCTCTCACACAGTCACAGTCTCACACAATCTCACACTCTCAGTCTCACACTCTCGCAGTCTCACACTCTCGCAGTCTCTCTCGCAGTCTCTCTCGCAGTCTCTCGCAGTCTCACAGTCTCTCACACTTTCACACAGTCTCACACTCTCAGTCTCACACTCTCACAGTCTCTCACAGTCTCTCTCGCAGTCTCACACAGTCTCTCTCGCAGTCTCACACAGTCCCCCGCACACTCTCAGTCTCACACACTCTCAGTCTCGCACACTCTCAGTCTCAAACTCTCACAGTCTCAAACTCTCACAGTCTCACACAGTCTCTCGCAGTCTCACAGTCTCTCACACAGTCTCACACTCTCAGTCTCACACTCTCACAGTCTCTCACAGTCTCTCTCGCAGTCTCACACAGTCTCTCTCGCAGTCTCACACAGTCCCTCACACACTCTCAGTCTCACACACTCTCAGTCTCACACACTCTCAGTCTCAAACTCTCACAGTCTCTCTCGCAGTCCCACACAGTCTCTCTCGCAGTCTCACACACTCTCTCACAGTCTCACACAGTCTCACAGTCTCACACAGTCTCACACTTTCACACAGTCTCACACTCTCAGTCTCACACAGTCTCTCTCGCAGTCTCACACAGTCTCTCTCGCAGTCTCACACAGTCTCTCACACTCTCACAGTCTCTCACAGTCTCTCACACTCTCTCACACACTCTCACACACTCTCACACACCGTCTCACAGTCTCACACAGTCTCTCACACAATCACAGTCTCACACTCTCAGTCTCACACTCTCGCAGTCTCACACTCTTACAGTCTCTCTCGCAGTCTCACACAGTCTCTCTCGCAGTCTCACACAGTCTCTCACACTTTCACACAGTCTCACACTCTCAGTCTCACACTTTCACAGTCTCTCACAGTCTCTCTCGCAGTCTCACACAGTCTCTCTCGCAGTCTCACACAGTCTCTCTCGCAGTCTCACACAGTCTCTCACACTTTCACACAGTCTCACACTCTCAGTCTCACACTTTCACAGTCTCTCACAGTCTCTCTCGCAGTCTCACACAGTCTCTCTCGCAGTCCCACACAGTCCCTCACACTCTCACAGTCCCTCACACTCTCACACTCTCTCACACTCTCTCACACACCATCTCACAGTCTCACACAGTCTCTCACACAGTCTCTCACATAGTCTCTCACACAGTCTCTCACACAGTCTCTCACACAGTCACAGTCTCACAGTCACAGTCTCACACAGTCTCACACTCTCAGTCTCACACTCTCAGTCTCATACTCTGTCTCACACTCTCTCACAGTCTCTCTCAGTCTCACACAGTCCCTCACACTGACACAGTCTCTCATAGTCTCTCACACTCTCACAGTCTCTCACACTCTCTCACACACACAGTCTCACACACACACACACACACACACACAGTCTCACACACACACACACAGTCTCACACTCTCTCACTCTCACAGTCTCTCACTCTCACACTCTCTCACAGTCTCACACACAGTCTCACACCTCACACTCTCTCTCACACTCAGTCTCACTCTGACACAGTCTCACACAGTCTCACACAGTCTCACTCTTACAGTCTCTCTCTCTCACACACAGTCTCACACACAGTCTCACAGTCTCTCTCACACAGTCTCTCACAGTCTCTCACAGTCTCACACAGTCTCACACTCTCTCTCACACTCTCTCAGTCTCACTCTCACACAGTCTCACACTCTCACGCAGTCTCACACTCTCACACAGTCTCAGTCTCACACAGTCTCACTCTTACAGTCTCTCTCTCACACACAGTCTCACAGTCTCTCTCACACTCTCAGTCACACAGTCTCTCTCACACTCTCAGTCACACAGTCTCACACAGTCTCTCAAAGTCTCTCACACTCTCACACACAGTCTCACACTCTCACACACAGTCTCACACTCTCACACACTCTCTCAGTCTCATACTCTCACACACAGTCTCACACTCTCTCACGCTCTCTCAGTCTCACAGTCTCACACAGTCTCACACTCTCACACAGTCTCACAGTCTCACACAGTCTCACTCTTACAGTCTCTCTCTCTCACACACAGTCTCACACACAGTCTCACAGTCTCTCTCACACTCTGTCACACAGTCTCTCTCACACTCTGTCACACAGTCTCACACAGTCTCTCACACTCTCACACACAGTCTCACACTCTCACACACAGTCTCACACTCTCTCACAGTCTCACACTCTCTCACTCTCAGTCTCACACACAGTCTCACAGTCTCACACTCACACAGTCTCACACTCACACAGTCTCACAGTCTCTCTCTCTCACTCTCACACAGTCTCACTCTCACACAGTCTCACACTCTCACACAGTCTCACACAGTCTCACACTCTCACACAGTCTCACACTCTCACACTCTCACACAGTCTCACACTCACACAGTCTCACACTCTCACACACAGTCTCACACAGTCTCACACACTCACAGTGTCACACACTCTCATTCACAGTCTCACACACTCTCACTCAAAGTCTCACACACTCACAGTCTCACACACTCTCACACACAGTCTCACACTCTCACACACAGTCTCACTCTCCCACACAGCCTCTCACAGTCTCACACTCTCACAGTCTCTCTCACAGTCTCACACAGTCCCTCACACTCTCACAGTCTCTCTCGCAGTCTCATACAGTCCCTCACACTCTCACAGTCTCTTACACTCTCAGTCTCACAGTCTCACACAGTCTCTCACAGTCTCACACACTCACATACTCTCAGTCTCGCACTCTCAGTCTCGCACTCTCTGTCTCACACTCTCTGTCTCACACTCTCTGTCTCACACGCTCTGTCTCACGCTCACACAGTCTCGCTCACACAGTCTCGCTCACACAGTCTCGCTCACACACACACACACTCTCTCACACACACTCTCTCACACAGTCTCTCACATTCACACTCTCAGTCTAACACACTCTCACTCTCTCAGTCTCGCACTCTCTCAGTCTCGCACGCTTTCAGTCTCACACGCTCTCACAGTCTCACACTCTCAAAGTCTCTCTCTCTCTCACAGTCTCTCTCTCTCACTCTCACAGTCTTGCACTCACAGTCTCGCACACACAGTCTCGCACACAAAGTCTCACACACACAGTCTCACACACACAGTCTCTCTCACAGTCTCTCTCACACTCTCTCTCACAGTCTCTCTCACACTCTCACACTCTCTCACACTCTCACAGTCTCTCTCACTCTCTCAGTCTCACACAGTCTCACAGTCTCTCACACTCTCAGTCTCACAGTCTCACACAGTCTCTCACACTTTCAGTCTCACAGTCTCTCACACTCTCAGTCTCTCACACTCTCAGTCTCACAGTCTCACACTCTCTCACACTCTCTCTCACACTCTCAAAGTCTCTCTCACACTCTCACAGTCTCTCACACTCTCACAGTCTCACACACTCTCTCACACTCACATTCTCACACTCTCAGTCTCACACAGTCTCTCTCACTCTCTCAGTCCCACACCCAATCACTCACAAACTCAATCACACTCACACAGTCTCACTCAATCACACTCTCACAGTCTCACTCAATCACACTCACACACTCTCACTCTCAGTCACACTCTCACTCAATCACACTCACACTCTCACACAGTCTCACTCTCACACTCAATCACACTCTCACAGTCTCACGCTCTCACAGTCTCACACTCAATCACACTCTCACACTTACAGTCTCGCAGTCACACTCAATCACAATCACACTCTCACACTCAATCACACTCACACCCTCAATCACACTCTCACCCTCAATCACTCACACCCTCAATCACTCACACCCTCTCACTCACACCCTCTCACTATCATACACACTCTCACTCACACATTCTCACTCAATCACACACACTCACTAACACACTCACTCAATCACTCACACGCAATCACTCAATCTCGCACTCAAACGCAATCACTCACACGTGATCACACCCCAGGAGCCAGCACGATCCACCTTCCACCATAGTCTCACTATCACTCACACCCCGGGAGCCAGCACGATCCACCTTCCACCATAGTATGTGCAATTACCACATGCATTTCAACTATATGAATGAATGCCACAGTGGAGGCATAAGTACAAACACAAACTCATTACAATGACACATAAGTCAACCCCTTATGACTCACTTCTGTGTGTGTGTGTCTCTGTGTGTGCCTGTGTGTTTCTTACTGTGTGTGTTGCATGTCTGTATCACACTCTATGTGTCTGCATGTATGTGTGTATGACTGTCGCTCTTTAAACATCTCAGTGCATGCGTGTGCATTTGCGTGTGTGTCTCCCTATATTCCCTATATATCCTGACGGGCAACGCCGTCCCACATTGCTAGTATATATATATATATATATATATATTTTTTATGTATTATAATCTAACTTATTTTATATTCTATTTTTAAATTTGAGAAAAATAGCTTATTGTTTATTTACGACCTGGGGGCATGATGTACTTGGGGCAGGCAAAAGAAGAATAAATCCCTCCTGTGATGTCTGGTCTTTTTCTGATTCTGAAGGAAATTATACTGATTTCAAAAGATCAACAAGCTACAATGCTGCAGAGATGGCTATGTACTTGTCTTTTTAATTGAGTTTCAGGGTACATCTAAATAGTAAGGATGGGGGTATGTGTCTGACCATCAGACAAGATGGATGCTTAAGAGTGCTGCTCCGCTCCGGTGGCCTATTTGGATATCTATCTTTTTTTTAGCTATTATGTTTAGAAACAGGAGACAGCTTAAGTCTCCTCAACCACTCAGGGTGCCCAAGAAACACCACAATTCTTCGCTGAAGGGATATTTCACCACCCCACCCGGGCGTGCTTTGCCTAACACTGACTCCAATATGGCAGCATCTCCTACGCACACCCTGACCCCAGAGCCTACATCGATGCCGATGGTGCCACCGGATTATATGGGGCTAATCAGATCCATCCCCTCCAAGGAGGACTTCACACAACTGGCGTCTGATATATGAGGCAGTGTGAGAGAGATCAGGGATGATATTGCCGGCCTTAAAGCAGATATGGTGACATTGGATACTAGAGTGGCGGCAGTGGAGCGGGGAGCCTCTCGTACTGAGGGCGGCTTGGTGGTGCTGTCGTCCACTATGACGCAACACACAACACACATTATAGAGCTCCATTGGATGATGGAAGACATTGACAACAGGGGTAGCCGGAATAAAATTAGGGTCCGTGGGTTATCTGAAGATGTGCCGTTCGAGGATTTGACTTCTACACTTTCATCCCTATTTAATACTATCCTGGGGAGTCATCCGGAATTGCAGATTGGGATTGAGTGGGCCCATCGTGCCCTCAGGCCACAGGGCCCGTCATCTGGCAACCGTGGGATGTCATCTGCTGCCTCTTGAGCTTTAGAGCGAAGAAGGAGATTATGTGCAAGGCCAGGTCCAGGAGGGCCTGGTACTATAGCCACAGCGAAGTTAACCTGTACCAATATTTGTCCTGGATCACTCTGCAAAAACGTAGAACTCTGCAGCCTCTTATTCTGGCCTTGTCAGCACAGAATATCCCACATTGATGGGGTTTCCCTTTTACCCTTACTGCTCAGATTTGGAATGCCTATCATGTCATCAGGGTTCAAGCGGATGTACCAGGCCTGGTACAGGCAGCTGCCTTGTATCGGTTCCTGATTGAAAAGACCCAGACATTTATGATCGGGTAAGGGTGCAGAGGAGGGACAGACCCCCTGAGATCCATGGGGGGGTCGCCAGTGCCGGGTCCTCACCCACCTGGAGAACTGTCTCACTGTTGACCCTCTGATTGGGATGCCTTCCTTGTCACGCAAGTGTTTCATTCCCTGTACACTACCTCGCTGACTCTGAGGTTTATCTACTGGATGCTATTTGACCTTTGTGCTTGGGTGGCCCGCAGAGGGTCTGGTCCTGGCTATGGGCTGTGGAGAATGAGCTGACGTCCGACCTAGGTTTTCCACATTGGTCATGGCAGAATGTCGTTGCTGGCCTACTGGACACTTATGGTACTGGCACTCTTCTGTGGAGGACTACGTTATACTGCGAGGTGCCTCTCACTGTAATAATACCACTTCTGGCCTATGGCTGGCTTGCCTTAAAGGGATAGTAATGTTTCATAATAAAAACAGCTCTAATTAATCATCATAGTATTTGGACTTTGGAGAGTGTTATTTCAATTCTGTCAGAGATGTAGTTCCAGAGTAATTCAATGACAAAGTGTCCCCCTCCCGCCCCTTTTACTGATGTAACACTGTTCAGCCTGAGCAGAAGGGAGGTGCCCAGGTAGACTGCAGAGAGGGACAATCTTCAATTAAGATATGGGAAAAACCTGAAAAGCTTGTCAAGGGGGGCAGGGATTTCATTGTTTTCATAGGAATAAGAGTGTCCCCTTCTGTTATCTGTCCAGTCTATAGACTGCATTCCACATCTGAGAAGAGATTGTTTACAGTAGGTAAAAGGGGCGGGAGGGGGAAACTTTGCTTGTGAATATCTCGTAAACCATAAAGGTTTGAGAGATAAGACTTACATCATTCTTCATGTTTTTTTAATGCCTACAAAATAAAATAAAGTTAAAACAAAGTATTACTATCCCTTTAAGGACTCCTGGGAGTGAACTCACAGATCCCAGTTGTATATATCGCTGTACATGTTTACGTACCTCTTTATGTGTTTTGAGATTGCATACATGTCTCTGTTTGCTACGCAGCTGCCATGCTAATTATAGTTGGGATTTTCGCATTACACTGGGACACCCCATTTGTTGAGATTATAGATCTCAACTAGTTCTCCTGATGCATTTTATGGGGTTGATGATTCAATGACTGCCTACACTGATTGAAAGGCTTAATATTGTGGGTTCTGCTTGTGTGGGTGTATGGGTGTGTGTGGGGGGTGATTCTTGTCGCTGGGGATTGCTCATTGCAGTGTTTGTGTCACCCGTGCCTCTTGATTTGTTACTTCCCATTTCCCTTCCCTACGACCTTCCCATCCCCTTTCCTTAACCCCCACTTCTCCCAGGCACTGCATAGGTATGGCGGATATCCTAGCCACTCTTCTCTCTAGGTACACTCCTTTCTTGGATATAGAGACCCTTAGTGATAGTGGGGGACGTTACCTCTTTCTTATGGGGACATTGATGGGTGCGAAATACACAATAGCTAATGTCTATTTCCCGAACTCTAAACAGCTATCCTTTCTTCACACTGTCCTTACTAAACTGGCTCAATTTAGTGGGGGGATTTTGGAGGGGACCTCAACGTGACGTTTGGATCCCAGACTTGACTCCTCTTTGAGCACGTCCCGTTCATCTGACAGCTCCCTGCAAAAAATTACGGGCCTCTCTGGCACATCACCAGCTTATTTATTGTTGGCGGACCCTACACCCGACGGTGAGTGACTATACCTTTAATTCAAGCTCACATGACTCTTATTCTAGACCGAACTACCTCTTTCTGTCCCACAGAGACTTAGATGCTTTGATTAGGGCGTGCATTGAACCAATGACTTGGTCTGACCATTCCCCAGTCAAAATGCAACTGTCATCTCCTTTGACATGCTCCAAACAGACCTCACTGAGACTTAATGAGTCACTCTTGATGGACCCGCTGCTTGCCTTGGAGCCTGAGACCATGCTTATACATTATTTTGTTGAGAATGTGTCAGAGGTGCCCTTGCCGGTGGTGTGGGAGGCGCATAAGAGTGTGGCGTGCAGATACCTTATAGCACAGGGCACAGCTAGGAAGAAGGCACAGGCACAGCAAATCACAGCCTTGACCCACGATATTCTTCAGCTAGAGTTTGCCCACAAGCAAACTCTATAGCAATCTACATAGACCACAAACAGGAGCTTAAAGAACATGCTATTCAACAATACCTGTCAGATAACATATGACGTAAATTGTCACCAGAGCAGGCTTCCTTGTTGGAGCAGCCATTTATGGTTGGCAAACTCTCGGTGACCATTAAAGCCTCTCAAACAGGGAAGGCACCTGGCCCCGATGGCCTGACTCTTTGGTACTACAAATCCTTCCCAACTGTCTTATGGTAACCCTTGGTTGACATATTCAACTCTATGCTCCAGGGCACTTCTTTGCATCCTCATACTCTCCAAGCCACAATTACAGTGTTGTTGAAAGAGGGCAGGGATGGGGAACAATGGTCTAACTATTGCCCAAATTCATTATTGAACGCGGATACGAAATTGCTTGCGAAACTGATAGCACTTCGATTGGCACGACTTCTGCCTGGTCTTATTCACCCAGACCAATCAGGGTTTGTCGCTGGTCGGGAGGCCAGAGATAACACCCCAAAGTGTTGGGGCTCATGAGCTCTGTAAGGGTCACTGGGACTGAGCTGCTCCTTCAGTCCACAGACGCCGAGTAGGCATTTGATAGGGTGGACTGGTCCTTTCTAATGGCTGTACTACAACATGTCAGTTTTGGAACTAATATGCGTGCCTGGATAGGCACCCTGTACTCAGAGCCGTTGGCATGTGTCTGAGTTAATGGCCTTCTCTCTTGCCCGTTTGATATTCAGAACGGTACCCGTTAGGGCTGTCCTTTATCTCCCCTCCTCTTCGTGCTATCTCTTGAGCCTTTTTTGACTGCAATTCGTCTTTATGATTGAATTCACAGGTTGAGGTAAGTGGGTCGCAGTATAAGGTTGCAGCATTCGCAGATGACATGCTGTTCACGGTCACTGAACCCAGAATATCCTTGCCCTCCTTTAGGCAGGAACTCCAGCTATTTGGGTCGTTCGCCAATCTGAAAATAAACTCGACAAAATCTGATATCTTAAATTTTGCTCCTTGATGTTGCTTTGTTACAAGAGTCTTTCCCATACAGGTGGTGCATGCATCAGCTCCGATACATGGAGGTTTGGCTCATGCCAAACCTGGATAACCTCTATCAGACTAATTATCTGCCATTGCTATCTAGAGTATGAACAGATCTAAAATCTTGGACCTTCCCACATATCACATGGTCGGGGAGGATTAACGTGGTAAAGATGAACTTGCTTCCACGTCTATTATATTTTTTCTAGACCCTGCCAAACTTCTTTCACGTTTGTTCTTCTCCTCACTCAAGTCGGCAATTCTGACATATATCTGGCTGGCATGGCAGGAGACCAAGGCTGCGGAATTCCCAGTTGTCCTTGCCGAAGAGGATGGGGGGCTTGGCATTACTGGATATCAAGTTGCAGGCGTGTCACCTTCTCCTCATTATAGACTGGTCAGTCTCCACTGAGAGCAAGCAGTGGGTTCTTCTTGACTTCCAGAGGACTAAGGGAACTCTTTGCCCTTCTATCTGATTGCACCCCACTAAGAGAGACCCTATTCTGAAACACTGTCCTCTAATAAAGGTGACTGAGGGTCTGGACCTCGACTAGTCTTAAGCACTGCTTGACCTCCTTTCCCTCACCCATGACTCCTCTTGACCATAATCCTGATTTTGCTTCTGGGATTCGGGGGAGCGTGGCATTTTCCCCGGGGTATTCTCCCTTGCCTTCCCGACGTTCCTAGATTGTATTCAGACACCATCAGCTGTGTCACTACATTGCGTCAATTCCCCAATAACATAACCTCACCCAGAGCTCACTTCTTTTGAGAAGGAGTGCACCCAGTCTGACCCCCCCTAGGCATGGCATTTCTCTCCTTTATAGTATGCTGATTGCAGATGGTCACATTATGACCCTGACTTTTGTGGGTCAATGGGAGTCTTATCTGGGTATCACTCTTTCCCCACAGCAGTGGGAACAGTTTATGTATCTTGCACATCATATCTCTGTATAATATGATATGATATGGCTTTGTAAGAGTTGACTTACAAATTGCTGTCCAGATGGTATATTACTCCCACAATGCAACAGCAATTTGACCCTAATAATGATGGCCTGTGTTGGAGATGCCGGAGGGCCCCTGGCACTTTACTCCACCTTTGGTGGGACGGTGACAAGGACAGGCCATACTGGATGGTGATTTATGAGATAATTTTGCGGCTCTCAGATGGTCCACCTGAGTTTAGACCTGAACATCTTCTCTTTCATCACACTGTAATGAACCCATCTAAATACAAGAAGTCCTTAATATCCCAACTACTTGTCGTGGCAAACAATTTGATCCCGTTGCATTGGAGGCCTCTTTTGCCTCCTCGAATAGCGATCTGGTTAGACAGGGTTGAGGAGATGTGCAGGATGGCGGACCTTGCCTCCTCCACCCTGATGGCTGTAGCTCAGTACACGTTCACCTATTGAAATAAATAGTAAGGATAGAATTACATTTCATGTCAGAGTATTCTTTATATTGTTTTTTACACTTAGCGTTATATTTTAAAAATTACATTTTTGTAGTTCAAGCTCTATGCAAGCTACAAAAGGATTCACCTCTCATCCCTTCTGGACACCTACCTTTAGATCTATAATCCAGTCGCGGGACCAGACGGATGCAGCGATGAACAATCTTCACACACTAAATAGACTGAAAACCCTGCCCACCTTCATGAAAGAGGGCAGGATATTCCTTTTGGTTATGGAAGACTGTCCCTCGCCGGACTACATGCAAACCAAACTGAGGCAGAGTGACGCTGGGCTAGGGTCAGAAGGGGTATCCTTTCTGTCGGAATTGAGCCTGAATTACAAAACTGTAAGTGTTATAATATATAGTTGGGTGTTAAAAAAAATATAAAGAAGACTCCGACTTGAACTTTAAATTAAGTCTTTCTATCCCTTTAACCCTTTGATTACCAGAGGAGTATATAACGCATTACAAAACATTGAGTTGCGTGACCCACTGGTAGTCAAAGGGTTCACATAGTTTATTTTAATATTTATAAAAATTATTTTTTTCTTAAATAAATATTCTCTCTCTAATAAAGGGATTTAAATAGTTAACAAAAATTGCATATCATATTCTTCTGCAAACTGTTTTTCAAAATTTGATTTGTATTTCAGTTACATCATTCAGTTACATATTGTATTGTGTTGAAAGGGAAAGAAGCACCCTTCCTGCCACTTGTGGCCACATACCGTAAATCTTGATATTGGTTGTTGCCACGTAACATATCACAGCAATGTTCAATCACCATAAATTAAGTTAAAATAAAACCCATGCCCATTGATGAAGGAGGGAATTTTTATTTATTTATTTATTAAGATTGATCCACATAGTGATTCACTAAATCATGCTTGGAGACAGTGATACCCAAGTGCAATTTGAGGGAAGATATGAGGGGCCGTTAGGGACATAATTCAGGGTTGCTTATACAGTGAGAAGTATGTATCATATAATGAAAAGCATATATCATATACTGAAATACATATACTTTATAGTGAAATCTATATGTAATATAATGAAATACATATAATATATATACTGAAATACATGTCATATACTGAAATGTATATATTATATGCTGAAAATGATATTATATACTGAAATCCTTGTCAAATAATGAAATCCATATATTATATATTAAAATCTATATGCTATATAATGAAATCCATATATCATATAATGAAATGCATATGTTATATAATGAAATTAATATGTTATATAGTGAAATCCATATGTCAAATACTGAAATTCATATGTCATATACAGAAATACTTGTTATATACTGAAATTAATATCATATACTGAAATCCATGTCATATAATGAAATACATATATTATATATTGAAATCTATATGCTATATATTGAAATCCATATATCCTATAATGAAATCTATATGGTATATAGTGAAAATCATATATCATATACTGAAATCCATGTCATATAATGAGATCAATATATCATATACTAAAATACATATGTCATTTAATGAAATGCATGTATCATATACTGAAATCCATGTCATATAATGAAATCCATATAGTATATATTGACATCTGTATTCTATATGCTAAAATCCATATATCATATACTGAAATGCATATGCTATATACTGAAATCCATATGTTATATAGTGAAAACCATATATCATATACTGAAATCCATGTCATATAGAGATCAATATATCATATACTAAATTGCATATGTCATATAATGAAAGGCATATATCATATATTGAAATACATATGCCATATGCTGAATCCTTGTTTTATACTGAAAGCTACATGAAAACCATATGTCATATATTGACATTTGTTTTGGAGTGAAAAACACATTTTTATATACTGAAATTAGTCATCAGTCACATGATCCTGATCTTTCCCTGACCCTGGCCCCTGGATTCTATTTCCTGTGTCTCATTCTACAGTTGCAGGCAAGAGAACCAGATCTATCTGATACAATAGGTGAGTTCATTCAGGACTATCCATGATATGGGACATTTATTTGTTAACCATTTGAGTGCCAGAGGGTTATGGCATGCAGTGGAAAGCAATGAATTCCATAGTCCTCTGACACTCAAAGGGTTAATCCTACAAAGAGTTCCTACAAGTGGATCATTTTGGAATTGAAATTGTGTTTTAGAATATTTATCTAATGCATCTCTGTGTCTTAATTTTTGCTGAACATCAGTCACATGGCTGTGTCTATTCTGATGCTGGCCCCTTGACTGTTTACTTAGACACATTCTACTGCAAGCAAGGGTAGTAGGCCTCATTCAGCAGGTGAGTTCATTTAGGCCTGTGCAATATTTCCAACTTGTTTTATTAGCAAATGCTAGTACTATCAAAGAGTTCCTACAAGTGGATCATTTGGAATGGAACTTGTGTTTTAGACTGTTTTATCTAATGCATCTCAATGTCTTACTTTTAGCTGAAGAAAACTCTCTCGTGGGTATGTATATTCCTGATTGTTTTCTCTAGTTTTTTTTTTTTACTTAAAATTGCATACAGATCATGTTTGCCCTGTTCAGAAAATAAATCCCTTCCTAGATTTTAGCAGGTCTTTGCAATGAAGCTGCATTGCTCTCTAGGTTTACTGGAGCTTGAATGTGTATAAGCTTGGATGGAATGTCCCATAAGAACAGCCTATTCACAAAGGTGAGTTGTAGGTGGGTTAAAATCTTTTATTAACAGTGTGGGACATCGTTGCCTGTCTGTTTGTTTATTTTTTTAAGCAATGCTTAAGACTTTGAGTTTCAGAGAGGTTAATAATGCATTGCAATACATTGTGTACCCCTCTAGCATTCAAGTGGTTAATGTGAGCTCAGCGACACACAACTGTATATGTAAAGTTTAATTAATTAACACACTGTATACACAGGAGTGTCTATATAATGTATATTAACGAACACTGTAGACACAGGAGGGTATGTGTACATTAATATACATTATATATACACTTGTGTGTACATTAATATCCATGATATATACTGTACATTCATATAAGTTATATATACAGTCCTGTGTCATGCAGCTCACATTAAGAGTTTCAGTGCCAGAGGGATAAAAAATGCATTGTAATGCTTTCTGTACCCCTGTGGCAATCAAAGGGTTAAGCATTGCTTTAAAAAAAAAAATACAGAAGGGCAATGCTGTCCTACCCTGCTAGTTATATACACTCCTGGGTCAATCAGCGTCACATTAACCATTTAGGTGCCAGAGGGGTACGCAATGCATTGCATACACCTACAAAGAGTTAATCATTGCTTACACAAAAAGTGTGTTTATGTGTGTGTTTTAGGAGGATGCTTGCTCTGGTGCATCTTGTCAGGGAAAAGTGCAAGGCAGACTCTCCCGTTTTTTCCATCATTGGTCTCAACTTACGTCAGACCAGTGGGTGTTACAAATGGGCCAAGGGTATGTAATAGAGTTTTATGACACATTCAGTCATTGAATCAAAGATTCAGACTGTCTGTCTTCAATTATTCAGTTGAGGGCTATAGTAAGAATTCCTATGGAGTCTCCAGGATTTGTAAACAATATCTTCCTAGTTCGGAAGAAAGAATCAGGTCTCAGACTGGTGATAAATCTGCAGAATCTCAATGATTTTGTAATGTATCAACATTTCAAAATGGAGGGAATCCATTATATGAGGGACCTGTTGTTGCCGTACAATTGGATGGTAAAGATAGATTTGAAGGACGCATACCTCACGATTACTGTCACCCCTCTCAGAGATTTCTTCAGTTTCTTTGGAAAGGAGAGAAATGGCAGTTTGTCTTCCTTTTGGACTCTCCTCAGCTCTGTGGTGCTTCATGAAGCTTATGAAACCCATAATAAATTATTTAAGGAGCAGGGGTGTGTGAATGATTATTTATTTGGATGACATGTTGATCATGTCACAGATGCAGGGAACCCCAAGGAAGCATGCAGATTGGACCATCAATCTATTGATGGATCTCGAGTTTTTTGATAATCGGAAAAAGTCAGAGTTAAGCCCGACCAAAAAGATATAGTTCTTGGGATTTATGGTGGATTCGGAACTTGAATCTTTGTCTTCCAAAGGCCAAGATAAAGTCGATTCGCAAAGAGATAAGAGCGGTTTTACTGAAGGATCAAATTTCTTTAAGTATGTTGGCTCGCATAGTGGGCCTACTGTCTGTCTCCATTCAGGCAGTATTCCCGGGACCTCTACATTACAGACCATTACAGAGATTGAAAGCCTTGCATCTTTGCAGGGGCCTAAGGTACACAGATCTGGCGTTGTTTTCTTCAGACGCATAAGAGGAGTTAATATGGTGGTTAAAACATTTCAACACGTGGTATGGCAAAGCCATTTTTGGTATGGTCCCCAGACATAGTCGTAGAATCCGAAGCCAGCCTGTTAGGTTGGGAGGTAAGATAAGGAGGCATTTCTACAGGAGGAAAATGGTCTCCACAGGAGTTGGACCTGCACATAAACTGCTTGTAGTTTTTGGCAAGATCGTTAGTTCTGAGGAGTTGTCACGGTGCCTGTGCTCTTTCAACGACATTCTGTCAGTCTACACTCCTTCTCTACTCCTATTGGCTATACTGTGCTTGTCCTGCCCGGTATGGCCTTTAAATACTGGGTTCTGTTACCTCTCCGGTGCCCTTTCATAGTGTTCCAGTACCAGCGCTTGTTCATGATTACAGTTTGCTCTCAGTTTCTCAACCCAGCCTGCCTGCGCTGCATCTCGTCTCCTGCTTGTGAACCGACCCAGACTGCCTGACTGCTTCTCATCTCCAGTGTACAGACCCGGCTTGGCTGACGTTCCTGCTCCGTGTACCGACTTGGATTGGCTGATGTTCCTGCTCTGTGTGCCCCAGCCCTGTCTCTGGTTGAGGGCGGTGATCCTTTCTCTGACAGCTGTGCAGTTTTGGTCTCAGTTGCCTCTGTGTCGCCCCGGCGACATTCCTATTGGCTTGTCCTACTATCTGCTCCCGGTTGGTTGCCTCCTCAGGGCGAGTTGCTCAGTTGATCTATTCCGTTACTGTCACGGCAGTGCTCAGTTGCTCAGTCTCCATTACTGCCACGGCAGTTTTATCACGGTTCCAGTGATTGCCTGTCACTCTCTGAGATGGTGTGTTCCTACTGGCAGTGCTTGTTATGTCCGCCCAGTATGGCCTTCTTATACCGGGCCTCTGGCACCTGTTAGGTGCCCTTTCGTGGTGTTCCAGTACCAGTGCTTCCGTTGCTGTGTTCCTGCGTTGCTGTGTACCGATTCGGCTTGTCTGACCATTCTTCTGGTTCCTGCTCCGTGTATGACCCGGCCTGGCTGACTTCCTGCTCCGTGATTGATCCGGCTTGTCTGATGCTCCTGCTCCATGTATGACCCGGCCTGGCTGACTTTCCTGCTTTGTATCCAGCTTCCTGTGTTCCGGTTCCAGTGTGGCTTCATCTATGTCGCTTGGCGACATTGTGAACTGTCAGACTTGTGCTTCTTAAAGCTGACCTTCCACTTGCTGAGCTTGTTGCCTCCGTTACCGAGCCTGTCCATTAACATTTGCTGTGCTTGCTGTCTCAGATACTGGGCATCCTTTAACACTAGCTGAGCTTGTTGCCTCCGTTACTGAACCTGTCCGCTGACACTTGCAGTACTTGTTGCCTCCGATTCTGGGCCATCCGTTAACACTTGCTGAGCTTGTTGCCTCCATTACCGAGCCTGTCCGTTTTCACTTGCAGAGCTTGTTGCCTCAGATACTGAGCCTCTCCATTAACACTTGCTGAGCTCTTACTCTCCTTACCGAGCCATTCGCTACATTTGCAGAGCAGTGGGTTTCCATTACCATCTACCGTTAGCTCTTGCAACATTACGCTTCATTGGCGCACCGTAAGGGTGCTACTGGCTCTGGTCTTACTTGGCTCTAGCAGTGTTGGGGTATCCGTTTACGCACCACGGGGCACTATTGGCTCTGGTCCCTTTCTGCTCTGGCAGTACGGGTATCCGTTGACGCACCAAGGGGTGCTACTGGCTCAGGTTCCATTCAGCTCATGCAGTGTCATTAACCCTTTCAGTACCACAGAGTGCCGTGGCTCCGGTCCCATTCAGCTCACGCAGTGTGCCTATTCCGTTACGCACGGCAGAGTGCCCTTGGCTCTGGTATTATTTAGCTCAAGCACCAGTGTTGGTCTTGTTTATCACCAGTCCTTGAGGACTACTGGGTGTTGTCTTACACACCACATCAGAGACTGATTATTTTCATTGGACTTATCCCTAGCCTTACTCAGTTCCATTGTTTGTATACATTGCTCTTTATCCATACTGTGTCTGCTATATTACCATATTGCCTTCAGTTACATGTAATTACCTATTTCTGCCCTTAGGGGGCCGTGTTCCTCATTTCTTCTAAATAAAACTGTGTTTTATTTTTTACCTCTGCTCTGAGAGTCTGAATAACCGTTACAAGTCTCCAGTCGCTTAGTTTCCGTTACTGCTACGGCAGAGTGCAAGTGGCCTAGTCTCCGTTACTGCTACGGCAGTGTCCCTGTGGCTCAGAGTCCGTTATTGCCACAACAGTACCTCTGTTGCGCAGTCTCCATTTATGCCACATCAGTATCCAAGGGCTTGGTCTCCATTACTGCTACAGCAGTGCTCTATTTGCCTGGTCTCAGTTACTGCTACGGCAGTGTCCACGTCACTCAGTCTCCGTTACTGCTACGGCAGTGTTCACATGGCCTAGTCTCCGTTACTGCTCTGGCAGTGCTCAAGTTGCTCAGCCTCCGTTACTGCTAAGGCAGTTCACCATTACCTGCTATACTAATTCTTGGGTGTTACTCGTATTTAAGCTCTCTATCCTAGGTGAGCTTCTTAACAGGCCTTACCACACATGGGACTGTTTACACTCGCTGACTGCTATTAACCCATGCAGTACCGATACACTGGGACTCTTTCAAGATCCGCCTGACCTGTGTCAGTATAATGTGTTATGGACTCTATACTGGACCTGTGTGGGCTCATATATATGTAACCTGTCTTGTGGCTGTACTATATTGAGAATATATTACAGGACCTGAGAGGGTTATTGTATTCCTAATTGTTTAATAAAGCTGTGTTTTATCCAAACCTACTGTGTCTGTGTGTCAAACAAACCGTTACAGGAGTTTAGTGAAGGACAAGGTGAATTGTTGTGTTCTGCTCACGATGGACAACATTTCAGAGGTAAGATACATAAATCACCAAGTCCAAGCAGTTAGCAGACTTGGGAAAGGAGTTTTGTTATTTTTGCCTCGATCAGAATATCATGCTTCAGGCAGAGTATCTACCAGGTGTGTCCAACACGGTGGAAGATTGGAATTTGCATTACCTTTCGGACCGCAGCAACTGGATGCTAGACAGGGGTATTTTTTCACGCATTTTTGATCTGTGGGCCCAACGGAAGAGGATCTTTTCACTTCCCATTTGAATTATCAGGTGGACAAATTTTACGGTTGGAGAATGGATACAGAGGCATTAGCGATGGACGCGTTTCTTCAAATCTGGAGTCAAGGGAGGAGTTATGGGTTTCCTACATTTGCATTAATTCAGAGGACTATTCTGCAGATCAGGAGACAGTTGGCAATGGTGGTTTTGATCACACCGTTATGGCCGAGTCAGCCTTAGTTTCCAGCACTTCTGCAGTTGTCATTGGATTACCCTTGTGTAATTCAGACTTTATCTCAACTTATGATGGATCTGGCAGGTTTGCCGCACGAATTGATTAAGGATGGGAGTCTTCACTTGGTGGCTTGGTTGGTGTCAGTGGTGTTACAATAATCCCTGGATTTTTCAGAGTCAGCTCAGTTTCCTCTGGCAGAATCATGGTCACTAGGTACCAGAACCATGTATAAATCTGCATGGTCACTGTGGAATAATTGCAAACAAAGAACAGACAGCAAACCTGCACTCCTCCAGTCTAATTGTAAATAGTGTGCCCTGTATTAGGCATATATTATAATACTGTGAATAAATTTGAGGCATTAGTGCCTACATTTTTGGCCAAAAATGAGGTTTAAGCATACCAACCGTGAACACACATTGGGTGATCTCTGAATTCAGCTGAGTCCCTCCCCATGCCCCCTGCGGGTTTACTCGAGCCTGATATTGATTGAGCTAACTAACAGGCTTGCTGCTTGGACCACGTGTCTAGCTCGAATGCTGACACGGCCATATTGGTCCCTGGACTAAAGATCATCTGTTGGCAGTGAGAATATCAGATGGATTAAGGACATCTTTCCTGTACCTTTGGAAAGAAATACAGATTGACTCATCTTCAGGAATCGCAAGTACGCAGTGGCTAATAGTGGGTAGGGACCCTGATATGCATCTCCCCAAGATGGGGAAAATGTGAGTGCATTTATTGTACGTTTTTATCATTATGGTGTTTAATAAAATACTACACTGAGATACATACTTCTACTTGTCTGCCTTGTGCACTATTCTCCCCTCTTGTCTACTAGTTTTCCTGGCTGGTGATTAGCAGAATCACTTTTGGAACAGCAGCGCAGGCAGCAGGAGTGGGTGTCCATTGATAGTGACTTAGACATTATCGTTACCATCATCATTCATTCCATCCATGCTATCTCCATCTATTACTAATGATCTATTCACTCCATAGACTTATTTTATTTTTGCTTTTATAATATTTGTGGTTTATTTATTTTTGTTCTGCACTAGAGAAAATTGCATCTGTGTCCCAACGTATCATATGCTTCATATTCATACGCTGCCCTATTTTCTTACATCCTCCCTTTTTCGCCTCTTCCCCATTCCTAGGCTTTTTTGTTTTACACCTCCAACTTCACTTTCATTGTTTGCTTTTGTCCCTCCCACCTTTGACGCTGACACACAACTTTCATTCACACTGCACTGAGAGGGAAGATTGAGGAATATGCCTACTAAACATGACAATTCCTCTACAATGTATTTGGTTTGCCAGTGTCATTGGGTCCAAAGCAGGAGCTGACTTGAGAAGTGTGTCTACACACTGCGGCACACACATTATAACAGAGCTGCTTAGCCCTTTCAATGGCTAAGCAATATGCAATGCCTTGCTTTTGCAAAGCATTGCCTGCCCTTCTGCCACTGAAAGGGTTAAAGCAACCACTACCATATATTCCTCATTCTTTCCCATCTCCCCTTTGTCCCCTACCACCCTTCCCATCTGATATTTTGTGTTTCTCCCCCACCACCCTCCCCAGCCAACATCATGCTTTCACCTTCTTACCCCCTATGTTTTATAAACGCCCCCCTATGTGGATATTAAGAGATCCCAATGGACTTTGTCAATTCACAGCTCCCCATGACCCCATACCACTGCAGCTACCATTTGTGTGTTCCTTGGTAACAGTAAGCGAAGTCTGTTGGAATTTGGTCCTATGATGTGAACATTTATTTTCTAAAGCACACAGTATTACATGCCAAAATTTGCCCAGCCTCCACTCACACTGACTGCGAGTGAGGCAGGTGCTGGCTTTTGAGGTATGGGGAAGACAAGAGGAAGGAGCCATTCAATGCAAGTGTGGCTGGGATGGTGACAACAGCTAATGGATGGGAGAAAGAATGGAGAACACACGGGTGGGTAGGATTTAGAGTGACAATGAATAGGTGCAAGCAAGGGTGTGGATGGGTGGGTTGGAGGGTGAGAAATTATGGCTGCAAGAGTGGGTAGAAAGATAACAACACACATTGGATGGGTAGGTAGGAGTGTGACAATGGATGAGTACAACAGTGGATGGACGGCTGAGAATGGATGGGTAGGTAGGAGCATGAAAATGCATATTGGTGGGGAATTAATTTGCTTCACAAACAGAGAGAGGGCGATTACTAGGCCTAGGGATGTGTGCATCTCCTTGCAAAGGATGACTTCATAAATGCACTATAGTGTACTAGCAGTTTGGGACAACATTACCTGTCTGCTTGTTTGTTTATTTTGTAACCAATGCTTAACCCTTTCAGTGGCACAAGTGGATGTAATGCATTGCAAAGCATTGTGTACCCCTCTGGCATTCAAACGGTTAATGTGAGGCTGACTGACATAGGACTATATATACAATGTATATTGATCTAAACACTGTACACACACACACACACACACACACACGAGTATATATAATGTATATTAATTTACATACTGTGTACATTAATACACATTATATACACACTCCTGTATCACTGAGCCTCACATTAACCCTTTGAGTGCCACAGGGGTACACAATGGATTGCAATGTGTTCTGTACCTCTCTGCCACTCAAAGGCTTAAGCATTGCTTAAAAAACAGATGGGCAATGCAGTCCCACGCTGCTAACTTCAAATGTTTGGACATATGTTTCTCCATCCCTTTCCTATGTATAGTCCTCTCTCAACATCCCATCTTCATTTCACATTTTAAGAAGGTGTCACATATACTTGGGGGTTTTGTAGGCCTCCTAATGCTGTGTCTGTTGTAGTCAAAATGCATTAGGGACAGTTAGCAATAAATAATACATTCCAATAATAACCTTTTTATTAGTGGACTGAGTGTAAAAGTAGGGGTTAAAAAAAAGAAAAATCACACGTGCCTAAACACTAGTGTTGTGAATGTTGTATAAGGAACTAGTAAAGTCAATGTGATACCTTTATAGATTTCAATATATAATATATGGATTGCAATATATGATATAGTTTTCAGTATATGATATCAATTTCAGTATATAACATGTATTTCAGTATATGATATATGTATTTCAGTATATGACATTTGGATTTCACTATATAACATATGAATTTCAGTATGTAGCATATGCATTTCAGTATGTGATATATGGATTTCATTATATACTATATACTTTTCACTATGTAATATATGTATTTAATTATATGACAATAATTTCAGCATCTGCTATCAATTTCAGTATATAATGTATCAATTTCAGTATATTACATATGTATTTCAGTATATGATATGAATTTCAGTATATAGTATATGTATTTCATTATATTACATATGGATTTCACTATAAAGTATATGTATTGCAGTATATGATATATGCATTTCATTATATGATACACACTTCTCACTCTATAAGATAATGGGTTCAGTCATTAGAGCAATGTATAAGCAAAGCTGAATTATGTCCCTAACGGCCCCTCATAGGAAGATGAAACTTTCTCATTTTAAAGCTGTACATTTAAGTTTTTTATTATATTGAAATATAGAGCTATGTGTGATAACTGTTTTGATAAAATTTTTGAGCATTTTATTTTATTTTTTTAAATAATAATGATCCTGTTAATCTCTTCAGTACAATCAATATACAATCCAACTACTGATTTTGGCTAAATGTATAAAATTTATATCAATGATGAAAATCACGTTACCATTGATCAAAATTATCAAGTTCAAATAATTTTGTTTTTATGAAAAAACAGTATATTTTCTCCTGTCAGTTAATTGGTTATTGCCTCCCTCCTCCAGCAATGTCCTGTGAGGACCTTTCATCTTAGGCAACAGTAATACAACAAGGTCCTCGCAGGGCAATACAGTGCATCCAATGCAAGGAAGCTTTTACCAGACAAAATTACAATTATTTGCAAGAAAAATCAGAATTGAAAGAATATTTTGGCTCCTACGATCTTACGTAGACATAGGAACATAATGGGAACTACTAAGAGCAATTTATTTAATTTACCACCAGTATCAGGTTGGTATAGATGTGTCAAATGTACGACCTACTCTACTTTCCCAAAAAAACAAAAAAATGTATTGAATCTAAAATAAAGATATGTTAGGCAGTTTGTTAATTGTAACAGCATTGATGTCATATGTGTTGAAATGTCCTTGAGAATTGCATTATAGAGGAAGTAAGAGAGCCTTTAAAAGAAGGCTCAACTAGCATAAAAGAAACATCAGAAACAAAGTTATGAACCACTCAGTTTCCAGGGATTTTTCTGACTTTTACGATAACAATGAAAAAGTTTTAAGGGATATGTCATTGAGAAATTAACACCTAATCTGTATAGAGAGAATTTTGAGAAAATGTCAAATAGGAGAGAGACCTATTGAATGTTCACAATAGGAACTTTAATTCCTGGAGGTCTAAATGAGGATTATTTGAATGTAATGTAGTTGATGTATATACCTTTAAGACTGTTAACTTGTGATAATGCTTCAAGAAAATATCTTGGAGGCTTTTATAACATTGACATTCAGTGGTTTGGCTCAATCGGGATACCTTACTTCCAGTTTGTCAAATGAGTAGAAGGTGTCTATGTTTAAATAGCTGTTACTTTTGCTTTCACATTGTATCCTTTATTCTGCTTGCTAAATCACGACTATAGTGTGAAAAGTGTTGCATTGTTTACATCTTCCCGGGCTGGGGGTTACATTATGCATTTTGAAAATATTTACCTATATAAGATATATATATATATATATATATATATATATATATGTGTATGTGTGTGTGTAAAATAATAAACAAAATTAATATCTTGTAATACCTTTTTTATTGGACTAACAGAATTTTGGATTGACAAGCTTTCGGGATAAACTCCCTTTCTCAAGTCTGAAGCATTTGTGAGCACAAGGACACAGAATTCACAGTTTAAACAGTTATAACAATTAAAACAGTTAATACATTGAATTCAAAGTTGTGTTGTTTGCTGGGGCTAACCCCCTGAGGGACAACACCAATCTCAAAGGGTCAGCACAGCGGGACTGCATATATTAAGAATGCTACTGTGAATGCTACCACTGTGTTGACCCTTTGGGTGCCGGAGGGGTACGCGGCACATTGCAAAGAGATGCGTTGAGTGCCCCTCTGGCACTCAGGGGGTTAGCCCCAGCAAACAACACAACTTTGAATTCAATGTATTAACTGTTTTAACTGTTATAACTGTTTAAACTGTGAGTTCTGTGTCCTTGTGCTCACAAATGCTTCAGACTTGAGAAAGGGAGTTTATCCTGAAATCTTGTCAATCCAAAATTCCGTTAGTCCAATAAAAAAGGTATTACAAGATATTAATTTTGTTTGTTATTTTACATCTACATCACTGGACTAATACGGCTACAACCTTAACTCTCTCTCTCTCTCTCTCTCTCTCTCTCTCTCTCTCTCTCTCTCTATATATATATATATATATATATATATATATATATATATATATATATATATATATATATATATATATATATAAATTCCAGTCCAGGTTTTGGTAAACACATCCAAAGAGAAAAACACATTTAAAATTGCTGGAGTGCAAGCAATGTTGACCAAAATAACTAAAAACAAATACACAAAATATTGGTGCACATTAAATTTTTCATCACCCTTAACCCGTTACTCCGTTGCATTGTGCCTGCATATCACTATTATATTAAAGGTGAGGATTTGGTCAAATCATTTGGCCATAGAATGCTAAGCTTGCCACTAACGACAAGGTACCTAACCTTAATATGCTTTGTCTTATGAGCTGAAACTCTCCTGCTGTAGGCATTTACTAACTTTAATTTACTTTATCCTGAGAGCTGAGTCTTTGTCAGTTTTACTCATTAATGGAGAGAGAATCTCTGACAGACATTATATAGTGTCCTAAAGACAATGAGCATTACACCTGGGGGTGGGAAGGGTGCTTAAACCAAACTTAAACTTACAAAAATACAATTCTAGTCCAGGTTTTGGTAAGCACACCCAAAGAGAAAAAACACATTTAAAATTGCTGTAGTGCAGCAATATAAATATATGTGTGTGTGTACTGCTGTACTGTCTATATAACAAAAGTCTGCACTCATGGATAATGTATGAAAATACGAAATGTATTCAAAATCTACACAGAAATATGTGCAAAAAATGTAGTCAAATAGCACTAACGGGACCAAATTTAAAGGCAGATGATAGTCAAAAAAATCATCGTCAGGTGTTTTGGAAGTGCAGTAAGCTATTTAAAGGTCAGCTAACAGCAGTTCTCATATCATTATGGCTGATAATCTTACATGCATTGAGACCTAAGAAACAAGGCTCCCCAAACCCATTTAAAGGAGTGCAGTACTGCTAACAACAGAAAAAAACTAAACACTTAGCGGGCAAAAGTTAAGACCCAGTTTTGTTACCCTTAAAACACATAACAGCAATAAAACACCGTTGCATAAAATAAAACAGAAAAACAGCAGTCCACACAAGTATGCCAATGGCAAAATGAACACTTGTAATGACAAAATAACACACAAACCATGCCCATGCTCCATAAATAATTGTCAGACACAACACAACAACCTAGCAACACCACAGGCCTTCAAAAAGCAGACCAACACAAGACATCAAAATATAGCACAGAACAATGGGGGTTAACACTATGGATGGGAGAAAATGTTCGATTCAAAGTGAAACTGGCAGAAAATAGCATTTTCCACTTGGCAAATAATTTCCAGTGAAAAGGTTCGTTTTTTCGCCTAGCTCATTGCATTGAAATAAATGGGTAGAAAAGTTTTTCTCCACTTTTCTACAGCCATATGAAAGGGTATCAGGCTCTCACAGCGTGCCATTCTGCGTTTGTGAGAGAAGAGAGCAGCATGTTTTTGAGGTAGAAAAGATAGGCAAATAAAGGGGAATTGAAGCTTAGTTTAGGGAGTAATTTAAGTATGACACTTGTTCTCTGTATTAGGGGAGACTGGGGGCACAATGGGAGAGAAGAAGGGTGGAAGGAGGTTGACCCAAAATACCCCAAAATTTGTTGTGACTGACTGGCAAGACACAGACAGCTGGGGTCCAAATTGCTTGCTGATTTTACTTTTATTGTCTCTGTTCTGGAGAAGTCTGGTGAAAAGAAGTTGTTGATTTTGTTTTTTAGTTATATATATATATATATATATATATATATATATATATATTTTTTTTTTTTTTTTTTTTTGGACTAATTGTGATAAGACAGAGTGGACAGCTTAACCCTTTGAGTGCCAGAGGGGTACGGAACTCATTGCAAAGCAATGTGTTCCGTATCCCTCTGGCAGTCAAAGGGTTAAAAAAATAAATAAAATAAAAATTAAAAATAATAAATAATTAAACAAATATATTAGACAGCTGACTGGGACCTCTGTGACTGAGGCAGACTAGATAGACAGCACACAACATTGAGAATTTTGTTGAGGGCCAAGGCAAGACATCACGCCCCATCAGTTATGTACTGTAGAGAGTAAAAATACACACAGTAGTTGTGTAATGTCTAGCAAATGCACAAGCGGAAGGGGGAAATGTGGAGCAGTGCAGGGACGTGGGAGAAAAGTAGAAGTACAAAAACTGACTGCATCAATGGCTGCTGCAGTATGTGAAATAAATGATGATGATCCTTCTCCTCCCGGGGTGGATGCAGTTTGTCAAGGTCCCACCAATTACACCATGCCAGTCCCCCGTCACCACTACCATTCACATTTGCCACATTGCCTGTAAGCGTCGGCCATCGTACCGGCTGGATCCCAGGTGATGGTTTGGATGCCCTCAGTGTAACGAGAGGGAAGATCCCACAGCTGCCACCAGTGTAACAGGAACCCAAGTCCGCGGATGGACCTAGGCCGTCGTGCCGGGTTTCTCCCTGCTGAGGTTGGCTATGAAGGGGTATGTCACGGTTTGTTAAGACTCTCAGACGTAAGGTTAGGTAAAAACACAACTTTATTGAAAACTTAAAGATAATCCCTCAGGGGTTTTTTTTAAACATACAAACAATACATAGAATAGGCAGATGATAATGACAAAAGCAATACAGGTTCTACCGGCCTTGCCAAAATACCGGGTAAGGCAAACTGGGCGAGTATGGAACAGGTGGCTCTACCGGCCCTGCCAATATACGGGGCAGGGCAGCCTAACGGGATACCAGAGTAGTAGGCTCTACCGGCCTTGCCAATACCGGGTAAGGCAACCATAAGATGGAATAGTAAATGGTTCTACCGGCCTTACCAATATACCGGGCAAGGCAGCCCAAAGGGAAGGTGACCACCACAATGACCTAGTGACTGTCAGATGGCAACGACAGTATAGGAGAAACGTTAGAGGCTAACAGGTCAAGTGGTTTCACAGTACTCTGAAACCTAGTACCCGTGTACTGTAGGAATCTTAGCTGTCTAGGACTGGACAGCGCACTCTGGACCCTCGGGTACATGAGTGTAAAGACAGGGAGTAAACCAGAGCCCTTACGTTGGGAAACATCAAGCAAGATCTTGAGTAAACCCACAAGTCATGGAGCGAACCAACGCCCGCGCGTTGGTAACCGACAAACAGAGAAATATCGCCACAAGGCAGTGGAGCAAACCAGCGTCCGCACGCTGGAACCAACAGGCTGTAAAGTGAGCCGCAAGGCTAGTGGAGCAAACCAGCGTCCGCACGCTGGAACCAACAGGCAGTAAGGTGTAGCTGCAAGGCCAGTGGAGCGAACCAGCGTCCGCACGCTGTGAACCAACAATGTAGTATACAGGCCACAAGATCAAGGAGCAAACCAGCACCTGCACGCTGGGACCAACAGGAGTAAGAGTAGCCGCAAGGCTTAACGGAGCAAACCATCGTCTGCACGCTGGGACCAACAAGTGTAAGTGTAGCCGCAAGGCTAGTGGAGCGAACCAGCATCTGCACGCTGGGAACCAGCAGGTCTTAAGTGTAGCCGCAAGGCTAGTGGAGCAAACCAGTGTCCGCACGCTGGGAACCAACAGGTGGAATGTCGCCAAAGCGAGCGAGGAACAATGTCGCCACCGATGCAGGAACTGGAAGCAGGAAACAACAGGAACCAGCAGAGAAGATCAACCAGAACGAAGACTGGAAGCAAGAACATCAGCTACTGACGAATACAACTGGAACCGGACTGGAACTGACAAAGCAGGCAGGAACTCAGGAACAGGTCGACTCAGAAACTCAGGAACACAGCAACAGGCCCAAACAGCTACTGAAGCAAGGTGAAAATGGATGCTGTCAGAGACTCCACGAAAGGGCAACCAGAGGGTGCCCAGACTGAGTTTAAAAAGGCAATGTGAGGCGGGCTGAAGGCAGACAGCCAATGAGAGCCCCCTACAGGTGATAGACACTGGATAGCAGCAATCACGGGCACCATGATAGTACCCCCCTTTCAAAGACCCCCTCTCCTAGAATAGGGTCTGGGTTTCTGAGGGTATTTAGCATGAAAAATCTGCAATAACTTGGGTGCATGAAGGTCCTTACTATCCACCCAAGATCGATCTTCAGGACCATAACCTTTCCAATGCACCAAATACTGTACCCTTCCTCTAAGCCTTCGGGAGTCAGTGATACTCTGTACCTCGTATTCCTCCTGACCCTCGACCTCAACAGGCCCTGGCACCATAGGTGTATTAGTGTAACGGTTGCATACGAGAGGCTTAAGGAGAGACACATGGAAAACATTATGAATACGCATGGATGCAGGTATGTCCAAAGTATAGGAAACAGGATTAATTGTGCGGATAATTCTGTAAGGACCAATAAACCAAGGTGCCAACTTGTTAGATGGGACTTGGAGTTTAAGATTCTTGGCTGAGAGCCATACTCTGTCCCCAACCTGGAAGGAAACCGCTTGAAGCCTTCTGCGATTAGCATAGCGCTGATGGAGCTGAAATGACTGACCAAGTGCCCTCTGAACTTGTGCCCGTGTGGAACGGAGTTGCTCGATATGCTCATCCAGAGCTGGAATCTGTTGTGTCTGAAAGGAATCCGGGAGCAAACAGGGTTGGAAGCCATAATTGATCAAAAACGGAGAGCTCCCGGATGAGGAGTTGACTGCACAGTTCCTGGCAAACTCTGCCCAAGGCAACAAGTCGGCCCAATTGTCATGATGGTGAGTAACGAAACAGCGTAGGAACTGTTCCAAACCTATATTGGCACGTTCAGAGGCCCCGTTAGTCTGGGGGTGATAAGCGGAAGAGAAGGATAGCTGTATGTCCATCTGTTCGCAAAATGCTCTCCAGAACCTGGACACAAACTGGCTCCCCCTGTCGGATACCAGTACCCTGGGTACTCCATGCAACCGAAACACCTCTTTAGCAAACACCATTGCCAATTCTTTAGCCGAGGGAAGGCCACGGAGGGGCACGAAATGAGCCATTTTAGAAAACCTGTCCACCACCATAAATATGAAGGAATACCCTCTAGACATCGGCAATTCTCCCATAAAATCAATGGAAACATGAGACCAGGGGCGTTCACCATTAGGTACCGGTTGAAGCAAGCCCACCGGGAGATGTCTAGGGGTTTTAACACGGGCACAGGTGGCACAGGCATTAGTAATATCGTCACAATCTGATCTTATAGAAGGCCACCAAAATAACTGAGAGAGGGACCATAACAATTGGTCTCTGCCAATATGTCCCGCAGCCTTAGAGGAATGGTAAGTTTCAAGTAATCGAGTACGGAATGGTTCAGCGACAAAACATTTGCCCACCGGTGTTTAATGGGGAGCGGAGGCCTGGGAGGCCAGGATTTCTTCCCCTAATGGTGAAGTGATACTGGTTCGTATGGTAGCCAATATTCGATCAGGTTGAATGATAGGTGCTGGTGCTTCTTCTCTGTCAATTTCAGCCTCAAATTGTCTTGACAGCGCGAAAAGTTAGGTAAAAACACAACTTTATTGAGAAAATTTAAAATAATCCCATAGGATTGCATACATTTACATACAATACATAAATAGTAAGTGGAATGGTAATATGAAATCAGACTGTACCGGTCCTGCCAATATACCGGGCAGGGCAGTCTGAGCATGCAATGTAAAGGTGGCTCTACTGGCCCTGTCAATATACCGGGCAAGGCAGCCAAACAATAATCAGGATGGTACAGGCTCTACCGGCCCTGCCAATATACCGGGCAAGGCAGCCAAACAATAGTCAAGAAGGTACAGGCTCTACCGGCCCTGACAATATACCGGGCAAGGCAGCCTAACGGAAACCAGCAAACCAGACTCTACCGGCCCTGCCAATATACCGGGCAAGGCAGCCTGAAGGAACACAGACAGGCTAGGTTCTACTGGCCCTGCCAATACCGGGTAAGGCAACCATAAAATGGAAGGTAATAGGTTCTACCGGCCTTACCAATATACCGGGCAGGGCAACCTAATAGAAGAGGTGTCAACCCAAGTGGCCTCAATACTGTCAGGAAGAGATGACAGTTGAAGATGTAATAATATGCGTAGCCCAATCCTACTGAATATATGAGACCTTATGACAGGTTGTAGATGGAATAATGGCAGTAAAGACTGGAGAGCACACAAGTGCCAACAATAACTGAGTAGTGAACTATGAGGGCCAGGAGCGAACCAGCGTCCGCACGCTGGGAGCCAACAGAGTAGTATAATCTAGCCGCAAGGCTTTGGAACGAACCAGCATCCGCACGCTGGGAACCAACAGGGTTTGTATAATGTAGCTGCAAGGCTTTGGAGCGAACCAGCGTCCGCACGCTGGGAACCAACAGAGTTTAGTATAATGTAGCCGCAAGGCTTTGAAGCGAACCAGCGTCCGCACGCTGGAGACCAACAGTGTTTATGTATACTATAGCCGCAAGGCTTTGGAGCGAACCAGCCTCGCACGCTGGGAACCAACAGAGTTTAGTATAATGTAGCTGCAAGGCTTTGGAGCGAACCAGCGTCCGCACACTTGGAACCAACAGAGTTTAATATAATGTAGCCGTAAGGCAAGAAGTGAACCAGCGAGTTTAGTATAATGTAGCCGCAAGGCTTTGGAGCGAACCAGCGTCCGCACGCTGGGAACCAACAGGGTTTTGTATAATGTAGCCGCAAGGCTTTGGAGCAAACCAGCGTCCGCACGCTGGGAACCAACAGACACTCAAGAATGGTATCGTGAGACAATGGAGCCAACCAGCGCCCGCGCGCTGGAACCAACTGGCTGGAATGTCGCCAAACTACCGGTGAACAATGTCGCCACCGCTGTAGGAATCAGGCTCATGAAGAAACAGGAACCAGCAACGATGTCCGACCGGATCAGGAACGGTAACGGAGATCAGCAGCAGGAAGCAGCACTACAGGAAACTCAACCGGAACAGGACTGGAACCAACACAGCAAACAGCGGTACTGGAACAGCACAAACTCAGGAACTCAGGAACGCAGGTACTCAGGAACAGCAGAATGGCCAATAGTGTCTTTAGCATGGTGGAAATGAAAATACTCAGAGACACCACGAAAGGGCAACTGAAAGGTGCCCAGGCTAGGCTTAAATAGGCAATATGAGGTGGGCCAAAGGCAAGCAGCCAATGGGAGCCCCCTATAGGTGACAGACATAGCAAAGCAGCAATCACGGGCACCGTGATAGTACCCCCCCACTCAAAGACCCCCTCTCCTAGAATAGGGTCTGGGTTTCTGAGGGTATTTGGAATTAAAAATCTGCTGTAATTTAGGTGCATGCAGGTCCTTACTATCCACCCAGGAACGATCTTCAGGACCATAACCTTTCCAATGCACCAAATACTGTACCCTTCCTCTAAGCCTGCGGGAATCAATCTTACTCTGTACTTCATACTCCTCCTGACCTTCAACCTCGATGGGCCCTGGCACCACAGGGTTAGTAGTATAACGGTTGCATGCAAGAGGTTTCAAAAGAGATACATGAAACACATTATGAATGCGCATGGATGCAGATATGTCCAAAGCGTAGGAAACTGGATTAATCTTGTGAATAATTCTATAAGGACCAATGAACCTGGGAGCCAGCTTATTAGAAGGAACTTGAAGCTTCAGGTTCCTAGAGGAAAGCCACACTCTGTCCCCAATCTGGAAGGAGAGCGCTGGAAGCCTTCTGCGATTGGCATGGCGCTGATGGCGCTGAAATGATTGACCAAGTGCCCTCTGAACTTGTGCCCATGTGGAACGGAGTTGCTCGATATGCTCATCCAGAGCTGGAATCTGCTGCGTCTGAAAGGAATCCGGGAGCAAACAGGGCTGAAACCCGTAATTAATCAGAAACGGAGAGCTCCTGGATGAAGAATTGACCCCACAGTTCCTGGCGAACTCTGCCCAAGGCAACAAGTCGGCCCAATTGTCATGATGGTCAGTAATGAAACAGCGCAGGAACTGTTCCAAACCTTGGTAAGCACGTTCAGCGGCTCCATTAGTCTGGGGATGGTAGGCAGAAGAAAAGGACAACTGTATGCCCATTTGTTCGCAAAATGCCCTCCAGAACCTAGACACAAACTGGCTCCCCCTGTCGGACACCAGCACTCTGGGAACTCCATGCAACCAAAATACCTCCTTGGCAAACACCATTGCCAATTCTTTAGCCGAGGGAAGGCCACGGAGGGGCACAAAATGAGCCATTTTAGGAAACCTGTCCACCACCATCAGTATAAAGGAATACCCTCTAGACATAGGCAATTCTCCCATAAAATCAATAGAAACTTGAGACCAAGGACGTTCACCATTAGGCACCGGCTGAAGCAAGCCTAAAGGGAGGTGTCTAGGAGTTTTAGCTTGGGCGCAGGTGCTACAGGCATTACTAAAATCGGCACAATCAGTTCTCATAGAAGGCCACCAAAATATCTGAGAAAGAGACCATAACAGCTGGTCTCTGCCAATGTGTCCCGCGGCCTTAGAGGAATGGTAAGTTTCAAGTAGTCAAATACGAAATGGCTCAGCAACACTTGCCAACCGGAGTTTCCTGGGGAGCTGTGGCCTGGGAGGCCAAAATCTCTTCCCCTAGTGGTGAAGTAATACTAGTATGTATAGTAGCCAATATTCGATTGGGTTGAATGATAGGTACTGGTGCCTCCTCTCTGTCACTCTTGGTCTCAAATTGTCTTGACAATGCATCGGCCCTAACATTCTTAGATCCCGGCAAGTAGGATACAATGAAATTGAATCGGGACAGGAATAATGCCCATCTGGCCTGGCGAGGGGACAATCTCTTGGTCTCAGAGAGGTAAGGCAGATTTTTATGATCAGTCAGAATCAAAACAGGATTTTTTGTGCCTTCAAGTAAGTGACGCCATTCCTTAAGAGTGAGGATAATGGCTAATAATTCTCTGTCCCCTATTTCATAATGGGTTTGAGCACTGGTCAGTTTTTTGGAAAAAAACCCACAAGGTCTAAGTGTTCCACCCTTAATGGGACGTTGAGAAAGCACTGCCCCAACCCCAATGTCCGAGGCATCAACCTCCAAGGTGAACGGGAGTAATGGGTTGGGGTGGGATAACACAGGAGCATTGGCGAAAGCCCCTTTCAGCTTCTCAAAGGCCTCCTCTGCAACTGCTGGCCAAAGGGATGGATTAGCGCCCTTATGTGTAAGGTCAGACAATGGTTTAACGATGGAAGAGAAATTCTTAATAAACTTCCTATAATAGACTCTTGGGTAGAGGCCATTTTAAAACCGCACATAACTTTTCTTTATCCATGGCAATGCCTTCTTTGCCAATAATGAAACCCAAGAATGGCACACTGGTTCTGTGAAACTCGCATTTCTCTAATTTACAGTAGAATTTGTGTTTACGTTACCGTAGTAATACCTCAGACACATCTTTAATGTGTTGTGACAAGTCTTTAGAATGAATAAGTATATCGTCAAGGTAAACCACGACACATGACTGTAGCAAATCTCTGAGAATATCATTGATCAACTCCTGAAATACTGCTGGTGCATTACACAGACCAAAAGGCATGACTAGATATTCATAATGCCCAAATCTTGTGTTAAAGGCAGTTTTCCACTCATCACCGGCTCTGATACGGATCAAATTGTATGCAGCCCGTAGGTCCAATTTGGTGAAAATCGAGGAGCCCTTGAGTCTGTCAAAAAGCTCAGTGATAAGTGGTATCGGATAAGCATTCTTAGCCATAAGTTTATTTAACCCACGATAGTCAATGCATGGCCTCAGTTCTCCATTTTTCTTCTTTGCAAAAAAGAACCCGGCCCCGGCCGGAGAGGTAGATTTCCTTATGATTCCTCTAGCAAGGGCATCGGAAATATATTCTTCCATAGCTTGGTTCTCCTCTCAAGACAATGGATAAGTGCGACCCCTAGGAGGCATCACTCCAGCAGGTAGTTCAATGCTACAATCATATGGTCTGTGCTGAGGTAAAGTACCAGCCTCTCCCTTACTGAAAACATCACCAAACTGCTGGTATTCACCTGGTAGTGAAGGGGAGGTGCACAAGACCTTAACTGGGTGGGTAACGCACTGTTCCATACAATATTGAGACCAAGAGGAAATTTTGCACTTTTGCCAATCAAACTGCAGATTATGCAATTGTAACCAAGGAAATCCCAATATTACGGCATGGTGAGGAGAGTTAATAAGTTGGAACTGCTGCTCTTCTTTATGGAGAGCCCCAATAGTCATGGATAATGGCATAGTTTCGAAGGTTACCTGAGCAGGTTCCAAAGGTCTGCCATCAATTGCTTCAATGGCAAGCGGGGTTTCTCTTTCAATGCGTGGGATCCCATGCAATTCAGCAAAGGTATTATCCATAAAATACCCGGCTGCACCAGAATCAACCAGGGCCAGAACCTCCACAGAGCGTTCTGCCCAAGACAATACCACCTGTAAGGTGGGTTTTAGTGTGCCCAACACTGGGGACGATTGGACACCACCTAGGGCCTGTCCCCCAAGGTACCCTATGTGTGTTCGTTTCCCAGACGTACTGGACAGGATCTTAGCAAATGCCCATTCTTACCGCAATATAGACACAACCCTTGTTTCCTGCAGTATAATATCTCCTCCTTGGTTAACCTGGTGAAACCTACTTGCATCGGTTCACCTGGTTCTCGCAAAGTTTCACTAGGCTTAACTGCCATGGGAGGGATGGGTAGACAAAATGTACTGTTAGCCGCAGCATTTTTAGACCGTATCCTACGATCTCTAGCAGATAGTCTCTCACGTATCCTGGAGTCAATTAGTATGACATACTCAATATAGTCATCTAAATCAGTAGGCAATTCTTTTGCTGCAATCTCATCTTTAATCTGATCACTCGGGTCCTGAGCAAAGGCTGCCAACAATGCCTCATTATTCCACCCTACCTCTGCTGCCAAGGTGCGAAATTCAATGGCATAGTCGCCCACCGTACGCCTGCCCTGTTGTATTTCCATAAGGCATTTCACAGCAGAGGTGGTTCTACCAGGCGGCTCAAACACTCTCCAAAATGATTGCACAAATTCTCTGAAACTCTTAGTGCAAGGTTTAGCATTCTCCCATAATGGGTTGGCCCAAGCCAATGCTCTGCCAGTTAGTAAGGATATCATGAACCCAATCTTGCTACGATCATTAGGAAACACATGTGCCATCAATTCCATAAATATTTCAAGTTGGTTAATGAACCCTCCACAGAGATTAGGGTCACCATCATAACAGAGTGGCAAGGGTGCAGAAGCAGTTAACCCTTTGACTGCAACCCCTGAGGGCATCATATAATTCTCTGGCGTCTGACATGGCATGGTAACCGGGCTAGACCCAGACTTATAAGGTATATTTTATATTGTCATTTGCCTATTTAAGTGAAGAAATCCAACCTGAGTGGTTCTCTGTTTAACCCTTTGGATACCTTCATATAAATAGCCCGACAGCACAGTACGTTCAAGAATAGTTTGGATTGCAACCGCCAACTGATCCAAATGTTGCTCATGCATATCCATCCTCCAGTGGATACTCTGTGTATTACCATCACTCTTATTGTCTGAGGTCATGGCCCTTTCATACTGTCACGGTTTGTTACGACTCTCAGACGAAAAGTTAGGTAAAAACACAACTTTATTGAGAAAATTTGAAATAATCCCATAGGATTGCATACATGTACATACAATACATAAATAGTAAGTGGAATGGTAATATGAAATCAGACTGTACCGGTCCTGCCAATATACCGGGCAGGGCAGCCTGAGCATGCAATGTAAAGGTGGCTCTACCGGCCCTGCCAATATACCGGGCAAGGCAGCCAAACAATAATCAGGATGGTACAGGCTCTACCGGCCCTGCCAATATACCGGGCAAGGCAGCCAAACAATAGTCAAGAAGGTACAGGCTCTACCGGCTCTGCCAATATACCGGGCAAGGCAGCCGAATGGAAACCAGCAAACCAGACTCTACCGGCCCTGCCAATACACCGGGCAAGGCAGCCTGAAGGAACACAGACAGGCTAGATTCTACTGGCCCTGCCAATACCGGGTAAGGCAACCATAAAATGGAAGGTGATAGGTTCTACTGGCCTTACCAATATACCGGGCAGGGCAACCTAATAGAAGAGGTGTCAACCCAAGTGGCCCCAATACTGTCAGGAAGAGATGACAGCTGAAGATGTAATAATATGCGTAGCCCAATACTACTGACCCTATGACAGGGTGTAGATGGAATAACGGCAGTAAAGTCTGGAGAGCACACAAATGCCAACAATAACTGAGTTGTGAGCTACGAGGGCCAGGAGCAAACCAGCGTCCGCACGCTGGGAGCCAACAGAGTAGTATAATCTAGCCGCAAGTCTTTGAAGCAAACCAGCGTCTGCACGCTGGAGACCAACAGTGTTTATGTATACTATAGCTGCAAGGCTTTGGAGCGAACCAGCGTCCGCACGCTGGGAACCAACAGAGTTTAGTATAATGTAGCCGCAAGGCTTTGGAGCAAACCAGCGTCCGCACGCTGGGAACCAACAGGGTTTTGTATAATGTAGCCACAAGGCTATGGAGCAAACCAGCGTCCGCACGCTGGGAACCAACAGTGTTATGTATACTATAGCTGCAAGGCTTTGGAGCGAACCAGTGTCCGCACGCTAGGAACCAACAGAGTTTAATATAATGTAGCCACAAGGCTAGAAGTGAACCAGCGTCCGCACGCTGGGAACCAACAGTGTTTATGTATACTATAGCCGCAAGGCTTTGGAGCAAACCAGCGTCTGCACGCTGAGAACCAACAGAGTTTAGTATAATGTAGCTGCAAGGCTTTGGAGCGAACCAGCATCCGCACGCTGGGAACCAACAGTGTTTTGTATAATGTAGCCGCAAGGCTTTGGAGCAAACCAGCGTCCGCACGCTGGGAACCAACAGACACTCAAGAATAGTATCGTGAGACAATGGAGCCAACCAGCGCCCGCGCGCTGGAACCAACTGGCTGAAATGTCGCCAAGCTACCGATGAACAATGTCGCCACCGCTGTAGGAATCAGGCTCATGAAGAAACAGGAACCAGCAACGACGTCCGACTGGATCAGGAACGGTAACGAAGATCAGCAGCAGGAAGCAGCACTACAGGAAACTCAACCGGAGCAGGACTGGAACCAACACAGCAAACAGCGGTACTGGAACAGCACAAACTCAGGAACGCAGGTACTCAGGAACAGCAGAATGGCCAAGAGTGTCTGTAGCATGGTGGAAATGAAAATACTCAGAGACACCACGAAAGGGCAACTGAAAGGTGCCCAGGCTAGGTTTAAATAGGCAATATGAGGCAGGCCAAAGGCAAGCAGCCAATGGGAGCCCCCTATAGGTGACAGACATAGCAAAGCAGCAATCACGGGCACCGTGATACAGCCCTAACATTCTTAGATCCTCGCAAATATGATACAATGACATTGAATCGGGACAGGAACAGTGCCCATCTGAGTCAGATTTTTATGATCCGTCAGGATTAAAACAGGATTTTTTGTGCCTTCAAGTAAATGACGCCATTCCTTAAGAGCGAGGATAATGGCCAATAATTCTCTGTCCCCTATCTCATAATGGCTTTGAGCTCCGGTCAACTTTTTAGAAAAGAACCCACAAGGTCTGAGTGTTTCACCTTTGATGTGCCGTTGAGAAAGTACTGCCCCAACCCCAATATCTGAGGCATCAACCTCTAAGGTGAACGGCAGTAATGGGTTGGGGTGGGATAACACAAGAGCATTAGCAAAAGCTAATTTCAGTTTTTCAAATGCCTCCTCGGCAGCCATTGGCCAAAGAAATGGATTAGCGCCCTTATGCGTGAGGTCAGACAGAGGTTTAACAATGGAAGAGAAGTTCTTAATAAACTTCCTATAATAATTGGTGAAGCCCAGAAATCGCTGGATAGCTTTCAGACTCTTAGGCCATGGCCATTGAAAGACTGCTGTTAACTTTTCCTTGTCCATGGCAATGCCTTCTTTACCAATTATGAACCACAAGAATGGTACACTGGTTCTGTGAAACTCACATTTCTCCAATTTACAGAATAACTTATTTTTACCTAATCGTAACAATACTTCAGACACATCCTTGATGTGTTGAGACAAATCTTTGGAGTGAATGAGTATATCGTCAAGGTAGACCACGACACATGACTGTAACATATCTCTGAGAACGTCATTGATCATTTCATGAAATACTTCGGGTGCATTACACAGACCAAATGGCATGGCTAGATATTCATAATGCCCAGATCTCGTGTTAAAGGCAGTTTTCCACTCATCACCGGCTTTGATACAAATCAAACTGTATGCCGCCCGTAGGTCCAATTTGGTGAAAATCGAGGAACCCTTGAGTCTGTCAAAAAGCTCGGTGATGAGTGGTATCGGATAAGCGTTCTTTGCCATAAGCTTATTTAACCCACGGTAATCGATGCATGGTCTCAGTTCGCCATTTTTCTTTTTTACAAAAATGAACCCGGCCCCAGCCAGAGAGGTAGATTTCCTTATGATCCCTCTACCAAGGGCATCAGAAATATATTCTTCCATAGCTTGGTTTTCCTCACAAGACAATGGGTATGTGCGTCCCCTAGGGGCACCGTTCCAGGAGGCAGCTCGATGCAACAATCATATGGTCTGTGCTGAGGTAAGGTGCCAGCCTCTCCTTACTGAAAACATTGCCAAACTGCTGGTATACGTCTGGTAGTGAAGGGGAGGTGCACAAGACCTTAACTGGATGGGTGACGCACTTATCCATACAAAACTGAGACCAAGCAGAGATTTCGCATTTTTGCCAATCAAATTGTGGGTTATGCAATTGTAACCAAGGAAAACCCAATATTACGGCATTGTGAGGAGAGTTAATAAGTTGGAACTGCTGCTCTTCTTTATGGAGAGCCCCAATAGTCATGGATAATGGCATAGTTTCAAATGTAACTTGAGCGGGTTCTAAGGGTGTGCCATCGATTGCTTCAATAGCAAGAGAGGTTTCTCTTTCAATGCATGGTACCCCATGTAATTCAGCAAAGGTATTATCCATAAAATACCCAGCTACACCAGATTCACCCAGGGCCAAAACCTCCACTGAGCATTGTGCCCAAGATAGTACCACCTGTATGGTGGGTTTTAGTGTGCCCAACACTGGGGACGATTGGACACCACCTAGGGCCTGTCCCCCCAGGTACCCTATGTGTGTTCGTTTCCCGGACGTACCGGACAGGATCTTAGCAAATGCCCATTCTTAACGCAGTACAAACACAACCCTTGCTTCCTGCGATATAGTCTTTCCTCCTTGGTTAGCCTAGTAACCTGGTTAGCCAGGTTCACCTGGTTCCCGTACTGGTTCACTAGGCTTAGATGCCAGGGTAGGGATGGGTGGGCAAAATATGGTACTAGACCCACTATTTTTGGATTGTATCCTACAATCTCTGGCGGTTAATCTCTCATGTATTCTGGAGTCAATTAGAATTACATACTCAATATAATCATCTAGGTCAGTAGGCAATTCTTTTGCTGCAATTTCATCTTTAATTTGGTCACTCAGGCCCTGAGCAAAGGCTGCCAACAATGCCTCGTTATTCCACCCTACCTCTACTGCCAAGGTACGAAATTCAATGGCTTAATCGCCCACAGTGAGCCTGCCCTGTTGTATCTCCATAAGACGTTTAGCAGCAGAGGTGGTTCTACCAGGAGGCTCAAACACTCTCCGAAAGGATTGCACGAATTCTCTGAAACTCTTAGTGCAAGGTTTAGCATTCTCCCACAATGGGTTAGCCCAAGCCAATGCTCTGCCAGTCAGCAGGTATATCATGAACCCAATCTTACTGCGATCATTGGGAAACACATGTGCCGTCAATTCCAAAAATATTTCAAGTTGGTTGATGAACCCTCTGCCGAGATTAGGGTCACCATCGTATCTAAGAGGCAAGGGTGCAGAAGCCGTTAACCCTTTGACTGCAGCCTCTGAGGGCCTTGTATCATTCTCCGGTGTCAGGCTTGGCGAGACCACAGGACTAGATCCAGACAGTGCGTTCAAGCATAGTTTGGATTGCAACCGCCAACTGATCCAAACGTTGCTCAAGCATATCCACCTCCAATGGATATTCTGTGCATTACCATCACTCTTGTTGTCTGAGGTCATGGCCCTTTCGTACTGTCACGGTTTGTTAAGACTCTCAGACGTAAGGTAAAAACACAACTTTATTGAAAAGTTAAAGATAATCCCACAGGGTTTTTTTTAAACATACAAACAATACATAGAATAGGCAGATGGTAATGACAAAAGCAATACAGGTTCTACCGGCCTTGCCAAAATACCGGGCAAGGCAACCTGGACGAGTATGGAACAGGTGACTCTACCGGCCCTGCCAATATACCGGGCAGGGCAGCCTAACGGGATACCAGAGTAGTAGGCTCTACCGGCCTTGCCAATACCGGGTAAGGCAACCATAAGATGGCAACGTAAATGGTTCTACCGGCCTTACCAATATACCGGGCAAGGCAACCTGAGGGAATACCTATGTAGTAGGCTCTACCGGCCTTGCCAATACCGGGTAAGGCAACCTTAAGATGGCAACGTAAAAGGTTCTACCGGCCTTACCAATATACCGGGCAAGGCAGCCCAAAGGGAAGGTGACCACCACAATGACCTAGTGACTGTCAGATGGCAACGACAGTATAGGAGAAACGTTAGAGGCTAACAGGTCAAGTGGTTTCACAGTACTCTGAAACCTAGTACCCGTGTACTGTAGGAATCTTAGCTGTCTAGGACTGGACAGCGCACTCTGGACCCTCGGGTACATGAGTGTAAAGACAGGGAGTAAACCAGAGCCCTTACGTTGGGAAACATCAAGCAAGATCTTGAGTAAACCCACAAGTCATGGAGCGAACCAACGCCCGCGCGTTGGTAACCGACAAACAGAGAAATATCGCCACAAGGCAGTGGAGCAAACCAGCGTCCGCACGCTGGAACCAACAGGCTGTAAAGTGAGCCGCAAGGCTAGTGGAGCAAACCAGCGTCCGCACGCTGGAACCAACAGGCAGTAAGGTGTAGCTGCAAGGCCAGTGGAGCGAACCAGCGTCCGCACGCTGTGAACCAACAATGTAGTATACAGGCCACAAGATCAAGGAGCAAACCAGCACCTGCACGCTGGGACCAACAGGAGTAAGAGTAGCCGCAAGGCTTAACGGAGCAAACCAGCGTCTGCACGCTGGGACCAACAAGTGTAAGTGTAGCCGCAAGGCTAGTGGAGCGAACCAGCATCTGCACGCTGGGAACCAGCAGGTCTTAAGTGTAGCCGCAAGGCTAGTGGAGCAAACCAGTGTCCGCACGCTGGGAACCAACAGGTGGAATGTCACCAAAGCGAGCGAGGAACAATGTCGCCACCGATGCAGGAACAGGAAGCAGGAAACAACAGGAACCAGCAGAGAAGATCAACCGGAACGAAGACTGGCAGCAGGAACAGCAGCTACTGACGAATACAACTGGAACCGGACTGGAACTGACAAAGCAGACAGGAACTCAGAAACAGGTCGACTCAGGAACTCAGGAACACAGCAACAGGCCCAAACAGCTACTGAAGCAAGGTGAAAATGGATGCTGTCAGAGACTCCACGAAAGGGCAACCAGAGGGTGCCCAGACTGAGTTTAAAAAGGCAATGTGAGGTGGGCTGAAGGCAGACAGCCAATGGTAGCCCCCTACAGGTGATAGACACTGGGTTGCAGCAATCACAGGCACCGTGATAGGGTAGCCTCACCAGTGATTCTCCAGAGCTTCCTCCTAGAATGGTGTTCAAAAGGAGACCCTCGATACCATTATGTGACAAACTGACCTCTCCGGAGATTCTCCAGAGCTTCTTCCTAGAATGGGGGTGAAAAGGAGACCCCTGATACCATTCTGCGACAAAGTGACAGTACACGATCAAGTTCCAAAAAGAACACACTTTATTTGGCATAGTTCAGCTCTTTTATACAGAGTTAACAGTATTAACACCACAATACAAAGGGCACAAAAGACAGCAAACATATGGTGGAGACATGATACAATGAGGCAGACATGATTAAATTAGCTATACAAAGGGAACTGGTGAGGGGCAGATACTAGAACAAAATACATGGGGCCGGAATACACAACTTAAACAAAAGCATCTGGGTTTGAAGCATATTTTACAAGGTTTGAATATTCTGCTTCAAACCCTGGCCAATCAGAAGCCGAGAATCGGGTGGCCACGAACATCATAGCAATCTTCAGACTATCAGACACTGTGGGCGGGAAGTTGGCCAACCAATCCCTGGGCTGCCTACTTTCCCCCATGTTAAGTCTATGGGGGGCCTTTTAACGTGTAACCCAGGGCTTTGGCCAATCAGGAGGCTGCCTACCTCACCAGCAGCATAATGTACGACAACCTGTCGACACTATGGCACCTTCTGGTTGTTGAATGTATTACAGTTTGAAGATACAATTCACAGTGCATACAGTCCTGTATCAGACCTGTGGTTAATCCAAGAGGTGCCTACTTTTCCCAGGCAAAGTCAATGTTGGCCCTTTAATTCAGACTGGCCAATCAGGATCCAGCCGATGTTGAAAAGCAAGTGGCAATCCTACCAGTTCCACCAGCCGACTCTGGCTGTGTGAATTCAGTCTTTCAATAAGAGCTGTTTTTCCCATAGGATTCCCACAAGTTCCATGTAACGGCGTAAGGCCCGTTACACCACCACCCCTTCCAAGCATCAGACAGTCCAGGAGGAGGACCTGGGGAAAACAAGAACAGTAGTCCCACTGGGTTTAGGCATCCTCCTGCTGCAATTGCGGTTCTGTTTCCCCGACCGGTACTGAACAGTGAAAGTGTAGGGCTGTAGGGCCAAGCTCCAGCGTAGGAGGCGCCCATTGTCTCCTGAAGTTTTGTTCAGTCATACCAGAGGCTTATGGTCCGACAGCACTGTGAACTCCCGTCCATAGAAGTATGGCCGAAATCTTTTGATAGCCCAAACCAAAGCCAGGCATTATTTTTCCACTGCAGCATATTCTACTTCCCGTCGAGCAGCTTGCAGCTTTGGAAGGCGATAGGGTGTTCTTCTCCCGTGGGTTCCACTTGGCACAATACTGCTCCCAACCCGACGTCTAAGGAATCTGCGTGAACCAAAAAGGGTTGGTTAAAACTGGGAGCAGCGAGAATGGGTGCCTGTCCTAGAGTGGCCTTCAAGGCCTCAAAAGCTTGGGCACAGTCCGGGGTCCAATTCACTAGGCGAGGCAAGGCCTTCTTTGAGAGGTCAGTCAAGGGCTTAGCCATATCACTGTACCTGGAAACAAACCTCCAATAATAGCAAGCCATCCCCAGGAAAGCTAGGACCTGTTTCTTGGTTTGGGGCTGGGACCAGTTCACAATGGTCTCTATTTTGGCTGGTTCAGGACTCTGACACCTGCTGCCCACCTGGTGCCCTAGGTACTGGACTTCCCCCATGCCTAGTTGGCATTTGTCTGGCTGGATAGTCAGTCCTGCATTATGAATCCTTCCCAAGATAGCCTCCACATGCAACAGGTGTTCCTCCCAGGACTCAGTGAATATCGCCATGTCATCGAAGTATGCACAGGCAAACTCCTGAGCCCCAATGAGCAGGCGATCCACTAGCCTCTGAAAGATAGAGGAGCATTCTTCATCCCGAACGGCATGACTGTAAATTGCTACAGGCTGAACAGGGTGATGAAGGCTGATTTTGCATTGCCTCTTGGGCCATAAGAATCTGCCAGTACCCTCGATTTAAGTCCAGGGTGGTGACAAAGCGAGGTGGGGTAGGTGTCAGTCACTGTCTTCTCGTTGAGCTGCCAGTAGTCCATGCAGGACTACCAGAGAGGCCCAAGTGCTGTCTGGCTCCTCCATCACTCCTAGTTCCTGCATCTCCCTAATCTCCCATTGGATGTGGGCCTTGTAGATGAGTTGTCAGAGGGGAGCATTTCCCAGGGTCTCAACTTTATAGTCAGTTAAGGACATATGACCTGGTAAAGCAGAGAAAAGGGTCGCCTGAGTGTCTTCCTTGTTGTCTGCCAGGAGGTCAGGGAGCTCCCTCTCTTCAGTTTCCGGACTAGCCAGGGTGCAAATAGCTAGGATGTCCTCAGGTCTCTCATTGTAGGGTTTCAGAGCATTAATGTGACAGATTCTTCTGTCTTTCAACTGGGTACCCCATGCTATCAGGTACGTGGTTTCCCCCTGGCGATCCGCCACCTGGTAGGTTCCTTCCCAAGTGGTCTGTAAATTATTCTGTCATATTGGGCGGAGAGCTAGCACCTTCTGGTCTACAAGGAATTCCCTAAACTGTGTATGTCGGTCGTAATACTTCTTTTGCTTATTCTGGGCATTCTGGAGATTCTGCCAGGCCATGCCCATGAGAGTCTCTAGGCGATCCTGCAACTCCAATACCTAAGTTACAACTGGAGTTTCTTCTGTGTCACACTTCCCTTCCCAGTATTCCTGAAGGATGTTCAGGGGTCCCCGGACTCATCTTCCAAACAGTAGTTTGAATGGAGAGAGGCCTGTGTACTCCTGAGGTACCTTGCGCTAGGCGAAGAGGAGGTGAGGCAGATACTGCTCCCAGTCTCAGTGGGAGTCCGTGAAGGCCCTGAGCATTTGTTTCAAGGTCCCACTGAACCTTTCACAAAGGCCATTAGTTTGGGGATGATAAGCAGTGGTGTGGGCTTAACCCCGCAAAGCTTCCACATTTGCTTCCACACTTACTGTAGCAATTCAGAGGTGAATTGCGTTCCCTGGTCAGACAGGATCTGCTGGGGAAACCTTACCCGGGTAAAGATCTTAATCAATGCATCGGCCACGGATTCATCAGACAGGACAACCGCTTCAGGATACCGGGGGCAAAGTCCACCACAGTGAGAATTCATTTTTTCCATGAGTGGCTGCACCTGGCCAAGGGACCCACAATGTCCACGGCGGCCCGTTGAAAGGGCACCCCGATAATGGGAAGGGGCTGTAAGGTAGCTAAGGGTCTGTCCCCACGTTTGCTGACCCACTGACAGATGTCACAGGTCAGGCAGAACGTGCTAACGTTCTTGGATAGCTGGGGCCAAAAAATTGCTCTGGTGAGCCGTTGTTCTGTACGCCTGACTCCAAAGTGACTGGCAAGCGGCACTTCATGAGCCAGGGCCAGCAAGGTGGCTCAGTGACAAGTGAGGACTAACAACTGGGTCCTAGCTACTTCCTTGCATCCCTGTCTTACCCGACAGGGTCCGCCGCTACAATATCCCATTCTCCCAGACAAAGGTCTCCCCACAGGGTCCAGCTACCCCGACATCCACCCTCTCTCTATACCCACGTAATGCGGGGTCCGTCTGTAGGGCGGCCCTAAATTCGTCTGGTGGGGACCACTGTAAGGGACTGTTGTCTGAGTTAAGAGTGGAGGGCACAGTAGGGGGACTTATCATTGGTCCTTATGGTTGGGCTCAGGTGATGGTCTGGCAATCCTCTCGGGTGGTTCTGGTGCAAAATGGTTCTCCAGGCACCCAAGATCATTCCCCAACAAGACGTCAGCTGGTAATCCTGGCATCACCCCTATAGTTTTGTGTCCTTGTCCTGAACCCCAATCCAGATTAAGCTGGGCCATTGGAAGCTGGTAAGCTTTTCCTCCTGCAACCCTGACTTCTACCGCTTGATTCGTGCGATGGTGTCTGCGATGGCATCGAGGCTGCACCAGAGTGAGGGTGGCACCAGTATCCCACAATCTGTCTGTGGGATAGCCATCCAACTTGATGGTTTGAATATGGTGGTTCCAATTGTTGGGGCGGGAGTCATGGGCCAGGGCTACCTCATGGTAGTAGCCCCAAGGGGAAGCATCCGTAGGGGCCTGCAGAATTTCCCTGGGTGAGGGCCAGGCGTACTCTTTTTCTTCTGCTTCACTGACACAGTGGACTGGTCTGGGAGCCTTGCGGGTTTGGGAGGTAGGGGAACCCCAACCGGAGGGGCCGGACTAGAGCCCTGGATTAGTCTGGTTCATTGAGCAGTTGGGACGCATGTGGCCACGCTGGTGGCACTGGTAGCATTCAGGCACAGGATTGGACCGGGGCTGAGTGGTAGGTGGCCCTCGATACAGGCCAGGAGGCACAGAATGGGGAGTAGGGGCTGCGGTCCTGACGGAGAGGATCCCGCTGGACCCCGTGGGACCATGAATCGTGGCTACCTGGGCCCCAGCCGTCGGTACTCCTCGACTTTTCTGCTAATTCCGCAGAGGCCGTGACAGTGCAGAGGTCATGTTCGTGAGCCCAGTCCCTCACTTCTGGGGTGACATGGTGAAAAAACTTTTCCAGGAGCATCTGTTGAAACAGTCCTCCAATGTACGTGCTCCACATCCCTGGAGCCAATTCCTGCATGCTCGCATCATGGTATAGACCCACACTGTATGGGTTTCTTTGGACTGCCGATGACCTTTCCTGAATTGTCTTCAGCAGGTGTTCAGAGTGATGGCATATCATTGGAGCAACCACCGCCTCACCTCCATGTAATCTGTAATCCAATAGCGCTGGATGGCCCCATATGCGTCTATGGCTCTCCCTGTGAGTTTGCCAGTCAGTATGGTCACCCAATCCTGGCAATTTACCTGAACCACTTGGCATTGTCATTCAGAGTCCCTCAAAAAGAGCTGATGTGGGAGTTGTCGGTTGTGCTCCATAGTGTCTATCCAGGAGTCACTAGTGTGGCTAGGAGGACTAGGGCAGCCTTGGGACAATTCCTCCAGGTATTCCTTCTCCACAGTGAGGATGGTTCAGATTCTGAAGTCCTGAGGTGGATCTGGTCCCACTAATGCCAACCAAATCGCCACCCATTGGTTTATCAAATCCGAGTGGGACATGGCCGGCAGCTGAGCCACCCGGGAAGCGGTGGCGTTGGAATGGGTGCTGTAATTATCCTCTGGAGGCAAATCTGGGATCCTGGCTCTCTCCACAATTTACTTGTGCGTGTCCTGAAGAAGACTCACAAGCTTTCTTAAGCCTCGAGAATCCCTTCCAAGTTCTTCAACCATGCTCTGGAACTCTGCAACCGATCACTGCCTGTAAGCATCGGCAATCGTACCTGTTGGATCCCAGGTGGTGGTTTGGATCCCCTCAGTGTAATGAGAGAGAAGATCCCACCGCTGCCACCAGTGTAACAGGAACTCAAGTCCGCGGATGGACCTAGGCTGTCGTGCCGGGTTTCTCCCTCCTGAGGTTGGCTATGAAGGGGTAGCCTCACCGGTGATTCTCCAGAGCTTCTTCCTAGAATGGGGGTCAAAAGGAGACCCTTGATAGCATTCTGCGACAAAGTGACCTCACCGGTGATTCTCCAGAGCTTCTTCCTAACATGGGGGTCAAAAGGACAAAGTGACAGGAAAAAATCAAGTTCCAAAATGAACACACTTGGCAAAGTTCAGCTCTTTTATACAGAGTTAACAGTATTAACACCACAATACAATACAAAGGGCACAAAAGACAGCAAACATATGGTGGAGACATGATACAATGTGGCACACATGACTAAATTAACTATACAGAGGGAACTGATGAGGGGCAGATACTAGAACGAAAGACATGGGGCCAAAAAACCCTGGCCAATCCAAGAATCGGGTGGCCAATCCTGGCCATGAACATCATAGCACTCTTCAGCCTATCTGACACTGTGGGCGGGAAGCCAGCCATCCAATCCCTGGGCCTTCTACTTTCCCCCATGTTAAGTCTATGGGGGACCTTTAAACGTGTCACCCAGGGCTTTTGCCAATAAGGAGGCTGCCTAACTCCCCAGCAGCATAATGTACAACAACCTGTCGACACTATGGCACTGGGGCAGGGATGCACTGTCTGGTTCACAACTTTATTACAGTTGAAACATAAAATTCACAGTGCATACAGTCCCTTGAAACCTGTGGCCAATTAGAGAGGCGCCTACTTTTCCCAGGCAAAGTCAATGTTGGTCCTTTAACTTGGACTAGCCAAATAGGAGCCGGCCGATGTTCAAAAGAAAGGCGGCCTTCTTACCAGTTCCGCCAACCGTCTCTGGCTGTGTGAATTCAGTCTTTTGAAAACAGCTGTTTTTCCCATAGGATTCCCACAAGTTCCATGTAACGGCCTACGGCCCGTTACATTGATGTTCACAGAAACCCCTACTGGTACATTCACATATCCACAGAAGACCCATATATATGTGTTTCCTAACATCTGGGTATCAAACCTGAACAGTAAGAATGTTCCTCTTCAGAGTTACAATACTTTGTGGACAACACATGAGCAGTTCAGTAATGTTTCTGCAGTATCCTTTTTTAGTTCATATGTACCTTTTGGGTGTTCATACAAGTGTTCAATGCATATAGGTAATATACAAAAAAACACATGTAAGTATGTAGTGTGAGACACATTAAAGGAGAACCATCACTGTTGAGTATACTAATGGCTTGAGTATCCCTCATAAATAGGAAGGCATGACCTACATCACAGGAGTCCACTAGTTGTTTGACAGTGTGTGAAATTTATGTATTCATGCAATGAGATGATGTCTGTGATACACTAATGTGTGTTGTGAGTGATAAAGAGGTGATACAGAGGACATTACTTCCCCAGTAATCTCATGTCCGCAGTTCCCATGTTGCTCAGTGTAACCAATGTTCTGCTTTGGTTTGACATATCTCAGTACATAGGCTACATTAACAAACTGACTAACTGGAGTAGTACTATCACTAGAGAAGTCTGTTTCAACCTTATTAAAACATTAACACAACTTGCTGAATAACCCAATGATTAACCTAAGATTTCAATGTGTAGCACACACATTGCAATCTTAGGGTGATCATTGGGTTATCCAGTAAATTAGTTTCAAAATCAGAGTGTGAATCACAGCCTATTTGGCTGGATGTTCTATCTATCATGCCTGATACTTAGCTAAGTGAAATAGCTGTTTGGATAACCCCTATAAACCATAACGACTGATGCAAATGAATATAAACAGTGTTGCGCCTGTTGTTATGCTAAGAGGTAGGTGTCACTTGTTGAAATTCAACCCACATCATGACCATACAACACTGTCATGTTGTTTGGCTCCAGTGGTGGATTGCTAGTTGGATTTGGACAACGTTGTGTATGGTGTATGTGCTAACCCATGTTAAAACATACTATAACCATGTAACCTGGGAAAAAATTGTGTTCACTGCATTGCTTTGCAATGCATTGGAGACATCCTTGCTACTTAATCTATCAATAAACATAAACCTTCTCCGACAGGATTAAAATGCAAAAGTGCTCTTTCTGGTGGTGGTGGTGGTGGAGTGAACTTTGTTTGAGGGTGCTTGGGATCCCCAATCAGGCCCAAGTGTTCATAATCCAGTGGCCATGCCTTGGCCACTGGTAGGTGCTTGGATCCCACCTTGAATTGTACCTGGGCTCATGCTGAGGAGCCATCCAGGAGGGTAAGTCCATCCACTGAATCGGACCATATGCCCCTTATTGATGGGTGGGCACTGTCCCAGACATCCAGTGCCTTCCTTGTGGTGGTGCTGCAGAGTAATACTGAGCTGAGGTGGACGGCCACACACACCTCTCCTGGTGCATCCAGTCACCATATGGGGTGGTTCTGTAGTCCAGTGGAGCTGGTGCAGTTGATGGGGCAGGGGTTGCAGCTGGTGAAGCAGGTGGATCATCTGGTGCAGCTGATGGAGATGTTGTGGATGGTGGGTATGGTGACCACCTGGTGGTCCCCTCCTCTTGCTCCCCAAGTGGAAATTCATCACTGGGGGATGACTGCCTCCTCCTCCTCCATGGCCTCCTGCTGTGCCTCAGGCCTGTATGCTGTGTGTGGAAATAATGTGGTGTGATTAGTAATGTAAGCAATGACAGCATGAATGCAAGATGATGTAATTGACATGTGAATCTCTGCTTGTCATGATGGTATTCTGTGCATTACATTGCAATGCACTGGATACCAACCTGGCAATTACAGATTGATGAACTTAGCACGATCTTGTAGATGAAGTCTGTCCAAGTTCAGTCCTCAAGGTGACCAATCAGGTCAGTAATGAAGGATTTCTCTGATTAAGACCCGTTGTTATTTTGATCAGTCGCTCCATCTTTCTGAGTGACCCATCTGTGCTTAATCAGAGATATCCATCAGTCATGGCCTGTTGGTGAGCCACCTACAGTGGTTAATATTTGGTTCCCGTGTGTGTCCTGCAAATAGTGGATGGTGTAACATCTATCCATGGCATCACCACTCCTGAGGATCCATGTGAAAACCAAATGTATGATCTGATAGTTCCAGTGAACTATCCTACTTGGTTCTCCTTTAATTCAACAGTGTTAGTTATTTTGAGGCCTGTGTGTTGCACATACACCCAGTTAGTCTCAGTGGCATTGTGATGTGTGACCTGGTCCATCTCTATTGAGATTCAGTGAGTGGTGATGAAGACCTGATGAAGTGGAGGTGAAGTGGAGATTATGACTTCTCCAGTGATATCATATCTTTGTTTCAAATGTTTTTCTATATAGTCTATACATTGAGATCATCAGAACTTGAAACATGTTATTGAATTGTCTCCATAGACTAACATGGGAATTGGTGAAGTGACTGTATGTAAGGGTTACCTTCACTCCATCATCTCTTTTTCACCGCTTAGTGAATGTCCCCTGTGTAGCATTTAATTGTAACCCTGTCGACTTTTCTTGGTTGTCGGTAAACCCTTCGAGTACCGGAGAGTCTGCCAAAGCATTGTTTATGATGCGTTGATGATCCCTCTAGCATTCAAGGGGTTATGTGCTGACCACCCCGTGGGTAAATGGGTGACATTGTGGAAGAACAGTAATGATCTTTAACTGACAAAATTTTGTGAAGCATAGTTTGTGAGGATTGTGTCTGATCAGCACAGCAACAAGAGGGTTGAACTGGGATTTGAACAGGTTTAGGCCTGGTTGAACATTGCAATTTGTCCTTGTATTGTATCCTTTTTTAACCCTCAGGGTGCTGTATGGATGCAGTTGTGTGTGGATGCAGTTGTATGGATCAGTGATGGGCATATGTTGAGGTGTGACTGTGTTTGTGTGTGATGGTTGTGTCAGTTGATGTGGTGTGTGGTTATGTGATGATGCACGCACTTACCGGTAGTGTAAAGGCTCCTTTATTCCCCAGTGTCCAATCCTCCAGGGACCCCCTCAACAGCCATTGCCGACAGGGTCTGACGCAGCATCTCCAGATGCTGTAGGTGATGTGGGCAGGGGGACCACCTCCGGTGCTTCAGGCATAAAGGGCAACCTCCCCCATCTTCTTCATGACTCTCTTGCAGTCTCCCCTTCTTTTCTTCACCAACTCCAAGTTACGTCTGCAGACCCTACTGCAGACCTGACTCCAGGCAGCCTTCCTCTTCGCAACCAAACCAGGGACCCTCTCTTTCGGGAAGAGGATGCTCTCCCTATCTAGGATAGCCTGGGAGGTGTTGGAGCTGTGGCCAGAATGTCCTGCCTTCGCTGCCCCTGAATGTGTAGGCAGCTCCCTGACAAGGTACCCCTTGTCCCACTGACGCATCTGTCCCTGCCCTCCATGTGCCTATTCTAGACTGGGTCCTCCTCCACCCCTTGGATCTCCCTCTCCTACTGTGATCAGGGATGCCCTCCTGACCTTCCTCCTGTTCCACTACTCTACCCACACCTCTCACCTGTGCTCCTCTCATCGCCATCCTGAACCCACTCATACCCAGGCACTCACACAGGCCCTCACAGACAAAAATCGATCCCATTCACTCTCTGTCACTCACTGATTCATACTGTCAAACTAAAGGGTAGAAAAAAAGAGTATGTCCGTATGTGTGTTTGAATGCATGTATGGAATATGTGCCAAGGTGCATTATGTGTCGCTATAGTGTACCAACTCTGTCAAAATCTCTCCACTCCAAACTTCTTCTACCTTCAATGTCAGCTCCTCACTCCCTCGCTCTAAGGCTATCCTACACTCCTGGGTCCTGTGCTCTAGTTCGCAAAAAACTCAAAACAGACAAGGTGTGACCATTATCTTTGGGTATATATATAGGTGTATTTGAACATATTTGATACTATGGGGTATTAGGATTGGCTGGGGGTTTGAATGTGTTTATGCATTAATCAGGGTTGCTAGTCTTTATGTTACAGCTTGACTTAAGACGTGTTTTATCAGCCGATTAGGATGCATGGTGATGCGAAAAATGGTTCAACTCAGGTTTTTGAGTTACATGTTTTTGTTGGGCCTATACACGTTAGCTATTCTTGTAGATTACCTGTTAAATACAACGTAAAATATGTATTATTTGTGGGCGATGTGCCTTTTTTACATAGTGATGGTTTTAGCGCAAACTTTTAAATCTGGGCCATAGTGTATAACAGCATGGGCAAAAAAAAAATCAGTTAACACTCATCGTTGTATAGCAGCAATGTTTCGATCCTCTGATCCTTCATTAAGCCAACAGTGCAATTTAATTGATACAAATATAGCTTCTAATACCACGTGTAAAACTCGAAGAACTGGAAACTCCCTGTGTGTAAACCAAAAGACGCTACTGTGTTAGAAAGTGTCTTACCACATATGACGTGTCAGATACGTGACATTCTAGGAAGACAAGTATCAAACCATGCATTTCATAGAGAGACAGCTTGCCTTCCAAGCAGCTGTCTTGGTTACTATCATTTACAAGAAGCATGAGCTTTCCTATACATGTTGTCATGGGGCTGCTGGTCAGGAAGGGGTGCTGACCACAGCAGCTCAAGTAGATAAGAAAAATGAACCCAGAGAGCAAAGACACCAGCACACATAAAATTAAAGGGAACATCAATGTATTAAACATTTGCATAAATGGACAATTAAATAGCACTGCACAACAGAACAATCAAAAGAAACAGAAAAGAATAAGGTCTCTGGGCAAACTAAGGACAGGACCTCTGGGCAAACTATGGAGAAAGTCAGCTCTGGAAGTCCAAGGGTGCAGCCGGGCTCAAGGAACTCTGAAGGATGCAGCCGGGCTCAAGGAACTCTGGAGGGTGCAGCCAGGCCCAAGGAACTCTGGAACACGAGGGGTGCATCAGCCTGCACTGGAACACAAGGAGTATCCAGGCTCTGGAACATGAGGGGTGCATCAGCCTGCACTGGAACACAAGGAGTGCATCAGCCTGCACTGGAAACAGGAACAAAAGAGGGCATCTGCCAATTCAGGAACAAGGGACCCAGGGTCAAAAGGGAAAGGGATCTGATCTGGACTGATCAGCATAAACAGTTCATTGAAGAAATCTGGCCCAAAGCAAGGAGAGTGACTAAACTAAATAGGGAGGAGGTGGATTGCTAGGTAGAGACAGTTGCGAACAAAATCTCTGTGATTAGATAGCAGCAGCCTTCTACAGCACCAAGGGAAGGTAGTGGCACTGTGAGGTACTGCACCAGACTGAGGAGAGGACAGGGTCATGACACATGCATAAATATGGTGAAAAAACAAACAAAAATATATTAAAGAAATAAAAGCAAAATATAAATTAAAATAAATATAAAAATAAATATAAAAAATAATAAACATAAAAAATTAAAATTGTAAATAATGAAAATGAAATAAACATACAAAACAGTTGAATGAGAAATAAAAAAAATAAAAAATTAAATATAAAAATAAAAAATAAATACAACGTGAAAACAAATAATGAAATGAAAGAAAAAAATAAATAAAAAAAGACCAGTTAGTATCTTTATCTTGTCCACCCGATGAAATGGTTTGATGCCACGAAACATGTCGAGGAATTTTAAAGGGATAGTAATACTTCGTTTTAACTTTATTTTATTTTGTAGGCATTAAAAAAATATGAAGAATGATATAAGTCTTATCAATCAGACCTTTATGGTTTAAGAGATATTCCCAAGCAAAGTTTCCCCTCCCGTCCCTTTTACCTAGTATAAGCCATCTCTTCTCAGATGGGGAATCTAGTTGTAAGTCCAGATAGATAACAGCAGGGGACAATTTTCTTTCTATTAGAACAATGAAAGCTCTGCCCCCCTTGACAAGCTTTTCAGCTTTTTCCCTTATCTTAATTGAAGATTGTCCCTCTCTGCAGTCTACCTGGGCACCTCCCTTCTGATCTGGCTGAAAAGTGTTACATCAATAAAAGGGGCGGGAGGGGGATACTTTGTCTTTGAATTACTCTAGAACTACAACTCTGACAGAATTGAAATAACACTCTACAAAGTCCAAATACTAGGATGATTAATTAGAGCTGCTTTTATTATGAAACTTTAATATCCCTTTAAATATATTTTTTAATAATACATTTTATACTATTTGATTTGACTGGTCTGCTGCTGTTGTTCGAATTTACATTGATCTACATCTGGAAAAACAATTTAAATGGTGTTGTCACGGTTTTATTGAACACTCAGACAATTTGGTAGGATAAAATAGAAAAGCTTTATTAAGCAATATAAAGTGCAACAAGGCCCTTCACGGGTCCAAACTCTACAAGCAGCAGTAAGATAGTTTGACACAGGTCAGGGCATACAGATAGCAATACAAATAATGCGGCTCTACCGGCCTTACCGATTACCGGGTAAGGCAGCCGGGTAACTGGTGCGACAGTAATTAGAGAAGGCTCTACCGGCCTTACCAAATACCGGGTAAGGCAGCCTGGAGACTGGTGCAACAAGGAACAGAGGAGGCTCTACCGGCCTTACTGAATACCTGGTAAGGCAGCCTAGTGACTGGTGCAACAGGAAACAGAGGAGGCTCTACCTGCCTTACCGAATACCGGGTAAGGCAGCCTAGTGACTGGTGCAACAAGGAACAGAGGAGACTCTACCGGCCTTACCGAATACCTGGTAAGACAGCCTAGTGACTGGTGCAACAGGAAACAGAGGAGGCTCTACCGGCCTTACCGAATACCGGGTAAGGCAGCCTAGTGACTGGTGCAACAAGGAACAGGGGAGGCTCTACCGGCCTTACCGAATACTGGGTAAGGCAGCCTGGTATCTGGTGCAGCAGAGAGAGTACTGACAGGTAGTAACACCGTAGACCGGTACGCTCAGGAACTAGTACTGACAAAGGCCCCACTGAATCACAGGCTGAGCGTAGTGTAATGAGCTGACAATAGAAATCGCTAGTGACCGGAGAGCACAGACTGGGTATACGTAACGGAGGCCACAGAGAATCACAGGCTGAGCGAATGTAAAGAGCTGACAACTGTAACCACTAGTGACCGGAGAGCACAGATGGGGTGTACGTAACAGAGGCCACAGAGAATCACAGGCTGAGCATAGTGAATGAGCTGACAACGGTAACCGCTAGTGACCGGAGAGCAAAGACTGGGTGTACGTAACAGAGGCCACAGAGAATCACAGGCTGAGAGTAGTGAATGAGCTGACAACGGTAACCGCTAGTGACCAGATAGCACAGACTGGGTGTATGTAATGGAGGCCACAGATACACAGGCAGGGAGTAGCGCAACCAGAGGCAACAAATATGAGAGGACTGACAACTTTAGCGAGGGCAGCACAAAGAGCATTAGTCAGCCAATGCCTGGATCAGTATCAGAGAGCGGTAGTCAGCCAAAGCCTGGATCGGTACACAGAGAGCGGTAGTCAGCCAAAGCCAGGATCGGTACACAGAGAGCTGTAGTCAGCCAAAGCCTAGATCGGTACACAGGGAGCGGTAGTCAGCCAAAGCCTGGATCGGTACACAGAGAGCAGTAGTCAGCCAAAGCCTAGATCGGCACACAGGGAGCGGTAGTCAGCCAAAGCCTGGATCGGTACACAGAACAGGAACAAGGTCAGACGAAAACCGGATCAACACGGAACAGGAGCACAGAATAATGTAAGGTCAGGAACACCACCAAAGGGCACCGGCCTAGTGACAGGAGGGCGTATATAAAGGCTAGCCCCTCCCAGCTAGCACCAATAAGAGACAGCCAAAAACAAACCCGGAAGTAGGAATGTCGCACAGAGAATCACGGGCACCGTGATAGGTGTTCAGTTGTCTTGCAGAGTGATTCTTTAGCTCTTTAGCAGGAAGAATCGGCATCCAAAATCCCTGCAAGCCCTTACACTGGTTACCATCTATAGGTGCCGGTGAGATGTACTATGTGAGTATTGATTTATATTGGCTTTATGCACAATGTTAAAATCTGCAGTACAGCTCTCCTTGCACTTTCCTGTCTTTGTGTTGTAAAATTTTAATTATGTCAGATTTGGATAATATTTGAGAACTCAGGGCTCGATTCAAATGTTGTGGTTAAAACCAACGTGAAGAAAAAAACTGCCTTTGCGCGTTAAGCAAGACCAGGTAACGTGAGATTCAAATCTTCCTTACCCAGAAAGGTTAACGAGCGATAACCAACAAAATACACGTTAACCTTAAACCTGCATTGCATAGAAAATCTTACCTAAAAACACACGATAAAAATGTTACCTAGCACCACAGCCAATCACAGCACTCCAAAGTATCAAGTTCAGTCAGAAAATCCAAAATCCACGTCGACAGTTCTGAACAGCTTTCTCTGTGCTTCCCTACCCAGCCACTAGGGGAACACAGAGATGGCTTTCAGCACCATGGACAGCTTTGAATGCTTGTGAGAAGGGACGAATTGTACAACGCGCGACGCCAGGCAGCCGGGCACAATGCCAACGCGTGAGGAGAGGAGAGGTATCGGAGGAAGCGGGCAGCAAATACAAGCCTACCACCCGCTTCCTCATATGTCTCTCTACCCTCCTCCCACTTCCTCCAATGCCTCTCTTGTCCCCAGGCTTTTCTTATGCTGTGGGCTTCACAGCCACCAGCAGCAATGGAACTTTTATGAATGAAGATGAGGGAAGTGCTGTAGTCAGAGTGCAGCCTGCTCCCTCAATTGTATTTTAACCCTTTGAGTGCCACAGTGGTATGCAACGCATTGCTTTGCAATGCGTTGTGTACCACTCTGGCACTCAAAGGGTTAACTTAGATCACATCTATTTATAATGTTCTACCTCCTGTGTCCCATTGCTATTAGTACTTTTGCTCCACTCTCCGTTTGAAGGAGAGTGGAGCAAAAGTACTAATAGCAATGGGACACAGGAGGTAGGGCATTAAAAATGAATGAGATCTAATTTAAAGTATATGTAATAATAGTATTTTAATAAAAAAAAGTTTAAAACACACACACACATATATACAGGCAAGGTATGTAGTCCATACCTTGCCTATTAACCCTTTGGGTACCAGAGGGGTAGGAAACATGCTAAGCAATGCTTTCCTACCTCTCTGGTACTCAAAGGGTTAATTGTGGAATAAAAGACAGATTTGTCCACTACATGGAAGTCCATGAGGTGGATGTGGATGGGGTTAGTATGTCACATATATGCAGTGCACATCCCAATAGCATTCAAAGCTGTCCATGGTACTGAAAGCCATCTCTGTGTTCCCCTAGTGGCTGGGTAGGGAAAAGCACAGAGAATGCTGTTCAGAACTGTCGATGTGGATTTTTTACTCTGCCTCCTGTGCTGTTCTCCAAAAAAAATAGGTGTTAGATTTCTGGAGAGAAATGTTGTAATTTAACTCGCGTTAGCCCTAACTCCAACATTTGAATAGCTTTTGGCGTCACTTGTACATTATCCTCTATGGGTGAGATCTTGCTGTTCTGGCGACGAGCGACGTGTGTTTCAGAACTGGCGTCGCTTCTTACTATTGGAACATTTGCATTGCTCAGTTGACGTTAAAACTAGCGTCGCCAGTTTTTTCTGCCGATGCCAACATTTGAATTGAGCCCTCAATTACTTGTCTTTCAAAACAAACCTTAAAAATAGATTGAACATTTATCCGGCGAGTGATAAGGGGCCTCACTTAACCCCCTTTCAAAATCTCATCAGAGAAGAGATCAGTAATATTGATTTTTACAAATAGTTGTGATAATCTAGATCGATGTGAAAGAAAGGCATTGTAAAACTCTTTCACGGTTTCCCAGGAACAAACCAGTGGTCAGTACGGTATAGTAAAACAATCCTTGTTGAATAATATAAATACAGTAAATCATAGAACAATGCGTAAGTAAATCACAGAACAATGAGTAGAGGTTCTTCTAGTGGCCAATGACTCTATCACAAATAGGAGTCTGCCAAAAGTTGGAACGCTCTTAAAAAGACCGGCAGAAGCCTCTGGAGTCTCTGTATAACGAAGGCCCAGCAGGAATCTTTCACAGTGCCTGTGATTCTTGTCACTCTTACTTGTGGTTCGCTCTGATTTGCTGAGCCAGTTTGGCCCACCCCTGGTGACCTTCTTATGCCTGGCCCAGACACCTGTCAGATGCCCTTTCGTGGTGTTTCTGAGCCAGTAGTGCTGTTGCTGTGTTCCAGTGTTCCGGATTCCTGTGTACCAACTTGGCTTGTCCTGACTACACTCCAGTGTTCCTGTTTGTGTATGACCCGGCTTGTCTGCGAACCACCTCTGTATCCTGACCCGGCTTGGCTGACGTTCCTGCTCGTTTATGACCCGGCTTGTATGACTACCGCCTTCGTGCTCCGACCCGGCCCGGCTGACTTCCTGCTCCGAAGATCGACTTCCAGCTTGTTCCAGTGACCCCCGTTCCCGTTGTCGCCACTGCAACATTCTCAACCGCTGCTGCCAGCCACCGTGTGACCGCCTTGCCTGGTGTTGCCATTTATCAGTGCAGTGTACCGCTATACTTGCAGAGCTGTGCGTGCCTCAGTGAGCCTCACTATACTTGCAGAGCCTCGTTGTTTGCAGAGCCTCGTGTAAATGTGCATATTAACCCTAGCAGTGCTGCCTTGCTCTCGCTATCTCGATTCCCAGAATAGAGCCTCCTCTGTGGTGCTACGTCTGCTGAGTTGGCCGCTTACCGTCGGCGACTCTATCCATTCCGTTGCAGAGTAGTCACTTATTGTGGGCCGGTTGGGCGCCATAGGCTCTCCCTTCTCGTTGTTTACTGGGCGATATCTTTTAAGCAGAGTGGCAATAGAGGGAAGGCTTCAGCTCTGGCAGATTCTGTTGCATACGCCCGTGGGGGCTATTGGCTCTAGCACTACCACTACTGGTATCCGGTTAAGTCTGAGGAGGCTTAGTCAGCTCTTGCATTGCAGGCCGGTTTCCGTTATGCCCGTGGGGGCTACACACACTTGCACTCGCAGAAGCAGTTTTCCAGTAGGTACGCCCGCGGGGGCTATTTGGATCTCTGTTCTGTTTACTACTCGGTCACTTTGGCTAGGCATCTACGTTTCCAGTACATTGTGGACTGTCTCTATCAGCACCTCCTTTTAATACCCAGGGCGTGCCAAACCACCACATCTGAGACTGACTGATTTAAGTTCTTAACCCTTTGGGGTAGAGAACACCATTATCTGCATTGTATTGTGCAAGTACACTATATTGTGCATTATCTCTTGTAACATATCAGTCTTCACTGTGTGTCTTTTACAACCGCCACTAGAGGGCGATCATTTGCATTATTGTTATTCTAAATAAATTGTGTTTTATTTAACATACTGGTCTGAGTTTCCTAAAAACTGTTACAGTACGAAAGGGCCATGACCTCAGACAGTAAAGGTGAAAGTAATACACAGAACATCCACTGGAGAATGGATGTCCATGAGCAGTGCCTGGACCAATTGGCACTGGCTCTACAGACGTTACTCGAATGTACGGTACATTTGGACAAGCCTAGTTCTAATCCTGTGGTCCCCCCAGTTCTGACACCGGAGAATCCGCCTGTAGTCCCCTCAGTCAATACTAGAGGTTTACCGTTAAGATATGATGGCGAACCCTCCCTATGCAGGGGATTCATTAATCAGTTGGAGATATTTTTGGAATTGGCACCCCAGGCATTTTGTAACGACAGTAGTAAGGTCGGTCTTATGATATCTCTGTTGACGGGCAAAGCTTTGGCATGGGCAAATCCGTTGTGGGAAAATGCCAGACCCTGCACTCTGAACTTTAGGGAATTCGTGATAAAGTTCCGACGAGTGTTTGAGGTCCCTGGCAGGGCTGCATCTGCTGCCAAAAGGCTGATGGAAATTCAGCAGGGCGAACGCACATTGGGCGACTATGCTATCGAGTTTCGGACCCTGGCAGCAGAGGTGGGCTGGAACAATGAGGCCTTAGTTGCCGCCTTTGCCCAGGGTCTCTCAGAACAGATTAAGGATGAGATAGTCGCTCGTGATGTACCCAGTGATCTGGATGAATACATCGACTATGTTATGCTAATAGACTCCCGCATCCGGGAGAGACGGTTGGCTAAAAGGGCTAAAGCAAAAAACTATGGCCTGGGCAGTCTCTTTAACCCACCCACACCACCCGTTCCTCCTGAACGACCAGCCGATAATACTGAACCTATGCAATTAGGGTTCACTAAGCTCACTAAGGAGGAGAGATTGTATCGTAGGAGACAAGGCTTGTGCCTATATTGTGGTAAACCAGGGCACCTATTACGCACTTGTCCAGTACGGCCGGGAAATGAACGCACCTAGGGTACCTTGGGGGACAGGCCCTAGGTGGTGTAGAACAGTCCCTAGATTCTAGCACTACTAAACCCACCATCCAGGTGGTATTCGCTTGGGCAGACATGGTAATCGAGGTCCTGGCATTGGTGGACTCCGGGGCAGCCGGGTACTTCATGCACCAATCCTTTGCCGACTTGCACGGCATTCCATTATGCAAGAAAGATTCTCCTGTGGCAATTGAGGCCATTGATGGCAGACCCCTGGAACCTGCATTTATTACGTTTGAGACCAATACGGTTTCAGATTATTCGTTCCCCGCACCATGCAGTTATTTTGGGGTTTCCGTGGTTACATATACATAATCCTCAATTTGACTAGCAGAGATGTGAGGTTAACTCCTGGTCTGAATATTGTACCAAGAATTGTCTTTCCTTACCTGTCAAAATTATGTGTACCTCTCCCGCTGTGCCAACAGAATATGGGCAATTCAGTGACGTATTTAGCAAAGGAGAGGCCAGTGCATTGCCTGAGCATAGACCCTATGATTGCGCCATTGATTTGCCTCCAGGTGCGGTGCCCCCCAGGGGTCGCACCTACCCACTGTCATGTGAGGAGAACAGGGCTATGGAAGAGTATATTGAGGATGCTCTTAAGAGGGGAATCATTCGTAAATCTATGTCCCCGGCTGGTGCCGGATTTTTCTTTGTGAAAAAGAAAAGTGGCGAGCTCAGGCCATGTACTGACTACCGAGGGCTGAATAAGCTGATGCCTAAGAACGCCTATCCTATTCCACTTATTACGGAATTATTTGACAGATTAAAGGGCTCTTCGATCTTCACTAAACTTGACTTGCGAGCCGCCTATAATCTGGTCAGAATTAAAGAAGGTGACGAGTGGAAAACGGCGTTTAATACCAGAACAGGGCATTACGAATATCTGGTGATGCCATTCGGCTTATGCAACGCACCTGCGGTATTTCAGGAATTTATTAATGATATTTTACGTGACATGCTTCAGTCTTGTGTGGTCGTATATCTAGATGATATATTAATTCACTCTGCCAATCTCTCTCAACACATTAAGGATGTCTCTGAAGTCTTGCTCCGACTTCGTAAGCACAAGTTATTCTGTAAACTAGAAAAGTGCGAATTCCATACATCTCAAGTACCATTCCTGGGGTTCGTAATTTCCAAAAATGGCATTGCCATGGATCAGGAGAAATTGGCAGCAGTCCTGCAATGGCCTCGTCCTAAGGGGTTAAAGGCCATTCAACGTTTCTTAGGTTTTGCTAACTATTATAGGAAGTTCATCCAGAACTTTTCCACGATTGTAAAACCATTGTCAGATTTGACTCATAAGGGCGCTTCTCCCTCTCAGTGGTCTGAGGCAGCTGAAAACGCGTTTGTTACCTTGAAATCTGCCTTTGCATCTGCTCCAGTGCTGTCCCACCCTAATCCCTCCCTGCCATTTACATTGGAGGTTGACGCCTCTGAGGTTGGGGTTGGGGCAGTACTCCCAACGCCCTGTGGGAGGTGGCACCTTGAGACCCTGCGGGTTTTTCTCAAAGAAATTGTCCTGTGCTCAGAGCCACTATGAGATTGGCGACAGGGAGCTGTTGGCCATTATCCTAGCCTTGAAGGAATGGCGCCACCTTTTGGAAGGTACTCAGACTCCAGTACTAATCCTTACTGATCATAAGAATTTAACTTATCTCTCTGAAGCCAAAAGATTGTCCTCACGACAAGCTAGGTGGGCGCTTTTTTGTCTCGATTTAATTTTCTAGTATCCTATCTTCCGGGCTCTAAGAATATTAAAGCAGATGCGTTGTCACGTCAGGTCGCATCTGACACTGAGAGGGAGGAGGAACCTGTACCTATCATTCAGCCAGATCGCATTCTGGCCACTATTCGTACCACCATAACCTCGTCTCTGGGGGAGGAGATTTTGGCATCACAATCTAGGGCACCTCCTGAGACCCCAGTGGGGAAGTGTTTCATGGATGAGCCATTCCGTACCCGTCTGTTGGAAACATATCATGCCTCTAAAGCGACTGGGCATATCGGTAGGGATCAACTTGTATGGTCCCTTTCGCAATTATTCTGGTGGCCCACACTGAGAGCCGATTGTTCCGCTTTTACGGCAGCCTGTACCACCTGTGCCCATGCCAAGACCCCTAGACATCTCCCGGTGGGCTTACTTCAACCAGTGCCCAATGGAGACCGTCCTTGGTCTCATATATCCATTGACTTTTTGGGAGAATTACCAGTCTCTAGGGGTTATACGTTTATTCTTATGGTGGTCGATAGATTCTCTAAAATGGCTCATTTTGTGCCTCTGGCTGGCCTTCCATCGGCCCAGGAATTGGCTGTAGTCTTTGCCAGGGAGGTGTTCCGCCTGCACGGGGTTATCACGGTGCCCGTGATTGCTGCATTTCCTTGTCTGTCACCAGTAGGGGGCTTCTATTGGCTGTCTGCATTTAGCCCGCCTCATATTGCCTATGTAAACCTGGATTGGGCACCCTTTGAGTGCCCTTTCGTGTTGTTTCTGACCTTTTTGCTATCACTATGTCCAGTGATGGTTGGGCCTCTGTTCCTGTGTTCCTGAGTTCCTGATTACAACTGTTCCAGTGTCTCCTGCATGCTGAGTTGTTCCAGTCCTGGTTCTGGCCTAGTACTCTGGGGTTGCAGTTCCTGCTGACCTTCTTCTCTGCTGTTTCCTGACCTGACTGATCGCTGCTTGTTCCTGTCATCTCCTCGCCTGCCTCCTGTGATCCTGGCGACCTTCTGCTTGGTTGCGTCGGCGACATTGCTTGTTAGTCCCAGCGTGCGGACGCTGGTTTGCTCCAAAGCCTTGCGGCTACACGATTCAGTTGTTAGTCCAGTGTGCGGACACTGGTTTGCTCCTAAGCCTATCGGCTACACTATTCAGTGGTTGGTCCCAGCGTGCGGACGCTGGTTTGCTCCAAAGCCTTGCGGCTATACGATTCCCTGTTGGTCCAGTGTGCGGACACTGGTTTGCTCCAAAGCCTTGCGGCTACACGATTCCTCTGTTGGTCTCAGTGTGCGGACACTGGGTTGCTTACGATCCTGTCACTCTGTCATTATCATCCGACAGCTATTGATACCTCTGGGCTGCCTTGCCGGTATTGGTAAGGCCGGTAGAACCTGGCTTCGCGTTGCTCTTGAGGTTGCCTTAACCGGTATTGGCAAGGCCGGTAAAGCCTATATCGAGGGATGTTGGGCTGCCTTGCCCGGTATTGGTAAGGCCGGTAGAACCTTTTGCCACATTCCATCTGAGGTTGCCTTACCCGGTATTGGCAGGGCCGGTAGAGCCTACGCTGTGTACTTATTGGGGCTGCCTTGCCCGGTATTTAGGTAAGGCTGGTAGAACCTTGACGCTATTCCATCTGCAGGTTGCCTTACCCGGTATTGGCAAGGCCGGTAGAGCCTATTATTCCATTATCTCAGACTGTCCTGTCCGGTATATTGACAGGACCGGTAGAGTCTGCATACTGTCTTTGCTATTTACTCATGATATATATATGTATGTGATTGCCATTCTAGTGATCATTTTAATTATTTCAATAAAATTGAGTTTTTACCTAAAACTTGTGTCTGAGAGTCATAATAAACCGTGACAGTACGAAAGGGCCATGACCTCAGACAGCAAATGTGAAGGTAACGCACAGAATATCCATTGGAGGATGGATATGCACAAGCAACGTTTGGATCAGTTGGCGGTTGCAATTCAAACGATCCTTGAACGCACGGTACTCGCTGACAAATCTGGTTCTAGCCCGGTGGTCTCGCCAAGTCAGACACCAGAAAGTGATACCAGGCCCCTAGGGGGTACTGTTAAAGGGTTAACGGCTTCTGCACCCTTGCCGCTAAGATATGATGGTGACCCTAGTCTCTGCAGAGGGTTCATCAACCAACTTGAAATATTTATGGAATTGACGGCACACGCATTCCCCAATGATCGTAGTAAAGTGGGGTTCACGATATCGCTGCTCACTGGCAGAGCATTGGCTTGGGCTAACCCCTTGTGGGAGAATGCTAAACCTTGCACTAAGAACTTTAGAGAATTTGTGCAATCCTTTTGAAGAGTGTTTGAGCCTCCTGGTAGAACCACCTCTGCTGCCAAACGTCTTATGGAGATACAACAGGGCAGGCGTACAGTGGGCGACTATGCCATAGAATTCCGCACATTGGCAGCAGAGGTAGGTTGGAATAACGAGGCATTATTGGCATCCTTTGCTCAAGGCCTGAATGACCACATTAAAGATGAAATTGCTGCAAAAGTTCTACCTATTGACCTAGATGATTACATTGAGTATGTTATGCTAATTGACTCCAGAATACGTGAGAGATCAACTGCCAGAGATCGTAGGATACGGTAAAAAAATAATGAGCCTAGTAGCATGTTTTGCCCACTCATCCCTCCCCTGGTATTGAAGACTAGTGAACCAGTACGGGAACCAAGTGAACCTATGCAAGTAGGTTTCACTAGACTAACCAAGGAAGAGAGACTATATCGCAAGAAAAAAGGGTTGTGTTTATACTGCGGTAAAAACGGGCACTTGCTAAATTCCTGTCCGGTACGTCCGGGAAAAGCACACACCTAGGGTACCTTGGGGGACAGGCCCTAGCTAGTGTACAATCGTCCCCAGTGTCGGGCATTATGAAACCCACCATACAGGTGGTATTATCCTGGGCACAATGCTCTGTGGAGGTTTTGGCCCTGGTTGACTCTGGTGCAGCAGGGTACTTTATGGATAATACCTTTGCCGAATTGCACGGAGTTCCACACATTGAAAGAGAAAACCCCTTGGCTATTGAAGCAATTGATGGCAGCCCCTTAGAACTGGATCATGTTACTTTTGAAACTATGCCACTGTCTATGACTATTGGGGCACTTCACAGAGAAGAGCAGCAGTTCCAACTTATTAATTCTCCTCACCATGCTGTGTTAGGGGAGAGAATGCTAGGAAGCTTGGAGGAGCTTTTAAACTAGGAAAGGGGGGGTGGGTATAGATAGCAAAAATGGGGTAGATAAAGCAGATAGGAACTGGGTCCAAGTAAATGACCAGGGGAGTGGAGAAAGGGTGGGGAGAAATTTAGTCAGTAGGGAGGAACTCCAAGTAAATGAAGGTGAAGAAAAAAGGCATGTAGGGATTAATATATCTAAAGACCTCAAAATCTATTGTATGCTAGCAAATGCAAGAAGTATGGTAGATAAAATAGGAGAACTAGAATTGCTGGCGGTTAATGAGCAATTGGACATAATTGGAATAACAGAAACATGGTGGAACGATGCACATGACTGGACTGTAAATATAGAGGGCTATTCCCTGTTTAGAAGAGACAGAATTAATAGAAAAGGTGGAGGTGTGTGCTTATATTTGAAAACAGAGCTAAATCCAGTTTTGCGAGGTTATATTAGTGAGGAAACTGGCCAAACTGTGGAGTCCATGTGGGTAGAAATCGAGACTAAATGTGGTGTGAAAGGTAAAAAGAAGTTGTTGGTGGGCATATGCTACAAACCACCAAATATCGATGACAATGATGAGGCCCAACTGCTATTGCAAATGAGTAGTGTTGAGCGAGCACCCCGATGCTCGGGTGCTCTGACCGAGCACCCCCTGAGGCTCGAGTGCTCGAGCGAGCACCCGAGCCCCATTGAATATAATGGGGCGACACGAGCATTACACCAGGCACCCCCTGCTCTGATGAGGGGAGGGTGCCTGGTCAATGCCCCCCTTCATCTCCGAATGCCCCCTTCATCTCCGCAATGTCCCCCTTCATCTCCGCTATGCCCCCTTCATCTCCGCTATGCCCCCTTCATCTCCGCTATGCCCCTCTTCCACAATGTCCCCCTTCATCTCCGCTATGCCCCTCTTCCACAATGTCCCCCTTCATCTCCGCTATGCCCCTCTTCCACAATGTCCCCCTTCATCTCCTCTATGGCATAGAGGAGATGAAGGGGGACATTGTGGAAGAGGGGCATAGCGGAGATGAAGGGGCACATTGTGGAAGTGGGGCATAGAGGAGATGAAGGGGGACATTGTGGAAGAGGGGCATAGCGGAGATGAAGGGGGACATTGTGGAAGAGGGGCATAGAGTCTATGCCCCTCTTCCACAATGTCCCCCTTCATCTCCGCAATGCCCCCTTCATCTCCGCAATGCCCCCGTACCTCCAGTCCCTGGTGGTCCAGCGGAGCGTCTTCAGATCTGTGCCTCTTCCGGCACAGATCCCCGCCACCCGAACATGGCGGGCGAGCACATGGCGGTACTCGACGAGTACCGCCATGTGCCGAGCAGAGCGATGCTCGAGCCGATCCGAGCATCGGCCGAGCACGCTCGCTCAACACTACAAATGAGGAAAGCTGCCCAGTTTGGGCATACTATAATTATGGGAGATTTTAATTATCCAGATATCAACTGGAAAAATGAGACCTGTCAGAGTGCTAAGGGTAGCAGGTTTTTGAACACGCTTCGTGAAAGCTACATGTCACAAATGGTGGAAGCGCTGACAAGAAATAACAATGTATTGGACCTAGTGATCACTAATAACACAGAAATGGTATCCAATATTAAGGTAAGAGAACATTTGGGAAACAGTGATCACAACATGGTTACATTTGAGATCTGTCTGGCAAAGCAAAAATGTATAGGTTCAACCAAAACTCTTAATTTTAAAAAAGCTAACTTCAAATTGTTAAGGGCCTCAATGCAACACATAGACTGGGATATTTTATTTAAAGGCAAAAATACTGAGGAAAAATGGTCAGAATTCAAATTTAGGTTGCAGAAATCTACCCAACAGTATATACCAATGGGGAACAAGTGCAAAAGAAGTAAGTCACAGCCAATGTGGTTAACTGCACATGTAAAGAAGGAAATGGCAAGGAAAAAAAAAGCATTCAAATCATTTAAGTCAGAAGGAACTGAACAATCTTTCTTAAAATACAGGGAGTGCAACAAAGATTGCAAAAAGGCAATTAGGGTAGCAAAAATAGATAATGAAACTCGAATTGCAAGGGAAAGCAAGACTAATCCAAAAAAGTTTTTTAAATATATAAATAGCAAAAAACTTAAGAGGGAGCGCATTGGACCATTCAGTAATGAGATGGGTGAGTTGGTTAGTGAGGATAAGGAAAAGGCCGATGTTTTAAACACTTTCTTTGCATCAGTATATACAAGGAGCAAGGAATGGTAGAAGAGCCTCCTCAAGTAACAAATAAAACAATACAATTAATAGATATTGGGTTAACTCAAGGAGATGTCATGGGAAGACTGAACAAAATTAAGTCCGACAAAGCACCGGGTCCTGATGGTATACATCCAAGGGTTCTTCAGGAACTCAGTTCAGTGTTAGCAAAACCCCTATATTTACTCTTTAAAGATTCTATTACCACAGGCTCAGTGCCACAGGATTGGCGAAGAGCTAACATAGTGCCTCTATTTAAGAAGGGAACTAAAACAGAACCTGGGAATTATAGACCAGTGAGTTTGACCTCTGTAGTGGGAAAACTATTAGAAGGCATAATAAGGGACTATATTCAGGATTACAACACAAAAAATAAGATCATTAGCACGAATCAACATGGTTTTATGAAGAATAGATCATGCCAAACTAATCTTTTCAGCTTCTATGAGGAGGTAAGCAGCAACCTTGACAATGGCAAGGCAGTAGATGTAGTTCATCTAGACTTTGCAAAGGCATTTGATACAGTACCACACAGAAGGCTGGTGTATAAAATAAGGAAATTGGGGCTAGGAGATAACCTTTGCAATTGGATACAAAACTGGCTGAAGGATAGGGAACAATGTGTGGTTGTAAATGGAAAATTCTCCAGTACAGTTAAAGTGGAGAGTGGAATACCTCAGGGTTCAGTACTGGGTCCGCTGCTTTTTAACATGTTTATAAATGCCCTGGAAATAGATATAGAAAGGAAAATATCAATATTTGCAGATGATACTAAATTATGCAAAGGCATTAATTCAGAACAGGATATTTTCTCTCTACAGAGGGACTTACATACAATGTCAGATTGGGCAAACATGTGGAATATGAAGTTTAATTTGGTGAAGTGTAAAGTCATGCATTTGGGAGGAAACAATCCCAAGGCTACTTATAAACTTAATGGAATAATTTTAGGTGACTTGTTGCTAGAAAAAGACCTGGGTATCCTTGTCAACTACAAACTTGGAAACAGTGACCAGTGTCAAACAGCAGTAGCAAAGGCAAACAAAGTCCTGTCTTGCATAAAAAGAGGTATTGAAGCAAGAGTGGATAACATTATTTTGCCATTATACAAATCATTGGTAAGACCTCACCTTGAGTATGCAGTGCAATTTTGGGCACCGGTTCTGAAAAAGGATATACTAGAACTAGAGAGGGTACAGCGGAGAGCAACAAAATTAATTAAGGGAATGGAGGACTTGACATATGAGGAACGACTAAACAAACTTGGTTTATTTACTCTAGAGAAAAGACGACTAAGAGGAGACCTTATCACATTGTACAAGTATATGAGAGGTCAATACAAGGATCTCTGTGGTGAGCTATTTATTCCAAGGCCTGATCAGGTGACCAGGGGACACCCCTTGAGATTAGAGGAAAGGAGGTTTAAACTTCAGCAGAGGAAGGGTTTTTTCACGGTAAGGTCTGTCAAATTGTGGAATTCATTGCCCAGGGAGGTAGTTATGGCAGATAAAATGGATACATTTAAGAGAAGATTAGATACATTTCTTTCAAAAGGGAACATACAGAGTTATACTGTTTATCAGTAGGCTGATCAGGAAGGTCTGATAAAGACTAATTTAATTGGTAGCAGGAAAGCTATAAAATTCTCAGTTACTGAGGTATGAGGCGAAGGTTGAACTTGATGGACTTGTGTCTTTTTTCAACCTAATTTACTATGTTACTATGTTACTATGATTTCCTTGGTTAACCCACAATTTGATTGGAAAAAGTGTGAAATCGCTGCTTGGCCCCCGTTTTGTATGGACAAGTGCGTCATTCAGCCTATTAAGGTCCTGTGCACCTCCTCTGCTATACCGGATGTTTACCAACAGTTTGGCAATGTTTTTAGCAAAGGAGAGGCTAGTATACTACCTCAGCACAGACCTTATGATTGTTGCATTGAATTGCCTCCTGGAGTAGTACCTCCGAGGGGACGCACTTATCCATTATCTTGTGAGGAGAATAAAGCTATGGAAGATTACATTTCTGATGCTCTTGCTAGAGGAATCATACGAAAATCTACCTCTCCAGCTGGGGCTGGGTTCTTTTTCGTAAAAAAGAAAAATGGCACATTAAGACCATGCATTGACTACCGGGGCTTGAATAAACTAATGGCAAAAAACGCATACCCAATACCACTCATCACCGAGCTTTTTGATAGGCTTAAGGGCACTTCGATTTTTACCAAATTGGACCTACGGGCCGCTTACAATCTGGTTCGCATTCGAGCAGGTGATGAGTGGAAAACTGCCTTTAATACTCGATCTGGGCACTACGAATATCTAGTGATGCCATTTGGGCTGTGTAATGCACTCGCAGTTTTTCAGGAACTGATAAACGATGTTCTGAGAGATATGTTGCAGACATGTGTCGTGGTGTACCTTGACGATATACTGATTTACTCCCAAAACATGTCACAGCACATCAAAAATGTATCCGCAGTATTGCTACGACTTCGTGAGAACAAATTATATTGTAAATTGGAGAAATGTGAGTTTCATAGAACCAGCGTGCCATTCTTGGGGTTCATAATTGGCAATGATGGCATTGCTATGGACAAGGAAAATTTGTCAGCTGTCCTACAATGGCCAAAACCCAAGAGTCTTAAAGCCATACAGCGTTTCCTGGGTTTCGCTAATTATTATAGGAGGTTTATTAAGAACTTTTCTTCCATTATCAAACCTCTGTCGGATCTTACGCACAAGGGTGCTAATCCTTCTTGTTGGCCGGTATCTGCTGAGGAAGCCTTTGAGAAATTGAAGTTGGCATTTGCTGCGGCTCCTGTGTTATCCCACCCCAATCCTTTACTTCCATTTACGTTAGAGGTTGATGCCTCAGATATCGGGGTTGGGGCAGTACTTTCGCAACGACACGATAAAGGTGGAACACTCAGACCTTGTGAGTTTTTTTCAAAAAAGTTGACCGTCACTCAAAGCCACTATGAGATAGGTGATAGAGAATTATTGGCCATTATCCTCGCTCTTAAGGAATGGGGTCATTTGCTTGAAGGTACTAAGAATCCTGTCTTAATCCTAACAGATCATAAAAATCTGACTTATCTCTCGGAGGCCAAGAGATTGTCCTCTCGTCAGGCCAGATGGGCACTGTTCCTGTCCCGATTTAATTTCATTGTATCATATTTACCGGGATCAAAGAATGTTAGGGCTGATGCACTGTCAAGACAATTTGAGGCCGACAGTGACAGAGTGGAAGCACCAGCACCTATCATCCAACCCGATAGAATATTGGCTACTATACGCACCAGTATCACTTCTCCTTTAGGGGAAGAGATCCTGGCCTCTCAGGGGTCCGCTCCCCATGAAACCCCAGTGGGCAAATGTTTTGTCGCTGAACCATTTCGTACTAGGTTGCTCGAAACGTACCATTCCTCTAAGGCTGCGGGACATATTGGTAGAGACCAACTGTTATGGTCCCTTTCTCAGTTATTTTGGTGGCCTTCCATGAGAAACGATTGTGCCGAATTTACTAATGCCTGTGCCACCTGCGCCCGCGCTAAGACCCCGAGACATCTCCCAGTGGGCTTGCTTCAACCGGTGCCTAATGGCGAATGCCCCTGGTCTCATGTTTCCATTGATTTTATGGGATAATTGCTTATGTCTAAAGGGTATTCCTTTATATTCATGGTGGTGGACAGGTTTTCTAAAATGGCTCATTTCGTGCCCCTCCGTGGCCTTCCTTCAGCTAAGGAATTGGCAATTGTGTTCGCCAGAGAAGTATTCCGGTTGCATGGAGTGCCCAGGGTACTGGTGTCCGACAGGGGGAGCCAGTTTGTGTCTAGGTTTTGGAGGGCATTTTGCCAACAGATGGGCATACAGCTGTCCTTCTCCTCTGCCTACCATCCCCAGACCAATGGAGCAGCTGAACGAGCTAATCAGGGCTTGGAACAATTTCTCCGTTGTTTCGTTACTGACCATCATGATAATTGGTCCGACTTGTTGCCTTGGGCAGAGTTCGCCAGGAACTGTGCGGTCAATTCTTCATATGGGAGCTCCCCGTTTCTGATTAATTACGGGTTTCAGCCCTGTTTGCTTCCAGATTCATTTCAGACGCAACAGATTCCAGCTCTGGATGAGCATATCGAGCAACTCCGTTCCACATGGGCACAAGTTCAGAGGGCACTTGGTCAGTCATTTCAGCGTCATCAGCGCCATGCCAATCGCAGAAGGCTTCCAGCGGTTTCTTTTCAGGTTGGGGATAGAGTATGGCTTTCCTCCAGAAATCTCAAGCTGCAGGTTCCGTCTAATAAGTTGGCTCCCCGGTTCATTGGTCCATACAGAGTCATTCGCAAAATTAACCCTGTCTCCTGCGCACTAGACCTACCTGCATCCATGCGTATCCATAATGTGTTCCATGTGTCTCTTCTCAAGCCTCTGGTTTGCAATCGCTATACTACCACACCTGTGGTGCCAGGACCTGTTGAGGTCGAGGGTCAGGAGGAGTACGAGGTTCAGAGCATTATTGATTCCCGAAGGCTTAGATGAAGGGTACAGTACCTGGTACATTGGAAAGGATATGGTCCTGAAGATCGATCATGGGTGGATAGTAAGGACCTTCATGCACCTAGGCTAGCTAGGGTCTTTCATGCCAAATACCCACAGAAACCTAGACCCTATTCTAGGAGAGGGGGTCTTTGAAAGGGGGGTACTATCACGGTGCCCGTGATTGCTGCATTTCCTTGTCTGTCACCAGTAGGGGGCTTCTATTGGCTGTCTGCATTTAGCCCGCCTCATATTGCCTATTTAAACCTGGATTGGGCACCCTTTGAGTGCCCTTTCGTGTTGTTTCTGACCTTTTTGCTATCACTATGTCCAGTGGTGGTTGGGCCTCTGTTCCTGTGTTCCTGAGTTCCTGATTACAACTGTTCCAGTGTCTCCTGCATGCTGAGTTGTTCCAGTCCTGGTTCCGGCCTAGTACTCTGGGGTTGCAGTTCCTGCTGACCTTCTTCTCTGCTGTTTCCTGACCTGACTGATCGCTGCTGGTTCCTGTCATCTCCTCGCCTGCCTCCTGTGATCCTGGCGACCTTCTGCTTGGTCGCGTCGGCGACATTGCTTGTTAGTCCCAGCGTGCGGACGCTGGTTTGCTCCAAAGCCTTGCGGCTACACGATTCAGTTGTTAGTCCAGTGTGCGGACATTGGTTTGCTCCTAAGCCTATCGCCTACACTATTCAGTGGTTGGTCCCAGCGTGCGGACGCTGGTTTGCTCCAAAGCCTTGCGGCTACACGATTCAGTTGTTAGTCCAGTGTGCGGACACTGGTTTGCTCCTAAGCCTATCGGCTACACTATTCAGTGGTTGGTCCCAGCATGCGGACGCTGGTTTGCTCCAAAGCCTTGCGGCTATACGATTCCCTGTTGGTCCAGTGTGCGGACACTGGTTTGCTCCAAAGCCTTGCGGCTATACGATTCCTCTGTTGGTCTCAGTGTGCGGACACTGGGTTGCTTACGATCCTGTCACTCTGTCATTATCATCCGACAGCTATTGATACCTCTGGGCTGCCTTGCCGGTATTGGTAAGGCCGGTAGAACCTTTTGCCACATTCCATCTGAGGTTGCCTTACCCGGTATTGGCAGGGCCGGTAGAGCCTACACTGTGTACTTATTGGGGCTGCCTTGCCCGGTATTTAGGTAAGGCCGGTAGAACCTTGACGCTATTCCATCTGCAGGTTGCCTTACCCGGTATTGGCAAGGCCGGTAGAGCCTATTATTCCATTATCTCAGACTGTCCTGTCCGGTATATTGACAGGACCGGTAGAGTCTGCATACTGTCTTTGCTATTTACTCATGATATATATATGTAAGTGATTGCCATTCTAGTGATCATTTTAATTATTTCAATAAAATTGAGTTTTTACCTAAAACTTGTGTCTGAGAGTCATAATAAACCGTGACAGGGGTACCCAGAGTGATTGTCTCTGACCGCGGGAGTCAGTTCGTATCCAGGTTTTGGAGGGCATTTTGTGGTCAGATGGGCATCCAATTGTCCTTCTCCTTCGCCTACCATCCCCAGACCAATGGGGCCGCTGAGCGTGCCAATCAGGGACTGGAGCAGTTCCTGCGTTGCTTCGTCACCGATCATCATGATAATTGGGCTGACCTGTTGCCATGGGCAGAGTTTGCCAGGAATTGTGCGGTTAATTCATCGTCCGGGAGCTCCCCATTTCTCGTTAATTATGGGTTCCAGCCGTGTCTGCTCCCGGACTCATTTCAGGCACAACAGATTCCTGCCCTGGATGAGCATTTGGCACAACTGCGTTCCACTTGGGCACAGGTTCAGAGGTCCCTCAGTCAGTCATTTAGGTGTCATCAGTGGCACGCTAATCGCAGACGACTCCCAGCGGTCTCATTTCAAGTAGGGGACAGGGTATGGCTCTCTTCAAGAAACCTCAATTTACAAGTACCCTCCAATAAACTGGCTCCCCGGTTCATTGGTCCCTTTAAGATTATCCGCAAAATTAATCCGGTTTCTTATGCACTGGAACTTCCACCTTCAATGCATATTCATAATGTGTTCCATGTGTCTCTTCTGAAGCCTTTGGTGTGTAATCATTATACTAATACGCCAGTGATTCTTGGGCTGGTGGACGTCCAGGGCCAAGAGGAGTATGAGGTCCAGAGTATTATTGACTCTAGGAGATTTAGAGGAAAGTTGCAATATTTGGTCCACTGGAAGGGCTATGGCCCTGAGGAACGCTCGTGGGTTAATCAAGGGGACCTCCATGCACCTAGACTTGTGCGCAACTTTCACTCTAAATATCCTTTGAAACCCAGACCTCCGGCAGGGAGAGGGGGTCTTTGAGAGGGGGGTACTATCACAGTGCCTGTGATTCTTGTCACTCTTACTTGTGGTTCGCTCTGATTTGCTGAGCCAGTTTGGCCCGCCCCTGGTGACCTTCTTATGCCTGGCCCAGACACCTGTCAGATGCCCTTTCGTGGTGTTTCTGAGCCAGTAGTGCTGTTGCTGTGTTCCAGTGTTCCGGATTCCTGTGTACCAACTTGGCTTGTCCTGACTACGCTCCAGTGTTCCTGTTTGTGTATGACCCGGCTTGTCTGCGAACCACCTCTGTATCCTGACCCGGCTTGGCTGACATTCCTGCTCGTGTATGACCTGGCTTGTATGACTACCTCCTTCGTGCTCCGACCCGGCCCGGCTGACTTCCTGCTCCGAAGATCGACTTCCAGCTTGTTCCAGTGAACCCCGTTCCCGTTGTCGCCGCCGCGACATTCTCAACAGCTGCTGCCAGCCACCGTGTGACCGCCTTGCCTGGTGTTGCCATTTATCAGTGCAGTGTACCGCTATACTTGCAGAGCTGTGCGTGCCTCAGTGAGCCTCACTATACTTGCAGAGCCTCGTTGTTTGCAGAGCCTCGTGTAAATGTGCATATTAACCCTAGCAGTGCTGCCTTGCTCTCGCTATCTCGATTCCCAGAATAGAGCCTCCTCTGTGGTGATATGTCTACTGAGTTGGCCGCTTACCGTCGGCGACTCTATCCATTCCAGCAGGTAGATCTAGGTGTCACCCTAAAGATGATACAGTAAGGGAGAAGTACTGACTCAAGCCTGCAATCAGTAAGGAGACGGCCGTGTCCTTTCTCAGAGGCAGCAAAGTGATCCTGACTCACGCCTGCAGTCAGGGAGTAAGGTCTTAACCAGAGCCGCAGGTCTGCACCAGATTGGGTGTCTACTACACAACGGGAGCAAGCAGGAGAATAGTCAGACAGAGCCACAGGTCAGCACCAGATTGGATAGTCAGACAAGCCAGGTCATACACAGTTCAGGTAGTCAGCCAGAGCCACAGGTCCACACAAGATTGGGTGTCCACTACACAATGGGCGCAGGCAAAACAGTAATCAGACAGAGCCACAGGTCAGCACCAGATTGGAGGGTCAGACAAGCCAGGTCATACACAGAGCCCAAACTAAACAGAACTGTTTGTACAACAACACAAGGGCAACTGAGTCAGGACTCAGACTGCCGTTTAAACCCCTCCTCAGGAAGTAGGTAGGAGGAGCAGGCTCAGAGGAAGGAAGTAGGTAGGAGGAGATTACAGAAAACATGGCATAAAACAGAGGCCTGCTTCACACGTCTTGCGCCTGCAGATGACGCTTGGAATGACACCAAACACAAGGTTCGCTGGCAATTCATGGAGCAGATAAAGGGGGGAGGATGGTCCTTCAAAATTATGGAGATTATATGAAAACGGCCCTCAATATGTTATTGAACAAAGAATTTTACAGACAACTCCTCTCTGATCCCACTCTCAGTTTCAAAAAGAATTGATTTCTCTCTTAATGAAGGCTTTGAATGATGACATTATATGTAAAGATGAGTTACATTTCATGTATGTTAGGGATCCACGTACATCGACATTTTATCATCTACCTAGGATACACAAAAGTATAGAAGATCCTCTGGGTCGCCCTATTGTATCTGGAATAAGTTCCATCAGCCAGAGCCTGTAGCTTTACGTGGATCTTTTCCTGCACGTTATAGTTCCAATTATTAAGTCATACCTCCAAGATACCAGAGATTTAATAAATATATATGTTCGATAATGTAGAGTAGGAAGATGATGATTTGCTAGTAACAGCAGACATCAAACATTTTCATGAGATAAATGGAGTTGAATCCTCCTTTGAAAAATTTAACTTCTTGAACAAACAACATAGAAATTTTATTTTAGATCAAATTCATTCAGTATCAAATTCATTTTGAGTAAAAACTATTTCAAATATGATGGTTGATATTTCTTACAGGTAAAGGATAAGATGATGGGCATTTTTGGGGAACTGTAAAGACGAATGCATGTGGCTTTTCCTCTTACCTGAAGTTATACAAAAGGTATATCAACAATGTTATTATGATTTGGAGTGGGGGTGAGGTTCTGTTAAAAGAGTGTGCCCATTATTTAAATCAGATCACATATGGACTTACTTTTACATATGAATATAGTTGTACCAATATCACTTTTTTAGATCTGTGTTTGTTTGTCCAAGGTGGGAAAGTTCTGACTAAAACTCATTTCAAAGGAGTCAAACGAAACACATATTTTCCCTATGGAATTTATCATCAGAAAATTTGGTTAAACAGCGTCTCTAAAGGGCACTTCATGAGCCTAGGGTGCAATTGTTCAAACATAGAAGACTATTGTAAACAAGCATTGTTGTTGTTAAAAAGATTTATAGATAGAGGATATGACCAGGGATCATGTTAGTTTGATGGGAAGAAGAATGCCTGACACTGTCTCTCGTGTTTCAGTTCCTGATTTTTTTACCTCTAATGTTCCCTTAACTGCTTTTTTATAATATTATTTTTTCTTCCATTGGGGAGATTTCCAATGCAGTTATCACGGTGCCCGTGATTTCCTTGTGCCTGTCCGGTAGTCTGGAGTAGAGCGGCTCGATCTGCAGGCACACGTCTCTGATGTCGCGCTCGCTATTTTATACTTCCTGTCAGTTTAGAGATTATGCTCCACCTTCTGGCATCGGCTTTATAGCCTGGAAGCAAACTGGGCCTAGTCGCCCTTTCATGGTGTATCTGTGCGCATTGCTGTGTTGCTCGTCTAACTCTTGGTTTGCTTCCATTACTCTCTGATGTTTGATCCTTGGCCTGTCTGATTACTCGCTCCAGTTCTGACCTGTGGCTCAGTGTGACTACATGATCCATGTATGACTCTGGCTTGTCCGACTACCCTCTCTGTGCTGACCTTGGCTGTGGCTAACTACCCGATCTGGCTCCCGACTGTGGCCTGTCTGACTATGGTCTGTGCTAGTTATTGCTCTTGTCTGACTACCACATTTCCGGGTTGATCAAGGGCGTGCTCCTTCCCTTTTACCTCAGCTACCAAGTACTCAGTTTCCTCCGCTCAGTCAAGCCTTTGGCTCCTACAGGTAAGTGCAGTTTAGTCTCACTCCGTGGTCTCCTCTCTGTGTGCTCCTACCGACTGCCTTGCCTGAGCACTTACTCTGCTGTCTGGAGTAGTGCTATTTGCAGATTGCCTGTATCTGCTGGCTACCCTCACTCCGTTGTCCCCACTGGGTATCACTACACTTTCAGCTACCCAAGAGCTCCATCTGACATTCCCTTTTCTAGAATTGTCTGGATACGCTCCTGTGCTGTCTTCAGTGTTCAGTCTTCTATCTGTGAGTAGAACCAAGTTTGGTTCTATATATTCCGTACCCAATCCTGCGGTAGTTCAGTGTCAGCTCCTGGGCAGTGGACTAGATACTGTCCTCACGTCTGTTTCCCCCTTGACTGAGGAAGTGTTTTGCTCTTTTCACTTTTCTGATTATTTGTTGTGTGATTATTTGCCTATAGTCTGTGACAGCAGTGAATGAGATAAAGGCTGTAGGTGAAAAACAGTCTAAGGATAAGATTCTTCTCCATAAATTAACCCCTTAACGACGGATGGCTTACCAGGTACGTCCCGCAGAAACTGTCACTTAGTGACAGAGGACGTACCTGGTAAGTCACGGAAGTCTGGGTCTCTGTGCGGCTGCACGCCGCTCGGAGACTCCTGACTTGTTTGAAAAAAAATGTTCGTTGGGCGTTAAGGTGTCAGCTGCGTACGAACGCGGCTGTCACTAAGGGGTTAAGAGTTGATCAGGTTTACACAAATAAATATTGGGACTGTACAGTGTAAAAGTAAGACGGATTATTATAAATATAAAAATAAAAATAAGAAGGAAAATAAAAGAATTGTAGTAAGGACATTAGTATTACAAATTTTGAAAATATTATTAACTGTGAGAATAGTAATATTCAAAGTAGACATAAAACCATAAATACAAAACTAAAAAGGAATGAAAGAACAGGATATAAATATAAACATAATTACAATACAAGTAGGGATTAGGGGTGGACGAAAAGTGTGAAAAAATTTCTGCTTGACTTTTCGCGAAAAATGGACAATTTTTCGATTTTTTTCGCGAATGTTTTTTCTTTTTCTCCAATGCAAAATTTTTCTCCTTTTCGCTTATTCCAGCAAAATTTTCCCCTATTCCAACACAATATTCTCCTATTCTAACACATTTTTCACTTAGTCTAACACATTTTTTGCCTATTCAACACATTTTTCTCCTACTTAAACACATATTTCTTCTATTCTAGCACATTCTAACACATTGTTTTCCTATTCTAACATATTTTGCTCCTTTTCTAACATATGCTAACACATTTTCTCCTGTTCTAAAACAATGTTGTCCTATTCCAACACATTTTTCTTATGTTTAATATGGTGCAATATTTCCCAGCACAATATTACTTCTGCTGAGGGCTGTAGTGGAAAAATAAGTAAGGACTCAAAGCTGTGAGTCCTGCAGCAACATGTACCTTGAAAAATGTGTTAGCATGCAGAGTGCCTTTGTCCTTTGCCCACAACACTTACTTCCTGCTTAATTGACACTGGCACATATTCATGATGCTGTCAAATGATTAAAAAACTAAAGTACAACTTACTATGTGGCAAATGTAATTGGTAGTGGTGGTAGGAGACTGGCATGGTGTGATTAGTAGAACCTTGACAAACTGCATCCGCTCTGGGACGAGAGGGATCTTCATCATTTATTGCACATGCTGCAACAATAATTACTGCAGTCAGTTTTTGTACTAACACTTTACTCCCACACCCCTGCACTTTCTCCACCTTTCCCCCACTCACTTGTGCATTTGCTAGACATTACTCAACTACTGTGTGTGTTTTTACTCAAAATTGATGGTGTGTGCTGTCTTGCCTTGGCCCTCAACAAAATTCTCAATGTCATCTGCTGTCTATCAAGTCTGCCTCAGTTACAGAGCTCCCAGTCAGCAGTCTAATATATTTAATTGTTCAATTATTTATGTTTTTTCTTATTTATTTATTTTTAAGTTGTCCACCATATCTTATCACAGTTAGTCCCAAAAAACAAAATTAACAACTTCTTTCCCCAGACTTCCCCAGCACAGAGACAACAAAAGTTGTATATGATTTTTTGTATTGTATATGTGTCACGGTTTGTTCAGACTCTCAGACGTAAGGTTTAGGTAAAAACATAACTTTATTGAAAAGTTAAAGGCAATCCCATAGGGTCTTCATACACATACAAACAATACATAGAAGATAATGACAATAGCAAATAGGTTCTACCGGCCTTGCCAATATACCGGGCAAAGCAACCCAGGCGAGTCTGGAACAAGAGGCTCTACCGGCCCAGCCAATATACCGGGCTGGGCAGCCTATTGGGATAGCAGTGTAGTAGGCCTTGCCAATACCGGGTAAGGCAACCTTAAGATGGAATAGTATGCGGTTCTACCGGCCTTACCAATACACCGGGCAAGGCAGCCTGACGGAATACCAATGAGTAGGCTCTACCGGCCTTGCCAATACCGGGTAAGGCAACCTTAAGGTGGCAAGGTGAAAGGTTCTACCGGCCTTACCAATATACCGGGCAAGGCAGCTCAAAGGAAGGTGACAACCACAGTGACCTAATGACTGTCAGATGATATAGACAGTATACTATACTGTAGGAATCAGTGCTGTTAGGACTCGGAACCATCAAGTACCTGACTGCAAGTCAGGGAAGTATTTTATATTGGGGTATTTATAAAGTAATCACTAATTTCATATATACCGCAGGTCTTACATATATACAAACAAAAATAAAGAAAATACTGGAAAAAATATATATGTGTGTGTATACCAAAGGATTAATTTATTAACACTATGTCAGATAGAAAAATGATCCGTCCGGCCATAGCGTCACACATCACTTATTCCCTCAGAGACCAGTTCGGTATTCCTATGGGAGACTTATATACACATTAAAATTCTACTTTTATTAGTAATAGTTAAAATACACCACAGAACATACACATTAGACTAAGGGATCACTTTAAAGTGTCGTGTTCCCTTTAAAAACACAGCACGCCCTGAAAATATGCACGGAGTTAATGTTGTCAACCGGGGTCAGTTACTTCACATTGAATGAGTAGCTAGTGTCACTCGTTTCATTATTAATTTATTCTAACCATTTAAACTGTAGCGATGTACATCACAGTATACCCTATTAATGTTAAGATACCTAGTTATTCCGATAATCTTATACTGATCAGATGTCCAAATGACATACTAACTTCCTCATGGGTTAAGCCACATTCTTGCCTAAACGCTGCTTCTAATACCACATAATCACTCAATATCGCTACAATGTAACTATCTGTTACTGATATATCAGAATAACATTTTAACTTTCTCATAGAGTAAGCTGTATCAAGTTCCTCACTTACACTCCTATGGTATCTAATCTCGCTACAATATTGCTTTCTAATGATACCATGTCAAAAGGACACACTAGCTCCCTCGTGGAGTACGCCACATTGTAAGCCTACCGTCTAAGCTAACTCTTATAGTATAACTCAGTAAATTCCCATTCCCCGTTCATTAAACTCCGTGACTAAATGTCTTATAGAATTAGTATATCTAAAGTATACACAGGCTGTGCCGCCCAACGCGTTTCGCCGCATCAGCGGCTTCGTCAGGGGCTTTATATGTAGTGAGCGGTCCGCTCCCTATAATTTATATACCCTTTTGAATTTTGAAAATGGGTAGCTCATTGGTGCATATTGCAACCAATCGCTGTCCGGAAAAAACCTACAGTTCCTCTGAGGACACATCAATGGGTGGGCTTTAGCTCCGAGTTCCCTCATAATTAACCCCTGTTGTTTTAGATATCACATATAGTGACCGAAAAGAAAACAAGGGAAAATGAACAATAAGTAGAGACTACAAATGCAAACCTCATATTAGTTTGTCTCCATATTATGTACATAGAGCAATTTCATTCAAAATAAACGTTGATAGATATTTAGATGCCTGATCACAATTACTTATAATAATAATCAGAGTTAATTTAAACTCATAAGAAATCGTGAATATATCTTTTAATGTTTAACACTGTAGATACAGGGCCAATAAGCTCCTAAGTATAGTAGTATGAGGTGGACAAACCACTTCCACTACCATGAGCTTAAGGAAAACTGGTGGTTCATATACTTTACCACCTTTTAATAAAAGGACTATAAGTAAATCCTTCATTTAACCCCTGTGGGTTCAAAGTACCCAATCTATAAATCCATTCAGCTTCCTTGATAAGTAACTTTTGATCAAGGTCCCCTTTTCTAGAGGTTAGATTGATTTTTTGTATTCCTTTAAATTTTAGCACATCTGGATTTCCTTCATGATACAGTACCACATGTCTGGCTATGGGTTTTTCTCTCTTATGCTTAATGTCCCCAAGATGCTCTAAGATCCTAGTTTTAAATTGTCTTTTAGTTTTGCCAACATATCTTTTGTTGCAAGAGCATTCAATCTGGTAAATTATCCCAGATGATTTACAATTAATGAACTGACGTGTTTCAAATACTTTTCAACCATTATAATTCTTGAAGGTTTTCTCTTTGGAGACATATCTGCAGGCTGAACACTGTCCACATTGAAATGTACCCTTAATCTCAGACTGTAGCCAGGTTGTCTTCACTTCTTTTACAAAATGGCTATGTACTAGCTTGTCTTTAATATTTGTACTTCTTTTATATGTTACTCTTGGTGTTATATCTATGACTTCTGACAAGTCACTATCTTGTCTTAACACCCTCCAGTGTTTGTCTAGTGTGTTATTGATCTCCTTTTGCTGAGAATTAAAGGTACCAATCAATCTGATTTTACATTTACTTTTGTTATCATCCAACTTTGGATTAAGTAATTCATCTCTGTTTGCAAAGAGAGCTCTTTTATATGCTCGTTTTAAAATATTTTTCCCATAGCCTCTTGCTCTAAATCTTTTCTTTAATTTATCTGCCTCAATTTTGAATTCTTCCACTGTACTACACAACCTTCTCACTCTCAGATATTGTCCTACAGGGATTCCACGTTTAAGTGCTTCAGGATGTTGACTATCCGCCTGTAATAAGCTATTGGTAGCCGTATCTTTGCGAAATACCGTGGTTTCTAAACGGTTATTATTTCCCTTATGTATCAAAATATCCAAGAATGAAATCTGTTGTTTATCCAATACACTTGTTACTTTAAGATTTATATTATTTTGGTTAACCACATCCACAAATTCCTGGAATAATTCTGGAGTTCCATTCCACAAAAGTAAAATATCATCTATAAATCTTAGCCAGAGTGTAATACAGTTTGTGTATATTTCCATTTTGTCACAGAATATATGTTCTGTTTCCCACCAACCCAGATAGAGGTTGGCATACGAGGGAGCACACGTGCTCCCCATTGTTGTCCCCCTTATCTGATGGTAGTATGTGTTATGAAATAGAAATAGTTCTTTTTGAGGACAAACTCTAACAACTGTAACACAAACTCATTGTGCTTATGATATTGTATACCTCTTCCTTCTAAAAATGGGAAACCGCATTTATGCCCACATCATGCAAGATACTGGTATATAGAGATTCAATATCAACACTAACCAGATATTGGTTATGCTCCAAATATATACCATTCAATCTGTTAATTGCATCCATTGAATCTCGTGTATAAGATGGTAAACTGACCACAAACTCTCTTAGAATTCTATCCACAGAAATGCTGCTAGTTTCAGATACACTACCAATCCCTGAGACTATCGGTCGACCTGGGGGGTTACTAAGATCTTTATGAACTTTTGGAATGGTATAAAATGTGGGTATCACTGGATCTTTCACCAATAAAAAATTATACTCATTTTTGTCAATAATTTTTTCATCTAATGCTCTTTTAAGGGTGATCACCAATTCCTGTTGGAATTGTTTAGTGGGATCTATAGCCAATTTTTTATAGCAGTTCTGATCTCTCAACTGTCTTAGACATTCCTGTTGATATTTGTCTATATCCTGAATAACTATATTGCCTCCTTTATCACTTGGTTTAATTATAATTTCTTTGTTGGTACATAATTTATTTAGGGCCTCTTCTTCTCCCCTAGTCAAATTCTGCACCACATTATTATCCTCATTCTTTAATTCTGCTAATCTTTCCAAATCTCGTGTTACTCCCTTTATAAAAACCTCTACATGAGGAGATGTACTTAATGGAGGTGTAAATTTATTATTAGCTTTCAAATCTGTAAAGGGGCCTTCTCTTATTGTGATTTCTTGTTCATTCTCCCACAATAAGGATTCTACATTTTCTAAATTCTTTTTGTCCCCTATAGACATTTTACCAGCTCGCTCTTGATTTTTAAAAAACTTATGTAAAAGGAGTTTCCGTCCAAATAAATTGATGTCAGTAATCCATTGAAAAAGTTTCATCTTTTGTGTTGGGGCAAAAGTCAGTCCTTTCTGTAGGACTAATAGATCCAAATCACTAAATGTGTTTTTAGATACATTGATTATTTGTAAGTTTTCTTCTATTGGTTGTTGGTACTTTTGTATCCCCACCTGTTGCGATCCCTGAGATCTGGAGGAAGATTTCTTCCCTGTCCCTGACCCAAAAAAGAAGAAAATTGTCTATTTTTATTATATCTATTTCTTCTCTTATTTTGTCTAGGGGGATGTTGCCCCTGATCACTCTCTGAGTCTGTGTTCTTTGTATCTGACTCAGTGGGCACATCATTTAATTCCTTCCCCTGTTGTAATGATCTCTTATAAACCTTTCCTTCATCAAAGTCCTTTTGATCCCGTCTAAACTTCCTATATTTTCTATTCTTTAAATCTGCTGCCAACTTATCTATATTTTCCTTCAATTCTTTCTCAAGTTTAATAAAATCAGGTTCAGTTTTTTTATTTTGTATTTCTACCAGCTGTTTTTCAACCTCTAAGTTGGTTTGAGTCAATTGTTCTTTTTCTGTCATTATAATTAACTCCAACAGTTCCAGGGAACATTTCGTAAGTATATCATCCCATTTCTTAAGAAATGCCTCATCAGTTAGATGAGACGCAGGAATCAGTTTAATTCTTAGACCTCTTGGTGTTATATGATTATTTACATAGTTTGCCAACGTTGTAATGTCCCACCATAATTTGGTTTGTTTTCGCATAGATTTACTCAAATCAGAAAATAACTTTATTAACGTATTATCCTTGTTATTTTCATTTGGATTTATCTCAGTTCCAAATAAATTTGTAGCCTCTACTTGCCAGGAGGAAAAGTCCATTGGACCTGATAAAAATCCAGCCATATTCTCAGTTATTGTACACAAGTTTAATGAATGAATATTAACCCCTTTAATAGAACGAGGACTAAACCTCCTAGAACCAAACAAGTATTTTATATTGGGGTATTTATAAAGTAATCACTAATTTCATATATACCGCAGGTCTTACATATATACAAACAAAAATAAAGAAAATACTGTAAAAAATATATATGTGTGTGTATACCAAAGGATTAATTTATTAACACTATGTCAGATAGAAAAATGATCTGTCCGGCCATAGCGTCACACATCACTTATTCCCTCAGAGACCAGTTCGGTATTCCTATGGGAGACTTATATACACATTAAAATTCTACTTTTATTAGTAATAGTTAAAATACACCACAGAACATACACATTAGACTAAGGGATCACTTTAAAGTGTCGTGTTCCCTTTAAAAACACAGCACGCCCTGAAAATATGCACGGAGTTAATGTTGTCAACCGGGGTCAGTTACTTCACTTTGAATGAGTAGCTAGTGTCACTCGTTTCATTATTAATTTATTCTAACCATTTAAACTGTAGCGATGTACATCACAGTATACCCTATTAATGTTAAGATACCTAGTTATTCCGATAATCTTATACTGATCAGATGTCCAAATGACATACTAACTTCCTCGTGGGTTAAGCCACATTCTTGCCTAACCGCTGCTTCTAATACCACATAATCACTCAATATCGCTACAATGTAACTATCTGTTACTGATATATCAGAATAACATTTTAACTTTCTCATAGAGTAAGCTGTATCAAGTTCCTCACTTACACTCCTATGGTATCTAATCTCGCTACAATATTGCTTTCTAACGATACCATGTCAAAAGGACACACTAGCTCCCTCGTGGAGTACACCACATTGTAAGCCTACCGTCTAAGCTAACTCTTATAGTATAACTCAGTAAATTCCCATTCCCCGTTCATTAAATTCCATGACTAAATGTCTTATAGAATTAGTATATCTAAAGTATACACAGGCTGTGCCGCCCAACGCGTTTCCCCGCATCAGCGGCTTCGTCAAAAAGAACTATTTCGTATTTCATAACACATACTACCATCAGATAAGGGGGACAACAATGGGGAGCACGTGTGCTCCCTCGTATGCCAACCTCTATCTGGGTTGGTGGGAAACAGAACATATATTCTGTGACAAAATGGAAATATACACAAACTGTATTACACTCTGGCTAAGATTTATAGATGATATTTTACTTTTGTGGAATGGAACTCCAGAATTATTCCAGGAATTTGTGGATGTGGTTAACCAAAATAATATAAATCTTAAAGTAACAAGTGTATTGGATAAACAACAGATTTCATTCTTGGATATTTTGATACATAAGGGAAATAATAACCGTTTAGAGACCACGGTATTTCGCAAAGATACGGCTACCAATAGCTTATTACAGGCGGATAGTCAACATCCTGAAGCACTTAAACGTGGAATCCCTGTAGGACAATATCTGAGAGTGAGAAGGTTGTGTAGTACAGTGGAAGAATTCAAATTGAGGCAGATAAATTAAAGAAAAGATTTAGAGCAAGAGGCTATGGGAAAAATATTTTAAAACGAGCATATAAAAGAGCTCTCTTTGCAAACAGAGATGAATTACTTAATCCAAAGTTGGATGATAACAAAAGTAAATGTAAAATCAGATTGATTGGTACCTTTAATTCTCAGCAAAAGGAGATCAATAACATACTAGACAAACACTGGAGGGTGTTAAGACAAGATAGTGACTTGTCAGAAGTCATAGATATAACACCAAGAGTACATATAAAAGAAGTACAAATATTAAAGACAAGCTAGTACATAGCCATTTTGTAAAAGAAGTGAAGACAACCTGGCTACAGTCTGAGATTAAGGGTACATTTCAATGTGGACAGTGTTCAGCCTGCAGATATGTCTCCAAAGAGAAAACCTTCAAGAATTATAATGGTTCAAAAGTATTTGAAACACGTCAGTTCATTAATTGTAAATCATCTGGGATAATTTACCAGATTGAATGCTCTTGCAACAAAAGATATGTTGGCAAAACTAAAAGACAATTTAAAACTAGGATCTTAGAGCATCTTGGGGACATTAAGCATAAGAGAGAAAAACCCATAGCCAGACATGTGGTACTGTATCATGAAGGAAATCCAGATGTGCTAAAATTTAAAGGAATACAAAAAATCAATCTAACCTCTAGAAAAGGGGACCTTGATCAAAAGTTACTCATCAAGGAAGCTGAATGGATTTATAGATTGGGTACTTTGAACCCACAGGGGTTAAATGAAGGATTTACTTATAGTCCTTTTATTAAAAGGTGGTAAAGTATATGAACCACCAGTTTTCCTTAAGCTCATGGTAGTGGAAGTGGTTTGTCCACCTCATACTACTATACTTAGGAGCTTATTGGCCCTGTATCTACAGTGTTAAACATTAAAAGATATATTCATGATTTCTTATGAGTTTAAATTAACTCTGATTATTATTATAAGTAATTGTGATCAGGCATCTAAATATCTATCAACGTTTATTTTGAATGAAATTGCTCTATGTACATAATATGGAGACAAACTAATATGAGGTTTACATTTGTAGTCTCTACTTATTGTTCATTTTCCCTTGTTTTCTTTTCGGTCACTATATGTGATATCTAAGACAACAGGGGTTAATTATGAGGGAACTCGGAGCTAAAGCCCACCCATTGATGTGTCATCAGAGGAATTGTAGGTTTTTTCCGGACAGCGATTGGTTGCAATATGCACCAATGAGCTACCCATTTTCAAAATTCAAAAGGGTATATAAATTATAGGGAGCGGACCGCTCACTACATATAAAGCCCCTGACGAAGCCGCTGATGCGGCGAAACGCGTTGGGCGGCACAGCCTGTGTATACTTTAGATATACTAATTCTATAAGACATTTAGTCACGGAGTTTAATGAACGGGGAATAGGAATTTACTGAGTTATACTATAAGAGTTAGCTTAGACGGTAGGCTTACAATGTGGCGTACTCCACGACGGAGCTAGTGTGTCCTTTTGACATGGTATCGTTAGAAAGCAATATTGTAGCGAGATTAGATACCATAGGAGTGTAAGTGAGGAACTTGATACAGCTTACTCTATGAGAAAGTTAAAATGTTATTCTGATATATCAGTAACAGATAGTTACATTGTAGCGATATTGAGTGATTATGTGGTATTAGAAGCAGCAGTTAGGCAAGAATGTGGCTTAACCCACGAGGAAGTTAGTATGTCATTTGGACATCTGATCAGTATAAGATTATCGGAATAACTAGGTATCTTAACATTAATAGGGTATACTGTGATGTACATCGCTACAGTTTAAATGGTTAGAATAAATTAATAATGAAACGAGTGACACTAGCTACTCATTCAATGTGAAGTAACTGACCCCGGTTGACAACATTAACTCCGTGCATATTTTCAGGGCGTGCTGTGTTTTTAAAGGGAACACGACACTTTAAAGTGATCCCTTAGTCTAATGTGTATGTTCTGTGGTGTATTTTAACTATTACTAATAAAAGTAGAATTTTAATGTGTATATAAGTCTCCCATAGGAATACCGAACTGGTCTCTGAGGGAATAAGTGATGTGTGACGCTATGGCCGGACAGATCATTTTTCTATCTGACATAGTGTTAATAAATTAATCCTTTGGTATACACACACATATATATTTTTTACAGTATTTTCTTTATTTTTGTTTGTAAATATGTAAGACCTGCGGTATATATGAAATTAGTGATTACTTTATAAATACCCCAATATAAAATACTTGTTTGGTTCTAGGAGGTTTAGTCCTCGTTCTATTAAAGGGGTTAATATTCATTCATTAAACTTGTGTACAATAACTGAGAATATGGCTGGATTTTTATCAGGTCCAATGGACTTTTCCTCCTGGCAAGTAGAGGCTACAAATTTATTTGGAACTGAGATAAATCCAAATGAAAATAACAAGGATAATTCGTTAATAAAGTTATTTTCTGATTTGAGTAAATCTATGCGAAAACAAACCAAATTATGGTGGGACATTACAACGTTGACAAACTATGTAAATAATCATATAACACCAAGAGGTCTAAGAATCAAACTGATTCCTGCGTCTCATCTAACTGATGAGGCATTTCTTAAGAAATGGGATGATATACTTACGAAATGTTCCCTGGAACTGTTGGAGTTAATTATAATGACAGAAAAAGAACAATTGACTCAAACCAACTTAGAGGTTGAAAAACAGCTGGTAGAAATACAAAATAAAAAAACTGAACCTGATTTTATTAAACTTGAGAAAGAATTGAAGGAAAATATAGATAAGTTGGCAGCAGATTTACAGAATAGAAATTATAGGAAGTTTAGACGGGATCAAAAGGTCTTTGATGAAGGAAAGGTTTATAAGAGATCATTACAACAGGGGAAGGAATTAAATGATGTGCCCACTGAGTCAGATACAGAGAACACAGACTCAGAGAGTGATCAGGGGCAACATCCCCCTAGACAAAATAAGAGAAGAAACAGATATAATAAAAATAGACAATTTTCTTCTTTTTTGGGTCAGGGACAGGGAAGAAATCTTCCTCCAGATCTCAGGGATCGCAACAGGTGGGGATACAAAAGTACCAATAACCAATAGAAGAAAACTTACAAATAATCAATGTATCTAAAAACACATTTAGTGATTTGGATCTATTAGTCCTACAGAAAGGACTGACTTTTGCCCCAACACAAAAGATGAAACTTTTTCAATGGATTACTGACATCAATTTATTTGGACGGAAACTCCTTTTACATAAGTTTTTTAAAAATCAAGAGCGAGCTGGTAAAATGTCTATAGGGGACAAAAAGAATTTAGAAAATGTAGAATCCTTATTGTGGGAGAATGAACAAGAAATCACAATAAGAGAAGGCCCCTTTACAGATTTGAAAGCTAATAATAAATTTACACCTCCATTAAGTACATCTCCTCATGTAGAGGTTTTTATAAAGGGAGTAACACGAGATTTGGAAAGATTAGCAGAATTAAAGAATGAGGATAATAATGTGGTGCAGAATTTGACTAGGGGAGAAGAAGAGGCCCTAAATAAATTATGTACCAACAAAGAAATTATAATTAAACCAAGTGATAAAGGAGGCAATATAGTTATTCAGGATATAGACAAATATCAACAGGAATGTCTAAGACAGTTGAGAGATCAGAACTGCTATAAAAAATTGGCTATAGATCCCACTAAACAATTCCAACAGGAATTGGTGATCATCCTTAAAAAAGCATTAGATGAAAAAATTATTGACAAAAATGAGTATAATTTTTTATTGGTGAAAGATCCAGTGATACCCACATTTTATACCATTCCAAGAGTTCATAAAGATCTTAGTAACCCCCCAGATCGACCGATAGTCTCAGGGATTGGTAGTCTATCTGAAACTAGCAGCATTTCTGTGGATAGAATTCTAAGAGAGTTTGTGGTCAGTTTACCATCTTATACACGAGATTCAATGGATGCAATTAACAGATTGAATGGTATATATTTGGAGGATAACCAATATCTGGCTAGTCTTGATATTGACTCTCTATATACCAGTATCTTGCATGATGTGGGCATAAATGCGGTTTCCCATTTTTAGAAGGAAGAGGTATACAATATCATAAGCACAATGAGTTTGTGTTACAGTTGTTAGAGTTTGTCCTCAAAAAGAACTATTTCTATTTCATAACACATACTACCATCAGATAAGGGGGACAACAATGGGGAGCACGTGTGCTCCCTCGTATGCCAACCTCTATCTGGGTTGGTGGGAAACAGAACATATATTCTGTGACAAAATGGAAATATACACAAACTGTATTACACTCTGGCTAAGATTTATAGATGATATTTTACTTTTGTGGAATGGAACTCCAGAATTATTCCAGGAATTTGTGGATGTGGTTAACCAAAATAATATAAATCTTAAAGTAACAAGTGTATTGGATAAACAACAGATTTCATTCTTGGATATTTTGATACATAAGGGAAATAATAACCGTTTAGAGACCACGGTATTTCGCAAAGATACGGCTACCAATAGCTTATTACAGGCGGATAGTCAACATCCTGAAGCACTTAAACGTGGAATCCCTGTAGGACAATATCTGAGAGTGAGAAGGTTGTGTAGTACAGTGGAAGAATTCAAAATTGAGGCAGATAAATTAAAGAAAAGATTTAGAGCAAGAGGCTATGGGAAAAATATTTTAAAACGAGCATATAAAAGAGCTCTCTTTGCAAACAGAGATGAATTACTTAATCCAAAGTTGGATGATAACAAAAGTAAATGTAAAATCAGATTGATTGGTACCTTTAATTCTCAGCAAAAGGAGATCAATAACATACTAGACAAACACTGGAGGGTGTTAAGACAAGATAGTGACTTGTCAGAAGTCATAGATATAACACCAAGAGTAACATATAAAAGAAGTACAAATATTAAAGACAAGCTAGTACATATCCATTTTGTAAAAGAAGTGAAGACAACCTGGCTACAGTCTGAGATTAAGGGTACATTTCAATGTGGACAGTGTTCAGCCTGCAGATATGTCTCCAAAGAGAAAACCTTCAAGAATTATAATGGTTGAAAAGTATTTGAAACACGTCAGTTCATTAATTGTAAATCATCTGGGATAATTTACCAGATTGAATGCTCTTGCAACAAAAGATATGTTGGCAAAACTAAAAGACAATTTAAAACTAGGGTCTTAGAGCATCTTGGGGACATTAAGCATAAGAGAGAAAAACCCATAGCCAGACATGTGGTACTGTATCATGAAGGAAATCCAGATGTGCTAAAATTTAAAGGAATACAAAAAATCAATCTAACCTCTAGAAAAGGTGACCTTGATCAAAAGTTACTTATCAAGGAAGCTGAATGGATTTATAGATTGGGTACTTTGAACCCACAGGGGTTAAATGAAGGATTTACTTATAGTCCTTTTATTAAAAGGTGGTAAAGTATATGAACCACCAGTTTTCCTTAAGCTCATGGTAGTGGAAGTGGTTTGTCCACCTCATACTACTATACTTAGGAGCTTATTGGCCCTGTATCTACAGTGTTAAACATTAAAAGATATATTCATGATTTCTTATGAGTTTAAATTAACTCTGATTATTATTATAAGTAATTGTGATCAGGCATCTAAATATCTATCAACGTTTATTTTGAATGAAATTGCTCTATGTACATAATATGGAGACAAACTAATATGAGGTTTACATTTGTAGTCTCTACTTATTGTTCATTTTCCCTTGTTTTCTTTTCGGTCACTATATGAGATATCTAAGACAACAGGGGTTAATTATGAGGGAACTCGGAGCTAAAGCCCACCCATTGATGTGTCATCAGAGGAATTGTAGGTTTTTTCCGGACAGCGATTGGTTGCAATATGCACCAATGAGCTACCCATTTTCAAAATTCAAAAGGGTATATAAATTATAGGGAGCGGACCGCTCACTACATATAAAGCCCCTGACGAAGCCGCTGATGCGGCGAAACGCGTTGGGCGGCACAGCCTGTGTATACTTTAGATATACTAATTCTATAAGACATTTAGTCACGGAGTTTAATGAACGGGGAATGGGAATTTACTGAGTTATACTATAAGAGTTAGCTTAGACGGTAGGCTTACAATGTGGCGTACTCCACGAGGGAGCTAGTGTGTCCTTTTGACATGGTATCGTTAGAAAGCAATATTGTAGCTAGATTAGATACCATAGGAGTGTAAGTGAGGAACTTGATACAGCTTACTCTATGAGAAAGTTAAAATGTTATTCTGATATATCAGTAACAGATAGTTACATTGTAGCGATATTGAGTGATTATGTGGTATTAAAAGCAGCGGTTAGGCAAGAATGTGGCTTAACCCACGGGGAAGTTAGTATGTCATTTGGACATCTGATCAGTATAAGATTATCGGAATAACTAGGTATCTTAACATTAATAGGGTATACTGTGATGTACATCGCTACAGTTTAAATGGTTAGAATAAATTAATAATGAAACGAGTGACACTAGCTACTCATTCAATGTGAAGTAACTGACCCCGGTTGACAACATTAACTCTGTGCATATTTTCAGGGCGTGCTGTATTTTTAAAGGGAACACGACACTTTAAAGTGATCCCTTAGTCTAATGTGTATGTTCTGTGGTGTATTTTAACTATTACTAATAAAAGTAGAATTTTAATGTGTATATAAGTCTCCCATAGGAATACCGAACTGGTCTCTGAGGGAATAAGTGATGTGTGACGCTATGGCCGGACGGATCATTTTTCTATCTGACATAGTGTTAATAAATTAATACTTTGGTATACACACACATATATATTTTTTCCAGTATTTTCTTTATTTTTGTTTGCAAGTCAGGGAGTAAACCAACGCCCTGCGTTAGGAACACACAGGCAGAATTAAAGCCGTAATGCTAGTGGAGCAAACCAGCGTCCGCACGCTGGAACCAACAGACTGAAATGTAAGCTGCAAGGCTAATGGAGCAAACCAGCGTCCGCACGTTGGGACCAACAGACTGTAATGTGAGCCGCAAGGCTAATGGAGCAACCCAGCGTCCGCACACTGGGACCAACAGACTATAAAGAGAGCCGCAAGGCTAATGGAGCAAACCAGCGTCTGCACGCTGGGACCAACAGACTATAATATGAGCCGCAAGGCTAACGGAGCGAACCAGCGTCCGCACGCTGGGACCAACAGACTATAATGTGAGCCACAAGGCTAATGGAGCGAACCAGCGTCCGCATGCTGGGACCAACAGACTGTAATGTGAGCCACAAGGCTAATGGAGCAAAGCAGCGTCCGCACGCTGGGACCAACAGACTGTAATGAGAGCCGCAAGGCTAATGGAGCGAACCAGTGTCCGCACGCTGGGACCAACAGACTGTAATGTGAGCCGCAAGGCTTAGTGAAGCAAACCAGCGTCCGCACGCTGAAACCAACAGGAGGAAATGTCGCCGAAGCGAATGAAGAACAATGTCGCCACAGATGCAGGAACTGGAAGCTGGAAACAACAGGAACCAGCAGAGAAGATCAGCCGGATCAAGCGCGGCCAAGCAGGCTGGCAACAGGAACATCAGCTACTGATGAGAACATCCGGAACCGGACTGGAACTGACAAAGCAGGCAGGAACTCAGGAACTCAGCAACAGGCCCAATCAGCTACTGCAGTAAGGAGGAAGTGGATGCTGTCAAAGACACCACGAAAGGGCAACCAAAGGGTGCCCAGACTGAGTTTAAAAAGGCAATGTGAGGCGGGCTGAAGGCAGACAGCCAATGTGAGCCCCCTACAGTTGATAGACACTGAATTGCAGCAATCACGGGCACCGTGATAATATGATTCATTTCACACAGACAATTAATGCAATATATTTGCATATGGTATGTGCATTCTGAATGGGTACCACAAGGGACAGTGTTTATGAGTGGCTGAGCACATGTGTAATGGCTTCCATTGCAGACATGCATTCTGGGAATCCTGACCAACTGTGCATTAGTTATGCCATGTGGCCAGGAACAAAAAAGCCATGTGACTTATTCAAGTAACCTGATTGGACAGTGGTTGGAGTTATTAGACCTTGGCAGCCATGGCTTTTTAGAGCCCACCATGCAGAGAGAAGGATGAACAAAGGCCTTTTGCTGTCCAAGAGTCACATCAAAGAGATGACTTGCAGGGTTCCCTTGGACAAATATATGCTTGCATGTGCTGATTTTTATTGTAAACCAAGCTAAGTATAATTGTAACACTGTACTTCTGTCTTTATCTGTAACTTTGTTGTAATAACCTTTTCTTAGATATATTGCTTTAACAGCAGATGTTATAGTAAAGTATATCATAAAATATTACAACTGTTTCCTGTGTATTCATTCCACATAATTAACTGATATACCGCAAATCAAATAAATATTAATGTTGTGATTAATATCCTAATTAGAATATTAATATTTGCATATTAATATGCATAATCCAGGCCACAAATACAACATTTGGAGTAGTCTGGCAGGATATTGGTGTGATTATTGGAATAAATGCAACAAAATCTGTTATTTCTTGCTCAAAAGTTATAGCTGTGTGTTAAGCATAGCCAGTAAGATGTTTAGTGATAACAAGCAAGCAGCAGTAAGGGAAGAAAGGTCAATATATGGCTCCATTCCTGGGTAGGCTAGTTTTGGATTCTGGCAGCCCATAGTCAAAGAGTTAATAAAGTATGCTACCCCCGTAACCCTGAATTTGGAACAGAGTTAGGTAGTCAATCATTGAGATTAGATCTGAGTATGTACAAGAAAAAGGAGCGGAAAGCTGCAAGTGAGACGGGATGGATCATTTTGCAGGCGCTTCAGAAAGAGGTACAGCAAAAAGAGGAGCAGCAAAAAGAATTGCAGATAATTAAAGAACAGTTAATTATGAGTAAAAAATGTATGCAATGTAATGCAGCTAAAGTATGTGAGTTGGAAGAGAAATGTTCAGCTCCAGCAGTGAAGCAACAGGGCAGAAAGCCTGTACCCTGTAATCAGCTTGTAACTGGATTAGGTGGGGATTCTGTAGATTCTCCTCTATTCTCTGTAGATGAGGAAAAATATGTAGTTATGTCTGCTAGTGTGCTGAAACTGAGCAGAGGAGAGCCCGCCCTATCATTACCGAGCATAGGAAGAGGAGACTGCATAGAGAACAGGATGTTTTTGGAGTAAGAATGGGGGCACAGGATGAAGTGAATGGGAAAATGAGAGGTTACACACAAACTGAGATGTTTGAACTTGCCAAGAAATTTAAGCAAGCTGTTGGTGAAGGAATTTGTGAATAGCTGTTGTGTTTGTGGGATGGGGCTGCAGATACTGTGTTGTTAAATGCAGCAGAAGCAGTTTACATAGGACAGATTACCTTCATCCACAAGTTAGGCAGATAATGAGGATTGTGAGGGAAAATAGTGGTAACTTTCTGTTGTTGGATATTATCAGGAATGCAATATTGCAAGTGTACCCTTCATATACCCTTCCCCCTGTGTTACTATTAAATATGCTATTGAAAGAGTAAGAATTATGGGATGTGTAGCTGGACTTAATGCTGATAATTGGGAGGGACCAGGACCAGATATGGAAGATTTCACTGCCAACATGAGTTCGCGGTTTTTGAAATCTGCTCCACTGGCCATGAGAGCCTCCCTGTTATCAATAATAAGTGGATTAGGTAACACAGGTAAATACACCAATTGACCTCCTTGTTAGCTGAAATGGATGCATTGGAAAAAGAGATAATGCCCATAAAATCAGTATGTAACATAGATCAGGCAAATGCAAAGGAACAATTGAAAGGTAAAGGTTGTATCAGGATACCTAGAAAGCAAATGTGGTTTGATTTGTTAAAATCAGGTATTCCTAGGACAGAAATAGATGGCATTCCCACAGCACATTTGGTGAAAAAGTGGAAGTCTGTTATAAAAAATATTTCCAGGGTCTCTGATCCATGGTTCCAAGCCCAAAATGTTGCCAATGCAATTATTAAAAATAAGCTTCCCAAAGCAAAAGGGAAAGACTTCCTGAATTTTGCATCAGTCTGGATCACTGAGTACCATTATTCATTTAATACCAAAATGAGAAGCTTGAAGCTGAGAATTCCAATTTGACGTGTGAAAGAAATGTGTTACTAGAACAAATTGGCTTTCTACTAGCAGAGCTATCCAGAATGCAGACAGAAATGTTGTTTGAAATGTTGTTTGACCAGTTTTTACAATGGAAGATACTAACTTTTCAGGGATGCCTCCTGTGGAGAAGTGCAAACAATTAACATATGTGTTTGTTGCAGGCAACCTAGATGTGCCAGAAAACAGAGGACCTTAGTTTTTGTTTTTTAAGGGAAAGCCTCTAATTTATTTAATTTTACAGTCAGGTGGGCCAAATTCCAAATGTATTTTTGTTTTTTTCTTAATACAAAATGCCTGCACTGTTAAACAGTTATAGAAACTGTAATAATGAATTCCCCAACCGGGTGAATTGCTGCCTGAGCAAATGATCTCAGGAGCACTCACCAATCTGGAGGGACAAGTCGCTTGTAAAGATGAATCAAATCATGCTAATCGGGCTGGTAGGAAGTAAAAACAAACTTTATTGTATCAAAATAAAAGATCAATCAATCAGGCACTCCTAGTTGCAGAGGGAGCAGGACACAAATGTATCAGTAGACAATGATCAAACAGAACTCATCTGATATGTTTTGCTCTAGACTGTGCTTAATCATAGACTTATCAATATAGAAGTTTCTTTGACTCCGTCCTCTCCTGTTCTTGCTTTTTCTCTAGGGTCTTGAGTTTTTTGACGGTTGGCTGGTGAAATCTGGATCCTCACTTAAACTTTCATCCCTAGGCATATCTGATTCCAACATATTAACTGTATTACTGTTTGCAATTCCCTCCTGATTCATGGCCAATTCGGGATAATGTTCAGAATCAAAAAAACTCACTCTTTTCTCGGAATGCCTTGAATTGGATATAAATCTCCGTGTACGATTAGAAGAACGCTTCCAGACATATACCATGTCCTGTTCATAATCCTATTTATCTCTTATATATTTTCTCTGTTTGAATATTGACAATTCATTATCCAATTTATTAAGAGTGTTTTTGAGAGACATGTCCAGATCCACAAAGGTGGGAGTATTCATTTGTTCTCTGAGCAAGGCTTGGATTTTGACTGTTCTACTTTACACTGATAGATTCTTCCTGCTTACATTCAACTATAAGATTAATAAGCTTAAAGGAGCACTCTGTCAGAACTGTGTTCCATTTGGTAATAAAAATTGGATTCTTAGTATCAAAACGGGGGAATTTCTTTATCCTCAGTCCCCTTGGAACTCGTTTTGCCTCCAAATACTTGTTCGTGGTATTAATGTTCCACCATGACTTTAAGTCCTTAACTAGGGCTTTCTCCAGCTTATAGAAGAGAGTTTTCAGATCCAAATTTTCCAGTTGTGTTATCTGCGTTAAATCATTATATTCAAATAGCACATCAATACGCTGTCTCCTTTCTGTGGTATCAGTAAAATCACTGAAAACAAAGGTGTCCGCTATAACCTCTGACGTCATCCTGATGATTGAATTGAGTAAACAAAAACCTTACCGGCCTCGGTATATAGCAAAAAACTGAAGTGACAGTCAATCCCCAATGTGAACATGCAGATATGGTGTATTACAGATTGTGGTACAACTGAAAAGTTCAGAAATGTGTACAACTAATCCATATCCTTCACCTCCTATACACCTCCAAAGGAGCACTTGGGTGGAGTAACAATATATAGAAAGTAGACAGTTGCGGTGCTACACATTGGTATATAGTTACTGCAATAATGAACAAAAAATATTGAAGAACTCACCAGCAAAGAAAGGGTGCTTCCTGAAGCAGGAAGCACCCTTTCTCTGCTGGTGAGGTCCTGAATATTTTTTGTTCATTATTGCAGTAACTATACACCAGTGTGTAGCACTGCAACTTTCTACTTTCTATGAATTGTTGCCTGAGGTGAGGCTAGTATTTTGATCATACTGGGGAAATGATATGTAACTTTGCTTTGGTTACAACAAAAATATAGCTTCATTTTAATGAATAGCAACAGACATTTTATTTGTATTTATATATAGATTACATGGTGCAAGTACTGTATGTACAGGTGGCATCAAATCTATATTTTGAATTTTGTTTCCCATCTAATTATTTTATAAAAAGGGTGGGGTTTAGTACATTTAATGACCTCTAGATGGGGTGAAAATAAAGTTAGAACTAAGTCTTATGGACTGTTAAATTTGCAGAGAATGTAGCAAACAGTAATTAGTTGTCAGAGACTTTGTCTTGGTGGAGCATAGAGGGTTAATTTTAAAAACAAAATTTAACTGAAATTCTGTTTTTTAGATGTGTGTAAATGGCTATCTTTAAAACAAAGGAGGCCTCTTTGTTCAATAGGGGAGTGAAATACTTGAGCGACTTTAATGGCAGATTGATGTTCAGTTGGAGACAACAAGTCTAAAACAGAGACAGACTCCCCTATGGGAAAGACTAGTAAAGTGACAGGTTTATGGGGTCTCTGATAAACTTATGATCTCTCCCTTTTGTAATAGAACCCAGACAGATGTCATTACTAGTGGCTCTCAAATTGTTATGTAAAATTCTAATGTGGAGAGAGAGGGCCATCTTGTGGATGTAAATAGCTTTATTACCAGTGTTTTGAGAAATTCCCAAAAATTATGATAATAATATGCCTGATGTCACTGTATATGAGATGGATCTTTATACAACCAGAGTAGGTTGGGTGGAGTTCTGATAAGAAAATCTTTTACTTTAAAAAGTAAGGTTTTGGTAGAAAAAGGGTTCTTTCCTCTTGAGTCTTAGCTGGTCTTTCCTCTTGGTTCCTGACTTCAATTCCTGCTCTGTGTACCCAGCTGAGAGATACAAAGAAACACTTAGTGGACTGGTAACTATATATTTTCTTTATTTAAATTCTGCAAAAGTTCAGAATCAGATACACATTTCTTCTATATTTGAAGAAACCTATTTTTTCTTATAATTTCTCTTAATTGGACTGGTCAACCATTTGGGATTAATTATAATAAGCTATATTAGGTATAAGAATTTCTGAAATTAGGCAGAATTTATTTATTAATGTATTAGTAAATTGTTATATTTTGCCAGATAAGGGTAAAATAGATAAATAGAGTGGTTTATATATTAGTTAATATAATTCTGTTTGTTTCTGGAAAGATTATAATAGCTAATATTTGATCTGGGGAATTCTTTGAATTCATTTATTAACCCTTTAAATGCTATTTGTCTATTTATTTGTGGTTTCTTTGGATTCCTTTGTGTGTGTACTAGGCTTAACTTTTGTAAAGTGAAAGTTTCTGTTAAACTCTCACTAAACAAAAGTAGCTGCCAGTTTGGATGTGACATCATATTTTAAATAAGTGGATTAACCCTTGTAGTACCCTATAGGTTTTATATAATATTCTTATAGTCATGTTTATGATATATGTTGCATGAAGTTTGTATACTGTCTAGACATATATTATTGGATTGATTCTAAGTATTTTCTGGTAGAATCTGTTATTGACTATATTAAATGCAATTTGTATGTTTTATTCAGAAGATATGCAATAGTTGTAATCGGTAGATAATTAAATTATAGTGATTTAAATCTGGGATTCTATTCCAGTTAGTCTCTAAATTTGATTATTATATTTAGTATAAAGGACCTAGCTTAATGTTAAAGCTAATTCACCTAACAATATTCCTTAAACCGCAATTAACATAGTTTGTACAGTTTTGGGGCAGGGGTATTCATATACACTGCTGCCAACTGTATTTTATTAATTGAAAGGATCAATTATCCTTTTCTATGCTGCTGAGTGCAATTATTGTTATCTAATACCTCTGAATATATCTATGTATGGTTAACCCTTTAATTGCTGGTAATCCTAATAATGATCATCGTGGTTTGAGTTACTATATATCTATTGTAATTGCTGTCCACTCATTTATTTTATTATTGCATACATTATATATATATATATATATATATATATATATATATATATATATATAGTACTCTAATAAATTATATATATTTTTGCACAAATATGCGGGATTGATTATTTTATCAATTATTTACTGTGAAGTAGCGTGTCAATACCTAATATAGTGTAAAGTTCTCCAAATTATTTAATATTGTCAATTATCTATTTTATGTGAAGATATCCAACCTGATTGGTTCTCTAGTTTTAACTCTTTGGATACCTTCATCATAATTAGTTCAACATCATTTGGAGGCACTGCTGAGAGCTATACACCGGGTTGACACATTTGTCAATTAATTCTATTGGCAGATATATTACACAGTAACATATTTGTGCATCAACATGTCTCAGTCAAATTCTTCTGTGTCTGATCCCATGGAACAGAGCTCAGGAGAAGACATGAAATGGTCTGTAGAAGTTAGGTTAATTTAGGTTAATTCTCACCTAAAAATTAAAAGTGATGTACAGCAATGGAGTGATGATATAGAGTTAAGGGTAGAATCCCAATTTGATAAAATTTGGCAACCTGATAGCTTCTATTATCAAGCCTTAAATAAATGTATAGAATAAACCAAGCCAAAGGAGTTGGATACACAGATTTTATTAATCATACCCAAATTATTAAATATTATAGCCTTCCAGATAAACAAATTAGAGGCTAAGCAAGAAAAGATGGAGCCAAAAAAACAAGCACTAAAGTCTAAGACTGAAAATATCTCTGAGTTAGAGAAAGAGGTGCGTAAATATCATAAACTGATAAGATCACAGGATGTGGAGATCCAGTCTCTCCAGCACCAGGTAAATGGGCTAGAGAGCAGGTGTCAAGAAAATCTTGAGAAGGTGTGGTCTACAAAAGAACAGCATACTATCCTCAGTGCTGATCTTTTTAATATAAAAGGAGAGAACCACACTTTGCAAGAACACATTAAGCAACTCCAATCCCATATAGACAGGTGGACTCATGATAATGCAAAATTGCAGGAGCAAGTGTTGTTATACCAGGCCAGTGATAGTGCCCCTAAGGTGGATAGGTCAGTGGATCAAGGTATGTTTGATATCTTGCCCAGCCAGATGCAGGAATTGTCAGAATGAATGCAAGCCTTTACTGCCTCTCACCATGACAATCCTCCTTCTGAGCAGGAACAAGGTATTGGTTCTGACAAGAAAGGCATTTATCAGGATCACTCACCTGGGGAGGGAAGGGCTGCTAGCACTCATGATTCAAACTTCATGATGAGGAGCGAGGATGAGGGTAGCATCCAAGAGCAATTCCCCCACCATACACCTCAGAGCCTCTTAACAAGTCACAGATTAACCTCTAACAGGAAGCCAGTTCTCAAACCTAACAGGAGGACAATGCCCACAGGTAGGTTTGACCAAGAAAAACATTCACCTTTAATTGAAAAAACTAAATGTAGCGGTTTGTTTGACTCACAGACACAGAGTTAGGATAAAAAACACAGTTTTATTAAATACAATAATACAATAAGAACCCTCACAGGTCCTGTAATATACAACGTATAGTACAGACACACGACAGGTAATATTTAGGCCCACACAGGTAGAGCACAAATATAGGAGACAAACAGTTTATGCTGACACGGGTCAGGCAGAGGATAAGGTTTCCAGATTTCAGCAATGTAGGAGTTAAAGTTCATCAAGGCAGGAAAACAGTCCCATATGTGAAGGTATTGAACTGATTCTTAAAGGAATAGTAATACTTCGTTTTATCTTTATTTTATTTTGTAGGCATTAAAAAAACATGAAGAACGATATAAGTCTTATCTCTCAAACCTTTATGGTTTAAGAGATATTCACAAGCAAAGTATCCCCCCCCCATTCAGTCAGATCAGAAGGGAGGTGCCCAGGTACACTGCAGAGAGGGACAATCTTCAATTAAGATAAGGGAAAAAGCTGAAAAACTTGTCAAGGGGGGAAGGACTTTCATTGTTTTCATTGTAAGAAAAGTGTCCCCTTCTGTTATCTGTCTATCTTACAACCAGATTCACATCTGAGAAGAGATGGCTTACACTAGGTGAAAGGGGCGGGAGGGGAAACGTTGCTTGTGAATAGCTCTTAAACCATAAAGGTTTGAGAAATAAAACTTATATCATTCTTCATGTTTTTTTAATGCCTACAAAATAAAATAAAGTTAAAACGAAGTAATACTATCCCTTTAACTACCTCAAAGACTGCATCCACTGACAGTTACCAGTCCACTGAGGAAACAGGAGCGCTACCGGTGCAGACACAGAGGCAACACTTGCAGCCGGTTTGACAGAGTGGAGTGTAAACCAAAGGCTATGTACCAGAGCAATCATGGAGGCAACACTTGCAGCCGGTTATACAGAATGGAGCATAAGCCAATGGCAATGTACCGGAGAAATCACGGAGGCAACACTTGCAACCGGTTTGACAGACTGGAGCGTGAGCCAAAGGCAAAGTACCGGAGCAATCTCGGAGGCAACACTTGCAACCGGTTAGACTGAATGTAGAGTAGCCAATGGCAATGTACCAGTGCAATCACGGAGGCAACACTTGCAACCGGTTAGACTGAATGGAGCGTAGCCAATGGCAATGTACCGGTGCAATTATGGAGGCAACACCTGCAACCAGTTAGACTGAATGGAGCTGTAACGGTTTTGTAAGACACTCAGACCAGTAGGTAGAATAAAACACAATTGTATTAAAAGACACGAAAGACTGCCTCCTACAGGCAATATAGTATGACTGGAAATAGACAATAATGACAGATGCTCTCTCAGGCTCAGTATACAGGGAAATTAATATATATTGTCACAGGACAGGCATAAACAAGCATTACAGGTACATCATGGAAAGCGGAGGAGTGGCCTGACCACGCCCCCTCTGCTGAGCTCCGCTTACCTCGCTCTCTCATTCCCTTCTATGAGAGGTAGAAGGAATAAACACACAACCGAAGCTCCAGCTATCAAGCGCTTCTTTGACGCTAGGCCTACAGCTTCAATGCCTTACACTGGTAGCTCACGGGATGACGCCACAACTCAGCCAGCGCGGGAGACTCTCTCGGTGCCTTCACCTGCAAACGCTTCAGTAGATGGAGGCGACGTGCACAAAATGGGAGACCCTACTCTATCCTCTGTGGATCCTCTACTTACTAAAAAGGATTTGAGGGACTTTATGAACAATTTACTTACCAAAGATGACTTTCGCTCCTCTATGGAAGACCTGAAAGCTACGTTCAAGGCTGACATTGCTACAATCAAATCCGATATTACGCAGTTGATGGGCAGAGTGGCATATATCGAGGAAGCAAATTATGTGGAAGCTAACCACATTACGGGTTTTGAGCAAGTTTTGATCGAATGCAGGGATACCATCCAATCTCTTCAACTGAAAGTTGAAGACCTCGAAAATAGAGAACGGCGTAATAATATACGGATTAAAAATCTCTCGGAGAGTATTACACCACAAGACCTACATTCTGCCCTGACAGCGCTGTTCACTATGATCCTGGGGGATTCAAATTCAGATCCCATTCATATTGAGAGAGCTCACAGAACTTTGAAACCCAAAACTGTCTCGGGTGACTACACGAGAGATGTGGTGGTGTGCCTAAATCGCTTTGAGCTGAAAGACCGAATTATGAGGAAAGCTAGGGAGAAGGGCCCTATCCGATTTGCAAACTCAGAAGTGCAACTCTTCCAAGACCTTTCTCCTCAGACACTATCTCGTAGAAGAGAGGTGAAACAGTTAACAGACCACTTGCGGTCACTCCAGATCCGTTATAGATGGGGTTTTCCGTTTGCTTTACATGCGACTCACAACGGGAAATCAGCCACCCTCCTTAAACCTCAGGATATGCGGGAGTTCTGTGAATCTTTAGGCATTCATCGCCCAACTCCAGACGCTGAAGCGGCTATTCAGTTCTCTACACCTGTATCCTCCCAGAAACGATCGGAATGGGTTTCAGATTCACCGGAAAAGAAAAAGAAGAAATTGCGAAACTCGCACTTTCCGAATTCTCGGCCAGGAACTAGTACTGCTGCTTGGACCTGAATGGACCTTTCTTTCCTGACTGGGAACTGGTATTCCATTTTACATACACTTATTGTTTAATCTTCTCCATTATATGTTTCATGAATGGTTGTGCATATTGTGTGCAACCTCATAACAACTGATTACCTACTATGCAGAGTTTAGTTGGATGGTGGATGGGGATATCTACTCTGAGTCGCAGACGTTTTGGTCTGTACCTTCCATGCGCTCCATGTGTGCTCTTGGAGTGGATGTCCCCATTCCTTATCTATATCATTTGTATGCAGTATCTTGTCAGTTGCATTCTATCAATACATCATCTTTTCCCTTTGGGAAGCGGAATGCTGTACCTATAAGTCTACTGCGACTCTTATTTCATTTTTGAATTACTGTTATGTTGTTCTATGTTTATAACCTCTGATTGAGGGATGGGTTTAGGTTATTTTTTGCTCCCATGGGGTTGGCGGCTCCTCGCTTCTCCCCCCGGGCAGCTCCAACCAATGTTTCCTTTCATCTACCTGATTTTGTTGGGCCCGGGGGGGGGGGTTTGGACATTGCCTTCCCTCTGGGACCGTGGGTTTATGTGGGTGGTTCATGTTGGGTTCTCCACTGCGGTGTATTGATATTTCTCTCCCCACTTCATGATGGGAGATTTCTTTTGTTCCACCTTCTAGTGGTGCACCGTAGGGGAGGCCCAGATTTATAATTTGTCTTGGGGAGTTACTCTATTTTTCTTAAATACATTTCCTTTTGGGTCTAGTTCCATGGGGTTTGATTGATAACGCTATGCTGTTGTGGGCAATACATTTGTTCTTTTTTTTTTTTTTTTTTTTTTTTTTTTTAGTTCTACCTCTTATTTGGCATCTCTGTCCCCCAACACTTTTGCATATTGACACGTTCTTCCTTACAACTCGGTGTTTAGGTTGTGTTGGAAGGATCAGATATCCCAAACCAGATATCCTAATCTCCATTTTTTTTTTGGGGGGGGTTTCTCTTCTTAAGCCTCTTATTTCTCCTCTGTTTATCTCTACGCAGGTCTCTCTTTCATGTCCACAGATGGAGTCTCCCAAGTTCTTTCCTGTGCTACTTATGGGCTAACGTTTGTTTCATTTAATATTTCCTCCTCATTACCCATTTTGTTGAGACCTCCTTTTTCCCTTTTACCTATATCCTCTGCGGGAAAAAGCCCTGGCCCTGATGGCCTTTCCTTAGGGTATTATCGGACTTTTAGCTTGATTCTGGTGCCCCATCTTAGGACGCTATTCTCTCTTATTAGTGAAGGGACTTCTTTTCATTCAACTACTCTGGAGGCCCATATCACTGTTATTTCCAAACCAGGGAAAGATCCAACATGTTGTATGAATTTAGACATCAAAATTCTTGCTAAAATTGTAGCTAACCGTCTGAAACCCTTTCTTCCCTCACTCATACATGAATATCAAAGTGGTTTTATCCCTAAGCGTGAAGCGAGACACAACACAGCCTTAGCGATCTCCTTAATCCATTTAGCTCATCAAAAGCATATTCCCTCTGTGGCGATCTCTACTGACGCCAAGAAGGCTTTTGATAGGCTATGGTGGTCCTATCTCTTTGCGGCTCTTTCTAATGTTGATTTAAGCCCCCTGTTATTAAATTGCATTACTAGCCTCTATAAATCTCCTTCCGCTAGAGTCAAGGTCAATGGTTGCCTTTCCCTTCCATTTTCTATCTCCAATGGTACGCGTCAAGGGTGCCCGCTTTCCCCCCTTCTATTTATTCTGGCATTAGAGCCCCTCCTGAATTCCATTCGGCTCAATAATGACATTACTGGGATCATGACTTCATCACGGAATCACAAGGTCGCGGGTTTTGCAGACGATGTCTTCTTTTTTATATCCCAGCCGGACAAATCCTTACCTCCCTTGCTGAACCTCTTAGACACATATTGCTTCATTTCCCAAACTAAAATTAACTATGACAAATCTGCATTGATAATCCATGGCGGATCCTCCTCCCTTGATATGTTAAATTGCCATTTCAAGGTGAAACAATCTGAGTCCCACATCAAATATCTTGGTATACTTCTTCCTTCCGACCTTTCTACTCTTGTGCATCTTAATATCCCCCCTCTCCTCGATACATTTCGGAAGGATATACTGTTATGGTCTGATTTTACAATTTCATGGATGGGGAGGATCAACCTCCTGAAGATGATGTTATTGCCGAAATGTCTGTTTATCTTTAATGCTCTCCCGGTCAAAATCCCCTCTCATTTTCTCAACACTCTCCAATCACTATTTTTCTCATTTATCTGGGGCAATAAACCTCCTTGTCTTCGTAGGGAAATACTATGCGGACACGAAAGAGATAGTGGCCTTTCGGTCCCAGATGTAATTAAATACTATCACGCATCCGCGATGGCTAAATTTTTCGACTTTCTCCCTCTACGGTCCATCCCTTGGACCGAAACGCTCTGCGATGTCCTACAAGGTGTTGGTCCCCTCCAGCTTCTTTGGGCCGCTCATGAGGCTATACCCCCTCTTTTTTACACTCACCCGATACTGGGTCATATGCTAACAATTTGGCGGAATCTAAATGATACTTTCACACTCGCCCCCTCTCAATTTCCCCTGACTTCGATTATAGGCAACCCAGACTTTCCCTTTGGTTTGGGGAAATCCAGTTTCCAACTTTGGCAAGATGCTGGCATTGATCTTTTAAAAAACTTGGTTTCGAGCAGTGGCTTCAGAACACTCAATGATCTTTCACTTCCTATTGGCTGTGATACTAAAATTCCATGGTGGTCATATCTTCAGGTTAAACACTGGGTTTCCTCCTGTTGTAGCAGAGGCTCACCGGATAGACCCTTAACCAAATTTGAAACACTTATCAACACCTCTTCCCTTTCTTTTCGCCCCTTGTCGGTTTCTTATTCCCTTATTAACTCCAGGACACATGTTGTCAAATGGTACTTTTTGTCAGCATGGGAATCGGAATTGGGGGTCACCCTCACTGAGGAACAATGGTCCTTGATTTTCTGCAATGCAAGGAAATGCGTCCGAGATGTCAAACTACGTGAATCAAACTACAAGTTTTTGACTAGGTGGTACCTTACACCTGAAAAGATTGCTCGATTCTCCCCGGGCTGTTCTAAATTATGTTGGAGATGTCGCTCCGAGGTTGGCTCCCCCCTACATATCTTCTGGTCTTGTCCTATACTACAACCTTTATGGTCCCATGTCATCTCAAGTATTAATAGGGCTTTCCCAGTTTACCTTTCTTTGTCCCCGCTGACCTGTTTGTTTCTTTATCTAGATCGTGACCAAGGTAATCTCAGATCCTGTACTAAACAGGCCATTTGTGCTCTGCTGTCCACAGTTAAATTACTCATTACTCAAAATTGGTTGTCTCAGTCTCCACCCTCTATAGCATCTTGGCATGATTTGGTATATCTCAGGTTACAATTAGAGAAATATTATTCTATCACCACTGATACTGAGGCTGCTTACTTGGAACTGTGGGGTTCATGGCTATCTATATTTCCTAACCCGAGCATTGTTTGAACCAGCCACTGCTTTATCTCCTGCCCCCCCCCCCAGACTCTGAGTATATTTCATAATTTTAGGAACTCAAGTGTGATTTTCTGGATGTTGGCCATGCGCGTTGGCTGTTGGTCTAGTCTTAATCGCATTTCTTACAATCGCAGATCTTCTCCTTTTGCTAAATACCTTATCAGCTTAGGTTGCCTTCGGGCGGGCGTCCGAGTCGGGTCGTGTCTCAGTTCTGGTCCTGCTGCCTTCTTTTTCTTTCTTCTTTCTTCTCTCTTTTCTTTCTTCTTTATTCTCTCTTTTCTTTCTTCTTCCCTTTTTTTTTTTTTTTTTCTCTTCCGTCTTTTCTCTTATCCCATCCCCCCCCCTTCAGTCCAGATGTTGGGTTTGTCTTCTCTATGAGGCTTTACTTAACTCACCTGTTATATTAAGATCCGTTTTTCAGTAAGTATTTGACCTTCATAATCTTTTCATACCTAGGAAATGTGGTATTGCTATCATATTTGTTGAGTAATTTCTGTACCCATTATTTCATGTTTACATATAGCTTTATTTTGTTATTTAATTGCTGTGTTTACACTGTTAGACTTCCTGCCTGCGTGCAGGACTTTTTGTTTTATTCTCTTTTGTACTTGTGGATTTTCTCAATAAAACTTATATTTAAAACAAAAAAAACAAACAAACAAAAAAAAAGTTCATGGAAAGCAATCAGTCTCTGTTGTGGTGTGTTTGACAACGTCCATAAGATGGTAAAGGAGCGAGACTGTGGTGCAAGATGTAAGAGCACCAGTCAATAATGCAGGACTGAGACTACTACTTGTGCTGAGTAGGGAACTGAGGCCACAATACTCTGCAAGAGCTAGCACACGTTGAGCCGTGAGCACCCGACCGGTGTGGTAAACGGAGACTATGTACACTGCAAGAGCTAAGGTGTATAGAGCCAATAGCACCCAACCGGTGCTGTAACGGAGACCAAGTACACTGCAGGAGCTGAGGTGTTTTAGAGCCAATAGCACCCAACCTGTGCGGTAACTGAGACCAAGTATACTGCAAGAGCTGATGTGTTTTAGAGCCAATAGCACCCAACCGGTGTGGTAACAGAGACCAAGTATACTGCAAGAGCTGATGGAATCGCCCAATAGCACCAGACTGTGCAGTAACGAGTTCACTGCGAACCGCAAGGGTAATGGAAGCGCAGTGTTAATGGAGACCACAATGCTCTGCAAGTGTTAACGGAAGGCTCTCTGTAACGGAGGCTACAGTGCTCTGCAAGTGTAAATGGAGGCTCAGTATAACGGAGGAAACAGTGCTTTGCAAGTGTTAAAGGAAGGCTTAATGTTTACTGAGACAAGAGTGCTCTGCAAGTGTTAACGGAGGCTCAGGATAACGGAGGCAACAGTTCTCTGCAAGTGTTAACGGAAGGCTCAATGTTTACTGAGACAACAGTGCTCTGCAAGTGTTAATGGAGGCTCAGAATAACAGAGGCAACAGTAATCTGCAAGTGTTAACGGGGAGGCCCAGTGAATCGGAGGCAACAACACGGACTGCTTTATATCAGCACAGCGGAAGTCAGAATGTTGCCCAAGCGACACTGGATCAGGATAACAGCTGGAACACTGCAGGGTCGTCAGGATAGCCGGGTCAGGTCACGGAGCAGGAATGTAAGCCAGGCCGGGTCAAATCACGGAGCAGGAATGTCAGCCAGGCCAGGTTGAATCACGGAGCAGGAACCAATGAGAGAAGTGAGACGGGCCTAGTCGGTACACAGGAACGCAGCAACACAGCAATACTGGTACAGAAACACCACGAAAGGGCACCTGACAGGTGCCAGAGGCCCAGTATATGAAGGCCATACTGGGAGGGCCAAACAACGCTCAGCCAATGGGAGCGCACCACAACAAGGAGTGACAGATAGATAACGGGAACCGTGATAGTACCCCCCTCTCAAAGACCCCCTCCCCTAGCAGAGGGTCTTGGTTTCTGGGGATATTTAGAGTGGAAATTGCGCAACAGTTTAGAGGCATGAAGGTCCTTCTGATCGACCCAAGAATGTTCTTCAGGTCCATAGCCCTTCCAATGGACCAAATACTGCAATTTCCTGTAAATCTCCTAGAATCAATAATACTCTGAACTTCGTACTCCTCTTGGCCTTGAACGTCCACCGGCCCAGGAACCACCGGAGTGGTCGTATAGTGGTTGCATACCAAGGGTTTCAATAGGGACACATGGAACACATTATGTATGCGCATAGATGCTGGGAGTTCCAATGCATACGAGACTGGGTTAACCTTGCGGATAACTTTGAATGGACCAATGAACCGAGGAGCCAACTTATTAGATGGTACTTGCAGATTAAGATTTCTGGAGGAAAGCCATACCCTGTCCCCAACCTGGAAGGAGACCGCTGGCTGCCGTCTACGATTGACATGCCGCTGATGTCATTGGAATGACTGACTGAGGGTCCTCTGAACCTGTGCCCAAGTGGAGCGAAGCTGCTCAATATGCTCGTCCAGAGCTGGAATCTGCTGCGACTGAAATGAGTCCGGGAGCAGGCAAGGCTAAAACCCTGTAATTGATGAGGAACGGGGAGCTCCCGGACGATGAATTAACTGCACAATTACTGGGCCGAAGGAAGGCCAGAGAGGGGCACGAAATGAGCCATTTTGGAGAACCTGTCGACCACCATAAGGATAAAAGTGTACCCCCTAGACACTGGCAATTCTAACAGGAAATCAATAGATATGTGGGAACATGGGCGTTTGCCATTAGTATCACGGTTCCCCTGCTTCACTGTCAATCTTTGCTGGGTTACCTGTGCATTGGAGGAAGCTGATTGGCCCGCCCAGGATGTTCCTTTATATACTGGGTTATGGGCACTTGTCAGTTGCCCTTTCGTGGTGTTCCTGAGCCTGCGCCTTGTTGCTGTGTTTCTGCTCTCCGGTTTACCGACTCGGCTAGTCTGACCATCCCATTGTTCCTGCTCCGTGATTGACCCGGCTCTGGCTGTCGTTCCTGCTCCGTGATTAACCCGCTCTGGTTGACGTTCCTGCTCCGTGATTGACCCGGCTCTGGCTGACGTTCCTGCTCCGTGATTGACCCGGTTCTGGCTGATGTTCAAGCTCCAAATACCGATCCGGTTCCGGTTGGGATCCAGTGCTGTGTTTGTTCCTGTGTTCCTGCGTGTTCCTGGTCGCCAGCTGGTGACATTCTGAACTGTGTTTGTGTTGCTCTGACTAATCCTCTCTTGGTCACTGGACGGTTGCCTGAGCCTGCTCCATAGCACTGCTGAGCTAAGTACCCTTGTAAAACCAGTATTAACCCTTGCTGTGCCGGTTGCCTCCGATATCTGAGCCTGTTCTCTTTCACTTGCCAAGCCAGTGTATTCCATTCGAGCCTGTTAACACTGTGTGAGCCTGTGCCTTTCTGACCGTGCCTACCTATTAGCACTAGCAGAGCTGTAGTCTTTCCGGTGCCGTTAGCACCGCAACCGCGCCGGCTGGCGTTGGTACCTCCGTTTGCTCTTGCTGTATGTGCTCCGCTGGACACTGGTGAGGTGTTCCGGTCCAGGTCACTTAGTGCTCATTGTGTTGCTACCGTATCACTATTCCGTTGGCTCATTATCGCTTGTGCAGTGATTCGTCCGCTCTGGCACCCAAGGGGTGCGTACGGCTCTTCTCCCGTTGGCATACGCAGAATTATATCCGTGACAAGGATAAGGGCGATTCCGATTCTGGTCCATCTACTCTCGCAGTGGCTCTACTCTAGATTTTTCCACTAAGGTGGTATAGGCTCGGTCCTGGGCATTTGCTGGTCTAGCTGGGCGTTCATTTGCAAAGGTATCTGAGAGTGATTAGTTCAGTCACACAATACACCCTTCTCTTCAACATCAAGAGACTGACTTCTATTTCTGGGCGTTGGCCAATCAGCTTACTAAACAAGTTCACTTTCTCCACATTTAACCCTGTGTAATTGCTTCTGTGCTGATTTCACTCTTAGACACATTTGGGCCTGTATCTCACAGTTACCATTCTTGGCCTCCAGGGGCGCTGTTCATTCATTTTATTTTCAATAAAATTGTGTTTTTTACTATACCAGTGTCTGACTGTCAGAAAACCGTAACAGTACGAAAGGGCCATGACCTCAGATGGGAAAGGTGACAGTAATACACAGAGCCTCCACTGGAGGATAGATGTTCACGAGCAACATTTAGACCAGTTGGCACTGGCCATGCAAACCTTGCTAGAACGTACGGTACACCTTGGTAAACCGAATCAAAATCCGGTGGTCCCCCCAGTTATGACACCGGATAGTACCAATGGGCAAATGTTGGCTCCCTCTATAAGTTTAACGGCGGCGGCGGTGTCTGAGTGTCAGAAAACCGTAACAATTAGGCACAGGTTGGAGTAAGCCCACTGGGAGGTGTCTGGGGGTCTTGGCACGAGCACAGGTGGCACAGGCTGCAGTGAAAGCGGAGCAATCAGCTCTAAGGGAGGGCCACCAAAATACTTGTTGGAGAGACCATATTAATTGATCCCTCCAGATGTGCCCAGCAGCCTTAGATGAGTGGTATGTCTCAAGTAGACGGGTACGGAATGGCTCATCCACAAAACACCTGCCACCTGAGATGTCAAAATCTCTTCCCCAAGTGGCGATGTGATACTAGTACGCACAGTAGCCAGGATACGATCTGGCTGAATAATAGGTACGGGTTCCTCATCCCTCTCAATTTCTGGCCCAAATTGTCTGGACAGGGCATCTCCCCTAACGTTCTTTGAGCCTGGTAGATAGGATACTACAAAATTGAATCGGGAAAGAAACAGTGCCCACCTAGCCTGGCGGGAGGACAGCCTTTTTTGCTTCGGAGAGATAGGTCAAATTTTTATGGTCAGTTAGGATTAACACCGGGGTTCTGGTGCCCTCCAGTAGGTGACACCATTCTTTCAATGCGAGAATAATAGCCAGAAGTTCTCTGTCACCAATTTCATAATGGCTTTGGGCACTAGAGAGTTTTTTAGAAAAGAACCCACAAGGTCTCAGGGTGACACCCCCAACAGGCCACTGGGAAAGTACTGCCCCTACATAAGGTAGGTTCGCCATCATATCTCAATGGTAACGGTGCCGCCGCCGTTAGGCCTCTGGTTGGTGCAGCAGGACCCACAGAATGATTGTCTGGTGTCGAGACTGGGGGGACCACCGGATTCTGATTAGGTTTGTCAAGGTGTACCGTACGCTCAAGTAATGCCTGCAAGGCCAGTGCCAACTGGTCTAGGCAATGCTCATGCACATCCATCCTCCAATGGATGTTCTGTGTATTACTTTCACCTTTGCTGTATGAGGTCATGGCCTTTCGTACTGTAACGGTTTTGTAAGACACTCAGACCAGTAGGTAGAATAAAACACAATTTTATTAAAAGACACGAAAGACTGCCTCCTACAGGCAATATAGTATGACTGGAAATAGACAATAATGACAGATGCCCTCTCAGGCTCAGTACACAGGGAAATTAATATATACTGTCACAGGATAGGCATAAACAAGCATTACAGGTACATCATGGATTAACGTTCATGGAAAGCAACCAGTCTCTGTTGTGGTGTGTTTGACAACGCCTATAAGATGGTAAAGGAGCGAGACTGTGGTGCTTCTTTTTCTTTCTTCTTTCTTCTCTCTTTTCTTTCTTCTTTATTCTCTCTTTTCTTTCTTCTTCCCTTTTTTTTTTTTCTCTTCCGTCTTTTCTCTTATCCCATCCCCCCCCCCTTCAGTCCAGATGTTGGGTTTGTCTTCTCTATGAGGCTTTACTTAACTCACCTGTTATATTAAGATCCGTTTTTCAGTAAGTATTTGACCTTCATAATCTTTTCATACCTAGGAAATGTGGTATTGCTATCATATTTGTTGAGTAATTTCTGTACCCATTATTTCATGTTTACATATAGCTTTATTTTGTTATTTAATTGCTGTGTTTACACTGTTAGACTTCCTGCCTGCGTGCAGGACTTTTTGTTTTATTCTCTTTTGTACTTGTGGATTTTCTCAATAAAACTTATATTTAAAACAAAAAAAACAAACAAACAAAAAAAAAGTTCATGGAAAGCAATCAGTCTCTGTTGTGGTGTGTTTGACAACGTCCATAAGATGGTAAAGGAGCGAGACTGTGGTGCAAGATGTAAGAGCACCAGTCAATAATGCAGGACTGAGACTACTACTTGTGCTGAGTAGGGAACTGAGGCCACAATACTCTGCAAGAGCTAGCACACGTTGAGCCGTGAGCACCCGACCGGTGTGGTAAACGGAGACTATGTACACTGCAAGAGCTAAGGTGTATAGAGCCAATAGCACCCAACCGGTGCTGTAACGGAGACCAAGTACACTGCAGGAGCTGAGGTGTTTTAGAGCCAATAGCACCCAACCTGTGCGGTAACTGAGACCAAGTATACTGCAAGAGCTGATGTGTTTTAGAGCCAATAGCACCCAACCGGTGTGGTAACAGAGACCAAGTATACTGCAAGAGCTGATGGAATCGCCCAATAGCACCAGACTGTGCAGTAACGAGTTCACTGCGAACCGCAAGGGTAATGGAAGCGCAGTGTTAATGGAGACCACAATGCTCTGCAAGTGTTAACGGAAGGCTCTCTGTAACGGAGGCTACAGTGCTCTGCAAGTGTAAATGGAGGCTCAGTATAACGGAGGAAACAGTGCTTTGCAAGTGTTAAAGGAAGGCTTAATGTTTACTGAGACAAGAGTGCTCTGCAAGTGTTAACGGAGGCTCAGGATAACGGAGGCAACAGTTCTCTGCAAGTGTTAACGGAAGGCTCAATGTTTACTGAGACAACAGTGCTCTGCAAGTGTTAATGGAGGCTCAGAATAACAGAGGCAACAGTAATCTGCAAGTGTTAACGGGGAGGCCCAGTGAATCGGAGGCAACAACACGGACTGCTTTATATCAGCACAGCGGAAGTCAGAATGTTGCCCAAGCGACACTGGATCAGGATAACAGCTGGAACACTGCAGGGTCGTCAGGATAGCCGGGTCAGGTCACGGAGCAGGAATGTAAGCCAGGCCGGGTCAAATCACGGAGCAGGAATGTCAGCCAGGCCAGGTTGAATCACGGAGCAGGAACCAATGAGAGAAGTGAGACGGGCCTAGTCGGTACACAGGAACGCAGCAACACAGCAATACTGGTACAGAAACACCACGAAAGGGCACCTGACAGGTGCCAGAGGCCCAGTATATGAAGGCCATACTGGGAGGGCCAAACAACGCTCAACCAATGGGAGCGCACCACAACAAGGAGTGACAGATAGATAACGGGAACCGTGATAGTACCCCCCTCTCAAAGACCCCCTCCCCTAGCAGAGGGTCTTGGTTTCTGGGGATATTTAGAGTGGAAATTGCGCAACAGTTTAGAGGCATGAAGGTCCTTCTGATCGACCCAAGAATGTTCTTCAGGTCCATAGCCCTTCCAATGGACCAAATACTGCAATTTCCTGTAAATCTCCTAGAATCAATAATACTCTGAACTTCGTACTCCTCTTGGCCTTGAACGTCCACCGGCCCAGGAACCACCGGAGTGGTCGTATAGTGGTTGCATACCAAGGGTTTCAATAGGGACACATGGAACACATTATGTATGCGCATAGATGCTGGGAGTTCCAATGCATACGAGACTGGGTTAACCTTGCGGATAACTTTGAATGGACCAATGAACCGAGGAGCCAACTTATTAGATGGTACTTGCAGATTAAGATTTCTGGAGGAAAGCCATACCCTGTCCCCAACCTGGAAGGAGACCGCTGGCTGCCGTCTACGATTGACATGCCGCTGATGTCATTGGAATGACTGACTGAGGGTCCTCTGAACCTGTGCCCAAGTGGAGCGAAGCTGCTCAATATGCTCGTCCAGAGCTGGAATCTGCTGCGACTGAAATGAGTCCGGGAGCAGGCAAGGCTAAAACCCTGTAATTGATGAGGAACGGGGAGCTCCCGGACGATGAATTAACTGCACAATTACTGGGCCGAAGGAAGGCCAGAGAGGGGCACGAAATGAGCCATTTTGGAGAACCTGTCGACCACCATAAGGATAAAAGTGTACCCCCTAGACACTGGCAATTCTAACAGGAAATCAATAGATATGTGGGAACATGGGCGTTTGCCATTAGTATCACGGTTCCCCTGCTTCACTGTCAATCTTTGCTGGGTTACCTGTGCATTGGAGGAAGCTGATTGGCCCGCCCAGGATGTTCCTTTATATACTGGGTTATGGGCACTTGTCAGTTGCCCTTTCGTGGTGTTCCTGAGCCTGCGCCTTGTTGCTGTGTTTCTGCTCTCCGGTTTACCGACTCGGCTAGTCTGACCATCCCATTGTTCCTGCTCCGTGATTGACCCGGCTCTGGCTGTCGTTCCTGCTCCGTGATTAACCCGCTCTGGTTGACGTTCCTGCTCCGTGATTGACCCGGCTCTGGCTGACGTTCCTGCTCCGTGATTGACCCGGTTCTGGCTGATGTTCAAGCTCCAAATACCGATCCGGTTCCGGTTGGGATCCAGTGCTGTGTTTGTTCCTGTGTTCCTGCGTGTTCCTGGTCGCCAGCTGGTGACATTCTGAACTGTGTTTGTGTTGCTCTGACTAATCCTCTCTTGGTCACTGGACGGTTGCCTGAGCCTGCTCCATAGCACTGCTGAGCTAAGTACCCTTGTAAAACCAGTATTAACCCTTGCTGTGCCGGTTGCCTCCGATATCTGAGCCTGTTCTCTTTCACTTGCCAAGCCAGTGTATTCCATTCGAGCCTGTTAACACTGTGTGAGCCTGTGCCTTTCTGACCGTGCCTACCTATTAGCACTAGCAGAGCTGTAGTCTTTCCGGTGCCGTTAGCACCGCAACCGCGCCGGCTGGCGTTGGTACCTCCGTTTGCTCTTGCTGTATGTGCTCCGCTGGACACTGGTGAGGTGTTCCGGTCCAGGTCACTTAGTGCTCATTGTGTTGCTACCGTATCACTATTCCGTTGGCTCATTATCGCTTGTGCAGTGATTCGTCCGCTCTGGCACCCAAGGGGTGCGTACGGCTCTTCTCCCGTTGGCATACGCAGAATTATATCCGTGACAAGGATAAGGGCGATTCCGATTCTGGTCCATCTACTCTCGCAGTGGCTCTACTCTAGATTTTTCCACTAAGGTGGTATAGGCTCGGTCCTGGGCATTTGCTGGTCTAGCTGGGCGTTCATTTGCAAAGGTATCTGAGAGTGATTAGTTCAGTCACACAATACACCCTTCTCTTCAACATCAAGAGACTGACTTCTATTTCTGGGCGTTGGCCAATCAGCTTACTAAACAAGTTCACTTTCTCCACATTTAACCCTGTGTAATTGCTTCTGTGCTGATTTCACTCTTAGACACATTTGGGCCTGTATCTCACAGTTACCATTCTTGGCCTCCAGGGGCGCTGTTCATTCATTTTATTTTCAATAAAATTGTGTTTTTTACTATACCAGTGTCTGACTGTCAGAAAACCGTAACAGTACGAAAGGGCCATGACCTCAGATGGGAAAGGTGACAGTAATACACAGAGCCTCCACTGGAGGATAGATGTTCACGAGCAACATTTAGACCAGTTGGCACTGGCCATGCAAACCTTGCTAGAACGTACGGTACACCTTGGTAAACCGAATCAAAATCCGGTGGTCCCCCCAGTTATGACACCGGATAGTACCAATGGGCAAATGTTGGCTCCCTCTATAAGTTTAACGGCGGCGGCGGTGTCTGAGTGTCAGAAAACCGTAACAATTAGGCACAGGTTGGAGTAAGCCCACTGGGAGGTGTCTGGGGGTCTTGGCACGAGCACAGGTGGCACAGGCTGCAGTGAAAGCGGAGCAATCAGCTCTAAGGGAGGGCCACCAAAATACTTGTTGGAGAGACCATATTAATTGATCCCTCCAGATGTGCCCAGCAGCCTTAGATGAGTGGTATGTCTCAAGTAGACGGGTACGGAATGGCTCATCCACAAAACACCTGCCACCTGAGATGTCAAAATCTCTTCCCCAAGTGGCGATGTGATACTAGTACGCACAGTAGCCAGGATACGATCTGGCTGAATAATAGGTACGGGTTCCTCATCCCTCTCAATTTCTGGCCCAAATTGTCTGGACAGGGCATCTCCCCTAACGTTCTTTGAGCCTGGTAGATAGGATACTACAAAATTGAATCGGGAAAGAAACAGTGCCCACCTAGCCTGGCGGGAGGACAGCCTTTTTTGCTTCGGAGAGATAGGTCAAATTTTTATGGTCAGTTAGGATTAACACCGGGGTTCTGGTGCCCTCCAGTAGGTGACACCATTCTTTCAATGCGAGAATAATAGCCAGAAGTTCTCTGTCACCAATTTCATAATGGCTTTGGGCACTAGAGAGTTTTTTAGAAAAGAACCCACAAGGTCTCAGGGTGACACCCCCAACAGGCCACTGGGAAAGTACTGCCCCTACATAAGGTAGGTTCGCCATCATATCTCAATGGTAACGGTGCCGCCGCCGTTAGGCCTCTGGTTGGTGCAGCAGGACCCACAGAATGATTGTCTGGTGTCGAGACTGGGGGGACCACCGGATTCTGATTAGGTTTGTCAAGGTGTACCGTACGCTCAAGTAATGCCTGCAAGGCCAGTGCCAACTGGTCTAGGCAATGCTCATGCACATCCATCCTCCAATGGATGTTCTGTGTATTACTTTCACCTTTGCTGTATGAGGTCATGGCCTTTCGTACTGTAACGGTTTTGTAAGACACTCAGACCAGTAGGTAGAATAAAACACAATTTTATTAAAAGACACGAAAGACTGCCTCCTACAGGCAATATAGTATGACTGGAAATAGACAATAATGACAGATGCCCTCTCAGGCTCAGTACACAGGGAAATTAATATATACTGTCACAGGATAGGCATAAACAAGCATTACAGGTACATCATGGATTAACGTTCATGGAAAGCAACCAGTCTCTGTTGTGGTGTGTTTGACAACGCCTATAAGATGGTAAAGGAGCGAGACTGTGGTGCTTCTTTTTCTTTCTTCTTTCTTCTCTCTTTTCTTTCTTCTTTATTCTCTCTTTTCTTTCTTCTTCCCTTTTTTTTTTTTTCTCTTCCGTCTTTTCTCTTATCCCATCCCCCCCCCCTTCAGTCCAGATGTTGGGTTTGTCTTCTCTATGAGGCTTTACTTAACTCACCTGTTATATTAAGATCCGTTTTTCAGTAAGTATTTGACCTTCATAATCTTTTCATACCTAGGAAATGTGGTATTGCTATCATATTTGTTGAGTAATTTCTGTACCCATTATTTCATGTTTACATATAGCTTTATTTTGTTATTTAATTGCTGTGTTTACACTGTTAGACTTCCTGCCTGCGTGCAGGACTTTTTGTTTTATTCTCTTTTGTACTTGTGGATTTTCTCAATAAAACTTATATTTAAAACAAAAAAAACAAACAAACAAAAAAAAAGTTCATGGAAAGCAATCAGTCTCTGTTGTGGTGTGTTTGACAACGTCCATAAGATGGTAAAGGAGCGAGACTGTGGTGCAAGATGTAAGAGCACCAGTCAATAATGCAGGACTGAGACTACTACTTGTGCTGAGTAGGGAACTGAGGCCACAATACTCTGCAAGAGCTAGCACACGTTGAGCCGTGAGCACCCGACCGGTGTGGTAAACGGAGACTATGTACACTGCAAGAGCTAAGGTGTATAGAGCCAATAGCACCCAACCGGTGCTGTAACGGAGACCAAGTACACTGCAGGAGCTGAGGTGTTTTAGAGCCAATAGCACCCAACCTGTGCGGTAACTGAGACCAAGTATACTGCAAGAGCTGATGTGTTTTAGAGCCAATAGCACCCAACCGGTGTGGTAACAGAGACCAAGTATACTGCAAGAGCTGATGGAATCGCCCAATAGCACCAGACTGTGCAGTAACGAGTTCACTGCGAACCGCAAGGGTAATGGAAGCGCAGTGTTAATGGAGACCACAATGCTCTGCAAGTGTTAACGGAAGGCTCTCTGTAACGGAGGCTACAGTGCTCTGCAAGTGTAAATGGAGGCTCAGTATAACGGAGGAAACAGTGCTTTGCAAGTGTTAAAGGAAGGCTTAATGTTTACTGAGACAAGAGTGCTCTGCAAGTGTTAACGGAGGCTCAGGATAACGGAGGCAACAGTTCTCTGCAAGTGTTAACGGAAGGCTCAATGTTTACTGAGACAACAGTGCTCTGCAAGTGTTAATGGAGGCTCAGAATAACAGAGGCAACAGTAATCTGCAAGTGTTAACGGGGAGGCCCAGTGAATCGGAGGCAACAACACGGACTGCTTTATATCAGCACAGCGGAAGTCAGAATGTTGCCCAAGCGACACTGGATCAGGATAACAGCTGGAACACTGCAGGGTCGTCAGGATAGCCGGGTCAGGTCACGGAGCAGGAATGTAAGCCAGGCCGGGTCAAATCACGGAGCAGGAATGTCAGCCAGGCCAGGTTGAATCACGGAGCAGGAACCAATGAGAGAAGTGAGACGGGCCTAGTCGGTACACAGGAACGCAGCAACACAGCAATACTGGTACAGAAACACCACGAAAGGGCACCTGACAGGTGCCAGAGGCCCAGTATATGAAGGCCATACTGGGAGGGCCAAACAACGCTCAGCCAATGGGAGCGCACCACAACAAGGAGTGACAGATAGATAACGGGAACCGTGATAGTACCCCCCTCTCAAAGACCCCCTCCCCTAGCAGAGGGTCTTGGTTTCTGGGGATATTTAGAGTGGAAATTGCGCAACAGTTTAGAGGCATGAAGGTCCTTCTGATCGACCCAAGAATGTTCTTCAGGTCCATAGCCCTTCCAATGGACCAAATACTGCAATTTCCTGTAAATCTCCTAGAATCAATAATACTCTGAACTTCGTACTCCTCTTGGCCTTGAACGTCCACCGGCCCAGGAACCACCGGAGTGGTCGTATAGTGGTTGCATACCAAGGGTTTCAATAGGGACACATGGAACACATTATGTATGCGCATAGATGCTGGGAGTTCCAATGCATACGAGACTGGGTTAACCTTGCGGATAACTTTGAATGGACCAATGAACCGAGGAGCCAACTTATTAGATGGTACTTGCAGATTAAGATTTCTGGAGGAAAGCCATACCCTGTCCCCAACCTGGAAGGAGACCGCTGGCTGCCGTCTACGATTGACATGCCGCTGATGTCATTGGAATGACTGACTGAGGGTCCTCTGAACCTGTGCCCAAGTGGAGCGAAGCTGCTCAATATGCTCGTCCAGAGCTGGAATCTGCTGCGACTGAAATGAGTCCGGGAGCAGGCAAGGCTAAAACCCTGTAATTGATGAGGAACGGGGAGCTCCCGGACGATGAATTAACTGCACAATTACTGGGCCGAAGGAAGGCCAGAGAGGGGCACGAAATGAGCCATTTTGGAGAACCTGTCGACCACCATAAGGATAAAAGTGTACCCCCTAGACACTGGCAATTCTAACAGGAAATCAATAGATATGTGGGAACATGGGCGTTTGCCATTAGTATCACGGTTCCCCTGCTTCACTGTCAATCTTTGCTGGGTTACCTGTGCATTGGAGGAAGCTGATTGGCCCGCCCAGGATGTTCCTTTATATACTGGGTTATGGGCACTTGTCAGTTGCCCTTTCGTGGTGTTCCTGAGCCTGCGCCTTGTTGCTGTGTTTCTGCTCTCCGGTTTACCGACTCGGCTAGTCTGACCATCCCATTGTTCCTGCTCCGTGATTGACCCGGCTCTGGCTGTCGTTCCTGCTCCGTGATTAACCCGCTCTGGTTGACGTTCCTGCTCCGTGATTGACCCGGCTCTGGCTGACGTTCCTGCTCCGTGATTGACCCGGTTCTGGCTGATGTTCAAGCTCCAAATACCGATCCGGTTCCGGTTGGGATCCAGTGCTGTGTTTGTTCCTGTGTTCCTGCGTGTTCCTGGTCGCCAGCTGGTGACATTCTGAACTGTGTTTGTGTTGCTCTGACTAATCCTCTCTTGGTCACTGGACGGTTGCCTGAGCCTGCTCCATAGCACTGCTGAGCTAAGTACCCTTGTAAAACCAGTATTAACCCTTGCTGTGCCGGTTGCCTCCGATATCTGAGCCTGTTCTCTTTCACTTGCCAAGCCAGTGTATTCCATTCGAGCCTGTTAACACTGTGTGAGCCTGTGCCTTTCTGACCGTGCCTACCTATTAGCACTAGCAGAGCTGTAGTCTTTCCGGTGCCGTTAGCACCGCAACCGCGCCGGCTGGCGTTGGTACCTCCGTTTGCTCTTGCTGTATGTGCTCCGCTGGACACTGGTGAGGTGTTCCGGTCCAGGTCACTTAGTGCTCATTGTGTTGCTACCGTATCACTATTCCGTTGGCTCATTATCGCTTGTGCAGTGATTCGTCCGCTCTGGCACCCAAGGGGTGCGTACGGCTCTTCTCCCGTTGGCATACGCAGAATTATATCCGTGACAAGGATAAGGGCGATTCCGATTCTGGTCCATCTACTCTCGCAGTGGCTCTACTCTAGATTTTTCCACTAAGGTGGTATAGGCTCGGTCCTGGGCATTTGCTGGTCTAGCTGGGCGTTCATTTGCAAAGGTATCTGAGAGTGATTAGTTCAGTCACACAATACACCCTTCTCTTCAACATCAAGAGACTGACTTCTATTTCTGGGCGTTGGCCAATCAGCTTACTAAACAAGTTCACTTTCTCCACATTTAACCCTGTGTAATTGCTTCTGTGCTGATTTCACTCTTAGACACATTTGGGCCTGTATCTCACAGTTACCATTCTTGGCCTCCAGGGGCGCTGTTCATTGATTTTATTTTCAATAAAATTGTGTTTTTTACTATACCAGTGTCTGACTGTCAGAAAACCGTAACAGTACGAAAGGGCCATGACCTCAGATGGGAAAGGTGACAGTAATACACAGAGCCTCCACTGGAGGATAGATGTTCACGAGCAACATTTAGACCAGTTGGCACTGGCCATGCAAACCTTGCTAGAACGTACGGTACACCTTGGTAAACCGAATCAAAATCCGGTGGTCCCCCCAGTTATGACACCGGATAGTACCAATGGGCAAATGTTGGCTCCCTCTATAAGTTTAACGGCGGCGGCGGTGTCTGAGTGTCAGAAAACCGTAACAATTAGGCACAGGTTGGAGTAAGCCCACTGGGAGGTGTCTGGGGGTCTTGGCACGAGCACAGGTGGCACAGGCTGCAGTGAAAGCGGAGCAATCAGCTCTAAGGGAGGGCCACCAAAATACTTGTTGGAGAGACCATATTAATTGATCCCTCCAGATGTGCCCAGCAGCCTTAGATGAGTGGTATGTCTCAAGTAGACGGGTACGGAATGGCTCATCCACAAAACACCTGCCACCTGAGATGTCAAAATCTCTTCCCCAAGTGGCGATGTGATACTAGTACGCACAGTAGCCAGGATACGATCTGGCTGAATAATAGGTACGGGTTCCTCATCCCTCTCAATTTCTGGCCCAAATTGTCTGGACAGGGCATCTCCCCTAACGTTCTTTGAGCCTGGTAGATAGGATACTACAAAATTGAATCGGGAAAGAAACAGTGCCCACCTAGCCTGGCGGGAGGACAGCCTTTTTTGCTTCGGAGAGATAGGTCAAATTTTTATGGTCAGTTAGGATTAACACCGGGGTTCTGGTGCCCTCCAGTAGGTGACACCATTCTTTCAATGCGAGAATAATAGCCAGAAGTTCTCTGTCACCAATTTCATAATGGCTTTGGGCACTAGAGAGTTTTTTAGAAAAGAACCCACAAGGTCTCAGGGTGACACCCCCAACAGGCCACTGGGAAAGTACTGCCCCTACATAAGGTAGGTTCGCCATCATATCTCAATGGTAACGGTGCCGCCGCCGTTAGGCCTCTGGTTGGTGCAGCAGGACCCACAGAATGATTGTCTGGTGTCGAGACTGGGGGGACCACCGGATTCTGATTAGGTTTGTCAAGGTGTACCGTACGCTCAAGTAATGCCTGCAAGGCCAGTGCCAACTGGTCTAGGCAATGCTCATGCACATCCATCCTCCAATGGATGTTCTGTGTATTACTTTCACCTTTGCTGTATGAGGTCATGGCCTTTCGTACTGTAACGGTTTTGTAAGACACTCAGACCAGTAGGTAGAATAAAACACAATTTTATTAAAAGACACGAAAGACTGCCTCCTACAGGCAATATAGTATGACTGGAAATAGACAATAATGACAGATGCCCTCTCAGGCTCAGTACACAGGGAAATTAATATATACTGTCACAGGATAGGCATAAACAAGCATTACAGGTACATCATGGATTAACGTTCATGGAAAGCAACCAGTCTCTGTTGTGGTGTGTTTGACAACGCCTATAAGATGGTAAAGGAGCGAGACTGTGGTGCTTCTTTTTCTTTCTTCTTTCTTCTCTCTTTTCTTTCTTCTTTATTCTCTCTTTTCTTTCTTCTTCCCTTTTTTTTTTTTTCTCTTCCGTCTTTTCTCTTATCCCATCCCCCCCCCCTTCAGTCCAGATGTTGGGTTTGTCTTCTCTATGAGGCTTTACTTAACTCACCTGTTATATTAAGATCCGTTTTTCAGTAAGTATTTGACCTTCATAATCTTTTCATACCTAGGAAATGTGGTATTGCTATCATATTTGTTGAGTAATTTCTGTACCCATTATTTCATGTTTACATATAGCTTTATTTTGTTATTTAATTGCTGTGTTTACACTGTTAGACTTCCTGCCTGCGTGCAGGACTTTTTGTTTTATTCTCTTTTGTACTTGTGGATTTTCTCAATAAAACTTATATTTAAAACAAAAAAAACAAACAAAAAAAAAGTTCATGGAAAGCAATCAGTCTCTGTTGTGGTGTGTTTGACAACGTCCATAAGATGGTAAAGGAGCGAGACTGTGGTGCAAGATGTAAGAGCACCAGTCAATAATGCAGGACTGAGACTACTACTTGTGCTGAGCAGGGAACTGAGGCCACAATACTCTGCAAGAGCTAGCACACGTTGAGCCGTGAGCACCTGACCGGTGCGGTAAACGGAGACTATGTACACTGCAAGAGCTAAGGTGTACAAAGCCAATAGCACCCAACCGGTGCTGTAACGGAGACCAAGTACACTGCAGGAGCTGAGGTGTTTTAGAGCCAATAGCACCCAACCGGTGCGGTAACGGAGACCAAGTATAGTGCAAGAGCTGATGTGTTCTAGAGCCAATAGCCCCCAACTGATGCGGCAACGGAGACCAAGTACACTGCAAGAGCTGAGGTGTTAGAGCCAATAGCACCCAACCGGTGCGGTAACGGAGACCAAGTACACTGCAAGAGCTGATGGAATCGCCCAATAGCCCCAGATGGTGCGGTAACGAGTTCACTGCGAACCGCAAGGGTAACAGAAGCACTGTGTTAACGGAGGCCAGAATGCTCTGCAAGTGTTACCGGAAGGGTCTCTGTAATGGAGACTACAGTGCTCTGCAAGTGTTAATGGAAGGCTCAATGTTTACTGAGACAAGAGTGCTCTGCAAGTGTTAACGGAGGCTCAGGATAACGGAGGCAACAGTGCTCTGCAAGTGTTAACGGGAAGGCCCAGTGAATCGGAGGCAACAACACGGACTGCTCTATATCAGCACCGCGGAAGTAAGAATGTCACCCAATCGACACTGGATCAGGATAACAGCTGGAACACCGCAGGGTCGTAAGGATAGCCGGGTCAGGTCACAGAGCAGGAACGTCAGCCAGGCCGGGTCAAATCACGGAGCAGGAACGTCAGACAAGCTGGGTCAGATCACGGAGCAGGAACGTCAGCCATGCCGGGTCGAATCACGGAGCAGGAGAGAGAAGTCAGACGGGCCTAGTCGGTACACAGGAACGCAGGAACACAGCAACACAACAATACTGGTACAAGAACACCACGAAAGGGCACCTGACAGGTGCCAGAGGCCCAGTATATGAAGGCCATACTGGGTGGGCCAAACAACGCTCAGCTAATGGGAGCGCACCACAGCAAGGAGTGACAGATAGATCACGGGAACCGTGATAGGAGCGTAGCCAATGGCAATGTACCAGTGCAATCACAGAGGCAACACTTGCAACCGGTTAGACTGAATGGAGCATATCCAATGGCAATGTACCTGAGCAATCAAGGAGGCAACTGTGGTGATCTGTCCACATGGTGAAAATGGATGGGGGTGTGTTTTGTGACATCATATCATTTAGCCAATAGGAAATATGGGGCAGGGCTAGGAAGTTGTTAAATGATAGAGCACACAGCTGCTCAAAGGAAGTTCTCTTCTGATCCTGTGATTTCCAGACTGTGTCTTTCCTCTTGTGTCTTCTCCCCTCCCCCATTTCCTGCCTTCCCATCCCCTCTGTTTGGTGGACAGTTTTGGAATATCAGGTAACATTGGGTTTGATTGTGGGTACTTGATGAAAGAAGGGGTTTGCCTAGTATAGTTTGAAGGAATTGCAATCCGAATGTAAATATCTGTGTTTTTACTTCTATAGTAAATAATGCTCATAAGAAAGGAACCGTGTATGTGTATTTATTATATATAGGTACATTTACATGAATTATTACCACATAATTGGCAACCACAAGGTTTGGACTTCTACAGGGCACTATTTTAGAAGGCACAGGTTTTTAATTTCTAGAGTGCAAAACCTTTTTAAGGGAAATTGGAGTGAGATAAGGGAAAATTTGCATAAGGGTGTATTGTTTAGTGTTTTATTTGATGTTAAAGTGCATAGGGTTGTGGGACTGATTTGGTTTTTGTTTTATTGTGTTGGAGTCTTAAATCCTAGCTGCATAGGGGGTAACCGATTTAAAATACATTACAGATTTGGGAGTGTTTCAGTGTCCTAGAATTCTGGGTTCAACTGTGTTGAAGGTATTTAGGTTTTTGTGTCTTTGTGTCTGTACTTTTTTCTCTGCTTGTGGGGGAGGGCATACAGCAGCTTATGGTTTCTTAAAGTAGCCCTGTTCTCTTTGTTTGGATAGTTTTTCATTTGCATACTAAAAGCAGTTTGTAGGCCTGAATTGAGAGATCACACTGAGGCCTAAGCCAGTGTCCCTGGGAGAAAAAAAAAAAAAAAAAAGCAGTGGCCATGTTGGATGGGCTGTGGCTACAAAAGTTTTTTTACTAACACTAGGTCTAAAAAATACATGTTAACACATTAGGTTGGCTCATAAGTATACTTTGGGTTTAAGCTTTGTTTGTGGCCTATGAAGGGTACTAAATAGTTTGCTTGTTTAAAAGTAGATGAGAGTTGGTACCGTGTTAGCCGTATAAATACAGGAGGCAAATATAGTTTTTGATACCTTTTATTGGCTAACTAAGCAGATTTAAATGCAAGCTTTCAAGACCTTAGGTCTCTTCCTCAGGCATGTTATTTATTTTTACTAATACAAACTGAATTTAACAGGATTTAAGTTGGTTTTGTGTTGTGTTATAGTTTAACACATGTACATTTTGGCGTCAAAGTACAAGGAATCAGGTTACTGCGTAAAGAACAGTGGGTTTTTAGCCATTTTTGTGCATTTTCATGTATTACATTTTTATTATTTGGTTTAAAAGGGGAAAAGTTGTATTAACATTTTCCTGTTAGCCATTTTTGCCTAGTTTCAATCTGTTGTGTGTAGTTTAATTTAAAATTATAATCTTTGAGGGTCTACTGGATACATTCTTAGCTGTGCCTGGAGTTGGCTTCCCTCCATTGCTGCCATATTTGTTGCTAAAATAACATAGGTCCATTATTGGCTGAAAGGGTATATCATTTGTTCTATTTACTAGAAGGGTCCATCTTAAAGAGAGCAAAATTTGTTTTATTCATTTATTTCTTTTGTGTGGTATATTGTGGGTCTGCTTGGGTAATTCTGTGGGGTGAAAGCTATTTTCAGAAGTAGACAGTTTGTTATAACTGGTGTTGGTTTCTGCTTAAAAGGATAAATAGCTGTGTTTACCTGTGGGGGAAGTTACAGCAACCCTATTATTAAAGGAGGCCTCTTCTGTGTCTAGCGTTGATCATTTGCATGTGTAAAGCAGTTTCCAAGGGGCACACCCATATAGCTAATTCTTTGTAACTGATTATAAGTTTTTTGTTTTGGGTTTTTGCCTTTAACTGTGTTTTCTGAGGCAGCAAATGTTATTTTGGTTAAAATACACCGTTGAATGGATATATCACAACTGACCACATTTTGTTGTCTGATAGTTATACATTGGGTTTAAGACATAAATATTACTTTGTTAAAAGAAAAAGTGTGAATGGGCAGTTTCTTGTTAAACATTGTTTGTTAATCGGTGGCCATTTTGGGTTTGTCTTGTGGCTCTTCAAGTGTGTTGGTAAATAGGTTGCTTGTTTATAAGTATATTATTTTATTAACAAAGATTGTAGGAAATATCACAGGGTTTAAGATGTCTTTTCCAGGAGCAAACTATTTCTCCACTGAAGTACGTGATTATTTCAGGGATGATATCTTTAAACATAATGGCCCATATGTACTCCCTGATCCCATAGACCCAAAATGTGGCAAATTTGAGGGTTTTATGAATGTTCTGACTCAAGTGGTAACTAGTAAGGAGTATAATTCAAATAAGCGAAAAGCCATGGTGGGACAGGCAGTTGTTAAAGCTATTGCTGGCTTAGCGGATATGGTCCAAGAGTTAAGGGATATTAATATATATTTAACAGAGAAGTTATCTAACACCCATGAATATAATGATTTTCTGAAGTCAGCTGCCCTGGGAACAACTACTATGGTTGGCAACTTAAAAACTGAGTTGAAACAGATGGAAGAAAAATGTGATAAATATCAAGTTACAGTTAATGAACTACAGCATACTGTAACTGAATGCAGAAATAATAGAGTAGCGGAAGAACAGGAGGTGGTATGTAAGGACAGTCCAAAGCTGTACCCAGCTTTGAACTCATTGGGGGCAGAAGGTGAGGGACCATCAAGGGGTTTTAAGCAAGACAATATCCCAGCGGATACATGTTGTTTGCAGCAAGCACCTGTCATAATTTCTGAAATATTTAATGCAAGACAGATGTCCACAGGGGTTACCATGCAGACACGTCCCATGTCCATGGGGGACATGGACAACTTCCAAAAATGGTGGGGTGCTATGCCAACTTGTAACTTTAATGATTTTACCCGCTGGTTCCAGAGAGGGGTGGAAAGAGCCAAAAATGGAGGGCTCACCTTAGCAGAGTGGACTGAGCTGTTAGAACAGGCCCTGGGTCCTATGGCTAGCAGATTGCTAGGCTTCAATACAAGTGTGTCTGATCAGGCAGGAAGAATAACAGCAACTCATTTTTATATAAACAATACAGAAAAAGAGGTAAGTCAGATTACCATGATGCCAACAGAGGGACCTCGTGGGGTGGCACAAAGGGTTTTGTTCTGGTGCACCCTGCGTCAACCACAGTGACCAATGGCACAGGGCTCATTAGCACACATAGCAAGAGTTCTGGACTCTCTTCCTAGGCAATGTCAGGAATTTGTGAGGTTGTTTGATCCAACCCCCACCGATTTAGAACTGTTGCTACTGAGAGCAGATAAGTGGTGGCTTGACCACCCATACACTGAACGGGTATGCACAGTCTCATCAGTAAGGCCCCTTAAGTGGAGATGGGACGCACCAAAGAGAAAGAGAGATAGTGAAAACTGGAGGATAAGAGATGAGGTAATTTTTGAAGGAGGTACAGGAAAGGAAAATTGGCCAGGAAAAGGAGCACACATTGAGGGAAATAATAAAAGAGGTGTGGAAGACAATTTTGGGACATGGAGACCATTTTCTTCTCTGAAAAGAGAACATGAAAATCTAGAAAGAGATTACACTAAAATAAAAATTGAACGTGATCTCTTAAGAGAGAAAGTTACCAGGCTTGAGGCAGAATTATGCCACCTTAAGCAGGGTGACTTGACAGTGGTCTCAGAGACAACTTAAATTATAATTATTTTGGTATACTTATTCTTCCCTTTCAACCTCTATTTTAGCATATTCCCATAATGTTATAGTGAGGGGAGGGTGCAGTAATATTGCAGTATGTTATTTTGTCTGTATCATAAATTGTGTTGTTTTTTAGGAATTGGGGGGGCACATAAAAGTTGTGTAGGTGTGTACAGGGATGGATGGTGAAGAACTCTGTTGTGGGTATAAACTTTGCGGTTTAACTCACAATAAGGCCACATATCCCAGGGAGTTAATGTGTGGGTTCTCGGGGGGGGGGGATACTAACTTTATATTGTTTCTCATTTCTCCAGGAGACAAGCAGGATTGAAAATAGCTGAAAAAGCAGACAGAGACAGGACTTCCATTCAGGATTTCATTTTCTTTTGTTTGTTTCTCTCTCTCTCTCTCTCTCTCTCTGCTTTTGTTTCCCTCTTTTGCTATAAATTGTTTTTCTCTCGCTATCATCGGTTTCTTTGCTCTCTTATTTCTCTATCTCTCTCACTCTCTCTCTATCTCGCTCTCTCTCTATCTCGCTCTCTCTCTCTCTCTCTAAAACAGCATTAATTATATATTATAGATATGGAACTCATTGATGGATAATGGTGGAACTTCCTCACTGGACTAAGTATACATTGTATCACAATGAGAAAGGAGGGAATTTTGTTACATACAATGCATGTTCATAGAGAGCAAGAATTATGTGTATGTATGTGTACACAGAGATAGAGGGGGAGGCACTATGTTCAGATTACCATCAGAATCAGGACAGACCTGGGAATGGGTGATCTTGTATGGAGCAGCTAAAACAAATAGGAAGTGGGCAACATCAATTTAAATTAAGGGGGTGAATGGCATGCTCTGGCATAAATGTATTCAGAGTTTGTGGGAGGAAGGCATTTTAACATATAGCATGGGAATGATCAGATGAGAGATCCATAAAGAATAGTTGAATCACATTACAAAGAGTTGTATTGACATGTTTTTCAAATATTCCAGTATGGTGGGATTTTAATTTTTGTTCACTTTCTTTAAGATGTCTGGAACATCAATAGCGGTCCAGAACCTAGGGAACTGGGAATACAAGGAACCATTTCTGGAGTAGTTGCAACATGACTCGGATGTGGATTTCAATGAATTTCCTGGGCCTCAACTGCAGGGAATCTACCGATGCCAAAGAGTGATGGGAGACAGATGACTCGCATACAATCGTCCATACGAACATGAACTAACCATGGTCACAGTCTTGTAGAGACCTTTTAGCAAAGAACTGAACATAGAATCTTGTAAATATGTGTATATTTTGTACAGAAGTGTGCAATTATAGACGGATGTTAGAATAAGTATCCAACCTAGGAAGTTTGCAGGAAAGCTCATGTCGCTGAGGGAATTGCTCCGGAGGGACGGTGGGTGAATTTTCACCTCAAAAAAAAAAGGTTTTTCGCACCCGCTGGGTTTTCCTGCCCTGGGGGAAGATACTTTGGAACTGGGCAACATAGGACGAGAAAAAGTGGGGGAATGTGGTGATCTGTCCACATGGTGAAAATGGATGGGGGTGTGTTTTGTGACATCATATCATTTAGCCAATAGGAAATAAGGGGCAGGGCTAGGAAGTTGTTAAATGATAGAGCACACAGCTGCTCAAAGGAAGTTCTCTTCTGATCCTGTGATTTCCAGACTGTGTCTTTCCTCTTGTGTCTTCTCCCCTCCCCCATTTCCTGCCTTCCCATACCCTCTGTTTGGTGGACAGTTTTGGAATATCAGGTAACATTGGGTTTGATTGTGGGTACTTGATGAAAGAAGGGGTTTGCCTAGTATAGTTTGAAGGAATTGCACTCTGAATGTAAATATCTGTGTTTTTACTTCTATAGTAAATAATGCTCATAAGAAAGGAACCGTGTATGTGTATTTATTATATATAGGTACATTTACATGAATTATTACCACAGCAACACTTGCAACAGGTTTGACAGAGTGGAGCGTAAGCCAAAGGCGATGTACCAGAGCAATCTCAGAGGCAACACTTGCAACCGGTTAGACTGAATGGAGCGTAGCCGATGGCAATGTACTGGTGCAATCACGGAGGCAACACTTGCAACCGGTTAGACTGAATGGAGTGTAGCCAATGGCAATGTACCGGTGCAATCACGGAGGCAACACTTGCAACCGGTCAGACTGATTGGAGGACTAGACCAGAGGCGCTCCGTAGAGCCTAAATGGGACATCAGTTGGCAAGCCTGCGGGAGCAGAGGTGCCAGACCAATAAAGGCACCGAAAATCAGAATGTCGCCGAGGCAAAAATAAGCAAAACAAAAAGTCTGATTCTGGGAACCAAGGTAAGTCTCAGGGCCCAGGTTAACAACCTAACAGACATGATGGCCAAAATGATGGCTAATGTGGCACAGCTAGACCAAAGCCCTAGTTCTAATACTCAGCAGGGATCTAACCCTTTTTTAGGGACAGCCCCAGGAGTGGCAGCTGCCACTCAATAACAGAACAGGGTAATGGTAAGCAGGCCTTAGGGGAAAAGAATACCATTGCTTTGCCCTATATAAGTCCTGATCTGCTACGGCGATTGAGTCCCGTCATAGACTGTGTGAATAATATCATCTGGTTAGATGTTAAAAACCCAATCAAATATGAGCAGGCATTGCAACACCCCTTTAGAAATGATCATGTGGTAGAGGAAACTAGGGATACTATTGAAATCCATTTTGTCAATAGCCAGAATCCTAACCTCACTGTTTTACAGATGCCTGATACCAATGCTGAAAATATGGAAGGTGACCTCTCCATCAAGGCGTTACCAGAACAGATTCAGAATATGAAGCTAGAAGCTGATGTCTTAACCATATCTCTTCACAGATCACCCTCTGAGCCAGCAGATCCAGAGAATCATTCTCAATATCTGACGTCCATTGGCAATACAGGGGGTGAGTTGTTTGTTTCCTTAAAGGTTAAAGACTTGGGGAGAATCAAACAGGCTAAACTGAATCTGAAACTGGAACACAGTTACATTAGTAACAGTCTACTGATGGTGGTAAGAGATCCTATCCATATTAAGTATCTGGCGCCATATGATAATTTGGTACATGACCTAGATGGCAATGCTATAAGTTATAAAGTTGTTGCTAGATGTCTGTTATCTATAGCTATAGGTGATAGGTCTGCAAAACAAGGTTTTCTTGTAGAGGAGGAACCCCAACACCAGATCTATATACACAATGACTTAATACTTCGTTTTGCCTCCCAGATTGATCTGGTGAATAATAACCTGTGGACTAGGTTAGAAGGGAACCCCTCGGGATTTCAGGATGACTTAAAAGACCTAAAGTCATGCCAACTGTTGCCATATGCAGTGAAGTTACAGGTAGCTAATGAGGTCCCTATACCTGGTGGGGCAAGTCAGGTCCCCATATCCTTGCAGGTTCGTAGTGGTCAGAACCTTGAGAATCCTGATGCATTAATATGACTCTCAAATAGGATTCAACAATTAGGAATTTCTGTATCACACACCCTTATGGTGAGTATTCATAGAACACCAGTCCACATTGTGATAAATAACATAACCCCACACAGTATTACCTTAGAGAAGGGAACTGTAATAGGTTATGCAATGGATTCAGAATACTATACATTTGGGTTTCAGAATCAAATAATTGGCCTACTGCCTGATAATTATCTGTCTGAAGAGCAACTAGTTGAGCAAATGTTTTACTCCCTCCTAGAGGGACTGTTTTCCATTCAATCTGTGTATCCATATAACCCTGATACAGGTACATGCCGGATTGAGGAATCCTCTCTCGTATTTGAACACCAGATGGAGGAACCAGAATCCCGAGAATATCAGGAGGCTGTGGATAAGGTAAGAGTAAATGCTCATGATTTATCTACATAGCTTGAGGAAACCTATGAGTTAGGTAGGCCTGAAGCATTTCCAGGATTGAATGAGCTAGTAGAGGAGCAAATCTCTCTAGCTGATGTGTGCTCTGACAACTCTGAATGCCAACAGTTAAGGGAAATCCTTATGGAATTCCAAGAACTGTTTGCCTACAGTGAAGGCAATTAGAGATTAGGTATAAGCAAAACAGGAAGAATCCTGTAGCTCAAGGACTAGCCAAGCTCCATGATTGTTCAGTACCTCCCATGGAGACTGCTACCAGTGGAGATGATTACCTTTTGGAACAATTGCTTTCCCCTATAAGACATTTGACGAGAATTATTGTACAACCTTGCCAACCACGTACATTGATGGTTGTTCCTACCATGTCATGACTGGTACCGAAAGGAAACTGGTGGCAGGTATCGGGATTACCTGGACAGGTGAGTGCCCTATTATGTCCTAAGGGTATAGCTTAGGACCACAGAGTAGCCAAGTGGCAGAACTCTGTGTAGTCTATAAGACAGTCCTATTAGCTACTGAGCATAACATTAAGGAATTTGCCATTATAACTGATTCTAATTATGTTTGCCATAGCTTTGTAGAATACCTCCCAGGTTGGAAAAGGAGCCATATACTCAGATCCAATAATAAACCAGTGAAACATGGTAAATTGTTTTGCGAGGTTGACAATCTCGTAACATCAAATGGCCTTACCATCTATTGGAAAAAGACCAAGGGTCATTCTAAGATCCTAGGCCCTGAAAAACAGGGAAATGATCTAGCCGATCTATTGACTAAAGAAGGCTCCCTTAAAGGGATAGTAATATTTCATAATAAAAGCAGCTCTAATTAATCATCACAGTATTTGGACTTTGGAGAGTGTTATTCCAATTCTGTCAGAGTTGTAGTTCAAGAGTAATTCGGTGACCAAGTGTCCCCCTCCCGCCCCTTTTACAGAAATAACAATGTTCAGCCAAAGCAGAAGGGAGGTGCCCAGGTAGATTGCAGAGAGGGACAATCTTCAATTAAGATAAGTGAAAAACCTGAAAAGCTTGTCAAGGGGGGGGCAGAGATTTCATTGTTTTCATAGGAATAAGAGTGTCCCCTTCTGTTATCTGTCTGATCTATGGACTGCAATCCACATCTGAGAAGAGATAGCTTACACTAGGTAAAAGGGGCGGGAGGGGAAACTTTGCTTGTGAATATCTCTTAAATCATAAAGGTTTGAGAGATAAGACTTATATCATTCTTCATGTTTTTTTAATGCCTACAAAATAAAATAAAGTTAAAATGAAGTATTACTATCCCTTTAAGAGGGAAGCCTTAGATATCTCACACCTACTGTGTCCTGTACTGGTAGATGCTGTTACTAGGCAACAAGTCCATAATGAAGCAGACACCCTTGTAGCACAGTGGATTCAAGACTCACCTAGTGAGGACTTAATTACAAGTCAGAAGGGGGACCCTGTTCTATTCTATAAGCTATTCTATAAGCACATAGAAGACCCCCTAAACCACCCAATCTCTCAGAAGGACAGTGTGAAAAAGGAAGACTGGAGGAGCTTGATGAGATCCAAGGCCCAGTTCCATATACAAGATGGTCTGTTAATCAGAACCTCTAAAAATGGAATACAACAATGGGTTGTACCAACTGCATTTAGAGGGTTAATGCTCCAACATGCTCATGATGTACCTACTTCAGGTCATCGTGGCTACAAAATCATGCATGAAATTCTCCATGATTATGCATACTGACCTCATATGCTTAAAGATGTACAAACCAATTGTCAAGGTTGTTTTGTGTGTTCCCAATTCCAGCCATCTGGCCCCACTCATCGTGCACCAGAAGAGGGGGATGTCATTACCGTGGTCGGATATTCAAATAGATTTTATAGGACCGGTTACCCGGACAGCAAGGGGGAACAAGTATATGTTAACGGTTACTTGTCTGTTCACCAAATGGGTTGAATGTTTACCCGCAAACAATAATACTGCAGAAACCGATGCTGAATTGTTAATTAACCATGTATTACATGTAACATAGTAACATAGTAAATTAGGTTGAATAAACACACAAGTCCATCAAGTTCAACCTTCTCCTCCTACCCCAGTAACTGAGAATTTTATAGCTTTCCTGCTACCATTTAAGTTAGTCTTTATCAGATCTTCCTGATCTGCCTACTGATAAACAGTAGAACTCTGTATGTTCCCTTTTGAAAGAAATGTATCTAATCTTCTCTTAAATGTATCTATTGTATCTGTCATAACCACCTCCTTGGGCAATGAATTCCACAATTTAACAGACCTTACTGTAAAAAACCCTTTCCTCTGCTGAAGTTTAAACCTCCTTTCCTCTAATCTCAAGGGGTGTCCCCTGGTCACCTGATCAGGCCTTGGAATAAATAGCTCACCACAGAGATCCTTGTATTGACCTCTCATATACTTGTACTATGAGGTCTCCTCCTAGTCGTCTTTTCTCTAGAGTAAATAAACCCAGTTTGTCTAGTCGTTCCTCATATGTTAAGTCCTCCATTCCCTTAATTAATTTTTCAGAACCGGTGCCCAAAATTGCACTGCATACTCAAGGTGAGGTCTGACCAATGATTTGTATAATGGTAAAATAATGTTATCCACTCTTGCTTCAATACCTCTTTTTATGCAAGACAGGATTTTGTTTGCCTTTGCTACTTCTGTTTGACACTGGTCACTGTTTCCAAGCTTGTAGTTCACAAGGATACCCAGATCTTTCTCTAGCAATGAGTCCCCTAAAATGATTCCATTACATTCATAAGTAACCTTGGGATTGTTTCCTCCCAAATGCATGACTTTACACTTCCCCACATTAAACTTCATATTCCATATGTTTGCCCAATCTGACATTGTATGTAAGTCTCTCTGTAGAGAGAAACTATCCTGTTCTGAATTAATGACCTTGCATAATTTAGTATCATCTGCAAATATTGATATTTTGCTTTCTATATCTATTTCCAGGTCATTTATAAACATGTTAAAAAGCAGCAGACCTAATACTGAACCCTGAGGTACTCCACTCTCCACTTTAACTGTATTGGAGAATTTTCCATTTACAACCACACACTGTTCCCTATCCTTCAACCAGTTTTGTATCCAATTGCAAAGGTTATCTCCTTGCCCCAATTTCCTTATTTAATACACCAGCCTTCTGTGTGACAATGTATCAAAAGCCTTTGCAAAGTCTAGATATACTACATCTACTACCTTGCCATTGTCAAGGTTGCTGCTTACTTCCTCATAGAAGCTGAAAAGATTAGTTTGGCATGATCTATTCTTCATAAAACCATGTTGATTTGTGCTAATGATTTTATTTTTGTGTTATAATCCTGAATATAGTCCCTTTTTATCCCTTCTAGTAGTTTTCCCACTACAGAGGTCAAACTCACTGGTCTGTATTTGTCAGGTTCTGTTTTAGTTCCCTTCTTAAATAGCGGCACTATGTTAGCTCTTCGCCAATCCTGTGGCATTGAGCCTGTGGTGATAGAATCTTTGAAGAGTAAATAAAGGGGTTTTGCCAATACTGCACTAAGTTCCTGAAGAACCCTTGGATGTATACCATCAGGACCCGGTGCTTTGTCGGTCTTAATTTTGTTCAGTCTTCCCATGACATCTTCTTGAGTTAATCCAATATCTGTTAATTGTATTGTTTTATTTGTTACTTGTGGAGGCTTTTCTACTATTCCTTGCTCCCTTGTATATACTGATGCAAAGAAATTGTTTAAAACATCAGTCTTTTCCTTATCCTCACTAACCAACTCACCCATCTCATTTTTGAATGGTCCAGTGCACTCCCTGTTAAGTTCTCCAGGTTTGGCCTACCACAGCAGATTATATCTGATAGAGGTAGTCATTTCACCAGTGATGTGATGAGCAAACTATGAAAACTACTGGTGGTAAAAAGTAAATTACATATTGCTTACCATCCTGCGTCAAGTGGAAGGGTGGAGTGATATAATCAATCCATTGTTAACATTCTTAAGAAGTTTGTTAAGGAATCAGGTAAGGATTGGGATCTTAAACTACCTGTAGTTCTCATGGTTATTTGGGCTACTCCTAGTGCAGTCACGAAAATGTCACCATTCGAATTAATGACAGGTAGAAAGATGGTCCTACCCCATCACTTGCTATACCGTACATCCGATCAAAATCTAATGAATGCATCCACAACACACCAATACATAGACCAGTTACGCAAGCATTTAAAACATGCATTTGCATTTTCACAGAGAAATCTGGAGAAAGCAGTGGTAAGTAATGACTTACTATGACCTAAAGACCACTAAAAGGGAGTATCAAGTAAATGATCATGTTTATCTATACAATTTTGCAAGAAACCAGGTAAGAGAGAAGAAATTCTTACTCTCATGCAGCCGGCCACATATCATTACTGATAAATTATCTCCAGTTGCCTATAAGGTTTCTATCCCTATTAATGGTGAAACATACATACATACATACATACAGCTAAGGTTCATTCCTCTGTGAAAGGGGGAAGAGAACAATAAGTACTTCTCATTTTGGAAACAAGCTTGTGCCATTATCTTGTTGATGGACTAAAGTGAACTGTGATTAACGTCAAAGACAATCCCAGTCGTGGGAAGAAGATGACAACAGTCTCTTTCAGTTTTAGCATTAATATTTTAGAACTTTAGTCAAGTTAGAAAAATGTATGCTAAAAAGGGGGATTATGTCAGAGACTTTGTCTTGGTGGAGCGTAGAGGGTTAATTATAAAAAACAAAATTTAACTGAAATTCTGTTTTTAGATGTGTGTAAATGATTTTATCTTTAAAACATAGGAGGCCTCTTTATTCAGTAGGGGAGCGAAATACTTGAGCGACTTTAATGGCAGATTGATGTTCAGTTGGAGACAACAAGTCTAAAACAGTGACAGGTTTATGGGGTCTCTGATAAACTTATGATCTCTCCCTTTTGTGATAGAACCCAGATAGATGTCAATACAAGTGGTTCTCAAATTGTTATGTCAAATTCTAATGTGGAGAGAGAGGACCATCTTGTGGCTGTAAATAGCGTTATTACCAGTGTTTTATGAAATTCCCAAAACTTTTGATAATTATATGCCTGATGTCACTGGATCTTTATCCATCCAGAGTAGGTTGGGCGGAGTTCTGATAAGAAAATCTTTTACTTTAAAAAGTAAGGTTTTGGTGGAAAAGGGGCTCTTTCCTTTTGAGTCTTAGCTGGTTCCTGACTTCAAAACTTAGTGGACTGGTAACTATATATTTTCTTTATTTAAATTCTGCAAAAGTTCAGAATCAGATACACATTTCTTGTATATTTGAAGAAACCTAATTTTTCTTATAATTTGTCTTAACTGGACTGTTCAACCATTTGGGATTAATTATAATAAGCTGTATTAGCTATAAGAATTTCTGGAATGAATCAGAATTTATTTATTCATTTACTAGTTGAAGAGCCCGTTACACGGGCCACAGTGCCTCTGGCAGCCGGTCGCGGGGCAGTCACGCGTGGCAGCTCTGTATCAGCCGTGGCGCGGGCAGTCTGTACTGCCCATGACTGCCGCACGCGCAGCAGTGTCTACTGCGCATGTCGGGCGTTACACACAACTTAGCGAATTATTATATAGGATTGGTAAATTGTTATATTTTGCCAGATAAGGGTAATATAGTTAAATATAGTGGTTTATATTTTAGTTAATATAATATTATGTTTCTGGAAAGATTATAATAGCTAATATTTGATCTGGGGAATTCTTTGAATTTGTTTATTAACCCTTTAACCGCTATTTGTCTATTTATTTGTGGTTTATTTGGATTCCTTTGTGTGTATGTGTACTAGGCTTAACTTTTGTAAAGTGAAAGTTTCTGTTAAACTCTCACTAAACAAAAGTAGCTGCCAGCTTGGGTGTGGCATCATATTTTAAATAAGTGGATTAACCCTTGTAGTACCCTATAGGTTTTATATAACATTGTTTTAGTCATGTTTATGATATATGTTGCATGATGTTGGTATACTCTCTAGACGTATATTATTGGACAGTATTTTCTGGTAGAATCTGTTATTGACTACATTAGATGCAATTTATATGTTTTATTCAGAAGATATGCAATATTTGTAATCGGTAGATAATTAAATTATAGTGATTTAAATCTGGGATTATTATATTTGGTATAAGGGAATTGTCAGAGGACCTAGCTTAATATTAAAGCTAATTCACCTAACAATATACCTTAAACCTCAATTAGCATAGTTTATACAGTTTTGGGGGCAGGGGTATTTATATACACTGCTGCCAACTGTATTTTATTAATTGTAAGGATCAATTATCCTTTTCTATGCTGCTATCACAGTGCCCGTGATCTTCTGTGCAAATGACATTGCTACTTCCTGTTCTATTCCTGCTGGGTTCTTATTGGCCGCTGGGTTCTGCCGCAACCTTTTTAAACTCAGTCCTGTCATTACTTTGGCACCCTTTCGTGGTGTTCCTGTATCTGGCATTTGGTTTACTGTTGACTCCTGCTCCGTGCATGACCCGATTTTGCCTGACCTTGCTCCTGTCTTCGCTGCCCGTGATTCTGTTGCTGACCCGGACTGGCTGACTACGCTCTGTGTACCGATCCTGGCTGTGGCTGACTACCACTGTGTGTACCGATCCTGGCTGTGGCCGACTACCACTCTGTGTACCGATCCAGGCTGTGGCTGACTAACGCTCTGTGTACTGATCCTGACTGTGGCTGACTACCGCTCTGTTTACTGATCCTTGCTTTAACTGACTACCGCTCTGTGTACCGATCCTGGCTGTGGCTGACTACCCGATTAATTGCCTCCGGTTATCCTACTCTCCTGAGAGTATTGCCTAGCCAGTGCTTGTCAGTGTTGCATTCGGTTACCCTAGTCTCCTTAGACTAGTGCCTTGCCAGTGCTTGTCAGTGTTGCCTCCAATTACCCTAGTCTCCTGTGACTAGCACCTTGCCAGTGCCTGTCAGTGTTATCTCCGGTTATCTAATCTCCAGGGACAAATTCCTTGCCCGTGCATGTCAGTATTGCCTCAGGTTACCCTAGTCTCCTGGGACTAGTGGCTTGTGATTGCCTGTCAGTATTGCCTCCGGTTACCCTTGATTTCTGGGCCAGGTCACTCTCCAGTGTCCCTGCTTGCCGCTATTCTATCCCTAGCCTTCTAGGGATTCTGCCCTGCAGTCACCTACCGTCTAGCTATTGGGCACGCTTCCTAGGTTTGGCACTGCTGAGGTTCTGTTCCTGGTTCCTGTCATCTGATCCAGCCTAATATATTTCTGTTTTTGTTTTGCTAGTCTCCTGTACCCTGACCTGTGTCAGATTTGGGAAGTGCCACGGTACTGTCCGGATCTGGACCTGTGAAGGGTGACCTTGTGCACTTTATTATTCTAAATAAACTGATTTTACCTTACTTACTTGTCTGAGTGTTCTTACAAACTGTGACAGCTGCTGAGTGTAATTATTGTTATCTAATACCTCTGAATATACCTATGTGTGGTTAGCCCTTTAATTGCTGGTAATCCTAATAGTGATAATTGTGGTTTGAGTTTCCACTCATTTATTTCATTATTGCTTACATTTTATATATATATATATATATATATATATATCGTATATTGTACTCTAATATATTATATATATATATTTGCACAAATATGCGTGATTAGTTATTTTATCAATTCTTTACTGTGAAATAGCATGTCAATACCTAATATAGTGTAAAGTTCTCCAAATTATTTAATATTCTCAATTATCTATTTTATGTGAAGATAACCAACCTGATTGCTTCTCTTGTTTTAATCCTTTGGATACCTTCATCATAATTAGTTTGACATCGTACAGGGAATGTGTTAATTAATGTGTGTATGTCCCTTTCTACTCTACTACTTTTGTATTGCTTTGGATGATCAGTTATGGAACCATATGCTAATTATGCTGAGACAAGAGTGTACACTACTAGTGATTTGGTAAGATCACACACTTTTAGAGTAGCGTATCTTCTAATTTCTAAACTACTAAGAGAACATATTATGACAAACAGTGTGCAGAAAACTCCAGCGAAATACCTTGAATAAAACCACTACAGATATGCTAACCTTATCACTCCCTCAAGCAATAAACTGTTTTTTCCTTTTGTGGTTTCTTCAATACACCATGAAAGAGAACAGCAAATGAACTGTTATAAAACATTTCCAAAATATGAAAGTAACAACAGATGCCATCGTCTAATAGAGGAGATATCCTGCAGCTTGAAAGCAGCCCAGTCCTGACCTCTGAGTATAGAAGTGGATCCGGTATGGAAGTGACTCAAAGATGCTGTGGATAAAGCAGTGTTGGTGGTACAGAAGCCTGAGAGAGATGTGAGTGGGAACTCACAACAACGCAGCCAGCTATAAAGATAAAGGACTAATGAGGGTTACATGAGGTCTACAGAGTGACTGCAAGGTGTAATGAAAAGCCTTATCTAAATTATGCTTCACAGTACTCTAAATTTTAAAACATGTGAGTGTCATGTCAATCATGTCTCAGTATAAGCCTATTTTTACATCCAAGGTTACACACCCTACCCTTAAAACAGAATCAGTGTACAGGTGGGCAATTTAACCTGTCCATGAGCCTGCAGATGGGGAATGTAAAACAGGATATCATTATATTAAAAGGTTCCTAAAGGTGGTTTAAGAGATTACATTGACTTTGCTCTGTGTGTGTGTGTGTGGGGGGGGGGGGTATGGTTATTTTAGGTATGATGGAATGCAGGTATTATGCAAGTTATTGTGAGGTTATTAAAGGGATAGTAATACTTAAAATGTAAAAAAAATATGTTGTAGGGTTTATCCCCCTGAGTAAAACAAGAGTACTCCCACTGCTGAAAGGTGTTTCATTCAAAAGTTATTAATTTTCCAAGTTGAATTTTTTAGGTGCAATATCACAGTGGCCTGAAATGGTAGAGTGGCGCTGTTGCTACACCATCCTAAGGAGATTTATGCTCCAGGGACCAGAGCTGTCCATAGGATGGTGTAGCAACAGCGCCACTGTACAATTTCAGGCCACTGTGATATTGCACCTAAAAAAATTCAACTTTGAAAATTAATAACTTTTGAATGAAACACGTCTCAGCAGTGGGAGTACTCTTGTTTTACTCAGGGGGATAAGCCCTACAACATATTTTTTTTTACATTTTAAGTATTACTATCCCTTTAAATGCTACTATACACTACAACCCATCAAACAGTGGGTGGTTTTATTGGTTAGGGGGTTTGTTGGGATTTTTACTTTTAATTTCTTTATTTTTACTTTTTTTGTAATGCGTAGTTTACATCTGATGACATTGTTGTGTGGAGTGAATCAACAGGTGGATTGTATTGGATACGATTTATTGTATATGATTCATTTCACACAGACAATTAAAGCAATATATTTGCATATGGTATGTGCATGCTGAATGGGCACCACAACTGGCTGAGCACATGTATAATGGCTGCCATTGCAGACATGCATTCTGGGAATCCTGACCACCTGTCCATTAGCTATGCCATGTGGCCAGGAACAAAGGAGCCATGTGACTTATTCAAGTAACCTGATTGGACAGTGGTTGGAGTTATTAGACCTTGACAGCCATGACTTTTTAGAGCCCACCATGCAGAGAGAAGGATGAACAAAGGCCTTTTGTTGTCCAAGAGTCACATCAAAGAGATGACTTGCAGGGTTCCCTTGGACAAAGATATGCTTACATGTGCTGATTTTCATTGTAAACCAAGCTAGGTATAATTGTAACACTGTACTTCTGTATTTATCTGTAACTTTGTTGTAATAACCCTTTTTTAGATATATTGCTTTAACAGCAGATGTTATAATAAAGTATATCATCAAATATTACAACTGTTTCCTGTGTATTCATTCCGCATAATTAACTGATATACCACAAATCAAATAAATAGTAATGTTGTGTTTAATATCCTAATTAGGATATTAATATTTGCATATTAATATTCATAATTCAGGCCACGAATACAACAGTGAGCTTGCCTTTTTTGTAGTTGCATGGACTGTTGTAGGGTTCTCTGGACCCGTACCTATGTGGAATGGATTTCCCTCAAATGCTCCTTCAGAGCTGGAATATTATGTGACTCAAAAGACATGGGAAGTACAGATGGTTGAAAACCATAGTTTATCAGAAATGGGAAACTCTGAATAGAAGAGTTCACAGCACAATTCCGGGCAAATTCCACTCAAAGTAACAGGTTTACCCAATTATCGTAGTGGACCGATATATAACAACAGAGAAATTGTCCCAAGGCTTGATTCAACCTTTCTGCAGCACCATTAGACCGAGGGTGATAGGCAGAGGAGAAAGAGAGCTGGATACCCATCTGAGCACAAAAGTCCCTCCAAAAACGTAATGCGAACTGGCTTCCCCGATCCGAGACTATCACCTTAGGCACCCGTGGAGACGAAAGACCTCTCTAGCAAAAATCATGGCTAATTACTGGACAGAAGATAGTCCCTTGAGAGGTACAAAATGTGCCATTTTGGAAAATCTGTCCACAATCATGAGGATGACCGTGTAACCCTCTGATAAGGTAGTTCAGCCATAAAGTCAATAGATAAATGAGACCAAGGATGATCTCCATTTGGAACGGGTTGAAGGAGACCCACCGGAAGGTGTTATGGAGTTTTATTTTTTGGCGCACGTAGTACAAGCTTCTACGAATGCAGAGATGTCGGCTCTGAGACTGGGCCATCAAAAGAGCCGAGAGATAGACCATATAAGCTGATCTCTCCCAATGTGACCAGCTGTTTTGGAAGAGTGATATGTCTTTAGTAGTTTGACCCATAAAGGTCCAGGTACAAAGCATCTCTCCCTAGGTTTGATGACCGGAGCAGCGGCCTGGGAAGCCAAAATCTCCCCCCAATGGTGAAGTAATACTAGTGCAAATAGTGGTTAGTATACAGTCAGGAGGAAAAACTGTTGTAGGGGTACAATCTTCTTTGGAATGAGAACCGAACTGATAAGTGCATTGGCCCTAATATTCTTAGTGCCGGGCAGGTAATAAACCACATAATTGAATTGTGAAAGGAACAAGGCCCATCTAGCCTGTCGCAGGGATAGTCTTGCTTCAGACAGATATGTTAATTTTTTTGATTGTGAGAATAAGAATTAGAGCGCTGGTTCCCTCAAGTAAATATTGCCACTCACGAAGGGCTAAAATAATGGCTAGTAATTCACAGTCCCCAATATCATAGAGACTTTCAGCTTTGAACAGCTTCTTCGAAAAGAATCCACATGGAAGCAATGCTCCTCCTGGAGCCGTGTGCTGTGACAAGAGGGTGCCTACTCCTGCCTCAGACGCATCGACCTCCAAGGTGAAAGGCAAGGCAATCTCGGAGCTGCCGCAAAAGCAGACTTAAGGGTCTCGAAAGCTTGTAGAGCACTGGGAGACCAGTCAGATGGATTGGTACCCTTATGAGTCATGTCTGAGAGTGGTTTGACATTAGCAGAGAACTTTCTTATAAATCTTCTATAGTAATTGGCGAATCCCAAAATTCTCTGTATTGACTTGAGACCGGTCGGAAGAGGCCATTGTAGGACTGAAGATAGCTTCCGTGGGTCCATAGGTAAGCCAGAGGAAGTGATAACATAGCCCAAGAATGTTACTTGTGATTTATGGAATTCACACTTTTCCAACTTGCAAAACAAATTATTCTCTCTTAAGAGCTGTAAAACTTTGGACACATCTGAACGATGCACCTCTAAAGTAGGAGAATGTGTATGTATCTTTATTTATATAGCGCCATACATGTACAGAGCGCTTAACAGAAGTTGAAATAATATAATACAAAACTACAGAACTGGGTTAAGAACATTAAGGTTAAGTACCATCATTACATTATTTGTGAGGGAAAGTGCCGCAAGGGAAGCATACACTAGGAAAGGGACTCTGGCCCAAGGAGCTTACAATCTAAGCTGAATTCATAATGACAAACAGAGACAGTGTGATGAGGATGCAGGTACAAGTGTCATGGTTTATTACGACTCTCAGACACAAAGTTAGATAAAAACACAACTTTATTGAAATAATGTAAAAGGTGATCCCTTAGGATTCCAACATGACGTACAACATACAAATATAGCGAAATAGAGATACAGGCTCTACCGGTCCTGCCAATTTACCGGGCAAGACAGCCAATGCTCAAACCTAGTAGGCTCTACCGTCCTTGCCAATACCGGGTAAGGCAACCTGCAGAAGGAGTAGTACTAGGTTCTACCGGCCTTACCAATACTGGGCAAGGCAGCCCAAAGAGCTAACGAGGCTCTACCGGTCTTGCCAAGACAGCCGTTGATCTAATGCTGTAGGCTCTACCGGCCTTGCCAATACCAGGTAGGGCAACCTGCAGATAGAATATATACCAGGTTCTACCAGCCTTACCAATACCGGGCAAGGCAGCCCAACGGAACTCACTCAGTAACATTCAACAGTGAGTGTATTCAGAATGCTCATAGAGCAAACCAGCGACCGCACGCTGGAATCAACAGCAATATAAATAGCCACAAGGCTTGGAGCAAACCAGCGACCGCACGCTGGGACCAACAATATTGTATAGCTGCAAGGCTTTGGAGCAAACCAGCGTCCGCACGCTGGGACCAACAAAACGTTTAGCCGCAAGGCTTTGGGAGCAAACCAGCTTCCGCACGCTGGGACCTACAGTAATCTGTAGCCACAAGGCTTTGGGGAGCAAACCAGCGTCCGCACGCTGGGACAACAATAATGTGTAGCCACAAGGCTCTAGAGCAAACCAGCGTCCACACGCTGGGACCAACAATAATGTATAGCCGCAAGGCTTTGGGAGCAAACCAGCTTCCGCACGCTAGGACCAACAGTAATGTATAGCCGCAAGGCTTTGGGAGCAAACCAGCGTCCGCACGCTGGAACCAACAGTAAGGTATAGCCACAAGGCTTTTGGAAGCAAACCAGCATCCGCACGCTGGAACCAACAGTAATGTGTAGCCGCAAGGCTTTGGGAGCAAACCAGCGTCCGCACACTGGGACCAACAGTAAGGTTTCACCACAAGGCTTTGGGAGCAAACCAGCGACCGCACGCTGGGACCAACAGTAAGGTTTAGCCACAAGGCTTTGGAAGCAAACCAGCGACCGCACGCTGGGACCAACAGTAAGGTTTAGCCACAAGGCTTTGGAAGCAAACCAGCGTCCGTACGCTGGGACCAACAGTAATCCGTACTGGAGTAAGAATGTCGCCAAGGCGATCAGACGCCAGGAATGCATCTGGCTGGACAAGCGACAACAGGAACTCGCAGGAAACCAAGCGTACTAGAAAGCTTTGTGAAGGCGATCAGCAGGAAACATCCATCTCACAGAACTAGGCCGGAACACACTGGAACAACTCTGCAGACAGGAGATTCAGGAACGGATGCATTCTGGAACTCAGGAACACAGGTACAGGTACTGATGAATACTGGAACATGTTCAAAGCTGAAGTGGTCAGAGACACCACGAAAGGGCAACAATAGTATGCCCAAACCAGGTTTAAATAGGTAGCCTAAGGAGGGATAAAGGCAGACAACCAATAGGAGCCCCCTAATGGTGACTGACAGGGAAATGCAACAATCACGGGCACCGTGATAACAAGGTGTGGTGAAAGAAGTGCAGAAGGATTCTGCTGTGACAGTCAGTGTGCAGAAGGAAGACATCACTATTGAGATGCCTCCCTGAGCAGGTGGGTTTTGAGGAGACGCTTGAAAGTGATGATTGTGGATGATTGGCGAATGGTGATGGGGAGGGCATTCCAGAGTCGAGGAGCAGCCAATGAGAAAGCTTGTAGTCGAGAGATGGCTCGAGTTGTCTAGGGAGAGGACAGGAAGAACCCATGAGAAGACCGTAGGGGATGGGAAGGGGTGTAGTGGGAGATAAGGGCAGAAATATAAGATGGTGCTGAAGAACAGAGTGACTTACAGGAGAGGAGGAGAATCTTGTAAGAAATACAATACTTTATGGGTAGCCAATTGAGGGATTTCAGGAGGAGATGAGATGGAAGGTATCTGGGAGCAAATGTGGTGATTCTTGCGGCTGAATTGATAACAGATTGAAGTGGAGAGAGATGAGAAGCTGGAAGACCAGAGAGTAGAATGTTGCAGTAGTCAAGACTAGAGAGAACAAGTGCCTGAGATAGTGTTTTAGCCATTGATATGCAGAGGAACGGACGTATTTTTGCAATATTTTTTAGGAAGAAGTGACATGTTCTAGTGACAACTTGGATATGGGGGGAGAAGGTTAATTTAGAATCAAGTATGACCCCAAGACAGCGTGCTTTGGATACTGAGTGTATAGCACAGTTTTCTATTGTGATGGAGAAGGGGGTTGGTGGATTGGTCTTATGAGGGAACACCACCAGCTCTGTCTTAGCCATATTAAGTTTAAGGTGGTGGTGGGCCATGCATGATGAAATGGCTGAGAGACATTGAGTGACTTGAGCCTGCACAGCTGGAGTGAGGTCAGGGACAGAGAGAGAGATTAGTATGTCATCTGCATACAGATGGTAATTAAGTCCAAGAGATGAGATGAAGTCACCAAGTGAGAGGGTGGAGAGTGAAAAAAGAAGTGGTCCCAGGACTGATCCCTGAGGTACACCTACTGAGAGGTCGAGGGGAGATGAGAAAGTGTTAGAAAAAGAAACACTGAAAGTACGTTTAGAGAGATAGGAGGAAATCCATTCTAGAGGTGTGTCACAGATGCCAAGAGTATGCAGTGTGTCCAGTAGGAGTGCATGGTCAACAGTTTCGAAAGCAGCAGATAGATCTAGTAGGATTAGTATACTAAAGTGTCCTTTGTCCCTTGCTGTGTATAATTCATTTGTAATTTTTGTTAGGGCTGTCTTGGTGGAATAGTTTTAACAGAAACCTGACTGTAAAAGATCAAGAAGAGAGTTTGTCTTGAGAAAAGAGATTAAGCGGGAGAATACAAGGCATTCCAAGATCTTAGATGTAAAGGGGAGGAGTGAAACCAGACGGTAATTTGAAAGGCAGGTGGGGTCGAGTGAGGGCTTTTTGAGTATAGGTCTGACTATTGCATGTTTGAATGAGGATGGAAAAGTGTCGGTACAGAGAGAGAGGAGTTAAAGATATTAGTAAGGCTGGGAGAAAGAGTACTTGCAAGAGCCTTAACAAGGTGAGAGGGCATGGGATCCGAGGGGCAGGTAGTGGGTGGAGAGGAGGATAGTAAAAGAGATACCTCCTCCTCTGTTGTAGGGGAGAATGAGCTGAGGGTTGCTTGGGGTGGATTAGGAATCAGAGGCATAGGAGGAGAGGATGTAGAGGGTATTGTGTGTTGGATGGACTGTACCTTATTTTTGTAAAAGTCAGCAAAGTCCTGTGGAGTGTTGGAGAAGGAGGTGCAGTTCAAGGTTGGGGGTTTGAGAAGAGAATCGAAGATTTTAAAGAGGTCACGGGGTTAGATTTGTGGGTAGTGATGATGTTAGAGAAGTATTTCTGTTTAGTCTGGGTGAGTGCTGTGTTAAAACAGGATAGCGTGAATTTATAATGGTGGAAGTCGGCAACAGAATGAGACTTTCGCCAGAGACGTTCTGCAGCACGACAACAGGTGTGTAGCATGCGGATTGTTGAATTTAGCCAGGGTCTGGGATTCCTGGGGTGGGAGTGTCGACGTTGAAGGGGAGCATGCAGGTCCAAGGAGGACATTAATGAGGTGTTATATTCGTGGACCAGAGTGTTTATGTTAGTAGTAGTAGTAGCAGTAGGGCAGAGAGAAGAGAGGGAAGTCTGCACAGTCGATGTCAGGCCTGGTAGTTTAACTGAGTGTAGGTTCCTGGTTAGGAAGGGTGATTTAGGAAGGGGAAGGTGTGTGAGAATGGATGAGGAAGTCATCCAGATAGACAACCACACAACTGTGCAGTAACTCTCTTAACACGTCATTCATGAACTCCTGGAAGACAGTGGGAGCGTTGCATAACCCGAACAGCATGACTAAGTATTCATAGTGCCCACTTCTGGTGTTAAAAGCTGTCTTCCATTTGTGACCCTTTTTGACCCTTACCAGGTTGTACGCAGCCCTGAGGTCAAGTTTGGTAAACAAAGAAAAGCCCTGAAGTCAGTTGAACAATTTGCTGATCAATGGAATGGGATAGGCTTTCTTGACTATTAGCTTGTTTAAACCTCTAAAATCGATACAAGGCCTTAGTTCCCCATCCTTTTTCTTCCCAAAGAAAACCCCGCCCCGGCTGGAGAGGTGGATTTGCGAATAACACCTCTAGCCAAGGCGTCAGACATGTACTCCTCCATTGCCTTGTTTTTGTCCACAGACAGAGGGTAAACACGACCCCTTGGAGGAACAGCCCCAAGAATCAGGTCAATGGTACAGTCAAATGGCCTGTGTGGGGGTAGTGAGCTGGCTTGTACCTTACTGAATACACCAGTGTAGGACTGATACTCCTCCGGCAATGAGGGAGGGGAGGACATACACAGTACTCTCAAAGGTCGCTGAAGACAAGATTCAGCATCCTGAGGAGACCAGGACAAAATATCGCAAGTATGCCAGTCAAATCTAGGGTTATGTTTCTGCAACCATGGGAACCCCAGAATAATCAAATAATATGGAGACTGGATGACCTGGAATTTCAGCCTCTCAAGGTGAAGCTCCCCTACCAACAGAGACAAGGAACAGGTCTCATGAGTAACGTGAGAGGGTTGGAGGGGCCTCCCATCAATGGCTTCAATCGCTTGGGTAGAGGAGAAGAGTTGCAAAGGAATAGAGTGCTTAGCCACAAAATCAGCATCAATGAAATAACCAGCGGCACCAGACTCTATCAAGGCTGGAGCTACCACCGAGGAGTCGTCCCAAGAGAGAATGACCTCAAGGATAGGTTTATCTTGTGGAGCTTCCAGGGACTGAGAAATGCCACCCAGGGTCTGTCCCCGACATAGCCCTAGGTGCAAGCTTTTCCTGGCCGCACGGGACAAGAGCGCAGTAAGTGCCCTGGCTTGCCACAATACAGACACAGGCCATCTCGCCAATAGAATGCCCACTCCTCCACTGTGAAGTGAGGAAAACCTAGCTGCATAGGCTCACCCCCTACAGGTTCCGAACCAGGAGGCATGGGAGGCAAGGGAGGAATGGGTGGGTGAGCAGAGCTCGGAGTCAAACGAGATGGAGGCTTATGCAGGCGCTCCCTAAAGGATGGTCTCTCTCTGATCCTGGTATCAATCAGGATGGTAAAGGAAATTAGTTTGTCTAGATCACTGGGCTAGGGATGGGCAGAAATTTCCTCCTCAAACTGAAATCGGGGAAAAATAGCACTTTCCGCTTTGCAAAAAATTTCCCACGAAAAGTGCACATTTTGGGGGGTACTTAATAAAAAAGAAATCCTAAATATAATAAAATAAGACATGGTATAAAGGGGTCTGAGGAGGGTGTCTGTTGGTAAATGAATGAATCATTTGAACAGGGAATTTGTTTTGGTGGTTTCTTGACTGCTATTGGGGGGACAGTTAATAATAAATTCATCAATAAAATAAAATAAGACTTTTGTATGTAAAGTGATAGAGACAGGAACCCCCTGACTAAGCTGCCACTGGGCTGGACTGATACTTGACAGAGTATTTTGTAGAGGATGATTTGTTAGATTTGTTGTTAGAGGCCCAAGCCCTGAGGAAACATTGATTTACAGGACTTAAGCTTATTAGAGGAACAAGTCCTGAAGAAACATTGGTTTGTAGGACTTAAGTTTGTTTGGCACAAGCCCTAAGGAAACACTGATTTGTAGGACTTAAGCTTATTTGGCACAAGCCCTAAGAAAACATTGATTTGTAGGACTTAGGCTTGTTAGACACAACCCCCCCCCCCCAAAATAGTTTATTTTATTGTAGGACTGTTTTCGTTTTGTTTTGTTTTGTTTTTTTATTTATTTATTTATTTATTTATTTAAAACACATGCCCTGAGAAAAAAATTAAAAATGCCCTACTGGCCTAATGCCAGCAAGTCATGTTGGCCAGTGGCCACTGTCAAATGTCCTCCTGAGTCCTGAGTTGCAACTACTGTTCGTACTGCTGCTGCTGAGTTGTTTAAGTAGCAGGATGATTAGGCAGCTGAAAGGGAATGTGATCAACAATAGCAGTGATGCACATGAGGCAGTAGCAGCAGAATACGTAGCCCCCAGTATATGTGGAGAAAAGAAGAAGTTGGCCATTAAATCTTCTCCACCTGCCCCTCCTCCAAAATCATGAGGGCATTGTTATTAGGATAAATATTTTTCCCTTGAGAACAGGAACTGTGGCTTCCATCAGCAACTGCAATGTGCACAGTGTGTGTGGTAAATAACATCTGGGGGCACAACTGTATCCAAACACCATGACACCCGAAACCAAGTACTGCCGCTGTCACTGTACCCCTTTTCCAGACCTCACTAAGGATATATGACAACTTGCTGACAGATTAATAGTAATGAGGAACCCTCCCTGCCAGAATCCTAGCACATTCTGCGGGATGGAATATCCGTAGATGCCACCTGATGACCTGGTATCGATTCTCCTCCACCACACTGGCATGCGTGGTCAGTGCACCACACATTGTGCAATGGGTAGAGATGAACTGCCATATGGCGGGGGAGTGGCTACCATTTGGCGGGGGAGGTAACGATGAATGAAGTGGATTGGCAGGAGATGTACTTGTTATCCTAGAGGAAGGAGGTGATGTTGATGGCAAGCTAGTTGTTTCTCTTGTCATGGAACTTCCAGTGTCTGTCTGGGTTTCTTTATTCTTCCTCCTCTTTGATCTCCACCTCACCTCTTGTTGCCTTTCTGGAGAGTCAGGGGGTACAGTAACAGTGGTGCTAGATTTCTGTAATGGGTGTTTGGCTTTAACATGTTTGACATAAATGTCATGGTGTCTGTGTTTCATGTGTGTTATCAGGGAGGATGTGCCAAGGTGTGTTCCCTCCTTTCCCCTTTTTACTAACTTGTCACAAATTTTGCACTGTACAGTTGTTGATGATGACTGCACTGTGCCTTCCGGAAGAGAATAATAGTCCCACACCCATGACATCTGAGGGGAGGGATAGGGAACAAGTGGAGAAGAATGGCCTCTTTCTTCTTGTCCTCCACAATCCCCTTCACTTTCTGTGGCATTGATAATGTTACTGCTACTGCCTCAGATTTACATTTAGCACTGCAACTAAGATCAGGAGGAGTATTGCTACTACTGGAAAGTGGAACCTGCCCTTGTCCGGCATCACTTGTTGACCTCATTTCCACTGTGTCCACTGTGGTCTGTGGCACACTAGCCTGCTCCTCAGCACCCTGCTGCTCTTTCATCTCAGCAGCAGCAGCAGCAGCAGCAGCAGTAGAGATTAGAGCAGTTGCAATTTCCACAAATTCCAAAAGCTGACTGCTAGTGGTGTGTCACGGTTTTTGTAAAGAACACTCAGACAGTTAGGTAAGGTTAAAAAGCTTTATTGAAAAAATAATAAGCAAATACCCCACTCAGGTCCAGATGAGGTCCATACCAAGTACCTTCCAAATCTGAAACAGGTCAGGGTGAGAATACACACAGAGAAATAATCCGAGATAACTGTGAATAGCTAGGACTAGCAGGCAGGATACAATAGAAGGCTTCATGGGCGAGGAACTCCTCAACAGCCCCATTCCGCAATAGGTGACACAAGAGAAGGGTAGCTGCAGGGCAATCCCCTAGAGGACTAGAGGTAGCGGAGGCAGCAAAGACTCTGGCAGAGAACTGACCCTAGATAGGGTAAATGGAGGCAACACGAACAGGACTCTGCAGCAACTGGACCCTAGAACGCTAGGGTTAATGAGGCAACAATGAGAGGACTTAGGCAGCGACTGGACTCTAGCACGCTAGGGATACTGAGACAAAACGGAAGCAACTTTGGCAGTGGCTTGACCCTAGAACGCTAGGGTTAACGGAGGCAACACAGACGGGGATCTGGCAGCGACTTGACCCTAGCACGCTAGGGTTAACTGAGGCAACGGAAACCAGACACTGGCAGTATATGGACCCTAGATCACTACAGTAAGTATAGGCAACTCGGGCAGTAGTCTGGCTCAGACTGGACCCTACTGCTACAGGGTCACCGGAGGCAACACAGTCACTGGTGAGTGATTGGGCCCACTCTAGCTCCAGATGACTATAGGAGCAATTAGGACTGACCGGCGCTATGAGGTAAGCGAGCACGTAATGTAGTCGGTCAGTAATCAATGTCGCCCTAATCGGAACACGGAGAGTTTCAGCCCGTCCCGTTAGCAGCGAGAACAGCAACTCAACCAGGTTGGCACACACGGAGGATACAGCCAGTCTAAATGGATGACCAGACACTAGCCCAGCCAGGTCGGAGTACACAGAGTAGTCAGCCAGTCCTAGTCAGTAACGGAATCAGATATTCAGCCACGCCAGTTCGGTACACAAGGAGTTAGTCAGCCAGTCCTTAGTCGATAACGGAATCAGCTACTCAGCCAAGACAATTCGGTACACTAGGAGTAGTCAGTCAGTCTAAAGTCAGCAACAGAATCGAATACAGTAGCGTCAGGAACAAACGTAGTCAGGCGAGCTGGGTCATACACGGAAACAGGAACAAGAGCTTCTAATCGCTAGATACAGGTACACCACAAAAGGGCACCGGTATTGTGACAGGAGGGAGTATTAAAAGGCAAGCCCTGGGAGGAGCAATAACCCAGAGCCAATAAGAATGCAGCCATTGTAAACCAGGAAGTAACAATGTCGCACAAGGATCACGGGCACCGTGATATGGTGGTGGTGATGCCCATCCTTATCCCTGTCTCCCATTCCTTCTCAGTTTCTGATAAAAATGTCTTTTCCACCACAGCTTCTCCAACAACACCACCACCACTAGTCCCTACGTGCTGCTGATCTATTCCAAACATCTCACTGCTGCTTGGAGGAGGTGATGAGCAATGTGACAGTGGGTCCCCTGCTGTCACAAATGGCATAATTTTCTCCCCCCCACCCATGAGTATTACAAGAAACTCTAGCAGCAGGCAAAGTATTGGTGGCAGCAGGTTCAGCACAGGCAGCAGGGGCAGCACGACTGGCAGCAGGTAAAACACTAGTGGCTGCAAGTACAGCAATGGTGGCACTGGCAGCAGGGGCAGCACATCTTGCAGCAGGCACAAGCAGCTGACCTGTCCTGCTCTCACTAGTACTACCCTTTTTCACTCCCTTCCCATTCCCTTTTCTCCCTCCCTACCGATTAAATTCCCCAAGACCTCTTGGGGTGATTTAGGGGGACTGCACAGCATTGGTTCAGTACTGCTAGTCACTTCCTCCTCCTCAGACTTAGTGGACACATAAGGGTCCTTCCAGCTCCTCCACTGATTATTTTTTACCCTGCTCATGGTGATAGTAGTCACTATGAGCCTCTCCTGCCTAATTTTTTGCAAAATATCAAAATAGAACAGCAAAGCACATCTATCTTGCTCTGTAGCTGCTTCTACTGTGCCTGCCTTTAGCGAAAATGTCATGTTTTTATAGCGGAAGTGCAAAAACAACGCTAATCAATGGGTGGAAATTTTCTAGCCATTGAAAAAATGGCAAAAAATTTTGGGCAATGGGTGAAAAATGTGAAAATTGTAACCGCTAGTTATAAAGCGGATTTTCCCTCAAAAAGCAGATAACAATGAGGTTTTCGCTAAATTTCATCCCTTACCGTGTCACTTAACCCTTGGGGAAAGGAGGCACACAGTGCCTCCTTTTTCCAACCAACCACTGCTGCCAGAGTATGGAATTCAATTTCATACTCAGCCACCGTACAGGCGGCCTGGTGGATGGTCATAAGTTGCTTGGCAGCAGAGGTAGAGCGGGCCGGGATATTGTCAGTCCTGTGGCTTTCCGGTTGGCTTTGCCTGCATCTTGGAGGATATACCCGACTCCCACTATCGGCGAGGCTGATTGGAATATCTGATACACAGCTGGGGCTACAGTTCCGAGGAGCGTTCGTTGGATCCACTATGCCACGTTCATGCTCCTACTCTTCTTCGGGCGTTCTATCATGCGCATCCGCTTCGTTCAGGTTTCCTCCGTGGCCGGTGGTCTCGTCTTCGGGGGGGGGAAAGCCTGTCAGCGTCACAGGTCTGGGCTCTCTACGTGACGGGTCCAGACTGTGGATGGGGTTCATACTACTGGAGTCGCTTCTCCTCTTCTTCCCCGTCGGCTATGAGGCGGGTCACATGATGCTTTGGTGCAATGACGTCATTGCAACGGTCCCTTTAAATACCAGGTGTCTCCTGGACCTGGTGCTTCCCAGTACTTGTGTGCCTGTGCTCCTGTCTTGAGGATTTCTTGTTGCTGATTTACTGTGCATGACCCTGGCCTGTGATCCTGACTCCCCTCCTGCCTCATCCTGTTGAACTATTGCTGATTTACTGTGCATGACCTTGGCCTGTGATCCTAACTCCTCTCCTGCATCATCATCTGGTACTGTTTGCTGATCCACTGTGTATGACCCTGGTCTGTGAGCCTGACTCCTCTTCTGCCTCATGCTTTGGTGCTGCGCTGCTGAACCCGTGTATTGACACTGGACTGTCTGACTATCCTGTTACGTGCATTCCAGATACTCATTTTCCTATATTGGGTGTTTGCCTATCTATATACTCTCCTGTATTTGGGGTTTGTTGTTTTGTCTGCTTCTGGGTTCCTATTCTACATTGGTGTGTGCTCTGGGTTTGCCCAGCATCCATTTAGAATAAGTGCTGTCTGCTCTTACCTGCTTGATTACTGTTCTATGCAGGGGTGGTTTCAGTAAGCATACATTCCATCATTAGCTGGGTGTCCAACTTGCCTGTACATCCTGATAGATATCAAAGACCCATCTAAAGGAGGCCACAAATTCAGCAAAATTATAAATAATATTTGTGTCTGTCTCCTATAACGGATTGGCCCATGCCAAGTCTTTATCGGACAATAGGGAAATCAAAAACCCAACTTTGCTCCGTTCAGTAGGAAAGGTCTGTGGGAGCATTTCAAGAAATATCCCTACCCGATTAAGGAATCTACAGCAAATTGCTTGGTTGCCCTCGTAACGTTGAGGAAGTGGTGCGGAACTGGACAATCCTCTGGTAACTGTCGTGTCAGGTGCAGCAAGAGCGAAAGGTGCCACCGGATTGGAGGTGGCCACCGGATGCTTAGCAGGATGGTCCAAGTGAGCAGTATGGTTCAGGAGTGTTTGCATGGCTATAATAATTGATCACTACACTAATCCTGCATATCCATCCTGGCCAGGGTGCTCTGAACTGGTGGGTTCCCTGTTCCTTCAGTTGGCAATAAAGATAACAAGAAACAGGTACAGTATATGAACACCACCTTTATTGAGTACAACACAAGACAGGCAAATACAATTTAAAGAATCCTTCTGGGAGAAAGAGACAAGAACAAGACCCAGAGCAAGGAGATCCCACAGGGAATGGGAGACTGCTCAGGAAAGGTACCTGTGTAGCTGAACACCCTAACAAGGCTAATATTAGAGCCCAGAGCCCTGAAGCAGTGGAGCAGGGAGACAGACCAAGCCTAAGGTCAGACTCAGAAAGGATAGGCAGCCAGAGACTCGGGTCAGAACTGAAGTGGGTAGTCAAGCAAAGCCAGGGGGTCAGTATCAGAGAGTAAGATTAGCCAAAGCCTCAGGTCAATACCAAGTGGGTAGTCAGCCAATGCCAGAGGGTCAGTACCAGAGCGGGTAGTCAGTCAATGTCAGAAGGTCAGTACCAGAGAGGGCAGTCAGCCAATGCCAGAACAACTGGTACACAGGAGAATGTCAGAAGCCAAGCCAAAGGTCATACACAAAACTACTGGAGCAAAGAAAACGTATTGCACTGGAACACCACGTAAGGGTGACTGAGCATGGTGTCCAGGCAGTTTATAAATCTACAGGCAGGGAGGTGGAGCACACATCTAGCCCCATGTAAGTTTTAAAAGTGGTGAGCAACGTCACTGGAAGGCTGCCAGATGACACGTCTCCTCTCGCGAGAGCAGCAGGAATGCGGAAGCAACCTTCATCCAGAGAAGCAGCATGAACCGCCGCAAAGGGATACAGAAGCAGATGGCTCTCCGCTGCCGGCCGCCCAAGTGAGTCATGAATGGTGACAGCTGCCTTCCGATGAATACATTGTTTTACTCAATTGTTAGTTTGTTATAACTGCTTAGTTTATATTGTTCAATTTGTACCGTGTCGGCACCCACTTTGTGTTTTTCCTTTAATTGTGTCCGTGCAGTTTGCGGGCCATTAAGCTAGTGTTTGGCCATCTGCATGTAGGAGTTCACACAGTGAGTTGCCTTCCAGAGGATATATTGTTTAACTAATTTGTCAGTTTGTTACACCCGCTTTATAGGGTATCCATTAACCCCCTCACTATATTTCTCTATGTAGTGCAGTCTTTACTCAGCGGTTGACATTTGATTATTAACCTGTAGTATTGTGAATAATATGGGTCCCTTTAACTGGGACTTTTGAGACTCCACATAGCAGATATATCTCATTGAGTGGACTTTTTTTGTCACTTTTTGGGACATCCCGTTGTTTTTCGATACATTCAGATTCATCATATGTTCTGCAGAGGTGCTGTACTATAGATAGAGTTCATTTAAAATATATATATATATATCATAGATTCATTTTATTTTGTGGATGTTTTCAAAGTTTTTCAAAATTAGATTTGCTTATTCCCTACTTTGATATATGCCTATTAGATTTATGGTGGGTATTCTACCATAGGGGGTAACAATTTCTTTATATACCGATATTTTCAAGTGTTGTGGACACAGGTAAAGTCACAGCAATTTTGTGACAAAACTGCATCCATTACATGGTTATATTCCCATGCCCTGGGCCACATAGGGTTTTTTGAACCATTTTTGTTTTTACAGACCTTCTCCATTTTCTCTTGTCTCTTTGTCTTCTCCCTGGTTTGTTTTGACAGGAAAAGGACAAAGAGAGGACCAGCTCCCTTTGTCCCCTTTGCTGTTAGTGGGGAAGGGAGAGGGGTGTGTCAGTCAGATAAAGTGGGCTGGTGATGGGCGGGGCTTGCAAACAATAAAAGAGGTGTGCAGTGAGAGCTGCTCAGAACTGCTCCAGAGCAGTGCCTGATGCTGAACTCCAGTAGAAGTAGTCCAGTACATTTGCCTGAATGTATCCAGTTCTCCTGGCCTGCTTTTTCTCCAGCGGTCTTGTCCTTGTAAGAGGGTTCCAGGATTGCTTCTCTGGGTATATCCTAAAATGAATGGGTTGGCTTTTGGGGTATTGGCAAATGCATATTGTGTCAAATAACTGTGCTAGCGTCTATTAGTGTGAGCATTCTGTGTGTCTCTGTTTTGTTCTCAAGCCACATGGTCTGACACAATGGTGCTAGGCCTCACCTCATGTCTTTCTTCTCAAGCCACATGGTTGAGGACTCCATTTTGCAGAGAGCTCAAGCCACATGGTCTGCTAGGCCTTAACTCTGTGTCTTTGTTCTCAAGCCACATGGTTGAGGATGCCATTTTGTAGAAAGCACATGGTATGTGAGTACATTAATTTTAACACAGATGTTATTGTGAAACCCTTTGCCCCAGATTAATGCACCTAAATCCATGAACTTCAACAACTGATGTAGTCTGGCAGGATATCTGCACACTTTATTAATATTAATGATTAATAACCATTATTGACACATTTTCTAGAAATTATTATTTTTTTTTAATGATTTTTTAAAATTAATTTTTTAATTAATATTTTTTCTTGGGCAATTTAGTCAGTAAGCCTCCCAAGTTATTTTTGTGTGCCAATACCACACTGTGTCAAGCGTGGTGTGTTTTAGTATTGTCAAATTGCAAGGGACTTAGGGCTCGATCCAAATGTTGGCGTCGCCAGAAAAAAACTGGAGATGCTGGTTTTAACGTCAATTGAGCAATGCAAATGTTCTACTAGAAACAAGAGACACCAGTTCTGAAACAGACATTGCCCGTCGCCAGAACAGCAAGATCTCACCCATAGAGGATAATGTACAAACAACGCCAAAAGCTATTCAAATGTTGGAGTTAGGGCTAACTTGCGTTAAATTGCAACATTTCTCTCCAGAAATCTAACGCCTATATTTTTTGGAGAACAGCACACAAGTAAGAGTAGAAAACCCACGTCTCCAGTTCTGAACAGCATTCTCTGTGCTTTTCCCTACCCAGCCACTAGGGGAACACAGAGAAGGCTTTCAGCACCATGGACAGCTTTGAATGCCATAGGGATGTGCACTGCTCACCCCTGTGGCATTCAAAGGGTTAAAATCAATAAAGCTAGTACACCAAGCACTACACAATGCCCCCTTCCACATCCCCCCCTTAGTATGTCACATATATTGCATATATGTGACATACTAACCCCATCCACATCCACCTCATGGACTTCCATGTAGTGGACAAATCTGTCTTTTATTCCACAATTAACCCTTTGAGTACCAGAGAGGTAGGAAAGCATTGCTTAGCATGTTTCCTACCCCTCTGGTACCCAAAGGGTTAATAGGCAACGTATGGACTACATACCTTGCCTATATATATATATGTGTGTGTGTGTTTTAAACTTTTTTTTAATTAAAATACTATGATTAGACAGTTTAACTTAGATCTCATTCATTGTTAACCCCCTACCTCCTGTGTCCCATTGCTATTAGTACTTTTGCTCCACTCTTCTTCAAACTGAGAGTGGAGCAAAAGTACTAAAAGCAAAGGGACACAGTAAGTAGGGCATCATGAATGGTTGAGATCTAAGTTAACCCTTTGAGTGCCAGAGTGGTACGCAACGCATTACAAAGCAATGCGTTGAGTACCACTCTGGCACTCAAAGGGTTAACATACAACTGAGGGAGCAGGCTGCACTGTGACTGCAGCGCTTCCCTCAGCTTTATTTATACATTCTTTATTTTTTATTATTATTTATTTATTATTCTTATTTATTTTTTATTATTATTTATTTATTATTTATTATTTATCCCCTTGCTGCGGGCGGCTTTGAAGCCCGCAGCATAATAAAACCCTGGTGCATAGTGAGGTATTGGAGAAAGCGGGAGGAGGGGACAGAGACATTGGAGGAAGCGGGTGGTAGGCTTGTATTTGCTGCCCGCTTCCTCCAATACCTCTCCTCTCGCGGTGGCATTGTGCCCAGCTGCCTGGCGTCGCCTTGTGCAAATCGTCCCTTTGCACAAGGCGTTGTACAACGTTGTATGCCACAGGGGTGAGCAGTGCACATTCCTATGACATTCAAAGCTGTCCATGGTGCTGAAAGCCTTCTCTGTGTTCCCCTAGTGACTGGGTAGGGAAGCACAGAGAAAGCTGTTCAGAACTGGAGACGTGGGTTTTGGATTTTCTGACTGAACTTGATACTTTGCAGTGCTGTGATTGGCTGTGGTGCTAGGTAACATTTTTATCGTGTGTTTTTAGGTAAGATTTTCTATGCGACGCAGGTTTAAGATTAACGTGTATTTTGTTGGTTATCGCTCGTTAGGCTTTCTAGGTAAGGAAGATTTGAATCTCACGTTACCTGGTCTTGCTTAACGAGCGAAGGCAGTTTTTTTCTTCACGTTGGTTTTAACGCCAACATTTGAATCGAGCCCTTATTCACTAAATGAGGATTTTTGTGCTGGAATACTTTTGGTTTGCAATAAGTGCACTTTGCATGCTGTAATTAATCCTTGTGTGCCCTTATAGAGGAGTTACAAGGTTTGGAGTATATAGATAAGTGCTCATATTACAGTCATCTGTATTGTTTGTATTGCATATATACATAAATGTGTGTATATACAAAATATATATATATATATATATATATATATATATATATATATATATATACACACACTATGTATTGTATGTATATATATATATATATATATATATGTATATTTAGGTGCATACTTGTATATGTGCCTGGGTATTGTGTATGTGTGTGGGTATAGATATATACAGAGGCAAGAGGGAGCATTTACAGTTACACTGCTTCAATTAAGGCTTGTGTGCCCTCATAGAGAAGTGCTAACTTTGAAGCATTTTAATTGTAACGGTCAGGTCAAGGTTCTGTAATTGCCAGATGTAATATTTCTAGTATGGCTAGATTTTATTGCGCATATACATATCTCTTTACAGTCAAGGTCTCCTATTAAGTGATTTTAATTATATCCTTGTGTGCTCTCCATAGAGTGTAACTAAGTTTGAAGCCTTGCTTCAATTAATCCTTGTGTGCCTCTGCGGAGAGTTACAAACTTTAAAGTTGCGCTTTAATTAATCCTTGTGTGCTCTGTATAGAGTGTAACTAACTAGAGTGAAACCTAATAGGAGGTCACCTGATGTGCAGGTGGGTGTATATGAGTTTGTTTGTTTTCTTGAAAGGCAAAAAGCATTCAACAGTTTGTGTGTTCTCTAGCTGTCATAGTGGTTTGCATGTTTTCTCCCTGTGTGAAAGTAAAAACAAACGTGTGCCTGCTAACTTGTGTTAAGGTACTTGGTTAAACATGTGTATCTGCTCTGCTGTTAAATTGCTTTAATTTGAAACTCTTGTGTATTGTTTACAATACTAACTTTAAAGTATATTTAACCGAGTGCATGAATTCCCTGAGCAAAAGACTAAGTGCTTTGATGGGAGATGAAAGACCCAGGTAGGTTCCACATTGGGCCACTTACATGGAAAGTGGAATGCCATAGGTGAGGAGTTAGTGCTTTCCGGCAGTCCTGTGTACCCAGAGGTTGGGGAAGATATAGGTAATATGGCACTTAAGCTTAACTTAGGAGTATACTCTAAGAAAGAAAGCAGAGCTGCGGCAGAAGTGGGTTGGATCATTTTGCATGCCTTGAAATGTGAAGTGATTAAGAGACAGGCCCTAGAAAAGGAATTAGCAGATGTAAAGCATAAATTATTGGTAACCAATGAATGTTTGGAGGCTAATAATGCCCGTAAGGAAGAATTACAGGAGACTGCTACCCTGCTAATTAACAAGCTGAACTGTAGTCGCTCCCATAAGGGTAAAGTGCTATATTCCTCCAGAAAGGTGAGAACACTGACTAAAGGGCTCTCTGGGGACCCAGATACATTTTCCTCTTCCTCCTCTGAAGAAGATGAGTATTCAAAATATTCATACGTTTACTCCTCTGATGATGATAAAGAGATGGACAGCTGTAAGGTTCACCCACTCATCACCCAGCAGAGGAAACAAAGGGAGCACAGGGACCATGATGGCAATGGGCACGTGCATGAGGGGGCACGTAATGAGATCAATGAGGTGGTGTGAGGTTACTCGTATTTAGAGCTAAATGAGATCACCAAGTTCTATAAGCAGACTCTGGATAAAATTATTAGTGAATGGCTGTTGTGTGTATGGGATACTGGGTAGGATAAGATTATTCTTAATGCTGATGAAGCTGTCAGTATAGGGCAGCTCACCACCAATAGTCCGGTTACCCAGGTGCTGAGATTGGTAAGACACATTCCGGGTAATTTTAGCTTAACATACATCATTAAACATGCCCTGTTGAAGGTATTTCCGCTGACATAGAACCCCATACACCATGGCAAACCACCAGAGAAGCAATAGTCAGAGTCCACATTATGGGCTGTGTGGCCGCTTTAGACAAAGACCAGTAGAGTGGACCAGATGCAGAGTAATTTACCCCTAGCATGCTGTCCAGATTCCTAAGGTCTTCTCCCGGTTAGAAAAGAGGATCCTTGCTGTCAATTTTGAATGGTACCGCTGAGAACGGGCAAATGTTTGTGATTGCCCAAAGGTTAGCAGAGAAGGGGGAATATGAGAAGGAGGATAGAGTTAACCAGAAAAGAGGTGTCTCCACAACCATTAAGGTGGAAATTGAGGATAATATAAAACCACCCAAAGGTAAACCCAAATTTATAAAAAACAGGATGTTTCCCAACGCACTAGGGTATCTAGGCCAGAGATGATTGCAGACTTAGTCAAAGCTGGTATAAATGAAGATTCGCTCAAACATAGTCCAAATCACGTCATGTTCAAGAAATGGAAAGCTTTAAAGGGTAGTGCGCAAATACATACTGCAGCAAAGGGGCGCTATGGGCCATCGCAGACAGAAACGGAAAGGATTGATGGGATGGCCGATTCCCGGCATGACCCCTGACTGTTTGGTAGGGAAAAAAACCATCCACACTGAAGTTTTAGCTTTAGTAGAAACTGGGGTCGAGGCAATAGTGATGCAAGGTAAGTCTTCCAAATTTGAAGGCCCCATCATTCATATAGAGGGTCTAGGAGGAAGAGTAACTAAAGCTATACAAACTACAGTCACCTTAGCCATAAACAAGGGTCCCCGGTTTGCGGCTAATGTTTTGATTTCAGAATTACCTGACAATATCTTGGGGATAGATATATTGTTACGGCGTTGAATAGAGACGCAGTGGGGCGGTGTTCAAGTTTGGCTTTCCTCACAAACCCTCCTATGTCAGTGCAGTTAAGGAGGTGGTTAGGGGAAATGCAAACTGGAACCCTGTGGTTATTCCCCCTCCCAGTAGCCCAGTAACACTGAAACAGTATAGGCTGCCGGGAGGGTTGAAAGAGATCAGTGAGACAATAGCTGAGCTATTAAAGTCAGGTGCAGTTCGTCCTGCCATTAGCCCTTTTAACACTCCTGTGTTTCCTATTAAGAAGCCGCATGGTCCTTGGCATATGACAATAGATTACAGGGGACTCAATAGAGTGGCAGTGCCACTGAGCTCTGCATTCCCCACTATGGTCTCTGTCATTGAGGACATAGCCAAACAGGCCAGAGAATGGCATGCAGTAATTGATCTAGCGAATGTTTTCTTTTCCATTCTCACTGCACCAGATTCTCAAGATCAGTTTGTCTTCACCTGAGAAGGATGTCAGTATAGTTTTGAAGTGGTGCCCCAAGGATACTTACACACTCCCACCATTTGCCATGGACTTGTTGCCAGGTATTTAAGCCAACTCAACCTGAAAGTACCTATTTTCCACTACATTGATGACATCATGATCACCGGATCCAAAGAGGAAGTGGGGCAAGCATTGACTGTTTTAATTGACCACACTACAGCCAGAAGCTGGGCCATCAAAAAGCACAAGGTTCAGGGTCCCACCAAGGAAGCCAAATTTCTTGGAATGCTCTGGGCTGGCTCTGTAAGGAAGATTGCACAACCTGTGCTGGATACAATTCAAAACACTCCAAACCCAAAGACTTTAAAAGATGCACAAAAATTCCTTGGTGCCCTTGGATACTGGAGGTCATATATACCTCATCTTGGACTTTTGTTACACCCCATCTACAATGTGACTCACAAAAAGACTGCATTTGTCTGGGGAACTGACCAGGACACAGCATTTAAAGCAGCCAAGAAAGCACTTTTACAGCAAGGTCTTGGACCAATCAAAGCCTAATTCCCTTTCCAAGTTGATGTGATGATGACCAATGATGAGATGTCCTGGGGCTTGTGGCAGCCCAATGAAGTTAAAGGCCAGCGGGCAGTGCCAATTGGGTTCTGGTCCAAGCAACTTACTGGAGCCCAACGATGGTACTCACTCCTGGAAAAGAACTTACTTGCTGCATACACCACTCTGCAGCATGTAGAGACAATGATATTAAAGGCTCCAGTCTCTGTGAAGATGGACTTAGCCATCGCAGGCTGGTTGTGTGATGAAGGCCTACCCCTACGTGCTGAGGTGGCCTAAAGTCAAACTCACATGAAGTGGAAATGGTACCTACAAGAAAGAGTTGGAGTACAAGCTGGTCAAATCAAGGACCTAACCAGGCTTCTCAATGGTCTTGTGACATTCTAAACTTTGTCAGATCCTAGTACCTGTGAGATACCTGTGCTACAGCTTTCTCCAATGAAGACTGTTCTTCCTTATGAGGACTTACTAGACTGTCAAAAGCCAAATGCATAGTTTACTGATGGATCAGCCGTGATGTCCCACAAAGGAAGACAATGGACAGTTGTGGCATACAATCCATATGGAGAGGTGGTGATCCAGGAACAAGGTAAAGGTGGTTCAAGTCAATATGCTGAACTTGTTGCCATCGCTATCTTGCTGGATGAAAGGGATTCCCAGGACCTATTCATCTACACGGACAGTTGGGCAGTTTTTAAAGCTTGTAGAACATGGATGACTACATGGAGAGACAACCATTGGCTTATACATGACAAGCCAGTATGGGGAGGTGTGGAACTTTGGGAGAAAATCTGGGCAGCCGCCTAGACAAGACTGATTCAGACTAGACATGTGGACACACACGTTACCAAGGGACCAGATGAAGAAAACCCCAACATGAATGCAGATGAATTAACCTGCATCAGGAACCTGATGTCCAGTAATGAAGACCCTGTGGATCCCGTATGGCTACATGGGCACATGAATCTGGAGGACTTTGGGGCAACAAAGCTACCCTGGAATGGGCTAGAGCAAGAGGACTCCCTGTCACTCTAGAACTCGTAACCACTGCTAAACAAGCATGCCCCAGCTGTAGTGAAGTAAAGAAGTGGCCCCTTACTACCCAAACAAGGGGGCACGTGAAGAAGGGTATTTCAGCAGGTGAAATATGGCAGATGGACTACATGGTCCACCGCCACAAGGTAGAGGAGGCTTGATATATTGCTGTACCGCCATGGACACATGCATCGGACTGCTGAGAGTATTTCCTTGTAAAAGTGCTAATCAAGCCTCCACCCTGAAGATGTTGCAGCTTCTGGTTACCACATACGGTATGCCCGCAGAGATACAAACTCACAATGATATGTACAGTTAGTACAACAGTGGGCTCAGGACTCAGGGATTAAGTGGATCCTCCATATTCCCTATCATCCGCAAGCTGCAAGATTGTTTGAGAGGTGCAATGGGCTTTAAAATGAACAGATTTGGAAATTATCCCCAAGCAGGTCTTGGAGAGGGTGGGATAAGGTCATTACACAACCAGTGATGATCTTAAATAACCAACCAATAGGCCACACATCTCCCTACGACTGGCTCACCTGTAGAAATGATGATCCGATTGTTAGTTTAAGATTAACATTCACAGGGAGCCTCCTCAAATCAATGGTAAAGAATAGATTTGAAATAAAACTAACAAACCTTTTGAATTTACAGGTTCAGTTGGTGGGAAGTACTGGCAGAAGTTAATCCTTCCAATATAAGGCAATATGCCTCCAGGAATAGAGGTAACTTTAGTGCTAGCCGGTAAACTGATCAAAGAGGGTTGGAGCACAACAGGGAGTATGAATGTGGATGGACAAATGTGGAGTGCATCACTGTCTAGGAATGACCCAAGTAGGTTAACTCCTGGTACAATCCTAGGAGAGGTGGCAATCTGGGTACCCCAAAAAAATCTTGATATCCTGGGATGAGGATAAACAAGTGCAATTGGGGTCCAAAATGTGGGTGTTACCGCGATCCACTGATCAGCACAAGCAGAAAGGAGAGGTTATTTCAGATGGTCCTGCTAATAGCAAAGTTGTATTATTAAATGGTGATTCTAAACCTGTCTTCTTCCCTCAAATATATTGGTGGCCATCTAACCTCTCTGAACCCATGGTCGTCTAACACATTCATGAACCTCTTGGCCAGCTATGCAAGACTGGCCTCAACTCATGTCTTTGTTCTCAAGCCACATGGTTGAGGACTCCATTTTGCAGAGAGCTCAAGCCACATGTTCTGCTAGGCCCTAACTCTGTGTCTTTGTTCTCAAGCCACATGGTTGAGGATACCATTTTGTAGAAATCACATGATATGTGAGTACATTCATTTTAACACAGCTGTTATTGTGAAAAACTTTTACCCAGTTTAATGCACCTACAGTTATGAACTTCAACATCAAGTTGTTTAATTTTTTTGTGTCATACAAGGTAGAATTTATTTGTTATTATAATGATTCATTCTTTCTCTCCTTGTCCTTAAGCCCTAGACTTTGGATTCATTTATAGGTTGAGTATTTTAGGGCGCAGCAATGCTGATGATGGCTGACAGGATGACTGTGTATTTTTGACATATTTGCTTGTCCAGATTTTTCAACCGATTTCTCAAACAGTTTATAAACAGGCCCAATATTCCTCTTCAGTGGTGGAAGATTGAGCCTTTTCCTTTGAGCTAAATTTCTGTCCATACCATCATCTTGCTCTCTCTCTCAACTTCATCTGCATCGGAAGAAGAGGAGGACTTTGGAAGGATATATTCTAAATCATCATCCCCTGTAATTAGATCTTCATCTACATGATCCACAATTCTTCTCCACTACTTTTATATTCCTCTAGGCAGAGATAACAGCCAAATCAGAAAGGAAACTGGATCATAGCTGCCTGTGTCTTCTTAGTTAGTCACATGACATTTTGGGGTATTTGGGGTAAATCTGTTTTGCTCCCTTTATATACCCTAGACTACCCTAGCACAGAGATAACAGCCAGATAAGGAATAAACTCTGATCACAGCTACCTGTCTCTCTAACCAAGATTAAAATGTCTTTGGGGTATATCTTTTTTTCCCCTTCACACTCCCCCAAGGTCTCCAAGACTTCCCTAAAATAGAGAACAAATTGTCTGAAAACAAGACTCTCTAAACTACACTCCATATTTTTTTATTGGCCTTTCCTAACTAGCTCAAAATTGTGTTTCATTTTCTATATCTCACAAATACAGAAATTATATGCTGTGGGAACATGACACCACTTTTATACTATGCCTGAAGGAAAAGAAGTGAGTCTTACCATTGATTTCATTTCAATCAGCACTTTTCTTGAAAAATTCCATGCTCTGCTGGAATCGCCATTTTTTGCTTGTTTCACTTTTCAGGCAAAAAGTTTTGCCCATCACTATACACCATTTAACTGCTAGTACAACTCATTATCACAGTGCCTGTGATTCTTGTCACTCTTTCGCTCTGATTTGCTGAGCCAGTTTGGCCCGCCCCTGGTGACCTTCTTATGCCTGGCCCAGACACCTGTCAGATGCCTTTCGTGGTGTTTCTGAGCCAGTAGTGCTGTTGCTGTGTTCCTGTGTTCCGGATTTCTGTGTACCGAATCGGCTTGTCCTGACTATTCTCCAGTGTTCCTGTTTGTGTATGACCCGGCCTGACTGCGTACCACCTTTGGATCCTGACCCGGCTTGGCTGACGTTCCTGTTTGTGTATGACCCGGCTTGTATGACTACCTCCTGCGTGCTCCGACCCGGTTCGGCTGACTTCCTGCTCCGAAGATCGACTTCCAGCCTGTTCCAGTGACCTGCGTTCCAACTGTCGCCGTCGCGACATTCTCATCTGTTGTTGCCAGTCACCGTGTGACCGCCTTGCCTGGTGTTGCTATTATCTGTGCAGTGTACCGCTACCCTTGCAGAGCTGTGTGTGCCTCAGTGTGCCTCCCTCATCCTGCAGAGCCTCGTTGTTTTGCTGAAGCCTCGAGTAAACGTGCTTATTAACCCTAGCAGTGCTGCCTTGCTCTCACTCTCTCTATTCCCAGAACAGAGCCTCTTTCTCGGTGCTACGTCTGCTGAGTTGGCCGCTCACCGTCGGCGACTCTATCCATTCCGTTGCAGAGTAGTCACGTATTGTGGGCCGGTTGGGCGCCAAGGGCTCTCCCCTATTGTCGGTTACTGGGCGATATCCGTTAAGCAGAGTGGCGGCAGAGAGAAGGCTTCAGCGCTAGCAGATCCGGTATATACGCCCGTGGGGGCTATTGGCTCTAGCACTTCAAATACCGGTATCCGGTTAAGTCTGAGGAGGCTTAGTAGCTCTTGCATTGCAGGCCGGTTTCCGTTACGCCCGTGGGGGCTATTCTCACTTGCACTCGCAGAAGCAGATCCAGTAGGTACGCCCGAGGGGGCTAGTTGGATTCCCATTCTGCTTATTACTCGAACACTTTGGCTAGGCAGTCACGTCTCCAGTACATGGTGAACTTTGTCTACCAGCGCATCCTTATAACACCCAGGGCGTGCCAAACATCCACATCTGAGACTGACTGTTTATCAAGTTCTTAACCCTTTGAGGTGATATTCCATTCTATTCATAGTATTTGTACATGTCATCTTATTGTGCATTTACACTTGTAACCTATCAGTCTTCACTGTGTGTTTATTTTCAACCGCCACTAGAGGACGAACATTTGCATTATTGTTACTCTGAATAAATTGTGTTTTATTTCACATACTGGTCTGAGTGTCCTAAAAACCGTTACACTCATGCACAGGCATTCTTGAAAAATGTGGCTTGGGATAAGTCAGCAAGGTGCAACACATGATGATAGTTCTTTAAAACCTTTGTTTTCAACAAAAGAAAAGAATAATATGTCAACAGCCAATATTTTTTAAGTTTACTATTCCACAGGTGAATGTTTTGACGCTTTTTATAAGGGTTTTGATGCCTTTCTAAGAACTCCGTAAGCGAGGGATGGTAGTACATAGTGTGCAACTTTATTGCTTTAACGGTATGCCTTGTGGTGGCTGTGGCAGGTGTAGACACTCTATGACCCTTATCATCTCCTCCAACAAACTCAGAATCATAATTTTTCAAATTTTGCATTTGCATAATGGTAGCATGAGCCATGGATAAGCATAAATTAATTAAATCTTGACACACTTAAACACAGCCTCATCACTACTATGTATCGCAGAGACCCATTTTAATGAGGGTGTTCTTAGGTGTAATTCTGATTCCCCCCAGCTCATCTTTCTTACAAAGATAATAGACATGAACATGTTTAACTTTTGGATGTTTGTAAAGTGTCGCCCATATGTAGGCTTTATAGACTCACACGTTCCTAAGGGGCTACTACTGTTGCAAAAACTGCTTAGTTCATAAAAGCAACATTTTTGAACACATGGGTCTAGATTACATTGCAGTTCAGAAATGTTTTCACTGGTTTTATCTAACATATTCTTAAGTCTATAGAGAAATTTGTTGCTAAACCTTTGATAAATGTATTAACTGCAATGAATTCAGGTCACAATCGGATCCTAAAAGAAACAGTAAGCATGATAATTTAACATCCAACCCAATTAGTTCAAGCCCTCAGTGTTTTGAATGTCTATTCCCATATTTACGTGAACCAAGTGAATTGTAGACTGACGCATGGTACACCTTGCATGTATCAGTTATATTTCTAATTTATGTTTAGGCTGATAGAATTAATTGCAAAAGAAGAAAGTTGATATCTTAATTGTTAATTTTTTTATTTAAAAGAAATACCACAGATCAGTACTTAAGAAAATCTTAAAATGACTATAGATTAATAATAACTATAATAATATATCTGTTTCACAGAGCTTTCAATCTAAGTTTTTTGGTGCCTGAAGTACATGGAGATAAAGTGACTTTCCTAAGGTCAGAAGGTGCTTACAATAGGATTTAAACCAGATTTTCACAACCTCACTGCCAGTGTCTTAGATTCAGAGTCAATTACTAAACATTCCTTCTCCCCTAAGATGAAGGTTTCATTATACATATATAAGTAAAACTTTTAAAAGCTTAAACTCTACTTACTATGTGCTCAAGTACATTTTTGAAAGTTTTAATTATTTATCTCTCTGCAGATTTTGGCAATACTACAGATTCTTGTATTTCATGCTAACTGAAAAGAAAAAGCTATAACTTACAAAACTGCAGAGATATCATGTTCCCCAGTAGATGGGGTATACAATGAACTATGTCGTTCATGTATTTGCATATGCCCAACTGAACTGACAGGGCAAACATGACAATTTGGTAATATTGTTTGGAGAAAAATGCACAAATATTTCCTAAACTTCTCACCAACAAAGGCATATATAATTGGATTGAGACAACAGTGAAAATATGAAATGGCTTCTGCCCACATGATTGCTACATCCAGCTTTTTGCTAGTTTCACAGTTGTTTAGCACTTCTGAGTCTTGAAAAGAGTATATAATATACACAATATTATATGGCATCCAAAATAGCAAAAACACAATCATTATAATAAAAATGAGTGTTACAGCTTTGTGCTTTTTTTTCTCATTCCTACATCTTAGCAGTGTATATATGATTTTTGTATAGCAAAATATCATTACAACCAGGGGAATGACAAGTCCTAATATATTCATCATAAATGTACAAAACAGTTTCCACTTCTTAGTATAATAGGGACTACATGTATATGTATCATCCTGTCTTTGAGTTTTGTAAAATATAAATCCAGGGAGAGAGGGTAAAATGGCTATTAACCATAAGAGGGTACTAGTAATTATGCCACTTTTGATTGTTCGAGCTTTCATAGCAAAAACTGCATGGACAATTGCCAAATATCTGTCCAGTGTCAGAAGTATAATAAAAAAGCTTGCACCATAAAATCCAATTAAATATACTCCAGAAAATAGTTTGCATAAAGCATTTCCAAATGGCCAGTCATTCGCAATGTAATATGCCCAAAATGGTAATGAAAAAACAAAAAGTAAATCAGATATTGCTAAATTCAATAGATAAATATCAGTCATATTTTTGAGTTTTTTGTACCTGATTAAAATTAAAATAACAAGCGTGTTTCCAATAAATCCAAGTAAAAACACTAAAATATACATTATTGTAATGAATCTGGCCGCCTCTTGTTTGATATCTTCTTTCTGGCATGGTGAATAATCATCCACATTGTAATACTCTGTAGTTGGAAATCTGTCAGTGGTTACTTTTGTAAAATTCATCTTTGGCTGTAATGGAGAAAATAGTAAAAAAGATACACATAGTTAGTACAAATATTTTAAAACTATATCAGTAATTTTTATAACTTTATGTTATCAACCCTAAGCCATGTTAGTGAGAGCTGCCTAATAGCCATTACTCTGCATGAGGCAATACTACATTTTGTAAATACTATTATCGTCTTTTGATATAATGTATAGTGCTGGACAGTTGAACAACTGATTATATGTTAAATGTAGGGGAACGTAATCTGATGATTGAACCAACCATTAACATTTATTTGACTCAGTGAAAGGGCAACTGCCATCGGATAGTTGCCCTTTTCCTCTGGGAGCAGACCTGTGGATTAAACCCCAGTGCAGCAACAGAGGAGCGGAATGGGTGTCTGAAAATTGACCACAAATGCTCCCCTTTTTATAATGTTCCATCTCAGAGTTTCTTGTCCTGCATGAGGTATATCCCCATAGTGGGTCTATGGATGATGCACATGCAAACCTGGAATTTGTGGGTGACAGACTTTACTAATCTCCCACTTGAATCAGCTGGGGGGCATCAGGTGGGGACCCGATGTCCCACAAGGTCTGCTGTTACTAATCCAATTAACCCTTTCCGTGCCGCAGAGGTATCCAATACAATGCAATGGATACCTCTCTGGCACTCAAAGGGTTAGTATATATATATATATATATATATATATATATGTGTGTGTGTGTGTGAAAAAATGAACAGGTACTCTCAGGACTTAATGATGAAAAAATAATAAAGAGTTTTACTTGATCAACATTTTGATTCTATCACATAATCTTCCTCAGGATAATCACATAGTGTAAATTGTTCCCCAAAATACCCTCTGTGTGTAAAAAGGTGGGAAAAGAAAAGGAGCGCATCACATCAGAGAGTGGCTATTACAGATTCAGGATCTCTGCTGTAATACAGTATGCACTTACAGGATGAATTCTTGATAATTTGCCCAAAGAGAGAGAATGTTCAGACTTGGATCTCTGAAGTCCTCCTTCCCAGTCCAATACCCACACGGCCAAAGTCCTTATAAATAAGGGTAAAACACCATGTTTGCCCCCTAATATGCAAATTTATTTATGTGCTTATGGGAAGATTTCAACATATGTCCCAAAGAAAGATGAGGGGGCAGTCTGGTCTACTATGGTTGATATATCAATGACATTTTAATTATATACACGCATTGACCGCATTGATATCTGGTGAGTGTCAGCTTATCAGGGGACATTGTTTGTGGCATGGTGTACACACAGATACTCTCTTAAGAGATTTCTTTTGTTTTAGCCTCTCTCAGATGTGTTGCTCTCCTTTTATTTTCTCTCCATTTGTGCATTAGCATGTGTTGGTGTTACTGAGGACACCGGTGAAGGTGCTGCACTATCGGGAGCAATCTGAAAGACTTTAAGAATTGATACGCTGTCTAAGAAGAACTCTCTTAGATATCTTGCATCTACGGACTGCACATAAAGTTTGAAAAAATAGTGTTAACCGTATCTCTGTGGTGCAGCCGCTGGTCAGCTTGTGTCGTTTTGAAGATGATATCCCTTCGGATTTGATATCCATCATGCCCAGCAGTCTAAACCTCTCATAGAGGTCTGCCCACTAGGCATGTACTGCCGCATCCTGCTCTGCCTGTATCAGACAGTGTATATGTGGTTCTGAGTCTACTAGTGGGCAGTGGAACAAGACTTGGATCTCAATGTATATGTGGGACTGTGACTACCAGTGTACAGTAGAACAAGACTGGGATTTCAATGTATTTGTGGGTCTGAGTCTACCAGTGAACAGTGGAACAAGACTGGGATCTCAGTGTATATGTTGGTCTGTGACTACTAGTGCACAGTGGAACAAGACTGGGATCTCAATGTATATGTGGGTCTGTGGCTACCGGTGGACAGTAGAACAAGACTGGGATCTCAATGTATATGTGGGTCTTCGACTACCAATGGACAGTGGAACAAGGAGGTCATACAGCATACTCCAGTGGGATACTAGCAGAAGGAGAATTAGGGGGAACGAGGGAGAGACAGGGGATCAAGGACTAGAGTACAGTGGGGGAAGAGAAGGGGGAATTGGTGGGTCGAGGAGGAAAATAGTGGGTCAAAAGTAGGGGAAAGGTTGGAGGAGAGAGAGAGAGAGAGAGAAAGGGGAAGGGAAAGACCGTGGGATAGAAAGAGGGGATAAAAGACTGGGCAGGGAGAGAGGGAATAAAATACTTTAGGAGAGGGTAAAGGCATGGGATTTAGGTGGTAATGGTGTGATATAATGGTTATCGCCCTGCTGGATTCATATTATGATATAGTGCACTGCTCTGTCTTCTAATGCTGTATTACTCTGCTCTTTTCTCTTTAATGGTTTGTGGGAAGCATGAATGTGAGTGTGTATGGGTGATTTAAGTTCATGCGTGAATGTGTGCTTGTTTGTGTGTGTATGGGTCGTAGAATGTGTGTGGGTGAGTGTGTTGGTGTGTGCACATGTATTTCTAATTAAGTAAATTGCAAGAGAGGGAAAAACATCTATAAACCGCCCTATCCATATACACACACCACCCACCTTCACTGGCCCCCTGACAGAATCGGTATTTCCCAACTAGATCTTTATCCACTCCCTCTTGGTCCAGTCATGGTACTGTCCCAGGATTTTTTGCCATCTGTTCCCATTTAAGCAGACTTAATAAAATCTATTAATTGTTTTCAGAAGAACTTACAAAGTTAATTGTCCTTCATACCGAAGTTGATTTTTATCTACTGATTTTATTCTAGAACACATTCTTTGATTATACAATCTCATTAAACTAGTATTGAATTGGAATCATTATATGAGTGAAACTGAAGATATGATGTGAAAATACATAGATATATCTGACTGCCATAAGAAGGGCACCTACCTAAGTAAATTCATCTCTCAAATTAAGAACAGATTAGTATAGTTGTTATATAATCTATACCTTTATCCAACCTTAATCCATTTTAGCCATGTATAATAAACATTTGAAAATTAGACCAGCAGATGTATTCAGATGCATATCCCAAGGTGTGGTCCCTTGTAGGGATGGGCTTAAATGTTTGCTTCAAACTGATATTGGCAAATAATGGCACTTCCCACTTTGCGAATAATTTCCTGCGAAAAGTGCAGATTTTCTTCTTTTTTTCGCCTAGCTCATTCCAATTAAATCAATGGGAACACTGAATTTACACACAACACATAGCAAGTATTATTTTATTTTCCAAAGGCATAGTTTAAAAGGGGCATGAGGGTGCCTGTGCTGGTGGGGTGTGGGGAAAGAATCAGTTAAACAGGGAATTTTTTTGGGGGGGTTGTTTACTGGGATTGTGGAGCAGTTAATAAAAAATAAATCAGAAATACAATTAAAAAAACCAATAAGACATGGTATAAAAGAAGAAATCAATAAAATAACAATTTTGTATGTAACGTGGTAGAGACAGGGACCCCCTGATATAAGCTGCCACTGGGGCGGACTGATACTTGACTTGATAGAGTATTTTGTAGTGGATGATTTGATAGATTTGCTGTTAGAGGCCCAAGCCCTGAGGAAACATTGATTTGTAGGACTTAGACTGTTTAGAGGCACAAGCCCTGAAGGAACATTGATTTGTAGGACTTAAGCTTGTTTGGCACAAGCCCTAAGGAAACATTGATTTGTAGGATTTAGGCTTGTTAGAAACAAACCAACCTAAATTGTTTATTTTTTTTTTGTAGGACTATATTTTGTTTTTTTTTTGAGGCATAGACCCTGAGAAAAAAATGCCCTGCTGGCCTAGTGCAAGCAGGTCATGTTCGCCAGTGGCCACTGGCCATTGTCAAATGTCCATAATTGTGGAATTTGCAACTGCTGTTCTTGCTGCTGCTGAGTTGTTTAAGCAACAAGATGATTAAGTAGCTGAAAGGGAATAGGATCAATAATAGCATTAACATGGGTGATGTATGATGAAGGTTACACTTGCCATGACTAGCTCCAGTGATGCGCCTGAGGCAGTAACAGCACACTAAGTAGCCCCCAGTCTATGTGGAGAAAAGAAGAAGTTGGCCAATAATTCTTCTCCACCTGCCACTCCTCCAAAATCATGGGTGTGTTGTTATTAGAATATAATTTTTTTCCCTTGAGAGAAGGAACTGTGCCTCTCATCAGCAACTGCAATGTGCACAATATGTGTGGTAAATAACATCTGGGGGCTCAACTGTCTTCAAACACCATGACACCAGAGGCCACATACTTCCTCTGTCACTATACCCCTTGTCCAGAACCCGCTAAGGACACATGACAACTTGCTGCCTTTCTGGAGAGTCAGGTGGTAAAGCAACAGCAGTGCTTGATTTCTGTGGTGGGTGTTTGGCTTTAACATGTTTGACATAAATGCCATGGTGTCTGTGTTTCATGTGTGATATCAGGGCCCTTGTGCCAAGGTGTGTTCCCTCCTTTCCTCTTCTTACTGACTTGTCACAAATTGTGCACTATGCCGTTGGTGATGACTGCACTGTGTCTGCCCCAAGAGAAAAATAGTCCCAAACCCATGACTTCAGGGGGGAGGGACAGGAAACAGGGGGAGAAAAATGACTTCTTTCTTCTTGTACTCCACTTTCCCCTTCTCTGTCTGTGCTGGCAGTGGATGATGTTGCTGCTGTTGCTGCTACTACCTCAGAATCAGCACTGCAACTAGGACCAGGAGTATTGCTGCTGCTGGCAAGTGGAACCTGTCCTAGTACCGCATCACTTGTTGACCCCATTTCCACTGTGTCCACGGTTGTCTGTGGTACACTAGCTTGCCCCTCATCATCCTGCTGCCCTTGCAACTCAGCATCAGAAGGAATTAGAGCAGTTGCAAATTCTGCAAATTCCAAAAGCTCACTGCTAGTGGTGGTGGTGATGCGTATCCTCACCCCTGTCTCCCATTCATTCTCAGTTTCTGCTAAAAAGGCTATCAATGTCTCTTCCACACCAGCTTCTCCAGCATCATCATTACCACCACCACTAGTCCCACTCCCAACGTGCTGCTGTTGTTCTATTACAGACATCTCACTGCTGCTTGGAGGAGGTGACGAGCAATGTGACAGAGGGTCCGCTAATGTCACACTTGGTATTTCCTTTTGACCTGAAGAAGAAGGCAGACTAGCACTAGCAGAAGTAGCACCAGGCACAGGTAGCTGATCTGTGCTCCTGCTGGTGGTGGTGGTATAAATTCTGAGTCTGCTGTCCTCCCCCAAAACCAGTTCTGGCCTCTTCAGGATCATGTTCCACCTGGACACTGCAGTGAAGGGAAGGGGAGGACTCCCAGTCCCAGGGTCAGAAGAATGGTGTGGGTTTCTTTGACCGCTAGTCTGGATGCTCTCAAATGTTTCCCCTACCACTCTAGCTGCTTCACCATTACTGCTACTACTACTAACACCAACTCCTTGAAAAAGTGCAGGTAGCACGAAAAGTGTCGGAGTGACATTTTGAGTATAGAGTACTCCAGAAGTGTATTCGTTGGCAATATACAAATAGACGAGATTATATTACATCTGAGGCACAAATTCAGGTTTGCCTGCTCCGCGTATCATTTTCCAACTATATCCCTTTTGATACTTATTGTGCAACAGTACATCTAGTTATATTGAACTTGACAGCAGCTTGAGGGAAGTGAAGAGTTCACGATCAACGAGAGTCTCCCCAACAGTGGGTAAGAACTGGACCGAGAATAAGAGAGCATCAACACTACTTGATACATCATAACGGAACAACATTTGCCAGGTAAGAGGACTATAGGTTCCCCACACAGAGCTGCATGTGCAGACATTAAAGGGAATAGTTGTGAACTACAGTGAAGTGGATTGTTCTCATTGGAATGGATTATAGCGGTCAGAAAGACAGGAAAGTTACGTTGTATATGAACTGCATGGCCTGATATATCAAGACTGATAATCATACCCTCTTTCAATTATCGGATACACTTTTTGCTAGTATAGGTTGGGGAATTACTAGTATTGGGATTATAGGTTATTATATAGATTTTATTGTGATAGGTTTTATATACATGTATGTATTTGAAATCTGTAAACTGTTTTATTAAACATATATTTTGCTATACATATTCTGTTGCCGTTTTACCTGGGTTTGCCAGTTCCTGCACCGAGTATAGTTTTTGGTATTTGTATAACAGTTTATAGAGCCACCTGTTTTGGTTTGGTTGTGGGATTGGGTGATTAGACATGTACACTGACTGCTTCGGTTGTCGTTTGGACTGGGAAGGAGTAGGTGGACGAGGTCTGGTTATCCCCTTTTTTCCTCTCTTTGAGGGAGTTTCCTATTGCCTACCCGAGGTGACCTATTCCTATTTTTTATATTATTTTATTTTATTTATATATAATTAATATGTGCTCTCTCTAGTTTTCTTTTGTATCTTTACCATTACTGCTACTACTACTAACACCAACCACCTCAAGCTCAGCCGCAGAGTCTTCCTCTTCAGTCTCACGGTCATTAGTAATATGAGGATATTGTTGATTACCCCCTCCTTCATTCCTAATGCTAACAACCTGCTGAACCTTAGTAGCAGTAGTACTAGCACTGGCTAGACTGCTTCAGAATGGCAAGTGTGATTTAGGGTCCCTTGCTGTCACAATCTACATCCCCCCCTCCTGTGTACTACAAGACACACTAGCAGCAGGAAAGTATTGATGGCAGTAGGTTCAGCACTGGCAGCAGGTACAGCACTGGTGGCAGCAGGTACAGAAATGGTGGTTGCAGGTGCAGCACTGATGGCAGCAGTGGAAGCACATCTGTCAGCAGGTACAACACTAGTGGCTGCAGGTACATCAATAGTGGCACTGGCTGCAGGGACAGCACATATTCAAGCAGGCACAGGCAGCTGACCTGTCCTGCTCTCACCAGTACTACCATTTTCTCCCTAACTTCCCATTCCTTTTTCTCCCTCCCTTCCCTTTAAATACCCCACGATCCATGGGGTGATTTACGGGAACTGGACATCATTGGTTCCGTACTGCTAGTCACTTCCTCCTCAGACTCAGTGGACACATAATAAGGGTCCTTCCAGTTCCTCATTTTGCTGCACATAGTGATAGCAGTCACTATGACCCTCTCCTGCCTCAATTTTGCCAAAATATCACATCAGAACAGCACAGCACATCTATCTCGCTCTGTAGCTGCTTCTATTGTGTCTGCCTTCTGCAAATATTTCATGTTTTTAAGGTGGAAATGTGAAAACAAGGTACATCAATGGACAGAAACTTTCTAGCCATTGGAAAAAATGGCAAAAAATTTTGGCCAATGGGCAAAAAATTCGAAAATTTTAATCACTAGTTTTAAAGCAGATTTTCCCGCGATAAAGCGGACAACAATGTGTTTTTTTGCGAAATTTCTCACAGGAACATGGCGACAACTTTCGCCCATCCTTACTGGCAAATCACACCCACCCCAAGTCTGCATTTAATAACCCTTTTTACATAGTAACATAGTTGATGAGGCTGAAGAAAGACAAGCGTCCATCAAGTCCAGCCCATGTCGAAAACACACCTGTTGATCCAGAGGAAGGCAAAATAAAGTCCTCTGGAGTAATTTCCAATTTAGTCCCAAGTGGGTAAAAAAATTCCTTCCTGATGCCAAATGCCACTCAGATAGTTCCCTGGATCAGCATCCTATCTGGTTGAAGCCATCTGTCATAATTGTTTAGCCTGTATGAGTGCCTTATCATACCATTTGGGATGAAAAATGTCCCTGCAACATTCTTAAGGCTGGTGGACCGGATGCTGCGATGGTTGCAGTACTGTGCCTGCTCATATCTGGATGACATTGAGGTGTGTAATGCTACCTGGGAAGAGCACTTGGCCTACTTCTCAGAGGTGCTCATCCCCAATCAAGAACCTGGGATGACAGTGAGACCTGACCAAAGTCTGATACGGAGAGCAGAGGTTCATTGAGTGGGAAGCAGGAAGCACTGACCAGAACCAGTCAAGGTTATGCCAGTCCAGAACTGACCCACTCTCCAATCAAAAAAGCATGGGAATGGCAGGCTATTATAAGAAGATGTCTTGATAAGCTCATGACAGATCTTAACTTCAAAACTTTGGTCTGAATGGCAGAGTATGAGGCTGTGTTCCAGAGCCTGAAGACTGATTTGCGTGGTTCACCTGTCCTCCACTAACTAGGCCTCTGTGACCCCACTCACTTGGTTCTCAGCCTCGCTCTCCAACCCCTCTTTCAGTGTTTCCTACTTTGGCTCCACTTCTTTACCCCCTACTACTGTCTGTTGGAGCACCACAAGGTTCTTTTGTGGGCCTCTTGATCTTTTTTATCTACTCCCCTTGCATTGAGAAATTAATAAACTCCTTTGTGTTTCACCATCATCTCTATGCTGATGACAGCCAAATCTAACTTTCCTCCCCAGACCTCTCACATTCTCTCCTGTACATGTAGTTAGATGTGTATCAGCTGTGTCCTCCTGAATGTCCTCCACTTATCTAACACTTAAGCTACAGAAAACTGAACTTATAATATGCCCTCAATCTCTATCCAGCTTTTCCACAGATATTTCCCACATTGTTTACAACACCACCATCACACCAACCTCCAAAGCACACTGCCAGAGGGGTCACATTTCACTTTGAATATATGTGGGGGGATGAATGATAGGACAATCTCCAACTCATGCCGCCTCCATTTATGTAACATCTCTCCAATTCTCATCCAAGACATTAGAAACATTGTAATCTAACCACTCATCATGACTACTGCAACTCACTCCTAATTGCCTTTCCTCTCACCAGACTAAATGCACTATAATCCACAATGAACTCTGCTGCAAAACTAATCTACCTCACACATAGATCCTCTAAAACTGCTCCTCTCTGCTAATCCCTGAACTGGCTCCTTTTATCCTTTTGAATTACATTCAAATACTGGTGCCAGCTTACAGAGCCCTTATTAACACTGCTCCTTTCTACATTTCATTGTTTATTTCAAAATACACTGCCATTTGCATTTACCATCTTCGTTCTCCACAGGATCTTCTTCTTTCTGCAGCTCTTATTACAACTTATTACAACTTACCATTCCCACCTACAGGATTTATCCCTCCCTTGTCCCATTAGAGTCTCACCCAGCCTCCAGATCTTCATACACTCCCTGAAAACTCTCCTCTTCAGGGAAGCCTATCAACTGCCCCCATAACCTTTATGAGCAAGGTCAGACCAACAGCCTGTCCAACTTCTGCTCACTCTCATTCCCTTCTAAAATCATTCTGCTACCTACAACCCTATCACAACCTCATTGTTCACATAGTCTTCTCTCCCAAACAGAACAGCAAATTACCTGGATCACTGCACTCAATAGCACTTCTTTCTCCCACCCACTGAATGATAGTTCATATGGCAGGAGGCACTTACACCATACCATAGCACCTACTCCTGTTTCTCACCTACTTTCCTCTAGACTATAAGCTCTCACAAGAAGTAGACTCTGATCTGGTAGAATTAGCTTTAATTCTTAATGGCGGTTCTGTCTTGGCTTCATGATAAGTCAAATTTATAGTCTCTTATCCATCGAGGAAATGATGAATGATTTAGATCCTGCAAGACCTTTATATTTCCCAAAAAAGTGTATAAAAAAGATTCAACTTTCCTAAAGTTTTCTGTTCTCTGTAGGTATATTTAGATACATGGAACTAAATCCAGCATGAGATAGCGTGCACATTCGGGTTTGGGCAGAAAAATGTCCTGGTTAAGATGAAATCTTGGTGTATCACCAGGTAGGGTGGCCTGGAGTACAAATCTTGTAAATCGCACACCCTTCTAGAAGATGTAACTGCTGTAAGGAAAACTGTTTTGAAGGTAAGGAACTTAATATTTACTTGTCTAAAGATTCCAACAGAGGAGATTTTGATAGCTGATCCAAGACAGTGTTTAAATCCCATGAAGGAACCACTTCTCTAACTCTGGGTGTTGATCTTTCAATTGCCCTAATACATTTCCTTACCAGGGGTCATCAGCAAAAGGTTCTGCTATCAATGTTGACAGAGCTGATAGTTGAACCTTAACAGAAGCTGGGGATAAACACAAATCAAGTCCACTCTGAAGGAAATTAAGAATTGTAGCACATGACAAAGCTATATCAAATGATTCTTGCTTAGAATACCAGTTTCAAAAGGTATTCCTAACTATTATCATATATTTTCTCTGTGGTTGCTTTTCTACCTGAAATAATGGTCTGAGACACCATGATGGATAGTCCTTTACTTGATGATCATTTCCACTCAATCTCCAAGCTGCTAACTATCTTGCATAAAGCTGGATCGTGATGACAATTAGGACCCTAACTCAGAAGGTCTTCCGATACCGACATTATCCAGGGCCTGATGGTTGAACCAAACTGTCCTGGGTCAGTGTGAGGCAATCAATATCACTTCTGCACTGTCCTTTCTGATCTTCCTTAGGATGTCCCGAATTGAAGTACACACACAAGTGGGAAAAATGACCACTGGAACTGTAAGGCATCCTGACCCAGAGCATGTGAATCTGCCCATCTAGAGAAGAACTCACTGCATTTGTTGTTCTTGCTGGTTGTCATTAGATCAATTACAGGCACTACCCATCTTGGGGTCAGGGCACTGAATATCTTTGGGTACACAGACTCTTCTCCTTGGTCTTTGTGAGTCCTGCTGAGATAATAGACTTCAACATTTGATTCTCCTGTCACAAGAATGGCCAATATCATCTGCAAGTGGTGTTCAGACCAAGATAGAATTCTGCTTTCCTTTTTTGAGATTCTGCTTCTTTTTGTACCTCCTTGCTTGCGGAGATAAGTCACTACATACATGTCTGACCTTATTAACACAGATCTGTGATGTAGATGGTATCTGAACCTCTATAGGCAATTTAAAACTGCTCTCATCTCCAACACATTGATATGCATTTTGGTCTGTAGATTTGACCAAGTCCCTTATACTGAAATTCCTCTGTATATTCCTCCCCCTCCGAGGAGGCTTGTGCCTGTTGGGACTGTTTTCCAATCTTGGGATCCCAGGAGGCAACCTTTGGCAATATTCTTCTTGTGAAGCCACAATCTGAGCTGAATGCTGACTGATCTCAGTAGAGGAATCCTTTGGAGGGATCTGTCTTCCTGGGTTTTCCAATATTCAAGAAATTTGACTGAAGACTCCTCATGTGAAATCTGGCCCATGGAACTACCAGTATTCCCAGTAGTTCCATGAAGTCTTGCACAGTATGTGATCCTTTTGTTTTGAACCATTGGACTTTTTGTAGAATCCTGGCAATTCTTTCTTCTTATAGAAATGTCATTCTTTGACTTGTGTTGAATCTGATGCCCAGGAATTATAATTACAGAGATGGCTGCAGTTTACTTTTTACCATATTGACTATGCATCCCAGGCTTAACAGATGTTGAATGTATCTCTTGGTGAATTCTCTGTACTGGTTTAATGAAATTACCACAGTTAAAAGTTGGTCCAAATATAACATCACTGAAAACTTTCTCCCTCATGGTCTGAAGAGCAACTGTGGGGACACCCTTGGAGCAGATGCTAGACTGAACTCTGAACTGATAGTATCTGTCTTGTAGACAAAACCTGAGGAATTTCAGATGGCAGGGCCTCAGCAGTATGTGATAATAGGCATCATTGAGATCCACCCTAGTTAGATAAGTCAAAGGATGGATGGTTTTGAAGAATGATGCCACTGTTTTCATCTTGAAGGGATATTTCTTTATATACTTTCCTGGCTGTTTCAGCCAAATCTGCCATCTAGTGGCCAGATTTGGAATTCGGTCCACAGAGCAACTGGCAGCTCTTTAGCAGTGCTGAGATCACGATCTTTGAAAAGAACTACTTAATTGGAACTATCTACAAAGTGTGCCTGGCTTGAAAACACACTTTGTAGACCATTCCAATTAAGAAATTCTTTTTAAAGATGGCGATCTCAGCACTTCTGGAGAGGCACAGCCGGTCCCGGGACCGGATTCCAAATCTGAAGGGTGGAGCAATGACGTCACTCCAGGGGAAACTTTACTTCTGAATATCTCCCAAACCATAAAGGTTTGGGAGATAAGACTTATATCATTTTTCATGTTTTTAAGGGCTACAATATAAAATAAACTTATTTTCAAGTATTACTATCCCTTTAAAGACGTGTCTGAGGTGTTGCTCCACCTACGTAAAAACAAATTATATTGTAAATTGGAGAAGTGCGAGTTTCACAAAACCAGTGTGCCATTCTTGGGTTTCATAATCGGCAAAGAAGGCATTGCCATAGATAAAGAGAAACTAGTGGCTGTTCTGCAATAGCCACGGCCTAAGGGCCTAAAAGCCATCCAACGATTTCTGGGTTTCACTAACTATTATAGAAAGTTCATTAAGAATTTCTCTACAATTGTTAAACCTTTGTCTGACCTTATGCACAAGGGTGCTAACCCATCTCAATGGTCTGTGGCTGCAGAAGACGCCTTTGAGAAATTGAAATCCGCTTTTGTTAATACTCCTGTGTTATCCCACCCCAACTCATCTCTCCCGTTCACATTGGAAGTCGATGCCTCAGAGATTGGGGTTGGGGCAGTACTTTCTCAACACCCTGTTAAAGGAGGAACTCTCAGACCTTGTGGGTTTTTCTCCAAAAAGTTGTCCGGGGCCCAAAGTCATTACGAGATTGGTGACAGAGAACTACTGACCATTATTCTTGCCCTGAAGGAATGGCACCACCTACTAGAGGGCACAAAAAAACCCAGTCTTAATATTGACTGACCACAAAAACTTGACTTACCTCTCTGAGGCTAAAAGATTGTCATCACGCCAGGCCAGGTGGGCACTGTTCCGTTCTCGATTCAATTTCATTGTATCCTACTTGCCAGGGTCCAAGAATGTTAGAGCTGACGCTCTGTCAAGACAATTTGAGCCCGAAACTGACAGAGACGAGGTGCCAGCACCTATTATTCAGCCAGATCAGATATTGGCTACACTACGTACTAGTATCACTTCACCACTAGGGGAAGAGATTTTGGCATCACAGGCATCGGCTCCCCCAGAAACCCCAGTGGGCAAGTGTTTTGTTGATGAGCCATTCCGCACTCGTTTGCTTGAGACATATCATTCCTCTAAAGCTGCAGGACATATTGACAGAGATCAATTGTTATGGTCCCTCTCACAAGTCTTCTGGTGGCCTTCTATGAGAGCTGACTGTGCTGATTTTACGAATGCCTGTGCCACCTGTGCCCATGCCAAGACCCCTAGACACCTCCCGGTGATCCTACTCCAGCCGGTACCTAATGGTGAACGCCCCTGGTCCCACGTTTCCATTGATTTCATGGGAGAACTGCCAGTGTCTAGAGGGTATTCCTTTATACTGATGGTGGTGGACAAGTTTTCTAAAATGGCCCATTTTGTGCCCCTCTGTGGCCTTCCCTCTGCTAAAGAATTAGCGGTGGTTTTCGCTAAAGAAGTATTTCGGTTGCATGGAATACCCAGAGTGCTGGTGTCCGACCGGGGGAGCCAGTTTGTATCCAGATTTTGGAGGGCATTTTGTGAACAGATGGGCATACAACTGTCCTTTTCCTCCACCTACCATCCCCAGACCAATGGGGCCGCTGAGCGTGCCAGTCAGGGATTGGAGCAGTTCTTGCGCTGTTTTATTACTGACCATCATGATAACTGGGCCGACCTGTTGCTCTGGGCAGAGTTCATCAGGAACTGTGCAGTTAACTCTTCATCCGGGAGCTCCCCATTTCTGATAAATTATGGGTTCCAGCCTTGTTTGCTCCCGGATTCATTTCAGTCACAGCAGATTCCAGCTCTGGATGAGCATATCGAGCAACTCCGCTCCACATGGGCACAGGTTCAGAGGGCACTTGGTCAGTCCTTCCAGCGCCATCAGCGCCATGCTAATCGCAGACGATTACCAGAGGTTTCCTTTCAGGTTGGGGACAGAGTATGGCTTTCCTCCAGAAATCTTAAACTTCAAGTCCCGTCTAATAAATTGGCTCCTCGATTCATTGGTCCTTATAGGGTGATTCGTAAGATTAACCCTGTCTCGTATGCTTTGGACATTCCTGCGTCCATGCGTATTCATAATGTGTTCCATGTCTCTCTACTCAAACCTCTTGTTTGCAACCGTTATATTACCAACCCTGTGGTGCCAGGGCCTATAGAGGTTGAAGGTCAGGAGGAGTATGAAGTTCAAAGTGTCATTGATTCCCGCTGACTTAGAGGAAAAGTGCAGTATTTGGTGCATTGGAAGGGTTACGGTCCTGAAGAAAGATCATGGGTAGATAGTAAGGACCTTCATGCTCACAAATTACTGCGACTCTTCCATTCTATGTACCCTCAGAAACCGAGACCCACTTCTAGGAGAGGGGGTCTTGAGAGGGGGATACTATCACGGTGCCCGTAATTGCTGCCTTTACATGTCAGTTATCTGTATGGGGCTCTCCATTGGCTGCTTGCCTTCAGCCCACCCTACATTGCCTATTTAGACTGAGCTTGGGCACCCTTTGGGTGCCCATTCGTGTTGTCTCTATGCTGTTTGCACCTGTATTCCTGTGCTTCCTGGGCCTTGTCGCTGTTCCTGCTTACCTGTGGTCATCTAGTTCCTGCTTTCTTGCCACCTGGTTCCTGCATCCGTTCCTGATCCAGTTGGGCTTGCTGTACCTGCTTCTGTTTCCTGCTGCCGTTCCAGATCTGGCTGACCGTCCGCAGAGCTGTTCCTCTTCATCCTTGGCTGGGTTCCTGCTTGTATCGTCTACAGGGTGCCTGCTTCCTCCTGTGGTCTTGGCGACATTTTTATTCACTTGCTGGTTTCCCAGTACGCGGGTACTGGTTCGCTCCACCATAACCGGCTCCTGTTGCACCGGTAGTGTCTTGGGTTATTCCAGTATGCGTGTACTGGTTTGCTCCACTATAACCGGCTGCTGACGCACCGGTAGAGTCATTGGTTATTCCGGTACGCGGGTACTGGTTTGCTCCACTATAACCGGCTGCTGATGCACCAGTAGAGTCATTGGTTATTCCGGTACACGGGTACTGGTTAGCTCCACGGAAACCGGCTGATGTTGCATCGGTAGAGTCTTGGGTTATTCCAGTACGCGTGTACTGGTTCTCTCCACTATAACCGGCTGCTGATGCACCTGCAGAGTCATTGGTTATTCCGGTACGCGGGTACTGGTTCACTCCACTGTAACCAGCTGCTGATGCACCGGCAGAGTCATTGGTTATTCCGGTACGCTGGTACTGGTTCGCTCCACTATAACCGATTGCTGAGGCACCGGAAGAGTCATTTGGTTATTCCAGTACGCGGGTACTGGTTCGCTCCACTGTAACCGATTGCTGAGGCACCGGAAGAGTCATTTGGTTATTCCAGTACGCGGGTACTGGTTTGCTCCACTATACCGGCTGCTGTGCAAAGTCCGGCAGATTGAAGGTTTCCACCAGTATGCGGGTACTGGTTCTCTCCTTGTATAAACCGATAGCTAGCTGCAAGATCTGTCAGCACCGGTTGTGACTGAGGTACGCTGCTCGTATTTGATCCATTCATGTATGATTGGCAGTCTATTCCATTCTGTATATCCTATGGGCCTTGCTTGTCATCTTAGGTGACTGGTCTCTCCACCTAGCCAGTCACCACGGCCACCAGTGCTGCCATCCTAATCATCAGTCTAGGCTGCCTTGCCCGGTATTGGTAAGGCCGGTAGAACCTAGTCATCTTTATTCATCGTTGGGTTGCCTTACCCGGTATTGGCAAGGCCGGTAAAGCCTCATTACTTGCAGTCTCAGTCCCTTGGCTGCCTTGCCCGGTATATTGGCAAGGCCGGTAGAGTCTTCACTATTCGTGGTACCTGTCTCCAGGCTGCTTTGCCCGGTATATTTTCAAGGCCGGTAGAGCCTTCTCCTCATTGCTATAGTCTCCAGGCTGCCCTGCCCGGTAATTGGTAAGGTCGGTAGAACCTGTTACCATCTTGTGCCACCTAAGGTTGCCTTATTTTCAATAAAGTTGTGTTTTTACCTAACTCTGTGTCTGAGAGTCATAACAAACCGTGACAGTACCGGTGCAATCACGGAGGCAACACTTGCAACTGGTTAGACTGAATGGAGCGTAGCCAATGGCAATGTACCGGTGCAATCACGGAGGCAACACTTGCAACCGGTTAGACTGAATGGAGCGTAGCCAATGGCAATGTACCGGTGCAATCACATAGAGCCTAAATGGGACAATATTTGGCAAGCCTGCGGGAGCAGAGGTGCCAGACCAATCAAGGCACCGGAAATCAGAATGTTGCCGAGGCGACAAGGACCCAAACGGAGATCAGCCGAGTCGGAGCACAGGAACAGGAATGTCAGCCAGGCTGGATCAGAACACAGGAGCAGGAACATCAGCCAGTCTGGGTCGGTACACAGGAGCAGGAACATCAGCCAGGCCGGGTCGATACACAGGAGCGGACACTGAAGAATAGTCAGGCAATCAGGGTCGGTACACAGGTGCAGGAACTAAAGAGTAGTCAGGCAAGCCAAGTCGGTACACTGGAAACTTATTGAGCAAACGTAGCACTAGAACAGGAACACCACGAAAGGGCAATGTGTGGTTGCAGGAGCCCAGTATATAAAGGCCATACTGGGCGAGCTTAACACAGGGCAACCCATGAGAACCACACATAGGATAACTGACAGAAACATATAAACAAGGGATCACGGGCACCGTGATAAGGGGTTTCCCATGTGGATCTTTGATATGAGATACATGGGTCTGTCTACACCTATGTTTATTAAATTAGCCAGACTTCTATCACTTTTGTCGTCATTGAGATATTTATGATATCTCTTCCACATATAAGACTTCTGGAATGATTCTCGAAGCCTATTACTGAGCTCTAGTCTATTTTTTCTGAGTTCTTCACCTACAGCACTCGATAAGGAACTTTTATGTGAAAGCTCCAAAGATCTGATCTTGTCTAGGAGTCTATTTAATGAACAAGTGTGTTCTCACTTCCTTTGGGAACCCAGTTTGATCAGTAGTGCTCAAAGCACACTCTTGTTTGCTTCCCAAACTATTGGAGGAGCCACATCTGGAGTGCAGTCCAAATGGAAATATTCTCTTAAGGTTGTGGAGAGTATGAGTGTCACTCCCTTCTCTTTAAGGAGAGATTCATCCAAGCACCAGGTCTTAAAGGAAGATCCTACCTCATGAAAAGAAATGGTGATAGTGACTGCAGAGTGGTCGGACCATGTAACAGTGTTGATCTCCGCCGATTTGAGAGATTGAAGTAAGAATCGGGATATCATAATATAGTCAGTATGTCTATATGATGAGTGAGGGGTAGAATAGAACGTATAGTCCCGTTCTGATGAATGGAGAGTCTGCCAGGGGTCTACAAGTTGGTTGTGAGCTAGTCTTTTCTTCAACCAAGCAATATGGGAGATTCTACAGGGATGATATCCGGAAGATGTATCAAGTGCCATATTGAAGTCACCACCCCATATAATGTTCCCTTCCGCCCATGAATCAGTTTTATCTAGTACTTTCATAAGGAACAAAATCTGAGCTTTATTGGGACCATATACATTGACTAGTGTATACATGCGACCATGAATCAAACCTTTAAGAAAGAGATATCTGCTTTCATCACCTGTCACCTTATCTATGAGCGTCCAGGGTAGTTTAGAATTTATAAGGATGCCTACCCCTTTCGTCTTTTCTAAAGCCGAGGCGAAATACAGGAGGGAAAAGGTATGAGGGGATAGGCGTGAGAAGCATGTCATGGTAAAAGAGGTCCAAGGGTTTAGCTGAGAAATCATAAGAGAGAGGAGACTATAGGAGCTGGGTGACTAAAAGTCTTGCAAGGGAGTGTTAACAGAATAGTCGAGCAAGTGTGTTTGGGAAACATACCGTGGGTGTCCAGCATATTGCGAGAATGTATGTAGGGAGGAATTGAATCAACTGCCGCTAGAGGCATGGGACAGTCCAGGAGGCTAAGGATATGTGAGAGACATATATGTGAGAGGTTATGAACAATTCATAGTTCCAGTTGGGTTCTGTAGATCCATAAAGGGACTCTGACATAACATGTTAGGCGTGTCAAGAGTTTAAATTCCATTGGGGTATTGTTTCCCACTATCATCATTAGAGTTACCTTAAATATATACATTTTTTTTTTTCCATATTTTGCAGTTGCATAAAGGAACAAATTACATATCATGCATGGTGTAATTAGGCATCAGTAATGGATATGTGACCATAATGTATCATTACACTAAGTTTGGAAAAGCAGGGAGAAGTTGGTTATTGGAGGGGGATCTTATCTACTATATATCACATTGAGGTTGTGTAGTGTGAAGGCGTGAATTTACATAGTATGTATGCTAAAGTGTAGAGTGATATCACTGAAAGATGAGAACAAACCTATGTCAGCGCTAAGGTAAGGTATAAGATCGACCAGGGAGATGTGGGTATTTATCCCCAGAGGTGAGGGGAGATAAACTATAGGTGGCTAGGAAGAAAATCTGTTCCGCCTTGCCTCCAAAGGGTGAATGAAGAGCATATCAGAATGATTGCCTTCTCCACTAGTTCAATCCCACAGGACCCACAGATGATGCCCTATAACAAGAGCAAGTCAGGGGTCTAACCAATGGCGATAAAGGATAGGAACAAGAGAGGTGAGTCCCTCATATATGACCTCTCTGAGCAGGACTTGGATAACATGACTGTCCATTATCAGTGTGGATCGCTCCTTATATGTCTTTGATGCCCCCGCCCACAGAGAGTTATCAAAGTGATGATTCTCCAAGCTCTTCTTTGTTAACCATTAAGAGGCATTGATATAACAGAAAGTACCCCAAAGTATGTGTTTAGAGCTGAAGGGTATTATGAAATCCAATGAATGATGCTCGTCCCCCTTGGGCCAATACAATTAAGTTAAGATAAGTGGTATTCCCATTAGATTGGCAGTAGTGAAGTTTGGGAAGTCCTGCGGGCGGTGTGGAGAAGTATAATCACGTAGGGATTATGAAAGTCTGAATGGAGGCATGAAGGCCTAATAGTATGACAGCATATTGCCCTTCCAACTAGTAAATTGGTATTGCCCATCGGATATTTCAGGCCGTGGGGACAGCTTCACCCATTCGGTACAAATAGTCACAGCACAGAAAACATAGATGGGACATTAATAATATGCTAGCAGTATTGAAGCAAGATGTAAAAAAGTGTATCTTATAGAAGATGGAAGATTAGAACACTTTATTGAAGACCATTTTATTAATATAAGAATTCAACCCCACCTCCCACTCCCCAAAGGATACATACTTGGGAGTCTAGAATAAGGTCAATAATGTGTGTACGAGGGATTATAAATTAGGGAAAGCTCATAAGGGGCTTAACAAGGGTCCATCAGTTAATACAGGGGAGGAATATGAAGGATCACCGCAAGAATCCTTGAGGAACAACTACCTAACCAGCTCTCTATAATAAGGAGCAAGCAAGGCCATGAATAACTGTTGTAAACCTAACATGTACATTAAATCAGGGTCCTGATGGAACAATACCGTAAAAAGAAGAGGTATCGAGATACATGATATCCAACCTAGAAGAGGATTATAAATGAAGGTCCCTGAGGTTTAAGAGGACCTGTAAGCTAAAGAGGAAAAGTATGTTCCTACAGAATGTAGAGCTTCCTAGTTTGCGGTTGGAAAGTCAATTATTAAAATAGTTTATCTAACAGATACTGAGGGCCGTGGGGAACAACAGCACTTGTGAGTTGCAATAATAACAACATAATGTAAGTACAATTATACAATTTGAGCTGAATTTTTTCATCAAAGTAATAGTAAATTACAATAAACATCAAGGCCACATTTAATAAGTAAGCCAGAGGAATGGAGGTCAACATAAAGCATTAGGATAAAATCTGTCACCCCCACCCCCTATGGACCAGAACTAGGGAACTGTATAGGACCACTATAATGTGTGTTGAGGATATTAGGATCAGCTCTTTAGGAGCTCAGAGGGGCCCATAGGTTTAAACAGGGGGAAATCAGGAAAGTTACTGTAAGAGTCTATATGGAACCATTCCTCACCAACCTCTCAATGAGAGGAACAAGTTCTTAGTATAACAGCAATAAGTCTTAACATAAACTTTCACACTCGAGTTATAAACTGGGATCTCTGTGAAGTCTCATACTACTGACAGTAGTCAACGGATTAATCTCTGTACAGGAAAAGAATAATCCTGAGCAGGAGAGATCCAAAGAAGTAGGACATCTGCAATCTGTTCCACAGCTTCAGGTGCAAGTCGCCATTTCAGATCCCTGTTGGGTCGGAGCTTGAAACACATCCAGTTTACATTGCTTTGGTCTCTGAGCAGGGGATCTCGGGGACCATTCCAGCTGTCTCTATGTTTTGCTTGAGGGTGGTGTATTCGGCTGTGGCATCGTTTGTGGTGTCAAAATACCCAATGTAGCACAGAATGTTACAGTATCCTTGGGAGAGAACATGGAGGCCGCCTTGCCATTCAGAGGCATATAGAGCAAATGGAAAGCCCCACCTGTACTTTATCTGAAGGTTTCGCAAATGGTCCATCAGGGGTTTGATCTTTTGTAGAGTATACAGGGATATTTGTTAAATATCGAGATTTCTGCCCCCGCACAACGCAGTTGGGGGGATTCTCTGCATTTTCTAATGATATGTTCTTTCACTTCAAACTGGAGAAAGCATAGGATAATATCTCTTGGGAGGCTTTGCTCTCTGTGTTTCAATGTGCAATGAATTCTCTCTATGTGTACAGGACCAGTATATGCTTCTCCCAGAAGTGTTTTTGAAGTGATGTTTTGCCAAGCCGAGAGAAAAAAACAAAGTCTACATACAAAACAAAGAACAAACCTGCGCTCCTCCATACCCAAACATATATACACATTTTTATTATTATATATGCCTAAGTCAGGGCACACATTTACACATAGGTATGGAGGAGCGCAGGTTTGTTCTTTGTTTTGTATGTGCACTTTGGGTTTGAATGCTTTTGGGAGGATTGGAGAGCCCCCTCATTCCTTGCTGCTCTCTAGATGCCAGCTATTTAACACTTTTTTATTTATACACTACATGTATTTATTATGGTGAGCTAGAGCTGTGGGCTTTTTTTGTTTCTACTTTTGTTTCTACAATTCTCCTTTGCTCATTCAAGCTGCTTTTCACCCTTTTTCACCACTAATACACATATAATAATATTTCAAAAATGTTTTTCTCTTAAAGGTCCTTAAAGGCATGTTATTTGGCCTGCTTTATATTTAAATACCTTGTCTGTCCAAAGTTGTTATTCCTTATTTGGCCTGTGGGGTTGGCAAACTCTGGCTTATAAGTGGGATTGAAGGACCCACAATCCTCTTTTGCCGGTGTCCACATCCTTCAGGTGAAGGAAGTTTTATACCAGGCAAGTACTCTCTTACACCTTTTGAATTAGTAGTGTGTTCTTTTGTTTTTAATTACATACACTGAGTTATAGAATTAGGTACGCGTTTACATACAACATCTTCAGCTGCTTTATCAAACCCAGAATTGTAATTTATTTTAATGTTAGATAGGAATTAATGGTGCAGTAGAGTAGGTACTTTCCAGAACTTGAGATACCTTGACTGGGTTGACAAGCTTACATTCTTTGGCCAAATGTTCTTAATTTCTAATAGTTTAGTATATATATCTAGGTCAGGACACATATATACACATTTTTATTATTATATATGTCTAAGTCAGGGCACACATAGGTATGAAGGAGTGCAGGTTTGTTCTTTGTTTTGTATGTGCAATTTGGGTTTTGGCCCAATGTTTTTTGGGGGATTGGAGAACCCCCTCATCCCTTGCTGCTATCTAGATGCCAGCTATATAACACTTTTTTATTTATACACTACATGTATTTATTATGGTGAGCTAGCGCTGTGGGCTTTTTTGTTTCTGCTTTTGTTAAAAAACAAAGTCTGCCTCCCACAGGTAGACTGCCACTTTTTTGTCAGGAAGAGGACGGATGAGGCCTAGTAGAGGAAGATGAAGAGGATGCACTCCTAACGCGGGGTCTAAATCGCATCTAAGGGTTTCAGGGAAGTCTGTCCCGGGTCTGGCAAAAAGAAAATATCCCTGTATTGAGCCTTGAAGTCTCAGGAGAACTGTCTCTTAAAGCGAGGATATGTCCCCCTGGTATGGAGCATTTCTTTGAGTCAAAAGCCTTCTCCAGAAGCTACTCTAATTGAGGTGCAAATAAAGCATTCCCCTGAAATGGAATGGCACAGAGGTGGTTCTTGGAAACTGCATCTGTGGCCCAGGATTTCAGCCAAACAGCCCTCCTCTCTATTATGGTCAAATCAGATGTACATGCAAACATGTGCAGAGATTTTAGGGAGGCATCACATAGATAATCCACTGCAAGCTTGATAGTGGTAAGCTTGTGTAAGAGTTCCTCTCTAGGTATTATGGAAGAAAGATCTTCTTGAAAGTCAGCCAACCAAACCCTGAGGGAATTAACTACAGAGAATGCTGTGATACCTGGATGAAATCTGGTCCAGCTTCAGCCTTCCTATCCATGGGATCCTGGAAACAGCAGCAATCTTCCAAAGGGATAGCAATGTGGCCGATAACGTACCATCCTTAGGTGAGACTAAATGCCTGGTATCATTGGGATCTAATGGAAATAATTTCCTGACTCTTCCGGAGAGGGTCAGCTTATAGTCTAGGACCTTCCATTCTTTTGAAATTAGAGCTGTGAGAAACTCATGCACTGGAAAGACCTTAGATGGTTGGGAAAACCCCTTGAAGAGCTGGTCCTTTCTGTGGATGGTGTCTTTCAGCTCTTCAACATCCATCACCGTTTAGATAGCCGTCACCAGTTTATCTACTTCTTCAGACAAAAAAAAAGAAAAGTGTTATCAAAAACTTTGCCTTCCCCATCAGATTAATATTCACCAGGAAGAGCTTCCTCTGGTTCTGATGATGCAGAATCCAGTTGCGCTGACAGTACTGAGTCTTTCTGATGGCGTCTGGAACCATGAACTTGGGCGATGGTATTGTGCAGTTCAGAATCGAACCAAGGCATGAACTCCTGCATGGGGTTAGGGGTATCTTTAGCCACAGATTGCTAGATACATGGCTCACATAACTTGTTTTGGAAGGCCTCAGGTAATGGTTGCTCACAGGAGGCAAACAAGATGTCCTTGGTCTTAGATGCAGCCTTCTTGGGAGCCATGTCTACCAGTGGAGTTTCAGGCTTAAAAATACTGAAATGAAAAGACGGATAAGGCATACCAGTCACATATGGAGGAAAGAAACAGACATCAAACAGAATCCAAGCCAATCTAGGCTTGTACTTTCATAGCGCAGAGGGTGTAGTGTCCAATGCAGAGCCACACACCGGTGAACAGCTGGTTCAGGAGAGAAAGGCATCTAAAGACACTCTGAATGAGGAAATCAAAAGTGGACTTACCCCATAGATTGCTATAAAAGGATCACTCCATTCTGGCAGGCTGTTGGCATTGACAAATCGCATTTTCCGGCACAGGAATGCTCCCATGAGTCCTCCATGCTGTTGGAGCGCACAGTGGAATGCAGGCTAAAGGAGGAGTGTGCACTTATGATAGAGCTTGCACACACTACTGAACATCAGCTCCAAGCATGAGCCTCCCTGAACATCACTGCCAGACTTCCCTACCCCTAGAAGGTTGCATCTATGCCTCATCCCTCCCTGGGGATGGAAGGAAAGAGCAAAAAAAAAAAGAGAAAAGAAGAAAGACCTGGCTTCTCCTCCTGAACAGGAAAAGCACTGGTATGTTGAGGAGGAAGGGCTTTTTTTTAATTTAAAAGTTTTTTATTGTTAGAGGCAATATAGATTAATACAGAGCAGTCACATAGTATTAACATTATGTCACAGGAGTATCGAACAAGCATATATTCAGGATACACATACCAATTGACCCAGAGGCCTCCAATATTTTATGAGCTAACCTAGTAACAGCACAACTAACCCTTAACTTAAACCCCTTGCAGCGGCCAGCACCCCCCATCCCCCCCAGGAGCGAACCACCATCACATACCAAGAAACACACTACATTAATTAGCATGATCCAAAAGAGCTCACCATCGTTTCCAGAGGATCCTCTTGAGAATATCAACCACTCCCCCCTCTCTAATGCGGGAACGAAGCAACACTCCGAGGGGACAATCCCCCAAGGACTAACCAAGGCCCGAAAGCCATGGAGACGGAGACATTCGGCCAATCCGAAACTCAAGGGTCATTCGGAAAAAATGATCCGACTCCGAACAGCCCAGGACCGAAATTCGTCTAAACTTTCGGAAGTTTCGGCAATCGACAAATTTACAAAAGTTTTGACTACTTTCGACCAGGACTTTTTTGTACTTCCTGTGCGCGCTCAATTACTTTCACTCCATAATTTTCCCTCCATGTCTCCAGTCCAATTCCATTCTCCGTTTCATGCACTACTTCCCTCTTTTGTCTGTATTCCAATAGCCTTCTTCGTTTCATGATGGGGGTTGGACTAATGACACAGTCACACAGACAGACAGCCTGCATTTCCTCATTGCCTTGTTGGAGCTCAGAGAGAGAAGAAGAGATTAGAGAGTGTCCAGTTGTTGTGTAGGCAGGTAGGTAGCATTAGGCTAGGCATAGGTAGGCAGCCAGCATTAGTTCCAGTTATTGCCACTGCAAGAGCGAGTAATATTTGTTCCTGTGCAAAATATAAAAAAATATTAGGTATTTGTTTGAATACAGGGCCGGCCCTTACATGGGTCCCAGTGGGTCCATGGACCCAGGCGGCACTTTGACAGGGGAGGCAATTTGCCTTCCCATAGCATGTTTATTTTGTGCGCTTCCGCCAGTTCTGTGTTGCAGGGTGTCCCATCAGTGTGACTGTCAGCAGCCGGGCAGCCCTATGCTCACTCAGTGGCGATGCCTGCTGGCTGCTTCAGTGACGTGAATTATGTGATAGTGAAACATTATGCCTATTTTGTATTGTTTATCGCCCACCTAAAGTCAAGACTTGAGTAAATAGGACTACCGTCCCAGATTTGCTAGAGAGGTTTTACAAATACAGGAGGGTGCCCCCTGTACAAAATGAGTCTAAACATTTGGGATCCCTAGTATGAGTGCACAACAGTGCGTCCTGAACAGGACTGCTGTGAGGTGTCTCCACCTGGAAGGTGCTGGCCGGGCTGAGCTTCAACATTGTGACGAGTGACCAACTAAGAGCACCGTGCCAGACTTAATCTGCAGCCATAGCATCACCCCCTCCTACTCTCAGGGTCCCGCTGACTGGCAATAACAGGTGAGTCACTAAGAGATCTGAAGCCTTTCTGGAAGTCCTTTCACTTGGAAAGGGGCTAGGTATTACTTGGGGGAGTTGCCTCGTGTGTAAATATTTCTAGGTGGGAGATGAATGTGCATCACTTATGTGTTTCCTATCAGTAGTTAGAATACAACTCCCATCATCCCCTGATTATGACGTTGGGAAATGCCCAGCAATTACCGTAGAGCCCTGTATTGCACACTCACGGAAAACGGTGATATTGCTATACTAAGACAATGCTGTGGACCCCTCTTCAGTATAGATGTCAAGTATTTTTTTTTTATTTCTCTCCTGTGTTGCAGTTCGTTCACAACAGAATGTCTCAATTTTTCTTAACACATTACATCTATAGTAGTACAGTTGGATATTACCTATACAATAATACTACATGTAATTATTTAATCCTATAATTAAATAATAATAGCAAACACTGGTAAGATTGTAACCTGTTCATCTATGGATGACAAGCACAGAAAATATTGGATTGCATTTCAATGTTAAGGTCAGGGACCAAAAGAGCCTGCTGGGTCCAGAGAGTCAAAACCAGGGACAGCTGGCAGGTGTACATTATGGTAAAGTGACCAGAGTCTTAAAATTAAACCTGTAAACATTTTTTAAACAGTCAAAAAGTGAAAACCATTTTATGAACATATTCTTCACAGATTATACATGCATTTTATTTGGAGTGAATGTATCATATATACTATATTCCATTCAAAAAACAGAAAACATTTTATTTTTTGGCAGGATGTCGTTGCAGGTGGAACAAGGCTGGGGAAGCAGACAATGTAATTATGATCTATGGCTACTAATGGAATAAGGGTGGGGTGTCTGACAGTCTATATGTGGTGCTGTGGCTACCAGTAGAATGCCACTAAGGAAACAGTGCATGTAGGTTCTACAGCAGTGTTTCTCAACTCCTGTCCTCAGGACCCACTAACAGGCCAGGACTTAGGGATTTTTCTGCTAGTGTGGTCATCAGAGGCTCATGCACATTGATTAACTCACCTGTGCTCTAACAAAAAAATCATCAAATCCTGGCCTGTTAGTGGGTCCTGAGGACAAGAGTTGAGAAATACTGTTCTACAGCAACCACTGGGGCAGTGGAACAAGGCTGTGGCTGTTATACAGTGTATATGTGGTTCTGTGACTACTAGAGGACAGTGAAACAAGGCTGGGGTGTCAGAAAATGTATGTTTCATTCTATGCCTACTAATGGTACCATACTGGGAGAAGACAGTGTAGAAGTTGTTCTGTGGCTACTAGTGTAGCAAAGCCGCCAGATCTGTGTTTCAGTATGTCCCATCATTGTCACTCTCAGCAGCTGGGTGGCCCTATGCTCACTCAGTGGCGATGCCCACTGGCTGCTTCGGTGATGGGAATCATGTGATAGTCAGTGTCAGTCCACACAGACACACCACCAGGCTCAGTTCTGGAGTGTGCTATGCCTCACAGCCAACCCACACGCACCATCTCATCACCAGCCAATTAAAGAGGAGCATATTTGCTCACTCAATATGGTCCATCCACACTGGCTGGTTGGGGTGCGGACCGTGCGTGTGGTGCGAGACCGTTCATGATCTGACTGTTGCTGTGACTCTGTCCTGCTGAATTCTGAGCTGAGACCGAAAGTGAGTTCACCCAGGGCCCAGGGGTAGGACGCTATGGTTCTGAGATAGATAATGGCTTATTATTTCCCTCATCTTCCTATTTTCTTCCATCCCAAGTCACCAGGGGCTGTAAATGTGCTCTCTCTAATTTACAATATGTCTGTAGACATCAAGTCCAACCAAGTGTAAGGGCATAACTGCTATTTAGTCTAAATATCGGTTATTCTCTTACACTTGATTGGTGTCTACAGGTATATTGTAAATTAGAGAGAGCACATTCACAGCCCCTGGTGACTTAAGCTGTCTATGGGCAGAAGACCCCACCATCATATTTACTGGCTGAAATATTGTAAATCAGAGTGCATGTTTACAACCCTGGTGACTTAAGATCTCTCTATGGACACAAGACCCCATTATAATGGATGTGGGTGTATTTTGGTGGGTGTGTTTTTTGTTTGTTTGTTTTTTTTGAGGGGGCAGCATTTAATCCTTGGACCCAGGCAGCACAATGTATTGGGTCGGCACTGTTCGAACAATTTTCAATGTCACATCAACCAGTCTGACAGCCATATAGGCACACAGGGTGCCTTTTCGCCACCGCAAGGGGGTCATCTGTGTTTCTTAAAAAAAAAAATATAAAAAGTACAAGTCATTTGTTTGAATAATCTTCAGCGTCACACTGCCAGTGTCACAGTTGTATAGGCAGGCAGGGTACCTCTCTTTCCTCCTCCATGCTGAGGTAATGGATCAGCAGCACACCTCAGATAACATTCGCAAAGCATTGCAGAACATGGTGGCGCAATGGGGAGCAGGCAGGCACACAGGTGCAGATGGAGTTTGTGGTTACTGATGGTGCAGCTAACATGATCAAGGCTCTCCGGGATGGCAGATTTGTGGGTGTGCGCTGTTCAGCGCATGTTCTGCATCTAGTAGTGAAGACTGCTCTTGAGGATGGCAGTAACACTGGAAGGTTGTCAGCACTTCTGGAGTCGTGCCGACAAATTTCTGGCCACTTCCATCGGAGCGTCAAAGATAGCCAGCTACTCAGGGAGGAACAGAAAAAGGCAGACCTCCCAGAGCACCGCCTAAAACAAGATGTTGGAACCAGGTGGAACTCCACCATAGATATGCTAGACCGTATCCTGGAGCACAAAAAGGCAATTCATTCAATGTCATGTCACCATTTCATTGACAGTAACAGAACACTGGGCAGGGCTGACTGGGCCCTGATGGAACAGATAGTGACAGTCCTTATGCCTTTCCGTGCTTTGACGGAACTTTTGAGCAAAGAGAACGCTAGTCTGGCAGAAGTCATTCCCCTCTTCATGCACCTCTCCTTAAAATTGGATGATTTCCTTTCCCATAGGGAACGCTTGCCTGTTGCTGAGGGTAATATACTTCCAGATGTTGCTGCCCTTCTAACGAGGTTGAAGAAGGAACTTACTCGGAGCATGGAAGAGAGCATGGACAATTGTCCCGAGTTAATGCTTGCCACAATTTGCCATCCTCGAATCAAAGGTAAGTTGGCACTTCGTTCCAATTCTGTCAGTCTCTGAGAAGGGTTAAGTGAGGTGATGATTTAGCACAAGATTAACCCCTTAATGACCGGCCATGCTCGCACGCGCCCGGCACTTAATGACGGATTTTTCTTCTTCTTCATTCTAGCAAATGACTTCCAGGACTTACCAGGCACGTCCTCTGTCACTAAGTGACAGTTTTTGCGGGACGTACCTGGTAAGTCACTTGTCGCGATGGGGTTAATGTATTTTCAATAAACAAATTAGTTTAGACACACATACTGCAGTTTAAACAATCATTGATGTTTATTCTTGATGTATATGAAACACTACAATGTATATACACATAGACTTATCTGATATGAGGGGAAATCAGGATAGGAAAACGAGAGAGAGGAATTTGGGTACCAAAGAGGGACAGTAGGGTAGGAGGCTGGTACCAGAAAATGAAACCTTAATCTTTACCCATGTACTAACATAGAATGTGACATGTTGTTTGTCCATGTTCGAGTCGACCACTTATGTTGAGTAGGATGTGACAGGCATGGGTTTTCGATGTTCGAGCATATGCTATATTGAAGGACAGGCATGGGGTTTCGATGTTCTAACATATGCTAAACTGAATGACAGGCATGGGTTCTCGATGTTCGATGTTTGCATTGTGACTGCCATCCCATACTGGAATAGAGGTTACATGCACAGACTGGCAATGTACGACAATGTCCTTTTTTGGGATAGATCTTTTTGTAAATGCACACCCTGTCTGCAAAGAATGATAGCAGCGTGCACGGAGGCGCACTGTTATAATTTAACCCATGTTAAATTTGGCCGAATAATTTGGAATGGATCAGAATTTCGTTTGAATTGAATAGGCCCGGTCCGAAATTAGGATCATCTGAATTAGAAAAAAAAATTTGTCCGAATTTGAATTTAATCAAAAATTTTGCCCGTGCACAAGTCTAATAAAAATCTGGAAGTGTTATGCCCTCCTCCGATTTTGGATGCTTAAGAGTCGCTAATTTAATCCTTGCCTTCCCTCCCGACAACAAGAAGTTAGAGAAAATTGTATCAATGATTTTGAAATAACGTTTGGGAATAGTTATGGGAGCAGCTTGGAATATATACAGGAACTTGGGTAGAAAAATCATCTTAACCAAGTTCGATCTCCCCAGTAAATTAAGAGGGAGTTTCATCCACGCTCGACTTTTATCCCTAAAGGACGAGATAATAGGATCCAGATTATCTAGTATGTAAGTATTTGCATTGGCTGATATCTGAATACCTAGATATTTGAATGAGTCCCCACTTATCATCGGAAGATTTGGAAGGGCTTTTTTAAGTTGACCTGCGCTTTTCCTGTATTGAGGGGGGAGAAGGGTCTCTCTTTTGAATGAGCTGCCTGGGATGGGAAGGAAAAAACCTTTAGTGCAGTGAACGTAGACCTTCATGCATCTAACTAGGTTCAAACAATGAAGCTCCTGTCTGTTAGACCAATTTCATGGTTAATGTGACACTCAGAAACAACCATAGGGAGAAACCCTACAGGAGTTCTCATAATTGGAAATTAGGATTTACAGGACGAAGTCTAAACTTTGGCAACCTGCCAAACAGACACAGTCACCAGCAGGAAAGGTATCCAAACTGTCAAGGACCAAAGGAAAAAATTCAAGTCCCATGGAGGAGTGTGATCCAGAAAGACTGGGTAGGAATAAGCCACCTCCTACATAGTAATCATTGATTTTAAGTGGCTTTAATATTGTAGGCATTAAAAAAAGATTAACATTGATGTAAATCTTATCTTTCAAACCTTTGTGGTTTGAAAGATATAACTTGCTAAAGTTACCTTTTCCTGGCTGTTTCACTGAAGTCTGCCATTTAGCTGACAGCTGAAAATTCTGGTCATTTTACCAGACAGAGGCTCTTCAGCAGAACTGAAATCACGCTATTTAGAAGTAAATACTTAATTGGAATGGTCTACAAAGTGTGCTTGCAAACCAGGCACACTTTGTAGACCATTCTATATTAAGTATTTGTCTTTAGATATTGTTACATTGGCGCTGCCGAAAAGCCACATCTGGTCAAGCGACAAGAATCTGCTTCTGACAGCTTTACAGCTCGTCAAACAGAAAGGGGAGGGACCTGAGAACTTTATTTTCCTATATCTCTCAAACCATCAGGAAGTGCTGATGATCTGCAAGGGTAAGAATATGCAGCTAAATATTAACTATGGCAGCTAATGTAAAACCTCCCCTGGGAGCAAAGTGGTGATGATGGATAGTAAAGTCTCCATCCTGAATAGGAGTGTAAGAATAAAATGGTTGAGACGTTTCAAGTCCAGAATAGAACAGCAACCACTGTCTTTTATAGGGAACTATTAAAAGGCTGGAATAGAATCCCTTGAATCCTCCTGAGAAAGAACAAGTATCAAGACCTGCATGTCCATCAGGGAAGAAATTGTGTCTCCTCAGTGGATTACCAGACAGGTGAGATTCCACTAGCTTGGGGTGGTGAACCCAGTACCCTTAAGACATATGTGCATCTAAGGGGAGTCTGTTGATAATGTGAGTACCTGCCTAAAGGAAGAGGTGAAAGGGTGAAGCTTTGAAGTTTAAAAGAAAATACTACATTTATAGACAGTTTATATAATATATATAATCTGGAGGTGGAGACTTCATCTGTGCTCCCCTTTACCCCCACCAGATATGCACACTTTTAAAAGTAACCTCAAAGGAAGTGCATCAGAGCAAAGATTCTCTTAGCTAGCCTTCATTTCTGTTTTCTTAATTTACAATGGGCTATATAATTCCACATTAGGCTGCCTTCTATCTCTCTCCTCCTTTATAGATATGAACCAGAGTGCAGAATTTTCAGCGACTTGGGTCTGCTAGAAGATGGCTTTCTCTCTCAGCCATTTTCCTTTTCTCTCTGCTTGGCTATGTCTTAGCAAATAGTAAACATGTCTTGAGTACTCCCCTCTATGGCAGCCACATTCTGCACTTTGTTTTACTTTTATCTCAGACCTATTCCTCTTCCCTTCAGAAATGCCATCTGTCTTGATTTGCTAACAGTTAACCTCATTTTAGTTAGTCTTAATTATGGACCAGCAGTGCCTTTAAGAAACAGGCGATTATGGAGGCCATACTGGAGGGGCATCAGCATGAAAGGTTATGTCTTCTACTGCAACAAGTCAATTCCAATGGGCAAGAGGTGCCTTTTCCACTATAGTTATAGGGATTTCCTTGTACCTCCCCTTTACTCTGCCACGGTGGCAAAAGAAGCCATTGGGCAGAAAAAAAAAGATACTCCATATTTGGAGGGGGAAAAAACAGGAGCCCTGTTTTTCCCCCCAGTTTTTTCCCCCAGTGAGAGGAGGTTCTCTGCGTAGCCTCTTCCTTTTTTTATTCATTGTCCCACATATGAGGCTGGATTCTCCCTCCTGGCATTCTGTCTTTAACTCCTTCAGTGCCTGTGGGACATCTGTGAAGCTAAGGGAGTCTCTCAATAATGTGAGTACTTGCCTAAGAGAAGGAATCAAAATCTTGAAATATATATATATAGAAAATACTGCACATAGAGAATGTTTGTGCTGTAGGCCAGAGTCCCGGGCGAAATGTTGAATCAATAAACATGGATTATATTTTTCCAGCAAAAAATCCTGTGAGTGCTGTTTGTCGATCAAAAAACTGTATGTATCATTATTTACTTATGGACATAGCACCCAGGTCTGTTGCAACAGTGACAGGTGTGCATCTCACTGTATAATATATATATATATATATATATATATATATATATATATATATATATATACTAGTAGAAGAGCCCGTGTACATGGGCCACAGTGCCGGCTGGTCTCGGTGCAGTCATGCCCAGTAGAGACTACCAGCACCGCAGCTGATTCAGAGCTGGACTTCACAGCACCCTGCTCTGTATCAGCCTCATCAAGGGCAGTCTCTACTGCGCATGACTGCGTTGTTGCAAACTATTTAGCGAATTATATTGCTGGCATGCGGCTCCGGCATTTCATCTCGGTTATTGACTTACATTAATTTGAAACTAATTAACACCTTTGTTATTTAATTTTATTTTTAAAAATCTTATTTTCAAATGTTTATTATACACTAGTTGAAGAGCCCGTTACACGGGCCACAGTGCCACTGCCACCCAGTCGCGGGGCAGTCTAGAGCAGTAGAGACTGCCCGCGCCACGGCTGATACAGAGCTGGACGCTCCTTCTGAGTGTCCAGCTCTGTATCAGCCGCGGCGCGGGCAGTCTCTACTGCGCATGACTGCAGCACACGCAGCAGTGTCTACCGCGCATTTCACGGCGTTACACACGTTTTAGCGAATTATTATATAGGATGGGTAAAATGGATTAAGGTTGGATAAAGGTATAGATACTATACAATATAGCGCAACTATGCTAATCGGTTCTTAATTTAAAAGATGAATTTGCTTAGGTGGGTGCCCTTCATATGGCAGTCAGATATATCTATGAATTTTCACATCATATCTTGAGTTTCGCACATATAATGATTTCCAATTCAAGACTAGTTTTAATAAGATAGTATAATCAAAGAATGTGTTAAAGAATATAATCAGTCGATAAAAATAATCAAATTTGGTATGAAGGACAAAAAAAGGTGGCAAAAAAGCCTGGCACAGCACTGTAACGGACCTGCTGCCGTTACTGCAGTTTAAAGTCAGAGACAAAAAGAACCGGCAGTCCCTGTTTGTGGAAAGGCTGGCCGCAGTACCCAAATGCGGTTGGGCATTCACAATGCCCCACCAATGCTTAAAGTCGGCGGCATTTGGATTGGCTGCCTACCATTCTATGTTAAATGTAAAATGTGTTGTCACAGACTGTAATACATGTAACAGATGTTGGACCCCTGGTTTAAGAAATTGCTGGCTGACAATCGTACATGGGCATGCATGGGTTAACTGGTTGTATTTTTGCAATGCCATCCAAATTGTATCTGTCTGGTCCAGGTTTTGATTAGGTGTCACTTTTCGATTCTCTTCACCTCTTTTGTGTATACACTATTGTCTTCTGTGTGATAGGATTAGTCTGGTGTCATGAAAATGGTGACCTCACAGGAGCCATTTTCCTAGATTTTGCCAAGGCCTTTCACACAGTAGTCCATAATATTCTTATAAATAAACTCCAAAGATCAGGACTGGGTAATAATTTTCTAAACTGGTTCCGATCCTATTTATCAGACAGAATGCAGTATGTGTCAGTTGCTGGCAATGACTACCTTCCACTCAAAGTAACAAGTGGAGTTCCTCAAGGCTCCATTCTTGGCCCTCTTCTATTTTCTCTTTTTATAAATGATCTGCCCAAGGTTTGCAAATCATCTTTAGTACACATGTATGCAGACACCATTCTCTATACTAAAAACTCAAACATATCACACCTTGAGGCCATATTACAACATGATTTCTATGAGGTTGAAAGATGGATAGCAAGGAACAAATTCGTTCTTAAACACAGACAAAACTGTCACAATGATATTTGTCACAAAGCGCAAACCGCATAATCTCAGCAATACCCACCTATCCATTTATCACGGTGCCGTGATTACCCTGGAGCGACATTGTTTACATGCTACTGTCGCTCTTGCTGAATCGCTATTCTTATAGGGCACCACGCTGATGAGGTCATTGCTCCACCTACCTATCAGGGTTTCTAAACCTCTCTCTGAGTCACTCCTGTTGCCCTTTCGTGGTGTACCTGAGCTTAGTTCTGTGTGTTGCTGCCGTGTATTACCTGGCTACGTCTGACTACCCGTTCTGGTTCTGACTCCCGGCTCGTCTGACTACCCGTTCCGGTTCTGACTCCTGGCTCGTCTGACTACACGTTCCGGCTCTGACCTTTGGCTCCACTGACTACCTGTTCCGGTTATGACCATTGGCAACGTCTGACTATCCGATCCGGTGTGACCCTGGGTTGCCTGCTGGTTTCCCATTACGTTACTCTATTTGCCTTCCCGTTATACGGCCTGGTAATTGTTACACCTGTTGCCTTCTGCCTCGCGCTTGCTTTTGTGGAAGCTGCGCTTGTCGGTCACCCCATGTGTGTCTGACCTCCAGTGGCCGTACCAGTCCGTGTTGCCTAACCTTCCTCAGTTGGCTAAAGCCTTGTGTATCCCCTGTGGGGATACTGGTCTGCTCCGTTTATTGCCGACTGTTTGCTTAGGAGTGCTATGCACTGCCCTCACTCTTACATTACCCAGGGCCATTCCGTTGTTATCCACCTGTCCTGTGAAGGGTGAGGAAAGTGCCTACACTGTTCCTCTCTGGTCTCGTGAAGGTGTGCCATCCTATCAGGGTACATTGTGCTCTGCACTATACCCACCTAACGGTAGTCTGGGGCCATTCCGTTGTTACCCACCTGTCCTGTGAAGGGTGAGGAAAGTGCCTACACTGTTCCTCTCTGGTCTTGTGAAGGTGTGCCATTATCTACTGCCAATCACTTCAGTTTCTTACTACTGTGTGTTATTTAATTGCCTGTTGCTTTACACCCTGCTTTTTCATTTAATAAAGTTTTACATTAAGTTCATCTGTACTTGTCAGTGTGTTATTCCTAGTCACTCCGTGACACCATTGTAACGGAGTCTAATCGTAAATTGGCCTCAGTGGACTCCTACAAATATCTTGGTATGTGGCTTGACCCCAACCTCACTTTTGGACATCGTATTGACAAGTTAACCTCCAAGCTTTATCCCAAAATCAGTACTCTTTTTAGACACAAATCATGTTTAAGTCCCCTGGTTAGAAAACGTATTGTGCAACAGATGTTGCTGCCTGTCATAGACTATGGTGATGTAGTTTATGCTCCAGCGCCAGAAATCCATCTTAGTAAACTTGACACCCTGTATAATTCAATATGCCGCTTTAGCCTCCAATGTAATTACACTACTCATCACTGTGATATGTTAAAAGAACTAAATTGGTTAACACTCAAATCTAGACGTGCCCTTCACCTTTCTTGCTTAGTACACAACCACTTCTCTGGAAAACTACCACACTACCTGAGCAGTTTGCTCACTCTTGCTCTCCATACTAAGTATAACCTCCGCTCCACCGCAAACAACTCGCTACGTATACCACAATACAAGAAAGAAGCAGGAAGATCTGCCTTCTCCTTCAGAGAGCCAAAGGCCTGGAACAATATGCCTGAAATAATCAAATATGCTCCCAGTTTAAAATCCTTAAAAGTAAATGCTTCTCTATATCTAAAAACAGTGTGTAACTGTTTATAATTTTAAAATTTCCATATGTATGTATATTCGTATATATATTTAATAACATGTAATGTATAATGTTTCTCAATTTGTGTAAATATGCAACCCTCTACTGAAAACTGTCCAGGACATACTTGAAAACAAGAGAAATCTCAATGTATTCTTCCTGGTAAAACATTTTCTAAATAAAATGATTGTCTGTAACACCTGTTTCTGTTGTACTATATTTGATTGTATAAATCTTACTGCATGTCACATCCCCTTTCCCCTGAAATGTGGCTTTATAACCCCTGGCCACTTCCAATAAAGGTCAGTTTGTTTTGGAACTAAAAGTGCATGCTGTCCTGTTATTTCTGAATTTGACCCCCATTCACAGATGCTGTGTTCCAGATTCACCGGCCCGCCTACACACTTATAGCTGCCTTCAGGAGGGAGAAACCCGGCACAACAGCCCAAGACAACTCGGCATCTTGGGTTTCCTTTACAGGTACCATGGTTGGACCAAGAGGAAGTAGATACACATGTAGTTGGGGGGGTACCAGTTCTGTCAGGAGATGTGTGTGGGCCAGTGAAGGTGAGTGGTGTGTGTGTGTATATGGACAGGGCAGGTTATAGATTTATTTCCCTCTCTCTTGCAATTTACACAATTAGAAATACATGTGCACACACATTACCATAAACACAAACACATTCACCCACACACATTCACTGACCCATGCACACACCAGTGGGCAAACACACACCCATGCGCACACTCACCCACACATATTCACTGACCCATGCACTCACCCATGGGCACACACACACATACACACATTCACACTCTCATACACCCTTCAAACCATTAAAGGGGGACAGAGCAGAGTAATACACCACTACAGAAGACAGAGCAGAGCACTATATCATTATGGGAATCCAGAAGGGCAATACACCATTACATGACACCCTTATCCCCTCAATTCCCAGCCTTTCCCCTCTCCTGAAGTCTTTTATTCCCTCTTTCCCTCCCCAGTCTTTTATCCCCTCTTTCTCTTCCTGGTCCTTTGTCCCCTTTTTCTCTTCTCCTGTCTCTTATCCTCTCTTTCCCTCCTCAATCTTTTACCCCCTCTTTCTATCCCTCAGTCTTCACACCCTTTCTCTCCTCCAACCTTTCCCCTACCTTTCACCCACTTTTCTCCTCCTCAACCCACCAGTTCCCCCTTCTCTTCCCCAGGTCTCCTCTATCACGGTGCCCATGATTTATGGCTTGCCTGGTGTGTGTACCTGTCCTCTTGGGCGGATGGCCAGTGGCATGGACGGCCGATGCCGCCTTGTGTCGCCTCTCTGTTGCAACTGCACATTACTGACGTCGCGCTCGCTGTTTTGTAGCCTTCTGCACTATTGGCCAATTGTGTCCCGCCTTCTCCTTTTACCTTATATACAGCAAAAATATTGGGCTTAGTTGCCCTTTTGTGGTGTGCCTGTATGTTGCTAGTTTGCTCTCGTTTGACCCATGCTTGGTTTCCAATTATCCTCTGTGTTCAATCCTTGGCTTATCTGATTATCCTCTCTGGTCTTGACCAGTGGCTTTGTCTGACAAACCGCTCCGTGTATGACTATCCATATCAATCTGAGCCAGTTTTTGGCTCTCTCTGGGGCTCTGGCTGACTATCTGATCTGGTTTTTGACATGGGGCTTTGTCTGGCTACCCGCTCCTTGCTTGACCCCGGTACTGTCTGACTTTCCACCTTGTCTCAATGGCATTGCTGCTCTTGCTCCTTATAGCCTATGAGCTATCCATACCTCCCTGGTATTGTTGCTGCTGCCTTTCGCTCCATGAGCCTCAGAATTAGCCTCCTTCCAGGTATCGCTCTGGCTGTCCACGCTCTGTGTATCCTCGGACTAACCAAATACCTCTGTAGCGATTATTTGCACTGTGATCCCGGTCTCGCTCGTAGTACTTGGATTCCTAGCACTCTAGGTTTCCACAAGTTCCTCTCTGTAGAACCATAGGCTAGGTTCTACCCTCTTTGCTGCTATAGATGTCCGTGGTTACAGGTGGTCGCTCAGTGTCAGGTCCCAGGTAGTGGACAGTGCCCTGGGAAGGTTGGGGAAGTGTTCTGCTTGATTATGATTTCTCTTAATAAACTGGTTGAATTTACCTGTACCTGTGTTGTGCGATTTATTATCTTGGTTGTAGGAAAGGGCCGTGAGTACTGAAGATACAGGCAATCCACCAGTACCGAGCATCCTTGCCAGAATGGACATACAGGATCAAAGGATTGATCAGTTGTCTTTGGACATGCATATGCTCCTGAACCATACCGCACACCTTGGTCAGGCCGCTCAACAACGGGTGGTTCTCTCAGACTCAGTTCCAGTGGTGTCCGCTAATCCTCAGATCAGTACGGTTCATGGACTATCTGGTACTGCTCCCCTTCTTCAACTCTACGAGGGGGAGCCTACCCACTGTAGAGGTTTCCTTAACCAATTAGATAAATTCATAGAATTGGTACCACATGCGTTTCCAGGTGAACGAAGCAAGGTTGGTTTGATGATTTCACTTCTGTCTGGCAAGGCATTGGCATGGGCCAGTCCTTTGTGGGAGATGGAGAAACTATCACGGTGCCCATGATTCCAGCTGCTGGGCGACATTGTTACTTCTGGGTTTACCATTGCCTTATTCTTATTGGCTTTGGGACTCTGGCTCCTTCCAGGGCTTGCCTTTATAAACTCACTCCTGTCATCGTTACACTGCCCTTTAGTGGTGTACCCTTACCTAGCGTTTGTTTACTGCTTATTCCTGTTCTGTGTATGACCCGGCTCACCTGACTACGCTCCTGGTTCCTGATGCTCCTGTGATCCGATTCCGTTGCTGACTTAGGACTGGCTGACTAACTCCGTGTGTACCGACCTGGCTTGGCTGAGTATACGATTCCGTTACCGACTAGGACTGGCTGACTAACTCCGTGTGTACTGACCTGGCTTGGCTGAGTATCTGATTCCTTTACCGACTAGGACTGGCTGACTAACTCCGTGTGTATCGACCTGGCTGTGTATCCAGTTCCGTTTCTGACTGGACTGGCTGACTACCTCCGTGTGTACAGATTGGTGCAACACTGGCTTCTGATTTGTCAGGGTGAGCACCATGTATTCCATTCCACCTACTCCCACTTGCTATACCATCAGTGCCTGCCTGGCCTGTATATCCCCGTAGTCACCAGGGGTCTGTGGGAGTCCGATCACTTGCCAATGTGTCACTGCCAGAGTACTGTCTGTGTTGCCTCCATTAACCCTAGCATCATAGGGATCGATCACTGCCAGTGTCCTGCCTGTGTTGCCTCCGTTATCCCTAGGCTACTAGGAAGTTGCCCTGCAATCACCCATCACCCTATCTCACCTAGTTGCGGTGTGGGGCTGTTGTGGTTCTACTTGTTCCTGTACCTGTCCACAGATCAAGCCTACAGAGTCCTATTGTTGATTACCACTGTGAAATCCATATATCCTGTCCTGAGTCAGATTTGGGAAGCACTAGGTACAGACCTCATCTGGACCTGAGTAGGGTGATTGTTCCTTTTATTTTCAATAAAGCTTTTAAACCTTAACTAACTGTCTGAGTGTTCTTACAAAATCCGTGACAGTACGAAAGGGCCAATGACCTCAGACAATACAGGTGAAGGTAGTTTTCAGAGTATCCATTGGAGAATGGACTCACATGAGAAACGCTTGGATCACTTGTCACTAGCCATGCAGACCATTCTGGAGTGAACCGCTCACCTCGATAAAGCTGTGCAGGCATCAGTGGCCACCCCAGTTTTGGCACCAATAACACAAGCTATGTATCACAGTTCCCTTGATTCCTCTGTCACTCTCTGCTGTGGTGCTCTCTCATTGGTGGAGCTTGATTGGCCCTCCCAGGGTGTCCCCTCATATACCGGGCCTCTGGCACCTGTCAGGTGCCCTTTCGTGGTCTTTCCGTACCTGTGCATTCGTTGCTGTCTTCCTGCGTTCCTGTGTACCGATTCGGCCCGACTGACTACTCTTGTTGTTCCTGCTCCATGATTGACCCAGCTTGGCTGACGTTCCTGCTCCATGATTGACCCGCCTTTGGCTGATGTTCCTGCTCCGTGATTGACCCGGTTGTGGCTGACGTTCCTGCCCCGTGATTGACCCGGCTTTGGCTGACGTTCCTGCTCTGTGATTGACCCGGTTTTGGCTGATGTTCCTGCTCCGTGATTGCTTCCTGTGTTCCTGCGAGATTCTTATCACATCGCCTGGTGACATTCTGAACTGTGCTTGCAGTGCTGTACAGACTGATCACTTACTTTACCTCTGCAGAGCTTGTTGCCTCCGTTGCTGAGCCAGTCCGTGAACACTAGCTGAGCTTGTTGACTCCGTTGCTGAGCCAGTCCGTGAACACTTGCTGAGCTTGTTACCTCCGTTACCGAGCCTGTCCGTGAACACTTGCCGAGCTTGTTACCTCCGATACTGAGCCCGTCATTAACACTTGCTGAGCTTGTTGCCTCCACTACCGAGCTTGTCCGTTAACACTAGCAGAGCAATCGTGGCCTCCATTTACGGTGCCTCCATCTTACACCCTTGCAGTCGTTGCACCGCGTGTTGCTATTGGGCATTCCGTTAGCTCTTGCAGTGTGTATCTCCGTTTCGGCACCAGAAAGGTGTCTTGGCTCTGGTCTCATTCTGCTCACAGTGTTGTACCCTCATACTGCACCAGTATAGTGCGACTGGCTCAAGTTACATTTGCTTGTGCAGTGTCTCTGACTCCGTTACCGCACCTCAGGGGTGCTATAGGCTCCGGTCCTATTTGCTCTTGCAGTGTCTCTCCTCCGTTACCGCACCTAAGGGGTGCTATTAGCTTCGGTCCCATTTGCTCTTGCAGCATCACTAATCCGTTACCGCACCTGGGTTGCTATTGGCTCTGGCTCCAGTCAGCTCTTGCTATACAGTTGGGCATATTACGGAACTTCTGATCTTGTAGTGATTCAGTTCAGTCGCACTGCTAAGCGCTTTCTATCTGCACCACTACCTGGACTGTTTTACATTCACCGGGCGTTGGCTAATCACACCACAACAGAGACTGATTATTTGTATTGGGCATTAACCCTTGTACCTTTATTGATTCCTGTTGCAAGCTATATTGCTCCTAGCCATATTGGGCCTGTATTACATCCCTTATACTTGTCTAGATACGTGCTATTACCTATTCCTTGTTTTACCTCAATAAAACTGTGTTTTATTTTAACCTCTGGTCTGAGTGTCATAAAAACCGTTACAGTACGAAAGGGCCATGACCTCAGACAGTAAAGGTGACGGTAATACACAGAACCTCCATTGGAGGATGGATGTACATGAGCAACACTTGGACCAGTTGGCACTGGCCATGCAGACATTACTGGAACGTACGGTACACCTTGATAAACCTAACCAAAATCCGGTGGTCCCCCCAGTTCCGACACTGGATAATCATGCTGGGTTGTCTGCTGCACCCCCCAGAGGTCTAACGGCGGCTGCGCCGTTACCGGTGAGATACCATGGCGAACCTACTCTATGCAGGGGGTTTATCAACCAATTAGAGATATTCTTGGAACTGACACCTCATGCCTTCCCTAACGACCGTAGCAAGGTGGGTTTCATGATATCTCTATTAACGGGTAAAGCCCTGGCGTTGGCTAATCCCTTATGGGAGAGCGCTAAACCCTGTACTCAGAACTTCAACGAGTTTATAAGGAAGTTCCGGAGAGTGTTTGAGGTACCTGGTAGAGCCGCCTCTGCTGCCAAAAGATTGATGGAAATACAAATGGGCAATCGTACAGTGGGCGATTATGCCATAGAATTTCGGACACTGGCAGCAGAGGTAGGGTGGAATAACGAGGCATTGGTGGCAGTCTTTGCTCAGGGGTTGTCTGACTCAATCAAAGATGAAATTGCTGCCAGAGATGTACCCAGTGACTTAGATGAGTATATCGATTATGTCATGCTCATTGACTCTCACATCCGTGAAAGGCTCTTGGCCAGAAGGGCAAAATCCAGAAGCTATGGGCACGGCAGTCCTTTAAACCCACCCTCGCCTCCCATTCCTCCTGACCGAGCATCTAAACCGGGTGAACCAATGCAACTCGGGTTCACTAGACTTACAAAGGAGGAACGGGCACACCGTAAAAGGCAGGGTTTATGTTTATATTGTGGCAAAGCTGGGCACTTACTACGCACTTGTCCGGTACGGCCGGGAAACGCACGCACCTAGGGTACCTTGGGGGACAGGCCCTAGGTGGTGTACAATTGTCCCCAGACTCCTGTACACAGAAACCCACCATCCAGGTGAGATTTTCCCTGGCCGACCAATCTGTGGAGGTTCTTGCTCCGGTAGACTCTGGTGCAGCAGGGTACTTCATGGACCGTTCCTTTGCCGAACTGCACAATATTCCGTTGACTAAAAGAGACACTCTGCTAGCCATTGAAGCCATTGACGGCAGACCTTTAGAACCTGCATTTATCACTATGGAAACGACTCCTATCACTATGTCTATTGGGGCTCTCCACAGGGAGGAGGTATGTTTCCAAATAATACATTCACCCCATCATGCGGTCATTCTGGGCTTCCCATGGTTATTGTCACACAATCCCCAGTTTGATTGGCAAAGATTTGAGGTCAAATCATGGTCTGAGTATTGTACTAAACACTGTTTGTCACACCCGGTCAAGATTCTGTGTACCGCTCCCTCCATGCCAACTGAATATTGCGAGTTCAGTGACGTATTCAGTAAGGGAGAGGCTTGTGCATTGCCGCAGCACAGACCAGATGATTGCGCTATTGATTTGCCTCCGGGGGTGGTGCCTCCTAGGGGTCGGACGTACCCTTTGTCCTGCGAGGAGAACAGGGCCATGGAGGACTACATTGAGGATGCCCTCAAGAGGGGAATCTTACGCAAGTCATCCTCACCGGCTTGTGCCGGATTCTTTTTTGTGAAAAAGAAAAATGGCGAATTAAGACCATGTATTGACTACCGGGGATTGAATATGCTCATGTCCAAGAATGCATATCCTATACCACTCATTACAGAGTTATTCGACAGGTTGAAGGGCTCTTCTATCTTTACGAAACCTGATCTGCGGGCCGCATACTACCTGATAAGAATCACGGCTGGAGATGAATGGAAAACGGCATTCAATACTAGGTCAGGGTACTACGAATACTTAGTGATGCCATTTGGGTTGTGTAATGCACCTGCCGTATTTCAAGAGTTTATCAACGACATCCTCCGTGATATGCTGCAGTCTTGTGTGGTCGTATACCTTGATGATATATTGATACACTCTGATGTGTCAGAGGTTTTGCTCCGTTTACGCAAGAACAAATTGTTCTGTAAATTAGAAAAATGTGAATTTCACAGGTCCAAAGTACCCTTCTTGGGGTTTGTGATATCTAAAGATGGCATTGCCATGGACCAAGAGAAATTGGCAGCAGTCCTACAGTGTCCACGGCCTAAAGGGTTAAAAGCTATCCAATGTTTTTTGGGCTTTGCCAATTATTATAGAAAATTTATTCAGAATTTCTCTACCATTGTGAAGCCTCTGTCTGACCTCATGCATAAGGGCGCTAAATCCCCCTCTCAATGGTCTGAGGCAGCTGAAAACGCTTTTGAGACACTAAAATCTGCTTTTGCATCTGCTCCTATACTGTCCCACCCCAATCCCGTCCTGCCATTCACATTGGAGGTAGATGCCTCCGAAGTCGGGGTAGGGGCAGTTCTTTCTCAAAGCCCTAAGGGAGGTGGCAACCTGAGACCTTGTCGGTTCCTTTCAAAGAAGCTCTCTAATGCCCAAAGCCACTACGAGATTGGTGATAGGGAACTCTTGGCCATTATCCTCGCATTGAAGGAATGGCAGCATTTATTGGAGGGCACGAGAACCCCGGTATTAATCCTTACTGACCACAAAAATTTGACATATCTCTCAGAAGCGAAAAGACTGTCCTCCCGCCAGGCTAGGTGGGCACTGTTCTTGTCTTGGTTTAATTTCATAGTGTCCTACCTGCCAGGTTCTAAGAACATTAGGGCAGCCCTATCCAGGCAATTTAGTCCTGACATTGAGAGGGATGAAGACCCTATACCTATTATTCAGCCAGATCGGATCTTGGCAACAGTGCATACCAGTATCACTTCGCCACTGGGGGAGGAAATTTTGACATCTCAGGCACGGGCACCTCCAGAAACCCCAGTTGGCAAGTGCTTTGTGGATGAGTCTTTCAGTACCCGTCTACTTAAGACTTACCACTCATCTAAGGTGGCTGGGCACATTGGGAGGGATCAGTTAATATGGTGTCTCTCACAAGTATTTTGGTGGCCCTCCCTTAGAGCCGATTGTTCCTCATTTACTGCAGCCTGTGCCACCTGTGCCCGTGGTAAGACCCCCAGACATCTCCCAGTGGGCTTACTCCAACCAGTGCCTAATGGTGAACGCCCATGGTCCCACATATCTATTGATTTTCTGGGAGAATTGTCGGCGTCTAGGGGATATACATTTATCCTGATGGTGGTCGACAGGTTCTCTAAGATGGCTCACTTCGTGCCCCTCTCTGGTCTTCCTTCGGCCCAGGAGTTGGCAGTAGTTTTTGCCAGAGAGGTGTTCCGCTTGCATGGGGTTCCCAGAGTGGTAGTGTCGGACCGAGGGAGTCAGTTTGTGTCGAAATTCTGGAGGGCATTCTGTAGCCATATGGGCATACAATTGTCCTTTTCCTCCGCATACCATCCCCAGACCAATGGGGCCGCTGAGCGTGCCAATCAGGGACTGGAGCAGTTTCTGCGCTGCTTTGTGACTGATCATTATGACAATTGGGCTGACCTGTTGCCGTGGGCAGAGTTTGCCAGGAATTGCGCAGTTAATTCATCGTCTGGGAGCTCCCAGTTCCTTATCAATTATGGGTTCCAGCCGTGCTTGCTCCCGGACTCATTTCAGTCGCAGCAGATTCCAGCTCTGGACAAGCATATTGAGCAGCTCCGCTCCACTTGGGCACAGGTTCAGAGGACCCTCAGCCAGTCCTTCCAGAGACATCAGCGGCATGCCAACCATAGAAGGCTGCCAGCGGTCTCCTTCCAGGTTGGGGACAGGGTATGGCTCTCCTCCAGAAATCTCAATCTGCAAGTGCCATCCAACAAACTGGCTCCCCGGTTCATTGGTCCGTTCAAAATCATCCGCAAGGTTAACCCTGTTTCATACGCACTGGAACTCCCGGCATCTATGCTCATTCACAATGTGTTCCATGTGTCTCTATTGAAGCCCTTGGTATGCAACCGTTATACTACCACTCCGGTGGTTTTCGGGCCGGTGGATGTTCAGGGCCAAGAGGAGTACGAAGTTCAGAGCATTATTGATTCCAGGAGGTTTAGAGGAAAATTGCAGTATTTGGTCCATTGGAAAGGGTATGGGCCAGAAGAGCGTTCTTGGGTCGACCAGAGGGACCTTCATGCCCCAAGGTTATTGCGCAATTTTCACTCTAAATATCCTCAGAAACCTAGACCCTCAGCTAGGGGAGGGGGTCTTTGAGAGGGGGTACTATCATGGTTCCCGTGATTCCTCTGTCACTCTCTGCTGTGGTGCTCTCTCATTGGCGGAGCTTGATTGGCCCGCCCAGGGTGTCCCTTCATATACCGGGCCTCTGGCACCTGTCAGGTGCCCTTTCGTGGTGTTCCCGTACCTGTGCATTCGTTGCTGTGTTCCTGCATTCCTGTGTACCGATTCGGCCCATCTGACTACTCTTGTTGTTCCTGCTCCGTGATTGACCCGGCTTGGCTGACTTTCCTGCTCCGTTGTAAGGGATGTTTTTTTTTTGGTGATCTCCTCATGGTTAGTTGGGGGTTAATTATCTGCAGTTTGGCTGGCAACAGCAGAGGGGCGGGCGATGCTAGCTTACGTAGTGTTTATGAGACACAGTGATATCTCCTCTATTCAGCCTTCTGTAACCAAGCACATACGCATGCATATTTTTAGACATCTGTATTTTAACCTGTAATCAACACAATAGATTCAGAGAGCCGTTTTTGGGACCAATGAGGGCGACCTGATTTTCACCTCCGTCCATGCACCTGTGTCTTATTATGAGGTTTCGTGTAACCAGGCTCTCTTGTTGATAAATACCTTTTGTTATTTCTTATCTGTCCTATCTTGCGTATTGTAGAGTTTGTTAAGCTCTGGCAATAGTTTTCTTGTACTTTTTATCACCTGTTAGAGGTATGTCTCTCATATGCTTGTGAACTCTGGCAGGATGTTTATTTCATAACCTATTTAATTATTGCATGTTTTATAGTTTTCACTGCAGTGTGTTTGTCCTTATTTTTATTCTGAAATTCCAGACCTCTAATTGTAACACCCCGGCTTGGCTGACGTTCCTGCTCTGTGATTGACCCGGCTTTGGCTGACGTTCCTGCTCCATGATTGACCCGGTTGTGGCTGATGTTCCTGCTCCATGATTGACCCGGCTTTGGCTGACGTTCCTGCTCCGTGATTGACCTGGTTTTGGCTGACGTTCCTGCTCCGTGATTGCTTCCTGTGTTCCTGCGAGATTCTGATCACATCGCCTGGCGACATTCTGAACTGTGCTTGCAGTGCTGTACAGACTGATCACTTACTTTACCTCTGCAGAGCTTGTTGCCTCCGTTGCTGAGCCAGTCCGTGAACACTAGCTGAGCTTGTTGCCTCCGTTACCGAGCCTGTCCGTGAACACTTGCTGAGCTTGTTGCCTCCGTTACCGAGCCTGTCAGTGAACACTTGCTGAGCTTGTTGCCTCCGTTACCGAGCCTGTCCGTGAACACTTGCCGAGCTTGTTACCTCCGATACTGAGCCCTTCATTAACACTTGCTGAGCTTGTTGCCTCCACTATTGAGCCTATCCGTTAACACTAGCAGAGCAATCGTGGCCTCCATTTACGGTGCCTCCACCTTACACCCTTGCAGTCGTTGCACCGCGTGTTGCTATTGGGCATTCCGTTAGATCTTGCAGTGTGTATCTCCGTTTGGGCACCGGAAGGGTGTCTTGGCTCTGGTCTCATTCTGCTCGCAGTGTTGTACCATCATACCGCACCAGTATAGTGCGACTGACTCAAGTTACATTTGCCTGTGCAGTGTCTCTGACCCCGTTACCGCACCTCAGGGGTGCTATAGGCTCCGGTCCTATTTGCTCTTGCAGTGTCTCTCCTCCATTACTGCACCTAAGGGGTGCTATTGGCTCAGGTCCAATTTGCTCTTGCAGTGTCACTAATCTGATACCGCACCTGGGGTGCTATTGGCTCTGGCTCCAGTCAGCTCTTGCTATACAGTTGGGCATATTACGGAACTTCTGTTATTGTAGTGATTCAGTTCAGTAGCACTGCTAAGCCCTTTCTCTCTGCACCACTACCTGGACTGTTTTACATTCACCGGGCTAATCACACCACAACAGAGACTGATTATTTGTATTGTGCATTAACCCTTGTACCTCTATTGATTCCTGTTGCAAGCTATATTGCTCCTAGCCATATTGGGCCTGTATTACATCCCTTATACTTGTCTAGATATGTGCTATTACCTATTCTAGCCCCTAGGGGGCAGTGTTCCTTGTTTTACCTCAATAAAACTGTGTTTTATTTTAATCTCTGGTCTGAGTGTCGTAAAAACCGTTACACTATGACTCCAAGTACTCTAAGTAGAGGATTGTAAGCAACTGCTCCTCTCCCATTAAGATACGATGGGGATCCCACCTTGTGCCATGGCTTTCTAAACCAGCTAGAAATTTTTTTGGAACTAGTACCCCAGGCTTTTCCGAGTGAAAGAAGTAAGATGGGATTTATGATCTCCTTGTTGACAGGCCGAGCGCTAGCCTGGGCAAACCCGATCTGGGAGACGGCCAAACGTATTACAACAAACGTTAACAATTCATAAGGGCCTTCCATAGTGTATTCGAGGTTCCAGGGCACGCCACCTCTGCAGCAAAATGATTGATGAGAATTCAGCAGGGCGCACGTATGGTTGCAGACTATGCTATTGAATTTCGCACACTTGCTGCAGAGGTTGGTTGGAACAATGATGCTCTTGTGGCAGCCTTCGCACAAGGCCTCGATGACAAAATAAAGGATGAAATAGCAGCTCGTGAGTTACCAGAAGAGCTGGACAGATTCATTGAGTTCACCACCTTGTTTGATACCCGCATAAGGGAGAAAAGTCTTTACAAAGTCCGCAAGCAGAAACCTACTATTGGGTCGTCGCCCAGCCTTAGTTGCCCACCCATACCTCCCTCACCTCCCGTGCCTCCTGGACCACCAAATGTGAAGCATGGTTCCTTTAGAAGAAGCACACCTCCAGCATAAGTCTGATGTTGAGGGGAGAAATTGTTGTAACCTAACCGGGGTCATATACCAGCAAGAAATGATCTTATAATTTAAAGAGCGGGTGGGAATATCTCTTGCGTGTTTCAAATTGGCACGTAGAATGTCTGCCCATGTGGTCATGTCTAGAGAGAGAGATAATTGATGCTCCCACATTGACAGGAAATATGGCTTAGTAGTAGCAGAGAGGTTCCTCAGTAGGGAGTGACAGAAGGACAATGGTCTTAGCCTACCTGACATATCTTTGAGGGCACGTTCAAAACAGGTCAGTTCCCTGTCTACATCTCCCTTCTTAATCATAGAAGAAAACCAATGCCTCACTTGTAACAAGGCCCACCATGGAGTATGATGTGCCCCTAGTTCCTGTCTCAGGTAATCAAATGAAACCATGTGTTTACCCCGGCGGTATTTCAAGAGTTTATTAACAACTTCCTTAGGGACATGTTACAGTCCTGCATAGTGATCTACCTGGATGATATTCTGATTTATTCTTCCGATTTGGAAACACACAGTAAACATGTCACGGCAGTGTTACAAAAACTGAGAGAAAATAAATTATTTTGCAAACTGGACAAGTGCGAACTTCATAGATCCAAGGTACCGTTCTTAGGATATGTGACTGGCAAAGACGGCATTGCCATGGACAAGGACAAACTTTCTGCTGTGTTGCAATGGCCACATCCTATTGGTCTTAAGCCCTTGCAGTGGTTCTTGGGCTTTGCAAATTATTATAGAAAGTTTATTCGTGACTACTCCATGATTGTGAAACCACTGACAGATATGACACATAAAGGTGCTAATGCTTCATTGTGGTCTCTGGAGGCTGAAAGGGCGTTTGAATCCCCAAAATCTGCATTTTCCTCGGCACCAGTCTTGTCGCATCCTATACCAGGTTTTCTGTTTACCCTTGAGGTTAATGCCTCAGAGACTGGTGTAGGGGCTGTGCTGTCTCAGAGGTCGGACCCTGTGAAGACACTATTACCTTGCGGATTCTTCTCAAAAAAATGACCAAGGCTCAAAGTGTCTATGATACTGAGGATTGTGAGTTGTTGGCAATCATTTTGGCACTTCGTGAATGGCGCCATCTATTGGAGGGCACCTGGGCGCCGATTCTTATCCCGACAGACCATAAAAATCTTACCTACCTCTTGAAGGCAAAACGGTTATCCCCCAGACAAGCTAGATGGGCCTTATTCCTTTCACACTTCAATTTCATTGTTTCATACTTACCTGGTACCAAGAATGTTAAGGCTGATGCCTTATCCAGACAATTTGGTCCAGAGCCAGAATCCGAGTCTGTACCTGTACCTATTATACCTCCGGATCGTACCCTTGCCACACTACACACCAGTATCACATCCCCATTGGGCGAAGAGATCTCGGCATCTCAGGCCAATGCTCCTCCGGAGAAACCCACGGGCAAGTGCTATGTGGCTGAACCCTTCAGGGCCAAGAGACTTATCATGCATCTTGTGCGGCTGGCCACATAGGCAAAAATCAATTGATATGGTCCTTGTCCTGAATGTTCTGGTGGCCTACGTTAGGGGCCAATTGTGCCGCATTTACGGCAACCTGTACTATTTGTGCTTGCTCTAAGTCCCAAAGGCACCTTCCTGTCGGGCTTTTGCAATCAGTTCCTAATGGCGATCGCCCATGGTCACATGTGTCTATCGATTTCATGGGAGAACTGCCTGCATCTAATGGCTACACAGTCATACTTATGGTGGTCGATAGATTCTCTAAAATGGCCTACTTTGTGCCACTCCCTGGCTTACCATCAGCTAAAACATTGGCCATGGTGTTTGCGAGAGAGGTGTTTCGGCTCCATGGGGTCACCAAGGTCCTTGTCTCCTAACGTGGGAGCCAATTTGTGTCCAGGTTCTGGAGGGCATTCTGCGATCAAATGGACATCCAATTGTCGTTCTCATCTGCATACCACCCCCAGACTAACGGGGCCGCTGAATGCTCCAACCAGGGTTTGGAGCAGTTTCTACATTGTTTCATCTCCAATCATCACGATAACTGGGCTGACTTGTTGCCGTGGGCAGAGTTCGCCAGGAACTGTGCAGTGTGCTCTCCAATCTTAGCAGCTCACCGATCGAATGTCGCATTGGTTTTGAAACTATTGAAGGAGAATAAGTTGTTTTGCAAGCTGGAAAAATGTGAATTCCACAAATTCCAGATGACATTCCTGGGCTATGTGCTCTCCTCATCTGGGCTAGCTATGGACCTGCAAAAGCTTTCAGCAGTTCTGCAGTGGCCCAGTCCTATGGGGTTAAAGGCCTTACAATTTTTGGGGTTAACGAACTACTATATGAAATTTATAAGGAACTTTTCCACGGTGGTAAAACCACTCACCGACATGATGCACAAGGGGGCGAATCCATCTGGTCTTCCAGTGCTCTTCAGTGCTCTTCAGGCATTTGACAATTTGAAGTCTGCCTTTTCTAAGGCTCCTACCCGAATCCCGCCCTGCCCTTTACCTTGGAGGTTGATGCGTCCGAGTCAGTAGTAGGCGCCCTCCTGTCCCAGCGCTCGGCCCCTGGCAAAACCTTACTTCCATGTGGGGTTTTTTTAAAAAAATTGGCTAGGGCTCAGAGTCTGTATGACATCGTGGATCGTGAACTTCTGGCCATTATGCTTCAAGAATGGTGTTACCTACTGGAGGGGTCCAAGTCCCCAATTTTGATTCTCACTGATCACAAGAATCTGACCTATCTGTCTGAGACCAAGAAGCTTTCTCCATGGCAGGCCAGATGGGCTCTGTTTCTTTCCAGGTTCAATTATGTGGTTTCTTATCTTCTTGGCACCAAGAATGTTCGAGTGGACGCTCTTTTTCGACAGTTCGGGTCTGATCCCGAGGCAGAGAGCCCTTCCGTGCCTATCATTCCTTCGACCATATGTTGGCCACCATTTGCACAAGTATCATCTCACCCTTGGGTGAGAAAATGTTGTCCTCGCAAGCTTCCACACCTGTGGATAAACCTAGTGGTAAATTTTTGTCCTCGAGCTCCTTCGTACTAGGTTACTGGAGACATACCAGTCTTCGAAGGCTGCTGGACATATTGGTCGTGACCAGTTGATATGGTCCATCTTTAGGCTCTTTTGGTGGCCTAGTTTAAGAGCAGACTGCTAGACATTTGTAGCAGCATTTTCCATGTGTGCTTGTAACAAGACCCCAAGACATCTCCCAGTGGGTCTACTGCAACCAGTCCCTAATGGTGAGCACCCTTGGTCACACTTTTCTATCGATTTAATGGTCAAATTGCCTGCCTCTGAGGGGTACATGGTCATCTTTATGATCGTTGATCGATTTTCCAAAGCTCACTTTGTGCCACTTAAGGGACTTCCTTCTTCCAAGGAGTTGACCGAGGTCTTTGCTAAAGAGGTGTTTCGGCTTCATGGAGTACCCAAGGTGTTGGTCTCGATCGAGGGAGTCAGTTTGTGTCCCGTTTCTGGAGGTTCTTCTGTGTTCAGATGGGTATCCAACTCTCCTTTTCCTCTGCCTACCATCCTCAGTCGAACAGTGCTGCTGAAAGATCTAACCAAGGTCTGGAACAGTTTCTACGCTGCTTCATTTCGGATCAACATGATAACTGGGCAAACTTGTTACCGTGGGCCGAGTTTGTCAGGAATTGTGCTGTGAACTCCTCCTCTCAGAATTCTCAGTTTCTGATTAACTATGGGTTTCAACCATCTCTGCTTCCCGAGTCCTTTGAGGCACAAGATATTCCGGCTCTGGATGAGCATTTTAGGCAACTCCACTCCACTTGGGTATGGGTTCAGAGAGCTTTACAGAGGTCCATGCAGCGCTATCAGAGACACGCTAACCATCGATGACTACCGGCTCTGGACTTTCAGGTGGGGGAGAGGGTATGGTTATCTTATCATAATCTGAACCTCCAAGTACCTTGTAGGAAACTGGCACCTCGGTTCATAGGCCCATACCAGGTTTTTTTGTATAGTCAACCCTGTCACATACATGGATCTCCTGCCTGGTATGAGCATTCACAATGTTTTCCATGTATCATTAATCAAGCCTTTGATTTGCAATCACTACACTTCTGCTCCGGTCCAACCTGGGCATGTACTGGTTGAGGACCACAAGGAGTATGAGAAGCAAAATATTTTAAACTCACGTAGAGTCAGAGGACAACTACAATATTTGGTACACTGGAAAGGTTATGGCCCAGATGAACATTCCTGGATATCCAGTGGCAATATTCATGCCCCAGCCTTACTGCGTAGGTTCCACTCTTGGTTTCCTACTAAGCTTGGTCCTCTTCCGCAGGGGAGAGGTAATTGGGAGGTGGGTACTATCATGGTGCCCATGATTTATGGCTTGACTGGTGTGTGTACCTGTCCTGTCCTCTCGGGTGGACAGCCAGCGGTGTGGCCAACTGCTGCAGACTTGTGTCGCCTCTCTGTTGCGAGTGCATGTTACTGACATCGTGCTCGCTGTTTTGTAGCCTTAAGCACTATTGGCCTATTTTGCGTTACATACAGCAGGAATACTGGGCTTAGTTGCACTTTCGTGGTGTACCTGTGCATTGCTAGTTTGCTCTTGTTTGACCTTTGTTTGGCTTCAGATTATCCTCTGCTTTCGATCCTTGGCTTGTCTTACTATCCGCTCTGGTCTTGACCTGTGGTTTGTCTGACTAACCGCTCCGTGTATGACCTAGGCCTTATCGGGCTACCTGTTTTGATCTGACACAGTTTCTGACTGACTACCCGCTCCGTGTCTCTGTTGTTCTGGCTGACTAGCTGATCCGGTTTTGACCTGTGGCTTTGTCTGACTACCCGCTCAATGCTTGACCCCGGTACTGTCTGACTTTATACCTTGTCTCACCGGCATTGCTGCTCTCACTCCTTACAGCCTATGAGCTATCCATACCTCCCTGGTATTGTTGCTGCTGCCTTTTGCTTCATGAGCCTCAGGGTTAGTCTCCTTCCAGGTATAACTCTGGCTGTCCACACTCTGTGGTGATTACTTGCACTGTGATCCCGGTCTTGCTTGGATTCTTAGCACTCTAGGTTTCCGCAAGTTCCTCTCTGTAGAACCATAGGCTAGGTTCTACCCTTCTTGCTGCTATTGAGGTCTGTGGTTACAGGTGGTCGCTCAGTGTCAGGTCCTGGGTAGTGGACTGTGCACTGTCCTCACACCTGCCCTGGGAAGATTGGGGATGTGTTTTGCTTGTGTATGATTTCTCTTAATAAACTGGTTGAATTTACCTGTACCTGCATTGTGTGATTTATTATCCTGGTGTCCTGTGACATCCTCTAATCCTTGATCCCTGTCTCTCCCTAAGTCCACCTACTTCTCCTTACACTAGTATCCTACTGGAGAATTCTGTATGACCTTGATCCACTGTCCATTGGTAGTGACAGACCCACTTATACATTGAGATCTCAGTCTTGTTCCACTGTCCACTGGTAGACGTATACCCGCATACACACTGTCTAATAACCCAGTCTTGTTCTACTGGTAATCACCAGTCTACTCCAGTCTTTTTGTTTGTTTTTCCTGCCTTTTCTCACTCTCTCTCTACCCCTGGTCCTTCAAACCTCTCCCGCAGTCTTTCAAAACTCTTCTCTCTCCCTTCTCCAGTCTTTTCCAAGTTTTTCTCTGCCGCTCTTTCACCCTTTCAAGCTCCCCTACTTTTTCAACAACCTCTCTCGTTCACTTCTCCAGTCTTTTGCCATTTTCTCTCCTCTCTCCCCCACTCAAACTCCCTCATTTAACCCCCTTTCTCTCCCTCCTCTAGTCTTTTCCCCTATTTTTTCTCCTTTCCACTACTCTTTCATCCCCCCTCAAGCCCCCATAGTTTTTCAACTCCCTTTCTCCCGCCCCTCCAGCAGTTTCCCTTTTTTCTCCTCCTCTGTTGCTCACTCAAGCGCCATCTTTCAACCCCATTTCTCTCCCCACTCCAGTCTTTTCCCCTATTTTTACTCCTCTTTCCCCCACTCTTTCATCCCCTCAAGCTTCCACAGACTTTCAGCCCCATTTCTCTTCCCTACTCAATCTGCCTAATAATACAGAATGCAGTGATATGATGTCATCATATACCATCATACTACATTACTTAAATATGCTAAAGCTGGATATAGAAAGGGCTGTTCCGGAGGTGACACAGACTTTTATGGCACTGTTTTAGAGATAAGTCTTATCCTCCAATAGAAACTCTGTTGGTGGGGCCAGTGATGACCCAGAGCCAGGTGCACTGCACCCTTGGCACAAGCCGAAAATGACCCTGTTGTAAGCGTTTTGCTTACCTTAGAGAACCGGCTGCTGGTATATCGATCAGTGGTCAGCCTCCTACTGCTTCTCCAGCTGCCTGGGTCTGTTCCATGAGGATCCTGCCACGTTGTGTTCCTCTTCTGGCCAGCAGTGTGCGGGTGCACGTCACAGGGATTCCGTTACTGACATCGCGACCCTGCTTCTTTAAAGATATAGTACTTTATACTGCCTGAACACATCAGTTGCCCTTTTGTGGTGTTCCAGTTCAGTAGTGTTGTTTTGTTCTGTGTATTACCTGGTTTGTCTGACTACCCGATCTGGTGCTGACCTGTGGCTCTGTCTCACTATCTGCTTCATGTATGTCCCTAGGCTTGTTCAACAACCATTCTGGTGCAGACTTGCAACTCTGGCTGACTAACCGCTTCGTGTATGACCAGGCCTGTCTGACTATCCGATCTGGTGCTGACCTGTGGCTCTGTCTGACTATTTGCTCCGTGTACGACCTTAGGCTTGTCTGACAACCAATCTGGTGCATACCTGCGGCTCTGGCAGACTAATCGCCTGTGTATGACTAGGCTTGCCTGACCATCCTATCTGGTGTGGTCCTGTGGCTCTGTCTGGCTTGTCTCTTGTGTTTCCTCTTTCCAGCGGACATCCATCTGGAGCAGGCCTGGGGCTCTGGTAGACTACCATCTATATCAACTGCAGGCATGAGTCAGAGATCAGCTTTGAGCTTTGTTGACTGCAGGCCTGAGTCAGCTATCCTTTCCAGCTAGACTGCCTGTAGGCGTGAGTCAGTATCCCTTTGTCTATTCCTGGTCGGAGTTATTTTGTTCCTGTTCCAGTCCTAGGTCCAGCAGAAGACTTCAGTGGCTGATCCTGTTCCTGTTCCAGTCCTAGTTCCAGCAGAGACTACCAGTGGCTTCGGCCTAGTCTCAAGCAGTGAGGCCTATCCTAGGCAACCTACTATTCCTGATAGTAGTGTTAGCTTCTCTGTTGGCCTACTGCCAGTTCCCATTGTCTGTTGTTTCTTCCCTTATTCTGTGCCTTTAATAAACGTGGTTTTACTTATATGTACTGACTCCTGAGTTATCTGGGTAACCGTGACTCCTGTATATGGATCAGGTGGGTTTTTAACTGGGTTTGTTAGCAGGAAAATGGTGTGCATAATGAGTGTAGACCTGATGCAGTAACTTGGTTAGAACAGGAGGGAGTAAGTATGCACCTAGCTTTGGGATAGCGATTCTGTCAGGGGATGTGCGTGGGCTAGGAGATGTGGTTGATGTGTGTTTTGAGCGGCTTTGAAAGCAGGGAAATGGTGTGCATAATGATTGTAGACCCAACGCAGTACCTGGTTGGACCAGGAGGGAGTGGATAGGCATCTAGCAAAGACAGAGGTACCGACTGATAAATTATGCCTCTCTAACAAAAGTCGACAGTAATTAACTCCTTATGAGCCAGAAAGTTGTGCATTGCTGTGTGCAGCTGCCTGGCATAGAATGGGTTAATCACTGATGAATTATGCCTTTGTAGCAGACAAGGGGTTAATCCTGAGGTACACATCTGTGTACAATGTGTTATGAAGCATTCAAAGGAGTTAATCTCAGAATAACATTGTTGCACACAACTCTGGCATGCAATGGGTTAATAGTTGATAATGTATGTTCTGTTTATAGCATACAGTGGGTTAAATTATTATGTATGTCTCTCTAGCAATGCATACAGTTGTTTAATGAGTAAGTGATGATGGTAGGAATAAACCCTGTAAACAATGATTTATGCCACTGTAGAAAAGGTAGTGTTTAATAAAGTAATTTAGCCTCCCAAATAATTATTTGAATGTGCAGTGTTTAATAAAGTAAGTCAACCCTTTAAGTGCCCGAGGGGTCTCCATTGCATTGCAAAGCAATACATTAGACGACACTCATTTGGCATTGAAAGGGTTAAACCTCTAAATGATAATTTATGTCACTGTACAAAATGGAATGTGTTTAATAAAGGAGTTTAATCATTTCAGAGAATAACCATATAAATACTGATGAAAGGAATAAAGGCATTTAATAGACTTGTGCATGGCAAAAAAATTTGGTAAAATTCGATGTCGCACTAATTTTTTTTTCCCCATTTGTAGGATCCTCATTTCGACCAGACCTGTTTGACTCAGATGAGATTCGGCAATAGTCCAAATTATTCAGCTGAATTTAAAATACTTTAAAATACACAATAAAAAATTAAAATTAAATAAAAATAAATGGAACCATTTCCAGGGTCTAAATGAAGACGGTGGAACAGGGTAAGGTGTTAGCCTTATGGTACTATTGATGAAGTAGATGAAGTATGGATGTAGCTAGCTAGCTACAAGCACAAATGAACAAATAAATGAAATTCGAAGGAAGAACAAAGACTGAGGATGACTGGTGCAGGGCAGACTCAGGATGACTGGAACACTGCAGATGTAGCAAGCAGCAAACTATAGAACACTGGAGCAGGACTGAGTAGATAGATACCACAGACTTTCTTAGAAGAGACTACAAAACTGAGGATGACTGGTGCAGGGCAGACTCAGGATAACAGGAACACTGTAGATGTAGCCAGCAGCAAACTGCAGAACACTGGTGCAGGACTCAGTAGATAGATACAGCAGACTTTTTTTTTTAGAAGAAATGGAAAACAATAGAGCAAGACTGAACAACCTGTATAGTGCGACAGCAATGTAGACTTTAAATTCCCCCCAGTATCCCACCAAGTCAGGGGGTGTCCTCTGCCCACCTACCATGGTTCTAGAGCTGGAGCTGGAGAGCTCAGTGTATTATGGTACTATGGATGATTGTAGAGGAAGTCCTTTTGTTTTCTAATCTGCATCGAACCTGAGAGCAGGGTAACCCAGCTTTGGCAGGTTGACTTTTAAAAAAGTAATTTGCTCCATGAGCTGAGTGGCCAATTGAGAGCGCTGGGGGTAAGTATATTTCCTGTTACGAAAAATACCCACTCACTCTGGACAATGGTTGGGGGGCAAGAAAGCAACTCCTGGACTACCAGGGACAAAGTAGACCACACAGCCCTCTTGTTATCCCAGAAACTCAAGGGATCTGTACTTGGGGGCAAAGAAGGTTCTGCAAGGTAAGCCTTAACCTCAAACTCAGCACTTTTTCTATGAGGAGCGGTTTCTTTTGTCAGAAGCATAATGTGTCCAATGCCTCAGCATAAAAAGCAGCAGCTGCTCCACTGGAACAAGATGAAGTGCTACTAGCGCTGCTACTGATAGGTCCCGGAAGACCACCATACTCCTCCAGCTCATCTGCAGAATCCTCTCCCGCCTCCTCTGACTGCATTCTATTTTTTTCTTTGTCTCTCATGCACCCTCGCTATCAATTGTTCTCTCCTGGCAGTGAGGGAGTTGGAACTAAGTGCCATCTTGCCTTTGATTCGAGGATCACAAGTTGTGGCAAGCATTAACTCAGGACATTTGTCCATGCTCTCTTCCATGTGCCAAATCAGTTCCTTTTTCAGCCTCGTTAGAATGGCAACAACATCGGGAATTATATTACCCTCAGCACCAGGCAAGCGTTCCCTATGGGCAAGGAAATCGTCAATTTTTAAGGAGAGATGTATGAAGAGGGGAATGACTTCGGCCAGGCTAGCGTTCTCTTTGCTTAAAATTTCTGTCAAAGCACGGAAAGGCGCAAGGACTGTCACGCCTTTCCCTGCCTAGTGTTCTGTTACTGCCAATGAAATGATGACGACATTTCCGTGAATTGCCTTTTTCTGTTCCAGGAAACTCTCTAGCATATCTAAGGTGGAGTTCCACCTGGTCCCAACATCTTGATTGAGGCAGTGCCCTGGAAGGTCTTACTTTTTCTGTTCCTCCCTGATGAGCTGGCTATCTTTGACTCTACAATGGAAGTGGCCAGAAATTTGACAGCACAACTCTAGAAGTGCTGACAAGCTTCCACTGTTACTGCCATCATCAAGAGCAGCCTTAACTACCAGATGCAGGACATGTGCTGAGCAGTGCACACCCACAAATCTGCCATCCCGGAGAGCCTTTGTCATGTTAGCTGCACCATCAGTAACCACACACTCCACTTGTGCCTGTGTGCCTGCCTGCTCCCCTAGCCACTGCACCACCATGTTCTGCAGTGCTTTGAAAATGTTATCTGGTGTGCTGCAGATCCATTACCTCAGTATGGAGGAGGAAAGAGCGGTGCCCCTGCTTGGCTACTGCACTCAAACTTGTTGTTGGTATGGGTAATAATGTGTCTTGCAACATATTGTGCTGCCACCAATACACGGTCAATGACAGGAAAGCATGCTGGCCACTTGGAGCACTCCATAAGTCAGTGGTAAAGTGCACTGACTGGCCACTAGACTTTCCTAGCAGGTCCTTCACAAATCCAATGCATGACTGGCACAGTGAGGGCACTATAGTTTGACTAAATGTGGTGTGGGATTGAACTTTATATCGGGGTGTAACATCCTCCATAAGTTGCTTGAAGGGCTCCCCATCCAATTAAAAGTAACACCCCCAATGGCTATGAGCTGTGCAATGAAGCGTGTAATTTTTTGGGACTGCTGTCTGCATATCCCCTTTGAATGAAACCCTCCAAAATCTTCTAGTGTGGCCTGTATTGATTTGGGGATGGCTGTGACTGTCTGCTCTTACTAGGACCAGATGTGGCATGATCCCCCTGCCCTTTCTCCTGCCTACTGGTGGTGAATGTGACACTGGTATATGTAGCAGTGCCACTTTCTGCAGTTATCAGCACTGACTTGTGGTAGTTGTTCAGGTGTTGGTTCATCCCGGAGGTGGTTAGATGACCCAAAGCACTCCCACGGCTGACTTCCCTGCCACACAATTTATATTTCACTAGCTGGCCATCGCCAAGTGTCAGAAAATGCTCCCACACATTGGAACGACGGATGACTCTGCCAGTTGAAATGGTGGTGGAGAAGAAGAAACTGAGGTGACACTTTCTTCATCTCCACATGCTGGAGCAACCTCACTATGCTTTTTGTTTCTACATACAGGGGTACTAGTAGACCTAAAGATGGCAACAGGGATGTCAGGACTGGGATTGGCTGAGGACAGTGGAGTAACAGTGGTGGCTGATACACTAGCAGCTACTACCTGCCTGGGAGACTCAATTGAAACTGGAGAGGCAGGTGTTGAGTTTTCAATAGAAGACACAATTGTAGCTGGAGAAATAGGAGGCGTACTATGTGCAGCAGGGGAAAAATCAAGCTCAGGGGAAAAATCAAGCTTCTTCTACCTCTTGTAGGTTTGGACAGGAAGAAAAATCATCATCAGCAGATTTTGGGGGACCTGGTGAATTCCCTCTTCTGCCTCGTGGTTAAAGGAAAATGGTAAACTATCTACCTCTATAACCTTTTGTGGAGAAGATATGCTCTCCGTAGCAGTGACAGTGGTGGCAGGAGAAATTTTCTCCAAATACTGCAATAATTCCCTTTTGGACTGCTTATACAGATGTTTGCTATAAAAATCTCGCAGTTTTCGACCAGTAGTGTTAAACACTCTAGGGTTCCTCAGGCTTATTGAACTGGCTGTAGCGGAGGTGGTGACAAAACTGGTAGTGGCACTAGTCATTGTGCAGGTGGTTCTGGGGGGATCATAACGAAACAGCTGATGAGAAACAGGTGACGCCTGCTTCATGGTCAAAGAGGAGGACCTGAACCTCTCTACCCTGCTACTAGAGGTAGAACGACCTGCAGTTCCCTTCTTATTTTTATTTTTTGGTTTGGAGTGCTGCTGCTGAGTCTGACTATGACTGACTACAACATCAGGTTGTTCACTAGGACTCAAATCCATTACAGATAGGTAGGTAGTGTACTATAATAATTTTAAAATTGTAAAACCTGGCCACACAAAAACTGTCAGACTGGCTGTGTCACTCTAAAAATTATTATTAAGACAAATTCCTAATATTTGTATTTTTAACAGGAAAAAAAATGACTTGCAGTGGCAATAAGGCACTAATGCTGGTTGGCTGCCTGCCTGTCTACACAACTGTCAGACTGGCTGTGTCACTCTGAAAATTATTATTAACACAAATTCCTAATATTTTTATTTTCAACAGGAAAAAAATGACTTGCAGTAGCAATAAGGCACTAGGGCTGCCTGCCTGGCCACATAACTGTCAGACTGGCTGTGTCACTCTGAAAATTATTATTAACACAAATTCCTAATATTTTTATTTTCAACAAGAGAAAAATGACTTACAGTGGCAGTAAGGCTGCTTGCCTGCCTACACAACTGTCAGACTGGTTGTGTCACTCTTAAAATTATTATTAACACAAATTCCTAAAATTTTTATATTCAACAAGAAAAAAATTACTTGCAGTGGCAATAAGACACTAGAGCTGCCTGCCTTGCCACAAGGCAACTGTCAGAGTGGCTGTGTCACTCTGAAAATTATTATTAATACAAATTCCTAATATTTTTATTTTCAACACGAAACAAAATGACTTGCAGTTGCAATCAGACCTAATGCTGCCTGCCTGCCTACACAACAACTGTCAGATTGGTTGTGTCACTCTGAAAAAAAATGACAGCTCCTGACAGTGGTAATAAGGCACTAGACTGGCAATAGACTGGCTAATAAGGCACTAGAATGGCACTAAACTGGCTAATAAATTTCTTTTCTGGATACTCTCTCTCTCTCTCTGAGCTCCAACAACGGACTAACAGGAAATGCAGGCTGTCTGGGTGTCTGTGTCATTAGTCCAACCCCCATCCATCCCCCATCATGAAACAAAGAAGCTAATTGGACTAGAGAGGGCAGGAAAGTATCTCATGCACATGAAGCCTTTGTCCGAATTTCTGAAATTTACAATGAATTTTGGAACAGGGCTGTTTGGATTCGTTTTTTTTTTTTGTTCTTTGTTTTTTTTTTACAAACGGCCCTTGCCTTTCGCCCAGCCTGAATGACGACGAATTACCCTTATTCGTCCGAATTACGAAACTGGCTGAACCGATTTGCACAAGTCTAGCATTTAACCTTCTAAATGCTAATTGATGCCACTGTAGAAAAAAATGTAGTGTTTAACCCCTTGAGTGCCAGAAGGATACGCAACACATTGCTTTGGATTGCGTTGTGTACCCCTTTGGCAATCAAAGGCTTAATAAAGTAGTATAACCCTGCAAATGATAATTAGATAGTGAAGTGTTTAATGAAGTAGGTTAAAGCGTAACTACCACCAAAGATAAAGTTGCCCTGCAATAATTAGGCAGTTGGCGATTAGCTTAATAATAGTTATATATACCTCTCAGAACAACACGATTCTACAGAAATCCTTATTCGTCCGAGACTGACGGCCAGATTAGTGCAGTCTGAATGCCTGGCTTCCGTTCTCGGAAGATTAAGGATTTCTATAGAATCTTGTTGTTCTGAGAGGTAATATAACTATTATTAAACTAGTCACCACCTGCCTAATTATTGCAGGGTGACTTTACCTATGATGATAATTCCGCTTTAACCCTTTCTGCTCCAAAGGGGTATCCAACACATGGCAAAGCAATGCAATAGATACCATCTGGCAGCGAAAGGGTTAACCCTCTAAATGATTTATGCTACTCTCTAAAAACATACTGTTAAATAACATTGTTTATTCCTCTAAATTATGTTTGTAACACTATTAAAAAAATTTAGTATTGCAGATGGCAACCTATAAGCCTTAACCCTTTAACCCCTTAAGGACCGGGAAAATCTGAGGTCGTTTTCCCTTAAGGACCAGAGCAATTCTGACCTTTTTGACAATGTCTTTGTTCAACAGTGTTTTCCCTCTTAGGCTTTTATTCCACCCCCATAAATTATATACTGTTTTTCTACACACAAATAGGGCTTTCTTCTGATACCCTACTTATATAGATAACCCACCATTTACTTTATGAAAATTTTTTAAAAAAAAGTAAAAAAACACCATTTTTGATTTTTCTCTTGGGATCAATTGGCCACAAACGGTTAAATTTTTATGGAGACTGCATGAAAAGTATTACCAGTCAGTCATACCTACAAAATGCGCAGTTTAAAGTGGCCACTGTCCCCCCGGGTGAAAATCCCCATGTCCCTTTTTCCCACCCTATTTTGACACTTTTTTATCCCTGGCATTTGGTGGTATATATAAATGTATTACATGGCTCCACAACAATCACACTTGCAATATTGTTTAATTATATATATATTTTTTTTAGATAACATTTTTTTTTTTGTAAAAAAAAAGAGAATTTTTTTTTTAAGTGTATAATTGCAGGTCAAAAATTGCCCTTCATTTAGCCAGCCTCCTGCACCAGCAGTGAAGGGGTTAATACCCCCAGCTGCTGTATTTTTTTTTACCACTAGGTGTCTCCAGTCTACTTCTGTCTCTCTTACATTGATAGCAAGGGAGACAGAGGCAGACGAGACATGCTGCCTCTGTCTGTCACTATGCCGGTACATGCTATGGCGATCACATGAACTGGCACAAGCAGGAAGGGCTGAGACTGAACACCCCGGTCTCAGAGCGCTCAGTCTCAGCCTGGAATTAATGATAGCAATGTGCACAGAGGCACACTGCTATCAGCATTAAGGGTATAACAACCCATGACGGTGCAGGACCGTCATGGGTCCTTAAGAGGTTAAGAGCAAGAGAGGTTGCAATGCATTGAATACCTCTGGCACACAAAGGGTTAATGTGTAGAGTCAAAGATGAGTTTGAAATGCATTGAATACCTCTGGCACTCAAAGGGTTACTGTTTAGTGTTGAAGATGGTAACCTGCAAGCCCTTGAGTGTCAAAGAGGTATACAATGCATTGCGATGCAATGCACTGGATACCTCTCTGGCACCCAGAAGGTTAAAATGTAATGTTGATGATGGCAACCTGTAAGCCATAACTCTTTTGTAGTGTTGAAGATGGGAAACTGTAAGTCTTAACCCTTTGAGTGCCAGAGGGGTAACCAGTGTGATACCTCTCTGGCACTCAAAGGGTTAAAATGTAGTGTTAAAGATGGTAACCTGTAAGCCATAACCCTTTTGTAGTGTTGAAAAATTACCCCCTAAACGTGATAAGTGGAGTACCTCAGGGATCTGTCCTGGGTCCTCTTCTTTTTAATTTGTTTATTAATGACCTCCCAGAGGGCATAGGGAGCCAGGTATCAGTGTTTGCCGATGACACAAAATTAAGTAAGGTAATAAAGTCTGAACTGGATGTGTCTTCATTACAAGAGGATTTGGACAAATTGAGTAACTGGGCAGGCAAGTGGCAAATGAGATTCAATATAGACAAGTGTAAAGTTATGCATTTTGGGTAATAATAAAAATGCAACATATCGTTTAAATGGTGTTTCTCTGGGGAAATCTACAAATGAAAAGGATTTGGGAGTAATGGTAGACAATAGACTTAGCAGTAGCATGCAGTGCCAACTGGCAGCTGCAAAGGCCAATAAGATATTGGCATGTATTAAAAGGGGTATTGACTCAAGGGAGGAAGATATAATTATGCCTCTTTACAGGTCCATGGTAAGACCCCACTTAGAATATGCTGTTCAATTCTGGGCGCCCTTTCTGAAAAAGGACATTATGGAACTAGAGAGAGTGCAGAGGAGGGCTACAAAACTAGTAAGGGGAATGTAAAGCGTTAGTTATGAAGAAAGGATAGAAAAGTTAAACTTGTACACACTAGAGAAACGGCATCTTAGAGGGGATATGATAACACTATAGAAATATGTTCAAGGCCCATACAAAGGGCTCTCCAAAGACCTGTTCATTAACAGAACAGTACACAGGACAAGAGGCCACCCGCTTAGACTTGAGGAAAGGAGATTTAATCTACAACAGCGGAAGGGTTTCTTTACAGTAAGGACAATAAAGGTATGGAATTCACTGCCTGAGGAGGTGGTGCTATCGAAAACATTAGATGCCTTTAAAAGGGGCCTGGATACTTATTTAAAACAGCATAACATAGAGGGCTATGTACGTTAGTATTGGGATGAATATTTAGTTGGGGCTTGTTGATCCAGGGAGGAATCTGATTGCCATATGGAATCAAGAAGGAATTTTTTTCCCCCCATTCAAGGCAGAATTTTAAATTGCTAATTGAGGGGGGGGGGGTTGCCTTCTTTTGGATCAACAATGGTAAACAGGAATAGGAAAAGGGTGAACTAGATGGACGCAAGTCTTTTTTCAACCTAAATTACTATGTTACTATGTTACTATTTCAGTAGAAGGGAGATAAGCTGATAGTCTCATTCAGTCCTCGTGGGGCCAATGTGTCCAGTGTAGAAATCCAGTAAGTCTCCCTCTGTAGTAATAGTACACCCCTATCCCCACTTCTGGGTAAGGGAGGAACATGGTCAATCAGCATTATCTTGATAGAGGAGACTAGATGCTGTTTCAAAAGGCAATGTCTGGCCACTGGTTTGTCAGTTTCTTTCTGAGTGAGGGCAGACTTGATAGAGGAGAGATGATTCGCCATCCTTTTGCAAAATGTGTTTTGTGTCTTGCCCACATAGTATAGACCCCTCCGATATGATAACATAGGTGGCGGAGTTTGGAAAAAGGGCAATGATAGGTCAGTAGAGATGATGGGCCAATAACGTTTGATGGACTTAGCTAGCATCAGATGCAAGGAAGTATTTTGTAGAGAAAATCATTCTGGAAGGTACATCTTTGTCTCTAGGATTATTTAGCAAATCCTCTTGCTTAATAGACCTTGTGCGGTCCAGTTGTCTCTTGAGGTGTTTCTGGTCATAACCTCTATGCCTGCGTTTGTTCCTCATTTGGAGTAGTTGCATGTTCATGTTGTGAGTATCGCTGTTGTTCCGCACTTCCCATATGAATTGTACAGTCTTGGCCAAAAGTTTTGAGAATGACACAAATATTAATTTTCACAAAGTCTGCTGCCTCAGTTTAGATGATGACAATTTGCATATACTCCTGAATGTTATGAAGAGTGATCAGATGAATTGCAATCAATTGCAAAGTCCCTCTTTGCCATGAAAATGAACTTCTTTGCCACTGATAATTCAGAGAGTTGGGAGGTCGCCATTCCTGTCCGCACATCCTGGACAGTCAGGAGGTATCACTGTGCCCGTGATTCCCGTTCTGGCGACATTACTACTTCCTGCCTTTTTCCTGCTGGACTCTTATTGGACGCTGGGTTCTGCTCCGCCCAGCATGAGCCTTCTTAAACGAAGTCCTGTCACTCCTTTGGCACCCTTTCGTGGTGTTCCTGTATCTGGCATTAGTTGCTGTGTTTCCTATTCCGTGTATGATCCAGTTTTGCCTGACCTTGCTCCTGTCACCGTTGCCTAGTTCCAGTTGCCGACCCGGACTGCCTGACTACCGCTACCTGGGTTCCGATTCTGGCTGTGCTGATTCGCTCTGTGTACTGACGCTGGCTGTGTCTGACTATGCTTTGTCGCCGACCCTGGTTGTGTATGACTGATCTCCGTGTACCAATCCAGGCCGTGGATGACTACTGCTCTCTGTGTACTGATCCAGGCCTTGGCTGACTACCGCTCTCTGTGTACCGATCCAGGCTGTGGGTGACTACCGCTCTCTGTGTACCGATCCAGGCTGTGGATGACTACCGCTCTCTGTGTACTGATCCAGGCTGTGTCTGACTCCGCTCTCTGTGTACCGATCCAGGCTGTGGCTGACTAGCGCTCTCTGTGTACCGATCCAGGATGTGGCTGACTACCCCTCATTGTGTACCGATCCAGGCTGTGGCTATTATCACTCTCCGTGTACCTATCCAGGCTGTGGCTCTTATCTCTCTCTGCGCACATATCTGGGCTTCACTGACTACACTTTCTATACTATCCTGGCTGTGGCAGTGTACTATTAGTAGCTTCCCGTTACCCTAGCCTCCGAGGCTAGTGCCTAGCTAGTGTGTGTCAGTAGCGCCTCCTATTGCTCAGTTACCCGAGCCTGAGTCTATCAGTTTAGTGTGCGGTTACCTCATTTACCTGAGCCTGAGCCTGTGCCTATCTGTATTGCATTCTGTTACGCTATCTCCCAAGCCTGAGCCGGTGCCTATCCATGTTGTCTTTGGTTACGCTACCTCCCGAGCCTGAGCCTGTGCCAGTCAGTGTTGCCTTTGTTTACCTCTATCTCCTGACCTGGGTCTGAGTCTGTCAGTATTGCCTGTGGTTCTTCAGACCTCTGTGGCTGGTTCTGTCCCTGTGCTTGCCTGTGTTGCCTCCGATTACCAGTCTCCAGGGTTTCTCCTTGCCAAGTGTGTCAGTTCTACCTCCGGTCTCCCTGCCTCTAAGGCATTACGCAGGCTACTGTTTGTCAGTGTTGTCTCAGGTTCCCAGGACCGTGTCACTTTCTAGTGTCCCGGTTCCCTGATATTACTTCCCCAGTTCCTGGGGATTCTGCCCTGCAGTCACCTACCTCCTAGCTCTTGGGCCGCTTCCTTGGTGGTACTGCTGAGGTTCTGTTCCTGGTTCCTGTCATGTGTTCCTGACAATACTGTATTGCCTGTTTGATTATTTATGTACCCTGACCTGTGTCAGATTTAGGAAGTGCCACGGTACTGTCCGAGTCTGGACCTGAGAAGGGGACCCTGTGTTCTTCATTATTCTTAATAAAGCTGATTTTTACCTTACCAAATTGTCTGAGAGTTCTTACAAACCGTGACAGGAGGTCTTTGTTCCTGCCTGCATACCCCAGAGAGTTGGAAGTCTAATGACCTTGCCAGCTACAGTATAAAAGCTGTTATTTAAACAGAGAATCCCCATATATAGATGGGAGAATACCATATATCAGAAACAAGCATCTTCATTGCCCGCTTTGAGGATATAATCTCCGAGGAAGGAAATTTGATACCTCTCTACATACAGCTTTATTCAAGATGTAATTATTACAAAGGACAGGAGTGGACAAAGATATCTGGTAAAGCTGGTATTACTGACAATTGTCTCCTTACATCTATACCAACGATACTAACATCTTATCCAGCTATTTATATACTGTATTCTCTATGTGGATATTCCACAGTACTAGGGTACCCTCTTGGTTGTGTACGTATATTTAATAAATATTTAAATTATTGGTTATTGGTTGCACAGTTTCGCTTGTGAGATGAACACGTGTTAGAGAGGTATCCAATGAATTGAGTTGCAGTGTGGTGCTCAATGGGTTAATTTTTTTTTTTTCTTCAAGTTCAGAACAGCTACTAATCTCGCCCACAATTCAGCTAGATCAACAGAGGTGGGCAAAGCAACAGCTCCTCTGCTTCCATCCTACTGCAACTACCAGGTAGGAGTGGGCAGGATCTGGAACACTCTCATGTCAATGAGAGGGCTTCCAGGTTACGTCCACTCCTATACAGTAGCTCGGGTAGGATGGAAGCAGCGGAGGTCTCTTACTCCCCAGCATCATCTCAGTTTATCTCCAGGCTGAATCAGCTGATCAGTAGCTGGGAAGCATCAGGAAGAGTTCAAATGCCCCACCACGAGGTCTTATTTATTTTTTGCATTACTTCATCTCCTGCTTTCACCATTGTGAAGGGCAGGGGCCATCTTGTTTGCCGTGATCAAGGGGAGGGGCCTCCCTGTTTCTTATGTTGAAGGGGAGGGGTCACCATGTCCCCTTCACCATAACCAGGGCAAACAGGATGGCCCCTCTCCCTCACAGTGGTGAAGGCTGAAGATGAGAAAAGAGAGTGAATATTGCTGGTAACAGGATGAAATATTGATGTCACAGTTCTAGCAAAAGAACAGTCCTGGATTTTCAGGGGCCCCTGTGTATAAGACCCAAATCAATATGATTAAAAACAGTGCTAAGGTTACAGGCAAAAATGTGTATGGTTGCACAGAACTGCCCTAAACCACACTCTGTGTCTGTCAAGAATTCTTGGAGACTTTCCATCTTACTCACTGCTATGGTAACAGGGATTTTCAGAAATCATGTTGTGCAAATTTGATGACTCCAGGTTTCTAGTTAATTATTACAGGTCAGTTTATGTACATTAACAAGCCGTTTAAGGGAACAATACAACTTGGGGCTGCTCTCCAGACAGACATTGTATTGTAACTGCTTCCCTGCAAATTTCACATCAAACGGCAGAGATATTTTTTTAAATTCACAATTCACAATAAATATATTTGTGATAAGCCATTGTGATACAGTCATTACTGTCCTCATTAGAGTTTATCTGTGAAGATTTGAAGGGTTTTTTAATAAAATAAGAAGAGTGGGTGAGGTTAAGTAAAAAGTAAAGGAAGCTAGGTTAGACTTAATTAGCTTTGAAAAATATTTAGGACTTCCAGTCATGATTTGCTTTATAAAAGTGTCTTTCTGCTTGTTTTAACCCTTTAGAAGGGAGTTATATCCATACAATAGATAACGGCGTTGCCGTTTTGGTTTTTAGTTTTTAAATCAGACCTCGCCGAAGGGCATCAGGAACCCTATTGGTGCCCCTCCAGCTACTGATCTCCCAATCAATAGAGGGGATGCAGGAGAGCACCCTGCTACCATCTTACCCAAACTACCAGGTAGGAGGGGTCAGGATCAGGAAACCCTATCATGTCAATGTGGGAGGGTTTACTTCATTGATGTGAAAGGGCTTGCTGATCCGGCCCACTCCTACCTAGTATTTCAGGTAGGCTGGAAGCTGGGCAGCCCTTTTGCTCCCCTGCATTGCCTCTATTGATCTCCCAGCCAATGGGTAGTGCGGAGTTCTGTCAAGCTGGTGGGGGATTTTAATTGCAGATCGTTGCTCATATCTTCGGGGAACGGGTTTTCATAGTACAGTGGTGAATCCTCTGCCTACATGTTCGCATCAATCCTGATGTTGGTTCTGTCTGTGAGAAGGTCATGTGTGTGTTGGGGGTGGGGGATCGAATGTGGCCATCTTTGGGGAATTCCTTGGTGGGATGTGCAGTGCATGCCCACTCCTTGGGTAGCTCTTTCATACTTTTGGTGGTCTTATTATCACATTCCACTAACACCTTGTCCTTCCTAAGATGTTGCACCTCCCCATTCTCTTGTGACATTTCAGTAGAACAGGGGACTGTGAGCAAGTTTTATTTGAAATGAAAGATAGGCTTTTATTTATCCCAAAAAAATAACTTTAAGCAAAATGAATGTCCCTTTTTCTCTCAGAAAAGGTAAACAAGACATCACTCAGTACAGGTCAATCACAGTTTGCAAATTGTAGCTTGACCACTAGCAGGATTCTCCCCTAAACATAGCCAGACACTTATAACTGACTAAAAAGCAGGTGTTGCAACTCATAAATCTAGCATGCCTACAAACAGGTTTTAACTCTGTAGTAACCAGTAACCCTGTTACCTTTATTCTAAAATAGTTACACCCAGGTGTTATCCCTGTAACAGCTAGTAACTCTGTTTCAGTCACCAGTTGGATTGCTGTCCCTGTCCCTGTGCTGTCCCTTTTTGATGTCTGGTTTATAACATTGTGACTGCCATGCATGTGTGTTTCTTCTGTCTATAAAATAGTTGTGCACCTCTGTTTTACATGTTTTAATTATTAGGTTTCTATTGTCCTTGGCTCTCGGGCTGGCCCCTACTTATCCTTTGTTCGTTACACTCCAAGTATGCCCTTCTTTGTGAGGACTGAGAACAAAAATACATCTGCTACTTTTGATTACTTGGGAAGGGATTTAGCGAATCTCCAGGTTGTTACATCCCCCCCCAGTCTTCTTTCACACTTGGATCTGCCCATGTTTTCTCTTAGTAAACCTTCTGGGTCTATCAAATAGGGTTTCCCCATTTCATGACTATAGCTAAGTTTTACAGCCCTTTCATCCATAGTTTGGCCATTACTGGGAAGCCAACATCCTACTATAGTAACATAGTTAATGAGGCTGAAAATAGACATGCGTCAAAATTCAGCCAATGCCATATCACCGCTGTTGATCCAGAGGAAGGCAAAAAAATAAACCTATTGGAGCATTTCCAATTAAGCCCCATGTGGGTAAAAAAATTTCCTTCCTGACTCCAAATGGCAGTCAGATATTTCCATGGATAAACATCCTATCTGTTTTGAAGCCAACCGTCATGATTCTCAGTACTGTTCTGTGCTAGATAGGTATCCATTACTTTTTTTAAAGCAATAACAGTATCTGCAAGCACAGCATCCCGAGGCAAAGACTTCCATTACTGTGAAAAATCCCTCCCTTTATTTTAGTAAAAAGCACCTTTCCATTAGTCCTAATGGATGACCTCTTGTTCTTCACTCAGCTCTTTGAGCAAATAGTTCCTTGGAGAATTATTAGTTTTGGCCTTGAATATATTTGTATGTGTTAATCATAACACTCCTTAGATGTCTCTTTTCTAATGTAAACACACCAAGTTTATCTAGTCTGTATTTATAACTCAGATCCTCCAATCCCTTTATCAGTTTTGTTGCAAGTCTCTGTACTTTTTCCAGTTCAATAATGTATTTTTTTAAGAACTGGTGCCCAAAACTGTACTCAATATTCTAGATGAGGCCTTAGCAAGGATTTATATAGAGTTAGAATTTTTGTTGCATCCTATTTATCTATACCCCTTTTTATTTAGGATAGTACCCTATTTTTCCTTGCAGGAGCTGAATGACAATTCATTACTGAGAAGTGTATTGTCTATCGGTACTTCTAAATCTTTCTTTAATTAATAATGAGGATTCTCCAAGTAGTTTCCTGTGATGAAGGTCTTTGTTAATCATCCCAACCTATATATAGAGCCTCACACTATCTGCCCCTCTCCAATTAGTAGGGTCTCACCTATCACTGCCACGCATTAGGTCCCTTTTTGCTCTGTCTTAATTTAGTGGTCATCACTAGTGTTGAGCGAGCGTGCTCGGCCGATGCTCGGATCGGCTCGAGCATCGCTCTGCTCGGCACATGGCGGTACTCGTACGAGTACCGCCATGTGCTCGCCCGACATGTTCGGGTGAAGAGGATCTGTGCCGGAAGAGGCACAGATCCGAAGACGCTCCGCTGGACCACCAGGGAATGGAGGTACGGGGGCATTGCGGAGATGAAGGGGGCATTGCGGAGATGAAGGGGGACATTGTGGAAGAGGGGCATAGACTCTATGCCCCTCTTCCACAATGTCCCCCTTCATCTCCGCTATGCCCGTCTTCCACAATGTGCCCCTTCATCTCCGCTATGCCCCTCTTCCACAATGTCCCCCTTCATCTCCTATGCCATAGAGGAGATGAAGGGGGACATTGTGGAAGAGGGGCATAGCGGAGATGAAGGGGGACATTGTGGAAGAGGGGCATAGACTCTATGCCCCTCTTCCACAATGTCCCCCTTCATCTCCGCTATGCCCCTCTTCCACAATGTCCCCCTTCATCTCCGCTATGGCATAGGAGATGAAGGGGGACATTGTGGAAGAGGGGCATAGCGGAGATGAAGGGGGACATTGACCAGGCACCCTCCGCTCATCAGAGCAGGGGGTGCCTGGTTTAATGCTCGAGTGCTCCCATTCATTTGAATGGGGCTCGGGTGCTCGGCCGAGCACTCGAGCATCAGGGGGTGCTCGGTCAGAGCACCCGAGCACCCGAGCATCGGGGTGCTCGCTCATCCCTAGTCATCACAAGGCTGATGTTCTCACCTCTCCAACTCATAGCATCTTATCTGCCACACTCTCTAAGTTAATTTTTACACCTCTTAGAATAGTTAGAGCGGTTACCAAAGTCCAGCAGCACATTATCATCACACATACATTTGAGATGTTGCCTACCTGATTGTATTATTTGTCTCTCTCCACTGTGCTTGCCTTTTAGGGTCTTGCATGTGTCCTGTTTGACAACATGCCACTTCATTCTGACCATCAAGATTCCCTAGTTCTCCTGTTTGAGCACCCAGTTCACTGACAATCCATGGGCGCATCCTAGGCATTGGTGGAGATGTCTCATTTTCAGCTGCAGCCATGAAGGCCAAACTGTTTAGATCGTAGTTTTCTGTTTCTTACTTTCCCGTGTCTGGTCCTATTGCCTAACAGCCAGTCACAGATGACATGGCCTGCATATAGGCCTGCCTGGCAACTCTTGTATCCTCAGTGATCTAGCAGTGTGTAAAGTGTAAACTGCAGCAGTGTGTCCGAGTTTACAATCTGCTCAGTTAACCTCTAAAACACTGAAAGAAAAAAGATCCTGAGTCAGCTTTCTTCTGTAAACCCTATTAACCATAACAACGTCCACCGCTACTTAACATCATTGAATTATATTCTTTAACTCTGCAATGACTCTGGCCTTGGCAGTTCTGCAACTCACTCTTTTCTCCCTCTCTGGCACCCTCTGCATCTTTACTGTCTTGGAATGACCCTTCATTAGCCAAGTCATCTGTACTCTACTGGAGCATAAACAGACTGTAGTACCAACTCTCATGTTACCCCACTATGTCCAGTTTGGTTCTTTGCTTTTTCACCACCATCGTCACCTGCATACAACTCTCCTCCTCCTGTGTCCACATTAATTGTCACTCCATTCACATTGCACCCTCACTTCTTCCTTCACCACTTCTCTGCCCCCATAAACTTTTCTCATTCCTCCAATCCCTATTGCCACTATCTCCTTCTACCCCTGCAAAAAAGCCCAGCTGCTTCAAGTCTCACCTTATGCACCTTCTCCTTCTGCTTGCTGCAGGTGACATCTAGCCTAAATCAGTCCCCCCCTTCCATTCCCTCTTGTACCTCAACACCTGCTCACTCAAGCAACATCTGTAACCTAATAACAGTACCAGTTCACCTAAACCACCCCTCTTTTGTTTTGGTCTCTGAAATGCCCACTCTGTGTGCAACAAAATAAATGCTGTTCACGATTTGTTCACTTCACTCACTCTAAACCTCCTAGCCATCACTGAAACCTGGCTCGCATCATCAGACACTGCCTCCACTGCTGCACTCTCACATGGCAGCCTACAATTCACCCACACCCCTAGGCCTGGCAACAGACAGGGGGTGGAGTAGGCATCCTGCTGTCCTGTAACCATACATTTCAAGTAATACCCTCTGTTCCCTCTCTCCCCTTCCCTACCTTTGAAGCTCAGACACACTTTGACTCTTCTCTGCCTTCCTCTTGCATGTTGCTGTCATATACAGACTGCACAATTCCTTGATCACTTTGCTTCCTGGGTCCCTCATTTCATGTCCTCTGACATCCCCACTCTCATCATGGGAGACTTCAACATCCCTGTAGATAACTATAATACCCCCTCTGCCCTCAAATTCATCTCCTTAACACATTGGACCAGCTATCCCACACACAGTGATGGCCACTCCTTTGACTTGGTTTTCACAAACCTCTGCTCTGTCTCCATCTTCTCTAATGTTCACTTTCCCATTTCTGACCACCACCTCCTCACCAGCAACCTCATCACACCATGCAAATCCATCTCCCCCACCACGATCAAGAGCATGCAGAGAAATCTGCATACTCTTGATCTGCAACAATTTTCCACAACCCTGCAACTTCTTCTCAACCCCATCTTTACACTTACTTGCCCAGAACAAACTACCGCTCTCTACAACAGCACTCTCACAACAGCCCTGGACACAGCGGCACCTGCAACTCTACTCCTCCCCCGCACAACCCCATTGAAACCAAGTTGGCACACATTCTTCGTTCTTATAGCTCTGCCCTCTACCTGGCCAAACAGTCATACTTTTCCTCTCTAATTTCTAATCTTTCCTCTAACCTGAAACTCCTTATATCAACCTTTAAATCTGTTCTACACCCACCAATACAAACACCTTCCACTAACTTCTCTGCCCAAGATCTCACCACCCACTTCAAGGACAAGATCGACTCTATCAGACATTAAATCTGCTCACTTCCACCCCCACTCTACCTAGTAAGCTTAGCCCTCTCACTTCTCCCACGTACACACTTAGCTACTTCTCACCAGTGACTGAGGATGAAGTTTCCCTTCTCTTCACAAGCTCAAACCTAACCACATGCCCTCTTGACCCAATCCCATCTCAGCTCACTCAAGAACATTATCCTCTACTAAATTCAACCCTTACTCACTTAAAGGAACCTTCTCTGGACCCAAACTCACTCTCAAACAACCGGCCCATTTCTCTTCTCCCGTTCACCTCCAAGCTCCTCGAAATGTTGTTTATAACAGATCACTAAATTCCTCTGCTCCCATTCCCTGCAAGATCCCTTGCAAGCCGTGTTTTGGTTTTCATCATATCTCTGCAACTGCTTCTTCACCCCTCTCTCTGTCTGTAGGAGTATCACAAGGTTCAGTCCTCAGCCCCTTGCTCTTTTCAATCTACACCTTGTCCCTTGGCAAACTAATAAACTCCTTTGGGTTTCACCATCATCTCTATGATGATGACACTCAAATCTATCTTTCATCCCCAGACCTCTCCCCTTCCCTCCTGTCCCAGGTATCTAATTGTCTGTCTGCTGGGTCTTCCTGGATGTCCTCCTGTCATCTCAAACATAACCTTAACAAAACCGAATTCAATTTCCCCTCCCTCTCCAACCAGCCTTATCCCAGACATTGCCCTCACTGTTAACAGCATCACCACCGCACCAGGCCCTACCTCACACTGCCTATCCTTCATTCTCCACGTTCAATCAATCTCCAAATCATGCCTCCTCCACCTCCATAACATCTATAGAATACCTTTTTTCACCCAAGACACTACTAAAATTCTAATTCAGACACTTATAATATCCAGTCTTGACTACTGTAACTCACTACTAATTGACCTTCCTCTCACCCGACTAACCCCACTACAGTCTGTAATGAACTCTGCTGCAAGACTAATCTACCTAATCTACCTCGCTTCTCTAACGCCACTCCCTACACTGTATCCCATTAGCATATAGCACTAAATTCAAAATTAGACCTTACTAACACTGCACCCCCACCTCATATTTCATCTCTCATTTACAAATAAACTCCCAATCGCCATCTGCTCTCTACAGCTCTTATTACATCCTTTTACTCCCAGCTACAGGACTTCCCCCGTGCTGCACCTGAGTTCTGGAATTCTCTTACCTGTCCCATCATACTCTCTCCCAGTTTTCAGATCTTCAGACTTTCCTTGAAAACTCACCTCTTCAGGGAAGCCTATCTACTACCTCCATAACTGTTATCACCAAGTACCACACCTTCCCTGGACCACTGCACTCAATAGCACTTCTCTCTCCCACACGCTGACTGACGGTTCATGTGGCACGAGGCACCCAATAGCACGTACTCCTACTGTGTCCAGCCTATCTTCTTTTACACTGTAAGATCTCACAAGCAGGGCCCTCTTTTGAATGAATGAATATGTTTATTTATATAGCACCGCAAGTGTACGCAGAGCTTTACAATTTCAGGGTTTAAATAATACAAGGTTACAGGTGCTTTGTAGAGTGAAAAGTTGGGTGCTAGGTCCCTGACCGAAAGCTTACAATCTAAAGTGGTAATGGGAGACATACAGAGTATATAAGGGTCAAGTGCTGAATACAGTGCTAGTTCTGATGATGATAGAGGACATCAGTAGTGGCAGGATGGGGTATAGCTATAGATCAGAGTGGAAATGTAAGAAGGAGTAGAGGAGAGAAGTGTATTGAAAGAGAAAAGTAAGATTTTGTAAGATATTCGGAGCTTGATAGGCAGCCTTTGGAGAGTTTTGAGGAGGAGCGGGGCAGGGACAAACCTAGGTGACAGAAGGTAATTCGTGCTGCAGCATTCTGTATAGATTGAAGTGGATGGAGATGGGAAGCAGGAATGCCACACAGAAGAATACTGCAATAATCCATGCAGGAGAGAATGACTGTGTGTATAAGAATTTTAGCTGTGGAGGAGCAGAGGAAGGGATGGATTTTAGCAATGTTATGCAAAAGAAAGCGACAGGATTTAGCAATGGCATTAATATGAGGGGAGAATGAAAGAGACTTGACAATTATCACCCCTAGACACTGCACTTCTGATACTGGTTTTATGGTAGTGCCATTTACAGTCACCTGAAGGGAGCTACAGGGCCAGGCCTAGGTGGGATGAGGAGTAGCTAAGTTTTAGACATATTGAGTTTGAGATGCCTATGAGCCATCCAATCTGAGATAGCCAAGAGGCAATCTGTGACTTTAGCCTGGATATCAGAAGTCAGTCGAGGTGCAGATAAGTAAATCTGGGTGTCATCTGCATAGAGGTGATACTTGAGACCAAATGAATTAATAAGATCACCAAGTGTTATTGTGTAAAGAGAAAACAGAAGTGGTTCTAGAACAGAACCTTGAGGAATCCCAACAGAGAGTTGGATGGGATCTGTTAGGTAGATAAGAGGAGAGCCAGTCCAGTGTTGTGTTATGGATTCCTAAGGAGTGAAGAATGCGGAGAAGGACTTGTAGTCTACAACATCGTGAGATGAGAGGAGTGAAACCAGATATGCTCTCCATATACTATTTGTACTATTTAATATATCTGTATGTCTATTCCGTATTGTACAGCACTGCGGAAGAAGTTGTCGCTATATAAAAAATAATAATAATAACATTGATTCCTCCTACAGTTACCACCTGCATTCAGAGCCCTACTATAATGCCTTCACATTTTATATCTTATCAGCTCAGAAATTGTATAATTGAGGGGAAGGATGTCAATCTGGTTTCACTCCTCGCGTCTCACAATGTTGTAGACAACAAGCCCTTCTCCTGCGGTGTTGTCTAGATCGTACTGAAGGCTAGAGACCCCAGTTTTCCAAGGAAACTGTAAATAGCAGAGTTTGTTCTGGCTTTCAGCCTCTGTTCTCTGCTCACTCTCTTCACAAATAGGAACTAGGGGCTCGATCCAAATGTTGGCGTTAAAACCAACGTGAAGAAAAAAACTGCCTTCGCTCCTTAAGCAAGACCAGGTAACGTGAGATTCAAATCTTCCTTACCCAGAAAGCCTAAGGAGCGATAACCAACAAAATACACGTTAACCTTAAACCTGCGTCGCATAGAAAATCTTACCTAAAAACACACGATAAAAATGTTACCTAGCACCACAGCCAATCACAGCACTGCAAAGTATCAAGTTCAGTCAGAAAATCCAAAACCCACGTCTCCAGTTCTGAATAGCTTTCTCTGTGCTTCCCTACCCAGCCACTAGGGGAACACAGAGAAGGCTTTCAGCACCATGGACAGCTTTGAATGCCATAGGGATGTGCACTGCTCACCCCTGTGGCATTCAAAGGGTTAAAATCAATAAAACTAGTACACCAAGCACTACACAATGCCCCCTTCCACATCCCCCCCTTAGTATGTCACATATATTGCATATATGGGACATACTAACCCCATCCACATCCACCTCATGGACTTCCATGTAGTGGATAAATCTGCCTTTTATTCCACAATTAACCCTTTGAGTACCAGAGAGGTAGGAAAGCATTGCTTAGCATGTTTCCTACCCCTCTGGTACCCAAAGGGTTAATAGGCAACGTATGGACTACATACATTGCCTATATATATATATGTGTGTGTGTGTGTTTTAAACTTTTTTTAATTAAAATACTGTGATTAGACAGTTTAACTTAGATCTCATTCATTGTTAACCCCCTACCTCCTGTGTCCCATTGCTATTAGTACTTTTGCTCCACTCTTCTTCAAACTGAGAGTGGAGCAAAAGTACTAAAAGCAAAGGGACGCAGTAAGTAGGGCATGATGAATGGATGAGATCTAAATTAACCCTTTGAGTGCCAGAGTAGTACGCAACGCATTGCAAAGCAATGCGTTGAGTACCACTCTGGCACTCAAAGGGTTAAATACAACTGAGGGAGCAGGCTGCCCTGTGATGGCAGCGCTTCCCTCAGCTTTATTCATACATTTTTTTTTTTGATTATTCATTATTTATTTGTAGTCTTTATTTCTTCTTATTTATTTCTTATAATCATGTATTCCTTATTAACCCCCTTGCTGCGGGCGGCTGTGAAGCCCGCAGCATACTAAAGCCATGCTCACTAGAGAGCTACTGGAGAAAGCGGGAGGAGGGGCAGAGACATTGGAGGAAGCGGGTGGTAGGCTTGTATTTGCTGCCCGCTTCCTCCAATACCTCTCCTCTTGCGTTGGCATTGTGCCCAGCTGCCTGGCGTCGCGTTGTGCAACGCCTTGTGCAATTTGTCCCTTTGCACAAGGCGTTGCACAACGCGACGCCAGGCAGCTGGGCACAATGCCAACGCAAGAGGAGAGGTATTGGAGGAAGCGGGCAGCAAATACAAGCCTACCACCCGCTTCCTCCAATGTCTCTGCCCCTCCTCCCGCTTTCTCCAGTAGCTCTCTAGTGAGCATGGCTTTAGTATGCTGCGGGCTTCACAGCCGCCCGCAGCAAGGGGGTTAATAAGGAATACATGATTATAAGAAATAAATAAGAAGAAATAAAGACTACAAATAAATAATGAATAATCAAAAAAAAAAATGTATGAATAAAGCTGAGGGAAGCGCTGCCATCACAGGGCAGCCTGCTCCCTCAGTTGTATTTAACCCTTTGAGTGCCAGAGTGGTACTCAACGCATTGCTTTGCAATGCGTTGCGTACTACTCTGGCACTCAAAGGGTTAATTTAGATCTCATCCATTCATCATGCCCTACTTACTGCGTCCCTTTGCTTTTAGTACTTTTGCTCCACTCTCAGTTTGAAGAAGAGTGGAGCAAAAGTACTAATAGCAATGGGACACAGGAGGTAGGGGGTTAACAATGAATGAGATCTAAGTTAAACTGTCTAATCACAGTATTTTAATTAAAAAAAGTTTAAAACACACACACACACATATATATATATAGGCAATGTATGTAGTCCATACGTTGCCTATTAACCCTTTGGGTACCAGAGGGGTAGGAAACATGCTAAGCAATGCTTTCCTACCTCTCTGGTACTCAAAGGGTTAATTGTGGAATAAAAGGCAGATTTATCCACTACATGGAAGTCCATGAGGTGGATGTGGATGGGGTTAGTATGTCCCATATATGCAATATATGTGACATACTAAGGGGGGGATGTGGAAGGGGGCATTGTGTAGTGCTTGGTGTACTAGTTTTATTGATTTTAACCCTTTGAATGCCACAGGGGTGAGCAGTGCACATCCCTATGGCATTCAAAGCTGTCCATGGTGCTGAAAGCCTTCTCTGTGTTCCCCTAGTGGCTGGGTAGGGAAAAGCACAGAGAATGCTGTTCAGAACTGGAGACGTGGGTTTTCTACTCTTACTTGTGGACTGTACTCCAAAAAAAATAGGCGTTAGATTTCTGGAGAGAAATGTTGCAATTTAACGCGAGTTAGCCCTAACTCCAACATTTGAATAGCTTTTGGCGTCCTTTGTACATTATCCTCTATGGGTGAGATCTTGCTGTTCTGGCGACGGGCGATGTCTGTTTCAGAACTGGCATCGCTTGTTTCTAGTAGAACATTTGCATTGCTCAATTGACGTTAAAACCAGCGTCTCCAGTTTTTTCTGGCGACGCCAACATTTGAATCGAGCCCTAGATCACTACCTCTACAGAGTGGTTGGTCACAAATATGGGGGCCATGCCTTTTATGACTATCATCGCTCCTTCTTTGCCAAAACTATCACTACCCTGTCATAGAATCACTGAGCGACAGGCTAGAGCCAGCTGGATATGGAGTTGTTCTGTCGACACTACATGATTAAAGGGCCCATGCTACCTGCTTTGCTAATCCACTGAGCACATCACAAATCTCTGCCCTTCTATGTTTAGCCCACCGTCCACCCATCTGGGGAAGATGTCAGGGCCCATGGCTCCCTTGCATATTTTCCCTTTGACTAAGTCAGTGAGGTGGCTGGGTAGGCTCATCAAGTTTCTGTGTAAGGTTTTAAATTACTTCAAAACAGCAGTCTCTGCTTTCATTGTCTGTAGCTTGCTTTATGTCTGCTCTAATTGCCACAGATCCAAGCCTAAGTCCACGTGTAAACAAAAGCTGTTAACAAATCCTGACTAACACTGTTCACTTCCCTATACTTAAGAGTTATCTGAATGTACACCCCTCACCTCATCTGGTGGATTTTCTGGCCATGGGCCTATCACAATAATCCCACACTAGTCTCATCATGCTCCCTCCTGGTTCCATGGATTGTCCTAACCTCCAGTCAGCTGTTTTGTACTTATTGGCTGTGGACCTCTTACTATCCATTACCATGTGTTTTTGGATCATATATTTCTCACCCCTTCTCAGATTGGAGGGTTAATCAGATTGGAATTGCAACAGGCAGGTTCTCAAATAAAAAACAAAACACTTGATTTATGAATTATCAGCACCTCATTCATCCTCTATTTACATCATCATCTCCCTGATCCATTCCGTATGCTTCCATGTTCAGGGAACATTGGATAGCAGAGGCTTGGCCTTCTGGAATCTATCTCATTCCAAGATCTGGCTTGTCTTTATCCTTGTCTGAGCTATATTAAATAGTGGCAGCAGCTACTTGAAGTGACTTGTGGTCGGGACATACTGGTATTTTGTCCACTGATAATCAGGCCACAGCCCACATAGTGAGAAAGGATCGATCCTCCTCCACCATTATTATGCCTTTCATAAGGAGGTTAACATGGTTGTCCCCTGCTTTATAATTCTCTGTGGTATGTCAGTTTATCCCCTGATAGTTGTATGTAGCACCTGACATGCTTTCTTGCTTAAAATTCCAGGAGCTTTTCTGCATTATTTTGTCTGCAGACCCTCTCACCATGCCTGCCCCACTTATACACATGTTGACCACGGGTTGATCATAATCACCTTGGAGCCAGGAAACTCTTGGATAAGGCCTAGGAATGGGTGAAAATGTTCACCTCAAAAAAAAAAATCTGCTAATAATGGCACTTCCCAATTGGCAATTTCACTTGAAAAGTGAAGTTTTCTGTTGTTTTCACCTAGCCCATTCCACTGAAATCAATGGGAACATTGCATCCACACACAATACATAGCAAATGTTATTTTATTTCCCAAAGGCATAGCATAAAGGGGGTATGAGGGTGCCTGTGTTGGTGGAGTGTGGGGAACAGGGAAGATTTTTTTGTGGGGGGAGTTTGTTGACTGAGATTGGGGTGGTGGGCAGTTAATAAAAAAATAAATAAATACAATTAAAAAACCCATATGACATGGTATAAAAGGGGTCTGAGGAAGGTGCCTGTGTTGGTAGATGGAGTCTAAAATATGGAGAAAGAATCTGTTGAACATGGAATTTTTTTGGGGGGGTTGTTGACTGGTATTGTGGGGACAGTTAATAAAAAATAAATTAAGAAAATAAAATAAGAAATTGGTACGTAACATGACAGGGACCCCCTGATGTAAGCTGCCACTGGGGAAGACTGAAACTTGATGGAATAAGGTATTTTGTAGAGGATGATTTGTAGGCCCAAGCCCTAAGGAAACATTGATTTGTAGGACTTAGACATATTAGAGGCACAAGCCCTGAGGAAAAATTGATTAGTTGTAGGAAATTAGACTTGTGTTAGACCCAAGCCCTAAGGAAACATTGACTTGTAGAACTTAGGTTTGTTAGAAATAAAACCCCAAAAAGTGTTTGTTTTTTGTAGAATTGTTTGTTTTTGTTTTGTTTTGTTTTTTTATGAACAAGCTCTGAGAAAAAAAAATGCCCTACTGGCCTAGTGCCAGCAGATCATGTTGTGCTGGCCAGTGGCTACTGGCCATTGTCAAATGCCCCGGTGTAATTGCACAATTAGCAACAGCTGTTCTTGCTGCTGCTGTTGAGTTGTTTAAAAAGTAGGATGATTAGGGAGCTCAAAGGGAACGGGATCGACAACAGCAGTAACATGATGATGGATGATGAAGGTTCCACTTGTTACAACTAGCTCCTGTGATGCACCTATGGCAATAGCAGCACCATAACTAGACCCCACCACTTCAGGTATATGTGGAGAAAATAAGAAGTTGGCCAATAATGCTTCTCCACCTGTCCTTTCTCCAAAATCATGGGTGTATTGTTAATAGACTTGTGCGAATTGGTTCGGCCGAATTCGGAAATTGGAGGAATAAGGGTCATTCAGGCCGTCTGAAAGGAAAAAGTTGTACCTTTTTTTAAAACCGAATCCAAAAATCTCTGGTCCAGAATGTCGTAGAAAATTTTGGAAATTTGGCAATGACTACCCATACTTTCCCTCCCTCTCTAGTCCAATTTGTTTTAAAGGTTTTCAGAGTGACACAGCAAGGGAGAGTCATCTTTGTTCCTGTACAAAATATAAAACATATTAGGAATTTGTTTTAATAGTTTTCAGAGTGACACAGCCAGTCTCACAGTTGTTTAGGCAGGTAGGCAGGCCTAGTATCTTATTGCCACTGCAAGGGAGAGTATTTTTTAAATAATTTGGAATGTCGGCGAATTTAGTCCAAGTCGAACAGGTCTGGTCCAAAATGCGGATTCTCCGAACGACAAAAGAAAAATTTGTCCGAAATCAAATTTTCCTAAAATTTTTGTCATGAACAAGTCTAGTTGTTGGATTATAATTTTTCCCTTTGAGAGCAAGAACTGTGCCTCTCATCAGCAACTGCAATGTGCACAGTGTGTATGTGATAAATAAGGAAAGGATTGGGAACAATGGGCACATCTGGACTCACATCAAACACCTGACATAACTGTATCCAAACATTATGATACTTTGGTTTCCCTATATGAAATAATTCCACCAGAAACCAAGTACTTCTGCTGTCACATTCACTATGCCTATTGTCCGCTCCCCGCTAAGGACACATGACAGTTTAATAATAATTATGAACCCTCCCTGCCACCAGCTTAGCATATTCTGTGTTATGGAATCTCCTCAGATTCAAATTTATGCCCTGCTTCTGATTATCCTCCACCACACTGCCATCTGTGGTCAGTGCACCACAGAGTATGCAATGGGTGGACACATGCTCTCACATTCTGATATCTAATGAATGGCTATCAACCGGTGGGGTGGGGAGTAAAAATGAACAAGGTGGATTGCCAGAAGATGTAGTTACCATAAAGCAAGAAAGTGATGTGAGAACCAGGTGTTTTGCTCGCCATCAAACTATCAGCTTCTGGATGGGTTTCTCAATTCTTCCTCCTCTTTGATCTCCACCTCACCTCTTGCTGCCTTTAGAGAAAGTCATGGGGTACAGCAACGTGGTGTCTGATTTCTTTGGTCGGTGTTTGGCTTCAACATGTTTCACATAAATGTCATGTGTCTGTTTTTCAAGTGTGTTATCAGGTTGGTGGTGCCAAGGTGCATTCCTGCCTTTCCCCTTTTCACTGACATGTCACAAACTGTGCACAGTGCCGTTGCTGATGACTGCACTGTGCCTGCCCCAAGAGAAAAATAGTCCCACACCCAGGACCTCAGGGGTCCATCACTGGCTGGGTCAGAGGATGATGTTGCTGCTTTTTCTGCTACTGCCTCAGAATCAACACTGCAATTAGGAACAGGTGTATTGCTGCTGGCAAGTGGAACCTGTCCTAGACCCACATCACTTGTTGACCCCCATTCCCACTGTGTCCACGGTGGTCTGTGGCACACTAGCCTGCTCCTCAGCATCCTGCTGCCCTCACAACTCAGCAGCAGCAGGAATTAGAGCAGTAGCGAACTGCAAATTTGGCCAATATTTGAATGAGTGCCCCATGATACAAACTTGTCTTTGAGCCTTCTTTCTTTCTTTGTGGGCAAAAAATAAACATTATATGTTAATAATTGGACATAGAGCCCTAGAGTGCTGTCTGCCAAGTATCTGAATAACCTGTTCTTTCCGGCCCTTCTCTGCGGCTATAAAGCTGCCTCTATCCTAAAGGAATGCATAATATACCATGCAGGATCCTTACCTTCCATAATAGTTTTTAATTGGCACAGAACTGTGGTGATGCTCCAAGAAAGGACCTACAATTGAAAGCCTGGCTCTTGAGTCTACCACCTGTACTGGCATCAACTCATAATAAACACATAGGCTTGGGTGAGCGTGCACCATTCGAATCAAGGGTTTTTCATCTATGGGCCTACTTACATCCTAGCACCTTCAACCTTTCATGATGCATCTAACAGGGAAGGTGGCTGTCAAGCCCCCATATTCCTCTTTCTGTAAAAAAAAAAGGATATGGTAGGTAAAATTCATGAGACATTGCTATGAGATGCCCCATCCCTATGCAAATATTTGATAAATGCTAAGACAATGTTTGTTGGGCATCTATGTGCCACCTCTGAATAGCAGAAAACTCACCCCATTGTATCCATGCTTCTTTCCCACCAACATGTAGAGTTTCCCCTCATGTATTCCTGCCCATACAAAAGGGCCAGTTTACAGCATCCGAAGTCTGGGCTAGAAGAAAGAGAAAAATGCAGAATGCAAGCCCTTACCCACCAGCTTTATCCCACTGGTCCCATGGTAACCACAGAATCATATATTCCCACCCTCCAGCTTTGTGTAACTGCTCTGGTATCCCTAGAACCGTACATCCTTGGCACCCAGCTTTGTCCCACTGTACTTTAGCCATAGAAACATTTGTTGTAAATGGAAACTTCTCCAATACAGTTAAAAATTGAGAGTGGAGTACCTCAGAGTTTAGTAATTGGTCCACTGTTTTTTTAACATGTTTATGAATGACCTGGAAATAGGTATAGAAAGTAAAATGTTTATATTTCAGAGGACATTAAATTATGCAGGGTAATAAATTCAGAGGAGGATGCTAGTTCTTTACAGAGGGATTTACATAAAAAGGCAGAATGAGCAAGCAAATGGAATATGAAATGTAATCTAGGAAAGTGTAAAGTTATGTATTTGGGAAGAACAAAGCATAATGCTTCTAATAATCTCAATGGATCCATTCTAGGAGACTTTTTGCTATTGAAAGTTAACTTGGAAAGAGTGGTCAGTGTCAAACAGCATTAGCAAAAGTACTGTCTTGCATAAAAAGAGGTATTGAAGCAATAGTGGATAACCTAATTTTGTCAGTCTATAAATCGTTGGTATGACCTCACCAGGTCTGAAAAAGGATATTGTATAACTGGAGAGGACAACAAAATTAACTAAAGGAATGGAGGACTTAAAGAATGAAGAACACCTAATCAAACTTTGAGTATTTACTCTACAGAAAAGATGAGATCCTATACATTGTACAAGGATGCTACAGCACTCTGCAGTGAGCTTTTCATTCAAAGTCATTATCAAATGACTTGGAGTTGCTGCTTATGTTCAGCGGAAAGAAGGTTAGTGGAAAGCAGTAATGTAATGGGAAATATAATGCATACATTTAGGAAGAGAATGTATGCATTTCTAGCAGAAGGGATCACAGTATTACACTAGTTATTCTCTTCTATGGACTCAACACCCTCCCTGGTGATTCTTGGCAGTGTGCACAAGTATCCTTCTAGACAGTTGTCTGTCAGCACCTTCCCTCTGCACAGACTACCCTTTGCAAGACAACAGAACCTGACACATAAAAAGTGCACCAAAAATTGTATTTCTCCCTGAATATAAAATAGATGTTAAACTTGTGTGCAAATGTATACCACAGATAAGGTGCCCACATTCACACCCAAACCACATCATGGGCACATTTTCCTGCAGATCATCTAATGATGATCATGAGTGTAAAATGTCCCAACACAAAATTATATGTAGGTGAGACTCAGCAAACTTTAAGAAGATAAATTAATTTGCATGCCTTCGGTATTGAGAAGAAAAACAACATATACTTGTGGGGAACATTATTTGCCAAAAATTGACACATCACAGTACTGATGGGAATTTTCAGACTCAGAGAAAGAAAGACCTTTGAGAACAAGCTGATGACTAAGTTAAACTCACTGTGGCCTGATTCATAATTTGTCACATTATTCCACATAGTGCACATATGTTACCCACATATTCAAAATAGTTTTCCCATTTTTGCCTGCAAATTACAAATTCCCCCAAACATATAGACCAGTATTGAAGTAATTAGCTCTTCAAAAGGGACAGATTTCTTGTATCATTTTGCCACATTTCATACTGAGAGGTAGATTTTATTGCAATATACAATATGTCCCATCTGAAATCTAAGAAACAATTTAGAGAGACATTGGTGATAAGGTTGTCACCTGCAATGGAATCCACAGTAATCAAGAGATTTTATTTAACAGTCATTGATATGTAATAATTATTTGCTATATGATCCATGCAATGTAAGTAATATTATATATAATATCATCACCTTCAGCCATTGTCATTCCACTGCAGGATTAAGGGCTACTCAGCAAGCCTTCAACATCTTTGATCCTGTGCCTTCTGTTGCCGCCGTGTACCAACAAATTTGGTAATTTCATCTACCCATCTTGTCTTTGGTCTTCTTATTGGGCATTTAGTATTGAGCGGAATCCATTCCAAAATTTGTTTGGTCCATCTATTGTCAAGTCTTCTTGCTATGTGGCCTGCCCATTTCCATTTCAGGTGCTTTACTCTTTCAATGATGTAACATAGTAACATAGTAAATTAGGTTGAATAAAGACATAATAATAATAATAAAGTCCATAAAGTTCAACCTTCTCCTGATACCCCAGTAATTTTATAGCTTTCCTGCTACCAAATAAGTTAGTCTTTATCAGACCTTCTTGATCTGCCTACTAATAAACAGTATAGCTCTGTATGTTCCCTTTGGAAAGAAATGTATCTAATCTTCTCTTGAATGTATCCATTGTATCTGCCATAACCACCTCCTTGGGCAAAGAATTCCACAATTTAACAGACCTCACTGTAAAAATCCCTTCCTCTGCAGACGTCTAAACCTCATTTCCTCTAATCTCATGGAGTGTCCCCTAGTCATCTGATCAGGCCTTGGAATAAATAGCTCACCACAGAGATCCTTGTATTGACCTCTCATATATTTGTACAATGTGATAAGGTCTCCTCTTAGTCGTCTTTTCTCTAGAGAAAAAAAAACAAGTTTGTCTAGTCATTCCTCATACGTCAAGTCCTCCATTCCCTTAATTAACTTTGTTGCTCTTCTCTGTACCCTCTCTTGTTCTAGTATATCCTTTTTCAGAACTGGTGCCCAAAACTGCACTGCATACTCAAGGTGAGGTCTTAATAATGATTTGTACAATGGCAAAATAATGTTATCTACTCTTGCTTCAATATCTCTTTTTATGCAAGACAGGATTTTGTTTGCCTTTGCTACTGCTGTTTGACACTGGTCACTGTTTCCAAGTTTGTAGTTGACAAGGATACCGAGGTCTTTCTCTAGTAATGAGTCCCCTAAAATGATTCCATTAAGTTTATAAGTAGCCTTTGGATTATCTCCTCCCAAATGCATGACTTTACACTTCCCTACATTAAACTTCATATTCCATTTGTTTGCCCAATCTGCCAATTTATATAAATCCCTCTGTAGAGAGCAATTATGCTGTTCTGAATTAATTACCCTGCATAATTTAGTGTCATCTGCAAATATTGATAATTTGCTTTCTATATCTATTTCTATGTCATTTATAAATATGTTAAAAAGCAGCAGACCTAATACTGAACCCTGAGGTACTCCACTCTCCTAGCTCTGATTTCCTTATTTTATACCCCAGCCTTCTGTGTGGCACTGTATCAAATGCCTTTGCAAAGTCTAGATATACTACACCCACTGCCTTGCAATTATCAAGGTTGCTGCTTACTTCCTCATAGAAGCTGAAAAGGTTAGTTTGGCATGATCTATTCTTCATAAAACCATGTTGATTCCTGCTAATGATCTTATTTTTTGTGTTGTAATCCTGAATATAGTCCCTTATTATCCATTCTATCAGTTTTCCCACTACAGAGGTCAAACTCACAGGTCTATAGTTTCCAGGTTCTGTTTAAGTTCCCTTCTTAAATAGAAGCACTACATTGGCTCTTCGCCAATCTTGTGGCACTGAGCCTGTGGCGAGAGAATCTTTAAAGAGTAAATATAGGGGTTCTGCCAACACTGCACTGAGTTCCTTAAGAACCCTTGGATGTATACCATCAGGACCTGGTGCTTTGTCAGTCTTAATTTTGTTCAGTCTACCCGTGACATCTTCTTGAGTTAACCCAATATCTGATAATTGTATTGTTTTATTAGTTACTTGTTGAGGCTTTTCTACCATTCCTTGCTCCCTTGTATGTACTTGATGCAAAGAAAGTGTTTAGAACATCGGCCTCTTCCTTATCCTCACTAAACAACTCACCCATCTAATTTTTGAATGGTCCAATGCACTCCCTCTTAAGTTTTTTGCTATAGAGCTTTGTTTGCTGACAGATCCATGCACACGTTTTTCTGTGTTTTTTTATGTTTAGAATTCGACACTCCATTCTTCATTCTCCATTATACATTCTTCTCAAGTTTTTGTATGGCTTTGGCATTCATTGTCCATGCTTCACAGCAATACGTAAGGACTGGGAGGATACATTGGTCAAAAACCTTTCGCCTGAGACAGAGTGGTAAATTTGCCTTAAAGACGGTACTACTGAGGGGTGTGACCTGGCTGCTTAGTGGAGTGGGCAAATGGGGTGAGAGCTCTGAACCGAGGGGTCCATTGTACTGCCAGATGGACCCAGTACCTCCACCTTGGATTGCCTCCATATTTGTGACATCTTTTGGTGACACTCTCTGATTCAACTCCCGAGGCTTACCAGAATTTGCTCTTCGCTCAGAGAATGCAGTTGTTTGAGTCCTAGTCTACAGAGGTGCGGACAACTTCCTCAAGGCTCCGGAATGGCAGTCTAGTGTGCCAGAGCACTCACCACCCCATCACACAGCCTCTCTCATCTCCTGCCTCCAGGCAACCTGCTTAGGCAAGGCCCTCTCCAGGACAGAGGACTACCAACATACTCATAGTGCAGCTGTGGGGACAGTAGACTGGAACCAATAGGGTTCACCTTCTTCAGGGACCTGCATTGCGGTGGAAGAAACCCCTGTGATTACCACAAGGTGATTCCATTGGCCTGTGATGTGCTATCGAGGGACCAAATAGACCCCAAGTCTCCAGGCAAGTGGCCTTCAGGTATGGAGCATTGGAGGGCTTAGCTCTATCTCCCAGCCACATGATACATGTGTATACCCATCCTGGTTGTGCCCGCGTGCCAAAGGGTCTGACCAAGAGTTAGTCCCACCAACTGCTACTGGAGACAGCTCTACAATTTCCCTGCTCTCCCAGGTAAAGCAAACTACACCCTCCCAGTCCAGGCAAGATGATATGCCATACACAAAAGTGGATATTGTGGACATTAAGGTGTTTATGCTTTCCATTAAATGTGACTCGCTGACAGGTGTTAGGGAGATGGTTCACAGTTTACAAATCAATCTTCATAGGTTGGGTGAAAATATATGTGACTTTGAACACAAGCAAGCAGAATTATCCGAGGCCCGCAACAATCTCCACCTGGAAACGCAAGACATATGCATGGAATACACTGACTGGATCCTTTCTTGCTTAGATGGGTTATTGTCCAGGGTTTCTTCCCTGATTTTATTTTCCTTCTTCCAGCATTCTCTTTTTTCCTCGGGTTACTCTTTAATTTTCCTATCCTCTTTTCTTTCTGTCTTTGTCATTCTCCCAGCCCCTTACACTGTTCCTTCCAGGGTGTGTTATTTTTTCGCCTCCTCGACTGTTCCCCTGCTTCGACCTTAACATGCCTAACACACAACAGTAATAGACTTAGTTATCCAATCAAATGCTATATAGCCTTCTTACATTATCACAACAAACATAAGTAAAAATCCTTTTTTTTTTTTTTTTCTTTTACAGGAAAAACACTTTTCACATAGATCATCTTATTTTTCTAATTACTACCCTCATTTCTATTTAGCTACCTCGCCATCCAAAACCAAGGGAGTGCAATTTTTCTGGGGAAGACTCACATTTTCTCATTGTCTCAACAAACTGCAGACCCTGAAGGTAGATACCTCTTTCTCCAGGGTACCTTGGATTCTCATGATTTCATCCTTGCTAGCATGTGTGCTCCAGATAGTGGCAAAAAGCAGTTTTACAATTCCTTTTCCAAGCAACATCACAAGCTTTTTCATTGTCTGCCATGATACTCGGCAGAGATTTTAACACCATCCTACCCAACAACCTTGCTAGATTGTGGGATATCCTGTCTCACCCCCACCCTCTCTCCTTATCATGCGATATGAAACATCTTAAGTCCAAGCTTCGTTTTTCCTCCATGAGTGACACTTGGTGAGAGCTCCATGCAACAGACGCCAGCATCCCTTTTTATTCTGCTCCTCTCGGTACTAACTCTCACATTGACTTAATTTTCGCAAGTCAAGCTCTCCTTCCTAATCATTTATCTTCCTACCTACAAATGGTCTCCAGGTCTGACCACTGCTTGATCCTCTCTTCTTTTTTAGATATGGGTTCTTTTTGTGGTCCTAGTCAATAAAAACCTAGTGATGCTTTACTCTATGACCCCAGATCCATTCTAGAGTTACAGAGATTTTGGATGAGTTTTTCACCCTTAATGTAGGATCGGTAGAGAGCCCTTTCTATCTCTCTCTGAGAGGCACATAAGGAAACTTTGAGGGGGAGAATTCATCCGTCTTGCCTCTAGAAAACCTACAAAGCATTTTGCTGCAACTGACTCTCTGTCTGTGACTCTGGTTGACCTCTCTCAGCAGCATAAGGTATCTCCTTCCCCAGACCTCTTGACAAAATTGTCACGACCTACCGGAATTTTTGGGGCAGGCTTTATCCTGCAAGAGAGGGAGTGCTCGGGAGCACTGCTTAGGGAACGGAGCTAGTAGCGTGGTGACTGTCTCAGCAAGACTGTGCTGCGGCTAGGGCAGTATTAATGTTTCTGGCTGCGAAGCCAGATGTCCGATCCCGGTTGAGCCGGGACCCTGACCTGGATAGTTGCCATAGACAGTACAGACTCTCCTGCAGGGGGGAGTGAAGGATGGAGAGTGGAGAGTAGAGATCGTGGTTAGAGTGCGGTGGCTAAAAAGTAGCAAAAACTCCCCAAGAACTATTAAGTGACCAGAGGAAAAATGAAGAAGTAAATAGTACCAGATTGTACCATCAAGAAACGAAACTGCACTCGGCAGAACCAGAGAGTAGGGAGGACCAGGACTAAAGACTAGGAACAATATACAGATAGGCTGTGAGGATCTCTATACCATAGGCAAGATGAGTAGTCAGAGGAGAAGCCACATGTCATACACTGCAAAGCTTGAGGTGTCCAAATCATGAGACAGATAGAATGGTCAGAAGTAATGCCAAATGTCACACACTGCAAAGACTAGAGATCCAGAGAATACCGGAGCAAGACTATGTACCACGGAGACAAAGACAATATGTCCTCTCAGTACTGGAACACTGTGATAGTGCCCCGAGTGAGTGGAAACACGGCCGTATAGGAGCGTCGCATGATGACGTCAGGGTCACATTGAGGCGATGAAATCGGAAGTAACCATGGCTATGAGAACCGGAGCATAAGAAGAAATAGCCAGCCGAAAAGACAGCATGGACACCAGGTAGGGAGGGACATGTAGGCGGCGTGACAAAAATCCACGCAATTCGGGGCCATCTGAATGCTCTCTTAATCACTGATGTGGAAAAAGCTCTGTGCCGGACAGGCCAGCATTTTTACTGATTTTCAAACAAATCCCACACGATGCTGGTGCATCAGTTGCGACCAAGGCCAACATCATAATAATATTCACACAATTCTTTCCTCCTATAGAACCTTCACTCAAAATCCAGAATGCATCCTGACAGTTTTCAATGTTTTTCAAACTCTTTACTCAGGAACGCATGCTCCTGAGGCAGTTCCCTTGGTGATTCTCCCCTACCCCCAATGATCATCCCTCCCACAACTTTCCACTGAACAGACAGAGTTTTACCAATAAATAATTCAAGACCTATATCCCTTCTCTGCTTCCCCATCTCCTTGTGATTTTTTTTACTCTCTTCTGCAGGCTAACTCCCCCATGGTCCCTGCTCCAGGCCAAGATGGTTCTTATTCACAAGAAAGGCAAGGACCCCACTAATTGTAAATATTTGCAAAGATTCTGGCAAATAGACTCTACTCATCCTATCATCACTCATACATCCAGACCAGATGGGTTTGTTTGCTGACGCCAAGCCTCCGATAATGTCCGGAAAATTATTAATCTCATTAATCTTGCACAGTCTCAGTGTCTCTCAACTGAGTTGCTATCCCTGGATGCCTAGAAGGCATTTGACAGGCTTAGTTGGAAATATATGTTTATTACACTCCGGGAGTTCCGTTTTCTGAAACACTTTCTCCTTGTGATCTGAACACTCTATTCTGTCCCTTCCACTAGTGTATCTATCTCAGGGGCTGAAACCGCAGTTCTAAACCTTGTATATTGGGTATCACAGTGTGATGTGTAGATCAGAAACTCTCTGATCATATATTTCTAACTCTGACTAAACTTTTAATGACCCTACCCAACCTGATTGCTGAAATGAAATGCTATCAACGTCTTTCAGGTTTTAAGATCAATGCGGACAAGTCTCAAGCTCAAACTATACAGATTCCAAGATACTGTTGGTGCTTGACTTTAACTGGCCACCTTCTCATTTCACCTACCTGGGAGTCCAGATTACAACTAGGAATGGTTGAGAATGTTAGCCTCAAACTGAAATTGGAAAAAAAATGTCACTTTCTGCTTGGCGAAAAATTTCCCATGAAAAGTGCTGTTTTCCTGCTTTTTTGACCTAGCTCAGTGCATTAAAATCAATGGGTAGAACATTTTTTCTCTGCCACATGAAGGTTTTCTCTAGTTTTTTACAGCCAAATAGAAGGGTGTCAGGCTCTCACAGCATGCCATTCTGTGTTTCTGATAGTAGAGAGCAGCATGATTTTGAGCTAGAGCAGATAGGCAAATAAAGGGGAATGGTATCACGGTGCAGCTTCTCAGGCTGTCACTCTCGCTTGTGCTGCGCTCCGATTGGTTGAGCCTGTTTGGCCCGCCCCTGGTGACCTTTTTATTCTGGGCTAGTGGCATCTGTCATTTGCCCTTTCGTGGTGTTCCTGAGCCAGTTTTGCTGTGCAGTGTTCCTGTGTTCCTGATCTCCAGTTACCGGCTTGGCTATCCCTGACTACGTTCCAGTGTACCTGCTCCGTGATCTGACCCGGCCTGGCTGACGTTCCTGCTCGCTCTCCTGATCCGGCTTGTCTGAGAAACTGCTCCGTGATTCGACCCGGCCTGGCTGACGTTCCTGCCTGTTTTCCTGATCCGGCCTGTCTGAATACCTGCTCCGTGATTTGACCCGGCTTGCTGACGTTCCAGTTCCGGTCTCTGCGGCCGGTCTCCGTTCCTGTCCTGCCTTGTCGCTACGGCGACATAGTGACTGTGCTCTCACTATTCATCTCAGCTCCGTGCCTACTGATTCCTGCCACTGAGCTAATCACTGCTGTGCTGTGTTCTCTCTACCGAGCTGTTAACCCGTGCAGAGCTGTGGCTTTATACCGAGCTGTTAGTCCATGCAGAGGTTGCGTTCCTACTTCTGAGCTGTTAACCCGTACAGTGCTGTGTTCCTACTATTGTGCTGTCTCCAGTGCAGAGCTGTGCTACAACTACTTGCCATTAACCCGTACAGAGCTGTGTTCCAGTGAGGGAGTGCAGCCAATACAGAGAGTTGCCTTGTGCTGAGCCAGTTCTCTCCTTGCAGACCTGAGTAGCTCATTACCGTGCCCGGTGGCGTCCGACTCTGGCTATTTCTGTGCACATCTCTGTGGTTAAGCCGTAGGGCTATTGATACAAGCTCTTGCAATCCAGTCTCTCTCTCTCCAGTGGGTTTATTGGCTTTAGCTCTTGCAAATCCATCACGCACGTCTGGGTTATACACTCAAGCTCTGGTATCAGGTCATCTCCGTAGGCCTTAGGGCTTTTGGCCCAAGCTCTTGCAATCCAGTACATCCACGACGCCCGGAGGGGAAGTGGTTTCAGCTCCGGTACTCAGTCATCTCCGTTACGTCCGTGGGGGCTATTTGCTGAGGCTTTGACAGTCTATTCGCTCAGTTCATATGCCCGTGGGGGCTAACAATGCCATACAGCAAGTGGGAAGCAGGTTTCTCCTTGATGGACATTTTCTTCAGTATTACAGACTGTGGGTGTTGAGTATTCGCCACCTTTAACACCTTGGGCGTGCCAAACTACACAACTGAGACGGACTGATTATTCTATTAACCATTTGTATATCAGTACTCAGTGCCTGTTCATTTCTGTATATTGTATACTGTGCATACTACTGCTATCCCGCTATTTCACAGTGTCTCCCCTAGGGGGCGATATTATCTGTCATTATTTTGTTCTTAAATAAATTGCATTTTATTTTTACCTACTGGTCTGAGTGTCTTGAAAACCATGACAAATGGAAGCTTAGTTTAGGGATTCATTTAGGTAGGACATTTGTTCTCTGTAGCAGGGGAGTCTGGTGGCACAAGAGGAAAGAAGAAGGTAGGAAGGAGGTTGACCCAAAATACCCCAATATTTGGTGTGAATGACTGGCAAGACACAGGCAGCTGGGGTCCAAGTTGCTTGCTGATTTTGATTTTATTATCTCTGTGCTGGGGAAAGAATTTGTTGATTTTGTTTTTCAGTTTTATATATATATATATATATATATATATATATATATATATATATATATAAAATATATATCACAGTTAGTAAAAAAAAAAAAAAGGCGAAAATTTTCATGAAAAAAAGAGAAAAATTGTCAGTTTCTTGCGAAAAGTCATGCAGAAAATTTTTCTAACTTTTCGCCCTCCCCTAATCACCTCTTATCACACTCTCTTTTCTTCTAGCTATTCCCTTCTTCTAACTACATTTATCATAGATCTTAAACTTTGGCAACCCTATTACATCTCATGGCTGGGCCGCATCACTGCGGTTAAGATCAACCTTCTTCCTCAAACCAAAATAGGAGAATAATGGCACTTCCTGCTTGACTGAGAATTTCCCTCGAAAAGTTCTGTTTTTACACTTTTTTCACCTAGCTCATTGCATTGAAATCAATTGGGTGATTGAATTTAAACAAATCACATAGCAAATGTTATTTACTTTCCCAAAGGTATGGTATGAAAGGGGTATGTGGGTGCATGTGGTGGTGGAGTGTGGGGAAACAATCAATTAAACAGGGAATTTTTTGGGGGGTTTGTTGACTGGGATTGGGGGGACAGTTAATAATAAAAAAAAAAACATAAGACAAGGTATAAAAGCGGTCTGAAGAGGGTGCCTGTGTTGGGGTGGAGTCAGGGGAAAAAATCAGTTGAAAGGGGAATTTATTTTGGGGGGTTGATGACTGGGATTGGGAGGACAGTTAATAATAAAATAAATAAATAAAATTAAAAACAAAATGAGAAATTAGTATGTAACGTGACAGACAGGTACCCCCTGACGTAAGCTGCAACTGAGTATTTTGTAGAGGTGTTAGGGACCAGGAATGAGACAGACACAAAAATGTAATGTGAAAAACACCTTTATTAAAATAACAAAAGCAAACAAAGGAAAATCGTGATCCAGAAGCATAAAACAAAAGACAAGCCGGGGTCAGGAACCAAGACGGGTACACAGCCAAGCCGGGGTCAGGAATATGGAGATCAGCGATGTCAGGAACAAGCCCGGAGTCAGGAACCAGAAGGAACATCAGAGGAAGCCAGGTCATGCACAGGAATTCAGGAACACAGTAGAACACTTTTGCAGCCAGAAGCAAACACAAGGGCAATCAGGTAGTGAGCCAAGCTGCTTTAAATAACATGGGAGGGTTGGCTGATAGCAGTCAGGTGAGCAAACACAGAGAGGTCAGCTGATTCAGCTTGATTCAGCAAAGGGAAGACAGCAGTAATGGATAGAAGAGCACAGGATTAGCTCAAACAGTAGAATCAAGCAGCAGAGTTAGAGCAGCTCAACCAAACCTTGACAAGAGGATGATTTTTAGGACTAGTTGTTAGAGGCACAGCCCCTGAGCAAACATTGATTTGTAGGACTTTGACTTTTTAGAGGCACAAGCCCTGAGGAATCCTTGATTTGTTGTAGTATAACAAGCCACAAGCCCTGATGGAAACATTCATTTGTAGGACTTAGACTTTTTAAACTCAAGCCCTGAGGAAACATTGACTTGTAGGGTCATGGGCCGTTTCTGAGAGACCTTCTCAGGCCTGTCATATCTACATGGACTGTAATATATCTAACAGATGCTGGGTCCCTGTGTTAATTGATGGCCTGCAAACTTTCATGGGCCTGAAGTGGTTAAATTGTTGGATATTTGTAAGTCCATCCCAACTGAAGATGTTTCACACTCTGGTCCAGATGTTGATTAGGTTTTCACTGTACTAATCCCTTCACCTCTGTTGTGTATACCCTATTGTCTTCTGTGTGATAAGATTAGTCTGGTGTCATGATTGTTTTAACACCTGTTTCTATTGTACTGTTTTGTTGATTGTATCAATTCCACTGTATTGTCCCATTGTCTTGTGTGTACACTCTATTCCATTGTCTGGCCTAGTGTTTACTGTATACACCCCATTGTTGTATTGTACTAGTTTTCCTATAAAATGTCCCCTGCTCCTTCAATAAAGACAGTAGTCATTTTGGTCTAAGAACTGTGTCCTGTGTCTTTATTCCTGGATGGTTTAAAGGGTCCCCTCTGACCCCCATTCAGGAGAGCTATGTTCCAGTGATCCAGCCTGCTTCATCCATCTACTGGACCAGCTACCCATTTGTAGCCACTTCAAGGAGAGAGGACTCTGGAATGACAGCTAAGTGCAACTCAGAGTCCTTAGCTTACATTACAGTATAGTTTTGGCTTGTTAGTTTCACAAGCCCTGAGGAATCAAGGATAATTTGTATAAATTTGGCTTGTTAGCATCACAAACCCTGTGGAATCAGAAATAATTTTTATCAATTTGCTTGTTATCATCACAAGCCCTGATGCATGAAAGATAATTTTTATCAATTTGGCTTTCTAGCTTCATAAGCCCTGAGGACTTAGGCTTGACAGAAACAAGCCTCCAACATTTTTTTTGTAGGCCTCTGGTTTTTTGGAAAGAACAAGCCCTGTGAAAAACAAAAAATATCCTACTGGCCTCATGCCAGCAGGCCATGTTATGGTGGCCACTGGCCACTGGCCATTGTCAAATGCCCAGGTGTCATTGCGGAATTTGCAACTGCTGTTCTTTCTGCTGAGTTGTTTAAGCAGCAGGATGATTAGGCAGCTCAAAGGGAATGGGATCAACAACAGCAGTAACATGGGCGATGGATGATGAAGGTTCCACTTGCCACTAGTTCCAGTGATGCACTTGAGTCAGAAGCAGCAACATAAGTAGCCCTCACCACTTTAGGTATATGTGGAGAAAAGAAGAAGTTGGCCAATAATGCTTCTCCAGCTGCCCCTCCTCTAAAACAATGGGTTTGTTGTTATTAAAATATAAATGTTCTGTTGAGAGCAGGAACTGTGCCTCTCATCAGCAACTGCAATGTTCACAGTGTGTGTGGTAAATAAGGGAAGGATTGGGAACAACTGGCACATCTTCACTCACATTAAACATCTGGCATTACTGTAACCAAACATCATGACACTTAGGGTCCCCAATGTGAAAACATCCTACCAGAGTACTGCTGCTGTCACTGTACCCCTTGTACATTCCCCACTAAGAACATGTGACAACTTGTAGTTTCAATAGTAATGATGAACCCTTCCTGCCACCATCTTAACATATTCTGTGGGATGGAATCTTCCTCAGATGCCGCTTGATGCCCCCCCTTCAATTAATCCTGCCTCCCCTAAACAGGGAATATATCACGGTGCCCGTGATTGCTGCATTTCTCTGTCTATCACCTGCAGGGGGGTCCCATTGGCTGTCTGCAGTCAGCCCGCCTCTGGTTGCCTTTTTAAACTCAGTCTGGGCACCTTTTAGTTGCCCTTTCGTGGTGTCTCTTACAGCATTCACTTTGCCTGTCTGCTGAAGCTATTGGGCCTGTTCCTGAACTCCTGAGTTTACCTGTTCCTGTGTTCCTGCCTGCTTGTCAGTTCCAGTCCGGTTCCAGTTGCTGTTGTTCCGGTTGCCAGCCGACTTGCGGTGCTCGTCCCGGTTGAGCCTCGGCCTGCTCCTGCTGTTTCCTGTGTTCAGTTCCTGTCGTGATATTTCTCTCCTGTCACTCCGGCGACATTCTGTCTGTTGGTCCCAGCGCGCGGACGCTGGTTTACTCCATTAGCCTTGCGGCTCACTATACTGTCTGTTTGTCCCAGCGTGCGGACGCTGGTTTACTCCATTAGCCTTGCGGCTCACTATACTGTCTGTTGGTCCCAGCGTGCGGACGCTGGTTTACTCCATTAGCCTTGCGGCTCGCAATACTGTCTGTTGGTCCCAGCGTGCGGACGCTGGTTAACTCCATTAGCCTTGCGGTTCACAATACTGTCTGTTGGTCCCAGCGTGCGAACGCTGGTTTACTCCATTAGCCTTGCGGCTCACTATACTGTCTGTTTGTCCCAGCGTGCGGACGCTGGTTTACTCCATTAGCCTTGCGGCTCACTATACTGTCTGTTGGTCCCAGCTTGCGGACGCTGGTTTACTCCATTAGCCTTGCGGCTCGCAATACTGTCTGTTGGTCCCAACGTGCGGACGCTGGTTAACTCCATTAGCCTTGCGGTTCACAATACTGTCTGTTGGTCCCAGCGTGCGAACGCTGGTTTACTCCATTAGCCTTGTGGTTCACAATACTGTCTGTTGGTCCCAGCGTGTGAACGCTGGTTTACTCCATTAGCCTTGCGGCTCACTATACTGTCTGTTTGTCCCAGCGTGCGGACGCTGGTTTACTCCATTAGCCTTGTGGCTCACTAGCCTCGCGGCTCACTATACTGTCTGTTGGTCCCAGCGTGCGGACGCTGGTTTACTCCATTAGCCTTGCGGCTCGCAATACTGTCTGTTGGTCCCAGCGTGCGGACGCTGGTTAACTCCATTAGCCTTGCGGTTCACAATACTGTCTGTTGGTCCCAGCGTGCGAACGCTGGTTTACTCCATTAGCCTTGTGGCTCATTCTACTGCCTGTTTGTTCCAGCGTGCGGACGCTGGTTTACTCCATTTGCCTTGCGGCTCAAGGTACAGTTGTTGGTCCCAGCGTGAGGACGCTGGTTTACTCCCTGACTTGCAGTCAGGCTTCTGGTGCTGTCCAGTCCTAGCAGCACTTGTTTCAGATGTGTACCGACACTAGCCTCTCCTTGGGTGAGACAGCTTGACCGTATACTCTATTTACCATCCTACTGTCATTGTCATCTGACAGTCACTGGTCTTAGTGGTGTCTCCCTTCTTGGGATGCCCTGTATTGGTAAGGCCGGTAGAACCTGTTACGTTGCCACTCCACGGTTGCCTTACCCGGTATTGGCAGGGCCGGTAGAGCCTATTCCTTGTGTATTCCTCAGGCTGCTCTGCCCGGTATTGGTAAGGCCGGTAGAACCAGTACGTTACCATCTTACGGTTGCCTTACCCGGTATTGGCAGGGCCGGTAGAGCCTACTTATCACTATTCCTTCAGTATCGCTTGAGTTGCCTTGCCGGTATTATTTGTAAGGTGGTCAATTGCTTATATATATATATATGTGATGTTTGTATGTATATGAAAACCCTATGGGATTGCCTTAACTTTTCAATAAAGTTATGTTTTTACCTAAACCTTACGTCTGAGTCTTAACAAACCGTGACAGAATAGCCCTCGTTTTACAGCCCAGTCATGTGTATTATCCCACCATGTTACAGCAATGCGAATTATGTCCAAATGCTCATTAACCACTAGCAGTTCTAGTTCTCACATTTTATCGACCATACGTCTTGCATTTGCCAACATACAATTCATTTTGAAGTATGTACATATTTTAACCCCCACATGCATTTTTTGTACAGCTTCATTTAATAAGAATTCCTCACTATTGGCTATATCTATCCCCACTGCTTCTCCACCTCATGATCATTTATTTGGACCCAGTTGTAGCTACTCTATCTACCCGATTTTTGCTATCTATATCATCCCCCCTTTCCTAGTTTAAAAAGCTCTTTCAACATTCTTAGTATTCTATTCCCTAGCACGGTGACTCCCCTACCATTTAGGTGTAATCAATCACCTAAGTCAGCCCAGTGCTCTAAAAACCTAATACCCTCTTCCTACGCCAATACTTGAGCCATACATAGGATTAACCTTTTGCAATGCTACACACTCACTTTTTCATTATATATATATATATATACCAACAAAAGGACCATGGAGTTGCCCATGGGGATTAAGTCTTTTGAGTGCTTCAGTTGGTTAGCACTCAAACCTTCATTTAGCATTTAGTTTTGCACCCGGGTGCTAAAGCAGGTAATCACATAATGTCGTAGTAAGCCAGCACTGACGGGACTTTCATAAAATATACTTTACTGAATCAACGTTTTGGTTCAGTAAGATGTATGTCTTGAGAAAGTTTCTTACTGAACCAAAACATCAGTTCACTCAAATAAGTCTTGTGAGTGCTGGACTACTCTGACAAATATTAGGAGAAGTAAATTGTTAGCAAGCTTAGATGCTTAGGGATATGTCATAGATGATGGGAGTGTGCCGTGGAGGCAATTTTGCGACAAAACTGTGTCCATTACATGATGTAACCTTGTGACTAGTGTTGAGCGAGCATGCTCGGCCGATGCTCGGATCGGCTCGAGCATCGCTCTGCTCGGCACATGGCGGTACTCGTACGAGTACCGCATGTGCTCGCCCGCCATGTTCGGGTCTCCTCCCCGCACGTTTTGCGGCTGCTGCGCAGCCAATAAACGTGCAGGGAGGCTCTGACATCGGTGTAATGCCAGCAGCCATGTTGGCTGCTGGCATTACACTGATTGGCTGGCCAGAACCCGTGGTCAGGTGCTGTATAGCACCTGACCATCGAGTTCGGCTCAGTCTTAGCCAGGGAGAGCTGAGGATAGGAAGGGAAAGGCAGTGTAGGGAGGAAAAAAACCAAATTTGTGAAAAAAAAGAACCAAAAGTCCTTTTTAGGACTACTGTGTGTGGGGGCAGCAGGTTATTTTGTGTGGGGGGGAAAAAAAAAAAAAAAAAAAAAAAAAAATATTCTGTTTAGTGTGCAAAGTTGCAGATTAGAGCACATTCTGTTTAGTGTGCACAGTTGCAGATTAGAGCACATTCTGTTTAGTGTGCAAAGTTGCAGATTAGAGCACATTCTGTTTAGTGTGCAAAGTTGCAGATTAGAGCACATTCTGTTTAGTGTGCAAAGTTGCAGATTAGAGCACATTCTGTTAAGTCTTCAAACTAAAATATCAAAGTCACATATTCCATTCAGTGTGCTTCGCCGCAGTTTAGCAGCACATTCTGTGTACTGTGCAGAGTTGCAGAATAGGAAGAAATACTGTTAAGTCTTCAAACTAAAATATCAAAGTCACATATTCCATTCAGTGTGCTTCGCTGCAGTTTAGCAGCACATTCTGTGTACTGTGCAGAGTTGCAGAATAGGAAGAAATACTGTTAAGTCTTCAAACTAAAATATCAAAGTCACATATTCCATTCAGTTTGCTTCGCCGCAGTTTAGCAGCACATTCTGTGTACTGTGCAGAGTTGCAGAATAGGAAGAAATACTGTTAAGTCTTCAAACTAAAATATCAAAGTCACATATTCCATTCAGTGTGCTTCGCCGCATTTTAGCAGCACATTCGGTGTACTGTGCAGAGTTGCAGAATAGGAAGAAATACTGTTAAGTCTTCAAACTAAAATATCAAAGTCACATATTCCATTCAGTTTGCTTCGCCGCAGTTTAGCAGCACATTCTGTGTACTGTGCAGAGTTGCAGAATAGGAAGAAATACTGTTAAGTCTTCAAACTAAAATATCAAAGTCACATATTCCATTCAGTGTGCTTCGCCGCAGTTTAGCAGCACATTCTGTGTACTGTGCAGAGTTGCAGAATAGGAAGAAATACTGTTAAGTCTTCAAACTAAAATATCAAAGTCACATATTCCATTCAGTGTGCTTCGCCGCAGTTTAGCAGCACATTCTGTGTACTGTGCAGAGTTGCAGAATAGGAAGAAATACTGTTAAGTGTTCAAACTAAAATATCAAAGTCACATATTCCATTCAGTGTGCTTCGCCGCAGTTTAGCAGCACATTCTGTGTAGTGTGCAGAGTTGCAGAATAGTAAGAAATACTGTTAAGTTTTCAAACTCAAATATTAAAGTCACATATTCCATTCAGTGTGTTTCACCGCCGTTTAGCAGCCTATTCTGTGTACTCTGCAGAGTTGCAGAATAGGAAGAAATACTGTTAAGTTTTCAAACTCAAATATTAAAGTCACATATTCCATTCAGTGTGTTTCACCGCCGTTTAGCAGCCTATTCTGTGTACTCTGCAGAGTTGCAGAATAGTAAGAAATACTGTTAAGTTTTCAAACTCAAATATTAAAGTCACATATTCCATTCAGTGTGTTTCACCGCCGTTTAGCAGCCTATTCTGTGTACTCTGCAGAGTTGCAGAATAGTAAGAAATACTGTTAAGTTTTCAAACTCAAATATTAAAGTCACATATTCCATTCAGTGTGTTTCACCGCCGTTTAGCAGCCTATTCTGTGTACTCTGCACAGTTGCAGAATAGTAAGAAATACTGTTAAGTTTTCAAACTCAAATATTAAAGTCACATATTCCATTCAGTGTGTTTCACCGCCGTTTAGCAGCCTATTCTGTGTACTCTGCAGAGTTGCAGAATAGGAAGAAATACTGTTAAGTTTTCAAACTCAAATATTAAAGTCACATATTCCATTCAGTGTGTTTCACCGCCGTTTAGCAGCCTATTCTGTGTACTCTGCAGAGTTGCAGAATAGTAAGAAATACTGTTAAGTTTTCAAACTCAAATATTAAAGTCACATATTCCATTCAGTGTGTTTCACCGCCGTTTAGCAGCCTATTCTGTGTACTCTGCACAGTTGCAGAATAGTAAGAAATACTGTTAAGTTTTCAAACTCAAATATTAAAGTCACATATTCCATTCAGTGTGTTTCACCGCCGTTTAGCAGCCTATTCTGTGTACTCTGCACAGTTGCAGAATAGTAAGAAATACTGTTAAGTTTTCAAACTCAAATATTAAAGTCACATATTCCATTCAGTGTGTTTCACCGCCGTTTAGCAGCCTATTCTGTGTACTCTGCAGAGTTGCAGAATAGTAAGAAATACTGTTAAGTTTTCAAACTCAAATATTAAAGTCACATATTCCATTCAGTGTGTTTCACCGCCGTTTAGCAGCCTATTCTGTGTACTCTGCAGAGTTGCAGAATAGTAAGAAATACTGTTAAGTTTTCAAACTCAAATATTAAAGTCACATATTCCATTCAGTGTGTTTCACCGCCGTTTAGCAGCCTATTCTGTGTACTCTGCAGAGTTGCAGAATAGTAAGAAATACTGTTAAGTTTTCAAACTCAAATATTAAAGTCACATATTCCATTCAGTGTGTGTCACCGCCGTTTAGCAGCCTATTCTGTGTACTCTGCAGAGTTGCAGAATAGGAAGAAATACTGTTAAGTTTTCAAACTCAAATATTAAAGTCACATATTCCGTGTAAGATGAAGAAGGCGGGTAAAAAGGGACGGGGAAGTGGACGTGATCCTGATAGTTCAGGGCGCGGGTCAGGACGCGGAGAAACTGTGCCTGGTGCCAGAGCACAAGAAATAAAGACATCCACCATACCTAGCTTCATGTGTAATTTTACAGGGCGTCGCAGGACATCACTCTCGAGGTCCGACCACTGCGAACAGGTGGTCGGTTGGATGACAGCTGATACTGCTTCCAGTCGGTTAAGCACCACCCTGTCTTCCACCAAGTCCACTCTCAGTAGCCAAGAGTCTGGTCAAAATAATCCTCACTCTGATCATCCTTCCTCCCACCATACACGGTCTGGTCAAAGAAATGATCCCACACTGGGATATAGTGAGGAGCTCGTCTCATCACCAATCCTTCATTTGACCCTCTCTCCAAGCACGCTTGCAGAGGAACATGACATCTTGTGCCCTGATTCACAACCTCTAGAGGCTACCCAATCACAAGAAGATGACAGATGTGAACGGCATTTAAGGTCAAAGGAAGTAGTGGATGATGATGATGATGATGAGACACAGTTGCCATTAAATCAACCACTATTTCCGTCTCAAGACCTTGTTGAGGAGAATGTTATACAGTTGTCAATGACTGAGTATGTGGTGGGATCAAGACTTGAGGAGGATGATCAGAGTGAGGAAGTGGAGGAGGACTTGGTGGACGATGAGGTGACTGACCCCACCTGGGAAGGTGTAGAGCCGAGCGATGACAGCAGTCCTGAGGGTGAGCCATCTGCAGCACCGCAACAGGCTGGAAGAGGCAGTGGTGTGGCTACAGAAAGAAGGCGGACCGCACCAAACCGGCCCGCAAATGTTCCACGGAGCACCCCCTTGCGTAAATCTCCCTTGCCAAAGGGTAGGTGTTCCGCGGTATGGCGTTTTTTTTAAGGAAAGTGCGGACGACAAAAGAATTGTAGTTTGCAACCTGTGCCACACCAGAATGAGCCGAGGCATGAACACTAGAAACCTCACCACCACCAGCATGATCCGACACATGGCATCCAAGCACCGTAGTAAGTGGGAGGAACGCCTGGATCGCCCATCTGTGTCTGCAGGCCACACCACTGCCTCCTCTTCCCCTGTTTTCGGTGCCGGCCAATCGCCTGTCGAAGGCGCAGGCCCGCATACCTCCCGCCCTGCACCTGTACCATCTGAAGCACCATCAGCGACCACATCCACTTCCCTGTCCCAGCACAGCGTCCAAATGTCGTTACCCCAGGCATTTGAGCGCAAGAGAAAGTACCCAGCCACCCACCCACAGGCCATAGCACTAACCTCACACCTTTCAAAATTACTGGCCATCGAAATGCTGCCATTTAGGCTTGTGGACACTGAGTCCTTCCGCAGCCTGATGGCAGCAGCTGTCCCTCGGTACGCGGTCCCCAGCCGCCACTACTTTTCCCGGTGTGCCATCCCCGCATTACACCACCATGTGTCCCGTAACATCACCCGTGCCCTGACCAACGCAGTTACTGGGAAGGTCCACTTAACGACTGACACATGGACAAGTGCTTGTGGCCAGGGACGCTACATTTCCCTGACGGCACACTGGGTGAATGTCGTGGAGGCTGGGAGCGACTCGGACCCTGGGATGGCACGGGTGCTACCCACGCCGAGGATTGCGGGCCCTACCTCCATCAGGGTTTCCGCCAGCACCTACGTTATTGGCTCCTCCTCCTCCGTTTCCACCTCCGAATTCTCTACACGCAGCGCCACTCACCCATCAGCCAGTAGCTGGAAGCAGTGTAGCACTGCAGTGGGGAAGCGTCAACAGGCCGTGCTGAAGCTGATCTGCCTTGGGGACAAACAGCACACGGCCTCAGAGCTGTTGCAGGGGATTAGTCACCAGACCGAGCAGTGGCTCTCGCCACTCAACCTGCAACCAGGCATGGTTGTGTGTGATAATGGGCGTAACTTGGTGGCGGCTTTGGAGCTCGGCAAGCTCACACACGTACCATGCCTAGCGCATGTATTAAATTTAGTGGTGCAGCGATTTCTAAAAACCTACCCCAATGTGCATGATCTCTTGACCAAGGTGCGCCGCGTGTGTGCACATTTCCGTAAGTCATCTACAGCTTCGGCCGGCCTGTTGAAGCTGCAGCAGCGCTTACAATTGCCAGCTCACCGGCTGCTGTGTGACGTGAGCACGCGCTGGAACTCCACCTTCCACATGTTGGCCCGGCTTTGTGAGCAGCAGAGGGCAGTAGTGGAGTACCAGCTGTTACACGGTCGTCGCCTCTCCGTTCAACTTCCTGTAATCAGAAGTGAGGAGTGGGAATGGATGTCAGACCTCTGCGAGGTTTTACGCAATTTTGAGGAATCGACACAGATGGTGAGCTGCGATAACGCTATTATCAGTGTAACCATCCCACTTCTGTGTCTACTGAAACGCTCGCTGCTCACAATTAAAACCGACGCTTTGCATGTGGAAGAGGTGGAAATGGGGGAGGAAGAGCTTACACAAGGTGATAGCCAGAGCACCCTCACTTCGTCTTCTCAGCGACAATTGGAGGAGGCGGAGGAGGAGGAGGAGGAAGACACGGTTGCCTCCGCTACAGAGGGTAGCCATGGAACTTTAGTTCCATCTCTTCAGCGTGGGTGGGCAGAAGAGGAGGAAGAGGATGAGGATATTGAGAGTCATCCTCCTGGTGAGGACAGCGAAATCTTGACTGTTGGTACTCTGGCACACATGGCTGACTTTATGTTAGGCTGCCTTTCCCGTGACCCACGCGTTATACGCATTTTAAACAACACGGATTACTGGGTGTTCACCCTTCTGGACCCCCGCTAGAAAGAGAATTTCTCATCTCTCATTCCTCCGGTGGAGAGGACAAGCAAAATGGTGCAATACCAGAAGGTTCTTGTTGAAAAATTGCTCCAAAATTTTCCATCTGACAACGCTGGCGGCAGAGTACGTGCTACCTTGGCCAACAGAGAAGGGGAGAAAAGGGGAGCACACAGCAGTTCCGAGAAAGGCAGGGCAACACTCTCCAAGGCGTGGGACACCTTCATGACACCCCGCCAGCACCCTCACCCTGATGCGCAGACTAGTGTCACAAGGAGGGAAAAGTTTTGGAAGATGGTGAAGGAGTACGTAGCAGACCGTGTCAGCGTCCTCAATGATCCCTCTGTGCCTTACAACTACTGGGTGTCCAAGCTGGACACGTGGTATGAACTGGCACTCTACGCCTTGGAGGTGCTGGCCTGCCCTGCCGCCAGCGTTCTGTCTGAGCGGGTATTTAGTGCTGCTGGTGGCATCATAACAGATAAGCGTATCCGCCTTTCCACCGACAATGCTGATAGGTTGACACTTATAAAAATGAACAAGGCCTGGATTTCCCCTGACTTCTCCACTCCACTGGAGGAAAGCCACGGGGGAACATAAACTCACTTTATATATGTTATTTACAATGATGTGAATACTCTGTATTCCCATTCACCCCTTCCACCCAAAAAACGGGTATATGGTTGACTCTTAATCTTCTCATCCTCCTCCTCCTCTTCCATATGCCCTGTGCTATAATTTTTATATAGGGCCAGCTCACCAGCGGGCCCTGTGATATAATTTTTATATAGGGCCAGCTCACCAGCGGGCCCTGTTTGACAATTTTTATATAGGTCAGCTCACCAGCGGGCCTTCTCATATAATGTTTTATTGGGTCAGCTCTCTAGCGGGCCCTCTCATATAATGTTTTATAGCGTCAGCTCACTAGCGGGCCTTCGCATATAATGTTTAGGATGGTCAGCTCTGCAGCAGACCCTCACCCATAATGTTTTAGATGGTCAGCTCAGCGCACGTTTCCCTCTTAATCATGGCCTCAGTTCTGAAAATCAAGGACATTTTTGGGAGAATTTGCCTCTGCGCACGTTTCCCTCTTAATCATGGCCTCAGTTCTGAAAATCAAGGAAATTTTTGGGAGAATTTGCCTTTGCGCACGTTTCCCTCTTAATCATGGCCTCAGTTCTGAAAATCAAGGAAATTTTTGTGAGAATTTGCCTCTGCGCACGTTTCCCTCTTAATCATGGCCTCAGTTCTGAAAATCAAGGAAATTTTTGGGAGAATTTGCAGATGATATACAAGTAAATATACAGCAAATATTGTTTGGTAACAATTTTTCGCCTAAAGTCGTTTTTATTTTCCTTTTTGTGTGTTTTACGCTCAGTCTGTAAAAATGGCGTACTACGGGCGAAAGATCGTTCCCAGCAGCGATGTTAGAGTCCAAGATGCATCCAGACATCCTCCCTATGCTGTCCCTGAACCATTTCTGTGGTGTTTCCATCCTTTTCTGCCCTTTTCCTATGGACCAGGCACCCTCCCCTCATCAGAGCAGGGGGTGCCTGGTGTAATGCTCGAGTCCTCCCATTGACTTCAATGGGGCTCGGGTGCTCGGCCGAGCACTCGAGCCTCAGGGGGTGCTCGGTCAGAGCACCCGAACACCCGAGCATTGGGGTGCTCGCTCATCACTACTTGTGACATTTTTGTGACCATATTTGTGCCTATTTTTGTGTTGATATGTCCTAAAAACACACTTAGATTTCAGACTACCATCCTAGGTAATCATTTTAACAAGCCATTCCCCTGTTTTTTTTGTCTGTTTTGGTAGGAAAAAGAGAAAGAGAAGACCAGTTCCCTTTCTTTCTTTTGCTGCTAGGGAGAAGGGAGAAGGGGCTGTTCAGCGCAGGTAAAGTGGGCTGGTGAGGGGAAGTGCTTGCAACAATAAAAGAATCAGCCAGGGAGAGCTGGGGAGAAATGATCATGAAGTCAGAGTCTGAGAGTCATTTTTGGATGCCTGACCTCCTCCAGTGGATGCAGCCAAGTGTATCTCACAAATGCAACCAGTTCTCATCACCTGTATCCTTTCCTGCTGCACCATCCTCGTAATATTGTCCCAGGATAGCTAAGTATAAACTGTATCACTTTCTGCTTTCTTTTTATACTATATTTCTAGGAAAAAACCATAGTAACTAGTGTATGGGGGATTCTGCCATAATTGTTGCATTTTATGTTTTATTTGCACTGCAGTAAGTGTCTAGTTAGTATTATTAGGTGTTTAGCTAGAATATATTTGATAATATACAATGTATTGTTCTTATTGTAATATTATTGTTTTATGAAATATTATTGCTTATTGCTAGTACTGGGATGTTATTGTTTTAATTATGGTATTGGTCATTAGAACAAACTTCTCTGGGTATACCCAGGTGCGTCAGCCACGTGGTGCGCAAGCTCCGTTTTGGGTTGCGACCCTGTGGATGTTCTCACATATATTAATTGGTTGGTATATGGGGTATTATGCAATTGCATAAAATTGCATTCTGATGGCTCCTTGCTGCTCCACCGGTCTCCGGGCTGGCTTCTCCGAGCATGCGCCCACTTCCGGTGGCGGCATGCATGATGGCAGACCTTTTGCTGTCTCTTCTCTATAGTCCTGCCAACATCCTAGCCTCACTCTCAGGGCTCCTTCTGGCTGGGGGCCTTTATCTGCCTGCTTCCTGCTCTGTTCAAATGTGTTAGTATGGCGTCTATTTTCTGCCTTCCTGTAGTTCATGCCAGTTCTTGACCCTGCCTCTTCTTGTTCCAGCTTGCCGGCATCCAGTGGATCTCCCAGGACCATGCCTACCTCTTCTCCGCCAACCTTGGTGTGTCCCACCAGCAGTTCCCGCCACAAGGGATCCCTCTTCTTAGGAGACCTGAATGAGTACCATTTTTGTTTGGAGATTACCATCCTCCCTGGGGTCCTCTGAGTATAGTTTGTCTTGGTTGGGGTTATCCGTGGTTACCCAGCAGCTTCTCTGCTGGGGACCACAACATCTGGCTTCACGGCCAGCACCTATAGGCATCTCAGCCGCAGCACAACCCTGGCCTAGGCAACCAATGCTCTCTAGCTCCGTTCCCTAGCTTCACTCCCTAGCTTCTTGCTCATTGGTCCCTTGTTGGGGGAGTTCCCTGTTCCTTCTCCCAGGTACTCCCAGTCCCTTAGTTGTCCTTGATCTTGGTCGTGACATACTGTAAGCTACTCTGCTTGTGCTAAGTCACACAGCTTGTGTCTTTGTTCATAGACTCCATTTTGGATTCAACACATGGACATTGACTCCATCTTGGAGCAATCACATGGTCTGACACCATCTTGGAAATCTCAAGCCACATGGTCAAAGACTCCATTTTGGAGCCAGCACATTGGCTGATGCCATCTTCTAAATCTCATGCCCCATGGTTAAAGACTCCATTTTGGAGCTAAGCACATAGTATATGGGTTTGCAGTTCTTTTCACACTCACATTTATATTTAATTTTAATGCAGCTGTTATTGTGGAACCCTTTGCACCAATGAATTCACCCAAAGCCACGAACAACAACAATTGGCATAGTTGGCAAGATATCTGCAGATTTTATTAATATTAATGATGAATAACCATTATTGACACATTTCCTAGAAATTAATATTTTGTTAAAAATGTATTTTGTATACATTTTTTAATTCATATTTATTCGTGGGCAATTTAGTCAGTAGGCCTTTCAAGTTATTTTTTAATATGTCAATACCACACTGTGACAAGATTGGTGTATTTTAGTATCGTCACATTGCACAAGGCTTATTCACTAAATGGTGATTTGTGTGCTGGAATACTATTGGATTGTAATAAGTGTTCTTTACATACTTTGATTATAGCCTTGTGTGCCCTCATCAAATAGTGACAGACTTTGATGTGTATAGATAAGTGCTCATATTACAGTTATCTGTATTGTGTATATATATATATATATATATATATATATATTTATATATATATATATTAGATGCATTAGGTATCAGAGTGTTTGCAATTACACTGCTTCAATTAAAGCCCTGCGTGACAGCATAGAGGAGTAAAAAGTGTGAAGCATTTTAATTGAAGCAGTTAGGTCATGGTTCTGCAATTGCCGGACATAATATTTCTGGTGAGGCTAGATTTATTGTGCATATATATGTACTGTCAAGACTTTAATTATACCCTTGTGTGCTTTCTATAGAGTGTGACAAACTTTAAAGCTTTGCTTTAATTACCCTTGTGTGCTTTCTATAGAGTGTGACAAACTCTAAAGCCTTGCTTTAATTATAACCTTGAGCGCTCTTCATTAGGTGACTAACTTTAAAGTTGTGCTTTAATTACTGCCTTGTGTGCCTTTGTGGAGAGTGACAAACTTTAAAGTAGTGCTTTAATTAAACCTTGAGTGTTCATCAATGGGGTGACTAACTTTACAGCCTAATAGGAAGTCACCTGACGTATGTGTGTGCATATGGCTTTGTTTGTTTTCTTGAAAGGCAAAAAACATTCATAAATAGTTTGTGTGTTCTGTAACTTCCAAGGTGGTTTGCGTGTTTTCTCCCCGAGTGAAAGTAAAAACATACAGGTGCCTGTTAACTTGTGTGTTAGGGTACTTGGTTAAACACTTGTATCTGCTCTTCTGTTAAATTGTTTTAATTAGAAAAGCTTGTGTATTGTTTACAATATTAACTTTAAAGTATATTTAACTGAGAGCATGAATTCCCTGAGCAAAAGACTGAGGGCTCGATCCAAATGTTGGCGTCGCCAGAAAAAACTGGAGACGCTGGTTTTAACGTCAATTGAGCAATGCAAATGTTCTACTAGAAACAAGCGACGCCAGTTCTGAAACAGACATCGCCTGTCGCCAGAACAGCAAGATCTCACCCATAGAGGATAATGTACAAACGACGCCAAAAGCTATTCAAATGTTGGAGTTAGGGCTAACTCGCGTTAAATTGCAACATTTCTCTCCAGAAATCTAACGCCTATTTTTTTTGGAGTACAGCCCACAAGTAAGAGTAGAAAACCAACGTCTCCAGTTCTGAACAGCATTCTCTGTGCTTTTCCCTACCCAGCCACTAGGGGAACACAGAGAAGGCTTTCAGCACCATGGACAGCTTTGAATGCCATAGGGATGTGCACTGCTCACCCCTGTGGCATTCAAAGGGTTAAAATCAATAAAACTAGTACACCAAGCACTACACAATGCCCCCTTCCACATTCCCCCCCTTAGTATGTCACATATATTGCATATATGCGACATACTAACCCCATCCACATCCACCTCATGGACTTCCATGTAGTGGACAAATCTGTCTTTTATTCCACAATTAACCTTTTGAGTACCAGAGAGGTAGGAAAGCATTGCTTAGCATGTTTCCTACCCCTCTGGTACCCAAAGGGTTAATAGGCAACGTATGGACTACATACCTTGCCTATATATATATATGTGTGTGTTTGTGTGTGTTTTAAATTTTTTTTTAATTAAAATAGTATTATTAGACAGTTTAACTTAGATCTCATTCATTGTTAACCCCCTACCTCCTGTGTCCCATTGCTATTAGTACTTTTGCTCCACTCTTCTTCAAACTGAGAGTGGAGCAAAAGTACTAAAAGCAAAGGGACACAGTAAGTATGGCATCATTAATGGTTGAGATCTAAGTTAACCCTTTGAGTGCCAGAGTGGTTCGCAACGCATTGCAAAGCAATGCGTTGAGTACCACTCTGGCACTCAAAGGGTTAAATACAACTGAGGGAGCAGGCTGCCCTGTGATGGCAGCGCTTCCCTCAGCTTTATGTATACATTCATTTAGTATTATTTATTTATCCTCATTCTTTCTTAATATTTATTTCTTATTCCTGCCCTTGCTGCGGGCGGCTGTGAAGCCCGCAGCATAATAACACCGTGCTCACTAGAGAGCTATTGGAGGAAGCGGGAGGAGGGGCAGAGACATTGGAGGAAGCGGGTGGTAGGCTTGTATTTGCTGCCCGCTTCCTCCAATACCTCTCCTCTCGCGGTGGCATTGTGCCCAGCTGCCTGGCGTCGCATTGTACAACGCCTTGTGCAAAGGGACGAATTTAAAACACACACAAACACACACATATATATATATAGGCAAGGTATGTAGTCCATACGTTGCCTATTAACCCTTTGGGTACCAGAGGGGTAGGAAACATGCTAAGCAATGCTTTCCTACCTCTCTGGTACTCAAAAGGTTAATTGTGGAATAAAAGACAGATTTGTCCACTACATGGAAGTCCATGAGGTGGATGTGGATGGGGTTAGTATGTCACATATATGCAATATATGTGACATAGTAATGTGGGGGGGATGTGGAAGGGGGCATTGTGTAGTGCTTGGTGTACTAGTTTTATTGATTTTAACCCTTTGAATGCCACAGGGGTGAGCAGTGCACATCCCTATGGCATTCAAAGCTGTCCATGGTGCTGAAAGCCTTCTCTGTGTTCCCCTAGTGGCTGGGTAGGGAAGCACAGAGAAAGCTGTTCAGAACTGGAGACGTGGGTTTTGGATTTTCTGACTGAACTTGATACTTTGCAGTGCTGTGATTGGCTGTGGTGCTAGGTAACATTTTTATCGTGTGTTTTTAGGTAAGATTTTCTATGCAACGCAGGTTTAAGATTAACGTGTATTTTGTTGGTTATCGCTCGTTAGGCTTTCTAGGTAAGGAAGATTTGAATCTCACGTTACCTGGTCTTGATTAACGAGCGAAGGCAGTTTTTTTCTTCACGTTGGTTTTAACGCCAACATTTGAATCGAGCCCTGAGTGCTTTGATGGGGGATGAAAGGCCCAAGTCCGGTTTAGACAAAGACCAGTGAACCGAACCGGATGCAGAGGAATTTACCCCTAACATGAGGTCCAGGTTTCTAAGGTCTGCTCCTAGTGACAAAAGAGGATCCTTACTGTTCATGTTAAATGGTACTGCTGAGAACAGGCAGATTTTTGTGATTACCCAAAGGTTAGCAGAAATGGTGGAATATGAGAAGGAGGATAGGTTTAACCAGAAAGAGGTGTCTCCACAAACATTAATGTGGAAATGGAGGATAATATAAAAACACCAAAGGTAAACCCAAATGTAGTAAAAAACAGGATGCTTCCCAATGCACTAGGGTATCTAAACAAGGTATGATTGTGGACTTTATCAAAGCAGGTATAAATGAAGATTCCCTCAAATGCAATCCATATCAAGTTTTATTTATGAGGTAGAAAGGTTTAAAGCATAAAGCATAGTGTACAAATACATACGTCAGCAAAGAGTTTTCCATCAGATGAAAAGTTAATTGATTTTGATGAAATTCCCAATGCTAAAGCTGTTGAGGTGAATCTCAAATATATTTTCACAGTCTCCCTTAGAGGCTAAGTTTTCCTGTGCTTCCTTCCTCAGTGGTGTGTCATCTGGCATGATTGTGGTTACTTCCGCATTGCTGACGTCATAAAACAGGCACTGGCATGGATGCCTGTTTATGGGCCTATTCTGTTTTGCCTAATTGGGTCCCGTCTTCTTCTGCTCCTTTATTAACCTCCTTGGGCCTAGGAGTCATTGCCCTTACGTGGTGTTTCTGCTAGTGTCTCTTGTGCTCTGTTGTGACCCGTGCTTTACCTGAGAATCTGCTCTGTGTATGTCCCTGGCTTGTCTGGCCACCCACTTCGGTCCTGACCTGTGGCCCTGGCTGACTAACTTACCCCCTGTATGACCCCGTGTTGTCTGACTACCCACTTCGGTCCTGACCTGTGGCTCTGGCTGACTAACTCGCTCCGTGTATGACCGCAGCTTGTCTGACTACCCACATCGGTCCTGGATGTGGCTCTGTCTGACTAACTCATTCCGTGTATGACCCTGGCTTGTCTGATTACCCACATTGGTTCTGACCTGTGGCTCTGACCTGTGCCTCTGTGTAGATCCCGGCTTGTCTGACTACCCACATCGGTTCTGACCTATGGCTCTGGCTGACTAACTCGCTCCGTGTAGTCCCTGGTTGTCTGACCTCCTGCTCTTGCTGACTATCGCACCGTGCAGTCCCCGGCTTGTCTGACCTGTGGTTCTGGCTGACTACTTGCTCAGTACCCTCCTAGAGTGCCTACCATCAGTCTCGGTGTTCTGTGTTTCAGGCCTGCTCTTGCTCCCTGTTGCCTCCGGTCACGTGACCTGGAGTGGAGACTGGTGGATCAGTACTATCCCCTCTGTTGTTTAATACGCACTTCGGGCCTAGTCTCCAGTATCTCGCAGTAGTGCAGTGCACAGCACAGTGTGCAGCTCTGGGTAGGAGCCTGGGTCCTATCATCCTGAGCTCTGGGGTTGTGTGGACTATACTATTATTTGCTGTACATTATAAATAAAGGTGGTTATTTATATTTTACGATTGTGTCTGTGCTTCTTTTCCTGAAAACCATAACATATATGCAATCTGAGGTCAAATATCCATATACTAATCCTTGTCCTCCTGTTCCATATCCTAGGAAAACAAAATCCCTGTGCCCATCAGAGGAGCTATGGGCCATTGCAGACAGAAATGGAACGGATTGATGGGATGGCCGATACCTGGCACGAAGTGTGTTGCCCATCTCTTCTGGGGATCAACGACCCCATGTACCCCTGACTGGTGGGGAAAAGAAACTGCCCACACAAAAGTTTTATCCTTAGTAGACATTGGGGCCATGGTTTGTGACTAATGTTTTGTTTTCAGAATTACCTGACAATACCTTGAAACACTATAGTCTATCAGGAGGGTTGAAAGAGATCAGTTAGAAAATAGCTGAGCTACTGAAGTGAGGTGTAGTTCATCCTCTAATTAGCCCTTTTAACACTCCTGTGTTCGGGTCTTTAAGGGATTGGGATAAGGTAATTACACAAGCACTGATGATCCTAAATAACCGGCCAATAGGCTATGCATCTCCCTACAACAGTCTTACCTGTAGAAATAATGATCCGATTGTTAGTTTAAGATTAACATTCACAGGGAGCGTCCCCAAACCAATGGGAAAGAATCGATTTGGAACCAAACTGACAAACCATTTTAATTTACAGGTTCAGGTGATTGGAAGGACTGGCAGAAGTTAATCCTTTGAATAGGAGGCAATATGCCTCCAGGAACTGAGGTAACCTTAGTGCTCACAGACAAATTGACCAAAGAGGGTTGGAGCACAACAGGGAGTATGAGTGTGGATGGACAAATGTGGAGTGCATCTCTGTCTAGGAATGACCCTAGTAGGTTAACTACTGGTACAATTCTAGGAGAGGTGGTAATCTGGGTACTCCATAAAATCATGGTATCCTGGGATGAGGATAAACAAGTGAAAGTGAAGTCCAAAGTGTGGGTGTTACCACAACTCACTGATCAGCACAAGCAGAAAGGATAGTTAATTGCAGATAGTCCTGGCAATACTAAAGTTGTATTATAATGGTGATTCTAAACCTGTCTTCTTCCCCTCAAATAGATTGGTGGCCATCTAGCCCCTCTGAACTCATAGTCGTCCAACATGTTCATGAAACCCTTGGCCAGCTATGCAAGAGTGGACAATTTCTCTAACTGTTGGATTAGCAGCGCCATCCCCATCAGTGAGGAAGGAGAGCACCCATTCCTTGGTGTCCTGTGGTCACAGCGAGAAATGAGACCACTCTCTGGACAAAACACTGGACTCTATTAACAAGTTGTCTTATGCACAACTACAAATCAGGGAGGTAGCTCTAAAGCTTTAAAGCATAGTGTAGAAATACACACTGCAGCAAAGGGTTTCCCATCAGATGAAAAGTTAATTGATTTTGATGACATTCCCAATGCTAAAGCTAGGACTGTTGAGGCAAATCACAAATATATGCAATCTGAGGTCAAATATTCTTATATTAATCCTTGTCCTCCTGTTCCCTATCCTAGGAAAACAAAATCCCTGTACCCATCAGAAGAGCTATGGGCCATTGCAGACAGAAACGGAAAGGATTGATGGGATGGCTGATCTCCGGCACGAATCATGTTGCCCATCTCTTCTTGGGATCAACGACCCCATGTACCCCTGAATGTTTGGTGGGGAAAAGAAACTGCCCACACCAAAGTTTTATCCTTAGTAGACACTGGGGCCAAAGTAACAGGCAATATGCCTCCAGGAACAGAGGTAACCTTAGTGCTCACAGACAAATTGACCAAAGAGGGTTGGAGCACAACAGTGAGTGTGGAGTGCATCTCTGTTTAGGAATGATGCAAGTAGGTTAACTGCTGGTACAATACTAGGAGAGGTGGCAATCTGGGTACCCCATAAAATCATGTTATCCTGGGATAACGATAAACAAGTGTAAGTGAAGTCTAGAGTGTGGGTGTTACCTTGATTCATTGATCAGCACAGGCAGAAAGGAGAGGTTATTGCAGATGGTCCTGGCAATACTAAAGTTGTATTATAATGGTGATTCTAAACCTTTCTTCTTTCCCTCAAATAGATTGGTGGCCATCTAGCCCCTCTGAACCCATGGTAATCTAACACATTCATGAACTCCTTGGCCAGCTATGCAAGAGTGGACAACTCCTCTAACTGTTGGTTTACCAGCACCATCCCCATCAGTGAGGAAGGAGAGTACCCATTCCTTGGTGTCCCGTGGGCACAGCGAGAAATGAGACAACTCTCTGGACAAAACACTGGACTCTATTAACAAGTTGCCTTATGAGCAACTACAAATCAGGGAGGTAGCTCTCCAAAGTTGCCTAGCCCTGGTGTCACGGTTTTTGATGAACACTCAGACCAGATCGGTAAGGTTAAAATGACTTTATTAGGATAAAGTACATACACGTAGTTAAGTCCTTAGACCCACAAAAACAGAACATAAATATATACAGATATGTACAGCAATAGCAAGCCAGTATTATTAATATATGATGAAATGGAAACAGTCACTGGCAACGAGGGTTCTGGCTTGAACCTGAAAGACTGAAGGAAACGCAGTCCAGAAACTGACAACAGGACTTCAGTAACAGGTAGTCCAGGAGTAGATGACTGGCACAAACCCAGATGCCTGGGAGGCACAGAACCTAAGAGGTGCGAGGCAACACTGACCCTGGCACTTGGACCACAGATAGATCGAGGAAACAGCTTAGTAGGCAGCACTGACCCTAGGCTAAGGTCACAGGGAGACCAAGGCAACCGCTTATAGTAGGCAGCACTGACCCTAGGACTAGGGTCACAGGGAGACCAAGGCAACTGGTAAGTAGGAAAACCCTAGAACACTAGGGGTGGATCGTAATATATATATACATATATATATATATATATATATATATATATATATATATATATATATAAGGCAACCAGTGTCCCCTCACACTGAAGGATGGTATAACACAACACTGGCTCTTGAGCCCAAGGCTACTGCAGTGAGGAATAAGCACTAACCCTACCTGGAAGATCCAGGCACACAAAGGGTTAATAGATAACTCCCAAAGAGATACTGCAACTCCCAAAGGGAGTGAGCCCAGAGCTGAAAGGAAGGTGGACAAAGAGAGTGATCAGAGTAACACAGTCAGTGCTATGAATACTATACCGGTACTTCGCGTGTGCATCCTGCCTGAGGCGGTTAAGAGAGCAGCTAAAGCACGAATGCTCAGCCTACGGTTGACAAAATAATAGCACCACGCGGCGCACACTGACTTGCGTAACGGAAAGGCCACAGCGGGTATCACTGGACCAAGCGGAGGCAACCAAGCGGTATAGCCAGGCACAGATGGCAACAGTGCGGTAATCAGCCTGACACGGTCAGTAACCAAATCGGTACTCAGCCTGGTACGGTCAGCAACAGAGTGGGTTCTCAGCCAGATACAGTCAGCAATGGAGAGGGTTCTAAGCCAGATACAGTCAGAAACGGAGTGGGTTCTCAGCCAGACACAGTCAGCAATGGAGAGGGTTCTCTGCCAGATACGATCAGCAATGGAGCAGGTTCTCAGCCAGATACAGTCAGCAACGGAGCGGGTTCTCAGCCAGATACGGTCAGCAACAGAGCAGCAGCAATACAGGAAACTCAGGGACGTCGTCAGGCCGGCCAGGTCATACACGATCAGAGATATACAGAATAAACGTCAGGAACTAGTACACCATGAAAGGGCACCATAGTGTAGACATGACAGAGTATATAAAGGCTATCGCTGGGTGGCGACAAAGATACCTGGCCAATCAGAGCAAGATAGTGTAATTAGGAAGTCAGAATGTTGCCACCTGCAGCAAAGAGCACGGGCACCATGATAGTACCCCCCTCTCAACGACCCCCTCCCCGCGGAGGGGGACCAGGCTTAGAGGGAAATTTAGCGTGGAATCTATGCAACAATACAGGTGCATGGATATCAGAATGCGTGACCCAGGAACGTTCCTCCGGCCCGTAGCCTTTCCAATGCACCAGGTACTGGAGTTGACCACGCACTCTGCGTGAATCCAATATACTTTGAACCTCATACTGTAACGGTTTGTTTGACACACAGACACAGTAGGTTTGGTTAAAACACAATTTTATTGAACAATGAAACTAACAATAACCCTCACGGGTCCTGTAATATATATGCAATATAGTACAAGACAGGTTATAAAGTGGTAGGCCCACATGGGTCCAGTATATGCAGGTAGTCCATAGTTCAATATACTGAAACAGATCAGGCAGTTCTTGTGTGAATCTCAGTTGGACAGTACTGAACGGGCTACTATTAGGCTGACAGTACAGACAGACCCTAATAGTGCAAGGCCCTTTAAGTAGCTCAAACAAAAGGAGAGAGCACCAAATCGAGTAACGCCCAAAGGTAATGGAGACAAGAACAACTTGTGGACTGCCATAGCAGTAATGGAGACTGAGCAATTTGTGGACTGCCGTAGCAGCAACGGAGACTGAGCAACTTGGGCACTGCCGTAGCAGTAACGGAGACTGAGCAACTTGAGCTCTGCCGTAGCAGTAACGGAGACTGAGCAACTGGTGAACTGCCGTAGCAGTAACGGAGACTGAGCAACTGGTGAACTGCCGTAGCAGTAACGGAGACTGAGCAACTTGGGCACTGCCGTAGCGGTAACGGAACTAAGCAGCTTGCCCTGAAAGGCACCCAACCGAGGACTGAGGACGCACAGAAATGTTGCCTGGGTGACACTGAGGCAACGGAGACCAGACTGCAGCGAGCTGTCCGGAGACAGCTACGATCCTAACAGCACCCTAACCGGAGACCGGATAAGACGTGCAGGGGAGGTACGCCAACACAGTAGCCCAGCCGGGCAGGATCCACACACAGAGCAGGAACGTAAGCCAATCCGAGTCTGTACACCAAGCAGGAACGTCAGCCGGGCCAGGTAGGTACACAGGACAGGAACTTCAGCCAATCCGAGTCGGTACACAGAGCAGGAACGTCAACCGGGCCGGGTCGATACACAGAGCAGGAACGTCAGCCAATCCGAGTCGGTACACAGGCAGGAATGAGATGCAGAATAGTCAGACAGTCCGGGTCGGTACACAGGCAGCAACAAGATGCAGAGTCGTCAGGCAGTCCGGGTCGATACACTGAGATCACACGAATAACAGGAACAAGTGCTGGTACTGAAACACCACGAAAGGGCACTGGAGAAGTGCCAGAACCCAGTATTTAAAGACAAATACTGGGAGGGACAATAACAGTGCAGCCAATAGGGGTAGGCTGGAGTGGAAACTGACAGAAAGTCGACAAATAGCACGGGCACCGTGATAGTATCCCCCTCTAAAAGACCCCCTCTCCTAGAAGAGGGACCTGGTTTCTGCAGATATTTGGAGTGAAAATTGCGCAGCAATCTAGGAGCATGAAGACCACTCTGATCAACCCAGGAACGCTCCTCAGGGCCGTAGCCCTTCCAATGGACCAGATATTGCAATTTTCCTCTGAATCTACATGAATCAATTATACTTTGGACTTCGTAATCCTCCTGACCCTGAACTTGCACAGGACCGGGGACCGCAGGAGTGGTAGTGTAACGATTGCAAATCAAGGGTTTCAGAAGGGATACATGGAACACACTGTGAATCCGCATAGATGCTGGGAGGTCCAGAGCATACGAAACAGGGTTAATTTTCTGGATCACTTTGAAGGGACCAATAAACCGGGGAGCAAACTTACTACATGGTACTTGTAAATTGAGGTTTCTGGAGGAAAGCTATACCCTGTCCCCAACCTGGAAGGAGACCACTGGCAGTCGTCTGCGATTAGCGTGGCACTGATAACGCTGGAACGAATTACTGAGGGCCCTCTGAACCTGTGCCCAAGTGGAATGGAGTTGCTCGATATGCTCGTCCAGAGCTGGAATCTGCTGCGTCTGGAATGAGTCCGGGAGCAAGCATGGCTGAAAGAAACGGGGAGCTCCCGGATGATGAATTAACCGCACAGTTCCTGGCGAACTCTGCCCATGGCAACAGATCAGCCCAATTATCATGATGATCGGACACGAAACAGCATAGGAATTGTTCCAATCCTTGATTGGCACGCTCAGAGGCTCCATTGGTCTGGGGATGGTAGGCAGACGAAAAGGACAGCTGTATGCCCATCTGGTTACAGAATGCTCTCCAAAACCTGGACACAAATTGGCTCCCACGGTCTGACACCAGTACTGTGGGTACCCCGTGCAACCGGAACACTTCTCTTGCAAAGACAACAGCCAACTCCTGGGCTGAGGGAAGACCAGGAAGGGGAACAAAGTGAGCCATCTTAGAAAATCTATCGACCACCATAAGGATGAAAGAGTTACCCCTAGACACTGGCAGTTCTCCCAGAAAATCAATAGAAACGTGGGACCACGGCCGCTCGCCATTAGGTACAGGTTGGAGTAACCCCATTGGGAGGTGTCTAGGGGCTTTGGCATGAGCACAGGTGGTACAGGCTGCAGTGAATACGGTGCAGTCGGCTCGTAAGGAAGGCCACCAAAATACTTGTGAAAGAGACCAAATCAATTGATCCCTCCCAATATGCCCAGCAGCCCGAGATGCATGATAAGTCTCAAGTAAACAGGTACGGAATGGCTCATCTACAAAGCACTTGCCTACTGGGGTTTCTGGGGAGCCACAGACTGGGTAGCAAGTATTTCCTCCCCCAGTGGCGAAGTGATGCTAGTATGTAAAGTAGCCAAAATGCGATCAGGCTGAATGATGGGTACGGGAACCTCGTCTTTATCCATCTCTGGCCCAAATTGCCTGGACAGGGAGTCAGCCCTAACATTCTTGGAGCCTGGCAAGTAGAATACAATAAAAATAAAATGGGACAGAAACAAGGCCCATCTGGCTTGTCGTGAGGACAATCTCTTAGCCTCCGAAAGGTACGTCAGATTTTTGTGGCCAGTCAGGATTAACACAGGAGTCCTAGTACCTTCTAGCAAGTGATGCCATTCTTTAAGAGCAAGAATAATAGCCAGGAGTTCTCTGTCCCCAATCTCATAGTGACTCTGGGCACTGGACAGCTTTTTAGAGAAGAATCCACATGGTCTCAGAGTACTCCCAGAGACCGGACACTGTGACAGTACTGCCCCTCCCCCATTTTCAGAGGCATCAACTTCTAACGTGAATGGAAGGGAAGGGTTGGGGTGGGACAGTACAGGAGCAGATGCGAAAGCGGCCTTGAGTGTCTCAAAAGCTTGATCAGCTGCCTCAGACCATTGGGACGGATTGGCACCCTTATTCGTGAGGTCGGACAGTGGTTTCACAATTGTGGAGAAGTTTCGAATAAACTTCCTATAATAATTAGCAAACTAAAGAAAGCGCTGGATTGCTTTTAACCCTTTGGGTCATGGCCATTGCAATACTGCTGCAAGCTTTTCCTGATTCATAGCAATGCCATCTCTAGAAATCAGGAAGCCCAAAAAAGGCACCACGGACTTGTGAAACTCGCATTTTTCAATCTTACAGAAGAGTTTATTCTTGCTTAATCTGAGCAAAATTCGGACACATCCTTGATGTGTTGAGACAAACTAGACGAGTGTATGAGTATATCGTCCAAATAAACTGCTACGCAAGACTGTAGCATATCACGGAGGATATCATTAATAAATTCTTGGAACACTGCAGGTGCGTTACATAGGCCAAAAGGCATTACTAGGTATTCATAGTGTCCAGATCTGGTATTAAATGACGTTTTCCACTCATCTCCAGCTCTTATTCTGATCAGGTTATATGTGGCCCATAGGTCCAACTTAGTGAAAATAGAGGAACCTTTCAACCTGTCAAACAGTTCAGTAATGAGTGGTATGGGATAGGCATTTTTGGACATCAGTTTATTTAATCCCTGGTAATCGATGCAGGGTCTTAACTCGCCATTCTTCTTTTTAACATAAAAGAAACCATCCCCCGTAGGCGAGGTAGATTTCCTGATAATACCTCTCTTGAGGGCATCATCGATATATTCCTCAATGGTCCGATTCTCCTTGCACGACAACGGGTACGTGCGACCCCTAGGAGGCACGGCGCCAGGAAGCAAATCAATAGCGCAATCGTAAGCCCTATGCTGAGGCAAAGTGCGAGCCTCTCCCTTACTGAAAATGTCACTGAATTGATGATACTCAGCTGGCATGGAGGGAGAGGTACACACAATGCCCCATACAATACTCAGACCAAAACATGATCTCACAAGTATGCCAGTCAAATTGGGGATTATGCAAATGTAACCATGGGAATCCCAGAATGACCTCATGGTGGGGGGAATTGATAAACTGGAACCGCTGTTTCTCAGTGTGGAGAGCCCCAATAGTCATGGACAACGATATCGTTTACATAGTGATCTGAGCTGGTTCTAACGGTTGCCATCAATGGCCTCAATAGCTAAGGGGGATTCCCTCTCGACCAATGTAATCTGATGTAGCGCAGCAAATGAATTGTCCATAAAGTATCCGGCTGCGTCGGAATCAACCAGGGCCATAACCTCTACCGAGTATTCTGCCCAGGAAAATGCCACCTGTATCATGGGTTTGTGCTTAATTGGGTCTAGGGACTGCTGAACACCACCTAGGGCCTGTCCCCCAAGGTAACCTAGGTGCGTTCGTTTCCCGGCCGTACCGGACAGGTACGCAACAGGTGTCCAGCTTTGCCACAATACAGACATAAGCCCTGCCTTCGGCAATGCGCCCGTTCCTCCTTAGACAATTTGGTGAACCCAAGCTGCATTGGTTCACTGGTGTCTTGGGTACACTCAGGAGGCATGGGAGGCAAGGGAGGCATGGGTGGGTTCATTTACACTGGCTTGTCCAAAATTTCTGGCCTGCTGCTTGCGGTCTTTGGCCATTAGTCTCTCATGGATGTGGGAATCAATTAATTTAGCGAAATCAATAAACTCGTCCAGATCATTAGGCACATCTCTGGCTGCCGTCTCATCCTTAATACGGTCAGCGAGTCCCTGAGCAAATGCTGCCACCAGCGCCTCGTTGTTCCATCCTACCTCTGTTGCCAATGTACGGAATTCGATAGCATAATCGCCCACTGTACAAGAGCCTTGTTGTATCTCTATGAGTCATTTGGCAGCAGAGACGGCTCTACCTGGAACCTCAAATACTCTGTGAAAGGCACACACGAATTCCCTGAAGTTCCTAGTTCAGGGCTTAGAAGTCTCCCACAAGGGGTTTGCCCATGCCAGAGCTCTGCCCGTCAGTAATGATATCATGAAGCCCACCTTGCTGCGGTCATTAGGGAAGGCATGGGGAGTTAGTTCGAAAAAAATCTCCAATTGATTAATAAACCCTCTACACAGGGTGAGTTCGCCATCGTATCTAAGCTGTAACGGAGCTGAGGCAGTTAACGCTTTAAACGAGGCCACTTGCGTCATGGATTGAGCTTCCGGTGTCGAAACAGAGGGGACCACCGGTGCTTGAACTGGTTTGTCAAGGTGAGCTGTGCTCTCTACAGTGCCAACTGGTCTAATCGCTGTTCATGTAAGTCCATCCTCCAATGGATGTTTTGTGCATTACCTTCACGTTTACTTTCTGAGGTCATGGCCCTTTCGTACTCTAACGGTTTGTTTGACACACAGACACAGTAGGTTTGGTTAAAACACAATTTTATTGAACAATGAAAATATCAATAACCCTCAGGGGTCCTGTAATATATATGCAATATAGTACAGACACAAGACAGGTTATAAAGTGGTAGGCCCACACGGGTCCAGTATATGCAGGTAATCCAGAGTTCAATATACTGACACAGGTCAGGCAGTTCTTGTGTGAATCTCAGTTGGACAGTACTGAACGGGTTACTATTAGGCTGACAGTACAGACAGGGCCTAATAGTGCAAAGCCCTTTAAGAAGCTCAAACAAAAGGAGAGAGCACCAAATCGAGTAACGCCCAAAGGTAATGGAGACAAGAACAACTTGTGGACTGCCGTAGCAGTAACTGAGACTGAGCAACTTTGGCACTGCCATAGCAATAACAGAGACTGAGAAACGTGGGCACTGCCATAGCAGTAACGGAGACTGAGCAACTTGAGCACTGCCGTAGCAGTAACGGAGACTGAGCCACTTGTGGACTGCCGTAGCAGTAATGGAGACTGTCCAACTTGGGCACTGCAGTAGCAGTAATGGAGACTGAGCAACTTGAGCACTGCTGTAGCAGTAACGGAGACTGAGCAACTGGTGAACTGCTGTAGCAGTAACGGAGACTGAGCAACTTGGGCACTGCCGTAGCAGTAACGGAACTAAGCAACTTACCCTGAGAGGCACCCAACCGAGGACTGCACAGAAGTGAGGACGCACAGAAATGTTGCCTGGGCGACACTGAGGCAACGGAGACCAGACTTCAGCGAGCTGTCCGGAGACAGCTAAGATCCTGACACCACCCTAACCGGAGACCGGATAAGGTGTGCAGGGGAGGGACACCAACACAGTAGCCCAGCCGGGCAGGATCCACACACAGAGCAGGAACGTAAGCCAATCCGAGTCTGTACACCAAGCAGGAACGTCAGCCGGGCCAGGTCGGTACACAGGACAGGAACTTCAGCCAATCCGAGTCGGTACACAGAGCAGGAACGTCAACTGGGCCGGGTCGATACACGGAGCAGGAATGTCAGCCAATCCGGGTCGGTACACAGGCAGGAATGAGATGCAGAATAGTCAGACAGTCCGGGTCGGTACACAGGCAGGAACAAGATGCAGAGTCGTCAGGCAGTCCGGGTCGATACACTGAGATCACACGAATAACAGGAACAAGTGCTGGTACTGAAACACCACGAAAGGGTACTGGAGAAGTGCCAGAACCCAGTATTAAAAGACAAATACTGGGCAGGACAATAACAGTTCAGCCAATAGGGGTAGGCTGGAGTGGAAACTGACAGAAAGTCGACAAATAGCACAGGCACCGTGATACATACTCATCGTGGTTGTCAATGCGGACAGGACTAGGAACCACCGGAGCAGTGGTATAACGGTTACAAATCAGAGGTTTGAGTAGAGATACGTGAAAGACATTATGAATATGCATGCTTGCGGGAAGTTCCAAAGCATAGGAAACAGGATATCATGGTGCCCGTGATTCTCTGTACGACATTCTTACTTCCGGGTTTGTGTTTGGCTGTCTCTTATTGGTGCTAGCTGAATAGCCCCTCCCAGGGCTAGCCTTTATATATGCCCTCCTGTCACTAGGCCGGTGCCCTTTCATGGTGTTCCTGACCTTGCGTTATCCTGTGCTCCTGTTCTGTGTTGATCCGGTTTTCGTCTGACCTTGTTCCTGTTCCGCTCCTGTGTACCGATCCAGGCTTTGGCTGACTACCGCTCTCTGTGTACCGATCCTGGCTTTGGCTGACTACCGCTCTCTGTGTACCGATCCAGGCTCTGGCTGACTTCCTATCACAGTGCCTGTGATTCCTGTCACTCTCATCGATGGCAGACACTGATTTGCTGGGTTGGTTTGGCCCGCCCCCTGGTGACCTTTTTATACCTGGCTAGCACATCTGTCAGATGCCCTTTCGTGGTGTTTCTGAGCCAGTTATACTGTTGCTGTGTTCCTGTGTTCCGGATTCCTGTGTACCGATTCAGCTTGTCCTGACTATTCTCCAGTGTTCCTGCTTGTGTATGATCCGGCCCGTCTGACTACCACCCTTGGATCCTGACCCGGTTTGGCTGACGTTCCTGCTTGTGTATGACCCGGCTTGTATGACTACCTCCTACGTGCTCCGACCCGGCCTGGCTGACTTCCTGCTCCGAAGATCGACTTCCATCTTGTTCCAGTGACCTGCGTTCCAGTTGACGCTGCCGCAACATTATTATCTGCTGTTCCAGCCTTTGTATGTCTGCCTTGCCTGGTGTTACTCCGATCAGTGCAGTGTTTCTACCTGTGCAGAGCTGTGTGTTTGTACGCCTCACTCATATGGCAGAGCCTTGCTGTACCGCTGAAAAGCCTCGAGTAAACATGCTTTTTAACCCTAGCAGTGATGCCTTGATCCCACTCTCTCTACTTCAGTGTGAGCCTCGTTCACGGTGATACTCCTGCTGAGTTGGCTGCTCTCCGTCGGCAACTCCGTACATCCTAGTAGAGTATTCACATCCGTTGGGCCGGTTGGGCGCTTTAGGCTCTCTCTCTCTCTCATTGCAAATACTGGGCGATTCCGTTATACCGAGTGGTGGCAGGCAAAGGCTTCAGCGCTAGCAAATCCGGTAACTACGCCCGTGGGGCTATTGGCTCTTACACATCATATCCCAGTGTTCGGTTGAGTCTGAGGAGGCTTGGGAGCTCTTGCATTGCAGGCCGGTTCCAGCTACGCCCGTGGGGGCTATTTTCACTCGCACTAGCAGAAACAGTTCCAGTAGGTACGCCCGAGGGGGCTAAGTGGATTCCTGTTCTGCTTTTTACTGAACACCGTGGCGAGGCAGTCCTGTATCCAGTCTATGGGGAATGTTGTCTCCAGCACAGCTTAATAACACCCAGGGCGTGCCAAACATCCACATCTGAGACTGACCGTTATCAAGGACTTAACCCTCTGTGGTTATATTCCATTCTACTGCTTTGCATTTGTACATGTAATACGTTTGTGCATTTACATTTGTATCTATCAGTCATCATTGCTGGTGTATATCAATCGCCACTAGAGGGCGGACCTTTGCCTTACCTTACTCTAAATAAATTGTATCTTATTTCACACACTGGTCTGAGAGTCTTTAAAAACCGTTACACTTCCACTCTCTGATACTGATCCAGGCATTGACTGACTTACGCTCCTTGTGTTGCCCTCGTTATTGTTGTCAGTCCTCTCAATATTGTTGCCTCCGGTTGTGCTACTCGCTGCCTGTGTATCTCTGTGGCCTCCGTTACGTACACCCAGTCTGTGCTATCCAGTCACTAGCGGTTACCGTTGTCAATCCATATTACTAAGCTCAGTCTGTGATTCTCTGTGGCCTCCGTTACGTACACCCAGTCTGTGCTATCCGGTCACTAGCGGTTACCGTTGCCAATCCATTACACTAAGCTCAGCCTGTGATTCTCTGTGACCTCTGTTATGTACACCCAGTGTGTGCTATCTGGTCACTAGCGGTTACCGTTGTCAGCTCATTACACTCACTCAGCCTGTGACCCGGTAGCGCCTCCTCTGTTCCTTGTTGCACCAGATACCAGGCTGCCTTATCCGGTATTTGGTAAGGCCGGTACAGCCTCCTCTGTTCCTTGTTGCACCAGATACCAGGCTGCCTTACCCGGTATTCGGTAAGGCCGGTAGAGCCTCCTCTGTTCCTTGTTGTGCCAGTTACCAGGTTGCCTTACCCGGTATTCGGTAAGGCCGGTAGAGCCTCCTCTGTTCCTTGTTGCACCAGTTACCAGGCTGCCTTACCCGGTATTTGTTAAGTCAGGTAGAGTCTCCTGTATTGTATTGCTATTTGTATGCCCTGACCTGTGTCAAACTTTCTTACTGCTGTTTGTAGAGTTTGGACCCGTGAAGGGCCTTGTTGCGCTTTATATTGCCTAATAAAGCTTTTCTATTTTATCCTACCCAATTGTCTGAGTTTTCAATAAAACCGTGACACAGGATTAACCCTCCGGTGGACTTTGATGGTCCAACGAACTGTGGGGCAAACTTATTACAAGGAGTCTGCAAATTCAAGTTTCTGAAAGAAAGCCACACACGGTCCCCAATCTGGAAAACAGGAGCCAGCAACCACCTATTATTGGCATGTTATTGATAACGTTGGAAGGACTCACGTAGTGAGTTTTGCACTTGTTCCCAAGTGGAATGGAGTTGTTGTAGATGAACGTCTAGGGCTGGCATCTGCTGTGCTGAAATACATCCGGAAGCAAAGATGGCTGAAACCCATAATTGACAAGAAAAGGTGAACTTCTGGATGAGGCATTAATAGCACAGTTTGTAGCGCACTCTGTCCAGGGTAACAACTCAGCCCAATTGTCATGATGGTTGGATACAAAGCAACGTATGAATTGTTCGAGCCCTCGGTTAGAGCACTCTGCAAATCCATTAGTTTGTGGGTGGTAAGCAGATGAATAAGACAACTGAATGCCCATCTGGCTACAGAATGCCCTCCAAAATCTCGATATAAATTGACTGCCACGGTCCAAAACGAGCACCTTAAGGACACCATGGAGTCTAAATACCTCTTTGCGAATACTACCGCCAGCTCTTTTGCGGAAAGCAGACCTGTTTTAGAAAATCTGTCTACCACCGTCAAGATATACGTATAGCCTTTTTAAACAGGTAGTTCTCCAAAGAAATCAATGGATACATGTGACCATGGTCGATCGCCATTGGGTACAGGCTGTAGAAGACCCACTGGCAGATGCCTAGGTGACTTAGAACTGGCACACACCATACAAGCAGCAGTAAAGTTAGCACAATCTGTTCTTAGAGTGGGCAACCAGAAAATACGAGACAAGGACCAGAACAATTATCTCTGCCCACGTGCCCTGCTGCTCAAGAAGCATGGTAGGTTTCCAGTAGTCTGGTCTGAAAGGGTTCAGCCACAAAACATTTGCCCATGGGCTTTTTAGGAGGAGAGTCAGCCTGAGTTGCCAGAATATCCTGGCCCAGAGGAAAAGTGATGCTCGTCCGCAAGGTGGCCAGGATGCGGTCAGGGGAAATAATAGGTACTGACTGCACATCAGACTCCACTTCAGGCCCATGCTGCCTAGACAAAGCATCAGCCCGCACGTTCTTGGAACCAGGCAAACAGGAGACTTCAAAGCTTAACCGAGAAAGGAAGAGTACCCATCTCGCTTGTCTTGGTGACAATCTCTTAGCTTCCGACCAGTACAATAGATTTTTGTGGTCGGTCAAAATCAGAATCGGAGCCCTGGTGCCCTCCAGAAAGTGACGCCATTCACGTTATGCCAGGATAATTGCCAATAATTCACGTTCACCAATCTCGTATACAGATTGTGCTTTGGTCAGTTTTTTTCAAAAAGAAACCACACGGCTTAAGTACCTGACCAGGATCAGACCTTTGTAACAGTACAGCTCCCATGCCTGTGTCAGACGCATATACTTCAAGTATATATGGTACGTCTGTTTTGGGTTGGGCCAGAACCGGTGCCGAAGCAAATGCAGCGTTAAGTGCCTCAAAGGCTTCTTCAGCCTCCTCTGACCACTCTGACACTTTGGCCCCTTTATGTGTCAAATCCTTGAGAGGCTTGACAATTCTAGAAAAGTCATGAATAAATTTACGATAGTAATTGGCAAAGCAAAGAAACCTTTGAATAGCCTTAAGACCCTTGGGATGTGGCCAATGCAGCACCGCAGACAACTTTTCTTTGTCCATGGAAATGCCCTGTTTCGAAAAGAAGTAGCCCAGGAAGGGTACCATGGATTTATGAAATCCACATTTGTCGATCTTACAAAACAATTTATTCTCCCTGAGTTTCTGAAGTACTGTGGCCACATGAGTACGATGTGTCTCCAAATCAGGGGAACAAATTAAAATATCATCTAGATAGGCCACTACACAAGACTGTAGCAGATCTCGGAGCACATTGTTAATCAGTTCTTGGAAAACCGCTGGGTCATTGCACAGCCCGAATGGCATTACTAGGTATTCGTAATGCCCTGTGCGCGTATTGAAATCGGTTTTCCACTCATCACCTTCCTTAATATGAATGAGATTATAAACGGCTCTCAAATCCAATTTCATGACGATGGTAGCGCCCTTCAACCGGTCAAACAGCTCGGTTTGGTGGCAAAGTGCTAGCCTCTCCCTTGCTGAAAACATCGCTGAAAGACTGGTATTCATGTGGTAGAGAGGGAGAGGTACACATAATCCTGGTAGGTTGTCGTATGCAATGCCTTATACAATACTCAGACCAAGCCAAATTTCACAAGCTCCCCAGTTGATTCTAGGATTATGAGTTTGCAACCATGGAAAACCCAAAATGACCGCATAATGTGGTGACTGAATAATTTGGAACGACAGGGTCTCAAAATGTAGTGCTCCAGTCTGCACTGAGAGTGGTCAAGTCTCGTGGGTGACCTGGGAGGGCACCAAAGGTCGCCCATCAATATCCTCAATTTGTATGGGATTGACCAGCTCGACCAAATGAATGTTATGAGATGTGGCAAATTCTTTGTCCATAAAATATCCAGCTGCTCCTGAGTCAATCAGAGCAGAGGAGGTGAAGGAGAAGCTGGTGCTGGAAATTACCATCTCAACCTCTGGTTTGGAAGGCACCTCATCTGGAGACTGCTGAATGCCACCTAGGACCTGTCCCCTTAGGAAACCTAGGTGTGTGCGTTTTCGGCCGTATTGGACAATTACGCAGAAAATGCCCTCGTTTACCACAGTAAAGGCACAGCCCATTCTTACAGCGGAAGGACCGTTCCTCCCTAGTTAGTCTCGTAAACAAGACCTACATAGGTTCCACCAATTCGTTTTGCCCAGGAGACACGGGAGGAGAGTAAGTGGGAGTTCATTCTTGTGCCACTGCCCTGTGGAAGACCTTGGTTTACAGTCTCTGTTTTGCATCCGCTCCCTGATTCACGTATCAATAAGATTTACAAACTCTATGGATTTGTCCTGCGTGACAGGCAACTCTCAGGCTACTATTTCATCCTTGATATGGTCATGGAGTCCTTGTGCAAATGCTGCTACAAGGGCCTCATTGTTCCATGCTACCTTGGCCGCCAAGGTGCGAAATTCTATAGAGTAGTCAGCCACTGAACGATTGCCCTGTCGGATGCACATAATTTCTTTAGCAGCCAAGATGTTGCGCCCAGGAACCTCAAACACACTACGAAAGGCCCTCACAAACTCACTGAAATTGGCAGTTATAGGTTTCACCGTCTCCCATATAGGGTTGCCCAGGCTAAGGCTTTGCCTGTCAACAGCGAGATTATGAAACCAATCTTACATCTTTTAGTTGGAAAGGCTTGAGGGGCTAGTTCAAGAAAGATTTCGAGCTGATTGAGAAAACCCCGGCATAGGGTAGGTTCTCAATCATATCTTAGCAGTAGAGGTGTGGCAGCAGATAGCCCTTTATATTGCTGGTTAGCGTTTGGACCATCAGTGCCTGAACTGGAGTGGCCACTGAGGATAGAGCAGGTTTGTCCAAGTGTGCGGTCCGCTCTAACATAGTTTGCACCGCCACTGACAACTGATTGAGACGTTGTTCGTACATATCCATTCTCCAATGGATATTCACAGAGCTTCCTTCACCGGAACCGTCTGAGGTCATTGGCCCTTTCGTACTGTCATGGTTTTTGATGAACACTCAGACCAGATCGGTAAAGTTAAAATGACTTTATTAGGATAAAGTACATACACGTAGTTAGGTCTTTAGACCCACACAAACAGAACATAAATATATACAGATATGTACAGCAATAGCAAGCCAGTATTAGTAATATATGATGAAATGGAAACAATCACTGGCAACGAGGGTTCTGGCTTGAACCTGAAAGACTGAAGGCAACGCAGTCCAGGAACTGAAAACAGGACTTCAGTGACAGGTAGTACAGGAGTAGATGACTGGCACAAACCCAGACGCCTGGGAGGCACAGAACCCAGGAGGAGCGAGGCAACACTGACACTGGCACTTGGATCACAGATAGATCGAGGCAACCGCTTAGTAGGCAGCACTGACCCTAGGGTTAGGGTCACAGAGAGACTAAGGCAACCGCTTATAAATAGGCAGCACTGACCCTAGGACTAGGGTCACAGGGAGACCAAGGCAAATGCTAAGTAGGCAAACCCTAGAACGCTAGGGGTGGATCATAATATATATATATGGAAGGCAACCAGTGTCCCTTCACACTGAAGGATGGTATAACGCAACGCTGACTCTTGAGCCCAAGGCTACTGCAGTGAGGAATAAGCACTAACCCTACCTGGAAGATCCAGGCACAAAAAGGGTCAATAGATAACGCCCAGAGAGATACTGCAACTCCCAAAGGGAGTGAGCCCAGTGCTGAAAGGAAGGTGGACACAGAGAATGATCAGAGTAACACAGTCAGTGCTATGAACACTGTACCGGTATTTCTCGTGTGCACACCACCTGAGGTGATTAAGAGAGCAGCTAAAGCATGAATGCTCAGCCTACAGTCGACAAAATAATAGCGCCATGCGGCACACACCGACTTGCGTAACGGAAAGGCCACAGCGGGTATCACTGGACCAAACGGAGGCAACCAAGCGGTATAGCCAGGCACAGATGGCAACAGTGCGGTAATCAGCCTGACACGGTCAGTAACGGAATGGGTACTCAGCCTGGTACGGTCAGCAACGGAGCAGGTTCTCAGCCAGACACAGTCAGCAACGGAGCGGGTTCTCAGCCAGATACAATCAGCAATGGAGTGGGTTCTTAGCCAGATACAGTCAGCAATGGAGCAGGTTCTCAGCCAGATACGATCAGCAATGGAGCGGGTTCTCAGCCAGATACAGTCAGCAACGGAGCGGGTTCTCAGCCAGATATGGTCAGCAACGGAGGAGCAGCAATACAGGAAACTCAGGAATGTCGTCAGGTAGGCCAGGGCATACACGATCAGAGATATACAGAACAAACATCAGGAACTAGTACACCACAAAAGGGCACCATAGTGTAGATATGACAGAGTATATAAAGGCTATCACTGGGCGGCGACAAAGATACCTGGCCAATCAGAGCAAGGTAGTGTAATTAGGAAGTCAGAATGTTGCCACCTGCAGCCAAGAGCATGGGCACCGTGATACCTTGAAAATGTTCTTGACACCAAAAGGAGGAGTTTGCGGGCTGGTAGGAAAATAATGCTGCAGTTACATTGTGAAGAATGAAGGCAAAATCAGTTATGATCTATCCAAACTGACAGCAATAATGGGCAAACTCCAGGAAACACCAGAAGTTGTACTATTTGGGTGATTGGGAAGTAAGAACTGCCTATCATTTAGTAATAGCATAGGACCAAAAGGTGAAATGTGGTAGCAATTCTGAGACAAATCTGCGTCCATTATATGGTGTAACATTGCAACATTTTTGAGACTACATTTGTGCCTATTTTTATGTTCCTATGTCCTAAAAACACACTTAGGTTTCAGATTACCAGGTAACCATTTTAACAAACCCTTTACTTGGTTTCTTTGTCTGTTTTGGTGGGAAAAAGAGAAAGAGAAGATCAGTTTACTTTTGCTGCTAGGAGAAAGGGAGGAGGGTCTGTTAAGGGCAGGTAATGTGGGCTGGTGAGGGGAGGTGCTTGCAACAATATAAGAAGCAGCCAGGAAGAGCTGGGGAGAACTGATCATGAAGTCAGGGCCTGAGAGTCATTTTTGGACACTTGACCTCCTCCAGTGGATGCAGCCAAGTGCATTGTGCAAATGCAACCGGTTCTCATCACCTGCATCCTTTCCTGCTGCACCATCCTCATAAGATTGTCCCAGGATAGCTAAGTATAAACTGTATCACTTTCTGCTTTCTTTTTATACTATATTTCTAGGAAAACATCATAGTAACTAGTGTATGAGGGATTCTGCCATAATTGTTGCATATTTTGTTTTATTTGCACTGCAGTAATTAATTGTCTAGTTAGTATTATTAGGTGTTTAGCTAGAATATATTTGATAATATACAGTGCATTGTTGTTATTATAATATTATTGTTTTTATGAAATATTATTGGTTATTGTTAGTACTGCAGTGTTATTGTATTAATTGTGGTATTGGTCATTAGAACAAAGTTATGTGGGTATACCTAGGTATGTCAGCCACGTATCGCTCAAGCTCCATTTTGGGCTGCGACCAAGTGGACTTTCGCACATATATTAATTGGTTGGCAAACGTGGTATTATGCTATTGCATTTGGTTCCAATATCTGTGCAAGTGTCTCTTCCTAAGTTGTCAGTGTGAGCAATACTGTAAGCTACTCTGCTTGTGCTAAGCTACAAATGCAACCAGTTCTCATCGTCTGCGTGCTTTCTTACTGCACCATCCTTGTAATATTGTTCCTGGATAGCTAAGCATAAACTGTATCACTTTCTGCTTTCTTTTTATACTATATTTCTAGGAAAAAACCATAATAACCAATGTATGGGGGATTTTGCCATAATTGTTGCATTTTGTGTTTTATTTGCACTGCAATAAGTAATTGCCTAGTTAGTATTATTAGGTGTTTAGCTAGCATATATTTGATAATATACAATGTATTGTTCTTATTATAATATTGTTTCTATGAAATATTATTGCTTATTGCTAGTACTGGGATGTTATTGTTTTAAATACAACAATTAGAACAAACTTCTCTGGGTATACCTAGGTGCGTCGGCCACGTGTCGCACAAGCGCCGTTTTGGGCCGCAACCCTGGGGACATTCTTACATATATTAATTGGTTGGCATATGGGGTATTATGCAATTGCATTTAGTTCCAATAATTGTGCAAGTGTCTCTTCCTAAGTTGTCATTGTGGACAATACTGTACTCTGCTTGTGTTAAGCCACACAGCGTGTGTCTTTGTTCATAGACTCCATTTTGGATTCAGCACATGGACATTGACTCCATCTTGGAGCAATCACATGGTCTGACACCATCTTGGAAATCTCAAGCTACATGGTCAAAGACTCCGTTTTGGATCCAGTGCATTTTCATTGACTCCATTTTGGAGCCAGAACATGGTCTGATGCCATCTTGGAAATCTCAAGCCCCATGGTTAAAGCACATGGTATATGGGTTTGCAGTTCTTTTCACACTCACATTTAGAGTTAATTTTAACGCAGCTGTTATTGTGAAACCCTTTGCACCAATTAATTCACCCAAAGCCAACAAGATTTTGAACAGGGAATTGTTTGTAGGGGTTTTTGTGACTGGGATTGGGGGACAATAAAAAAATACAGTAAGAAAAAAAAACATAAGACATGGTATAAAAAGGGGTCTGAAGAGGGTGCCTGTGTTGGGGTGGAGTCTGGGGAAATAATCAGTTGAAAGGGGAATTTATTTTGTGGGGTTGTTGACTGGGATTGGGGGGACAGTTAATAATAAAATAAATAAAATGAAAAATAAAATGAGAAATTAGTATGTAACGTGACAGAGACAGGGATCCCCTGACATAAATTGAGTCTGATTCTTGACAGGATAGAGTATTTTGTAGAGAATAATTTGTTTGATTTGTTGTTAGAGGAGCAAGCCCTGAGGAAACATTGATTTGTAGGACCTAAACCTTGATTTGTTGTAGGACAACAAGCCACAAGCCCTGATGGAATCATTGATTTGTAGAATTAGGGGTGGGCAAAATCTCTCGCTGTGTTCTGCGAGAAATTCCATGAAAACCATGTTGTTGTCCACTTTTTCATAAGAAAATCAGCTTTAAATCCAGCAATTAAGTTTTTCACTTTTTTCGCCCTTTGGTCAAAATTGTTTGCCATTTTTTCAATGGCTAGAAAGTTTTGATTTACGTGGTTTTTGCCTTTTTGCTAAAAAAAATTGACATTTGCGGAAGTGAAACACAATAGAAGCGACTACAGAGCGAGGTAGACATGCTGAGCTGTTCTGCTGTGATCTTGAGGCAAAATTGAGGCAGGAGAGGCTCCTAGTGACTGCTATCACTATGAGCAGTATTAAAAATAATCAAAGGAGGAACTGGAAGGACCCTTATGTGTCCACTGAGGAGGATGAGGAAGTGAGCACAACTGAACCAATGTTGTCCAGTTCCCCTAAATCACCCCTCGGGATCTTGGAGAATTTAATGTGAAGGGAGGGATAAAATGGAATTGGAAGAGAGGAAGAAAAGGGTAGTACTAACCCCTGCTGCTAGAAGTGCTGCCCCTGCTGCCACTAGTGCTGTGCCTGATGCAACCAGTGTTGTGCCTGCTGCCAGTGCTGAACCTGCTGCCACCAATACTGTGCCTGCTGTCAGACGTGCTGCCCCTGCTGCAACCAGTGCTATGCCTGCTGCCAGTGCTGAACCTGTTGCCACCAATACTGTGCCTGCTGTCAGAAGTGCTACCCCTGTTGCAACCAGTGCTGTGCCTTCTGCCAGTGCTGAACCTGCTGCCACCAGTATTGTGCCTGCTGTCAGACATGCTGCCCCTCTTGCCACCAATACTGTGTTTGATGTCAGATGTGCTGAACCTGCTGCCACAAGTGCTGTGCCTGCTGCCAGTGCTGAACCTACTGCTAGTGTGCCTTGTAATACTCAGGAGGGGGGAGGTGAAGATGATGCTAAGTGTGACAGCAGGGGACCCTAAGTCACACTTGCCATCACCAAGCAGTGCCACCAGTGCTAGTACTACTACTAAAAAGGTCCAGCAACTAGTGGTGGTGGTGATTAGTGTTGAGCGAGCACCCCGATGCTCGGGTGCTCGGGTGCTCTGACCGAGCACCCCCTGAGGCTCGAGTGCTCGGCCGAGCACCCGAGCCCCATTGAATATAATGGGGCGACACGAGCATTACACCAGGCACCCCCTGCTCTGATGAGGGGAGGGTGCCTGGTCAATGCCCCCCTTCATCTCCGCTATGCCCCCTTCATCTCCGAATGCCCCCTTCATCTCCGCAATGTCCCCCTTCATCTCCGCTATGCCCCTCTTCCACAATGTCCCCCTTCATCTCCTCTATGCCCCTCTTCCACAATGTGCCCCTTCATCTCCGCTATGCCCCTCTTCCACAATGTCCCCCTTCATCTCCTCTATGGCATAGAGGAGATGAAGGGGGACATTGTGGAAGAGGGGCATAGCGGAGATGAAGGGGCACATTGTGGAAGAGGGGCATAGAGGAGATGAAGGGGGACATTGTGGAAGAGGGGCATAGCGGAGATGAAGGGGGACATTGTGGAAGAGGGGCATAGAGTCTATGCCCCTCTTCCACAATGTCCCCCTTCATCTCCGCAATGCCCCCTTCATCTCCGCAATGCCCCCGTACCTCCAGTCCCTGGTGGTCCAGCGGAGCGTCTTCAGATCTGTGCCTCTTCCGGCACAGATCCCCGCCACCCGAACATGGCGGGCGAGCACATGGCGGTACTCAACGAGTACCGCCATGTGCCGAGCAGAGCGATGCTCGAGCCGATCCGAGCATCGGCCGAGCACGCTCGCTCAACACTAGTGGTGATGATGATGGTGGAGAAGTTGGGGTGGAAGAGACATTGATGGCCTTTTTAGCAGAAACTGAGAAGGAATGGGAGACAGGGATGAGGATGGGATGGGATGAGGATGGGAATCACCACCACCACCACTAGCAATGAGCTTTTGGAATATGCAGAATTTGCAGCTGCTCTAATTTCTCCTGATGCTGAGATGCAAGGGCAGCAGGATGCCGAGGAACAAGCTAGTGTGCCACAGACCACTGTGGACTGTCACAGTACCTTGTAGAGCAGCCGCTTCTGGCAATGCTCACTATGACGCTTTGGCGTCATTTATACGAGCCGATGGACACATCAAAGACAGATGTGTCATCTGCAGGCACGGTGCTTCAAGCATGCTGCAGGCCTCTATTTTATGTGTGTTTGTTTCCTGTAGTCTCCTCCTACCTACTTTCTCCCTCTAAGCTGCTCCTCCTTCCTACTTCTTGTGGAGGGGTTTAAAGGGCAGACTGAGTCCTGACTCAGGGACCCTTACGTTGCTGTTCTGAGCAGTTCATTTTCTAGTATTCCTGATTCCTGTGTATGATCTGGCTTGTCTGTACATCCATTCTGGTGTTGACCTGTGGCTCTATCTGACTATTTTCCTTGTGCATTCCGATTTGGCTGAGATATCCTTTCTGGTGCAAACCTGTGGCTCTGGCTGACTACCAGCTCTGTCTATGACCTAGGTTTGTCTGACTACTCACTCTGGTGTTGACCTGGGGTTCTATCCACTGCACATCCAGCATACATAAGCTCCAGTGGATATCCTACCTGGTGCAAACCTGTGGCTCTGGATGACTACCCGCTCTGTGTATGACTTTGGCTCGTCTGACTATCCTATCTGGTGCTTACTAGAAGGCTCTGTCTGTTCGCTCAGTTTGTTGGTTCCATTATTCAGACATCCTTCCTAATACTGACCTGGGGCTCTAGCAGACTCCTAGCTATTGACTGCAGGCTTGGGTCAGCAGCTTCCTTGGTTACGTACGATTGAGACTCTGCTCCTAGACTGACTGCAGGTAGAGTCAGTATCTCTTGGGTGTTACCTTACCATGAGACTCCAGTGGGCTGAGGCCTAGTCTCGGACATTGTGGAACAGAGATTGGGAGACTGCTATTCCTGATACAGTACTCACCGTTTCAATCACCCACTGTGTGATATTTATATATTGCATTACTGTCATTATTCTCATAATAAAGGTTCTATTATCTATACCGTCTGACTCCTGGTTTTGCTTGACAACCGTAACATGGACACATTGAGAATGGGGTCAACAAGTGATGAGGGACAAGGAAAGGTTCCACTTGACAGCAGTAGCAATACTCCTGGTCCTAGTTGCAGTGCTGAATCTGAAGCAGTAGCAGAAACAGTGGCAACATCATCCGCTGCCAGCACAGACAGTGAATGGGAATGTGGAGGAGAAGAAGAAAGAGGTCATTCTTCTTCACCTGTTCCCTATCCCTATCCCCTAAAGTCATAGATTTGGGGCTATTTTTCTCTTGGGGCAGGCGAAGTGCAGTAATCACCAATGGCATTTTGCACAATTTGTGACAAGCTAGTGAGAAGGGGAAAGGAGGGAATGCACCTTGGCACAACTGCACTGATATTACACATGAAACACAGACACCATGACATTTATGTCAAACATGTTAAACACAAACACAAACCACAAAAATCAAGCCCTGCTGTTACTGTACCCCCTGACTCTCCAGAAAGGTGAGGAGGAGCTCAAAGAGGAGGAAGAATAGAGAAACCCAGGCAGAGGCTGAAAGTTCGATGGTGAGCAAAACTCCTGGCTCACCTTCACCTTCTTCCTCTAGGGTAAATACATCTTCTGCCAATCCACCTCATTCATCATAACCTTCCCCGCCAAATGATAGCCACTGTGTTGATGTTAGGACGTGGCAGCTCATCTCCACCCATTGCATGCTGTGTGGTGCACTGACCACACATGCCAGTGTGGTGTAGGAGAATCACAAGCAGGGCATCAAGCGGCATCTGAAGAGATTCCTTCCCACAGAATATGCTAAGATGCTGTCAGGGAGGGTTCATAATTACTATTAAACTGTCAGCAAGTTGTCATGTGTCCTTAGCGGGTTCTGGACAAGAGGTATATTAACAAAGGCAGTACTTGGGTTCTGGTGTCATGGTGTTTGGATACAGTTGTGCCCCCAGATGTTGTTTACCACACACACTGTATGCATTGCTGTTGCTGATGAGAGCCACAGTTCCTGCTCTCAAGGGAAACATTTATATTCTAATGACAACACATGCATGATTTTGGAAGAGGGGCAGGTGGAGAAGAATTAATGGCCAACTTCTTCTTTTCTCCACATAGACTGGGGGCTACTTATTGTGCTGCTGCTGTCTTAGACGCATCACTGGTGCTAATTGTGGAACCTTCCTCATCCATTACCCATGTTACTGCTGTTGTTGATCCCATTGCCTTTGAGCTGCCTAATCATCCTGCTGCTTAAACAACTCAGCAGCAGCAAGAATAGCAGTCGCAAATTCCGGATCTACAGTGGGTTAAGTACTCATATCACCCCTGAAAAGTAAGTTGTGCATTCCTAATAAAGTTATTCAGTCCAAGAGCCCCTCAGAACTATACTAGGTGCTGCTGCTACGAGAATAATATCTAATGTAATTATAAAACAGACAAACCCATCAGCCATTCACACTCATGCTGGGGCATATCCGGAGTATCTTTATAACCTTAGAAGTGACAATTGTCTATAGGAATTATTTAATATCAGATACAATCATTCCATAGGTGGTAGCAGTGCTAGCTGTGCTTATATCTGGCATACATAGGGCTAATGGGGCAACAGAGATAGCTGTCAGATCCCATATGTATAGGGTATGTTTAATATAACACCCATAGACCTGCAACTGTATTGCTAAGAAGGTCGGCTGAAAATGAAATCTGTTCCCAGCAGATATGGGGTTAATGGGATGATGGGGATAGCCATTGGATCCCACAGATGTAGGGGTCATTTATAACTATACCCAATAACCTGTATACTACACTAAGTCTAAGTTTCTATATGTACGTAGATTCCTGACTGGACTGTGTCTGTGCAATTGGGGGGGCATAGGGTTAATGATCAATGGATAGGATAGGATAGGCCCGTGTGAATAAGACAATTCATACTCCTGAATATTTCTTTCCCACCAGACAGGATATATACGAGATTGAAGGCTACACCTGTAGTGAATTACTAGTGCTGCATGAGTATGAATTAGATGTGTGGTGTGAATGCTGTTAATAATTTAATTAGCATGATAGATGGGAATAGAGAAATTATAACAATATAAAGCAGAAGCTCAGGATACCTAAGAGGGTGAGCGTATACTGTCACATTGTCTTCATGAACAAATATTGTTCCCAATCTTTAGACACACACCCACAGGGAATATGAACAAAGATATGGTCACTGAGTTTGATACTATCTTCTTATATGCTGAAAGCAGGGATAGAGGACAAATCAATCTGGCTACACAACACACTTGCACTGATCTCTCAGGCACTGGAGTGTAACTTACCAACTAGTTATTGATACTAATGGTTAAATATATGACTCTCTGATACAATCTCTACTGCTACTCACTTGAGGAATTGTTTCCTGTTAAATACAGTGTTAGGAATGCGCTGATTTCTTTTAAGTCACAAAACATTTTTTTATTTTACATTTTTATATATATATAATAAAAGTTAGGTTTTATTTCCTTTTCCAATCCCTTTTTTTTTTTTTTAAATATATTTTATTATCAGATCACTCCATACATATACAAAGAGAAAGGGTACATATAATATCTGTCGAGTACAGCAAGAGTATGCAAACATGTATAACAGATAAAAGGAACAGATGCATATCAGTAGAGCATACAGAGTCAACCTGAGGTTTTTATAGAAATTCAACCCAAACTCCAAACAACTAACCAAACTGATCTAAAACTATACCCCCTATCCCAGTTCCTCTCTCCCCCGAGCCCGCAGCACCCCCCAACCCCCACCCACCAGCCAGTGTCACCACAAAATCCCGTCATAGATAGGGGTCAGACACAAAGACGTACAACAAGTATATGTCACAAGCATCCACACGGCAAGCAGATGTGAACTCATTCAACCAGCTCCAACAAGTTACACATCGCCGGGAGCTAGAGTAGTACTTGCCCTAGCTGTCCACCAGGTCTGCCACCATCCCCAGATCTTAGCAAACTTAGCTGGAGTACCTCGGTGTAAGTAAACCAATTTATAATGTGGAAAACACTGTGAAACCAGGTTAATCCATGCCCTACAATTGGGAGCTCTGTCTGACATCCAATTCAAGGCCATCACCAAGAGATCACGCAGAAGAGATTTGTCATTAGCCTCCTCAATCTCATCGTGGAAGATAGACAGTAAACAAATCTTTGGAGTCGCAGGAACAGGTTGTCCCAACACCAGGGTCACAATACGCATTACCTCCGACCAAAACCTCCCAACCTCAGGACACTCCCAAATCATATGCAAATACGTGCCTCGAACATTGTCACATCGATGGCAGTGGTCAGTACCAGAATTCCCCATTTTAAACAGTCTGATTGGTGTATAATAAATTCTATGAAGAATATTCAACTGTATCATCTGATGCCTAGTCGATGTCGCCATCTGAGCTGGCACCTCCTTAGCCATGTTCCACTCCCAATCCTCCAATGGGCCCAAATCCAGTTCCCATTTATTCCGTGAAGGAAATTCCTGATATCTCATGTGAGATTCCAACCACTGATAAATAAAAGAGAGAGGTCTTGGTGGCATAAGGGTCATTAATCTAGTAAGAAGCGGGAATGTAGCAATCATTGGTGCCCTATCACCCCACTGGGCTCTAAGAGCATGTCTGGTACATAAATAAGAATAGAAAAGATTGTGTGGCAGACGGTATTCGTCACATAGTTGTGCAAAGGATTTCAGCTGGTTATCATGATACAATTGTCCAAGAGTACTAATCCCAAATCTAGCCCACAGAGGACCAAACTCACTACCAAGTAAGTGATGTAACCCCGCTGCGCCCCACAGGGGGGTGTCCGGGTCCATGTCCACATATCCCAGCAACCTCTTCAGCTCCCCCCAAACCTCATATAGAGTTACAGCTAATGTAGTCCGAGTTTTAAAAACTGCAGGGCCGCCATGCAAGAACTGGGGTAGCTCATAAGCAGGCTGCAATAACAGTGCATCTATCTGAGTAGTTTGATATCGATGCCTGGGGGAAACTAAGTCAAGCACATAACGACATTGCGCTGCCAAGTAATACCTGTAAAAGTTGGGCAAAGCAATCCCCCCCTCACACTTCTGTCTCATAAGGGTAGTCAACTTGAGTCTAGCCCGACACCCCCGACATACGAAATGTGAAATAAGTTTGTCTATTTGTCGGAAATATTTTTTAGGAATAAGTACCGGTGTGTTCTGAAAAATATATAAGAACTTGGGCAAAAAAATCATTTAATAAGATTCAACCTACCAATCACATTTAAGGGCAAGTGAAGCCATGCCATTGTTTTATCATTAAAAGATTGAATAGTAGGCAACAAATTCATCTCCAAAAAGGAGTTCGTCGTTGCTGCCACCCGAATCCCCAAATAGGTACAGTCAGCCACATAAGAAAGCGGGACATCCAGTGGGCGAGACCTCCGCAAACCACCATCAATCGGGAGCAAAGAGGACTTAGTCCAATTAATTTGAAATCCGGAATATGTACCAAAATCATCCACCAACTGCAACGTAGTCCTCAGGGAATCCTCATCATCACCAAGAAAGAGTAGAATGTCATCGGCATATAGTGCAATCTTTTCCTCTCTGCCCTCAATACTGAGTCACTGGATCAACGGATTAGCACGAATCAAAACAGCCAAAGGCTCCAGGGCTAGGGCAAACAAGCCGGGTGAGAGTGGGCAGCCCTGTCTAGTGCCACGATGCAAAGAAAAAGGTTGTGAACTCTGACCACCCGTCACCACAGAAGCCCTGGGGTTACCATATAAGATGCGTATCCAATTAATAAAGGATGGACCGAATCCAAAACCTCGAAGTACATGCCAAAGATATGGCCATTCAACAAAGTCAAAGGCCTTGGATGCATCAAGGGACGCTATCGCCCGAGTTCCGATGGTATCATGTGGAAGCTGCAGGTGCAAAAATAATCTTCTAAGGTTGTGAGATGTCAATCTGCCCGGGATGAAACCAGTCTGATCTTCATGCACAATGGTTCCTAACACATTATTTAATCTGGTAGCCAGTATTTTTGCCACAATTTTTGCATCCGTAGTCAAAAGGGAAATAGGCCTGTAAGAGTCGCAGAGCTCCGGATCCTTCCCTGGTTTAGGCAATACAATAATGGAAGCGTCATTCATGGAATCCGGAAGATGTCCATCATCTATGCAGCATAAAAAGTATTCAAGAGATGAGGGGCCAAGACATCCGCAAATTCCTTATACCACTCTGCAGGAAGACCATCAACACCCGAGACCTTGCCCGCCGGCAAACCACAAATCGCCTCCATCACCTCTCTAAGAAGTACAGGAGCATCTAGCATGCGTCAATGTTCTAAGGAAAGTTGCGGAAGGTCACATTGGTCAATAAAGTGAGATATCTGAGACTCAGAGTGGGTTAGTCGAGACTCATATAAATGAGAGTAGAAGCGCTGGAATCGCAAATTAATCATCCGCAGGTCGAGTATCAATTCACCCCCAGGATCCCGGAGTGAAGAAAGCAATGGAGTCCCTCTATGTTGGCAAACAAGATGAGCCAAAAGTTTTCCTGCCTTGTCCCCATTTTCAAAAATATTTTGTTTCATATAAAAATCATGAAGGGCATGCAGTTCAGAAAGTTTTACAGAGTATCGCAACGAGCAGGAAACAAACTTAGTGTAGGACACCGAATCTCCACTCCCCACAAACTGTCTTTCCACCTCAGCAGCCTCCGATTTCAAAACCTCCACTTCTCTAGTTTTAAGTTTATTTTGAGAACCCCTTGCAACTGCTTTGGCAGCCTCCCAAACAATATCCTGAGCAGCAGAATTGACATTGTTGGCAAAATAGTCACATAAATCTTCTCTATGCCTAGACACCAATTGCGTATTAGTCAACCATATGGGACTAAACCTCCAAACTCTGGGCCTAGGTCTCTGGTCTCGATGTAAAGACAATAAGAGCGGGGAATGGTCGGAGGCCACTCTGGTTATAAAACAGCAATCCGTAACCCAGTTCAAAGCCAACTGGTTAGCAAACACATAATCAATTCTAGATAACGTTTTATAGGTGGCCGAGTGGCATGAGAATTCCTGGTCCCACGGGTGGAAAGTCCTCCATACATCTACAAGTCCCATATCCCCTACAAGATTGAGGAAGGCATCTCTATGTGATTTGGAATCAACCACCGTCCCACCAAATCTATCCAAATCAGGATTAGTAGCTATGTTAAAGTCACCCATACAAATTATATGATGATGTATCTTGTCAGAGACATATATAAGCATGTCCTGGAGAACTGATGGGTCAAAAGGCGGTGGTATATAAACATTCATTAAGACAAACAGAGCTCCCTGCAGCTTACACGTTAGGAAGCGGTAGCGTCCCTGTGGATCAGTCTTAAGATCAATGAATTCGAAAGAAACCAATTTAGAAATAAGAATGGAAACACCCCTGGCATATGTGGAATGTGTAGTATGATAATGATTCTGTATCCAGTGCCTCCTAAGAGACAAAACTCTACCTGCAGTAAGATGGGTTTCCTGTAACATAACCACCCCTGGTGTCTGCTTCCTGATGTGGTTCAAAACTAAAGATCGTTTTACAGCATCATTCAGGCCACGCACATTCCAGGATAAAAATTTACAAGTCAGTGGTGTCATCCCTGAAATAAGTGGAATGTGTTACACCCCTGGCCACATGGCGGGATCTGTTGGAGGCGAGGAGCGCCCGACCCAGAAGAGAGAGGAAGAGGGATCCCTAACTGAACAACCGCCCCAACCCTTACCAGAACGTCCCACCCTATCTCCGTCACCCCCAACCCGACAGAGATTTCATCCCTTAAACAACCCATTCCCGCGGCCTGGCAGCCAAAACTCCCGACCCTGGCCCTCCCCCCCACCAGACATGAACCAATTAACCTGTAAGTAACTTGGGCACTAATAGTCCCATCCACACCCCCTGCCCCCCACTGCAGTAGAATAACGCCAAAATCAACCAGCAGTGAAACATGACATAGAGAATCCCACCACACCACCTGCAGCAGCAAAACAGAGCAAACATAAATATAACATCATCACCCAATGACCTATAAAAGAAGGCCCAGGAACTTCACCGCCATAGCCATTCTTAGAACAGAACCTCCCTCCTCATACAGGAGGCCAATCCCCGGGCCACAGCCAGACACTACTCCCACTCAATGTCCCTGTCCCCAGCATCCCTCGGGCGGATCGGAGGCACTAGTAAAGAAATGGATTCCAGCAATCTCCAAGAATCCAAAAGCCAGAACACAGCAGCTCAGCATCAATCCACCGCCCAAAGGATGCAAGACAGTGCCAGTCAAGCAAGAATGTTTTGCAGAACAGCAACCCATGTTGACATATTCAGGCATACAGGTACATATGATCATATATATACAGTCATAAACATAATGGCCATAGTAATATCGCGTTTCAGTAACAAAAGAAATCCCCCCATGGATCACTGGATACCCCTCCCAATGATACATTCCAACTTAGCAGTCCCTGGGCACATCGGAGGCGGCATAAAATATAGAATCAAAATTAACAGCTGCAAAAAGTTGCGAGTACTAATAACAGTAAAGCAGCGTCCATCCACTGCCCAGGACATGCCAGAGGACACCCGCAGAGTAATGGCAGTGCATAACATTGATGCGTCTGGGAGGAGGAAGAGAGAGAGAAAGAAAGAAAGAGAGAAGGAGAGAGAGGAAAAAAAAAAAAAGGGGAGTCTCAATCCATTCCCCCCGCCAGACATGTGTAAAATCAAAGGCAAATGAACTGAAACATACGATCATAATGGTATTATCAAAACAGGCATGTATTCAGCTTTACAAATATTATAACAATTGGATTCACCCCCAACCTCATCTCCATAATAGAGATCTCAGGGCAGTTCACCACATTACATGCGCTCCAGAGGAGCAAAGTCCAGCGGCAGCACTGCCCCGCATCTCCTCTGCACACAGGCCTCATTACCATATCCAGACGAGCTTGACCTCCACTTGGACAAACTAGCAGGAGCAGAAGCAGCCCAGACGGACGTTATGTTCCCCGGGGTCTGCCCCAGCGTCCATCAAAAATCATGGAGATGAAATATATGAAGTCTCAGAAGTACAAGACCATGGCAGCAGTAACAGGAAATGATGAAGTGATTAAATGATTCTAATGAGTGTCCACCCATTCTCTAGCCTCCGAATCCGACGTGAAGAAGATGGTATTACCGTCATGTACAATTCTCAATCTAGCAGGAAATAGCATAGAATAGGAGATATTCTTCTCTCGAAGTTTACGTTTCACCTCCGCAAATTTGCGTCTCTGGCGCTGGACATCAGCCGAGAAGTCTGGGTAGAAGGAGATTTGGCGATTTTCAAAGAGGATTTGGCCTTTCATCCTAGCCATATGAAGTATGGCATCCCGATCTCTGTAATTCAAAAGTTTAATAATCATCTGACGAGGAGAAGATCCAGGAGGTCTTGGGCCTGTCGGTAAACGGTGCGCCCTCTCAACAGTAAAGGACGGAGACAGACCCTCTGTGCCAACATGCTTTCTTATCCAGACCTCCATGAGTTGTTCAGGGGCACGGCCCTCGTGGTCCTCCGGCAGTCCAATTATACGAACATTACTGCGTCTAGATCTGTTTTCAAGATCATCTACCTTGGACTAAAGGGATTACACTTGATTCTTCAACTCATCCACTGTGGCGACCACAGGAGGAAGTGTGTCTTCAACAGCAGAGATACGCTGGCGAATATCAGTAATGCTCTCACGCAGGTTTTGTTGGTCCGCACGCAGAAGATTAATTTCCACCTGCACTGTATCGATTTTGTTGGTCAGGACTGCCTGGCAGGTAGCAATTGCGGACATTATTTCTGCAAATTGGGACTTAGGATCATCATCTTCAGAAACAGAGGACTGTGCCGGCGACGCCACCGCAGATGGGGCCTCCATCATGGCCGTGACCTCCTCCGCCGCCATAGCTCTCCTAGCAAATTTACTTAATTTCTTCCTGTATTCTGATGACTTTTTAACCATAGTGAGATTGAGAAAGCAAGTATAGGTCAGATCAACACAGACCAAATTCAGCATAGGGTGGACAGCTGCTGCTGAGGCGGGTAAGTGCAGACAGGACCCCTCAAAATTCAAATAACACGCATATCTTGTCTCATATTTTCACTTCAGGTATTCAAGTGCCACACAAGGCATGGCTCAAGGCATCGCATGTGGCTCATTCAAATATATACGGGGCAGAAGAGGGAAACATATATAGGAAAGATATTAAACAGACAGGGGGAATCCGCAGCAATTCAGTGGTTTTAGCCAAAGGTTGGTGTAGCAACAAGAAATCTTCCAGTTACTCTTGTAGCAATTGACTCACAAAACCTGGAGGCATCAGATATGAATTACAATAATCAGGTATCTTCCAGTATCTTGCATCAAAATATTCAGATATACACGGGGTAGATGAGGGAAACATATACAGGAGAGAAATCAAACATGTAGGGGGAATCTGCAGCAAGATATAAAGCAGTAGAGCCCAAGATGATGCCAGAATGTAAGGGCACTATCCATAAGCCGGAGCAGCAATGCTAGGCCCTTCAGTCACACTCACAACTCCAGCGCCCGGCGTCAGGGCGACTATTATCCATGCACCCCCTGCACAACGGGCCTTAGTAGGCAATAATGCAATGAATTTAATTCCTGCAGGAGAGCCCAGGAGCATCCAGACACCCAATTATCCAATATGTCCAGCAGCACCAGTTCACAAGGAGGCCTACTGGGAGGGGGGGGGACTGGGAGTATAAAATAAAAAATTGGTAGGTGCTCTAATGGAAAGGGTTAACCAGAAGGCCCACTCATCACCTCACAAGAAGGGCAGGCCCGATGCAACACCCGGCGCCGGGTCGGCGAGTGTGACAGACAAGAGAACGCAGCTGAAGCCAGACAGGTTCCATCCACCCCGGCTTCCCAATCGAGGCGGAGCAAGGCCACAGCGGTCCCCGATTCAGCCCTCAGCTCCACGTCCAGCACAGCGGGCCTCCAGTCACCTCTCCCTCGCACAAGAGACAGCCAGGTAAGGAATCCCGGGTTCAGTCTCCGCGTCTTGCTCCGGTGTCCTCAGCAGTGGAAACATACACTAGGCAGTAGATGAGCAGCCACACTCTGTCGCGCACACGGTGGGTAGGAAACCGTGTGTGTGCCAGCTCTGGTACTGATGCTAGTGTGCGGAGCTAGAGTGCATAGCTGGAGAGCGGTGACGGCGTGCCAGGCACTCCCTTGCTGCAGCCAAAGCTGGTTAGAGATGCTGGTCGCGAAACCAGATTGTTCCACCCCAGTTGAGCCGGGGTGCAACCAGGACGGGAGTACCTGGATACCGTTGGAAACCAGGCCGGCAAGACAGACTGGATACAGAGCTGAGAGGGATAGGTGGTAGGAATTGTTCAGAGAAGCCAAGGGTTAAACCAGTAGGTAAGGTCAGGCGGAGCCAAGGGTCAAACCAGGAGCACGGATCAGGTGTAGTCAGGCGAAGCCAAGGGTCAAGCCAGGAGCACGGATCAGGCGTAGTCAGGCAAAGCCAAGGGTCAAACCAGGAACAAGGATCAGGCATAGTCAGGCAGAGCCAAAGGTCAAACCAGGAGCAAGGATCAGGCGTAGTCAGGCGAAGCCAAGGGTCAAACCAGGAGCATGGATCAGGTGTAGTCAGGCGAAGCCAAGGGTCAAACCAGGAGCACGGATCAGGCGTAGTCAGGAGAAGCCAAGGGTTAAACCAGGAGCACGGATCAGGCGTAGTCAGGAGAAGCCAAGGGTCAAACCAGGAGCACAGAACAGAAACTACAGCAGCAGGAGCTAGCTATGGCTCAGGAGCCCAGAACAAAGCCTTCAGCAAGTTCAATGGAATGGGCACCCTAAGCCTGGGGTAGCCCGTTTAAATACAGGAGGCAACCAATGGAAGGAACTGTGAGGGAGGCTTGCTTAGGAGCTGTATAGCTGATTGGAGGGGCTGGAGGAATGGAAACCCGGTCCGGACGCATGCGCATCTGCCAGTCTGAAGGCAGAAGTGCACTGCGCATGAGCGGCCTGACAGAGCCGCGGACCGGAAGAACCGCCGCCACCGCGAGAGAGATGTGGCCGGGAGAGCGGCAGAACACAGGCAAGCGGTGACACACTCCACAGGGTAGTGCCGCAGCTAAGGAAGTAGATGAGCCACCCAGGCCCCGCCACGAGGGCACTCCGACCCTGGATGGCCGTCGAGCACAATTTAAGTATCGTCAGGTAGCTTAGAAGCAGGGGAGCCAGGAAAGGTAGCTAAAGACTCCAGAATTTCAAATAAGTAATCGATGAGCTAGGATTTTTTCACTGATTAGTAGGAGCTGGAGAAATACACAGCTATCCTCCATGGCTGCCAGGCCACGCCCCCCCCTTTTCCAATCCCTTTAATTTTTATCCCATATTTTGTGCTATTATCATAGCATAGGCTACCCATCCTGTGTGTTAGAGGGGGTGTTGGTGCTGGGGATGCTTATTCTTCTCCTTTTTCTGTTTTGAGAAAGCTTCCCCCATCTGATCCGTCAAGTCTAACCTTAGATAACCCTGTAATTGGCATGCTGTCAATGTTATGTTGAGAGAACAAACACCTACTGTGTATGTACTACAAGTGTAGATGTTTGTTCTCTCAGCATAACATTCACAGTATGCCCGATACAGGGTTATCTAAGGTTAGACCTGACTGTTCAGACTGGGGAAGCCTTCTATCATCAATAACTACTGGCTCTCTATAATAGCACCACTTCACATAACACTCTTGGTATAAATGCAAGAAATATGTAAAAAAACAATATCAAACTTTATTTCCACAAATTATTAAAAACATACTTGCTTTTCTTGCCTCCTATGTGTTCAGCAGATGAAATAGAGTGTGAGACTTACAGAGTGGAGGGTATCAAGTGTACAAATAGCTGCATTGATCAACGCGTTTCGCGCGACTCTCGTGCTTACTCATGATCAGACATCACCATCAATATCATGACCGTTAGTTTTTAAATCTTCTATAACCAGTTATGTGGGAGGTTGAATTTTCTCAGAGGACCAATTAACACATCCCCAAATACAGATCCGAAAACACACATGTGTTTCTTATAATTCTAATCGTAACTTAAGGGCAGTGTCAATCTGTAGTCCACTATAACTCTGTAGTTCCAAATCACATGCTCTTTTAAGTGAGTACTAAAGCACTCGAGAGACTATAATAAACTTAGAGATAGAACTTCTAAATTAGAGTCAGACGAATAATTCTAGAGATTACAATAATAGCTTAAAAGCAATGTTATTCCCTTGTCCGCTTGAACTCCGCAGTCTCGTACTACATACTTCATAAGTGCCTACCTGGGAGCTCTTATAACGATCTTTTGAGTATGGCTACTTTATATCGAAAGTAGATATTATATATCTACCACTTAACAAATAAAAAGCAGTACAGACTGCCCGCGCCCCGGCTGATACAGAGCTGGGCGCTCCGAAGGAGTGTCCAGCTCTGTATCAGCAGTGGCGGGCAGTCTGTGCCGCGCGTGACTGCCCCGCGGCCGGCTGCCAGAGGCACTGTGACCCGTGTAACGGGCTGTTCAACTAGTAGATGAATAAAGTCCTCAAAGAAAATATACATTCATCCGGTGTTGGTCAGGAGTCTGTGTCAGATATATACTCTAAGCGCTGCAAGAGTTAAATACACTGTTTGGAGCCGCTTAATGCAATAAGAAGATTGAAGCCTTCTATCATCCAATCATCAATCCATTTCCATTGGTAGTTACCGCTGCTCACCACTAGGTTTCCATTGCCTTGAGATGAGCGGTGATACAGCCATATCTATTGAATGGAAAAACTTGTCCTCAGCTGACCCCGGCTTTAGAAAGTATAGCTCATGTCCTCTTTATTATTTAAATTGTTTTTTAAAGAACCATAGTGTCTCATACATTACACCTAATCCCTCATAAACACTTCTCTTTGACAATATAATTTAGAACTCGTTGGCATACTTTTATTCTCTACAATTTCCACAGCAACCGTGGGTCTTCACCACATCGCACAGTGTTAACATTACTTGTATTTCTAGCTTACCATGTGCTTATATCATTGTCTATCTATTGGAAACCCCAACCTACTTTTTTTATCTAGATTTATACCCATTCACTAGGCACTTTTAACTGGGGACACATAATTCTCCCACGGGTCTCTGTCTAGCGCATCGCACAGCATATTTTGTCCTTCAACATGTGTCTGAGATTGCCGACATTCTGAATTTTTTTTGTATGTACACACTTAAAAAGGTAAACATTACACTAAAACCCAAAAGAAATTGGAAAAAAGCGCCAATAGCGTAATATAGCAGATGACAATGTCAAATTAATAAATGAAATATTACTCACAAATATACTGGTCAGAACACCGATATTTGAATAATCTGACAACAGTCACTCACGGAGAAATTAACCCTGTCTCCGTTCAGGCACTCACAGGGATCTCTCCACTTTTTTCAACAGCGATTCTTCATATACAGCAGGCGGGGGCATTCAATTGTAATTGATATGTATTATTTATTAAAATATATAAAATTGACAGAGCTAACGCGTTTCGCGGTTTACACCGCTTCTTCAAAGCTAAAATGTCAATAAATAAGCTCAAAAAGTACAAAGAATACAAAAGAAACCACCGCCTGAAATAAATCACATTTAAATACCTTTTTCTCCAGATGAATGCAATCCAGTAATCAACATTACCGTCATCGTTCCCTCCGCACGCAAACGTGCAAACTGAGGATGACGGGAGGAAGGATCTCATGTTAACCAACGTTCCCCCAACGTACAATCCCATGGAGGCTGAGGATGACGGGAGGGAGGGTCCAATAAAAACCCATCTAAGATGGTAACAAAATAAATCAATAAATGACATTGCATGTCCACTAGATGTCGACACCCGACAACCAAAAAATAATAAACTTTCTCTCCTCCCCGTCCTAAACAGCATCCTGGAATGTGGGGAATTATCCAATAACATATATTCACAAAAGTGCTACAAAACAGCGAAAAGGAGGGTTCAAACTAAATGAATATATACATATACAACAAATTATCCAATAACATATATTCACAAAAGTGCTACAAAACAGCGAAAAGGAGGGTTCAAACTAAATGAATATATACAACATACAACAAATTATAATGATGCTTATTCACTTATAACAAAATTTTACATCAAAAATGAAATTTCCCACTTCCCCATCATATACAGCAACCAAAAAATACCCAAAATCACCAGGAAAAAATATTTATCCTATTAGGGTCAATATCACCTCCCATCTAATATCCCAATAATATGTGTAGAAGAATATATCATATACTAAAAACACATTAACTAAAATAAAACAGTGACCTTAAATGCCCCCTTGTAATCTTTATAAAAAAAAAAAACATCTTCTACAAGTGTAAGTATGTGTAGTGTATGATGTCTACAATAAATAGCCATATACTTATATATGGAAAGTGAAAATGAGTTAAAATGAGTATGCCCCCCTACTCATTTGCTCATCTTAATTTTTAAATGTTCCCTCTCACTCTAACTCTAACTATACCAACCACCTACCCTCCCCCATTTTATATATAATACCCTATCTTAAACCTATATTAACCTTTAGGAGTTTCAACAATTTCATTTAACCCCAAAGGGAATAAAGTAGATAATCTAAATATCCAATAAGCTTCCCTATTGTTAAGGCGTTGTTCTCTATCATACAAATTTGACATTGGAATATATTCTATTGGCAATGCTGTCAAATCTGCAATATTCTTATTATGATGTAACAAAAAATGTTTAGATACACTATGTTGTAAGAAACCACTCTTGATATTCCTTCTGTGTTGACCCATTCTTGTCCGAAATTTTTGGGTTGTTCTTCCAACATATTGTAAACCACATGAACATGTGAGGAGATAGATGACAAATCTGCTCTCACAGGTCATTCTACTAGTAATTCTAAATTTCTCAGTAGTAGTCGTGGATTCAAAAACATCTATCTTATCCTTTATTATAGAGCATGTTAAACATCTATTCTTGTAGTACTTAAATGAACCACATGTTAAAGATTTATTTAAACACCTATCTCTCCAAATATCGGTGGAATAAGTGTTATTTGCACTTTTCTCCTTCTCAAGATATTTCAATGCACCTACTTTATTAGGGTTCTTAAATAAGCTTGGAGCTATCTGATTTTTTAAAGTCCTCGCTCTCCTATAAATCATTCGTGGTTTATTACTTATTTCATCTTTTAAAAACGGATCTTTTAGCAAGAGTCCTCAATGTTTATTGAAAATCTTATGTATATCTCTCGAATCAGAGCTAAACCTTGTTATAAACATTGGTGTTCTTGTAAAAGGTTTTTCCTTCTCCAACTTCTTTGTATGATTGTTGGTAGATCCTTTCCAGTCTCTAGCTTTCTTACATGAGTCTACAATTAATTTGGAGGGGTACCCTTTTTCTAAAAATCTCTTACTTAAAGCCACAGCCTGATTGTCAAAATCTGCTAAACTGGAACAATTTCTTCTTATTCTACGAAACTGGCCAATGGGAACATTCCGTAGCCACTTCTTATGATGACATCTATCGAACCTTAAAAAACTATTTCTATCTACTTTTTTAAAATTTTTAAAAGTTTTATATTGAATTAAATTACCTGGCTCACCAGACAATTTCAAATCTAAAAACTGAATGTAATGAGTATTAATATTACTAGTAAAAGACATACCTCATTTATTCTTATTTATATGAGTGACAAAATTCTCGAGCTCGGTATGTTCACCTCCCCAGATGACTATAATGTCATCTATAAAACGGCGGTAGAGGACCAGATTCGCTCCATAGGGATTGTTGTTATATATCAATAAATCCTCTAGATATCTCATAAATAAATTAGCATAGCTAGGAGCGAATCTGGTCCCCATCGCAGTACCCTTGATCTGAAGGAAATGGCGATCATCGAACTCAAAGAAATTGTGAGTTAAAGTAAACCAAATGGCTTCCAATAAAAATAGTCTTTGCTTAGTTAGCAATAATAGATCCATAGATAAAAAATGTTCAATAGCTTCCAGACCTCCTTCATGAGGTATATTTGAATATAACGATGTTACATCCAAAGATAGCCAAATATAATTCTCCTCCCACTTAATATTCTGGACTAAATCAATAAGATGTTGACTATCTCTCAAAAAGGACGGTAAACCTAAAACGTGCTTCTGTAAATGAAAATCTATAAAAGTAGAGAGATTTGATGTTAATGAATTAATCCCAGAAATTATAGGTCTTCCAGGTGGATTAACTAAACCTTTATGGACTTTAGGTAAATGATAATAAATTGTAGGTCTTGGATTTTTGACATACAAAAATGCTCTCTCTTCTTTATTAATGATACCCTCTCCAAAAGCCTCCTCTATCAATATTCGAAATTCACCAGAAAAAATCTTCGCAGGGCTTGATGTCAAAATTTGATAATATTCTTGATCTCCTAATATCCTATTTGCTTCTCTAAGGTAATCATCCAAATCTTGGACTACTACCGCTCCCCCTTTGTCAGCTTGTTTTACTATAAGCTTATGATTCCTTTTAAAATCTCGTAGAGCTATTTGTTCCTCTTTTGTTAGATTATTCTTCTTAAATCTTTTTTTATTATTTTTATTTTTAACTTCATTCAGATATTTAAAATGTTCCAAAACAGCTGCACTAAAGGTCTCTATAAAGCGACCCCTACTCTGTATAGGATAAAAAGATGATTTAGGTTTTAAACCAGAAAGGACACTTCCATTAAGGATATAATCCGTGGTACTATCTATAAATGGTATAACTTCCCTACCTGACTCATCGAGAAGAATATCCACTGTTATGATAGGTACCACTTGTGAACCCTCTCTAAACCTTTTGTTCGCAAAATACCTTTTAAGAGTTAACTTAAGGACAAACTCATTCAAATCCACAAAGAGTTCAAACTGATCAGATTTACGGGAGGGGCAAAAAGACAAACCTTTATTCAAAAGTAGAATTTCATATTTTGTCAAATTATGTTTAGAAAGATTAATGATGTTCGATGGTTGAACCCTACCAACATCACTCATCTCTCCAATTTTGACTTCTTTGCAATTGTCCCCCCCTGCCTCTAGATCCTCTGGGTCTGACCTTTTTGGGGTATCCTCCACTGTCAGGGGTAAAAATCTGTTTGGATGTATTCTCCATTGACCCAATTTTAAAGGTTGATTCCTCTCTAAAAAAGTCCCCAAAGGATTAGAACCTTGTATGGATGATTCCAATATGTTTAGTGAAACTTCACATACAGATGAATCATACTCCTCTATAGTACATGCTGTTTCTATTTCTATTTGAGAAATTATCTTTTTTTCTTTAGGTTTCACTATTTTTATTGGAGATGATTGCATTCCTTGTGTTTTTAGTATATGATATATTCTTCTACACATATTATTGGGATATTAGATGGGAGTTGATATTGACCCTAATAGGATAAATATTTTTTCCTAGTGATTTTGGGTATTTTTTGGTTGCTGTATATTATGGGGAGGTGGGAAATTTCATTTTTGATGTAAAATTTTGTTATAAGTGAATAAGCATCATTATAATTTGTTGTATGTGCATATATTTATTTAGTTTGAACCCTCCTTTTCGCTGTTTTGTAGCACTTTTGTGAATATATGTTATTGGATAATTCCCCACATTCCGGGATGCTGTTTAGGACAGGGAGGAGAGAAAGTTTATTTATTATTTTTTGGTTGTCAGGTGTCGGCATCTAGTGGACACGCAATGTCATTTATTGATTTATTTTGTTACCATCTTAGATGGGTTTTTATTGGACCCTCCCTCCCGTCATCCTCAGCCTCCGTGGGATTGTACGTTGGGGAACTTTGGTTGACAGCGTGAGATCCTTCCTCCCGTCATCCTCAGTTTGCACATTTGCGTGCGGAGGGAACGATGACGGTAATGTTGATTACTGGATTGCATTCATCTGGAGAAAAAGGTATTTAAATGTGATTTATTTCAGGCGGTGGTTTCTTTTGTATTCTTCTTTTTGAGCTTATTTATTGACACACAGTGGCTCTTCAGTTGAGGCAAAGTAGCAATATGCTGAGTTAACAAATAGAAAGTGGTGTTTGAGGCTTGCCCTCTGTAACATACAGCAAAGCAACTCTCTCCCTTTAAGAAGAAAGGGCAGGAATCAGGAAGCAGGAAGTGGAGGAGTGACAGTCCGTATCTTTGCTCCAGTCTCTCTACAAGTTGCAGTCATCTATCGCCCACCTACCACTACACCTTCAGACTTCCTTTCTGACTTTGAATCATGGCTCTCCTTCTTCCTCTCATCAGACACACCTTCACTTCTTCTGGGGGACTTCAACTGTCATGTGGACGATCCCTCCATCTCCTGGGCATCCCGTTTTCTCTCTTTAACATCTGCATTTGGACTTATCCAGTGGACGAATGCTAGTACTCACAAGGACGGTCACTTCTTAGACCTTGTGTTTACTAGAAGCTGTGCACTCTCGGATTTTAGTATCTCTCCTCTTCCACTATCAGATCACCATCTTCTAACTTTCAGCACTACATATACACCTTCCGCAATCCCTGCTTCCTCTCCCCGCTTCACGCGTAACCTCAAATCCCTTAATCTAACGGCTCTCCAGTCCTCCCTGGCTAATGGACTTTCATCTATTCCCATTAATTCTGACACTAACAGCCTTGTCAAAATATACAACTCAGTCCTATCCTCCTCTTTGAACCTGCATGAGCCTCTGTCTCTCCGATCGGCTCGCAGAACTAACCCGCGGCCATGGCTTAATAAAGACACCAGCATCCTCCGCTCCTGTACTCGTTCAGCTGAACGACTGTGGAGAAAGTCTGGCTCTCTAGCAGACTTTCTCCACTACAGGTTCCTCCTTTCCTGCTTTAACTCTGTTCTGTCCCTTGCAAAAAAACATTACTTCTCACAACTAATCAACAATCATAAATCCAACCCCCGACGACTTTTCTCTTCCTTTGACTCCCTCCTTCGCCCTCCATCTGCTTCCCCTGCTAACTCCATACAACCACAAGACTTTGCTGACTACTTCAAAACCAAGGTGGATTCCATCCGGGATAATATACCACCTTGTATATCTCCTCCTAGCCTCCCTCGTTCCCCTCCTGGCACTCTGGACTCTTTTTCACTAGTCACGGAGGAGGAACTGACTAACCTACTATCCTCCGCTCCGTCCACTACATGCGCACTTGATCCGCTCCCCTCTCACCTCATCCAATCCCTCTCCCCCACACTAATCCCTATCCTGTTACAAATCTTCAACTCCTCCTTTGCCACCGCTACCTTTCCTTATGACTTCAAACATGCCTTAGTAAAACCTATCCTTAAGAACAACTCTTCTGACAGTAACACACCCTCTAGCTATCGACCAGTTTCTCTTCTGCCTTTTGCCTCTAAACTCCTGGAACGCTTAGCCTACTCACGCCTGCTTGACTTCCTCAATGCATACAACCTGCTTGACCCTTTACAATCTGGATTTCGTAATGCTCACTCCACTGAAACTGCTCTTACAAGAGTTGTCAATGATCTTCACATTGCCAAATCTCAAGGTCACTATTCAATTCTTATCCTGCTTGATCTCTCAGCAGCTTTCGATACTGTTGATCATGCACTCCTCCTCCGCATTCTTCACTCCTTAGGAATCCGCAACACAGCACTGGACTGGCTCTCCTCTTATCTATCTAACAGATCCTTCAGTGTCTCCTCTGCCACCTCTTCATCCTCCCCCATCCAACTCTCTGTTGGGGTTCCTCAAGGTTCTGTTCTAGGACCGCTTCTGTTTTCTCTTTACACAATAACACTTGGCGATCTTATTAACTCATTTGGTCTCAAATATCACCTCTATGCAGATGACACCCAGATTTACTTATCTGTACCTCAACTCATTTCTGATATCCAGGCTAAAGTCACAGATTGCCTCTCGGCTATCTCAGACTGGATGGCTCATAGACACCTCAAACTCAATATGTCCAAAACTGAACTGCTCCTCATTCCACCTAGACCTGGCCCTGTAGCGCCCTTCCAGGTGACTGTAAATGGCACAACCATAAATCCAGTATCAGAAGCACGGTGTCTAGGGGTGATAATTGACAACTCTCTCTCATTTTCCTCTCATATTAATGCCATTACTAAATCCTGTCGCTTTCTTTTGCGTAACATTGCAAAAATCCGTCCCTTCCTCTGTTCCTCCACAGCCAAAATTCTTATACATGCAATCATCCTCTCCCGCATGGACTATTGCAACATTCTTCTGTCTGGCATTCCTGCTTCCCATCTCCAACCACTTCAATCTATACAGAATGCGGCAGCACGAATTACTCTTCTGTCACCTAGGTTTGTCCCTGCCCCACTCCTCCTCAAAACTCTCCATTGGCTGCCTATCAAACTCCGGATATCATACAAAATCTTACTTCTCTCTTTCAAGACACTTCTCTCCTGTACTCCTTCTTACATTTCCACTCTCATCTCCCGTTATACCCCATCCCGACACTTACGGTCAGCCAATGACTGTCTTCTCTCAGCTCCTTTTGTCTCTACAGCCCTGTCACGGATCAAACCTTTTTCTCTCATTGCTCCGTATCTATGGAATGCTCTACCATCCAACCTGTGCCACTGCACCTCTCTGACAACCTTCAAATCTCACTTGAAAATGCACCTCTTGGATAAAATCTCAACATGCTAGAAGGCACTGATGTTGTACAATGAATGCTCTTATAAATTATTTACATTACTGATCTCCTCTATTATCATGAAAACTAGCACTGTATTCAGCACTTGACCCTAATGTACTCTGTATGTCTCCCATTACCACTTTAGATTGTAAGCTATCGGGCAGGGACCTCACACCCAATGTTTCACTCTACAAAAAGCACCTGTAACCCTGTATTGTTTAAACTCTGAGATTGTAAAGCGCTGCGTACACTTGTGGCGCTATATAAATAAACATATTCATTCATTCATTCAGTTGAAAACAGACAGTTAGTGAGGCGACTGAAGAGATGAAAAGAGTTAAATAAAAGAGTTGTTATTAAGTTTATCCCTGAGTTTGTATTTTATGGAAACATTACACCCTCGTACTGAAACAGAGTGAATGGAGGGTTACAATTACCTGTGGGAGGTGAAACAGTGTGGTTGTGGGGTCATGATCCTGAGTGAGAGTGTGTGTGGACCAGGAGAAGTTATTGATATCCCCTACTTCAGTAGCGAGTGGTCGCTATATTTTTTTTGTCATTTGGAGAGTGGTGGGCGGGCTGGATGGGGGTGGGCCAACTCCCTGTATGATAAACATGCCCTCATTGAATCACCCAATGGGAGCAGTAATGTCCCCATTGAATCACCCGATAGGAGTTGTGTCTCCTAATGAGACATAAATTATGTAATGAGGCATTTTGTTCAAAGTGTGTGTGTTTTCTGAGGAGACATAAATTATGTTCTGTGTGTGTGAGGTACCATAAATTATGCAATGAGGCTTATTCTCTTATATATATAGATTATCCATTTTACGCATGTTATGACATGACATGATATTAATATATGATGACTACAATTTTTTGCTTTCAAAGAGTGCTTGTTAACAATAAACAGAACACTATACTAAAATACATACACTTTTGTTTTGGTATATAAAGTGTCGGATTGAATACTAATAAAGGTGAAACTAAAAACTGGCAGCCTGGTTAATTGTTAATTAATTGTTAATTATACAATACAAATACAAAGAAGGCATGTCGTAAAAAATAGGAGTAGAACAATGTCGAATTTAAATGGAGAAAACATGGGAGCACTGTAAGTCGAATTTTAAAAGGGGGGTTAAAATGTCAAATGTGAACAATATTTGTTGAATTAAAGTGGTGAAAGAAAGCACTGTGACTCGAATTTAAAGGGGGGGTTAATATGTCGAAGGGGGGACACTCTATGTCGGATTTTTACACTGTATACTGTATTCTGCACTGTTTTTGTTCAAACAACAATGGTTTTGAAACTGTCATTTTGACTTCTACTCCTCAAACTCTGATGCACAGAATTCCTGAATTAAAATGTAAACACAAAACAGGAGCTAATACTGAGCGTTGATAATAGAATGCTACTTGCATGTTGTTTTTAATTGTTTCCTATGGGCTTTTTTTGACTGGCAGCATGTATATGTTTTCACAAGTCGGGTAATAGGATACTAAAACCTGACTTAACAAAACACAGTGCCTGTTTTTTTTTTTTAGCTCTGGTAATAGAATCAAGCCCCTTGCTGTTATTGTCTCTGTGCTGGGGAAGTCTGGGGTAAGAAGTTGTTGATTTTGTTTTTCAGTTCTAATTTTTTTTTTGGACAGACTGTAATATGATAGAGTGGACAACTTAAAAAAATAATAAGAAGAAAAAACAAATAAAAATACTAATATGGAAATAAAAAAACTACTAAGTAAATATATTAGGTGACAGCTGACTGGGCTAAGGCAAGACATCACACTCCATCAGTTGTGTTGTATATTGTAGAGTAAAAACACACAATAGTTGAGTAATGTCCAGCAAATGCACAAGGGACAGGGGGAGTGGGAAAGATGGAGCACTGCAGGCATGTGAGAGTAAAGTCGTAGTTAAAAAACTGACTCAAGCAATGGTTTCTTCAGCATTTGCAATAAATGATTATGTTGCTTCCAAGGGAGAATGCAGTTTGTCAAGGTCCCAGAAAAACTTCCAGCACCACCAGTGCTAGTACAATGAAAGAACCATATAACAAGACCTATAAGATGAACACTGAAGGCAACAAAAAGTCACATTCTAGTGTTGATGATGGCAATAGCATAATAGAGGAAGGTGTAGCAACTGAACCATCTGCTGCATCAGATAGTGAGATAAACAAGATCCAAAACCACTATCCTGAACTAACTGAACTTTGTGAAAGCTGTTAGTGCTGCTGTTAGTGCTGTAGTGTAGTGCCATCAATCACTACCTCTATCACCACCTGAAGCCCATGACGTGCTTGTAGTAACACAATCCCAGATGCCGTCCACTTTTGGTGCTGCTATGCATGGCCACTGCCCAGGCTTGCCTCCTCCTCCTCCTGAAGCTCATACCATGCTTGTAACACGATCAAAGATGTGCCTGCTACTGGTGGTACTGTGACACAGTCAAAGATTCTGCTATTTCCTTCTTTATGCACAGAGATTACAGTGTATGTTATTTTGAAGGGATTTCTGTCCCACTCAACCACCTGTAATTCCTCTATAGACTTTTCTATCCCATTTTATGCCATGTTGCTGCTATATTTTCTGTCCAAAATGATCTAATGCTGGTGCTGGCGGTGCTGGCACTGCAATGCCAACTGTCACCTCCTTTGTCTTCTCCTTATGCCCATATTTTACTACTAACTAAAGTCAGAGATGCTGCTGTTCTCTTTCTTACTCAGAGATTAGTGTATGTTATTTTTTATTTTATTTTATTTTTTGGAGGAGGGCTTTCTGTTAGACTCAAAAAAACCTGTACATCCTCTTTCTATAGACTTTTCTCAACCATATGCCATGCTGCAGCTGACAGTTCTGCTCTGTTATATCATCCTATAGACTAACCAGAGCTGTCCATAGGATGTTGTAACAACAGTTCCACTGTAACATTTCAGGCCATTGAGATACTGTACCCATAAATTCAAGTTTTACCTGCAATACCTTTTGAATAAAACTCCTCTCAGCATTGAGAGTACCCTTGTTTTACTCAGGAAGATAAACCCTAAAATATATTTTTCTCACCTATATAATTGTTATTAGACATTTTAATTGCACTTGTAAAGACCCAGCACACCTTAGTATGTCACCCCACTGGGCTTCCTGTGATATGATTTATATTGGAGGGTACACTACCATTCAAAAGTTTGGGGTCATTTAGAAATGTCCCTTGTTTTCCATGGAAATATGCATCAATTGTTGCAAAATGAATAGGAAATACTGTCAAGATGATGACAAGGTTAGAAATAAGGATTTTTTTATTAAAATAATAATTGTGTCCTTCAAACTTTACTTTCATCGAAGAATCCTCCATTTGCAGCAAATGTAGATATTCCATTAAAAAGCATCCGTTTCCAACTACAAGAGTCATTTACAATATTAACAATATCTACATTGTATTTCTGATCCATTTGATGTTATTTTAATGGACAAAATGTGCTTTTCTTTAAAAAACGAGTACGTTTCTAAGTGACCCCAAGCTTTTGAATGGTAGTGTATGTGAACAGGTCACATTATTATGATTAAAATAGAGGGATCACTCTCCAAAAAATTGTTATGTCATCATACTGAAACACTATGAGGCTATCGTCCCAACACATTCAGTAATGGATCTGATCCACTCCTATTATTATTATTATTATTATTATTATTTTAAATCCAGACTAATAGAGGTACACTAGCCTCAGCTACCAGTTTTACAGGTCAGCTACCAGTTACCACTCCCACTAAAAGAATTGTTAGTTGTACACATTCAGATACAGAGATTAGGACAGATCCTACAATATTTATTTATCCACTTGTTTGGCTATGTGGGCCAGAGCCAGGGATTCTATCATTTTATTGGACTGCATCCAAAGTTCTTATACTAGAATTTCACATTACTGGTCTCTATAAGGTGTGCCTATTTTCAACAACACCCCACAGCAGCACATATTCACTGGATGTAGACACACACTGTTATATATTGTTAATATATAAGCACCATACTTCACATAAGAGACCCTGACACCCACATGGCTTTGCTTAATTTTATGTCTTGAAATTCGCCTAAAAGAGGATTTTAGTCTTACCTGTTAAATCATTTTCTCTTAGACCATATAGTTTACAGGTAACTCTGGGAAGGCGACTGCCCCTTTAAGTAGGCAGGAACAATTCTTAGAAAGAATGCAGGGTGGAGCCTTCCTTCCCTCCTTAGCTGATCACCAGTCATTCCCCAACCAGTTAGATTTGAGACACTAGCCTATTGACTTGGTAGCAAGATGGAAAAAGAAGACTCCTGTGAGTATGAACTTGGAGGAACTCCCACGTTCAGTCACAGGAGAACCAAGTATGGGCCCTTGACAGGGTGGGGGACCTGTAAGCTATATGGACTAAAAGAAAAGGATTTAACAGGTAAGACTAAAATCCTCTTTTCTCTGTCATCCAATAAAGCTTACAGGTAACTCTAGGATATACCAACATTGAGTTTCCCAGTGGTGGGAAAGAAGGCAAGGACCAGGCGTCGGTCCTCAAAGTCACCCAAGCTCATATGGACTAATCAGATCATAGGATAGCCCTAAACAAGAAAGTGTCAACGGACACTGAATTGGAATATAACACGTCAGTAACTTTAACACAGCACACTGAACTAGAGCCAACTGGGCTCAACAGTTAAAGATTACTGAGACGCAAGTAGTAAAGTCTTAGACAGGCAAGGCTGCCTCCAGGACTTTTCTACCAATCTGGTGTCAGCTGAGGCCAGCACATTAACAGATAGTTTTTAGAGACCAACAAGTGGCCGCCTTGCACAACTGATCAGCAGAGGCCTGATTTTTATAGGCCCAAGAGGCCCCAACAGACCTGGTGGAATGAGCTGTGATACGAAAGGGAAAAGGCTTCTTTCTGAGTTTATAGGCCTTACAAATGGTAGACTTGATCCAGGAAGCGATAGCCACCATGGATGCAGGTTTACCAGCCCTTGGGCTCTCTGGGATGACAAAGAGTGCGTCAGCCTGGTGAACAGACTCAGTGTGATACACATAGAACTTAAGGCAGCACACCACATCTAACAAGTGGAGAGCCCTCGCCTTATCAGATTTAGGGTCAGGACAAAATGAAGACACGACAATCTCCTGATTGATGTGGAGCTCAGAGACCTCCTTAGGAAGAAATTCCTGGGAAGTGCGAAGAACCACCCTTGTCCTTGTGACACACCAAGAAGGGCAGTTTGCAGGACAAAGCCCACAATTCGATGACTCTGCAAACAGAGACAATCGCTAAGAGGAAAGCCATTTTCCAAGTCAGAAGATGAAGAGGAATGGTGACTAAGGATTCAAAGGGAGGGTGATCATGATCAACGCCTTGGAAGAAAACTCTGGCATCCAGAAGGATGGCGATGCTCCTTTGAAAAAGGACAGAAAAAGCAGATGTCTGAACCTTCAAAGTACTTAGGCTGAGGCCCTTGTCCACACTGTTCTGTAAAAAGGACAGGAGAGTGGGGAGGTCAAAATCCTTTGAGTAGATCCCTAGCCATGCACCAAGAGTGGAAAATAGACCAAATTATGTGGTAGGCCTTAGCGGAAACTGACTTCCAAGCACGAAGTATAGTGGCTACGACTGCTGGAGGGAAACCCTTCTTCCTCAATATCGAGGATTCAACCGCCAGGCCATCAAACCCAGATGTTCCACATTCTCCTTCCACAGATAGCCCTGTAGAAGGAGATCAATTCTGTGTGGAAGCCAAAACGGTTTGGCCACAGACAGGTCCAGAAGCTCTGGGAACCAGGGTTGCCAGGGCCAGAACGGAGCAATTAGAATGACAGTAGTTCTCTCCATCCATAATTTCCTCAGTACCCTGGCCAGCAGGGGAATAGGAGGAAAGATGTAGGCTAGAGGAAACCGACAAGGGATCAACATGGCATCCACTGCGAGAGCCAGAGGATCCCTCCAACAGGAACATAATGTCGGAGCCTTCCTGTTGTGCCTGGTCGTTAATAGGTCGATCCAGGGGAAGCCCCATTTCTGGACGATGAGGGTGAACACCTCTTGGTGGAGCGCCCATTGTCCGCTGTCTACCGTGTGTTGACTTAAGAAGTCGGCTAAGACGTTGTCTACTCCTGGAATATGAATTGGGTAGATGTCAGGGACATGTTCTTCTGCCCAGGTTAAAATAGCCTTGACCTCCAACCAAGATGTGAGACTTATTGTTCCACCTTGCATGTTGATGTAAACCATGGTCGTGGGGTTGTCGGACTGGACGTGAACTGGACAGCCTTTGAGATAATAGGACCAGTATCTCAAAGCGTGAAATATCTCTTGAAGTTCCAAGACGTTAATGGGTAGGAGATGCTCCTTCACTGACCATGTGCATTCAGGTGACCCAGGATCGCTCCCCAGCCGGATAGGCTGGCATGCGTGGTTCAGAATGGTACTAGGAAGGGTATGCCTTTCCTCAGGTTAGAGAGATCCGCCACCACGAAAGACTCAGCTATTGTGTAAGGGGAGAGAATCTGACAGCTTCATGAGATCTGGGTTCCCCCTGCAAAACTGGATCACAAACCTCTGACGTTCCCTCATGTGAGCTATTGCAAACGGCACTGCCTCTATGGTGAATATCAACTTGCCAACTAGAAAGGTCAGCTTCTTTGCCAGAATGGAATTGTAAGCCAGGACTGAGGAAACCTTGTTGGTGATCTGGTGAACTACTTCGTCCATTAGAAATACCATGCCTTTCAGGGTGTCGAACAGAAGACCTAGAAAGACCAATCTCTGGGATGGAATCAGGTCCAACTTGTCCATATTCAGGATCCACCCGTGATGGGTGAGAGTGTGGATGTTGTCCTGGACATGTTGTTGAAGGAGTTCTGGAGACGAGGCCTTCAAGAGCAAGTCTTCCATGTACGGAGTGACTCAGATACCTTTCTCGTGTATAACAGAAATTAATTCACCCAGGTCACAAGTGAACAACTGGGGTGCTGTGGTTAGACCAAAGGGGACGGCAAAAAACTGGAAGTGACCCATGTTGCAAGCAAACCTGAGGTATTGACGGCTCTCCGGATGAATGGCTATGTGCAGATGGGCATCTTGGAGATCCAAAGAGGCCAGAAATTCTCCAGGGCACATTGCCACAATCACTGACCTTAAGGATGCTTGGTGATAATGAGTCTTGACCACAAAGGAATTGAGATCCTTGAGGTCCAGGATTGGATGGCAGCTGCAGTGATTTTTGGAGACTACAAACAGGTTGGAATATAATCCAGAACCTAATTCCAGGTCGGGAACCAGTTCCAGAACCTCCTTGTCCAAGAGAGTCTGGCTGGTACCATTGAAAATACAATGTTTTTCTAGTCCCTAAGGAGTGTGAGAAAGGAAGAACCTGAAGGGAGGAAGAGAGGTGAAGGGAATCCTGTACCCCTCTGAAATCACCTGTAAAACCCACGGATCCGCCATGGTGTCTGTCCAGACACTGAGAAAATGGTGTAGTCGGCCACCCACTGGCGCGTAGGGTCTGGGATTCGGCGAGTCATGCCGAAGAAGATTTGGTGGACTTGGGTTTGGTGGAGGACTGCTTGGGCTTCCACTGCTGTTTGGGCTTGGAGGAGGAGCGCAGAGCCTGAGGAACCGCTGGGGCTGTGCCATGCACCTCAGTCTGGAAGGAATGAAAAAAACAGTGCCTTTGGACTTAAGGGTTCTTCAGGGGGGACCGAGGGCAACAAAGTGCTATTGCCTCTAGCAGCCTCACTGATAAGGCTTTTCAACACTGGCCCAAATAAAGAGGTGCCCAAAAAGGGAAGAAAAATCAAGGATTTCTTTGAAATGGATTCTATAGACCAGATTTTAAGCCAGAGGTCACGTCTGGATGCTACAGACATGGCTGAAACCCTAGCTTTTAGCCTAATAATGTCAAAGATAGATTCAGTAACATAATGCTGAGCTTCAGAAATGTTAGCCAAGAGCCACAGCAAGTCAGCTGTGGGGGCAGACTGACAAAAAGCATCAGTAAGTTGTTCATATAATACAGCAATGGCCCTGTTTACCCAAGCGGCAGCACAAGTGGGTTGCAGAGATGTGCCTATAGTTGTAAAGATGGCTTTTAGAAAAGCTTCAAGTTTCTTGTCAGTTAAATCCTTGAGAGCAGTAGCATCCACCACAGGGAGAACCATGGGATTTGGAAAGCCTGGAAATAGTCCACCTTAGGGGGGGGGTGAGCCCACTGAGCTAATGTCACCTAGGGGTATAGATTAATAAACTTCTTAGGCAAGGATAAACGGGTCTGACATCCTAACAGGATATAAAGTATCTGAAAGTATAAGGAATAAACCAAATACTGTGTCTCAGATTAAAATTTCACCCCAGAAATAGTTAAAATGCACTTAACTGGCAAGCGAAGTGTTAATCTGCTGAAGAGAAGGAAGAATCCAAACCCTGCGTAGGATACTCGTTAAGGGAAAGAAAGAAAATGGTGTCTGCAGCAAGAGGCAATCAGAAAATAGACCGTGAAATGGGCACTCATGGGAAATGTAGTTAGTAGTAAGAGGCTACATATAATGTCAAATAACTTTTGACAGGTGCCCCGCCCCTTTTTAACTAAGCCCCACCCCAAGTAAAATAAACCACGCCCACAGCTACATATAATGTCAAACACCTTTTGACATGTGTCCCGCCCCCTTTTAACTAAGCCCCACCCCACATAAAATAAACCACGCCCATAGCTACATATCTCGTCAAACTGATTTTGACAGGTGCCCTGTCCCCTTGCAAGGTAAACCACTCCTACTGCGCATAATGACCCACCCCTTGCACTTAATGTCCACATCCCTTGGTATTAAATGCTATTAATGATATAATTTAATGAAACCACGCCTTCTGCGCAGTTTTACCATGACCCTTGCACTTTATTATGATGTAATGAAACCATGCCTTGTGCGCTGTGTTACCACTCCCCTTGCACTTTATTGTGTCATTGATATACCCACGTCTTTACGTATGTGGTCTCATGAGGCGTACCAACATACGTTTATAGCGAATTATAGTGCTTACATCATTTTAATATGTGTATTATGTTTGTGATTGGTGCATACATTAGGGAGGGGGGGTTCAGGACAAGTCCAGGGCATGTTTTAGAAAGGCAGACATGTCCGGACATGTTTATGTAAGAATGCGTACAAGTCTGAACATGTTTTTGACTGAGAACTATGACACTTTGCCAGACTTTTGCGCGCATAACCAGGAAAAAATGTCGGAGATGAAATCATTGTCAATTGTTTATTAGAGCAAAAACATTGCTATAGTTACAGAAATAAAAGAGAAACAAAAGATCATAAAGTTATTGTAAAATTTGCAAAAGAACAGGTACATTAAACTTAAATATAGAATATACAGCGGATATTAAAAACATCACACAGACAAAAAAAGTTTTGATCATAGTGAAAAATATTAGACAAAAAGTACCAACACTTTAGCATGTAATAAATTACATCTAAAAAATAAAACATTAAGCTCTATGAAACAGTTATAGAATAGCTTAGAAAAAACATAGCAAAATATTTTCAGGGGAGATAATTTTACACAATGTTTATAAAATGTTATAATTGACTTTTGGTCATTAGGGATGTGGGGGGCTATGGTCTTACCAAATCTGTTTCCTGTGGCGAAAAGATTATGCTTTGAGGGGAGATAATTTTACACATGTTTATAAAATGTTATAACTGACTTTCCTGTGGCAAAAAGACTATGCTTTGAAGCAGGTAGCAATTCATCCTGACGACTTCATTAAGTACACAAGCCATCTGATGTTTGAACATAAGTAACTGACCTATGGTCATTAGGGATGTGGGGGCTATGGTCTTACCAAATCTGTTTCCTGTGGAGAAAAGATTATGCTGTGAATCAGGTAGCAATTCATCCTGATTACTTCATTAAGTGGTGTCATAAAAATAATTCCACACAATGCAGATGCGGCTTGAATGTAAAAGCTGAAAAACACTGTTGAGGGCACTAATTGTTCATTTTCTTAAAAAACCTTAAAAGGATATACTTTGGATCATAATAGTAAATACAGTGAATATCTTAGTAATGACCCAAGTACTAAGCAAAAACAACTGTGAATTGTTAAAAAATATATATTTCACACCAAAAGAATCTGCCAGCTTTGGTGGTATTGAAAAACTGTATAAGGCATCCAAAAAACATAGTTTTAAAAGATCAGCGGTTAAACAATGGTTGTCAGATCAGGATACATACACATTACACAAGACTGCACGACGGAATTATGAACGAAATATGATTTGCGTCTCTGACATAGACACGCAGTGGCAACCAGATCTTGTCTCAATGACTGACTTTGCGAGATATAATAATGGAAAAAAATTCATACTGATGGTTATAGATGTTTTTTCCAAATATGCATGGACTGTAGCATTAAAGAATAAAACAGGACAAAGTATAGCCCAAGCATTCCAGAGTATATTTGAGAATGGACGTGTACCTCAAAAGTTACAGACAGACAGAGGCAAAGAATTCCTAAACAGAGATTTAAAATAATTGTTAAAATAGTATGAAATTCAGTATTTTGTAACAAGTAACAATGTGAAAGCTGCTATTGTGGATCAGTTTAACAGATCATTAAAGTCCAAGATGTGGTGCTATTTTATAGCTTACAATACTTACAGATATATAGATGTTCTGGGTGAACTAATATTTAGCTACAACCACGCAATCCACAGATCAATACGCTGTGCTCCAGTAGATGTTACCCGAGAAAACAACCTTACAGTTTGGAAAAATATTTACGGTGATTATTTCAGGCGTAAAAAGATTAAACCCACATTTAAAATTGGTGACCAAGTCAGAATATCAAGGCATAAGGATCTTTTTGCTAAAGGCTATGAGCAGACTTTCACAGATGAAATATTTAAGTGGACAGAATAAACACCAGAGGTATTAAGCTGCTTTATGTGTTAAAAGACTGTAATGGTGACTTGATTTAAGGGTCATTTTACTCTGAAGAAATACAAAAGGTACCTGCAAACAGCGATCGTGTTTACAGGATTGAACATGTTTTAAAACAGAAGACTGTAAAAGGCAAGAAACTATATTTTGTTAAGTGGCTAGGATACCCAGCATCATTTAATAGTTGGATTGAAAAAAGTCAGTTAACCACAATCTAAAATATAGAGTTGTGGAGCAAAATGCATTTTATGTAACGTTACCTAGTAACGCCTCATCTGAAACTTATCCACAAAATGAAATATCAAGTTATACAACAAAACTCTCTAAGCCAATCATCTTAAAAGGAGAACAGGAAGTGGGGCTGTCAGAAATTCAGTACCCACACACTTGGGACACGTTTGAAGCAGATGAGGGTTTAATATATGTTGGCTTTCCTGGTGGCCAACTCAAACAGCTCAGTATAAAATCTGGATATTATAATGATGTTAAAAGCCTGGTGAAGGGTATTAATGAATGCATTACTAGTTACAAATAACCACCGTTGGATATAAAATTAGAATATGACGGGCTAGCACAAACAGTGACGGTCGTTGGCAAACATAACTTTATAGCCAGTGATCGACTGACACACATTCTTGGTATTGATTCCAATCATATGGACAGCAGCAAAACAGTAAAAAAATGTGCGGATATAAAAAAATAGTTTTTATACACTTTTTGTTTACACAGACAAAATAGAGCACCAACGGGTTGGCGACAGTTTTGTACCACTGTTACGTACAGTAGAAATTATAGGGAGCCACAATTAAATAATTACTCAGCGATACATCAAACCGGATTACACACCTGTAAGTAACTATCATTTTGACAACATACAGCGGGGCAAAAAAGTATTTAGTCAGCCACCAATTTTGCAAGTTCTCCCACTTAAAAAGATGAGAGAGGCCTGTAATTTTCATCATAGGTACACTACAGCTATGAGAGACAGAATGGGGGAAAGAATACAGGAAATCACATTGTAGAATTTCTAATGAATTCATTGGTAAATTCCTCGGTAAAATAAGTATTTGGTCACCTACAAACATGCAAGATTTCTGGCTCTCACAGACCTGTAACTTCTTCTTTAAGAGTCTCCTCTGTCCTCCACTCATTACCTGTATTAATGGCACCTGTTTGAACTTGTTATCAGTATAAAAGACACCTGTCCACAACCTCAAACAGTCACACTCCAAACTCCACTATGGCCAAGACCAAAGAGCTGTCGAAGGACACCAGAAACAAAATTGTAGACCTGCACCAGGCTGGGAAGACTGAATCTGCAATAGGCAAGCAGCTTGGTGTGAAGAAATCAACTGTGGGAGCAATTATTCGAAAATGGAAGACATACAAGACCACTGATAATCTCCCTCGATCTGGGGCTCCACGCAAGATCTCACCCCGTGGTGTCAAAATGATCACAAGAAAGGTGAGCAAAAATCCCAGAACCACACAGGGGGACCTAGTGAATGACCTGCAGAGAGATGGGACCAAAGTAACAAAGGCTACCATCAGTAACACACTACGCCGCCAGGGACTCAAATCATGCAGTGCCAGACGTGTCCGTCTGAAGTTTGCTAGACAGCATTTGGATGATCCAGAAGAGGATTGGGTGAATGTCATATGGTCAGATGAAACCAAAGTAGAACTTTTTGGTAAAAACTCAAATTCACGGTGCAGCTTCTCTTGCTGTCACTCTCACTTGTGCTGCGCTCCGACTGGTTGAGCCTGTTTGGCCCGCCCCGGTGACCTTTTTATTCTGGGCTAGTGGCACCTGTCATTTGCCCTTTTGTGGTGTTCCTGAGCCAGTTTTGCTGTGCTGTGTTCCTGCGTTCCTGATCTCCGGTGTACCGACTTGGCTATCTCTGACTACGATCCTGTGTACCTGTTCCGTGATTTGACCCGGCCTGGCTGACTTTCCTGCTCGTTTCCTGATTCGGCTTGTCTGAGAACCTGCTCCGTGATTTGACCCGGCCTGCCTGACGTTCCTGCTCGTTTCCTGATTCGGCTTGTCTGAGAACCTGCTACGTGATTCGACCCGGCTTGCTGACGTTCCTGCTCAGTGACCTGTTCCAGTTACTGCGGCCGGTCTCCGTTCCTGTCTGCCTTGTCACCACGGCGACATTGTGACTGTGCCATTTGCTGTTCAGTGCAGCTCCGTGCTGTGCTGGTTCCTGCCACTGAGCCGCTTACTGTTGAGCTGTGTTCCAACTACCGAGCTGTCTGTCCGTGCAGAGCTGTGTCCCAACTACCGAGCTGTCTGTCCGTGCAGAGTTGCGTTCCAACTATCGAGCTGTTAACCCGTGCAGAGCTGTGTTCCAACTATCGAGCCGTTAACCCGTGCAAAGCTGTGTCCCGGTGCTGGGCTTTCAGTCTATACAGAGAGTTGCTTTGTGCTGAGCCGTTCCTCTCCTTGCAGTCCGATGTAGCTCATTACCGCGCCCGGTGGCGCACGACTCTGGCTGCTTCTGTGCACGTCTCTGTGGTTATGCCCGTGGGGGCTATTGGTCCAAGCTCTTGCAATTCAGTCTCTAATATTACGCCCGTGGGGGCTATTGGCTCAAGCTCTTGCAATCCAGCTCCTTCCATTACACATGTTTGGGTTATAGGCTCAAGCTCTAGTAACAAAGTTGTCTCCATAACGCCCGTGGGGCTATTGGTCCAAGCTCTTGCAATCCAGTCCCAACCACAACGCCCTTGGGGGCTAGTGGTTCCAGCTCCGGTAACTCAGTTGTCTCCGTTACGCCCGTGGGGGCTATTCGCTCTAGCTCTGGCAGTCTACTCGCTCTGCTCATATGCCCGTGGGGGCTACCATTCAAGTACAGCAGGCTGGGTGGCAGGTTTCTCTTTGCTGGACAGTTTCTTCAGTATTACAGACTGTGGGTGTTGAGTCTTCTCCACCATTCTCCACCTTTAACACCTTGGGCGTGCCAAACACAACTGAGATGGACCGATTATTCCATTAACCCTTTGTATATCAGTACTCAGTTTCTATCAATTGCCAGTACTCTGTTCTAAATTATTGTATACTGTGCATACTATTACCTATCTGCTATTTCGCAGTGCTACCCATTGGGGGCGTTCTCTGTCATTATTTTGTTCTTAATAAAATTGCATTTTATTTTCACCCACTAGTCTGAGTGTCTTGAAAACCGTGACACTCAACTCGTCGTGTTTGGAGGAGAAAGAATGCTGAGTTGCATCCAAAGAACACCATACCTATGGTGAAGCTTGGGGGTGGAAACATCATGCTTTGGGGCTGTTTTTCTGCAAAGGTACCAGGACGACTGATCAGTGTAAAGGAAAGAATGAATGGGGCCATGTATCGTGAGATTTTGAGTGAAAACCTCCTTCCATAGAAACATAGAAACATAGAATTTGACGGCAGATAAGAATCATTCGGCCCATCTAGTCTGCCCAATTTCCTACTGTGTAAAAAAAAAAAAAAAAAAAAAAACCTCAAACCTTTTTTGGTCCTTGGTCTTTTCTTATGTTAAGGACCGCCTTATGCCTATCCCATGCATGCTTAAATTCTGTCACTGTATTGACATCTACCACTTCTGCTGGTAGGCTATTCCACTTGTCTACTACCCTCTCAGTGAAGTAAAACTTTCTTACATTACATCTAAACCTGTGTCCCTCTAGTTTTAGACTATGGCCTCTTGTCCTAACGTTTTTACTCTTTTGAAATATACTTCCATCCTGTACTTTGTTGAATCCCTTCAAGGGCATTGAGATGAAACGTGGCTGGGTCTTTCAGCATGACAATGATCCCAAACACACCGCCTGGGCAACGAAGGAGTGGCTTCATAAGAATCATTTCAAGGTCCTGGAGTGGCCTAGCCAGTCTCCAGATCTCAACCTCATAGAAAACCTTTGGAGGGAGTTGAAAGTCCTTGTTGCCCAGCGACAGCCCCAAAACATCACTGCTCTAGAGGAGATCTGCATGGAGGAATGGTCTTAAATACCAGCAACAGTGTGTGAAAACCTTGTGAAGACTCACAGAAAACATTTGACCTCTGTTATTGCCAACAAAGGGTATATAACAAAGTATTGATACGAACTTTTGTTATTGACCAAATACTTATTTTCCACCATAATTTGCAAATAAATTCTTTAAAAATCAGACAATGTAATTTTATGGATTATTTGTCTCATTCTGTCTCTCATAGTTGAAGTGCACCTATTATGAAAATTACAGGCGCCTCTCATCTTTTTAAGTGGGAGAACTTGCACAATTGGTGGCTGACTAAATACTTTTTTGCCCCACTGTAACTATTGAGATAAAGAATGATCAAAACAGAAATGTGTCATTCAAATACGGGAAGTCCATCGTGAAACTACACTTTTGTCCGTGTAGAGGTAGTTTTTACTGAAGATAGACAAAAATGGTTGCTGCTAAAATCTATGGGGAACCACATGTTTACAGCGCTTATTATAAGTCGTTGGCTGGATACGGCCTTACAGGTTTTCACGGAAGCCCTTATATGTACGGCCGTGGCTTAGGTGGTATTTTTAGAAGTTTATTCAGGAAAGCTGTGCCACTGTTCAGGCGTGGCTTAGAAATTGTAAAACCACATATGAAAACTGCAGCAAAGAATATTGCAAAAGATGTTGTGGGGCGTGTTTCAACAACCATGATCAATAAAATGGCCTGAGAGCCATAAAAAAAGTGGAAATACGCTATAGCATTCCCGCCCAGTGTGTCATGTGATCTAAACAAAAAGAGGACATGCAAGTCAAGAAGAAAGAGAAGGAGTTCACGGCGTAACACAGACAATATCTTCTAAGCAGCAGTTATGGCATTCATACACACCACGTCTGTAGAGTGCGCCAAGTCAGAGCTGGACATTTTTTAAATAAAACCAACACAGACCAGCATAGAAAAAAAGCCTTTATGCAGAAGTACAGCCACTAGTCGCTATTTCTGAAACATTGCCACTTGAGTTTTACATTGCAGGAAGTGGCGAACATTATTTAGATCTGAATAACACCTTGTTGTACATTACGTGTAAAATTGTTAAAAACGACAATACAGCTATTCCTGATGGAGCATGCGTTAACCTGATCAACTACCTTATAGCGACACTGTTTAACCAGCTTGATGTTACTCTTGGGGACCGGTTGATTTCACAATCCAATAATCTCTACAGTTACAGAGCATATATTGAAACACTTCTTAATTACAGCTCTGATGCTTTATATACGCGGTTTACAGCTGGCTTATTTTACAAGGATACAGCTGAGCATCACCAAGCCCACGTTTTGGGCGGCGACAACACCGGATTTACAAAACGAGCGCAAATGACAGATCGTGGAAAAACTATAGAATTACTAGGACATCTTCACAGTGATATTTTCTTTCAAGAAAAACTTATATTGAGTGGATTGGATTTGAAGAGAAAACTTACCAGAAATAAAGATGCATTTTGTCTAATGTCTGCAGAGCAAGAACCATTCAAAGTTCAAATTCTAAATGCATCACTATTTGTCAAAAGAGTACAAATATCACTGGCTGTGCGGATTGGTCACGCCCAAGGACTTTTAACCTCTAATTCTAAATACGCAATTGAGCGTGTTAGTATGAAAGTGTTCAGCATGCCTGCAGGCAGCAGGGTTTGTAACCAAGAAAACCTGTTCTTAGGACAGATACCTAAACTTGTAATTTGATCATTTGTTGCTAATGATGCATTTTCTGGTGCTTATGACAAAAACCCCTTGTGTTTCACACATAATAATGTAAGCTTTGCTGCTCTATACCACGATGGACAACAATTGCCACCCAAACCATTTCAGCCTGATATTGAGCATTCTAATGCTGTACGTGAATATGTCATTTGTATTATTGGCACAGAAGAACTGCGGTGATTCTGGAATTATCATTAACAGAGAGGAGTTTGTGAATGGCTGTACATTATTTGCTTTTGATCTATCTCCTGATCAGGATTGCAACAGTCGCTTCTCACTAATTTCTGCTGGTAACATAAGAGCTGAAATACCAGAGAAGGGAGGTGCTATATGATTTCCTCTAAACAGAAACATGAACACTTTGGAGCTGACACACATTTTAAAGACAGACCCATATTCCAGAGGGACATTTGTTGGTGTATTTCCATGTGATTTGCTACCTGAAAATAAACTGGACTGTGTGCCTGCGGCGTTCATAATAAATACAGATCCACATACGATACCTGGGGAGCATTGGGTAGCTGTTTATATTGATCAAAAGAGACGCAGTTATTTTTTTTTATTCTTCTGGACTATCCCCTGCAAGCGAAATATTCCCCAAAGAAATACTGTTATTTTTAAAAAGAAATGTTAAACAGATATTTTTTTCAAAATATGCAATTGCAAAGTGCTATGTCAACTGTCTGTGGGGAGTTTTGCATATTTTTTATTCATTACATGTGTAAAGGATTAACTTTTAAAGAGGTTTTAAGTAGTGATGAGCGAGCGTGCTCGGCCGATGCTCGGATCGGCTCGAGCATCGCTCTGCTCGGCACATGGCGGTACTCGTCGAGTACCGCCATGTGCTCTCCCGCCATGTTCGGGTGGCGGGGATCTGTGCCGGAAGAGGCACAGATCCGAAGACGCTCCGCTGGACCACCAGGGACTGGAGGTACGGGGGCATTGCGGAGATGAAGGGGGCATAGAGGAGATGAAGGGGGACATTGTGGAAGAGGGGCATAGCGGAGATGAAGGGGCACATTGTGGAAGAGGGGCATAGCGGAGATGAAGGGGCACATTGTGGAAGACGGGCATAGCGGAGCTGAAGGGGGACATTGCGGAGCTGAAGGGGGCATTGCGGAGATGAAGGGGGCATTGCGGAGATGAAGGGGGACATTGTGGAAGAGGGGCATAGACTCTATGCCCCTCTTCCACAATGTCCCCCTTCATCTCCGCTATGCCCGTCTTCCACAATGTGCCCCTTCATCTCCGCTATGCCCCTCTTCCACAATGTGCCCCTTCATCTTCGCTATGCCCCTCTTCCACAATGTCCCCCTTCATCTCCTCTATGGCATAGAGGAGATGAAGGGGGACATTGTGGAAGAGGGGCATAGCGGAGATGAAGGGGCACATTGTGGAAGAGGGGCATAGCGGAGATGAAGGGGCACATTGTGGAAGAGGGGCATAGCGGAGCTGAAGGGGGACATTGCGGAGCTGAAGGGGGCATTCGGAGATGAAGGGGGCATAGCGGAGATGAAGGGGGCATTGACCAGGCACCCTCCCCTCATCAGAGCAGGGGGTGTCTGGTGTCGCCCCATTCATTTCAATGGGGCTCGGGTGCTCGGCCGAGCACTCGAGCCTCAGGGGGTGCTCGGTCAGAGCACCCGAGCACCCGAGCATCGGGGTGCTCGCTCAACACTAGTTTTAAGCCATTTCACTAGTGATTGAAAATGAAATGATCAATTAGTGTCACGCTTTGTGTGGAAATATATGCGGGGGTTAAGGAATAGAAGGGTCCATAGTGTGCATGTCCAAAAATGTGTTGCATGTTGCCAAAAACATTGAAATATTAATTTACAGAACTTTATATATATATATATATATATATATATATATATATATATATATATATATATATATATATATATTAGACATATTGTTTATGTACACATTAACCTTAATTATAATAAAATTATCCCTTTATCACATTGTATTCTGTATGGTTATTTACTTTTATTAATCTGTCAAACTGATAGCCCCTGGCATGACCCTCCCCCGCCCACACACAAAAACATCCCCTGAAGACCCCACATCCTCTGTAGACCCCCACCCTTACAGCATTGTTGTGTATAAATTGAGGAGTGGATGTCACATTTTAAAACATACAAAGTCTTAAGGATAGAAGCCACAAGAAGAAGCAAGCAAGTGTCCTGATTGCAGCCATATAATGGATTACAAAGACATTGTGAGTACTTTAAAATAATTGTTATATAGAATGTTTTTACATTATGCAATGGTTTATCATAACTTATTAACAATCTAACAGTATATTTTAAGTATGTATATTTATAAAGTTGTTAGATGCTTTAAAACACTAGTCTTACACTACAAATACAAATGTATTATAACTGTTTTTTCATGGCTTATGTACAATTAGTCAGTATATTTCTTAAATTGTAATGCTGCTATTCATATAGTGGTTAGACACCTTAATCCTTTGAGTGCCAGAGGGGGGATACGGAGTAAAAATGTAGCCTTAAGCTACACTTACAAATGTAGTTTACAAATATGTATTGTGCTACTCAGGTTATTTTATAATTGCCATAGCTTATTAACAGTTTAACCTTACAGCTTTTAAATATGTCAATGTTTTACTTGAATGAGCATTGTGTGCAGCTTTGTATTTTCCATATTTACACTTAAAGGGATAGTAATACTTTGTTTTATCTTTATTTTATTTTGTAGGCATTAAAAAAACATGAAGAATAATATAAGTCTTATCTCTCAAACCTTTATGGTTTAAGAGATATTCACAAGCAAAGTATCCCCCCCCCCAGTTCAACCAGAACAGAAGGGAGGTGCCCAGGTAGACTGCAGAGAGGGACAATCTTCAATTAAGATAAGGGAAAAACCTGAAAAACTTGTCAAGGGGAGAAGGGCTTTCATTCTTTTCATACAAAGAAGATTGTCCCCTGCTGTTATCTGTCTAGTCTTACAACCAGATTCACATCTAAGAAGAGATGGCTTACACTAGGTAAAAGGGGCGGGAGGGGGAAACTTTGCTTGTGAATATCTCATAAACCATAAAGGTATGAGAGATAAGACTTATATCATTCTTCATGTTTTTTTAATGCCTACAAAATAAAATAAAGTTAAAACGAAGTATTACTATCCCTTTAAGTTTGTAAGTATGGAGTGTCAAAACAGCATGCAGTATTACAAAGCATCCTGTGGGCGTGTCTGAGTTAGGAATTTTACTTTATAAGGATTTCAATACTTTGTGTTCCAGATCAAACCAGCCAGACATCATATCCAGACTGGTCGCCTATCAGTGTCACTGAGTCCACACAGTCATGTAAGTTTATGTTGAAATATTATCTGTTAAAACTCTAAAATATTTTTAAACTCACACATTGATTTAAAATGGTTCATAGGCTTTTCATACTTGAACCTAAAATATTGCTTTTTTATATTTTTCTAGTTTATGTGAATAACTTTAATATCGATCTATTATTTGACACACCCATCAGTGTGACTCCAACTGAGAATAACAGCCCGCAGTGTGATGCACTGACCACTGGTGAGTGTTTATAAATTTTAAAAAATTACTGTCATTTAGCTATTAACATTGTATTTTGCTCTGCAATAGCAATATCATTATAAGTTCTCATTTAATTTTTGTTTGTTTCAGAAATATCAATAGCTGAGATTGCTCAGCATCAACAGTCGTATGTCTTGAATCACAGCGATCCCAGGTAGTGTTGAGCGAGCATGCTCGGCCGATGCTCGGATCGGCTCGAGCATCGCTCTGCTCGGCACATGGCGGTACTCGTACGAGTACCGCATGTGCTCGCCCGCCATGTTCGGGTCTCCTCCCCGCACGTTTTGCGGCTGCTGCGCAGCCAATAAACGTGCAGGGAGGCTCTGACATCGGTGTAATGCCAGCAGCCATGTTGGCTGCTGGCATTACACTGATTGGCTGGCCAGAACCCGTGGTCGGGTGCTGTATAGCACCTGACCATCGAGTTCGGCTCAGTCTTAGCCAGGGAGAGCTGAGGATAGGAAGGGAAAGGCAGTGTAGGGAGGAAAAAAACCAAAATTGTGAAAAAAAAGAACCAAAAGTCCTTTTTAGGACTACTGTGTGTGGGGGCAGCAGGTTATTTTGTGTGGGGGGGGGGGAAAAAAAAAAAAAAAAAAATATTCTGTTTAGTGTGAAAAGTTGCAGATTAGAGCACATTCTGTTTAGTGTGCACAGTTGCAGATTAGAGCACATTCTGTTTAGTGTGCAAAGTTGCAGATTAGAGCACATTCTGTTTAGTGTGCAAAGTTGCAGATTAGAGCACATTCTGTTTAGTGTGCAAAGTTGCAGATTAGAGCACATTCTGTTAAGTCTTCAAACTAAAATATCAAAGTCACATATTCCATTCAGTGTGCGTCGCCGCAGTTTAGCAGCACATTCTGTGTACTGTGCAGAGTTGCAGAATAGGAAGAAATACTGTTAAGTCTTCAAACTAAAATATCAAAGTCACATATTCCATTCAGTGTGCTTCGCCGCAGTTTAGCAGCACATTCTGTGTACTGTGCAGAGTTGCAGAATAGTAAGAAATACTGTTAAGTTTTCAAACTCAAATATTAAAGTCACATATTCCATTCAGTGTGTGTCACCGCCGTTTAGCAGCCTATTCTGTGTACTCTGCACAGTTGCAGAATAGTAAGAAATACTGTTAAGTTTTCAAACTCAAATATTAAAGTCACATATTCCATTCAGTGTGTGTCACCGCCGTTTAGCAGCCTATTCTGTGTACTCTGCAGAGTTGCAGAATAGTAAGAAATACTGTTAAGTTTTCAAACTCAAATATTAAAGTCACATATTCCATTCAGTGTGTGTCACCGCCGTTTAGCAGCCTATTCTGTGTACTCTGCAGAGTTGCAGAATAGTAAGAAATACTGTTAAGTTTTCAAACTCAAATATTAAAGTCACATATTCCATTCAGTGTGTGTCACCGCCGTTTAGCAGCCTATTCTGTGTACTCTGCACAGTTGCAGAATAGTAAGAAATACTGTTAAGTTTTCAAACTCAAATATTAAAGTCACATATTCCGTGTAAGATGAAGAAGGCGGGTAAAAAGGGACGGGGAAGTGGACGTGATCCTGATAGTTCAGGGCGCGGGTCAGGACGTGGAGAAACTGTGCCTGGTGCCAGAGCACAAGAAAGAAAGACATCCACCATACCTAGCTTCATGTGTAATTTTACAGGGCGTCGCAGGACATCACTCTCGAGGTCCGACCACTGCGAACAGGTGGTCGGTTGGATGACAGCTGATACTGCTTCCAGTCGGTTAAGCACCACCCTGTCTTCCACCAAGTCCACTCTCAGTAGCCAAGAGTCTGGTCAACATAATCCTCACTCTGATCATCCTTCCTCCCACCATACACGGTCTGGTCAAAGAAGTGATCCCACACTGGGATATAGTGAGGAGCTCGTCTCATCACCAATCCTTCATTTGACCCTCTCTCCAAGCACGCTTGCAGAGGAACATGACATCTTGTGCCCTGATTCACAACCTCTAGAGGCTACCCAATCATAAGAAGATGACAGATGTGAACGGCATTTAAGGTCAAAGGAAGTAGTGGATGATGATGATGATGATGAGACACAGTTGCCATTAAATCAACCACTATTTCCGTCTCAAGACCTTGTTGAGGAGAATGTTATACAGTTGTCAATGACTGAGTATGTGGTGGGATCAAGACTTGAGGAGGATGATCAGAGTGAGGAAGTGGAGGAGGACTTGGTGGACGATGAGGTGACTGACCCCACCTGGGAAGGTGTAGAGCCGAGCGATGTCAGCAGTCCTGAGGGTGAGCCATCTGCAGCACCGCAACAGGCTGGAAGAGGCAGTGGTGTGGCTACAGAAAGAAGGCGGACCGCACCAAACCGGCCCGCAAATGTTCCACGGAGCACCCCCTTGCGTAAATCTACCTTGCCAAAGGGTAGGTGTTCCGCGGTATGGCGTTTTTTTAAGGAAAGTGCGGACAACAAAAGAATTGTAGTTTGCAACCTGTGCCACACCAGAATGAGCCGAGGCATGAACACTAGAAACCTCACCACCACCAGCATGATCCGACACATGGCATCCAAGCACCGTAGTAAGTGGGAGGAACGCCTGGATCGCCCATCTGTGTCTGCAGGCCACACCACTGCCTCCTCTTCCCCTGTTTTCGGTGCCGGCCAATCGCCTGTCGAAGGCGCAGGCCCGCATACCTCCCGCCCTGCACCTGTACCATCTGAAGCACCATCAGCGACCACATCCACTTCCCTGTCCCAGCACAGCGTCCAAATGTCGTTACCCCAGGCATTTGAGCGCAAGAGAAAGTACCCAGCCACCCACCCACAGGCCATAGCACTAACCTCACACCTTTCAAAATTACTGGCCATCGAAATGCTGCCATTTAGGCTTGTGGACACTGAGTCCTTCCGCAGCCTGATGGCAGCAGCTGTCCCTCGGTACGCGGTCCCCAGCCGCCACTACTTTTCCCGGTGTGCCATCCCCGCATTACACCACCATGTGTCCCGTAACATCACCCGTGCCCTGACCAACGCAGTTACTGGGAAGGTCCACTTAACGACTGACACATGGACAAGTGCTTGTGGCCAGGGATGCTACATTTCCCTGACGGCACACTGGGTGAATGTCGTGGAGGCTGGGAGCGACTTGGACCCTGGGATGGCACGGGTGCTACCCACGCCGAGGATTGCGGGCCCTACCTCCATCAGGGTTTCCGCCAGCACCTACGTTATTGGCTCCTCCTCCTCCGTTTCCACCTCCGAATTCTCTACACGCAGCGCCACTCCCCCATCAGCCAGTAGCTGGAAGCAGTGTAGCACTGCAGTGGGGAAGCGTCAACAGGCCGTGCTGAAGCTGATCTGCCTTGGGGACAAACAGCACACGGCCTCAGAGCTGTTGCAGGGGATTAGTCACCAGACCGAGCAGTGGCTCTCGCCACTCAACCTGCAACCAGGCATGGTTGTGTGTGATAATGGGCGTAACTTGGTGGTGGCTTTGGAGCTCGGCAAGCTCACACACGTACCATGCCTAGCGCATGTATTTAATTTAGTGGTGCAGCGATTTCTAAAAACCTACCCCAATGTGCATGATCTCTTGACCAAGGTGCGCCGCGTGTGTGCACATTTCCGTAAGTCATCTACAGCTTCGGCCGGCCTGTTGAAGCTGCAGCAGCGCTTACAATTGCCAGCTCACCGGCTGCTGTGTGACGTGAGCACGCGCTGGAACTCCACCTTCCACATGTTGGCCCGGCTTTGTGAGCAGCAGAGGGCAGTAGTGGAGTACCAGCTGTTACACGGTCGTCGCCTCTCCGTTCAACTTCCTGTAATCAGAAGTGAGGAGTGGGAATGGATGTCAGACCTCTGCGAGGTTTTACGCAATTTTGAGGAATCGACACAGATGGTGAGCGGCGATAACGCTATTATCAGTGTAACCATCCCACTTCTGTGTCTACTGAAACGCTCGCTGCTCACAATTAAAACCGACGCTTTGCATGTGGAAGAGGTGGAAATGGGGGAGGAAGAGCTTACACAAGGTGATAGCCAGAGCACCCTCACTTCGTCTTCTCAGCGACAATTGGAGGAGGCGGAGGAGGAGGAGGAGGAGGAGGAAGACACGGTTGCCTCCGCTACAGAGGGTAGCCATGGAACTTTAGTTCCATCTCTTCAGCGTGGGTGGGCAGAAGAGGAGGAAGAGGATGAGGATATTGAGAGTCATCCTCCTGGTGAGGACAGCGAAATCTTGACTGTTGGTACTCTGGCACACATGGCTGACTTTATGTTAGGCTGCCTTTCCCGTGACCCACGCGTTATACGCATTTTAAACAACACGGATTACTGGGTGTTCACCCTTCTGGACCCCCGCTACAAAGAGAATTTCTCATCTCTCATTCCTCCGGTGGAGAGGACAAGCAAAATGGTGCAATACCAGAAGGTTCTTGTTGAAAAATTGCTCCAAAATTTTCCATCTGACAACGCTGGCGGCAGAGTACGTGCTACCTTGGCCAACCGAGAAGGGGAGAAAAGGGGAGCACACAGCAGTTCCGACAAAGGCAGGGCAACACTCTCCAAGGCGTGGGACACCTTCATGACACCCCGCCAGCACCCTCACCCTGATGCGCAGCCTAGTGTCACAAGGAGGGAAAAGTTTTGGAAGATGGTGAAGGAGTACGTAGCAGACCGTGTCAGCGTCCTCAATGATCCCTCTGTGCCTTACAACTACTGGGTGTCCAAGCTGGACACGTGGTATGAACTGGCACTCTACGCCTTGGAGGTGCTGGCCTGCCCTGCCGCCAGCGTTCTGTCTGAGCGGGTATTTAGTGCTGCTGGTGGCATCATAACAGATAAGCGTATCCGCCTTTCCACCGACAATGCTGATAGGTTGACACTTATAAAAATGAACAAGGCCTGGATTTCCCCTGACTTCTCCACTCCACTGGAGGAAAGCCCCGGGGGAACATAAACTCACTTTATATATGTTATTTACAATGATGGGAATACTCTGTATTCCCATTCACCCCTTCCACCCAAAAAACGGGTATATGGTTGACTCTTAATCTTCTCATCCTCCTCCTCCTCTTCCATATGCCCTGGGATATAATTTTTATATAGGGCCAGCTCACCAGCGGGCCCTGTGCTATAATTTTTATATAGGGCCAGCTCACCAGCGGGCCCTGTGATATAATTTTTATATAGGGCCAGCTCACCAGCGGGCCCTGTTTGACAATTTTTATATAGGTCAGCTCACCAGCGGGCCTTCTCATATAATGTTTTATTGGGTCAGCTCTCTAGCGGGCCCTCTCATATAATGTTTTATAGCGTCAGCTCACTAGCGGGCCTTCGCATATAATGTTTAGGATGGTCAGCTCTGCAGCAGACCCTTACCCATAATGTTTTAGATGGTCAGCTCAGCGCACGTTTCCCTCTTAATCATGGCCTCAGTTCAATAAAATCAAGGAAATTTTTGGGAGAATTTGCCTCTGCGCACGTTTCCCTCTTAATCATGGCCTCAGTTCTGAAAATCAAGGAAATTTTTGGGAGAATTTGCCTCTGCGCACGTTTCCCTCTTAATCATGGCCTCAGTTCTGAAAATCAAGGACATTTTTGGGAGAATTTGCCTCTGCGCACGTTTCCCTCTTAATCATGGCCTCAGTTCTGAAAATCAAGGAAATTTTTGGGAGAATTTGCCTCTGCGCACGTTTCCCTCTTAATCATGGCCTCAGTTCAGAAAAATCGAGGAAATTTTTGGGAGAATTTGCAGATGATATACAAGTAAATATACAGCAAATACTGTTTGGTAACAATTTTTCGCCTAAAGTCGGTTTTATTTTCCTTTTTGTGTGTTTTACGGTCAGTCTGTAAAAATGGCGTACTACGGGCGAAAGATCGTTCCCAGCAGCGATGTTGGAGTCCAAGATGCATCCAGACATCCTCCCTATGCTGTCCCTGAACCATTTCTGTGGTGTTTCCATCCTTTTCTGCCCTTTTCCTATGGACCAGGCACCCTCCCCTCATCAGAGCAGGGGGTGCCTGGTGTAATGCTCGAGTCCTCCCATTGACTTCAATGGGGCTCGGGTGCTCGGCCGAGCACTCGAGCCTCAGGGGGTGCTCGGTCAGAGCACCCGAACACCCGAGCATTGGGGTGCTCACTCATCACTAATCCCAGGGTCAACACACCACAAAGACTAAAATCTGGTGAGTATAAATATAAAGTGGTGATTTAGACAGCAAAAATACGTAGATAATAACTATACAATAGGTGACAGAATGTGTGTCTGTGCGCATTATTTATTCAGCTTTAAAGTTGGCAATAACAAGGATGTACTCTATTAGCAACAAGATCTGTTCTGGACCCCGCCCTTTCCTTGGTTACAGTAGTATAATCCACAATTTGATTGGCAAAAATGCGAGATCTCTGCTTGGTCTCAGTTCTGTATGGATAAGTGCGTCACCCATCCAGTTAAGGTCTTGTGCACCTCCCCTTCACTACTTGACGTATACCAGCAGTTTAGCGATGTTTTCAGTAAGGGAGAGGCTGGCGCCTTACCTCAGCACAGACCATATGATTGTCGCATCGAGTTAATTCCTGGAGCGGTGCCACCTAGGGGATGCACATACCCATTGTCTTGTGAGGAGAACCAAGCTATGGAAGAATACATTTCTGATGCCCTTAATAGAGGGATCATAAGGAAATCTACCTCTCCGGCTGGGGCCTGGTTCTTTTTTGTTAAGAAGAAAAATGGCGAACTGCGACCATTCATTGACTACCGTGGGTTAAATAAGCTGATGGCAAAGAATGCTTACTCGATACCACTCATCACTGAGCTTTTTGACAGACTCAAGGGTTCCTCGATTTTCACCAAATTGGACCTAGGGGCGCGCATACAATTTGATACGTATCGGAGCCGGTGATGAGTGGAAAACTGCCTTTAACACGAGATCTGGGCATTATGAATATCTAGTCATGCCATTTGGTCCGTGTAATGCTCCCGCAGTATTTCAAGAACTGATCAATGACGTTCTTAGAGATATGTTACAGTCAAGTGTCGTAGTCTACCTTGACAATATACTTATTCACTCCAAAGACTTGTCACAACACATCAAGGATTTGTCTCAAGTATTGCTGCGATTACGTAAAAATAAATTATTCTGTAAAGTGGAGAAATGTGAGTTCCACAAAACCAGTGTACCGTTTCTGGGGTTTATAATTGGAAAAGACGGTATTGCCATGGAGAAGCAAAAGTTGACAGCAGTCTTACAGTGACCTAAGCCTAAGAGTCTGAAAACTATCCAGTGATTTCTGGGTTTCGCCAATTATTATAGGAAGTTTATTAAGAACTTCTCATCTATTGTTAAACCCCTGTCAGACCTCAAGCATAAGGGCGCTAATCCATCTCTCTGGCCAGCGGCTGCGGAGGAGGCCTTTGAAAAACTGAAAGTAGCTTTTGCCAATGCTCCTGTGTTATCCCACCCCAATCCATTACTCCTGTTCACCTTAGAGGTTGACGCCTCAGACATTGGGGTTGGGGCAGTACTTTCTCTACGGCAAGTCAAAGGTGGAACACTCAGACCCTGTGGGTTCTTTTCTAAAAAGCTGACCGGAGCTCAAAGCCATTATGAGATTGGTGACAGAGAATTATTGGCCATTATCCTCGCTCTCAAGGAATGGCGTCACTTACTTGAAGGCACAAAAAAATCCCGTTTTAATTCTGACTGATCATAAAAATCTGACTTATCTCTCTGAGGCCAAGAGATTGTCCTCTCGCCAGGCCAGATGGGCATTATTCCTGTCCCGATTCAATTTCATTGTATCATATTTGCCGGGATCTAAGAATGTTAGGGCTGATGCTCTGTCAAGACAATTTGAGGCTGAAATTGACAGAGAAGAAGCACCAGCACCTATCATCCAACCTGATCGAATATTGGCCACCATACGTACTAGTATCACTTCACCACTAGGGGAAGAAATTTTGGCCCCCCAGGCCTCCGCTCCCCACGAAACCCCAGTGGGCAAATGTTTTGTCGCTGAACCATTCCGTACTCGATTACTTGAAACCTACCATTCCTCTAAGGCTGCAGGACATATTGGTAGAGACCAATTGTTATGGTCCCTCTCTCAGTTATTCTGATGGCCTTCTATGAGATCAGATTGTGCCGATTTTACTAATGCCTGTGCCACCTGCGCTCGTGCTAAAACCCCTAGACATCTCCCGGTGGGCTTGCTTCAGCCGGTGCCTAATGGTGAACGCCCCTGGTCTCATGTTTCTATTGATTTTATGGGAGAATTTCCCAGGTCTAGAGGTTATTCCTTCATATTGATGGTGGTAGACAGGTTTTCTAAAATGGCTCACTTCGTACCTCTCCGTGGCCTCCCCTTGGCTAAAGAATTGGCAATGGTGTTTGCTAGAGAGGTGTTTCGGTTGCATGGAGTACTCAGGGTACTGGTGTCCGACAGGGGGAGCCAGTTTGTGTCCATGTTCTGGAGGGCATTTTGCGAACAGATGGGCATACAGCTTTCCTTCTCCTCTGTATATCATCCCCAGACTAATGGGGCCGCTGAACGTGCTAATCAAGGTTTGGAACAGTTTCTGCGCTGTTTTGTGACTGACCATCATGACAATTGGGCCGACTTGTTGCCTTGGGCAGAGTTCGCCAGGAACTGTGCGGTCAACTCTTCATCCGGGAGCTCTCCGTTTCTGATTAATTATGGCTTCCAACCCTGTTTGCTCCCGGATTCTTTTCAGACACAACAGATTCCAGCTCTGGATGAACATATCAAGCAACTCCGTTCCACATGGGCACAAGTTCAGAGGGCACTGGGCCAGTCATTTCAGCACCATCAGCGCTATGCTAATCGCAGAAGGCTTCCAGCAGTTTCTGTCCAAATTGGGGATAGAGTATGGCTGTCTTCTAAGAATCTTAAGCTCCAAGTCCCATCTAATAAGTTGGCATCTCGGTTTATTGGTCCTTACAGAATTATTCACAAAATTAATCCTGTTTCCTATGCTTTGGACATACCTGCATCCATGCGCATTCATAATGTATTCCATGTGTCTCTCCTTAAGCCTCTTGTATGTAACCGTTACACTACTACACCTGTGATGCCAGGGCCCATTGAGGTCGAGAGTCAGGAGGAATACGAGGTACAGAGTATCATTGACTCCCGTAGGCTTAGAGGAAAGGTACAGTACTTGGTGCATTGGAAAGGGTATGGTCCTGAGGATCGATCTTGGGTGGATAGTAAGGACCTTCATGCACCCAGGTTACTGCAGATTTTTCATGCCAAATACCCTCAGAAACCCACACCCTATTCTAGGAGAGGGGGTCTTTGAAAGGGGGGTACTATCACGGTGCCCGTGATTTGTGCTATCCAGTGTCTATCACCTGCAGGGGGCTCCCATTGGCTGCCTGCCGTCAGCCCGCCTCAAATTGCCTTTTTAAACTCAGTCCGGGCACCCTTTGGTTGCCCTTTCGTGGTGTCTCTGACAGCATTGTATCCGTCCTGTCTGCTGTAGCTGATTGGGCCTGTTCCTGAGTTCCTGAGTTCCTGAGTTTCTGAGTTCCTGAGTCGACCTGTTCCTGTGTTCCTGCTTGCCTGTTGTTCCAGTCTGGTTCCGGCTGTCCTCCTTGGTTGCTGATGTTCCGGTTGCCAGTCGGCTCAGCGGTGCTTCACCCGGTTTATCCTCTGCCCGGTTCCAGTGGCTTCCTGTCTCCAGTGGCTGAGGTGACATTGTTCTCCTTTCGCTCCGGCGACACTACTGCTCGTAGGTTCCAGCGTGCGGACGCTGGTTACTCCATTAAGCCTTGCGGCTCATTACTGCTGTTGGTTCCAGCGTGCGGACGCTGGATTACTCCATTAAGCCTTGCGGCTCATTACTGTTGTTGGTCCCAGCGTGCGGACGCTGGTTTACTCCATTAAGCCTTGCGGCTCATTACTGTTGTTGGTCCCAGCGTGCGGACGCTGGTTTACTCCATTAAGCCTTGCGGCTCATTACTGCTGTTGGTCCCAGCGCGCGGACGCTGGTTTATTCCATTAAGCCTTGCGGATCATTACTGTTGTTGGTCCCAGCGCGTGGGCGCTGGTTTACTCCAAATAGCCTTGCAGCTCATTACTGTTGTTGGTCCCAGCGTGCGGACGCTGGTTTACTCCATTAAGCCTTGCGGCTCATTACTGTTGTTGGTCCCAGCGTGCGGACGCTGGTTTACTCCATTAAGCCTTGCGGCTCATTACTGCTGTTGGTCCCAGCGCGCGGACGCTGGTTTATTCCATTAAGCCTTGCGGATCATTACTGTTGTTGGTCCCAGCGCGTGGGCGCTGGTTTACTCCAAATAGCCTTGCAGCTCATTACTGTTGTTGGTCCCAGCGTGCGGGCGCTGGTTTACTCCATTAAGCCTTGCGGCTCATTACTGTTGTTGGTCCCAGCGTGCGGACGCTGGTTTACTCCATTAAGCCTTGCGGCTCATTACTGTTGTTGGTCCCAGCGTGTGGACGCTGGTTTACTCCATTAAGCCTTGCGGCTCATTACTGCTGTTGGTTCCAGCGTGCGGACGCTGGATTACTCCATTAAGCCTTGCGGCTCATTACTGTTGTTGGTCCCAGTGTGCGGACGCTGGTTTACTCCATTAAGCCTTGCGGCTCATTACTGCTGTTGGTCCCAGCGTGCGGACGCTGGTTTACTCCATTAAGCCTTGCAGCTCATTACTGTTGTTGGTCCCAGCGCGTGGGCGCTGGTTTACTCCAAATAGCCTTGCAGCTCATTACTGTTGTTGGTCCCAGCGTGCGGGCGCTGGTTTACTCCATTAAGCCTTGCGGCTCATTACTGTTGTTGGTCCCAGCGTGCGGACGCTGGTTTACTCCATTAAGCCTTGTGGCTCATTACTGCTGTTGGTTCCAGCGTGCGGACGCTGGATTACTCCATTAAGCCTTGCGGCTCATTACTGTTGTTGGTCCCAGTGTGCGGACGCTGGTTTACTCCATTAAGCCTTGCGGCTCATTACTGCTGTTGGTCCCAGCGTGCGGACGCTGGTTTACTCCATTAAGCCTTGCGGCTCATTACTGTTGTTGGTCCCAGCGCGTGGGCGCTGGTTTACTCCATTAAGCCTTGCGGCTCATTACTGTTGCGGTCCCAGCGTGCGGGAGCTGGTTTACTCCAAATAGCCTTGCAGCTCATTACTGTTGTTGGTCCCAGCTTGCGGGCGCTGGTTTACTCCATTAAGCCTTGCGGCTCATTACTGTTGTTGGTCCCAGCGTGCGGACGCTGGTTTACTCCAATAAGCCTTGCGGCTCATTACTGTTGTTGGTCCCATCGTGCGGAAGCTGGTTTGCTCCATTAAGCCTTGCGGCTCATTACCTTGTTGGTCCCAGCGTGCGGACGCTGGTTTACTCCACTAGCCTTGCGGCTCACATTACTGTCAGTTGGTCCCAGCGTGCGGACGCTGGTTTACTCCATTAGCCTTGCGGCTCTCATTTACCCCCTGACTTGCAGTCAGGTACTTGGAGGTTCCGAGTGTGCTGTGCAGTCCTAACAGCAGCTGTCCTGTAGTCTCTGGCTTAAGACTTCCGCTTGAGTGACCGCTTGACCAGTTGCTATTTTTACCATCCTACTGTCATTATCATCTGACAGTCAGTTGGTCTCAGTGTGTCACCTCTCTTGGGGTGCCCTGCCCGGTATTGGTAAGGCCGGTAGAACCTTTCACGTTGCCATCCTTAGGTTGCCTTACCCGGTATTGGCAGGGCCGGTAGAGCCTATTTCTTCTATTCCGTCTGAGTCGCCTGGGTTGCTTTGCCCGGTATTATTGGCAAGGCCGGTAGAACCTATATCTATTGTCATTTGTGTCTATGTATTGTTTGTATGTGTATGAAAACCCTATGGGATTGCCTTAACTTTTCAATAACGTTATGTTTTTACCTAAACCTTAGGTCTGAGAGTCTTAACAAACCGTGACAATCTCTGGTAAGATAGAGTGCAAATGCAAATCATATTGTGATTCACGCGGCCATTACACAGTGTTGAAAAATCATAAATGCCCAGGCTTTAAATGCCAGATTTGCTATGCTGAGATAGACACATTTGATGGACACATTTGTTATATGCGTAAATACACACCAGAGGACCACACTGACAAATACATTTTTTATGATTTTGAATGTATGCAAGAGACTGGAGTACATATTCCTAATGATATCTATGCTTTACAGTTAGAGTCTGATGATAAGTGTGACTCTGATGCACTAGACTCTGATGATAAGGGCGACTCTGATGATACATTCTGGGAGTTTCAGGGACCATCATAGCTAGAGGATTTTGTGACAACATTCACAGACAAGCCATTTAGCGGTTACACTTTCATAGCCCATAATGCCTGCAGGTATGATTCTTATTTTGTGGTAAACCAACTCATTAGAGAGAAAATTGAGATTGACTTACTAGCTCAAGGTGGTAAGTTGCTTTGTGTGACTGTCAAGGATTTTGGTATCAGATTCATAGACTCTTGGGGTTCACAGGGTGTAAAGGTCATTTTTCTCACTTTTCTAACACCGCTCAAAACCAGGACTATGTTGGAGCTATGCCCTCTGTAGAGCATTATGGTTTTGAGCATATGATGCCTGATGAACAAAAAGAGTTTATGGCTTGGTACCAAGAGAATCGCCACTGTGAATTCAACTTTCAAACTGAGCTTAAAAAATACTGCATTCAGGATGTTAAAATCCTCAAACAGGCCTGTGTCTGTTGAAGAAAAAGTGTAATGGAAATAACAGAAAAAAAGAAAATAGTTATGGTTGATTTTGGTCATGAGACAGTCATAGATGATATTGACCCATTCCAACTCACTGCATTGGAATCTGTCTGCATGGCCATGTATAGATTTAAATTTCTGCCAGCAGACACCATAGCAATTTTGCCCGCTGACAATTACCATAGAAGTAAAAAACATTTTTCAACAGCATCTATACAATGGTTAATGTATCTGGAGCACAGGGATGGTATCACAATACAGCACGCTTTACAGGGTGGAGAAAAATCAGTTGGTAATTATTGTTTGGATGGCTATGCGGTTGCCCCATTTGTTACAATGAAAAGAGCTTTAACAGTGTCACAGGCACCACCTATGGGCAATTATATCACAAAACCACAATAAAAACACATATTTTAAAGAAACAGGGTTATGAGGTTCATGAGATGTGGGAACATGACTGGAAACACCTGTTAGAAACTGACAAGGAGATACAGAATTTTCTTAATGAAAAAAGTTTCCCCCAACCTATGGACCCGCGTGATGCACTTTATGGTGGCCACACAAATGCTATTAAACTGTATCACAAAGCAGCTCCAGGTGAAAGCATACACTATTATGACTTCACCAGTTTATTGCCCTTTGTCAACAAAACAAAAACATACCCCACAGGTCACCCAGTAATCATTTATGATAATTTTAAGGCTTTTGATCACTACTTTGGTATTGCTAAAGTAAAAGTCTACCCACCAAGGGGGTTATTTTTCCCTGTTTTACCAGTTAAAATGCATGGTAAACTCATGTTCCCATTATGCTGCACATGTGCTGCCAATAACCAAACCACACTTTGTGAGCATACAGAAGAAGAGCGATCTTTGACAGGCACTTGGTGCACCATTGAAATAAAACATGCATTGGCTAAGGGGTACAGACTAAGTAAAATCTTTGAGGTATGGCATTTTCCAGACTATACAAACAGGTTGTTTGAAAATTACATAAAAGTCCATCTCAGAGATAAACAGGAGGCTTCAGGTTACCCAAGCTGGTGTACAGATGATGAGAAAAGCGAGCAGTACATTGATGATTATTTCACTAAAGAGGGAGTGCAGTTAAGGCCTGAAAAGATAGAACGCAGCCCTGCAAAAAGACAGATTGCAAAATTATTTCTAAATTCTTTATGGGGTAAATTTGGTCAAAAATCTAATTTGCAAACCACAAACCTTGTGTCTGATCCTGACCAACTTTTTGGTTATGTATTTTTACCACAATATGATGTATCCTCGTTATCCTTCATAACTGATGAAACAGCTATGCTCAGTTGGAAGTATCCCGAGGGTTGTCATAGTGTGGCTTGTAACACCAATATCTTTATTGCTTGTTTTACCACTTCCTATGCACGCCTAGAATTGTATAAGGTTTTGGACAGACTGAATGAACGTTGTCTCTATCATGACACAGACTGTGTTATTTTTGTCAGCAAAGAGGGTGACTGGAATCCTCCTCTGGGTGACTATCTAGGTGAGCTGACTAGAGAAATACCTGAGGGTACTTACATTACTGAGTTTGTATCTGCTGGTCCCAAGACTTATGGCTACAAATTGTCAACAAATAAGACATGTCTAAAGGTGAAAGGCGTAACACTGAATGCCAGCAACATACAGCTCATTAACTTTGACAGTTTAAAAGAGTTGGTGCTGGACTACCCCATCCACTCTGCCCCTGACAAACAGAATAAGATTGTTGTGAATCAGACCGTTATCACCAGAAACAGACTGTGTTGGCAGATAGAGACAAGACCACTGCGTAAAACACAAAAGTGTGTATACACTAAGAGACTTTTGGAAAACGATTTTACCACATGCCCCTTTGGATACTGATTAAATAGGATGGACACCAGGTTACAACATCCTTTTTCATGCATACTAGCAGGACCTTCTAATTCAGGAAAAAGTTTTTTTTGTTAAACAGCTTTTGCAAAATGCTACCAGTTTATTGTCTCACAGACCTGATAACATTGTCTGGTTTTATGCCTGCTGGCAAGTGCTTTATGATGATTTGTTGCGCATAATGCCTCATATTAGTTTTATTGAGGGTTTACCACACACATTTAATGATGATGATTTTTTCCCACCTAGCAGAGTAAATTTAATGATTGTGGATGACCTAATGGAAGCTGCCAGTGAGAGCTCTGAAATTGAAAAAGCATTTGCCAAGTATGCAGATCACAGGAACCTGAGTATCTTGTACCTTGTTCAAAATGTTTTCTGCCAAGGTAAAAAAAGCAGGACTATAAATTTAAATACTAACTTTATGGTACTTTTTAAGAATCCTAGAGATAAATTACAAATTACTACTCTAGCCCGTCAAATGTATCCAGAAAAATCACAATACTTTTTAGATGCTTTTGAAGATGCCACTCATAGACCATATGGTTATTCGTTGGTAGATTTAAAATCTACGACTCTGGAAGACTACCACTTAAGAACTGGTCTCTTCCCACCAGATATACCTGCAACATATATTTATAAAAAACAACACTCTAAAAATAAATAGTTTGCAAATGATTTGTAATTCCCTGCAGATACTCAGCAACTGTGAACATGTCTAAGAGGATATGCCGCAATTGGCAGGTTTTAAAAACTTTAATACGCTCTTCACCTTCATAAAGGAAAGCTATTTTATACACCGCATCACATGATTTAGTCACTGCAATATCTGAAATAGCGCTCAATACCCTTAAAGGGAAATTACCTTTATCACCACGCCAAGTAGAAGTGCTTAGAAAGTGGCGTAAAAATATAAAGGCTCTGAGCGATAAGAAAAATTCAATTATTAAGAAGAAGAGACTGATTAAACAGTGTGGCGGTTTCATTGGATCTCTGTTTGGTTTTGCTATACTGCTGCTAACAGGCCTTCTAACTAACAGATAATGGAGCATACTGAGAAAATGTATTTGGTTCCTAGACAAGATTTGGACCTAATACAGCGTACAGGTCAGTGCTCTGCGGCCACGCATGCGTCTGCCATTCAACGTCTTGATTCAGAAATTATGGCGATCCTTCAGAATAAAAATATAACAGAGGCTGAAAAGATAAAAAGGTATACCACTCTATTGCAGAGATACTTGGTACATGCTAAGCAGAATGAGCGTGAAAAGATGTCATTGACGCTTCTCCTACCTCCTGGCGAATCCACCTCAACAACACATGGTACCCCGCAGGTTCAGCCTGCTGAAGTTTCTGGTGCTGTAGATGGTGTACTTTTGGAGGTAATTAATATTGTAAATGACCTCTATAAAAAAAATGCTGAATTGCTGCTCAGTAAAATGGCCAGTTCTAAACACATTACAACGTGGAATGATAAGGGGGAATTTGTTTACAAAGACACTGTTGTACCTGGTTCTAATATACTAGACTTGGTCAGTGGTGTTGCACTGAGTCACAATGTTAGTCTTTGTAAAATGCCAAGAGGGTGGATTACTTTTCTACAGGCTATGCCTGATCTGAACATACCTTCTACAGTAGGAAATGCTTCAAATAGAGACTAACTGGAACAGTTAAAAATTCAGAACCATGAATCTACAACTACCACCACATCACAACATTCACCTCCTAAAAAAAAATCTATCACCGCGGGATATTTCTTTAACATCGCCTGGTTTAACTACTCCTCATGGTTATTTACTCCCTAAAAGGCATGGGAGTATAATGCAGCAGTCTGCTGACTGGTTGACTTTGTAATCCTATTTTTCTGTCTGTGTGATGTTTTTAATATCCACTGTATATTCTATATTTAAGTTTAATGTACCTGTTCTTTTGCAAATTTTACAATAACTTTATGATCTTTTGTTTCTCTTTTATTTCTGTAACTATAGCAATGTTTTTGCTCTAATAAACAATTGACAATGATTTCATCTCCGACATTTTTTCCTGGTCATGCGCACAAAAGTCTGGCGAAGTGTCATAGTTCTCACTCATAAACATGTCCGGACTTGTACACATTCTTACATAAACATGTCCGGACATGTCTGCCTTTCTAAAACATGTCCCGGACTTGTCCTGAACCCCCACTCCCTAATGTTCGCACCAATCACAAAAATAATACACATATTAAAATGATGCAAGCACTAGAATTCGCTATAAACGTATGTTGTGTCAGAGCAGAAACACCAGGCGGGACGGAACCTGCAGGAGAGGGAGTGCTAGGGAGCGCAGAGTAGGGTGCGATGCTCGGTGTGCGTTGGCTGCCAGTACGAGTACAGTGCTGCGGCCTAGGCCGGGTAAAGGTGCCAGCCGCAAAGCTGGATGACAAACCCCAGAGGAGCTGGAAGTGAGCCCTGGATGGTACCCTACTGACAGCACCTACTCTCCTGCGGGGGATAGTGAATGCTAGAGAGCGAGGAGTGGGGAGTGGAGATAGAGAGCGGGGACCTGTAGGCTGAAACTCTCCTAGGAGTGAGAGACAAGGAGTAAGGGAGTTAGAGAGACTGACCTGTCCAGAGAGAACGGCAGCAGGAGTCCTAAAACTGGAACGGCCGGACCAGGTTAGATGTGAGGTCAAGGAGTAATCCAAAGCGAGTAGTCAAGGCTGGCTAGGTCATACACAGTTGTGGCTTGCAGGTTTCCAAGGCAGCTGGCAGAGAGAGAGTAGTCAAGGCAGGCCAGGTCATACACGGAGGTGGCTTGCAGAGTTTCAACATGGCTGGCAGAGAGAGTAGTCAAGGCAGGCTATGTCATACACGAAGGTGGCTTGCAGAGTTTCAACACGGCTGGCAGAGAGAGTAGTCAAGGCAGGCTAGGTCATACACTGAGGCGCCTTGCAGAGTTTCAACACGGCTGGTAAAGAGTAGTCAAGGCAGGCTAGGTCATACACGGAGGTGGCTTTGCAGAGTTTCAAGATGGCTGGCAGAGAGAGACAACTGGAACACTATCAGAGTGCACCAGTGTCTGTCCGGAGCTTCAAAAAATAGGCGCCGCAGGATGACGTCACGACGCACGTGACGCGTCGTCGTCAGAAGCCGGAAGAGAACCGGAAAAGAGGTAAGCCCCGCACTGCAGCCGGAACAGGAGCAATGGTGACATGTTGGTATGCCTCATGAGACCACATATGTAAAGATGTGGGTATATCAATGACACAATAAAGCGCAAGGGGTGTGGTAACACAGCGCACAAGGCATGGTTTCATTACATCACAATAAAGTGCAACGGTCATGGTAAAACTGCGCAGAAGGTGTGGTTTCATTAAATTATATCATTAATAGCATTTAATATCAAGGGATGTGGACATTAAGCGCAAGGGAGTGGCATTATGCGCAGTAGGAGTGGTTTACCTTAAAAAGGGCAGGGTACCTGTCAAAATCAGTTTGACGAGATATGTAGCTGTGGGAGTGGTTTATTTTATGAGGGGTGGGTCTTAGTTAAAAAGGGGCGGGGTACCTGTCAAAAGGTGTTTGACATTATATGTAGCTCTGGGCGTGGTTTATTTTACTGGTGGCGGGGCTTAGTTAAAAAGGGGCAGAGCACCTGTCAAAAGTTATTTGACATTATATGTAGCCTCTTACTACTTTAGTTTCCCTTCAAGTACCCTAAAACAGAGCCCAAAGCCCCCTGAGCCCCCCAAGACACTCAGAACATGAACTGGATTATAGGACAAGGGTAGACAAAGAGAATGAGCCATCTCTGAACTCAGTATGTGGAGCGCTTGTAGAGATTTGTTCCAAGAAGTAAAGCCCCATAGAGGTGACTGGTGCATTGCAGCCATGCAGTAAAGCACACCTTGATCTTAGAAAAAGGACATTTTAACAAAGTAGTGCAAAGTGTAATAAGGGATAAAGTAAGCACAAGAGTAAATGTATAAAACACTAATGGCGCGATGCAGGAAACATGCACAATCGCTGTTTCCAGTGTGAAAACCACTAGGGAATAGGTTTGCGCATGATTTTGATGAATTGCGCATGAAAATTCAAGATTAGCAAACGGCCGCGTATATTTATTTTTTGTGGGAGTGGCTAAGATTTTGTGTGAGTGGATTTGTGTGAGTGGAATAGCAAATGCGCCTAATGCAAAAACTGCTATTGCGAATGAATTTATATGTCTGTGTACTGTTGTCGTAAAATGGAATTTTTAATGTGCAATTCAAGAAGCATTTGGTATTTATCTTATTGGATTAGAACATGTGCAAAAGCTATCTGCACACAAAAATGCCTTTATCCAATGCAAACGTTTCTTGCATCACGCCATAAGTCCCAAGGTAAAAGTGTGAAAATACCCTTCTGAGTACCTGATATGGGAAACAAGGGGTTAATTTACCAGAGTGAACCCAAATGCTCCACAAACCCCAACAGACAAACATAAACCCAATGAGTGCAGGAGTATATATGTAGGAACTCCTAAAGGAGACCCCTGTGCAGAGGGGAAGCAGTGGGACAAGTGGACCTCAGCACTCAAAGAGTTGCTCACCTTTTTTGCAGGTCTTCTGAGTTCAGACTACCATTATTGAAGAAGAAGCCTCAGCAGGCTTCTCCTAGAAAAAAGACATAGCATGCAAGGTTTTCCCCCAGGTCTGGAAGGTCGACAAACAGCGCCTGTTAACTGAGCAATCCACCACTGGGAAGTCAGTAATGGTAATCCTCCTAATGGGAGATTTCTACACACCATATCTAACAGAAAACAATAAATTAAACTAAAAACTAAGCAGAAATGTTATTTTGCCCTTCCTGTTCAAGGAACAAATCTAACTGGTTAGGGATTGGCTGGTGACCAGCTAAGGAGGGAAGGCTCCATCCTGCATTCTTTCCAAGACTTGTTCCTGACTACTTAAAGGGGCAGTCGCCTTCCCAGAGATACCTGTGCGCTATATGAGACGACAGAGAACGTGAGTTTCAGAGGGGTATCGGGGAGGGGGAGTACCCTTTAGGAATGCTTGAGTTCTTATTTAAATTATAATTACACTTTACAATATTCTCAGGAGGGCACACCTCTTTGCAAGTTAGGGGTAAAAATCTCTATTAGGTTGGGGTGAATAGAGATAGGAAGGTGGGGGTTGAGTTCAAATACAGGGACAGCTTAGTACTAGTATCTCCTCATGGGCAGGCTTCTCTTCCTTTTGGGGTGTGCTTCTTCAGGTATTACAGACCTATCAGTCTACATATGTGCAAATGGATGACAAAGTATATAGTTTTATATCCTGGAACGTAATGGGTGTCAATGAGCCAAAGAAGAGATTCCTAAATATGAATAACTATTGTAAATACTCCCCCAATATGGTCCTCTTTCAGGAGACCCACCTCTAAGGTGGTAGAGTTCTTTAGAAACCATGGATAAGCCACCATTTCCATTCTTCCTTTTATGCATACCTCAGAGTTGTATCCTTCCTAATTCAGAAAACTACTCAATTTGAATTTATAGACAAAAACAGATGAAAAGGTTAAATACATATTTCTATCCTGCTCTCTATGGGACTTCACTTTATAATTGTTACTATTTACATCTCCCCACCCTTTTCCCCAAATATCAGATACTATGCATGGGTGACTTTAAAGGGATAGTAATACTTCGTTTTATCTTTATTTTATTTTGTAGGCATTAAAAAACATGAAGAACAATATAAGTCTTATCTCTCAAACCTTTATGGTTTGAGAGATATTCACAAGCAAAGTTTCCCCCTCCCGCCCCTTTTACCTAGTGTAAGCCATCTCTTCTCAGATGTGGAATGCAGTCCATAGACCAGACAGATAACAGAAGGGGACAATCTTCTTCCTATTAGAACAATGAAATCCCTGCCCCCATTGACAAGCTTTTCAGCTTTTTCCCTTATCTTAATTTAAGATTTTCCCTCTCTGCAGTCTATCTGGGCACCTCCCTTCTGCTCTGGCTGAGCAGTGTTACATCAGTAAAAGGGGAGGGAGGGGGATACTTTGTCATTGAATTACTCTTGAACTACAATTCTGACAATATTGAAATAACACTCTCCAAAGTCCAAACACTATGACGATTAATTAGAGCTGCTTTTATTATGAAACATTACTATCTCTTTAATGCAATTATTGACCATAATCTCGAGTGTACGGGTAAATCAGCACTTGTCAATCATATACTTATGGACAACTTCAAGAGCATCATTAAAGATATGGATTTGGTTGATGTATGGAGGACACTGCACCCAGATAATTGGGGCTTTTCTTGTCACTTCCCCACCCACAATACCCTCTCTCAAATAGATTACACTTTTGTTTCTGGCTCGGTTCTACACACTGCTAGTTTTTCCCTTACTAGGGAACAGCAAAAATGTTCACCTCAAACCAAAATTGACAAATAATGGCACTTCCTGCTTGGCAAATAATTTCCTGTGAAAAGGGCTGTTTTTCCACTTTTTTCACCTACCTCATTCCTTTGAAATTAATGGGAGCATTGAATTTACACTATACGTAGCAACAGTTATTTTATTTCCCAAAGCCATAGTATAAAAAGGGTATAAGGGTGCCAGTGTTGGTGGAGTGTGGGGAAACAATCAGTTGAAAGCATGATTTTTTTTTGGCAGGTTGACTGGGATTTTGGGGGCAATTAATAAAAAATAAATCAAATAAAAAAAAACCCTTTAAAACGTGGTATAAAAGGGGTCTCATGTGGGTGTCTATGTTGGTGGTGGAGACAGGGAAAATAATCAGTTGAACAGGCAATTTTTTTTTTTGGGGGGTGGTTGTTGACTGGTATTGGGGGGGCTGTTTATAAAAAAATAAAATAAAATAAAATAAGAAATTGGTAAGTAAAGTGACAGACAGGAACCCCTGACATAAGCTGCAAATGATACTTGATGGGATAGCATATATATTGTATAGGATGATTTGTAGCACTTGTAGTTGGAGGTCCAAGCCCCAAGAAATAATTGATTTGTAGGACTTATAAGAGGCAGAAGCCCGGAGAAAACATTGATTTGTAGGACCTTTTAGAAACAAGCCCCCCCCCCTGCAGGTCATGTTGTGTTTGCCAGTGGCTACTGCCCGTTGTCAAATACTCCAGTGTAACTGAGGAATGTGCGACTGCTCTTCTTGCTGCAGCTGCTGCTGAGTTGTTTAAACAGAAGGTGATTAGGCAGCTCAAAGGGAAAGGGATCAACAACAGCAGTAACATGGGTGATGGATGATGAAGGTTCCACTTGCCACTACTAGCTCCAGTGATGTGCCTGAGGCAGTAGCAGCACCACAACTAGCCCCCACCACTTCAGGTATATGTGGCGAAAAGAAGAAGTTGGCCAATAATGCTTCTCCACATACCCCTCCTTCAAAATCATGGGTGTGTTGTTAGAATAGAAATGTTTCCCTTGAAAACAGGAACTGTGTCTCTCATCAACAACTGCAATGTGCAGTGTGTTTGGTAAATAAGGGAATGAATTAGGACAATGGGCACATCTGGATTCAAATCAAACACCTGGCATAACTGTAACCAAATACCCAAGTTGAAATCATCCCACTAGAGACCAAGTACTGCTGCTGTCACTATGCCCTTGTCAACTCCCCACTAAGGACACGTGACAACTTGCAGACAGTTTAATAATAATGATGAACACTCCCTGCCACCAGCTTAGCATATTCTACAGGATGGAATTGTCATGGTTCCCAGTAATAAACCAGGAGTCAATACGCTAAAGTAAAACAATCTTTTATTAGAATAATCACAATAATGCACGTAAACAGATAACACACAGAGGGTGAGCAAAGAGGCAAGCACTGTATCAGGAATAGCAGTCTGCCAATAGATCTACCAGACTATGCCTCAGCCCACTGGAGCCTCGTGGTAATTCAGAACACCCAAAGGACTAGCACTGACTCAGCCTGCAGTCAGTAAGTTAGGAGTCTGATAGAGCTCCAGGTCCACATTAGGATGGGTGTCTGTAGAACGAGGACCAACACATGGAGGAAACAGACAGAGCCGCCTAGTCAGCACCAGAAAGGATAGTCAGACAAGCCGGGTCATACATGGAACGGGTAATCAGCCAGAGCCACAGGTTTGCACCGGATAGGATATCCACTGGAGCATCTGTATGCTGGATGTGCAGTGGACAGAGCCCAAGATCAACACCAGAGTGGGTAGTCAGACAATCCAAGTAATATACGGAGTGGGTCGGCAGCCAGAGCCACAGGTTTGCACTAGATAGAATATCCACTGAAGCGATGGAATGCTGGATGCACAGAGGATAGAGCCCCAGATCAACACCAGAGTGGGTAGTCAGACAAGCCAGATCATACACGGAATGGGTAGTCAGCCAGAGCCACAGGTCTGCACCAGAAAGGATATCTAAGCCAAATAGGAGTGCACAAGGAGAATGGTCAGGCAGAGCCACAGGTCAACACCAGGATGGATGATCAGACAGGCTGGGTCATACACAGTTCAGGTAGTCAGCCAGAGCCACAGGTCCGCACAAGATGGGAGCAGGCAAAAGAGTAGTCAGACAGAGCCACAGGTCAGCACCAGAATGGATGGTCAGACAAGCCAGGTCATACACAGAGCCCAAGGGAAACAGAACTGTATTGTACAAGAACGCAAGGGCAACTGAGTCAGGACTCAGTCTGCCCTTTAAACCCCTCCACAGGAGGTAGGTAGGAGGAGCAGCTCAGAGGGAGGAAGTGGGTAGGAGGAGACTACAGGAATCAAACAGAAAAAACAGAGGCCTGCTGCGGGCTTGAAGCCTCTCGCCTGCAGATGACACATCTAGCTTTGTTGCGTCCAACCATGCATCATTCCGGCGACATCCATGTGGCATGGATGGCCTCTGACGCCAAAGCGTCATTTCGAGCATCGCTTGAAGCGGCAGCGCTGGAACCAATGTAAACTGTTACAGGAATCTCCTCAAATGCCCCTTTATGCCCTGGTTGTGATTATCCTCCACCACACTGCCATGGTCAGTGCTTGTACTGTGTTTCACTTCCTGGAAAACATCACATTTTTATAGAGAAAAGGTGAAAAACATGTAATTAAATGGATGAAAACTTTCTAGCCATTGAAAAAGTATTGAAAAATTGGCAATGGACAAAAACTGCAAAGATTTTAATCAATGTATTTAAAGTGGATTTTCCCATGAAAAAGAGGACAACCACATTGGGTTCACTGATTTTTTCATGGGAACATGACGGGACCTTTTGCCCATCCCTAGTGACCACTCCCTGATTGTTCTGACATGTCAACAGCAGATATTTCTTTCATAGATGGAGATTAAACCTTTTCTGGTTAACAAAGCATAACATAGCAGTTAGTCACTGTGCAGACCTTTCCAATTACTTTAACATTAACTCTGCTACCGAAAGTCAGATTACTGTTTCGGAAGCAGGGAAGGTGACAGCATGTGGTTCACTTCTTTCACTAATCTGATCACACAGAAAGAAAAAGAAAAAATAAGTTGGAATGGAACTTGAGAGAGTCTGAGTCTTCTTATATTGAATCAGGGAACCCCTTGATTACGAAAACTTTATTTATGCTAGATAATATTCTTTAGATGTCACAAATCATTTGAAAATGGGGACACAGCAGGAAAACTGATGGCTTATTTGGTCAGAATCCATTGTGGTGCCTCCTGTATAAAAATGATAAAAGATGAAGGGGTAGTGCACTGATTCAGATTTCCAGGATTAATATACAATTTGCCTAATACTAATCTAATTTATAGACTGCTCACACTGACAAGACTGTTAACGGCTCATCAAACCTTTCTAACTGATTGTGATCTACCCCAACTGTTTGATGAGGATAGGAGAGTGTTAGTCTCTCATATCAATCAGTATTGTTGAGGGAATTAGTTGAAGCTATTAACATGCTGCCCAATTGCAGAACCCCAGGTCTGGATGGTCTAGTGGCTGAATGGTACCAAACTTTGATATTTTAGCTCCTCAGCTACTAAACACCTATTATGATGCCCTGGAGGGGACGTTTGCTGGAGTCAATGAGAGATGCAACCATAATTGTTTTCCCCAAACAAGGTAAAGACCCACAGATCTGTGATTCCTGTAGACCCATTTCACTCCTTACTATGGAAGTTAAAATCTTGGCAACATTTTTAGAAATCAGGCTCAAAACTATTTTTATTATACTTACACATTCAAACCAGACCAGATTTATCCCAAAAAAGAAGACAGCATATCATCTAAGATCTTTATTCACACATTTACAACTAGATCATGATAACTTAAGGTGGCTAGACAAAGAGAAGGCCTTTGATTCTGTGGTGTGGGAGTACCTGTGATGGGTCCTTGTAGCGTTCGGTTTTGGTCACTCCTTTATTAACTGTGTCAAGTTACTATATACTGCACCTGGAGCACCTGTTAGGACTGATCAAGCATTATTGGATAGCTTTTCACTGAGTAGGGGCACTAGGCTGGGATAACCACTTTTACCATGTCTCTTTGCATCAGCAATTAAATCACTGGCTATTTTGGTTCTCAAAGACCCTCAGATTAAGGGCCTTACTGTGTTTGGGATAAGAGAAAAAATTGCTTTATACACAGATGACATGCTAATGTATCTGTGCAACACTGAGAGTTCTCTCTGTAGGTTTTTCTCTTTAGTTAATGAATCTGGCATATTTTATGGGTTCTCCATAAACTGGTATAAGTCCTCTCTATTCCTTTTAGGCAAAGGACCCCACCCACTCTCAACACAGGACTTTCCTACGGTACTTGCAATTGCAAATTCTTCCAGTGATCATGGTATAACTTAATTCCACTAGTTAGTCTGTATGGGTAAAAAAGGAATACTTGGTGCAGAGTTAATCTGGTTAAAATTATTTTTCTGACCAAATTCTTATATGTATTTAAAAATACTCCTGTAATCATAGCCAACATCTATTTTAAAGAATTGGACAGTATTACTGTTCATTTTCTACAGGTTGGCGGAAAGCCTACAATATAAAAGACCAGTGAGAGAGGAAGGTGTGTCATTCCTTGATTTTAATAAATATTACCTAGCCACCCAGGGTCAATATGCTCTGGCTTGGCTCAACCCTGACACTACCCACACCTATCTACAACTTGACAAAACCCTAAGTAGTTTTTGTTTTTTTTTGCCAGGACTTTCATCTCTCTCTGTTCTATTGATCCTAGGACCTGAGATTCTTAAGACTAAGCTTTCCACTGCCCACTTAGTATACAGGCACTACTGAATCATTTTAACCTAGACCCAGTTATCCAATTATGTCCTAATTCTCTTATGAGCCATCTCCAACAGTTTGATTTGCCCACAGTTGGCTACAATATGATATTGGTAGACAGTTATATGAGGGTCACACAATTAAATATTTGGGACAACTTAATTTAAAATGTAATAACCCCAATACTATGTTTTATTCATACTCTAGATTAGAAATTCTCTACAGTCTCATTTAGGAGGACCCCACATGGTTTTCTCCAGGTTTAACCTCACTTCCACTATTCTCATCAAAAAACCTAATAAGCCAAATTCCTTTTCTATAAGTGGATAGTTAAACAAACTAGTCAGGCACTCCCCCAATGAAGAAGCAAATTGGAAAAGGATGTTGGAGAACCTGAAGTCTGGGAATGGGATATGGCACTCACTAACCAATTAAGGGATTTCTACACACTCTGTGAGTAGACCTATATACATACCTCCTTGAGTGGGTTTATGATCTATCCTTATGGTAATGATGGCATGGATCTCACTGGTTGTATCTGCAATCTCTCATCTCCTCAGCAGAATTGCCCGACCAGTCTCTCCTAGTATTCACGGTCCTCTCAGATCCAGCTGCCTCTGTGTTTTGCTGTCTCCCTCTCCCCTCTATCCAGTGCATGAGGTGCAGGGAAGGATCTTCTATCATAATGGTGTCTCAACTATCTTCCCCATCTAAAGGCTATAGTGGCATTCCTCCCTGCTTCAGTATTGTCACTGGATATTTGTATCTCTAGTTTCTGTTCGACATCTAGTGGCAGAATAGCATTCTGCCTCTTCCTCCAGTGTTTCCCTCATTAGACTTGTATTTAGAGTTCCTTCCTATTCTGGGTCATGGTTCTTTCTCCTGGGGTTCTGTCCATTGTGATGACTAGTATACCTATCCTGCTATCTGTCCTTGTGGCCAGCACCTTTAACCCCGGGTTGTGCTGCAGCAAAGGTACACTAGCTTACTGTCAACAATCCCAAGCTACGCAATCTGTCCTTCGCACCCTAGCTATGGGGCAGAACTTCCCAGGAGACCTCTGCTTGTAGTCCTGAGTCCATCATAGTGACACCATAGCGCAGAACGATGGAAAAAAAACCCATAACTAAGGAATGTTGTACTCCTTTTTTATTCGCTCTACATTCAAACTTGTCTCTGATAATTTGGGAACCCTGGCATTTGATTCAAATGCAAATGTTCATAATCTGTAATCTGGTTGTGTTACCTGTGTGGGATGGGGAATCTCAGCCTGAGTGGAAAAGGGGATGGGGGGATTGTTTTTTTTTAGGTTGGAAGTTAGTCTAGAGTAGTTTGGTAAGGCTTCAAAATAAAATAATTCTATATAAAATCTGACATGACATGACATGTATATCAACTTCTGCTATACATATGGCTATTCTAAGTTGCTTTTCTTTGAAATGGATGCTTGTACACTTATATTGTTAACTGCTTAATGTAGCATACATGTTTTCAATAAAAATACTACTTAATAATATAATCTATTATCAAAAGAGCCAACTAGTGTATAATGATCATATTAATACAGTCTGTGGGAGAGCCACAGTCAAAACCTGTTTTCTCTATAGACAGTGATACAAGCAATGACCACAAAAAAAAACTGAATTCAAACCAGTTTTGAGTGGTAATGAAAGAAAACAATTACATAACAGTGAAAGTGCCATTATTTTACACAGCTAGAACATATTCTATTTTATATATTTTATATCATAGTGTTAAAAAATGTAATGCTTCATTACATCATTTCTGTTCTTAGTTCTACTTCAAACAATTCTTGAGTATGTTTCAAATTACCTTCTTAATTTTGCTGCTGACCCCAAGTTTCCCAATAGAGCTGTACTAAACATGTATATATTTTAGTAGAAATATTTTTATGAGATTACCTTCATCATCATCTGTTAATAGTTTTTCAAAATATTAGTAGTTCTAGTTGGTGGATTCAAGGATTGTTCAGGGCTTGGAGAATCTACAATGAAAAGGTATATATTATTATAGTAAACAAGAAAGGGAAAATTAAACTAGAGGGAGAAATAGAATGGGGGGATATGATATTTGTAAAAAGTACATTCATCTTCAAATTTAGAGAAATCAGGGAATACTACAGTGTTACTATAAGGAATTGTCAGCACATAAATATATGATTGTGACTGTGGATTTGAGGACTGCACCCAACCCCAGACCACTGGATGGTAGGCCCCAGGCTACTACCCAGATCTGCACACAGTACTGGGCTCTGCACTACTGCAAAATACCGGAGGATACTGGAAATGGGTTTGGTTGGAGCACTGGTAGAACCAGTATATGATAGCACAAGTCTCCACCCAGGGTATCACTAACTGGGGACAACAGAGAGAGAGAGCGAGAGCAAGCCAGAGCAATGGGACACTGATACAAATGGTCAGACAAGCTGGGTAGTGCACGGAGTGAGTAGTCAGCCAGAGCCACAGGTCAGACAAGCCGGGGTCTACACGGCGCAAGTTAGTCAGCCAGAGCCACAGGTCAGAACTGATGTGGGTGGTCAGATAAGCCGGGGTCTACACAGAGTGAGTTAGTCAACCAGAGCCACAGGTCAGAACCCATATGGGTAGTGAGACAAGCCGGGATCATACACAGAGCGGATTCAGTGGTCAGGCATGGGTCACAACAAGAATGCAAGAGCTACTAGCAGAAACACCACATAGGAGCAATGACTCTTAGGCCCAGGGAAGCTTATATAGGAGCAGACAAAGGTGGAACAAATTAGGCAAATCAGTAGGAGACCCATAAACAAGTGCACGTACCAGCGCCCGCTCCAGTAGATGTCAGGAATGCAGAAGTGGCAGGCCTCCCTGCCAGCTAACAGCACAACAGCAAAAGGAAGCACAGGATCGCTAGGCGTCCTAGGGATACTGTGATATTAACTCTGCTGTTTGCAGATAACCTCCAATTTCTTTAAGAACCTGTGCCTGATCTTGACATAGTTTAATTTTACACTGTCTTTTTGCATATAAATTCAAGTTTCCAACTCAATACTGGATTTCAGTTGTCCCTATTCCCCAATTTGTCATTGCTGCCATTTGACAATTTCAACTATTTATTTATAAAAAGTGGCCTCCAATAGTGCTGAATTCACTGAATTGCAAATATATTGTATCACGTCTGTTGTCCTAGTTTCATTTTACCATTTCTGACCCTTAGGTACAGAACCAGAGTTTGTTCTTTTTTCTGTGTTAACAAGCTAATCTCCTGGCATTCTTCTGTTGTTATTTTACTCCTTTTCTTTCACTTCATTCTTTTTTCATTTTTCTCTCATCTTCTATAATAATAAACACTTTCCTCTTCAGTTTGGTTCAGCCACCTCTAATAGGAAAGGAACAGCTATAGTTATGCATTATTCCATTACTTTGAGCTAGTGGATCAATCTACTGACTCAGATGGCCATTGGGTATTTGTCAAATGTAAGATTGGTGATTTAAACATTCTCCTCACTAAGGAGGAGAGTTAAACATTACCTATACTGCACTCCTAAAATATGTCCCAGAATGTGAATGCGGGATTGGGACCCAAGGGAAGGAAAAACAAAAAATGGGAAAAAGAAAAGAAAACCTGTGAACTACTACATTTTTATAAATTAAAAGTCAACTGGTAAATCCAAAATGATAATTATAATGATCAATTCAGTGTGTAGATAGTCTACATCCATTGAACATTTGCTGCTTTTGAGTGTTGTTGAAAATAGTCACACTTCTCCCTATAGAGACCAGTAACATGAAATTCTAGAATACAAATTTGGGATTTACTCTAGTCAAAGTAAATTATTTAATCCCTGGCTCTAGACCACATAGCCAAATAAATGGATACATTAATATTCTAGGATCTGTCCTAATCTCCATGGATGGTGGGAACAGAAAGTCGTTTTCTCGGAACACATGGAAAAATATACCAGTCATATTCTGATACAAAGATGACATATTCTTCCTATGGAATGGCTCTAACATCCATCTAAAGACTCAGTAGGAATTGCTCTGATATTGAAACTTTCAAAAAAAGAACTCAGAAACTTAAAACAAGATTGCAGTGAAGGGGTTACTCTAAAAGAAAACAAAAATTTGCCTAACAGCGAGTTCTTAAAAATCCAGAGCTAATCTCCTTCAAGTGAAAACTAAGGAGACTGACAATAGAGTCAGGTTCATTACAAAATTTAATAATTACTACAGACAAATTGAGAAAATCATGAAAAAATGTTTGTCTATTTTAAAACACAATGCAATGCTACATGAAATATTAAGTGGCAGAATTCTGACTTTCTGTAGCAAGGCCTCCAACCTAAGTAACTATTTGGTCTGCAGTAATTTCCAACTCAAAAAGAAGAGACCCCCACCAGTAAGTTGGAACACATACCTGCAAATTATGCCCCTACATTCAGAAATGCAACCAAATCAAGACTAGAACTGTAAAAATACACAAGATACAAGATTTCATCAATTGTGAAATGAAGGGAGTTATTTATTGAAAACTCAAATATGTGGGAATGACTAATTAATGCACAAACAATTAGTTTTTGAAAATTCTGGCAATACCACACATGCAACATCTGCTATGAGGGATTTTAAACCCCTAATTAGTGTAGCCAGGCACTATTTACATACACACAACAGCTCACCCAAAAGGTATGGGGACTACAAAGAATCATTTTGGGTATTTGAGATGGAAACCTAGAAACCAGATAATTACAGGCAGAGAACAGATGGATTTTTAACTTAAAAACCATGACACCCAATGGGCTAAATTAGGAAATGTGTCTGGCTGCACATCTATAAGAAAGAGTCTCCTTCCATTTAGCTCCTATTTTGGTTCATATATTTTATGTTAATTCACACTCATAACTTTTAAAGAGAAAGCAGGTTCCAAATTTAATCAATAGGATCCAATAGTCCCTATGGATTATTTTTATGAATAAGAACAAACCTTCCATCATAGGAAAGAAACGTTCACATTATTTGTGTCTCACATGAAAAATAAATAAATCCAGATAGGGACTATAATGGAATTTATATCATTTTACATAAATTAGAAGAGTTAATATCTTTGCTCAGTCTTAGCAGGGTTAGCACTGTAATATATATATATATATATATATATATATATGTATATATATATATAGTGGGAGGTAGATACAATGCTAAACAAAAGTCTGACATGCCTGTCAAGCCATGAGACTTGCTTTTCCCACAGAAATCACACTTTTGCAGTGTTGTTACTACTGCAAGGGATTCTGGGAAGGCATATGCAAATAAGCTTAGCAAGGAATCACCTTTTTGCCTCAAATTCCACTTTATACATGGATTCCTCAGAGTATGCATATGCTGAGTGACAGCTTTAAGACACAACTCAGGGAGAGATGCAAAGCCAGTGAACCACTCATGGACAGCTGTTTCGTTGTCTATGCAACTGTCACGGTTTATTATGACTCTCAGACACAAGTTTTAGGTAAAAAAAAATCAATTTTATTGAAATAATAAATTGATAACTTAGGATGGCAATAACATACATTTATATATATACAGGATATAGCACAGACAGAAGGCAGACTCTACCGGTCCTGTCAATATACCGGACAGGACAGTCTATAGGCTCTACCGGCCTTGCCATTACCGGGTAAGGCAACCTGCAGATGGAATAGCATAACGGTTCTACCGGCCTTACCAAATTACCGGGCAAGGCAGCCTCAATAGATACACAATGTCGGCTCTACCGGCCCTGCCAATACCGGGTAAGGCAACCTCAGATGGAATGTGGCAAAAGGTTCTACCGGCCTTACCAATACCGGGCAGGGCAGCCCAGAGATAGTAGCAGCAGTCAGATGAAACTGGCAAATTAGCAGAATCGTTAAGCAGCAAGGCTTTGGAGCAAACCAGCGTCCGCACGCTGGGAACAACACTGAATAGTATAGCCGTAAGGCTTTGCGAGCAAGCCAGTGACCGCACACTGGGGTAACAAGTGAGTAGTATAGCCGCAAGGCTTAGGAGCAAACCAGCGTCCGCACGCTGGGACCAACACAGATTTGTATAGCTGATAGGCTTTGGAGCAAACCAGTGACCGCACACTGGTGTAACAAGCGAGCTTGTATAGCCGCAAGGCTTAGGAGCAAACCAGCGTCCGCACGCTGGGACCAACACAGATTTGTATAGCTGATAGGCTTTGGAGCAAACCAGTGACCGCACACTGGTGTAACAAGTGAGTTTGTATGGCCGCAAGGCTTAGGAGCAAACCAGCGTCCGCACGCTGGGACCAACACAGATTTGTATAGCTGATAGGCTTTGGAGCAAACCAGTGACCGCACACTGGTGTAACAAGTGAGTTTGTATGGCCGCAAGGCTTAGGAGCAAACCAGCGTCCGCACGCTGGGACCAACACAGCTATGTAGAGCTGATAGGCTTTGGAGCAAACCAGTGACCGCACACTGGTGTAACAAGTGAGTTTGTATAACCGCAAGGCTAAGGAGCAAACCAGCGTCCGCACGCTGGGACCGACACAGAATTGTAGCAATGTCACCAACGCGACCAGGCAGAAGGTCGCCAGGATACTGAAGACAGGTGATGAGATGACAGGAACCAGCAACCATCAGTCAGGTCAGGAAACAGCATAGAAGAAGTTCAGCAGTAACTGCAACACCAGAGACTAGGCCGGAACCAGGACTGGAGTAACTCAGCATCCAGGAAACACTGGAACAGTAGAGATCAGGAACCCAGGAACACAGGAGATCAGGAACTCAGGAACACTGGAACAGAGGCCCAGCTATCACTAGCATAGTGATAGCAAGAAGGTCAGAAACAACACGAAAGGGCACTCAAAGGGTGCCCAATCCAGGTTTAAATAGGCAACAAGAGGCGGGCTAACTGCAGACAGCCAATAGAAGCCCCCTACTGGTGACAGACAGGGAACTGCAGCAATCACGGCACCGTGATAGTACCCCCCTCTCAAAGACCCCCTCTCCTAGAATAGGGTTTAGGTTTCTGTGGGTACTTGGCATGAAAGATCCTAGTTAGCCTAGGTGCATGAAGGTCCTTACTATCCACCCATGAACGATCCTCAGGACCGTACCCTTTCCAATGTACCAGGTACTGTACCCCTCCTCTAAGCCTACGGGAATCAATAATGCTCTGAACCTCGTACTCCTCCTGGCCCTCGACCTCAACAGGTCCTGGCACCACAGGTGTGGTAGTATAGCGATTGCAAACCAGAGGCTTAAGAAGAGACACATGGAACACATTATGGATACGCATGGATGCAGGTAGGTCTAGTGCATAGGAAACAGGGTTAATTTTGCGAATAACTCTGTATGGACCAATAAACCGGGGAGCCAACTTATTAGACGGAACCTGCAGCTTGAGATTTCTGGAGGAAAGCCATACTCTATCCCCAACCTGAAAGGAAACCGCTGGAAGCCTTCTGCGATTAGCATGGCGCTGATGACGCTGAAATGACTGACCAAGTGCCCTCTGAACTTGTGCCCATGTGGAACGGAGTTGCTCGATATGCTCATCCAGAGCTGGAATCTGTTGCGTCTGAAAAGAATCTGGAAGCAAACAGGGCTGGAACCCATAATTAATCAGAAACGGAGAGCTCCCAGATGAAGAATTGACCGCACAGTTCCTGGCGAACTCTGCCCAAGGCAACAAGTCGGACCAATTATCATGATGGTCAGTCACGAAACAACGGAGAAATTGTTCCAATCCCTGATTAGCTCGTTCAGCGGCTCCATTGGTCTGGGGATGGTAGGCAGAAGAGAAGGACAGCTGTATGCCCATCTGTTGGCAAAATGCCCTCCAAAATCTAGACACAAACTGGCTCCCCCTGTCAGACACCAGTACCCTAGGCACTCCATGCAACCGGAATACTTCTCTGGCGAATACCATTGCCAATTCCTTAGCTGAAGGAAGGCCACGGAGGGGCACGAAATGAGCCATTTTAGAAAATCTGTCCACCACCATGAATATAAAAGAGTACCCCTTAGACATAGGCAATTCTCCCATAAAATCAATGGAAACATGAGACCAGGGGCGTTCGCCATTAGGCACCGGTTGAAGCAAGCCCACTGGGAGATGTCTCGGGGTCTTAGCGCGGGCGCAGGTGGCACAGGCATTCGTAAATTCGGCACAATCGTTTCTCATGGAAGGCCACCAAAATAACTGAGAAAGGGACCATAACAATTGGTCTCTACCAATATGTCCCGCAGCCTTAGAGGAATGGTAGGTTTCGAGCAGCCTAGTACGAAATGGTTCAGCGACAAAACATTTGCCCACTGGGGTTTCATGGGGAGCGGACCCCTGAGAGGCCAGGATCTCCTCCCCTAAGGGAGAAGTGATACTCGTGCGTATAGTAGCCAGTATTCTATCAGGTTGGATGATAGGTGCTGGTGTTTCCACTCTGTCACTGTCGGCCTCAAATTGTCTTGACAGTGCATCAGCCCTGATATTCTTTGACCCCGGTAAATATGATAAAATGAAATTAAATCGAGACAGGAACAGTGCCCACCTGGCCTGACGGGAGGACAATCTCTTGGCCTCGGAGAGATACGTCAGATTTTTATGATCCGTTAGGATTAAGACAGGATTCTTAGTACCTTCAAGCAAATGACGCCATTCCTTAAGAGCGAGGATAATGGCCAATAATTCTCTGTCACCTATCTCATAGTGGCTTTGAGTGACAGTCAACTTTTTAGAGAAAAATCCACAAGGTCTGAGAGTTCCACCTTTATCGTGTCGTTGCGAAAGTACTGCCCCAACCCCAATATCTGAGGCATCAACCTCTAACGTAAATGGAAGTAGAGGATTGGGGTGGGATAACACAGGAGCCGCAGCAAATGCCAGCTTCAAATTTTCAAAGGCTTTCTCAGCAGATACCGGCCAACAAGAAGGATTAGCACCCTTGTGCGTAAGATCGGACAGAGGTTTGACAATGGAAGAAAAGTTCTTAATAAACCTCCTATAATAGTTAGCGAAACCCAGGAAACGCTGTATGGCTTTAAGGCCCTTGGGTTTTGGCCATTGTAGGACAGCTGACAACTTATCTTTGTCCATGGCAATGCCATCATTGCCAATTATGAACCCCAAGAATGGCACACTGGTTCTATGAAACTCACATTTTTCCAATTTACAAAATAATTTGTTCTCACGGAGTCGTAGCAATACTGCAGATACATCCTTGATGTGCTGTGCCATGTCTTGGGAGTAAATCAGTATATCATCAAGGTAAACCACAACACATGTCTGTAACATATCTCTCAGAACATCGTTTATCAGTTCCTGGAAAACTGCGGGTGCATTACACAGCCCAAATGGCATTACTAGATACTCGTAGTGCCCAGCTCGAGTATTAAAGGCAGTTTTCCACTCATCACCTGCTCGAATGCGAACCAGATTGTAAGCGGCCCGTAGGTCCAATTTGGTAAAAATCGAAGCGCCCTTAAGCCTGTCAAAAAGCTCGGTGATGAGTGGTATTGGGTATGCGTTTTTTGCCATTAGTTTATTCAGGCCCCGGTAGTCAATGCATGGTCTTAATTCGCCATTTTTCTTTTTTACGAAAAAGAACCCAGCCCCAGCTGGAGAGGTAGATTTTCGTATGATCCCTCTAGCAAGGGCATCAGAAATGTAGTCCTCCATAGCCTTATTTTCTTCACAAGATAATGGATAAGTGCGTCCTTTAGGAGGTACTACTCCAGGCTGCAATTCAATGCAACAATCATAAGGTCTATGCTGGGGTAGCATACTAGCCTCTCCTTTGCTAAAAACATCGCCAAACTGTTGGTACACATCCGGTATAGCAGAGGAGGTGCATAGGACCTTAATAGGCTGGATGACGCACTTGTCCATACAAAACTGGGACCAAGCAGCAATTTCACACTTTTTCCAATCAAATTGTGGGTTATGTAACTGTAACCACGGAAATCCCAATATTACCGCGTGGTGCGGAGAATTAATCAGTTGAAACTGCTGCTCTTCTCTGTGAAGTGCCCCAATAGTCATAGACAGTGGCATAGTTTCAAATAAAACCTGAGGCGGTTCTAAAGGTCTACCATCAATCGCTTCGATAGTCAAGGGGTTTTCTCTTTCAATGCGTGGAACTCCGTGCAAGTCAGCAAAGGTATTATCCATAAAATACCCTGCTGCACCAGAGTCAACCAAGGCCAAAACCTCCACAGATCGTTGTGCCCAAGACAATACCACCTGAATGGTGGGTTTCGTTATGCCCGACACTGGGGACGATTGTACACCACCTAGGGCCTGTCCCCCAAGGTACCCTAGGTGTGTGCGTTTCCCGGACGTACCGGACAGGAATTTAGCAAGTGCCCTTTTTTACCGCAGTATAAACACAACCCTTGCTTCTTGCGATAAAGTCTCTCTGCCTTGGTTAGTCTAGTGAAGCCTATTTGCATAGGTTCGCTTGTTTCCCGTACAGGTTCACTAGACTTCAATGCCAAGGGAGGGATGGGTGGGCAAAATATGCTACTAGGCTCATTATCTTTTGATCGTATTTTACGATCTCTGGCAATTGATCTCTCACGTATTCTGGAGTCAATTATCATAACATACTCAATGTAATCATCTAGATCAATAGGTAGATCTTTAGCAGCAATTTCATCTTTAATGTGGTCACTCAGGCCTTGAGAAAAAGCTGCCAATAATGCCTCGTTATTCCAACCTACCTCTGCTGCCAATGTGCGGAATTCGATGGCATAGTCGCCCACTGTACGCCTGCCCTGTTGTATCTCCATAAGGCGTTTGGCAGCAGAGTTGGTTCTACCAGGAGGCTCAAACACTCTTCGAAAGGATTGCACAAATTCTCTGAAGTTCTTAGTACAAGGTTTAGCATTCTCCCACAAGGGGTTAGCCCAGGCCAATGCTCTGCCAGTGAGCAGTGATATCGTGAACCCCACTTTACTACGATCATTGGGAAATGCGTGTGCCGTCAATTCCATAAAGATTTCAAGTTGGTTGATGAACCCTCTGCAGAGACTAGGGTCACCATCATATCTTAGCGGCAAGGGTGCAGAAGCCGTTAAACCTTTAACAGTACCCTCTAGGGGCCTGGTATCACTTTCCGGTGTCTGACTTGGCGAGACCACCGGGCTAGAACTCGATTTGTCAGCGAGTACCGTGCGTTCAAGGATCGTTTGGATTGCAACTGCCAACTGATCCAAACGTTGCTCGAGCACATCCATCCTCCAATGGATATTCTGTGCATTACCTTCACCCTTGCTGTCTGAGGTCATGGCCCTTTCGTACTGTCACGGTTTATTATGACTCTCAGACACAAGTTTTAGGTAAAAAAAAATCAATTTTATTGAAATAATAAATTGATAACTTAGGATGGCAATAACATACATTTATATATATACAGGATATAGCACAGACAGAAGGCAGACTCTACCGGTCCTGTCAATATACCGGACAGGACAGTCTATAGGCTCTACCGGCCTTGCCATTACCGGGTAAGGCAACCTGCAGATGGAATAGCATAACGGTTCTACCGGCCTTACCAAATTACCGGGCAAGGCAGCCTCAATAGATACACAATGTCGGCTCTACCGGCCCTGCCAATACCGGGTAAGGCAACCTCAGATGGAATGTGGCAAAAGGTTCTACCGGCCTTACCAATACCGGGCAGGGCAGCCCAGAGATAGTAGCAGCAGTCAGATGAAACTGGCAAATTAGCAGAATCGTTAAGCAGCAAGGCTTTGGAGCAAACCAGCGTCCGCACGCTGGGAACAACATTGAATAGTATAGCCGTAAGGCTTTGCGAGCAAGCCAGTGACCGCACACTGGGGTAACAAGTGAGTAGTATAGCCGCAAGGCTTAGGAGCAAACCAGCGTCCGCACGCTGGGACCAACACAGATTTGTATAGCTGATAGGCTTTGGAGCAAACCAGTGACCGCACACTGGTGTAACAAGCGAGCTTGTATAGCCGCAAGGCTTAGGAGCAAACCAGCGTCCGCACGCTGGGACCAACACAGATTTGTATAGCTGATAGGCTTTGGAGCAAACCAGTGACCGCACACTGGTGTAACAAGTGAGTTTGTATGGCCGCAAGGCTTAGGAGCAAACCAGCGTCCGCACGCTGGGACCAACACAGATTTGTATAGCTGATAGGCTTTGGAGCAAACCAGTGACCGCACACTGGTGTAACAAGTGAGTTTGTATAACCGCAAGGCTAAGGAGCAAACCAGCGTCCGCACGCTGGGACCGACACAGAATTGTAGCAATGTCACCAACGCGACCAGGCAGAAGGTCGCCAGGATACTGAAGACAGGTGATGAGATGACAGGAACCAGCAACCATCAGTCAGGTCAGGAAACAGCATAGAAGAAGTTCAGCAGTAACTGCAACACCAGAGACTAGGCCGGAACCAGGACTGGAGTAACTCAGCATCCAGGAAACACTGGAACAGTAGAGATCAGGAACCCAGGAACACAGGAGATCAGGAACTCAGGAACACTGGAACAGAGGCCCAGCTATCACTAGCATAGTGATAGCAAGAAGGTCAGAAACAACACGAAAGGGCACTCAAAGGGTGCCCAATCCAGGTTTAAATAGGCAACAAGAGGCGGGCTAACTGCAGACAGCCAATAGAAGCCCCCTACTGGTGACAGACAGGGAACTGCAGCAATCACGGCACCGTGATAGCAACTCATCAGCATGAGGTTGGTTTTACCGGCTTGCTATTGAGGCTTGGTGCACATGTGGAGCACAAACTGAAAAGGTTATGGTGGGGAAAAAAGTGAATGAAAACACCTTCCACCTGAATGTGGTGGGTGGTAGATACAATGCTAAACAAAAGTCTGACATACCAGTCAAGCCATGACACTTGCTTTTCCCACAGAAATCACACTTTTGCAGTGCTGTTACTACTGCAAGGGATTCTGGGTAGGCATATGCAAATAAGTTTAGCAAGGAACCACCTTTTTGCCTCAAATTCCACTTTATATCTACCACCCACCAAATTCAGGTGGAAGGGGTTTTCATTCACTTTTTTCCCCCACCATAACCTTTTCAGTTTGTGATATATATATATATATATATATATATATATATATATATATATATATATATATAAAATATAACTCCCCCAACCTCATTTTAACTGCCACCTTTATATATATATCTAAACAATTTAGAGATCCAAGGAATATATAACTCATCATCTTATCATGGGTGATTTATTAAGCATATTCCATGTGTTTAGAATCTCTTTCCATTACATTCCAACTAACTGTTGTTATTTTGTCATTTTGTAATACATTCTTGATTTGGTTAGATTATTATGGAAATAGATGAACTTTTCCACACTGAACTTCTCCTCCAATCAGAATGATTCTTATACGTCATCAGAAAGGATGGTTACACCTTTAAATAGTGGCACTCACGCCACCTACATTAAACTCTGACGAAGCGAGAGCAAAATGCGCTCCAGTTTTTGAGTCTCTGCTAGCTTTTAATATTAATTGTAGACATCTGTGAACTATTAACCATTTAATTACTATTAGTATACCAGAAAGTGAACAGATCAGTTGATATGGTATCTACGATGATATCTAAGAATAAGTGTTAATTCAGCCCCTCATTTATTTTGCCCTTATGTCACCTGCTTAGAAACAAAACAACTAGGGTCATTCAATGGGCTTAACCTTTTGGTTAGGCCCATGCCAACATTTCCTAGTGGTTCAGCTAATGACAGAAAATAGTATACTTCTCATTTTCAGATAATATTGAGCACAAATGTATTTAATCCTTGATATGCTTATCATGAGCCTACTTAAGACTCATGATTAATTAGGAAATGGGCACATTTGGGAGCTATAAGGTTGTGTTTATATACTATATATGACGTGGACAGATTATTTTAAATATATACAGGTTTATTAATGCACAATCTGTCTAAAATGACAGTTATAGGCCATGCCTATAATTTTTTGGTGTGAGATTAGAACAGGAGATGACCAAGCTAGTATCTATTTTTGTCCCAATGACAATTCAAGCAAGCCCAGACAACATTTGTAGTTCATAAACCAGTAAGTTTAATTGATTTTGAAATATAAAAAAAAACAATTTATTGACTACTCCTTTATTTTCAAGGATAGTTAAAATGGACTGGTAAATTACCCAGAATTTGGTATTAATCCTTGAAGATCACTAATAAGTACTATTCATTATTGTTGAATCTTAAAAAGAGCATCGTCAGCTTATAATCTTTTTAATTATAATTATAACCTAAGCAGGCTGACATAGTGCCCTCAACTCACATCAAGTGAATTTAATCTAGCCACTTAATTAGTAGCTTCATTAGCACAGACATTATGGAAGTTAATTAAACAGGTTAATCCCTCTCAGTCCCAATCGCACCTTTAGCTGGCTGACTTAGGGCTAGATTTAAAGGCAGCCGTTAAACCAGCCGCTAAGTGAAAAAGGCACATCGCTCGCAAATAATACAGGAGTTACGGCAGATTCAATAGCTACTCTACGAGAATAGCTATCGAGTGTAGGCACACAAAAAACACGTAACACAAAAGCCGTTGTCGCTCATGTTAATGCACAACGGGCGGCCAAATCACACGATAACTGAGCTCAAAACAACATCTAACATAACGGCTGCCGTTGTCAAGCAACCATGATTGATGCCAAAACAAATTCAAACACACAGCCAATCACAAAGGCCCAATGTATCAAATAACTTCAAATACACCTATATATACCCAAAAATAACCGTCACACACTGTCTGTTATCGAGTTCTTCAGAGCCAGATATCAGGACCCAGGAGCGGAGGATAGTCATTAGAGAGAGGGAGAGAGGCGCGTTCATTGGAGGTAGAGGAGTTTTTGAGTTTGGAGAGAGGAGAGCATTGCACAGAATACGACACATAGCACATCTTTGCACATATTACATACACACATACAAACACAAACACATACATACACATAGTCCTTTTATTTTATAACACCTTACACATTTTACTTTTTATTTTGACAGTGTGAATCTGGGAGTGAAAGTGTGTGACAGAGAGTGACTGGATCGAGTGTGTCTGTGAGGGCCTGTGGGAGTGCCTGGGTGTGACTGGGTGAGTGATGGCCAGGAGAGGAGGACAGGAGAAAGGGATGGGGAGAGTAGTGGAGGAGGAGGAAGCTCAGGAGGGCATCCCTCAGCAGAGCAGGGGTGGCAGAGGGAGATCTGCAGGGCGGAGGGGGACCCGGCCCACAAGAGCAGGCACACAAAGAAGAGGGACAGAACCTGCAGTGGGACGAGGGGTAGTTGCTGGGGAGCAACACACACAGTCAGGGTCAGACCAGGCAGGGCACTCCGCCTCAGAATCCTCCCATGCCGGAGCTGACGAGGGCAGGATCAGGGACCCCAAATACACAGACGAGGAGAACACGGCTCTCGTGGAAGCTGTCCTGGAGAGGCAGAGTGTTCTCCACCCAACAGCGAAGGTCCCAGGCCTGTCAGCGAGGAGGAAGGCAGCCTGGAACCAAATATGCAGCCGGGTCAACGCGGTGACTCCATGCAGGCGGGACGTGGAGTCCATCAAAAAGAGATGGGGCGACTGCCGGAGGGTCGTCAAGAATAAGATGACAGAGCTCGCCAAGCACGCCCGAGGCACTGGAGGTGGACCAGCAGTCCCTATCACCTTCTACGGCTGGGAGGAGATGGTGCGGCAGACCATGTCCCCGACTCTGATCGAGGGGGTCATTGGAGGAACTGACACTGGGGATGAGAGGAGCCTCCACATTACCGGTAAGTGCAAGACTACAGAACAACACACTACAGCAACCAACACCAGCTGCACACACAGTCACACCTCAACACATGTCCATCACTCAGCCATACAACTGCACCAACACAGCACCATGAGGGTTAAAAAAAGGACACAACACCTGGACAAATGGCAACGTTCAACTTGGCACAAACCTGTCAAAGTCCTACTTCAACCCTCCTGTCGCTGTGCTCATCACACACAATACACAAACCGTTATGTTCAAAATGTTGTCTGTTAAATATCATCACTGTTCACACACAATGTCACCCATGTCTCCACCCCCACCCTAACCCCTTGAGTGCTAGAGGGATCATCAATGCATCAATCAACAATGCATTGGCAACCCCTCTGGTACTCAAGGGGTTAACCAGACAACAAGTCAATAGGCCAACGATCACATGCTACACAGGGGACATTCACTAAGCGGTGACAAACAGATGGTGGACACAAAGTAACCCTCACACACCCTCACTTCACCAATACCAGTGTTAGTTCATGGAGAATATGCAAAAACAAGAATCAAGTTTATAAGGTCCCATTGTACACACTCCATGGAGAACACTGGCAATGGGGAAAGGAGATCACTGGAGAAGTCACCATCATGTTCACTTCATCAGTTCTACATCACCGCTTACTGAATCACAAAAAGGGGGCATCAGGTCATACATCACAGTGTCACACAGAATAAATGCTTGTAGGTGCAACACACAGGCCGAAAACTATTACACAGAATTCAAGCTGGAAAATGTAGGCATTGGTGTTGTGGCTGCAATCATTTACTCGGACTTGAAATTACATATCCCGTATCTGATTCCCATATGGATCCACAGGGGTGCTGATGCCATGGATGGATGGTACACCAGCCGCTCTTTGCAGGATACACATGGGAAACAAATAGCAAACATCATTGTACCTTGGTCACCAACAGGCCATGACTGATGGATATCTAGGATTGAGTACGGTTGCCTCACACAGAAGGATGGATGGGCTCATACACAGAAAAAAACAGGCCTCAATCAAACATATCCCTCACTACTGGCTGGATTGTTGCCCTTAGGATTCAAATGTTTGTTACTAGTGATGATCGAGCACCCCAATGCTCGGGTGTTCGGGTGCTCTGGCCGAGCGCCCCCGGAGGCTCGAGTGCTCGGCCGAGCACCCGAGCCCCATTGAAGTCAATGGGAGGACTCGAGCATTACACCAGGCACCCCCTGCTCTGATGAGGGGAGGGTGCCTGGTCCATAGGAAAAGGGCAGAAAATGATGGAAACACCACAGAAATGGTTCAGGGACAGCATAGGGAGGATGTCTGGATGCATCTTGGACTCCAACGTCGCTGCTGGGAACGATGTTTCACCCGTAGTACGCCATTTTTACAGACTGACCGTAAAACACACAAAAAGGAAGATAAAAACGACTTTAGGCGAAAAATTTTTACCAAACAGTATTTGCTGTATATTTACTTGTATATCATCTGCAAATTCTGCAAAAAATTTCATTGATTTTTCAGAACTGTGGCCATGATTAAGAGGGAAACGTGCGCAGAGGCAAATTCTGCAAAAAATTTCATAGATTTTTCGGAACTGGGGCCATGATTAAGAGGGAAACGTGCGCAGAGGCAAATTCTGCAAAAAATGTCATAGATTTTTCGGAACTGGGGCCATGATTAAGAGGGAAACGTGCGCAGAGGCAAATTCTGCAAAAAATTTCATTGATTTTTCGGAACTGGGGCCATGATTAAGAGGGAAACGTGCGCAGAGTAAAGCAGGTGTTCAACGTGGTTATGGCCCGGGTAAGGTACAGCATTCAGGAACGGAGGCCGCAGCTACCACAGGTTTTACAACATGTCCGTTTGCCCTTGTTAAGTCCAAAATTTATAGTCGGAACAGTGGGGTCTGATCCATTGAGTAAAAGTGACGAAGTGATTTAGTGGATGAAGCCAAGAACTACCTTCTGCTCTGTCGAACACCCCAGCCCTATTTAATTCAATGGGAGGACCTGAGGCACTCCGATACAACCTGTATATCACAAAATGGAGGGCCTCATTCACATTGTGGTACAATAGTTCAGGTAGTGGTCCAACACTCATAAAGCCTATGCACTAAGTGAAAGGGCTGCCAAAAATTAGACTGCAATGTCACTCCAATACACCCTTTATTACACATAAAGGAGGGCATCATACACACCCTTTAAAAATTAGGATTAATGGCCTGCTGGTGACCCTCTAAAACATTAGGGGCGAGGGCATGCCGCTAAGCTGACCATCTAAAACATTAGGAATGAGGGTCTGCTGCTGAGCCGACCATCTAAAACATTATGGGTGAGGGTCTGCTGCGGAGCTGACCATCCTAAACATTATATGTGAAGGCCCGCTAGTGAGCTGACGCTATAAAACATTATATGAGAGGGCCCGCTAGAGAGCTGACCCAATAAAACATTATATGAGAAGGCCCGCTGGTGAGCTGACCTATACAAAAAGTTGTCAAACAGGGCCCGCTGGTGAGCTGGCCCTATATAAAAATTATATCACAGGGCCCGCTGGTGAGCTGGCCCTATATAAAAATTATATTACAGGGTATATGGAAGAGAGTCAACCATATACCCGTTTTTTGGGTGGAAGGGGTGAATGGGAATACAGAGTATTCCCATCATTGTAAATAACATATATAAAGTGACTTTATGTTCCCCCGGGGCTTTCCTCCAGTGGAGTGGAGAAGTCAGGGGAAATCCAGGCCTTGTTCATTTTTATAAGTGTCAACCTATCAGCATTTTCGGTGGAAAGGCGGATACGCTTATCTGTTATGATGCCACCAGCAGCACTAAATACCCGCTCAGACAGAACGCTGGCGGCAGGGCAGGCCAGCACCTCCAAGGCGTAGAGTGCCAGTTCATACCACGTGTCCAGCTTGGACACCCAGTAGTTGTAAGGCACAGAGGGATCAGTGAGGACGCCGACACGGTCTGCTACGTACTCCTTCACCATCTTCCAAAACTTTTCCCTCCTTGTGACACTAGGCTGCGCATCAGGGTGAGGGTGCTGGCGGGGTGTCATGAACGTGTCCCACGCCTTGGAGAGTGTTGCCCTGCCTTTGTCGGAACTGCTGTGTGCTCCCCTTTTCTCCCCTTCTCGGTTGGCCAAGGTATCACGTACTCTGCCGCCAGCGTTGTCAGATGGAAAATTTTGGAGCAATTTTTCAACAAGAACCTTCTGGTATTGCACCATTTTGCTTGTCCTCTCCACCGGAGGAATGAGAGATGAGAAATTCTCTTTGTAGCGGGGGTCCAGAAGGGTGAACACCCAGTAATCCGTGTTGTCTAAAATGCGTATAACGCGTGGGTCACGGGAAAGGCAGCCTAACATAAAGTCAGCCATGTGTGCCAGAGTACCAACAGGCAAGATTTCGCTGTCCTCACCAGGAGGATGACTCTCAATCTCCTCATCCTCTTCCTCCTCTTCTGCCCACCCACGCTGAAGAGATGGAACTAAAGTTCCATGGCTACCCTCTGTAGCGGAGGCAACCGTGTCTTCCTCCTCCTCCTCCTCCTCCTCCGCCTCCTCCAATTGTCGCTGAGAAGACGAAGTGAGGGTGCTCTGGCTATCACCTTGTGTAAGCTCTTCCTCCCCCATTTCCACCTCTTCCACATGCAAAGCGTCGGTTTTAATTGTGAGCAGCGAGCGTTTCAGTAGACACAGAAGTGGGATGGTTACACTGATAATAGCGTTATCGCCGCTCACCATCTGTGTCGATTCCTCAAAATTGCGTAAAACCTCACAGAGGTCTGACATCCATTCCCACTCCTCACTTCTGATTACAGGAAGTTGAACGGAGAGGCGACGACCGTGTAACAGCTGGTACTCCACTACTGCCCTCTGCTGCTCACAAAGCCGGGCCAACATGTGGAAGGTGGAGTTCCAGCGCGTGCTCACGTCACACAGCAGCCGGTGAGCTGGCAATTGTAAGCGCTGCTGCAGCTTCAACAGGCCGGCTGAAGCTGTTGATGACTTACGGAAATGTTCACACACGCGGCGCACCTTGGTCAAGAGATCATGCAAATTGGGGTAGGTTTTTAGAAATCGCTGAACCACTAAATTAAATACATGCGCTAGGCATGGTACGTGTGTGAGCTTGCCGAGCTCCAAAGCCGCCACCAAGTTACGCCCATTATCACACACAACCATGCCTGGTTGCAGGTTGAGTGGCGAGAGCCACTGCTCGGTCTGGTGACTAATCCCCTGCAACAGCTCTGAGACCGTGTGCTGTTTGTCCCCAAGGCAGATCAGCTTCAGCACGGCCTGTTGACGCTTCCCCACTGCAGTGCTAAACTGCTTCCAGCTACCGGCTGATGGGTGAGTGGCGCTGCGCGCAGAGAATTCGGAGGTGGAAACGGAGGAGGAGGAGCCAATAACGTAGGTGCTGGCGGAAACCCTGATGGAGGTAGGGCCCGCAATCCTCGGTGTGGGTAGCACCTGTGCCATCCCAGGGTCCGAGTCGCTCCCAGCCTCCACGACATTTACCCAGTGTGCCGTCAGGGAAATGTAGCGTCCCTGGCCACAAGCACTTGTGCATGTGTCAGTCGTTAAGTCGACCTTCCCAGTAACTGCGTTGGTCAGGGCACGGGTGATGTTACGGGACACATGGTGGTGTAATGCGGGGACGGCACACCGGGAATAGTAGTGGCGGCTGGGGACTGCGTACCGAGGGACAGCTGCTGCCATCAGGCTGCGGAAGGACTCAGTCTCCACAAGCCTAAATGGCAGCATTTCGATGGCCAGTAATTTGGAAAGGTGTGAGGTTAGTGCTATGGCCTGTGGGTGGGTGGCTGGGTATTTTCGCTTGCGCTCAAATGCCTGGGGTAACGACATTTGGACGCTGCGCTGGGACAGGGAAGTGGATGTGGTCGCTGATGGTGCTTCAGATGGTACAGGTGCAGGGCGGGAGGTATGCGGGCCTGCGCCTTCGACAGGCGATTGGCCGGCACCGAAAACAGGGGAACAGGAGGCAGTGGTGTGGCCTGCAGACACAGATTGGCGATCCGGGCGTTCCTCCCACTTATTACGGTGCTTGGATGCCATGTGTCGGATCATGCTGGTGGTGGTGAGGTTTCTAGTGTTCATGCCTCGGCTCATTCTGGTGTGGCACAGGTTGCAAACTACAATTTTTTTGTCGTCCGCACTTTCCTTAAAAAAACGCCATACCGCGGAACACCTAGCCCTTGGCAAGGGAGATTTACGCAAGGGGGAGCTCCGTGGAACATTTGCGGGCCAGTTTGGTGCGGTCCGCCTTCTTTCTGTAGCCACACCACTGCCTCTTCCAGCCTGTTGCGGTGCTGCAGATGGCTCACCCTCAGGACTGCTGTCATCGCTCGGCTCTCCACCTTCCCAGGTGGGGTCAGTGACCTCATCGTCCACCAAGTCCTCCTCCACTTCCTCACTCTGATCATCCTCCTCATTTCTTGATCCCACCACATACTCAGTCATTGACAACTGTGTATCATCCTCCTCATCAAGGTCTTGAGACAGTAATAGTGGTTGATTTGATGGCAACTGTGTCTCATCATCATCATCATCCACTTCCTTTGACCTTAAATGCCGTTCCCCTCTGTCATCTTCTTGTGATTGGGTACCCTCTAGAGGTTGTGAATCAGGGCACAAGATCTCATGTTCCTCTGCAAGCGTGCTTGGAGAGAGGTTCAAATGAAGGATTGGTGATGAGACGAGCTCCTCACTATATCCCAGTGTGGGATCACTTCTTTGGCCAGACCCTCTATGGTGGGAGGAAGGATGATCAGGGTGAGGATTATGTTGACCAGACTCTTGGCTACTGAGAGTGGACTTGGTGGAAGACAGGGTGGTGCTTAACCGACTGGAAGCAGTATCACCTGAAATCCAACCGACCACCTGTTCGCAGTGGTCTGACCTCGAGAGTGATGTCCTGCGACGCCCTGTAAACTGAGACATGAAGCTAGGTATGGTGGATGTCTTTCTTTCTTGTGCTCTGGCACCAGGCACAGTTTCTACGCGTCCTGACCCGCGCCCTGAACTATCAGGATCACGTCCACTTCCCCGTCCCTTTTTACCCGCCTTCTTCATATTACACGGAATATGTGCTGCTAATCTGCAACTTTGCACACTAAACAGAATGTGCTGCTAATCTGCAACTTTGCACACTAAACAGAATGTGCTGCTAATCTGCAACTTTGCACACTAAACAGAATGTGCTGCTAATCTGCGGCTAGGCACAGTGAACGGAATATGTGACGTTTATTTTTTACACTTTGCACACTAAACAGAATGTGCTGCTAATCTGCAACTTTGCACACTAAACAGAATGTGCTGCTAATCTGCGGCTAGGCACAGTGAACGGAATATGTGACGTTTATTTTTTACACTTTCCACACTAAACAGAATGTGCTGCTAATCTGCAACTTTGCACACTAAACAGAATGTGCTGCTAATCTGCGGCTAGGCACAGTGAACGGAATATGTGACGTTTATTTTTTACACTTTGCACACTAAACAGAATGTGCTGCTAATCTGCGGCTAGGCACAGTGAACGGAATATGTGACGTTTATTTTTTACACTTTGCACACTAAACAGAATTTGCTGCTAATCTGCAACTTTGCACACTAAACAGAATGTGCTGCTAATCTGCGGCTAGGCACAGTGAACGGAATATGTGACGTTTATTTTTTACACTTTCCACACTAAACAGAATGTGCTGCTAATCTGCAACTTTGCACACTAAACAGAATGTGCTGCTAATCTGCGGCTAGGCACAGTGAAAGGAATATGTGACGTTTATTTTTTACACTTTCCACACTAAACAGAATGTGCTGCTAATCTGCAACTTTGCACACTAAACAGAATGTGCTGCTAATCTGCAACTTTGCACACTAAACAGAATGTGCTGCTAATCTGCGGCTAGGCACAGTGAACGGAATATGTGACGTTTATTTTTTACACTTTGCACACTAAACAGAATGTGCTGCTAATCTGCGGCTAGGCACAGTGAACGGAATATGTGACGTTTATTTTTTACACTTTGCACACTAAACAGAATGTGCTGCTAATCTGCAACTTTGCACACTAAACAGAATGTGCTGCTAATCTGCGGCTAGGCACAGTGAAAGGAATATGTGACGTTTATTTTTTACACTTTCCACACTAAACAGAATGTGCTGCTAATCTGCAACTTTGCACACTAAACAGAATGTGCTGCTAATCTACAACTTTGCACACTAAACAGAATGTGCTGCTAATCTGCGGCTAGGCACAGTGAAAGGAATATGTGACGTTTATTTTTTACACTTTCCACACTAAACAGAATGTGCTGCTAATCTGCAACTTTGCACACTAAACAGAATGTGCTGCTAATCTGCAGCTAGGCACAGTGAAAGGAACATGTGACGTTTATTTTTTACACTTTCCACACTAAACAGAATGTGCTGCTAATCTGCAACTTTGCACACTAAACAGAATGTGCTGCTAATCTGCGGCTAGGCACAGTGAACGGAATATGTGACGTTTATTTTTTACACTTTCCACACTAAACAGAATGTGCTGCTAATCTGCAACTTTGCACACTAAACAGAATGTGCTGCTAATCTGCGGCTAGGCACAGTGAAAGGAATATGTGACGTTTATTTTTTACACTTTCCACACTAAACAGAATGTGCTGCTAATCTGCAACTTTGCACACTAAACAGAATGTGCTGCTAATCTGCAACTTTGCACACTAAACAGAATGTGCTGCTAATCTGCGGCTAGGCACAGTGAAAGGAATATGTGACGTTTATTTTTTACACTTTCCACACTAAACAGAATGTGCTGCTAATCTGCAACTTTGCACACTAAACAGAATGTGCTGCTAATCTGCGGCTAGGCACAGTGAAAGGAATATGTGACGTTTATTTTTTACACTTTCCACACTAAACAGAATGTGCTGCTAATCTGCAACTTTGCACACTAAACAGAATGTGCTGCTAATCTGCGGCTAGGCACAGTGAACGGAATATGTGACGTTTATTTTTTACACTTTCCACACTAAACAGAATGTGCAGCTAATCTGCAACTTTGCACATTAACAGAATGTGCTGCTAATCTGCAACTTTGCACACTAAACAGAATGTGCTGCTAATCTGCAACTTTGCACACTAAACAGAATGAGCTGCTAATCTGCAACTTTGCACACTAAACAGAATGTGCTGCTAATCTGCAACTTTGCACACTAAACAGAATGTGCTGCTAATCTGCAACTTTGCACACTAAACAGAATGAGCTGCTAATCTGCAACTTTGCACACTAAACAGAATGTGCTGCTAATCTGCAACTTTGCACACTAAACAGAATGTGCTGCTAATCTGCGGCTAGGCACAGTGAACGGAATATGTGACGTTTATTTTTTACACTTTGCACACTAAACAGAATGTGCTGCTAATCTGCGGCTAAACACAGTGAACGGAATATGTGACGTTTATTTTTTTACACTTTGCACACTAAACAGAATGTGCTGCTAATCTGCAACTTTGCACACTAAACAGAATGTGCTGCTAATCTGCGGCTAGGCACAGTGAAAGGAATATGTGACGTTTATTTTTTACACTTTCCACACTAAACAGAATGTGCTGCTAATCTGCAACTTTGCACACTAAACAGAATGTGCTGCTAATCTGCGGCTAGGCACAGTGAACGGAATATGTGACGTTTATTTTTTACACTTTCCACACTAAACACAATGTGCTGCTAATCTGCAACTTTGCACATTAACAGAATGTGCTGCTAATCTGCAACTTTGCACACTAAACAAAATGTGCTGCTAATCTGCAACTTTGCACACTAAACAGAATGAGCTGCTAATCTGCAACTTTGCACACTAAACAGAATGTGCTGCTAATCTGCAACTTTGCACACTAAACAGAATGTGCTGCTAATCTGCGGCTAGGCACAGTGAACGGAATATGTGACTTTTTTTTTTCAATTTTTGCCCCCCCAAACAAAATATAACTGCTGCCCCCACACACAACAGTCCTAAAAAGGACTTTTGGGTCTTTATATGTTGTTCCAACACTTTTCTTCTCCCTACACTGACTTTCCCTTCCTATCCTCATCTCTCCCTGGCTAAGACTGAGCCGAACTCGCTGGTCAGGTGCTATACAGCACCTGATCACGGGTTCTGGCCAGCCAATCAGTGTAATGCCAGCAGCCAACATGGCTGCTGGCATTACACTGATGTCAGAGCCTCCCCGCACGTTTATTGGCTGCGCAGCAGCCGCGAAACGTGCGGGGAGGAGACCCGAACATGGCGGGCGAGCACATGCGGTACTCGTACGAGTACCGCCATGTGCCGAGCAGAGCGATGCTCGAGCCGAACCGAGCTTCGGCCGAGCATGCTCGCTCATCACTATTTGTTACTAAATATGTTCCAACACGATGTGAACACAGATCACTTCACTGGGTGTGATTGCCTTACTGGACAGATATGTGCACCCATCACAAATCAACCTACATTGCAAACATCCAAATACACATACATAGTATATCACACTCTATGTAGATGGGATATACGAGGTATGTTCATATCCATCATATCAATACAATGTCTTGTTGGATGAGTGCACATGTATAGCCAGTAAGACAATCACACCTACTGAACTGCTCTCTGGCTTCACATCTTGGAAGGATATTACTCTATCCATATGAAGGGTACATATCCACATACATATATGACCATTTATACTTGTGTGTCACTGTAATGGGATAGCAATGGGTAATGTCATCATGATGTCATATCATTGCCATCGTTAACAAATGTGTCTTGATCTAAGTCCCATCCCTCCAACACTCATGGTTATACAGATATTGTGACAGGTGGAGATATCTATCATGTGATCACACAGAGGCTCTTCAGCAGAGCCAAAGTCGCAACATGTCGAGATAAATACCTCTTTGGAATGGTCCACAGAATGTGCTTGCAAAACATGCACACTCTGTACACCATTCCAATTAAGTATTGTCCACCAAATGGGGCGATTTGGGCTCTGCTGAAGAGCCCTCGTGTGGACAAATGACTGAAATCTACATCTGGCATATAGAGCAATATCTGAACAACCATGAGGGTAGGAGGGATAGGACTAACAGAGAACAACATCTGTTTTCACAATCTCTACAATCTGACATCAAGGTGGACTTAACCTTTGCCATCTCTACAAGTTGTGAAGACAAATATATGTTGTCGGATTTCCCCCCTCCCCCGAGTTAAACAATGGTATTCCTACTGCTGAAAGGTGTGTTGATACAAAAGGTATCACAGCTCAGACGTGGATATGTCAGGGGCAATATCCCAGTGGCATGAAATTGTACAGTGGTGCTGTTACTACACAATCATATGGACAGCTCTGGAACAGGGACCAGATATCTACATGGGAGGGTGTTGCAACAGCCCCACTGTACTATTTCGGCCCACTGTGATATTGCACCTCAAAATTAAACCTTCACCCATAATAACTCAAACAACACCTTTCAGCAGTGGGAGTACCCTTGTTTACCCAGGGGGATTAACCCAAACACATATATTTGTCTTCAACACATATCAAAGTATAACTGTCTCCACAAACATATGGCTAAGGTCACTAATCACAACATCTTATTTCTCCACACAGCTCATGGCCCTCAAGCCCAGCGGAAGACAGTGGAGGAGGCTATGTCACCCCCCAGTGAGGAGTACACAGAGGAGGGGACCAGCCGGTGGTCACCTTACCCACCATCACTATCCCCTCCACCACAGGCTGCACCACCACAGGCTGCACCACCACAGGCTGGACCACCACAGGCTGCACCACCACAGGCTGCACCACCACAGGCTGGACCACCACAGGCTGCACCACCCCAGTACAGTGGCTGGATGCCACAGGAGGAGAGGTGGACATATCCATCCACCTCCACCAGCTACTACCCTCCTTCAGCAGCACCACCACCGCCAGGGAGGCAATGGCTGCCAGGGACAGTGGCCAACACCCAATATAGGCCATATGCCTACCAGATCAACCCACCCTCCTGGATGGCTCCACAGCATGCCCCAAGGTATGATCCGAGGTGGGGTCCCACCTCCTATCAGTGGCCACCATATGACCCTTGGCCACTGGACTACACACACCTGGGCCTGATTGGTGAGCCCCAGCGCCCCCTACCCAGGGACATATTCACACCTCCACCAGCACACACATCTTTGGGCAGCTCGGGATCACTTGATGTGGTGGGCATATGCCCATCATCTGCACCAGCCACTCCAACAGCAGCCACAGCACCCTCAGCAGCAGCAGAGGAAACAGCACCTCCAGCAGCAGAGGAAACAGCACCTCCAGCAGCAGAGGAAACAGCACCTCCAGCAGAGGAGGAAACAGCACCCTCAGCAGCAGAGGAAGAAACAGCACCCTCAGCAGCAGAGGAAGAAACAGCAGCACCAGGGACACCGGGCACATCCACCTCCAGCACCGCACGCCTCACAGGGATGGAGGCGGAGTGTATGGCCCTTCAGAGGAGACTACTCCGGTCGAGCAGGAGTACTGACAGCAATATCACCAGGAGCAGGAGGCAATCCAGGAGGAACATTGGCCAATTGGAGAGCAGGATCCAAGGTTTGGAGTCGGAGGTGTCCAGGGGGAATACACTACTCCAGCAGCTCAGGACTGGTGTGATGGACATGTTAACACAGGTCCTTGTGGACCTGAGGGAGATAAACCGCAGGGAGAACCTGAGGATGGAGAGGGAGAACTTGCGTTCCACTGAGGGGTCTACTGCAACCACCTCCCCCTCCAATGTTACCCCTGAAGCCACACCTAGGGGGCAGAGGATTACCAGGAGTTCAACAAGGGCATCCACCTCTGGCACCCAGGCTAAGGCCCCCACCCAAAAAGGAAAAAATGAAAGGCCCAACCTGTCAACTTTCCCCTCATTAAAAAAACCTTTTTTTTGTATTCCTGTCTGATCTGTTGTGTCTTCAGTTATGGATTGGGTGGCAGGGTTGTCTCCAATGCATTGCCATACAATGCAGTGAACACAACCTCTGCCTGGGTGAAATGTTAGTGGGATGCTACAACATGGGTTCACACACACACACACCGTTGTACAAATTCAACTTGTAATACATCCCTGGAGCCATATTACACCACTGTGTTATATGGCGGTGTTGTGTGTTGAATTTGAACAACAAAACATACCCCTTAGCACAACAAATTGTACAACACTGAACATTTGTCTACATTATATGTTGTGTTTAACCCTTTGAGTGCCAGAGTGGTAGACAACGCATTGTAAAGAAATGCACTCAGTGGGTTAATGGGATAACCAGACAAACAGCTCTGTGACTTAGCGGGGACATTATAAGCAGGAAAGATAAATGGGACATGTATCCATGTTGTCTTGGATTCACACACTCATTGTGCAACTCACTTACTGGGTAAGCCAATGTTTTTAACCTAGGATTTCAATGTGTAGCACACACATTGATAACCTGGGCTGAGCATTGGGGTCTCCTGTAAGTTGAGTTGCTGTTTCCCTAAGGGTGTAACAGACTTCACCAGTGATAACACATGTCCACTTAGTCTGATTGTTCGTTAGCCCATGTACTGAGATATGTCACAGTGGAGCAAAATCTCAGAACATGGATTATACTGAGCAATACAGATACTGTGGACAGGTATTCACTGTGGAAGTATGTCCCCTGTATCACCTCTTCATCACTCCCACAACACATTGGTGCATCACTGCCACCATCATCTGTTTGCATGGATACATCACAGAGTCCAGTCACTGGCAAACAAGTGGTGGACTCCTGTGATGTGGGTGATGCCTTTCCATGTATGGGGCATACTCTACCCTGGGTGTGGTAACACATTGACATATGTGTTCTCAAATATATCCTCCTACAGACACAGATAGAATGGTGATGGTTCATCTTTATTGTGTCTCAAAGTACATTAGAATGTACATGTGTTTTGTGTGTGTATTGCCTATATGCATTGAACACCTGTATGAGAACACTAAATGTACTTTGAGACTAAATCTTAATACTTCTGTAACACTGCTGCCCTGCTCATGTGTTGTCCATGAGGTTTGACAACTCTGTAGCTGAGCATCCTAACTGTACAGGTTATAACACTCAAGAATTAGTGATTTCTGTGTCTATATGAGAATGTTCCAGTAGAGGTTTGTGTGAACCTCAGGTCAAACTTTGCATCACCAACAACATCACCATAAACAGCAAGGGGTGATCTTCATGAAGGTGTTGTCAAGACATCAATCCAGTCACATGGAAGATCTTCAGTTCAAGGATTGATCATGTTACGGATGCCTGCGGGACAAGACGACAGGATTTGGAGCAGTAGACCTGAACTGATCATCAAGCAACAACAATTTAGTCTTTTTCATCCCCTCAGTTTTCACAGTTACAGGTGAGTGCACAAACCATTGCTTGACAATGTGTTGTGTACTCATCTGTAACCAATTCTGTGGGGAACTAAGGACATGTGCATCAGTCCTAGGGATATGTGCCCCTGACATGTATACACACATTAACAAGTGTTCTGAGAGCTCCATGGAAGTAATGACATTGTGCTGCAACTGTGAAAGTGACAGTGGCAGCCCAATGTCATTTGTTCCATGGAACTGTTAGGACACATTTGTTGATGTGTGTATTCATGTCAGGGGCACATATGTCTGCACACTCACAGGTCTGCATGGAGTCCGTGGTAATCTGATCTACGTCTCATGACCTCTACATTGTGTGCCCATACCACTGTACATCCACCCCTGTGCTGCTCTTCTCAGCTGTAGCACAGTACAGGTCCCATATTGAGTCTGATGTCCCTTCTAATGCATATCATTAGATAATACTCTTTCGCTACTGGGCTAGCATGGTTGTTCAGGCTATAATCATGGCATATCCAGTTAGTTGCTGTCAATCAAGCCGTGTAAGGTGATGAACATGGGTAATATGTTGTACCTTGTTTCTCCTGGGGGTGTGCGTGATATCCTTGGGGTCTGTATGTCAACGTGGAGAGTGGAATGGAGGATGGTTGTTGAGTCCACACACACAATTTTCCACGTCCACTGCCAGTGCAGTGCTGTGTCACTGTTCCTGTGGGGTGAGACAGAACAAAATGTGCAGTGTGGTTAGTGTCACAGGACTGATGGGGGACTTGCATGGATTGTTTGCATGCATGTGTTATACTCACAGGTGAAGTATTCCGTGATGAGCCTGTCTCTGATCTGTGCCCCTCTCATGGTCTCCTCCACATGCCCGATGTCCATGGGCACTTCCTGTATGGGGGGGTCCGGGATGTGCTCCAGCAGCCTGGTGTCCACTGCGATGTTGTGCAGTATTGCGCATGCCACAATGATGTCACACACCTTAGCCGGTGCATACTGCAGTGCTCCCCCAGAGTGGTCCAGACATCGGAATCTTGACTTGAGGAGTCCAAATGTCTGCTCAATAGCATTCCTCGTTCTGGCATGAGCCTGGTTGTAGCTTTCCTGGGCATGTGTTTGGGGATTGGCCAGAGGGGTCAGTAGCCAGGACTTGCATCCATAGCCAGCATCACCTGTGTAATGTGAGTGACATGGTGAAACAGGGAGCACATGTTGTGTGAATGATGTTTTGTGTGGTGGACATAGTAGCTGTGGGTCAGGTGCATGCTGAGCTGAGTGGTGTGTACGCCTGTGTATGTGGTGTGATTTTGTTTTGTGAACTCACCCACTAGCCATCCCCCTGTAAAGGTTCCATTCTCAAAATCTCTGTGGACTGAGGAGTTTTGTAGAATGTATGCATCATGTGTGCTGCCAGGATATTTTGCACAGACATTCATGATCCTCATGTTGCTGTCACACACCATCTGCACGTTGATGGAGTGGAAGTTCTTCCTGTTGATGAATATCTGTGCGTCACGTGCTGGGGCCTTAATCCGGACATGGGTGCAATCTATAGCACCCATGACCCTGGGCATGCCTCCCTTTGCGTAAAAGGCCTGCTTGACGTGTATCCAGTCCATGTCGGTGGTGGGAAAATGTATATAGGTACTGGCCTTGCTTTTGAGGGCTGGCAGGACCTGGGCCAGCACTCTGGAGAATGTGGCCTGTGACATGCCAGATGCGTAACCCTCAGTGGACTGGAAGGCCCTGCTTGCCATGAAGTGTATGGCACAGAGTAGTTTCTGCAGGCCAGTTAGGGCATGGTTGTGGATGTAGATGGGATCCACCTGCTCCTTGATGACCTCATACAAGGCAATGATGCTGTCAGGCCTCAACCTGTAGCGATTAATGACCTCGTCATCAGCCATTCCAAAGAGTGTGACCCTTGGGCGGTATACCCTGGGCCTTGTTGGTCGTCTATACATCCTGTGCCCTCCAGGTGGGGATGGACTCCTGTGTGGCTGCTGAGCCAGAGCCTCCTCACTTGCAACAGGTGAAGGCTGTTGATGAGGCGTGCTTGGAGTTTGCTGATGTTCCCTAGCTCTCTCCCTTGCACGCCTTCTCCGCAGTCTTCGCAACAATATGTAACCCAACATACTGTTTGCTCTCTCTATCTGTCTCTATCTATCTGTATCTATCTGTCTCTCTCTCTCTCTCTCTCTCTCTCTATCTCTATCTCTATCTCTCTCTCTCTCCCTCCCTGAGTGGAAAACAAGCCACAAGTGAGTGTGTTGAGTTGTCCCTTTAAGTACTTGCTAGGGCGTTGTGTAGGTGTGGTGATGAGGTGAGTGCTGACCAATGGTGAGTTGTTTGTGTCCAGGTAAGTGTTAGCAGGTGTGTGTGTGTGTTATAAGATGTGGTGTGTTGTGCTTGTTCTGTGTGTGCCATTTGCGGGCGTGCAGTTGTGGGGTGCAGGTCGCGTGTTGATGTTGCCCAGGTGAGCTTGTATTTGCAGGGTCCGCTTTGTGTGATGACCCCCATTATTCCGTGCCATGTTGTGTTGTTGTTTTTTTGTGTGTCATTGTTCCTGTGGTGTTGGTTGTTGTTGTGTGTGTAGTGATTTGTGTTGTGTGTGCATGTTTTTGTGTTGTTTTGGCATTGCACGGGTTAATTTTCCCATTTACATGGTTGTGCGGTAAGCCTTTTGTGTCTTTTCCTCTGTAACGGGTGTTTAGTTTTGCCGTTAACTGTCTAACGTGTGTGAAAAGTGGGTCTTAACTTTTAGCCGTTAGGTGTGTCTTTTTTTCAGCCGTTATCAGTACCGCAAGCCTTTGAATAGCTCTGGGGTATGTTGTTCCATGCGTCTGAATGCACACAAGTGTATCGGCCGTAAGGATTCTGCAACTGCCGTTAGCTGTTGTTTAGACGGGTCTTTGAATTGCAACATGACACTTAACGCACCCGTTAGTGATTTTTTTTGCTAACGGCTGCCTTTAAATCGAGCCCTTAATATCTACAGTTCTACATTTAGTGAGTACACAGAGCAAATGCTTGAAGTTTATCAATAAATATGCAGCATTAACTTGAATATTTCAAAAGATTATAATCAGACTGCCACTCTCCAATTCAAATGATAACCCTAGCAGGCAGACCTAGTGCCCTTAATTCACTTCAAGTGGATCTGGCAACTCTTTCAGTCCTAATTGGATCCATGAATTAATTGAACTGACTATTCTATTTCAGTCCACATTATAGTATTATTGGGCTGAATTAATATTTAGAATTTCAGACCCAGCAAAGTCTTATCAAGTCACTCTAAGCCAGCAATTAAATGAAATTAAGAGCTAATTAAACCAGCTACTTTCTTTCACTCCAAGCAGCCTGATTTAATATCCTAAATTCTAGATTTAGTGAGTTGTGTTTAAAGATTACCGATGAGTATGCAGCATTAGCGTGGAAATACTAGAATAGTATAATTATCCTATCACTCTCTAATTTTAATGATAACCTTAGCAAACTGACCCAGTATCCGCAAGTCACATCAAGTGGATCTGATCAAGCCATTCAATTAAGTTATACTCATGTTTTATCTGGATTCTGTGACTAAACAACAGCAATCTGAACTCAAGTTTACATTTAATATGCTTTATTAAAGCAGATTTTATTAATAGTTCATTGATTCAGCAACTCTTTCAGTCCTAAATGTATCCCAGAGTTAATTGAACTGACTAATCTATTTCAGTCCTTATTACACCATTAGTGGGCTGATTTTATATTCAGAATTTCAGACCCAGCACTCCTTAGTAAGTCACCACACTGGGCTTCCTGTGGTATGATTTATATTGGAGGGTACACTGACATTCAAAAGTTTGGGGTCACTTAGAAATTTCCCTTGTTTTTCATGAAAACATGTATCAAATGAGTTTCAAAATGAATAGGAAATGCTGTCAAGACAAGACAAGACAAGATTAGAAATAATGATTTTTTATTAAAATAATAATTGTGTCCTTCAAACTTTGCTTTCATAGAAGAATCGTCCATTTGAAGCAAATGTAGATATTCCATTAAAAATCAGCCGTTTCCAGCTACAATAGTCATTTACAGCATTAAAAATGTCTACACTGTATTTCTTATCCATTTTATGTTATTTTAATGGACAAAATTTACTTTTCTTTCAAAAACAAGTAAATTTCTAAGTGACCCCAAGCTTTTGAATGGTAGTGTATATGAACAGGTCACATTATTACGATTAACCTAAAGGGACCAGTATCTCCAAAAAATTGAGTTATGTTATTGCACTCAAACACTATGAGGCTATTGTCCCAACTCTCAGTAATGGATCTGATCCACTCCTATTATTAGTACTATTTATTTAAACCCAGACTAATAGAGGTACATTATTGAACTGAGGTGAGCTCACTAGCCTCTGAAGGGGTCAGCTACCAGTTACCACTCCTACTAAAATAATTGTCAGTTGTATACATTCAAATACAGATATTAAGACACATACTAGAATATTAATTCATCCATTTATTTGGCTGCGTGGGCCAGAGCCAGTGATGGTATCATTTTCTTGGACTACATCCAAAGTTCTGTGACTATTTTCAACACCTCACAACAGCACATGTGTACTGGATGTAGACTATCTTCACATTGAGTTACTCATTATAATTATCATTTTGGATTTACCAATTGACTTACATAATAAAATAAAGATTGAGTATTTAACAGGTTTTCTCCCTTTTTTGGGGGCATTAATCCTTTTAACCCATTGGTAGTATGATCTTCAAACTTTGTGGGTTTATGCAGGTTTAAGATTGGTGATTTATTTTTAACTTTAGAATGTATCTCAGTCCCAAAAATGAACTGTACACTTTTCTTACTGATGTCTTTGACAAAGTAGCCTCTTTCCAGTTGGGTCCAGTAATATCTGGAGGCAACTTAAATAAGCCCTATTATTGATTGCTCATCTAGGAAATCCTCCATTCCAAAGTCATATCTTTCACAAATTGTGAAGGTCCTTAAACAACATATGCTTCAAGATTCTTGGCAGATCTTGGATCCCAAAACACAGGACTTCATGGTCCATTCTCCACCACATAGATTACCTGTTCATTGATCGAACACATCTCCAGAACCTACCCTGCTCTACAATTCATCTGACCACTTGGCCGATCATGCGCCTTTGGAGATCATGCTAAGTCTTCCTCTTGCTTTTCAAAGCTCATCGAGCTCATCGAGCTGGAGAACGGATCCCTTCTTCTGCAATATTCACAGGTGTTTAAAAAAAATTGGAATCCAAAATTTTGGACTTTTAATGATAATGATTATTCTTCTGTCTTGAGTACATGTGGATCATTTAAGAGCTATGTTCGAGGAGAATTGATGAAACACTCAGCTCTTAAAAAGAAAGTACACTTTCATGAAATGTATGCCGTTTTATAGTCCATCACTTCCTTCGAACAGCAACATAAACTTACTCAGAAAGGACCCAGTAACCCACAGAGAATTGGCTACATTTTGCATACAGCTTAAGGATCTCTTGAGTTCTATTATAGACAAGTTCGAAGACAGCTGAGAATGTTGATTTCCTGTTGGAGCAGTGTCGAAAACACAATGACAGTTAAGTGTATTCTACATCAAATCACCATCAGTCTGACAAAAATCTGCCACATTGACATGCATCTGACACGTTTACAAATTTTCATTAATCACATCGACAATAGCCTATTTCCGTATGGAAATGAAGCATAATGACTAATTTCCATATGGTGATGCTATATAATGAGACAGTTTCATATGCAAGGGGGTTTGCTGATATGTTAATATTGCACTTCGACACATTCGCTAAACTCTGATAGCAGCTTCTGCTGTCAGAGTTCAAGTCTCAACTTCGCTTACCTGAGGTTGGAGAAGTTGGGATCTCCCAATGCATTCCTATACAGTAATAGTTCTTTATCAATCAGAAGCATGGAGTGTTGTGAACTGTTGTCGATGTGGAAGGGCTTTCCACCCTTCACATGTCACCAACTCTGAAATTTAAAAGCATGTTCTCTGCTGCCCCACTTAGTCATTAGTGGAATGGAGAAAAAAGTTTCCTCACCATGGACAGGATTACACTTTGAGTGCCATAGGGATGGACATTGCTCTCCCCTGTGGCACTCAAAGGGTTAAAAAAAAGTACACCAAGCACTACACAATAATCCCTTAGCTCTGTATCATATATGATACATGTTGTGCACTCCCAAGGGAACAATGTTGGGGGTCAGGCAACATCTCTGGGGATTTGTGGTTACCTCTTGCCCCCCATCCTTGTTCACTTGCCCACTGGTAGCCATAAAACTCCATGTACACTCCTTGGCCTACAGACTATGAAAGAGTGAGTAGTAATTTGGACAGGGGAATTGCTGTTGATGTAGTATACTTGGATTTTGCAAAAGCCTTTGACACAGTGCCTCACAACAGGTTACTGCATAAATTAAAAGGCTTCGGTTTGGGTGGTGTTATCTGTACATGGATTGAGAACTGGTTAAATGATAGATGGCAGAGAGTTGTTGTAAATGGAACTTTTTCAAATTGGTCTAGGGTTATAAGTGGGGTGCCGCAGGGTTCAGTCCTGAGCCCAATGCTTTTTAATTTGTTTATTAATGATCTAGAAGTGGGAATTGAAAGTAGCATCTCAATCTTTGCTGATGACACTAAGCTATGTAAGGAAATACATACAGAGCTCGATGTTTTTTCCCTACAGAAGGATTTAGATAAACTAAGTGAATGGGCAGAAAAGTGGCAGATGTCATTTAATGTAGATAAATGTAAGGTTATGCATTTGGGTTGTAGAAACAAATTTGCAACATATACTCTAAATGGGAAACAACTTGGGAAATCCTCATTAGAGAAAGATTTAGGTGTACTGATAGACAATAGTCTTCACTGCAGTGTGCAGAGTCACTCAGCTGCTGCAAGAGCAAATAGAGTACTAGCCTGCATAAAAAGAGGTGTAGAAGCAAGGGATGCTAATATTATCCTACCTCTGTATAAATCATTGGTTAGGCCTCATCTAGAATATGGAGTACAATTTTGGGCGCCTGTTCTAAAAAAGACATTACTGAACTGGAAAAGGTGCAGAGACATGCAACAAAACTGATAAAGGGATTGGAGGATCTGAGTTACTAAGAGAGACTAGCCAAACTGGGTTTGTTTACATTAGTAAAGAGACGTCTAAGGGGTGATATGATTACCATTTACAAATACATTCAAGGTCAATACAAAGAACTATCCAAGGAATTATTTATGCAAAGAGCTGAGCTAAGAACAAGAGGTCATCCATTAAGACTTGAGGAAAGGCGCTTTCGACTAAAGCACAGGCAGGGATTCTTTACAGTAAGGGCGGTAAGGCTATGGAATTCTTTGCCTCGGGATGTTGTGCTTGCAGATAATGTAACTGCATTCAAAAAAGCAATGGATGCCTATCTAGCACAGAACAATATTGACAGTTATGACAGATGGCTTCAAAGCAAATAGGATATTGAGCCGGGGAACTGTTTGACACACACACACACACCTACACTGGAAATTGCTCCAGAGGGCTTTTTTGTTGCCTTCCTCTGGATCAACAGGGGTGTTATTGGCATGGGCTGGACTTGATGGACGCATGTCTTTTTTCAGCCTTATCTACTATGTTACTATGTTTCTATCTTACTTGTTCCTTTGCCCACTGGTAGCCATAGATCCCCATGTTCACTGTCTGTCCCTCTCCAGCCTTTTCCCCTTGCCCAATGCCCATGGGCACTGCCTGGGCATGAATGCTGGGTGTGTCAGGCAGTGTATGTGGGGTTAGCACACAATGGTGATGTTCGCCATGCTTCCCAACATTCTATAAATCCGACATGCTGCCCCCCAGATAAATCTGACAAATAGTGGCCTTTGAATCCAACATGATGCCCCCCCCAGCTAAATCCGACATATAGTGGCCTTTAAATCCGACATGCTGCCCCCAGCTAAATCCACCATTTGTCTGTCAGTATATACCAAGGGTCCAGGCTGGGGTGTGTTCAACCACGGACTCTCTAGTTGTCATCACATAACACTGGTTATTTAAATGTGTGTCCCCATGGGAGGTGCCTGGTGTCCATCTTGACAAGTTGCAATTTCTGTGTTCACCTGCAGGGTCAAGTGAAATCCACCAGAATCCAGCTATTTGGGTTTTTGCTTATTACCTGCACCGATCCTTGCCCTCCTTAATATCCTGACTCTGTGTATACCAATATTACCAATATTAGTGCAGTTGAGGTAGATTGTCAATGTTTTGTGACCTTCAGCAGAACCTCAGTCTCAGTTTTTCATTCAAACATCTGCAGTGGCTAGTCTACTGCATTTTGGCCTATACATAGGGAATAATTACACAATCAGTCAATCTTTTGGCAGGTGTGGTAATAATCATTGACAGTTTCAAAGTAACAAATTGTTTTGGAGTTTGTTATCCAAGTGAATACACACTGGTTCAAAGGTGGAGTGTGTGATAATTGGGATGGGATCGGTGTCCTAAAACAAAGCTGTATCTCATATGTCCGATTATATACAGTCCTGTGCCAGTATAGACAGGCAACTCTGGAATGATCTATCCTACCTATAAGAACTTACTGAGACCTTAAAAGCTCAGTGTGCGCAAGGAACAACCCTTACAGATCTCAGTTATGATCATCAGAGTAACTGACAAAGTATCACAGCACCATTGATTTGAGGCAATTACTGAGCATGTCAGAAAGAGCCGCTATCTATTATTTGAAAGCAATTGATGGTTAAACCGCTATCTGAAGATGTAATTGTATTAGAACACCATGAAATTGTAAATACTCATAGCGGTAGTTTCTCGAGCCAGGTACAAATAATTGGTTGTTCCCTGATGCTGACACCTCATGGCCATGATTACAAACCACACAACTAGCACTCGATAGCTATTTCCAACCAAATATCCAAACCTTTATGAGTAACCGGTTTAATGATATAGCAAAGTTTATAGTGCTAACCAGCCTCCTAGTGGCATGGCCCAAGGCGTTTCGCATTTAGACGTACAGATTTGTCAGGGGCTTTAGTGAAAATTAACGCATCTCTAGCCATTTTTATAGTTTAGTGCTCCCTTGTTGGCGGGTCCTAATGACATCAGAATCACGTGATGAATAAAGTTCTTCCAAAAAACGTAACTCTTTATTTAGTTCTAGAGTGAGCACTGGCATTATCGAATGTATCAATACCATATACACAGTGTCCAACTGTTTAAGCATTTGTAAAATGATGTCTGTATCTTTTGTTTCATTACAACACCTAACCATTAGGATTTACATGTAAAATCCAAATTAACTTAGAAAGCTATGGTTCTGGTGTAAGAGAAGGAGGCCAAACTGCTTTGAATATCTGTTATTGATGGATAGCTACATCTATATATTTGTGACTCATCTGGAGCTGATCTTGTGTAGATCGTTAGTGGCCCAGATATGTGTGAAACATGGAGGGACATGACACACATAAACAGGCAATGGACTGTCAAGTAGATATAATGGTGTCAGACCAGATAATCATACTAACTCCTGAGGGAATACATGAAATTAATTATAACTGTAAATTCATAGCTCCATGTTCATCTCCAAAGCAGTGGGGCTAGACTTTTTACCTGTTATTTTATGAGGTCATGAAAATTAGGATTCCTTTATGAATGGGTTAAAGGTAAAACCTTTGTTTAATCTTTGAGGTTGCCTGGTACCCATTTGGTAGATCCATTGTGATTCAAGCCTCAGTAGTTTCAAGTCCAGATCCCCTTTCCTAATTGTCGATATCAAGCATTGAATCAGTTTGAACTTGACCACTGAAGAGTCACCTCCATGATAGGTGCATAAATGTCTCACCACAGGTTTATCCCTGGAGTTCCGTGTATCCCCAATATGTTCCAGTAAAGGCAGTTTGAATTTGCGTTCGGTTTTTCCTATGTATTTTTTGCTGCACTGGCATTCCATCAGGTAAATGACTCCAATGGCGTTACAACTGCTGATCTCTTGAATTTCAAAGCTTCTGTCTTTCTGTTGATTTGTAAAAACCTTATTAGAGTCAATTTATAGGCCTGGCATTTTCCACATTTATATGTGCCTTTAAGTGTGTTAGTTAGCCATGTCATTCTTTTCTTTGTTGTTTCAAAGTGGCTATGAACCAGCATGTCATTTAGCGGCCACGTCTGTGTGTGGTGCTCAGAGATTCTGGCACAAATTCTCGTCAGCTTGTAAGAGATGCCTGTGTTTATGCAAAATCTTTTTTATGACTTCCTGTTGTGTGTCAACCAGTCTTATTATTTTTTGTGTTTTAGTGGTGGGAACTGGATTAAAGAGTAGGGGTGGGAGAAGAGTGTGAAAAATTTCCTATATAACTTTTCGCGAAAACTTGCCGATTTTTCGCTTTTCTCACAAAAAATGTTGCCTTTCCGTCTATGCAAAAATGTCCTCCTTTTTGCCTATTTTAACACATATATTCTGCCTATATTTCCCATAGGTACTACATTTCCCACTGTAATATTACTTCTTCTGAGGTCTGAAGTTTAGAAATAAGTGGCTGGAAGTCAGAGTTGTGAGTCATACCGCAACACATGGCTTGAAAAATGTGTTAGCATGCAGAGCGCATTTGTCCTTTGCCCACAACACTAACTTCCTGCTTAAGTGACATTGGCACATATTCAGGATGATATCAAGTAATATAAAAAAAATAAAGTACAATCTACAATTTGGCAGATGTGTATGGTAGTGGTGGTGGTGGGGGACTGGCATGGTGTGATTTGTGTATGTATATTTTGTTTTTACCATTGTGATATGCTATCCTCCTTCTCAGATTATTGACACACATTACTTATCGGTCATTGCAGTGGTTCCAAGTGGGATAGATGGTGGCAACCCTTCTTTACATTCCTCCTCCACCTCCTCATCTGTGCTGCTGTTATTGAACAAGCAAAAGATGATCTCTGCACACCGAATTAAAGTTTAAGCTGTAGTGAGCAATTTTATTAATCACCAAATGCACAATATTTTGAGGAAACCTTCCCATTTGTCAGGTGCTTAACAAAATACAGACTAGAGCTGCTTAAATACTTAAATTAGTGCCAAAATCTACAATCATGATAGACAACTTAAGGAAATAAATCAAACTAATTAACAAATTGTTAGCATCAAGAAATTAATTAAATATATAAATCTTCATATATTTTAATAAACACAAATACTTAAATCAATTATATAGAATGATGTAAAAAATGCGAGAACAGTATTCAATTCATCCAATTTTAATTAATTTGTTTTGTTTTAATTAGATAAAACAAAATAAAATTAATTAACAATAGGTATTTATCTTGTAAGGAAATTAAATAATAAACATTCCTAGTTGTATCAAAGACTTTTTTGCTCATAAAGAAGTCATAAACATTGGTTATAGCTTCTTAATTAGATACAAAGTAGAAAGTTCTTCATTAGATACAAAACAGAAAATTTGATAAGCCACAAATAACACATTTTTGTGAACAGAAAAAGTATTCAATACTTTATAATTGACAACAATTAACTCAATGTGCTAAAATACATATAACACATCCAAGCGCCGATTTTATCAGCCCCAGGTTATGAGTAAAATTAGAATTAAATTATTAAACAAAATGGGAATTAATTATTAATACAAACAAAGTTTTAACCCCTTGTGTGCCGGAGAAGTACAGACCGCACAACTTATTGATGCGCACTAATCCTCCCACGCACACAGATGGGTCAAAGACTATTGAAAACAATAAATAACATATATGCTTGCTTTTTAACTCATTCAGTACTGGAGGGACACGAAGCAAACGGTCAGTTGGCCTGCCCAGCATCACTCCGGCACCAAACGAGCAACAGCAATGTATTGATCATAAAGTGCACAGTAATGCTAACCTAGTACTCCTATAAATTGGAATCAATTTATAGAAAATATTGAAAACTGTATTCTTCATTTAACCCTTTAGGTGATTTGGTCTCTAATCTATATATCCATCTCAATTCTTGCTGGAGAAGAAGGCCTTCTGAATTACCTCCTCTTTTAGGCAACTTCACAGCCTCAAGAAAACACCATGTCAGCCGCGAGGTATTATGCCTAAACTCTTTAAAATGTTTACTTACAGGTGTAACGTAAAGATTGTTCATAATATCACAATTATTAATAGATCTTTTATGCGCACCAATTCTTATCCTAACTATTCATTTGTTTTGCCTACATAAGCTAATCCACATGGACACTTTAACATATAAATTACATTTTTAGTATTGCATATAGCAATATCTTTTAATTCTATTTTCATTCCTTTAGAAGGGTGGTAGATGAAATCCCCCTTTATAATGCTACTGCAACACGTACAATTAAGGCAAGGGAAAGTGCCTTTTTGTGGTGTACCAAAAAAAGTTTGTGTAGATTTTGTTTTAGGATTTATATCTGCAAGTATTAGTTAGTATCCTAAATTCCTAGACCTCTGATATAAAAAAAATTGGTTTCTTTTTAAGCAGTTTACCAAATTCACTGTCTTTCTGTATAATGGGCCAGTATCTTTTAACAATTTTTTGTATATGCAAAGAATTAATGTTGTAAGTGCTGACAAATGGTCAGTGATTAGATTTGTTCTTTTCTTTTGTATTTTTATTAACAAGCTGATCTCTGTTTAATGATAAAACATTATCAACATCTTTTAGAAGATTTTGTTTAGGATAACCTCTGTTGTTAAATTTGTTCATCATTTCCTCTAATCTTTTTTTACAGAGGTTGTCATCAGAAATTATAAGAGGGACTTGTAAAAATTGACTACAAGGTAAGCCCTTAATTGTTGTGTATGGATGGAAACTGTTCGCTAAAAGCAAATTGTTGCGGTCTGTTGGTTTTATGTATATGTCTGTGATTATCCTATTCTCAAGTTTCTGTACTGTGACATCTAAGAAATTCACTTTATCTTCATTGAAGTCTAAAATAAATTTCAATGTAGGATGTAATGTATTCATCAATTCATTAAACTCACTCAATTTATCTAAAGTGTCATGTCATGTGAAAAAGATATCGTTGACAAACTGAAGATAGTTTTTTATGCAGTTGTTAAAACCCGTCTCAAAGAATGTTTTGCTCAACAAAAGACACAAAAATGTTAGCATATGTGGGTGCTACATTCGATCCCATTGACGTGCCTTGTGTTTGTAAATAAAAATTATCATTAAATCTATAATAATTTTTTTGTCAGAACAAATTTAAGTAATTGTATATATAAAAAATGACTTTTAATTTTATATCCTTATTGATGCATTGCTTCTTCTATACACTCCATTCCTTCTTTGTGTGGAATGGAGGTATAGAAAGATTGTATATCACAAGTGCAAAGGTAGGTACATGATTCAATACTTTCAAAGTTTTCAAGTCTCTGTAGAAAATCTGTGGTGTCACGGAGGCAAACTTTAATTTCTTTAATAAGAGGTTGCAACATGCTTTCGAGAGATATACTGAGTGGCTGTTGAATCGATCCTGTACCTGCCACAATTGGGCGCCCAGTGGGCTTAGTAGGATCTTTATGAATTTTTGGTAGCAGGTACAGTACCGGTATCACAGGACAATCAGTAAACAAGAAATCTTTAGAATTTTTATCGATTAAATTAGTTATCAATGCATCATCAACTAAGTCATCACTTTCTTTTTTAAGAGGAAAAAGTAGGATCACCTGGTAGTTCCTTATAACTAGTAGTAACATGCAATTGCGATAATGCTTCTTGCATATAATATTCTTTGTCCATTACTACCATTGCACCTCCCTTGTCTGCTTTCTTTATTGCAATATTTTTATTATTTTTTAAATTGTTCAAAGCTACAAATTCCGTGTGAAAGCTTCCATTTTTCTCAGTTTTTTAAGTCCCATCCTAACTTGCTAACATCCGTTAGAACAAGATTAGCGAATGTTTCAAGGGAGGAATTAGTAAGAGTTGGTGTATAAGTAGATTTTTTCTTAAACAAAAGTCTGGAAGATGTTCTCAGAATCATCAATAAACTGCATTTTCAGTTTAATTATCCTAGTTAACATAAAGAGATCAACTTTAAAGTCAAAAAGGTTACCTTTATATACAGGAACAAAGCCCAATCCTTTATTAATTAATTTCTTTTCATCCTCGGATAGGGAGCTTTGGAGATATTCACTACAATATCTGAATTTTGATTTGTTTGCCGACCTGCTTGCAGAGGTGTTTCCTTCTGCTTTGTTTGTTGTCTGGGACCGGAGCTCCTTTTACCCCTCCTTGTTTTCCTCACCCTCTTCTGCCCCTTGGTGGGTATGGGCTGTCTGGGGGTTCTAAAAAATAATGCTCCTCAGCCTGACGATCCTGGTTCCTATTTAATTGGTTCCTATTTGTATTGTCGGCTTCTGGTCCCAAGTCGCTATCTGCAGATGAGGAATCACTGTCTGTATGCCTCTGCTGTGTCAGTTTTGATCATGATGTTTTAGTGTATCTCCATTTTGCTCTTTCTTGACTCCAAGAATATATTTGTCCTGGCTTTCTCTGTCATGTTTGGTTTCTGCTACATGATACTCAGATGGTATGAGATGTTGTTTCATCTTTAAGAATATTAGTCTTCCGACATTGCTGCTTGATAGTCGTGTCCTGCAATCATTGACAATATAACCAGGTGCACTGAAAACCCTCCCAGACTCAACACTTGCTAGAGGACCACTAAGGGTTTCCACTGCAGTATGTGTCAATGCTGGCCACACACACTGTTTTGTTTGCCAGTATTCCATGGGGTTTTTGTTTCTGCCTAAAACATAGCTGTCCTGCAAGTATGCAGAAACCATCTCACATGCAGTAGGACCACTTCTAGGAGCTACACGGTATTCCTGTGTGTCAGATACCAGCCCATACTCAAGGAGCAAGTCCCAAAGAGATGTGCTTAAACCACCTTCCCCACCACCAATGTTATTTTTTTGCCACCCCTGCTGAGAACCATGATGAACTGCCCTGTGTTCCAAATGGGATATTCTGGTTGATGATGTAGCTGCTTCTGTTGGTTGAAATGCTTTGCTGCCTTCCTTTTCACTATACTGCCTAGTTGTTTATTGTGCCCTCACTTTCTCCTTCTCATCCTTCACAATTCAACCCTCCACTCGATCAATAAGCATGTCTCAATATTCCTTGACAGAATCCGATTCCTCAGAGAGTTGCTGCTGATCGTCATGACTCCTGGTTGTGACAAACTGTTGATGGCCCTTTGGCAGAAATTCTGAAATTTTGTGTTTAAAGTGGTGGTCCAGCAAAGTGGCAAAAATGTGTTCCTCATTGCTTTTAATGGACACTATGTGAGAATCTTGTTCAAAGCACACTAACATGTCCTTTACCACCTGGTGCACGTCTGTGTTGTCATTAAGATTCCTCAGCCATGCCGCTCATTTTTTTCTGCAGTAAATATATCAGTGGTAGAATTTCACTAATTCCTGCCCCAATTCGACTCACCAGCATGGTTGCCTCCTCAAAGGGTTTCAGTAACTGTCATAGCATACCCAGTTCCAGCGTCTGTCCCGACGGCGATGCAACAAGCGTAGAAATATGTAGGAGGCTTCCTCCCAAGCGTCGCTTGCAGTACCTCGGTTGAGAGCGCTTGGGAGGATATTGGGTGTCCATGTCCTCTTGTCAGTTGATACTGACGCTCAGGGTGACGTGGGCGTGGGTCACTGAATTGACGCATTTACTGGCACTAAGAGGCAGAATGACGCAGAGTGGAATTTTATGGGTATCTCTACCCATCTACTTCCTGGACTGGACTTTAAAAGGGGAACTGAACCAACTCTCAGTTTCCCTTGGGTTGTTGTACTATTCAGTTTTGTTTCCTTTGGGCTCTGTGTTTGATCTGACTAGTCTGATCATCCATTCTGGTGCTGACCTGTGGCTCTGTCTGACTTTCTCTCTTGCCTTATCCTGTACATAGCGGACACCCAATCTGGTGCAGACCTGTGGAGCTGGCTGGCTATCTGCACTGTGTATTACCCGGCTTGTCTGATCATCCATTCTGGTGCTGACCTATGGCTCTGTCTGACTATTCTCTTGCCTTATCCTGTATATAGCGGACACCCAATCTGGTGCAGACCTGTGGCTCTGGGTGACTATCTGAACTGTGTATGACCCGGCTTGTCTGACCATCCAGTCTGGTGTTGACCTGTTGCTCTGTCTGGCTATTTCTCCTGTCTTATTTCATATAGCAGACACCCAGTCTGGTGCAGACCTCTGGCTCTGGTAGATTCAATATTTTACTGACTGCAGGTGTGAGTCTAGTATCACCTTCTGCTACCTTGACTGCAGGCATGAGTCAGGCATCCGTGGCTACCACCCTAACTAGCATGAGTCAGATAGCTGTCTCACTACCCAGATCATAGAGATCGAGTTCCTGTTCCTGTTTCTGTTCCTGCTCCTGCTCAAGCTTCTGGTTCCAGTGGAGACTTCCAGTGGCTTTGGCCTAGTCTCCAGCAGTGAGGTCAATCCTTGGCAGCTTACTATTTCTGATAGTACTGCTAGCTTAGCTTGTGACCCTCTGCCTCTCCTATTGTCTTATACTGTGTGATACCTTATTCTGAGTTTTTCATTAAAAGATATTTTACTATACCATACTGACTCTTGAATGGTTATTGGGAAACCGTGGCAGCAGCTCACGTACATCGCACATTAGTTGCCATTGACCAGGTGACAAAGAGGCTCCCTCTAAAGCATGGTGTACTCACTAATTGCCTTATTCTGCTCGTACAAATGCTCTAGTATGTACATTGAGGAATTCCACCTGGTAGGGACCTCCATTTTCAGCTGGTGATGGGGCAGGTTGTTACACTCTCTTATGGAATATAGAGAGTTGTGTGCATTGTTGGAGCCGCTAAAATGTACACAGATTTTGCAGGCAATAGTAAGCATCTATTTGAGAGTTTCAGATTTTGCCAGGAATCTGGTCACAACAAAATTTAGCACATTGGCAAAGCAGGGCACATGCATCATACCACCTATTCTCAAAGCAACGATTATGTTGGAGCCATTATCAGCAGACACATAACCAGCTCTTAAAGAGTGGGGTAAAAGCCATTCCTCTATCACCTGCTCTAGCTTACTCACAACATCTACAGCTTTGTGGGATTGTCTGTCAAAACTTTGCATTCACAAGGTGACGTGACAATGGTATGGGCTATCCTGCTGCTGCCGCCACCTTTTAATCACACTGCCACAACCAGAATCACGATTACTGGCTTTCACCTAATGCTGTAAGTGTTGTCCACTGTTGGTGCTGGGAGGGAAGCCCAGTGAGCAGTCACAGTCATATAGTCTGTGCTCTGCCCACTTGTCCACATATCTGTTGTCAGGTGGATTTTCCTTCCATATGTACTTTTTAGCCTTTTTCTCACCACATTAACCACCTGCTTGTACAATTCAGACACAGCCGTCCTGGAAAAATAACTGTGGCTTGGGATAGTCCAGCATGTAGCTACACATGACATCAGTTCTCTGAAACCTCTGTTTTCTACAAAAGAATACAGCAGCATGTCCATTGCCATCTTGGCAACCTCACCATTCCACAGGCGTACTTTGGGATAGTTTTTGTGAAGTTTTTGACTCCTTTCTAGGAACTCAGTCCGTGTGGGTTGACAGGACAATGCAGAAGATGTCAGGAACTCTATTTCTTTAAGAACATGACTAGAGGAAGTGGTGGCGGTAGGTGCAGCATGTGTGGGCAGTCTGTGACTCTTGACATCTCCTACAGCAAAGCCAGAGTCATCATACTTCACTGCAGCAGGAGCCAGAGAAATACACTCTCTGACCCATAAATAATTTCACTACTTCTTTTTTTCTGCCCTGGAGCCCTGGTAACTTTTTAAAGTATTTCTGCTGCTGCTACTGGTGGCACCTTTGGCCTTCTGATAGTGTATCTCACAGTCAGATCTGTGGTTATGCTTCGGGTGGGATCTCATAGAGGAGGCGCCTAGGTGTGAGCCTGTTTTCCCCCTGCTCACTTGCTTTTTGCACAGACAACAGATAGAAGCATGCTTAGCTTGAGGATCCTGTGGACTTCATGAAATGAGGGGTTCCTGAGATGGTGCTGCTACTACTACCAATACTACTAATACTACTACTGGGGCTAGATGTTGCTGTAATTCTACTGCCACTACTATGAGGTATCAAAGGGGCAGTACTTACAGCAGCAGCAGAGGTACTCGTCATATCTAACATTGTGGATGTTAATAACCTGTGTTGCTGTTGCTGGGTACTCAAAACAGGTGTGTGTGGCTGAGTGGGGCTTGGACTTTGAAGAGGCGATGATGCTGATGATGACTGATAGGGTGACTGTGTGCTTTTTGACATCCGTGCTTGTCCAGGGTCAGACTTTCCAATGGCTTTCTTAAACAATTTATAGTGCTCCTTAAAAGTGGTGGAAGATTCAGACCTTGACTTTCTGCTAATCTTATAGCCATGTCATCATCCTCATGCTAAACTTTATCAGTATCTGAACAAGAGAAGGAAGCTGGAGGGATATATTCTAGATCTGCATCATCATCATAAGTCATCATTAGGTCATCTTCAGCAGCATCAGCAGCATCTGACAGTTCTTGCCCACTACTACCCTTATATTCCTCTAAGCTTTTAGAAGTCTCAAACAATTTCTTTTTATGTTTACTGCAACAAAGTTCCCTACTATTTTGAGGGTGGGTGTTTTGGTGCTTGTTTGTCTCACTATCTGATGCAGCAGGCGGTTCAGCTGCTACACCTTCTTCTATTATGCTATTGACAGCATCATCAACACTTGAATGTGACTTGTTGTCATCTTCAGCTTTCTTCTTATATGGTTCTTTATTTCTACTGGCACTGGTGGTGCTGGAACTAATTTTGCTGGGACCTTGACAAACTGTATCCTCCTTTGGAGTAGAGGGATCATCATCATTTATTGCACATGCTACAGCAACCATTGCTGCAGTGAGTTTGTGAACTACTACTTTACTCTCACGTCCCTGCACTGCTCCACCACTCCACCTTCCCCTTCCCCTTGTGCGTTTGCTGGACATTACGCAACTACACTGGATTTTTTACTGTATGGTACACAACTGATGGAGCTGTAGGATGCCTTGCCTAAGCCCAGTCAGCTGTCTGTCACTGTCACCTAATATATTTAGTTCTTTATTCTATTTTATTTGTTTATTTATTTATTTATTTATTTATTTATTTATGTATTTATATATTTTAAGTTGTCCACCCTGTTATCTTATCACAATCTGTCCCAAAAAAATTATAACAGAAAAACAAAATCAACAACTTCTTTCCACAGACTTCCACACCCTGCACAGAGACAATAACACCAAGATCAGCAAGCAAATAGGTCCCTAGCTGCCTGTGTCTTGCCAGTCACATGGAATTTTTGAGTATTTGGGGTTAACCTCCTTCCTATCTTTTTCTCCTCAGAGTGCCCCACTGACTATCCTAACAGAACAAAGTCTAACCTAAAAAATTCCCTAAACTAAATTTCAATTCCCCTCTCTATCTTCTCTAGCTCAAAAAACATACTGCTCTCTCCTCTCACAAACACAAAATGGCATGCTGTGAGAGCCTGACAGCCTTTTATATGGCTGTAGAAAACTTTTGTGTGGTGGAGAAATATTTTTCTTCCCATTAATTTCAATGGGCGAAAAAGGCAGGCAAAAGTGGAAAAACTGCACTTTTCTCGGGAAATTATTCACCAAGCGGAAAGCGCCATTATTCACCGATTTCAGTTTGAGGTGAAAATGGTCGCCCTTCCCAATTCAAGAGATCTTTTCTATTAGATTCCAGAACACGTTTATAGGCTCTTTTGAGAACTTCTTTATTATAGCCTCTGGATAGAATACTCAGTTGGAGTTTTGCTTCGATTTTGAATTCTGATACTGTGCTGCATAGTCTGTGTATCCTCAGGTATTGACCAGTGGGAATCCCATTCTTCAGGGAAGTAGGATGATAGCTGGATGCTTGTAGTAAGGTGTTCGTTGCCGTTACGGTATACTGTTGTTTCTACATCCCCTTGAGTATTCCTATATATGAGGATATAAAAATATACAATTTGTTTCAGACTTGCAGTGGTAGTAACTTTAAGATTGATTTCATTAGTATTGATTCTAGAAATACAATTTTCAAAGTGATCCAAAGTTCCAGTCCAGATGATGAACACGTCATCAATGTAGTGAATCCACAAGTTGATGTTATTTGTGTACTCTTCCATTTGTTCTACAAAGATGACATTGGCCTCCCACCACCCCAAGAATAGATTTGTGTCACTGGGGGCATATGTGCTCCCCATCACTGTACCCTATTTTTGTTGATAATATTTATTGTTGAAGACAAAGTAATTCTTAGAACAAAAGATAGAAGGTCAAGGACCAATTTGTTATGAAAGTTATTGGGTACCTAGTGTGATTAAAAAGTTTTCTATTGATTTTAGTCCCACATTATGTAGAATGCTTGTGTATAGAGATTCTACATCAAGCAAGATGAGAAAATGGTCTCTCTCTAAGTGTATGCCCTCTATTCTTTTTATAGAGTCTGAAGAATCTTGAATATAAGAGGGTAAGCTTAACACAAATGGGTGTAAAATGTGATCCACATATCTTCTAATATTTTCCGTTAAACTGTTGATTCCAGATACTACCAGTCAGCCCAGTGGATTGGTTAGGCTCTTGTGCACTTTTGGAATGATGTAAAATGTGGGAATCACAGGGTTGTGTGACAATAGGTATCCCAATTCCTCTTTTTTGATTAGGTTTTGGCTTAGGCCTTCTGTTATTAATTCACATAGTTATTTTTTAAAAAGTTTGGTGGGGTCAGTTAACAATTGTTTATAACATCTCTTCTCACTTAAGAGTCTCAAACACACCTTTTCATAATCACTAGTCTTCATTATGACTATATTACCTCCTTTATCTGAGCTTTTTATAGTGATATCTTTCATTGTTTGCAATGTTTTAAGTGCTTCCTGTTCTTTGATGCTCAAATTGTTAGATGCCTTAAATTGTTTTTGTACAGACCTAGACAGACACTCAAGATCTTTCATCACTAATTCTGTGAATATTTGAACATGCGGTGACGTATTTGTTGGGGGAGTAAATCTGGATTTCTCTTGAAATCAGAAAATGGGCCACATGCTGTATCCGGACTGTTTTTATTGTCATCAAGGAGGGTTAGCAGGTTTTCTAGATTCTGGTGATCTGCTTTTGCTCTAACCCCACTGTGTTCTTGTGAGCTAAAATGTTTATGTAGTAACAGCTTACGACTAAACAGATTGCCGTCTTTGACTCAATTAAAAATGCACATAGTGTTAGCTGGTACAGATGTCAAGCCCCTGTTTAGCATAGAATGTTGTTCAGGGGTCAAATCAGTATTGAAGAGATTATTATTATTTTGATGGCATCTCCTGATTTTTGGTGCCCTTGTAGTCCTGTACCGTCCTGTCTCTCAGACCTTGGGGACCCATTGTTTGTCCCAGTCTGAATGTTGGTCCTTCTCTAAAAAACTTTTGTTTCTGTTTTGTCTATTGTGTTTTTTTCTTGATTTTCTATTGGACTGTGTATTCGTGGCACTGTCAGTGTCTGTGGCATCTGTTTTAGACTCAGTCCAGTGGTAGTCGCTTGTTTGGGAGACGGTCTTTTTACGGTCTTTATACTTTTCCCTCATCAAAATATTTTTTGCCTCTCTTATATTTTTCGTATTTTCTATTTTTCAGTTCATTGGCTAATTTATCTATGCTAGCTTGTAGATTTTTTGCACATTCCACAAATTTCGGGTCATCTTTTTTAGTTAATAGGTCTTTAAAATTCACTTCTATTTTCTGTGTTAGTATTTTCTAGTTGTAATTTTTCTGTATCTACTATGAGTTGAATTAGCTCTATCGAACAGTTAGTAATGATGTCATCCAATTTCTGGAGAAAAGCATAATCTGTGAGATGACCAGCCGGTATCAGATTGACCTCCAGGCCCCTTGGAATTATTTTATTTGAAATATATGTCTGTAGAGTTGTGATATCCCACCATAATCTGGTCTGGAATCTCATATGTTTCATATGGTCTTGAAATTTCGTTTTGAGATCATCATTTATTTCTACAGTCTCTGTAGTCACTGTGGTATCAAACAAGTTTGTGGCTTTGATTTGCCATTTACTAAAATCAGTGGTACTAGAAAGGAAGCTGGTCATGGTAAAGTATCGGGTAAATTCCTATGGCTCTTTGTGGAAAAAAGAAACTTGGATATGCTGTATTATATAACTGAAATGCCTGTGAATAAGGTATTAATTTAGTTGTGAAGAGTGACTTTGCAGGTCATAGTATAATATATCAATACCAAAAAGAAAATAAGAGGAACTGTGAATGGCAAAAACCGGATTGGTAATTGAAGCCACTCTATCTGACCAAAAAATAACTAGTTCAATGTCTTATCAGTAATATTGACCAGGATACAAATTGTCATTAATACTTAGCTTTTATTATAAAATTAAAAACCTCAATAGTAACGTTAATCCCTATATCATTCGGGTACACCAGGAGGGTAAGTACATGTAGCACTTTATGGATCGGTACGGGCTGTATTAATTAGTTATGACCAATAAATCTATTGGCAGGTGTGGTAATAATCACTGACAGTTTCAAAGTAACAGATTAGTCTGGGGTTTCTTAGTGGAGTATATGATAATCGGGATGGGAACAATGTCCTAAAACAAAGCAGTATTTCATACGTCTGATTATATACAGAGCCCTGAGCCAGTACAGACAGGCAACTCTGGAATGATCAATCCTATCTTTATGAGCTTACTGAGTTCGTAAAAGCTCGGTGCACACAATTACTGAGCGTGTTGGAAAGAGCCGCTATCTATTATTTGAAAGCAATTGATGGTTAAACCGCTCTCTGAAGTTGTAATTGCATTTGAACAACATGAAATGCTCATAGCAGCAGTTTTTTCATGTTTAACCAAGCCAGGTGCAAATAATTGGTTGTTCCCTGACACTGACACCTTGTGGCCATGATTACAAAACAATAAAAATAGCCCTCGATCACTATTGCCAACCAAATATCTGTACCTTTATGTGAACCAGTGCGGTAAAATTTGCAAATTCAAACTGCTTAAATTGGAAAATATTGGAGATATACGGAACTCCAGGGATAAACCTGTGGGGAGACATGTATGCACCTATCATGGAGGTGACACTTCAATGGTCAAGTTCAAAGCAATTCAACACTTGATCCCTAAAATTAGGAAAGGGCATCTGGACTTGAAACTACTGAAGCTTGAATCACAGTGGATCTACCGAATGGGTACCAGGCTACCTCACGGATTAAACAAAAGTTTTACCTTTAAACAGTTCATAAATGAATCCTAATTTTCATGACTTCGTAAATTAACAGGTAAAAAGTTCAGCCCACTGCTTTGGAGATGAGCATGGAGCTATGAATTTACAGTTATAATTAAATTCATGTATCCCCCCCAGGAGTTAGGATGATTATCTGGTCTGACACCATTATATCTACTTGACAGTCCATTGCCTGTTATATGTGTCATGACCCTCAATGTTTCACACATATCTGGCCCACTAAAGATCTACACAAGATAAGCTCTGGATCAGTCACAAATATAGATGTTAGCTATCCATCAATAATGGATATTCAAAGCAGTTTGGCCTCCTTCTCTTAAACTAGAACCATAGCTTTCTAAGTTCATTTGGATACTTGTAAATCCTAATGGTTAGGTGTTGTAATGAAACAAACGATGCAGGCATCATTTTACAAATACTTAAACAGTTAGACACTGTGTACATAGTATTAAAACATTCAATGATGCCAGTGCTTACTCCAGAACTGAATAAAGAGTTATGTTTTTTGGAAGCGCTTGATTCATCATGTCATTCTGGAGTCATTAGAACCCACCGTCAAAGAGGAGCACTAAACTATAAAAATGGTCAGAGATACGGTCATTTTCTCTAAAGCCCCTTACAAAGCTGTATCTCTAATGGCAAAACGCGTTGGGCCATGCCTCTAGGCAGCATGTTAGCACTATAAACTTTGTTGTATCCTTAAGCTGGTTACTCATAAAGGTTTACATATTTGGTTGGCAATAGTGATCGAGGGCTAGTTGTATGGTTTGTAATCATGGCCATGAGGTGTCAGCATCAGGGAACAACCAATTATTTGTACCTGGCTTGGTTAAACACGAGAAACTACCACTATAAGCATTTACAATTGTTACAGTAGCGGCGGCTGCCGAGCCGACCACTACCTTACCTGCTGGTTCGCCAGCATTCTGTGTCAGTGGCGCTGCGGTCCGTTCCTCTCTGCAGCCTGCCACGGCCTCTTCCGGCGGGCTCTCAGTGTGCCTTGGCGCGCATCCAGCTAAACGCGTGTCTGTATTTAAAGGGACAGGCACACTTTTTTGGTCGCCTCCTCTTCCTGGGGGCTGGTCCTTATAACCCACTGGACACTACTCTCAGTTGCCCTTTCGTGGTGTCCAGTGTGGTTGGGAGGTTGTAGTACTGACTATCTGCTCTGGTTATGACCATTGGCTTGTTCTGACTATCCACTCTGTGTATGATATTGGCTTGTCTGACAACCATTCTGGTGCATAATCTGCGGCTCTGGTAGACTACCCTCTCTGTGAATGACCCGGGCCTGGCTGACTATCCGTTCTGGTGCTGACGTTTGGCTTTACCTGATTTCCTGTTCTGTGTGTTACGCTGGTTGGTCCTGTTGCCTCTGGGATCTGACCTACTGCTCAGGGTTTTCATATTTCCCTTGTATTCTTGTATATCGCTATCTACCTTGGTCGGCCTACGGTTGTCAACTGCGCAACCAGCATACAAACGCTCCAGGGGATAGCCGTTGGGCACCTTGGTAGCTCTAGTGGCCTCTCGATCCTGGTTTCTGGTAGTACAGGTGCGGACCTGTCGGGCGATTCCTATCTTTGTTGTACAGGTGCGGACCTGTCGGGCGATCCCTACCTTGGCTAGTACAGGTGCGGACCTGTCGGGCGATTCCTACCTTGGTTAGCACAGGTGCGGACCTGTTGGGCGTTCCTACCTTGGTTAGTACAGGTGCGGACCTGTCGGGCGTTTCATACCTTTGGCGGTGCAGTTGCGGGCCGGTAGTGGATCTCCGGTGCGGACCTGAGTCGAGTCCTTCCTGGCTATCATTGGGGCTCAGTTCCTTGTACTTCAGAAGAACAGTATTGCTGCCACCCGTGTTGCATTGTACTTTACTGTACCGTTGCCTGTATGTGTGTTTCCTAATAAAGCTCTGGTGAAGTAGTACGGACTCCAGTATCGTTATTTCTGCCGTGACAGTACGAAAGGGCCATGTCTACGGATGGTACTGGCAACCCTTCTAACCAAGACCTCCTAGCCAGAATGGAGGTTCAAGAACAGCGTATGGATCAAATGACGCTGGCTTTGCAAACCCTGCTGAACCGTACTGCTCATTTCGACCGCCCAGCCGGTCAGTCGGTGGCCTCCCCAGTTGCCAACCCGGCACCGATAGCTTCAGCCAACCCTGATGCAAGTGTGATCAGGGGTTCCTCATGGCACGCTCCTACTCCTCAACATTATGAGGGAGACCCAGCTCTGTGTCGTGGGTTCTTGAACCAAGTATCACAGTGCCTGTGATTGCTGCATTTTCTTGTCTGTCACCAGTAGGGGGCTTCTATTGGCTGTCTGCATTTAGCCCGCCTCATATTGCCTATTTAAACCTGGATTGGGCACCCTTTGAGTGCCCTTTCGTGTTGTTTCTGACATTTTTCGCTATCACTATGTCCAGTGATTGTTGGGCCTCTGTTCCTGTGTTCCTGAGTTCCTGATTGCAGCTGTTCCAGTGCCTCCTGAATGCTGAGTTGTTCCAGTCCTGGTTCCTGCCTAGTCCTCTGGGGTTGCAATTCCTGCTGACCTTCTTCTCTGCTGTTTCCTGCCCTGACTGATCGCTCTGCTGGTTCCTGCCATCTCCTCGCCTGTCTCCTGTGATCCTGGCGACCTTCTGCTTGGTCGCGTCGGCGACATTGTTTGTTAGTCCCAGCGTGCGGACGCTGGTTTGCTTCAAAGCCTTGCTGCTACACGATTCAGTTGTTACTCCAGTGTGCGGACACTGGTTTGCTCCAAAGCCTATCGGCTATACTATTCAGTGGTTGGTCCCAGCGTGCGGACGCTGGTTTGCTCCAAAGCCTTGCGGCTGTATGATTCCCTGTTGGTCCAGTGTGCGGACACTGGTTTGCTCCAAAGCCTTGCGGCTGTACGATTCCCTGTTGGTCCAGTGTGCGGACACTGGTTTGCTCCAAAGCCTTGCGGCTGTACGATTCCCTGTTGACCAGTGTGCGGACACTGGTTTGCTCCAAAGCCTTGCGGCTACACTACTCAGTGGTTGGTCCCAGCGTGCAGACGCTGGTTTGCTCCAAAGCCTTGCGGCTATACGATTCACTTGTTACTCCAGTGTGCGGACACTGGTTTGCTCCAAAGCCTATCGGCTATACGATTCAGTAGCTGGTCCCAGCGTGCGGACGCTGGTTTGCTCCAAAGCCTTGCGGCTATCCGATTCAATTGTTAGTCCAGTGTGTGGACACTGGTTTGCTCCAAAGCCTTGCGGCTATACGATTCCTCTGTTGGTCTCAGTGTGCGGACACTGGGTTGCTTACGATCCTGTCACTCTGTCATTATCATCCGACAGCTATTGATACCTCTGGGCTGCCTTGCCCGGTATTGGTAAGGCCGGTAGAACCTTGCTTCGCATTCCCCTTGAGGTTGCCTTACCCTGTATTGGCAAGGCCGGTAGAGCCTATATCGAGGGTTGTTGGGCTGTCTTGCCCAGTATTGGTAAGGCCGGTAGAACCTTTTGCCACATTCCATCTGAGGTTGCCTTACCCGGTATTGGCAAGACCGGTAGAGCCTACACCGTGTATTTATTGGGGCTGCCTTGCCCGGTATTTAGGTAAGGCCGGTAGAACCTTGACGCTATTCCATCTGCAGGTTGCCTTACCCGGTATTGGCAAGGCCGGTAGAGCCTATTATTCCATCATCTCAGAGTGTCCTGTCTGGTATATTGACAGGACCGGTAGAGTCTGTATACTGTCTTGCTATTTACTCTTGTTATATATGTATGTGATTGCCATTCTAAGTGATCATTTTATTATTTCAATAAAATTGAGTTTTTTACCTAAAACTTGTGTCTGAGAGTCATAACAAACTGTGACAGTAAGTAGGCATATTTATGGAAATGGTTCCACAGGCTTTTCCTAACGATCGTAGTAGAGTTGGATTTCTCATTTCTCTACTCTCTGGCAAGGCTTTAGCTTGGGCCAATCCATTATGGGAGACAGACAAACCGATTGTGTATGATTTCTTGGCTTTTGTGGATGCCTTCCGTAAAGTCTCTGACATGCCCGGTCGTAAGGCATCAGCCACAAAACACCTCATGACGATACGCCAGGGTACTCGTACAGTAGCCGAATATGCGATTGAATTCCGTACCCTGGCAGCTGAGGTTAGGTGGAACAATGAGGCTCTAGTAGCGGCATTCTCTCAGGGCCTACGCGACTTAGTCAAAGACGAAATTGCGGCCCGTGAGTTACCCAGAGACTTAGATGAATTCATATCATTTACTATCCTGATTGATACCAGGATAAGGGAGAGACCTTCCTTCAGGGAGCGTCTGCGTAGACCTCCATCTCGTCTGGCTCCCAGCTTTACTTACCCACCCAGTCCTCCCACACCTCCTGGCCTTGTCTCTGGGGGCGGTGAGCCTATGCAGTTGGGAGCGACTCATCTTTCAGGGGAGGAGAGAGCCTTCCGACGGAGGGATGGTCTTTGCTTATATTGTGGCAAAGCTGGTCATTTGTTAAAATCCTGCCCTGTACGGCCGGGAAACGCCCGCACCTAAGGTCCTGTCGGGGACAGATCTTGGGTGGAATATCTCAGTCCCCGGAGGAGGGAAAGGGTAAACCTATCCTCGAGATCTTCCTGTCTTGGGGCAACTGCTCCATAATCGCCGCCGCATTGATCGATTCAGGGGCGGCAGGTCACTTTATAGACTCTGAATTTGCTGGAAGACATGGCATTCCTTTGCAGACCTGCGATTCTCCTTTGGCCATTGAGGCCATTGATGGGAGGCCCCTTCAACCCTCCCACATCACTCATGAGACTCTACCTTTAACCCTACGTGTGGGAGCCCTACATTCTGAAACTGTACAGTTCCAGGTTATTCAGTCTCCACATTACGCTATTGTTTTGGGGTATCCATGGCTGCAGAAGCATAACCCCAGGATAGACTGGGTAACCTGTGACATAATCTCCTGGGCTTCCAGCTGTACTAGTTCCTGTCTGGCTCACCCTACTAGACTATTCTGTACATCCTCTCCTGGTCTACCAGAGGAGTACAGAGCATTTCGTGGTGTGTTTGACAAGGGTCAAGCTGGGGCATTGCCTCCTCACAGGGCCTATGACTGCGAAATCAACTTGATTCCCGGTACTGCCCCTCCTAGGGGCCATGTTTATCCACTTTCTGCTGAGGAGACAAGGGTTATGGAGGAGTATGTTGCTGATGCTCTTGCGAGAGGCATAATCCGCAAATCCTCTTCACCGGCAGGTGCAGGTTTCTTTTTTGTCAAAAAGAAGGATGGGGAACTGCATCCCTGTATTGATTACCGTGGTCTAAATAAGCTGGTAACCAAGAATGCCTATCCGATACCCCTGATAACCGAATTGTTTGACAGATTAAAAGGGTCCAAGGTATTTACCAAACTCGATTTGAGGGCGGCCTATAACCTTATCCGTATTAAGAGTGGTGACGAATGGAAGACAGCTTTTAATACCCGTAGTGGGCACTATGAGTATTTAGTGATGCCCTTCGGATTGTGCAATGTCCTGGCTGTCTTCCAGGAGTTGATCAATGATGTCCTCAGAGACTTGTTGCAAAGTTCGGTTGTTGTATACCTGGATGATATACTCATACACTCGCCATCTATTGAGACACATATCACAGATGTGTCAAGGGTTTTACAGCGTCTGAGAGAAAATGGTCTCTACTGTAAGCTCGAGAAATGTGAATTCCATAAATCCCAGGTCACTTTCTTGGGCTACGTGATATCTGCCTCCGGGTTTGCTATGGACCCACAGAAACTATCTGCCATCATACAATGGCCTCGCCCAGTGGGGTTGAAAGCCCTCCAACGCTTTTTGGGCTTTGCTAACTACTATCGTAGGTTTATTAAAAACTTCTCCTCGATAGTAAAACCTCTCACGGATCTCACCTGTAAGGGATCGGACGCATCCAGGTGGTCTCCCAGGGCCATTGGGGCATTCGAGACTCTGAAATCTGCCTTTGCCAAGGCCCCCATCTTAGTGCACCCTAATCCTGCCCTGCCCTTCACACTGGAGGTTGATGCATCTGAGACGGGAGTAGGCGCCCTCCTGTCCCAGCGCTCGACTCCTGGGGAGGCGTTGCTTCCTTGTGGATACTTTTCCAAGAAATTGTCTAAAGCGGAAAGGCTGTACGAGATTGGTGATAGAGAACTGCTGGCCATTATATTGGCATTGAAGGAATGGCGTTACCTGCTGGAGGGAACCAGTGCTCTGATCTTGATCCTCACGGATCACAAGAATTTAACTTATTTGTCTGAGGCTAAACGTCTGTCTGCCCGCCAAGCCAGATGGGCATTGTTTCTGTCCAGATTTAACTTCATTGTCTCGTATCTCCCGGGCTCTAAGAACATTCGGGCAGACGCCTTATCCTGTCAACATTGTCCTAATTCTGAGGAGGAACCCCCTCCCGCCCCGATCATTCCAGCCGATCGTATTCTGGCTCACATTCGTACTAGTATTACGTCTCCTCTGGGTGAGGAGATTTTGGCTTCCCAGGGTTCGGCTCCTGCAGAGAAACCCAGTGGGAGATGTTTTGTACCAGTTCAACTGCGCACCAGACTGTTGGAAACTTTCCATACCTCCAAAACCGCTGGCCACAATGGACGCGATCAGTTGATCTGGTCCATTTCCCGATTATTTTGGTGGCCAAGCTTAAGGAAAGATTGCAAAGCCTTCGTGGCAGCCTGTCAGACCTGTGCACAGAATAAATCCCCATGTAGCCTACCTGTGGGTCTCCTTCAACCCATTCCCAATGGGGATCGCCCATGGTCTCATCTGTCCATAGATTTTATGGTTGACCTTCCAGCATCCCTGGGCCATACGGTGATCCTGATGGTGGTGGACAGATTCTCCAAAATGGCGCATTTTGTACCTTTGAAGGGGTTGCCTTCTGCCCAACAGTTGGCGGAGATATTTGCTAAGGAGGTCTTCCGTTTACATGGCATTCCTAATGTGATTATATCCGACCATGGGAGCCAGTTTGTGTCCCGATTCTGGAGATGTTTCTGCACGCAATTGGGGATTCAACTTGCCTTCTCTTCTGCCTACCACCCTCAATCTAATGGTGCCGCTGAAAGGTCTAACCAGGGCCTGGAACAATTCCTTCGTTGTTATATAAACCACCACCATGACAACTGGGCTACTTTGTTACCCTGGGCGGAATTTGCCAGGAATTGTGCCATCAACTCCTCAACCCAGAGTTCCCCGTTTCTGATAAATTATGGGTTCCAACCCTCTGTTCTCCCGGAGACCTTTGAGGCACAACCTATTCCGGCTCTGGATGAGCATTTACGGGCTCTCCGTTCCTCTTGGGTACAAGTACAGCATACCCTGCATGGTTCTATGCAACGACATAAACGGCAGGCCGACCGTAGGCGACTACCCGCACCCTCCTTTCAGGTTGGAGATAGGGTATGGCTATCATCCCAGAATCTTAACCTCCAGGTTCCATGCAACAAATTGGCTCCCCGGTTTGTTGGTCCATTTCGCATCATTCGGAGGGTCAACCCTGTGGCATACGCATTACAGCTACCCGCTACCATGCGCATTCATAATGTTTTTCATGTGTCGCTATTGAAACCTTTAACCTGTAACTGGTTTACTTCTGCCTCCAGTCCCCCGGCTCCCATTCAGGTGGGGGATCATGCTGAATTCAAGGTGCAAAGTATACTGGATTCCAGGAGGGTAAGGGGGAGTTTACAATATTTGGTGCACTGGAAGGACTATGGTCCGGAGGAGCGCTCTTGGGTCCCTTCCAGAGATATGCACGCATCCAGACTGATTCGTAGGTTTCATTCCCGCTTTCCAGACAAACCTCGCCCCAATCCTCGGAGGAGGGACCCTTAAAGGGGTGGTACTGTTACAGTAGCGGCGGCTGCCGAGCCGACCGCTACCTTACTTGCTGGTTCGCCAGCATTCTGTGTCAGCGGCGCTGCGGCCCGTTCCTCTCTGCAGCCTGCCGCAGCCTCTTCCGGCGGGCTCTCTGTGCCTTGGCGCGCGTCCAGCTAGACGCATGTCTGTATTTAAAGGGACAGGCACACTTTTTTGGTCTCCTCCTCTTCCTGGGGGCTGGTCCTTATAACCCACTGGACACTACTCTCAGTTGCCCTTTCGTGGTGTCCAGTGTGGTTGGGAGGTTGTAGTACTGACTATCTGTTCTGGTTATGACCATTGGCTTGTTCTGACTATCCGCTCTGTGTATGATATTGGCTTGTCTGACAACCATTCTGGTGTATAATCTGCGGCTCTGGTAGACTACCCTCTCTGTGAATGGCCCAGGCCTGGCTGATTATCCGTTCTGGTGCTGACGTTTGGCTTTACCTGATTTCCTGTTCTGTGTGTTACGCTGGTTGGTCCTGTTGCCTCTGGGATCTGACCTACTGCTCAGGGTTTTCATATTTCCCTTGTATTCTTGTATATCGCTATCTACCTTGGTCGGCCTACGGTTGTCAACTGCGCAACCAGCATACAAACGCTCCAGGGGATAGCCGTTGGGCACCTTGGTAGCTCTAGTGGCCTCTCGATCCTGGTTTCTGGTAGTACAGGTGCGGACCTGTCGGGCGATTCCTATCTTTGTTGTACAGGTGCGGACCTGTCGGGCGATCCCTACCTTGGCTAGTACAGGTGCGGACCTGTCGGGCGATTCCTACCTTGGTTAGCACAGGTGCGGACCTGTTGGGCGTTCCTACCTTGGTTAGTACAGGTGCGGACCTGTCGGGCGTTTCATACCTTTGGCGGTGCAGTTGCGGGCCGGTAGTGGATCTCCGGTGCGGACCTGAGTCGAGTCCTTCCTGGCTATCATTGGGGCTCAGTTCCTTGTACTTCAGAAGAACAGTATTGCTGCCACCCGTGTTGCATTGTACTTTACTGTACCGTTGCCTGTATGTGTGTTTCCTAATAAAGCTCTGGTGAAGTAGTACGGACTCCAGTATCGTTATTTCTGCCGTGACAACAATTTCATGGTGTTCAAAGACAGTTTCAAATAATAGATAGTGGCTCTTCATGACATGCTCAGTTATTGCCTTGAATCAATGGTGCCATGATACTTTGTCAGTTACTCTGATGATGATAACTGAGATCAGTAAGGGTTATTCCTTGTGCACACTGAGCTTTTATGGACTCAGTAAGTTCATATAAGTAGGATAGATCATTCCAGAGTTGCCTGTCTGTACTGAAACAGGGCTCTGTATATAATCGGAAGTATGAGATATGGCTTTGTTTTAGGACACCGATCCCATCCCGATTATCACACACTCCACCTTCGAACCAGTATTTATTCATAGGGATCACAAACCCCAAACTAATTTGTTACTTTGAAACTGTCAGTGATTATTACCCCACCTACCAATAGACTGATTGGTTGTGACTAATTAATACGGCCCATACCGATGCATATAGTGCTACATGTACTTACCCTCCTGGTGTGCTCTTGTTTTATTCTATTACCCAATTGATATAGGGATTAACGTTACCATTGAGATTTTAAGTTTTAAGTATTAATGACATTTTGTATCCTGGTCAATATTACTGATAAGATTTTGAACTAGTCATTTTTTTGGAGAACAGATAGAGTGGCTTCAATTATCATACTGGTTATTGCCATTCACAGTTCCTCTTTTTTTTCTTTGGTATTGATACTTTATCAATTGGACTGGAGTTGGGTCTTCTGTTTGAAACGCCTTCATATCATAAAAGAAAAAAGGGAAGGAAAACAGAAAAAAATGCAGAATCCCACTTACTGTTGAGATCCTGTATATCCCATTTTCTTTGACTATCTACCTGCTGGGGTACCCGATGGGTGTATTTGGACTTGTGCCATGGGCTGGAATACCCATCTCTATCACCGCAATAAACTGGTTTCTCTGTCATAGATAAGCATAGAGTGTAGTTATTTACACTTCCTTGTGGTGCCTCAGAGATCCACGGGGGGGGAGGGCAACATTGCAACTTCTTGGTGGGTGAGCCTTATTACGGAACCTGTGGGGGGGTCTACTGAGGAGGATCAGGTCCCCATTGACCTCAAAATACATGCTACAAGAGGTAGTAATTCCTGTTCTTGCAGGTGATAGTAAAACCATATTTTTGGGTTCTTTTGATCCTCATATACCTATGGCACATCCGATATCCACTACTCTCTATTAGGCACTTAGACATCTGCACCAACACAATTTAATTTCATCTACAGGAAATTGTCTCTCTAACTGCCTTCTGTTGTGCTTTTGATGGCTAATTGTTTTACATGTGGTGCGTTCTGTATTGCAAGATGGCATAAGCTCAAGATTGTAGCACCTGGGAATTCATGCCTTAACGTGGAGTGGGTGGGTGAAAGCTCTTGCTGTGTTCCTGCGAGAAATTCCACAAAAACCAAATTGTTGTCTGCTTTTTCTCAGGAAAAACCACTTTAAAACCAGCAATTAAAATCGTCACATTTTTTACCTATTGGCCAAAATTCTTCTCTATTTTTTCAATGGCTAGAAAGTTTCCACCCACTGATTTACGTGTTTTTCACCCTTTCACTATAAAAATGTGATGTATTCCAGGAAGTGGAACACAATGGATGCAGCTACAGAGTGAGGTAGATGTGCTGTGCTGTTCTGCTGTGATCTTTTTTTGCAAAATTGAGGCAAGAGAGGCTCATAGTGACTGCTATCACTATGAGAAATGTTAAAAATAATAAAAGGAGGAACTGGAAGGACCCTTATGTGTCCACTGAGTCTGAGAAGGAGGAGGAAGTGAGCACTACAGAACCAATGCTGTCCAATCCCCCAATATTTCCTCTAGAGATCTTGGGGAAATTAATGGCAAGGGAGGAATAAAAGGGTAGTAGTGAGAGCAGGACAGGTTAATTGCCTGTGCCTGCTGCCAGACGTGCTGCCCCAGCTGCCACAATTTCTGTACCTGCTGCCAGACGTACTGCCCCTGCTGCCACTAGTGCTGTGCCTGCTGTCAGATTTGCTGCCCCTGCTACTGTTACCACCATTGCTGTGCCTGCTGTCAGACGTGCTGCCCCTGCTTCCATGAGTGATGTGTCTGCTGCCAGTGATGAACCTGCTGCCACCAGTGCTGTGCCTGCTGCAAGTGCTCAGCCTGTTGCCACCAATGCTAAACCTGCTGCTATCATGTGTTGTAATACTCAGGAGTGAGGTAAAGAGAAGATGATGCCAAGTGTGACAGCAGGGGACCCTAAGTCACTCTTGCCATCCCCAAACAGTCCCTCGAGTGCTAGTACTACTACTACAAAGAAGGTTTAGCAGCCTGTTAATGTTACGAGAGAAGGAGGGGGTAGTCAATATCCTCTTATTACTAGTAACTGTGAGGAGGAAGACTCTGGGGCTGAACTTGATGTGGTTGGTGTTAGTAGTAGTAGTAACAGTAATGATGAAGCAGCCGGTGGGACTAGAGTTAGGGGTGTGGTAAGGGAAGAATTTGAGAGCGTCCAGACTAGTGAACAAGGGAGCCCACACCATTCCTCGGGCCCCGGGAGTCCCCTTCCCTTCATGACAGTGTCCAGGTGTAACATGATCCTGAAGAAGCCAGAACTAATGGTGGATAATAGGTGCAACAATACCCCCACCAAGACCAGGAGCACAGATAAGCTGCCTGTGCCTGCTGCTACTGCTGCCAATCTGCCTTCTTCTCATCACCAAGAAATGGCAAGTGTGACATTAGGGGACCCTCTGTCACATTGCTCATCATCTCCTCCAACAAGCAGTGAGATGTCTGTAATAGAGCAGCAGCAGCACGTAGGGATTAGTGGTGGTGGTGATGATGGTAGAGAAGCTGGAGTGGAAGACACATTTATGATCTTTTTAGTCCAAACTGAGAAAGAAGGAATGGGAGACAGGGATGAGGATGAGAATCACCACCACTACCACCACCATCAGTGCACTTTTGGAATTTGCAACTGCTCTAATTACTGCTGCTGCACAATTTGTGACAAGTCAGCGAGAAGGGGAAAGGAGGGAACACACCTTGGCACAACCACCCTGATAACACACATGAAACACAGACGCCATGACATTTATGTGAAACATGTTAAAGCCAAACAGCCACCACAGAAGTCAAGCACCCCTGTTGCTGTACCTCCTGACTCTCCAGAAAGGCAAGCTGGAGATCAAAGAGGAGGAAGAATAGTGAAACCCAGGCAGACACTGGAAGTTCCATGATGAGGGAAACTAGCTCACCATCACCTTCTTCCTCTAGGGTAACTACATCTTCTACATCCACCTCATTCATCATTACCTTCCCCACCAAATGATAGCCACTCTGTAAATGTTAGGATGGGGCAGTTTGTGCCCACCCACTGCACAATGTGTGGTGCACTGCCACACATGGCAGGAGGAGAAATGCAAGCAGGCCATCAAGCTGAATCTGAGTAGATTCCATCCCATAGAATATAATAAAATGCTGGAAGGGAGAGTTCATCATTACTATTAAACTGTCAGCAAGTTGTCATGTGTCCTTAGCGGGGTGTGGACAAGGGATATAGTGACAGTGGCAGAACTTGGGTTCTGGTGTCATGGTGATTGGATACATTTGTGCCCCCAGGTGATATTTACCACACACACTATGCACAGTGCAGTTGCTGATGAGAGGCACAGTTCCTGTTCTCAAGGGAAAAATGTATATTCTAATAACAACACATCCATGATTTTGGAGGAGGGGCAGGCAGAGAAAATTTAATGGCCAACTTCTTTTCTCCACATAGACTGGGGGCTCTTTATTGTGCTGCTACTGCCTCAGGCACATAACTGGAGCCAGTCATGGCAATTGGAACCTTCATCATCCATCTTCCATGTTACTGTATTGTTGGTACCATTCCCTTTCAGCTGCCTAATCATCCTGCTGCTTAAACAACTTAGCAGCAGCAGCAAGAACAGCAGTTACAAATTTCACATCTACATCAGGGTATTTGACAATGGCCAGTGCCCAGTGGGCAAAGGGACATGACCTGCTGGCACTAGGCCAGTATGGATTTTTTTCCTCAGGGCTTGCTCTTTAACAACAACAAAAAAAAAATTGTCCACCAAAAAAAAATAAACTATTTTTGGGAGTTTGTTTCTAACAAGGCTATGTCCTACAATTCAATGTTTCCTTAGGGTTTGTTCCAAACAAGCCTAATTCCTACAAAGCAATGTTTCTTTAGGGTTTGTTCCTCTCGTAAGTCTAAGTACTACAAATCAATGTTTCATCAGGGCTTGGGCCTCTAACAACAAATCTAACAAATCATCCTCTACAAAATACTCTATCAGTGGCAGCGTATGTCAGGGGGTTCCTGTCTCTATCACTTTACATACAAATTTCTTTTTTTTTTATTTTTTTATTTACTGTCCCTCTAATACCAGTCAACCAAAGCCCCCAAAAATAAATTCCCTGTTCAACTGATTCTTTCTCCATACCCCACCAACACAGCCACCCTCATGACATTTTTATACTATGCGTTTGGGAACTAAAATAATATTTTTCATATCTTTTATGTCTAAATTCAATGTTCCCATTGATTTCAATGGAAGGAGCTAGACGAAAAAAGTGGAAAAACAGCACTTTTTGCTGGAACTTAAGCACCAAACAGAAAGTGTCATTATTCAACAATTTCAGTTTGAAAGTGAACATTTTCGCCCATTCCTACTAATAAGTCTTATTATCCCCCTGCCTACTCTACAGATATCCTTCATAATTTTCAGTTGAGCCTAATTTAAGTGAGTACCATAATTCTCTCTTTGTTGTGTCATATAATAGGCAAAAAAGTCCAAATCTAAGCCCACAAAATAGTGGAAAAAGAGATGGAGGCTATGTTGATTGCATAATCATCACTTGCATCTCCCGCACAGTCCTTTGAATCTGATGATACATCCAGGTCCCAGTACACAGAACTCATGGCTGAAATTGCCATTTTTCAGTCTGTTCCAAGTAACAAAATTGATACTCTGCAGGTAGATCTAAATTTACTTTATGCAGATTGCCAATATATGGATGAAAATGTTGACGTCTGGCATAGAGTCTGGAAGGATAAAGATGCTATTCCACTGATAACAGAATTGCTGTTCTCACTTCACCATCAGGTCAAGGACCTGCATAAGAAATCTGATGATACTGAAAACAGGCTTTACAGAAGTAATATTTGTACTTTGGGTCTCCTTGAGGGATGCAAGGGGAGAAATCCAGAAAACTTTGTGGCGTCATGAATAAAGGACAAGCTTGGAGGGGAGGGTCTCTTGAATACTCCTCACTGAGTGAGCTCATCTAATCCCTACTCAGCAAAGTCCTTCTGGAGACCACTGATCCCTAACATCCTTAACCTCTAGAGTTCCAGGTGGGTACAATGTACGAGTGGACACAGCTTTACCTGCTGTGCCACTCTCGTACATTGTACAGCTAAAATGCGGTCACTGCATAAGCCGATATAACCGGCTTGCAGTGGCCGCATTTCAGCTGAAATGTAGCCTGGCACTCTTGGGAGGACATGAGGATCACTCCTCATGTCCTCCCAGGTATTGATCTCCCAGCCGATCGCACTGGGAGATCAATAACGCCAAGGGAGAAGCAGAGCTTCTCCCTACTCCGCTCTCCTACCCGAACTTCCGGGTAGGAGTGGGCGGGACCGGGGGAAGCCTCCTAACGTCATCGGTGACATGATCACCGATGACGTTAGGGAAGTTTCCCTTACCCGATTCACTCCTACTTGTAGTAGGAGTGAAAGGCAGGAGAGCTTTTGCTCTCCTGTGGTCGCCAGATTGATCTCCCAGCTCATCGGCTGGGAGATCAATAACTGGGGGGACACCAGTAGGGGTCCTGATGTCCCCCACAAGGTCTGAAATGAAGAAAAAAAAAATGGCTAAGTAACCCTGTGAGTGCCACAGGGGTCCCCAGCACATTGTTTTGCAATGTGCTGGAGACCCCTGTGGCACTCACAGGGTCATTTCTTTTGGGGGAATTTTTTTTTTTGCAAGACCTCATTGGGGGGATCAGGGGGGGTCCTGATGCCCCTCAATAAGGTCTATGATAAAAAAAAAAAATTAACCCTGTGTGTGCCACAGGGGGGTCCAATGAATCACCCCTCCTGTGGCACACACACAGGGCTTTTATCATTCCTTTGTTACCAGAGATTGTTGGGGGGCCATCTGAATACAAAGTAACGATAAAAAAAAAAAAAATAACCCTTTGATTTTTTTTCCCCCTTTATTTTTTATTTAGACCTCATTGTATGGGTTCTGATGCCCCCAACGAGGTCTACACAAAAATATTGGGGGAAAAAGCCCCAAAAAATGCACGTGCCACAGAAGGGGGGTCCAATGCAGTGCTTTGTATGAGGGGACATACAGTGCACACTGGTAGTCACAGATCTCCCATACACGCTATCAGACACTGCCCCACCATCACCACCATCCTTGCTCCTCTGCTCATACCCACACACACTGCCTAATCCCTCACCCTCCCACACACTTTGTTACACTTGTAGTCACAGGTCCGCACGTACACCGGCTGACGCCCTAGCTTCTTTCATCTGTTAGCCATAAAATCACAAATACACTGTTTGCTTTCCCATTCCTATTTCACTGGTAGCTACGCTCCTGTAGCGTAAATTGGTATGTCAACCCACAGCAGTGGGGTGCCATTTTTCTTAGGCTGGCAGGAAGTACTCCTAGGAAATCCCATGCCATTGAACCATTTTAGTATCTTTGAAGTGACTGATGTGTAAAACAAATGTTTATATTTTTTTCCTGTAGCACCACATTCTGGAAATAGTTGTGCCAACTAACTTAGGGGTAAAAAGGCAAGTGACCCCTCATTAGATGCGGCAGGTTGTCTTCTTTTCCAAAATGGTATGGTTTATCTACCTTTTCTTCAATTCTGAAGGTGGTATAGCCATTTTCATACAGGCAAGTCAGGTTTGAGAAAATGTTAGAAACATCAGAGTTTGTAGTAGGTGTAGTTTTCTACTTCTAGCACCCCCTAAGGTAGTTCAACTCATACCAATGGGGTGTCGTTTGACTCCTAAGAGCACTAGCAAAAAAATGCAGTTGAAAATTCCATGGTTTTCACAGAGCTCCATACATTTGAAGGGGCAGAAATGTAAAAAAATGCAATTTTTTTTCATTAGCGCCACCTCCTGGAAGCATTTGTGCATACCAGCCTTTGGGTAAGAAGGCAAGTGACCCCTCATTAGATGCGGCAGGTTGTTTTCTTTCCAAAATGGCATTGTTTCTCTACCTTTCCTGCATATCTATTATGGTTATAACCATTTTAGTGCAAGCAGATAATTTCAAAAACAAAAGTGTCAGGTTTACGTACGTGTTCCTAGCACCCACATATTGTATGTTAACCCACAGAAATGGGCTACCATTTTTCTCCTGTTCGTAGCAGGTACTGAATGTAGCAGGAAATGATATGGTTTTCAAAGACTTTAGTATCTTTGAAGTGGTGGAAATGTAAAAAAAGTGTATTTATTCCCATAGCGCCACCTTTTGGAAATATTTGTGCACTTCAGCCCAGGGGGTAGAAAGGCAAGTGACCCCTCACTTGATGCGGGAGAATGTCTACTTTCCAAAATGGTATACCTTTTACACCTTTCTTTCATATCTCTAACAGTTATGAACATTTTAGTACAAGCAGCCATTTTCGAAGAAGCAAACAGGTAGGTGTAGTTATGTGCTTCTGGCACCCCTAAGGTAGGTCGACTCATTCCAATTGGGTGTCATTTTTCTCCTAAGAGCACTAGCTAATGAATACAGTTGGAAATTCCATGGTTTTCACAGATTTCCATACAGATGAAGGAGCAAAAATGTAAGAAAATGCCAATTTCTCCTATAGTGACACCTTCTGGAAGCATTTGGGCACAACAGGCTTGGGGTAATAAGGAAATTCACCCCTCATTAGATGCGGCAGGTTGTCTTCTTTCCAAAATGGTATAGTTTGTGTAGCCTTTCTTCACTTCTCTAGTTGTTATAACCATTTTTGTACAGAAAAGTAATGTTTGAGAAAATGTTAGCAAAATTAGAGGTTGCAATAGGTGTAGTTTGGTACTTGTAACGCCCCCTAAGGTAGGTGAACTCATACCAATGAGGTATCATTTTTCTCCTAAGAGCACTAGCTAATGAATACAGTTGGAAATTCCATGGTTTTCACAGATTTCTGTACAGATGAAGGTGCAGAAATGTAAGAAAATGCCATTTTTTTCCTATAGTGCCACCTTCTGGAAGCATTTGGGCACAACATGCTTGGAGTAAGAAAGCAATTCACCCCTCATTTGATGCAGCAGGTTGTCTTCTTTCCAAAATGGTATGGTTTGTGTACCCTTTCTTCACTTCTGTAGTTGTTATAACCATTTTAGTACAGACAAGTAATGTTTGAGAAAATGTTAGAAAAATTAGAGGTTGCAATAGGTGTAGTTTTGTACTTGTAGCACCCCCTGAGGTAGGTGAACTCATACCAATGGGGTGTCCTTTTTCTCCTAAGAGCACTAGCTAATGAATACAGTTGGAAATGCCATGGTTTTCACATATTTTAGTACATTTGAAGGGGCAGAAATGTAAGAAAATGCCTTTTTTTTAATTAGCTCCATCTTCTGGAGGCATTTGTGCACACCAAGCTTGGGGTAACAAGGCAAGTCACCCCTCATTAGATGCATCAGGTTGTCTACTTTCCAGAAATATATAGTTTTATATAGTTATTCCACTTTTTTAGGGTAGCTTTACCACAAAAACCATAGAATATGCATATTATTTTATAAAGTTGAAAATGTCATTTTGTGCTGCTGGTGATTAGGGCTCTACGCTAGACATGGACGTAGGTAAAACTATACAAATTTGGTATTTTTTTACTCAGGGGACACGGGGCTTTTTCAAATAATTGAAACTTTTTCAATCAAGGTAAATGTTTTTGATACAAATTATGTGATTTTAGCAAAATGAGTAAATTTTCACTTTTTTGTCATTATGACATCATAGCTTTTTGCACAATGTAAAATTCTCTTCATGTAAGGTAGCACGAGAAAGCTCAATTCGTTCTGAAAAAAACAATATATAGTTTTCCATATTTAACTAAAAATCCCCAGAGGAAATCAAGCAGAAGGATAGCAAAAATGCTGAAAAGGTGTTTGGCCTGCAGGGTACAGGAAATGGCCCAAGCCTCTGGCACTGAAGGGGTTAATTATAGGGACATTAACATAGTAACATAGTTGATAGAATGTTAGACCAACTTGAAAAGGTTTCATTTACAACTCTGCTATCTATCATTTAACCAGTTCTCAATCCATGTACAGATATCACCTCCCAAACTAAAGCCTTTTAATTTATGCAGTAACCTGTTGTGAGGTTGTCCAAATTGCTACTTACCCTTTCATAAAAGTAAATTAGTCTGCCATGATCTATTCTTCATAAAAATGTTGGCTCCTACTAGTATTGATTGTTTTCACATAGTTCTGAATACTGTCAGTAACCCATCCAATATCTTACGCACTATGGAAGTCAAGCTCACAGATCTATAATTTCTTGGTTTGGATCTTGCCCCCTTGCAATGGTACTACATCAGCTTTCCTTCAATCACTTTGCACTATGCCTGATGAAAGTGAATCAATAAATGTTAAGTATAATGGTCTTACTTTTACTGAACTACGTTCCTTAAGTACCCTTGGGTGTATACCATCAGATGCTTTATTCACTATGTCCTTTTCTAGTCTCTTTTGGACTTTATCCTCAGTAATACGGTTGGTAAAATCTCTTGCCATGTTCGCAGGAGAAATTCAGCGAAAACCTTGTTGTTGCCTGCTTTTTCGCGGGAAAATCCACTTTAAAACTAGCGATTACATTTTTTGCATCTTTTGCCCATTGGCCAAACTTTTTACACCCATTGATTTACGTTGTTTTTGCCTTTTCCACTGAGTCTGAGGAGGAGGAGGAAGTGAGCACTACTGAACCAATGCTGTCCAGTCCACCTAAATCACCCCAAGGGGTCTTGGGGAATTTAATGGGAAGGAAGGGAGAAAAGGGAATGGGAAGGGAGGGAGAAAAGAGTAGTACTAGTGAGGACAGGTCAGCTGCTTGTGCATGCTGTTAGACGTGCTGCCTCTGCTGCTACCATTGCTGCCCCTGCTGCCACTAGTTCTGTGCCTGCTGTGAGACCTGCTGCCCCTGTTGAAACCAGTATGTGCCTGCTGCCAGTGCTGGACCTGCTGCCACCAGAGCTGTGCCTGCGGCCATTGTTGAAGATGTTGCCACCAGTGCTGAAGCTGCTAGTGTGTCTTGTAATACTCAGGAGGGGGGAAGGGGAAGATGATGCCAAGTGGGAAAGCAGGGGACCCTAAGTCACACTTGCCTTCCACCGTCGGGACTGCTGTCACACTTGGCATAATCTTCTCCTCCCCCCTCCTGAGTACTACAAGACACACTAGCAGCTTCAGCACTGGTGGCAGCAGCTTCATCACTGGCAGCAGGCACAACACTGGTTGCAACAGGGGCAGCAATGGTGGCAGCAAAGGCAGCATGTCTAGCAGCAGGCACAGACAGCTGACCTATCCTTCTCTCACTAGTACTACCCTTTTCTCCCTCCCTTCTCATTAAAATCCCCAAGATCCCTTGGGGTGATTTAGTAGGACTGGACAGCATTGGTTCAGTTGTGATCACTTCCTCCTCCTCCTCAGACTCAGTGGAAATATAAGGGTCCTTCCACCTCCTCCAATTATTATTTTTAGTCACTATGAGTCTCTCCTGCCTCAATTTTTGCAAAAGATCACAGCAGAATAGCAAAGCATGTCTACCTCGCTCTGTAGCTGCTTCTATTGTGTTTGATTTCTGCAAATAAGTTACGTTTTTATAGCGAAAAGGCAAAAACAACAGAAATCAATAGGCGGAAACTTTCTAGCCATTGAAAAAAAGTTGAAAAATTTTGTCCAATGGCCGAAAAATGTAAAAATTCGCCAATGGGTGAAAAAAGAAAAAATTGTAATTGCTAGTTTGAAAGTGGATTTTCCCTCGAAAAAGTGGACAAGAACAAGGTTTTCCTGGAATTTCTCACAGGAACATGGCGAGAGATTTCACCCATCCCTATCAGTAAGCCATGCATATGGCAGAGGTAACACTGTGCTTCAACCAGGTTGACCATTTCTTAATTGGGCAAACTACTACAAAGTACTCCACGGACTTTAATGGGAATCTATGAGATGTAACCGGTTATAACAACTTTCTATTTAAAACATAATCTAGGCCACATTTGTGAAGAAAATCCTCTTGATAGAAAACGATCAAGGGCCATTTTCATTATTCAAAAGAGGCGTGAGACTAGGGATGAGCAAAATGCATACATGGATAATAATGAAGGCTTGGGCAGGCTGTTCCCACCCAAACCTAATTGTCTCTTTCAGCACATCAAGCTTTGATCCATGAATAGCATAGGAAAATATAAATTCCCTTGCTTTTCAAACTCCACAGTAGAAGTGACAGCCCATTTTTTCCAATAAATATGCTGCTTCATAACATCCATTTATTCCATGAATTGGAAACCGAAGTCCTTTCAGCTGCTACAAAACTAGAACTCCCAAAATTCCCTTCCAGTTAACACCTGTCAGGGACTGATTAGAGTTTCAGCTGATGGGCCTTATGTTACGCACTACTGGTTTAGGCCTCTCTATACTTTCTTTGCTGGTATGACTGGGGCTCCAGAATGCAGTGGTGAGGCAGATTACTTATTTTTAGCATAAAATATATTGTCTGCTCTGTACTTCTCATTATAATGCATATATGTTTCCTGGATGTCTCAGCAGTATCATAGATTTAGTATATCCTGTGTTCATGTTTTCACTATTATAGCTGGTGTCCCAACCCTGTAAATCATGGCTTTGTGAAGAAAGGCACAAAATGTGACAGTAAAAACACACAGAACATAAATCTACTAACCTGCCAAGATATATAAAAAGTACCCATTGATAATTGTTTTTATGATAAGTAAGTACATAGGAGACAAGAGATCATCTCATTCTAACTCACAGACATCATGATAATAATTACACAGAAAAAATCTGTAATTCCCATTCAACAATTTGAGTGTCAAAGAGGTATTCAACACATTGCAAAACATATAGTTTGGGTTAAGTTCTGGAACTCACATGAACTACATTCTTCTTGTACACTTAGGCCTAGATTTAAAAGATCCCGTTAGGCAAAAAAAAAAACTTTTGGCAGTTTTTCAAGCAGGGTAAGCAATGCTAATATCTGTACTATGAATAAATGCCGGCAGAGATATAAGCATCTCGGATACTAAAGTTAACGGCCATTTGAGCCCATAGAAACATATCCAAACAGTGGAATACTCAATACAACTGACTGCTTTAGGCGGTAAGATGAGCTAAGGGACCCACTTTATCGTGGGTAAATAGCCACCCAGTTCTTTAGGGTGGAGAGTCCCTTAACGCAACTTTAAACCACTGATGCATCAATTGAAAGTTAAAAAAATGCCTGAGTTCCCAGTGGATGTATTAATATGGTGCTCTAAGTCCATATCAATACATCCAAAGCACTGAAAAAATGTGTCCAATGTTAATAGAATCAACTATATAAGTGCCAGTGGGGTATGCTTACACCACTTGCACTCACCACAGGGTTAATCTGGCTAAGTTACTAAACAACAGCCCCTGAAAAGTAACACTTACTGGTAACCCTGCAGTGGACTCTTCAGCACCCTGGTCAGATACTGTCCATCTTCTTTGCTCTTCTTTCTTCTCTCTTCTTCCCCACCATCTTCTTCTGTCCATCTTCTTTTCACACACCTGTAAAATAAGATAGACATATCAATTTGTCATAAAAAGAACCCACACATCTGCGCATAGTTTAACCCCTTGCATACCCCTCTGGGACTCAACACATTGGAGAGCAATGAATTGCATACCTCTTTTGGACTCAATGGTTAAGCAATGCACAGATGTGTGAATGAAAACTGTACAATATGCCAAAGTTCAAAACATATTTTCCCATTTTTTCACTTTTAAATATTGTGTGATTGTAAATTGAAAATTATTAGTGTAGGTAAAAACTTGATAAATAAAAATATGTCCCTTTTTTTAGTTCTCCACCTCTGTTTATAGTGGTGGCTGTGACGGAGAAAGGAACAGTGAGTAGACCCCCCCCCTTAGTACCAGACAGGCCAATGCTTGTTCCAGTGTGAGGGAATTTTGAACAGAGACTGCCTATATATACGGCTGCAAACAATGGCAGAAAATTAACATATTTAAAAGCAAAAAAAAAATAGGAACATATGTTTTGAACTTTAGGCACGTTGTACAATATTAACTTGCACATCTGTGCATTGTTTAACCCATTGAGTCCCAGAGAGGAAAGCAACTCATTGCTCTGCAATGTATTGCATACCCCTGTGGGACTCAAGAGGTTAAAATATGCACAGATATGTGGGTTCTTTTTAGGACAAATTATTGATATATCTCTTTATTTTGTAGGTATGTGAAGAGAAGATGGAACAGAAGAAGATGGAGGGGGAGAAGAGAGAAGAAGATTAGAAGAAAAAAGAAGATAGAAGATTGAAGTAGAAAACAGACAGTAAGTGGATGACAGGTAAGTATTACACAGATCTGGGTGTTAGGTTAGTGTTAAGGATAGTCTTGTTGCATTTTACTGTTGGGGTAGTGTAGGGTTAGTGTTTGGGAGGGAGACTAGATTTGAGCTATCGGTAGATTTTTTTCCTTTAATGTTTCCGTTATTGCCGCTATTTAGCGATGTTTTGGAAACTAAGCACACAAAACGGAAGTTTGGCCACAATTCCTTTTCTGTGGTCCAACGTCGGTTGTGATATCAGTTGGTAGGGCAATTGGATACCAACTTACACATTTGTTTTTTGTCAGCTGGTAGCCAAATTTGCCTTACTGGCCGTTTTAGCAGTCAATTTAATTTCAAATTCCGCCATTTGTAGTATGTCTCTGTGGGCTCAAATGGCCACTAACTTTACCGGCCAAGATGCTTATTTTTCTTCCAGCATGTCTTCATAGCACAGGTATTAGCATTGTTTACATTGCTTAAAAAACTGCCAACGTATTTTTCTTTTGCCTAATGGGATCTTTTAAATCTAGGCCTTAGTGTTTTATTTCCCTGATTGACAGTGAAAATTCTTTGGATAGCACTTTAGCATTTAGCTGGTCAAATATATGTACAATTGAAGCACTGCTGCCTGGGTGTCCTGCCATTGCAATTTAGAACAGACAGTAACATGAAAGACGCTCTCAGGTTCTTTGTGTCAAGGAGCAATTCTGGAGCAAACCAACTGCATCAAAGGGAACAAACAAACTTTTCTTAGATCCGTTTAGTTTAAATAAGGCTTTTAACCCCTTGAATTATATATGTCTCCAGTGTTAAATATCTAGCACTTAAGGGGTTACAAGCCCCATTTACATCAATGGGAATCTTTGACACCTGTGTTTCAGTTTATTCCAGAACCGGTCTATACATCTATAATTTTATTACATCAGAGCGTCTCTGTGGATGAATTATTCCCCAGTGGCATATCAGTTATTTAGATCCACTTTTAACCCTGATCAAATCCCCAGGATACAGTATTACTTCATATTACATTTTTGTTTTAATTAACTGGTTTCTCCAATTATTGTGGATCACAAAAAGTTACACAGTGTACCCTCTAGTATGTGGGGTTCCTCAGACTGACACTAATATTGTAAGTTTGCTTGAGCTCCCAAACTCATTTGAAGATTGAGGTTCATTGGCATTCTTGCAGAGTACATATTTTCCCTTTTTTATTCCTGCAATCTAGTTGATGTATCAATATTGATTAAAATTGCCTGCTCATCTTCTCCTCCCCATGCATCTCTCTCAGCTTAGTTTAGTGTATATTTATATTAGTCAACTTGTGTGGCTGCCATACTATTGCATATCACTGGCGGGGAGTCAGGAAAGTATGTATAGGGTAACAGGCAGGCTAGTTTCTCTCCAGATTAAGCATCACATTGATGATCTGGTGCTATTTACATTATTTAAAAGCACTGCAATCTGCCAGCTATAAAACAGATTTCTTCCTGCTGAATTAACAAAAGCAGTCCAAATATAAATGAGAGATATCAAGAGTTACTGGTGTCCCTGGTGGCCCCGACCAGGGCAGGTTGGAGAGGCCCACTCAGGGCTGGTTTTGGTTGATGCTGAGGGGGCAGAGCACTTACACAACCCTGCGACTTCACTGGCCCCTTGACAAGTGTCGATGGCCAGTTGGAAATATCAGACAGATCTCTCATAACCAGCTAGCCGAGGTCTGTGCAGTCTCCAGCACATACCTCTGTTTTCTGCCCCTCACATTCCCAGCCACTCGGATAATGCAGAGCTGTGGGATACAACATTGTATTTTGAATCTCCATTTTACTGGATAGCTTAAGGACTTTGAGGGGCATGATCATAGAGGTCTGTACAAAGCAGGCACAAACCTCTTGTTCTAGGGATGACCTTCCTCCTTTGCCAACAAAATTAGGCAAACAGAAGGGGGCCTCACAAAAGTGGGGGTAGACTTGAGGAGAGAGGGATGAGAAAAGAAACTGATAGGGACAAAGAAAGGAGGAGGGAGATACAAGGTTGAAAAACAGGGGGAGAGAAACATAGTAAAAGGCTGGGTGGATAGAAAGGGGGTAAAATAATGAGGAGATGACTGAAAGAGAGAGGTGGAGACTGGGCAGGGGGAAGACTGGAAGAGATGGTTCAGTAATTGCAGTGGACAGTGGAACAAAGTGAGACAAGTCTGGGGCATCAGGCAGTGAATATCTAGTTCTGTGCTTACCAATGGAACTAAACTGGGGTGTTAGACGGTGTATGTGAGGTTCTGAGACTACCAGTGGACAGTAGAACAATTCTGTGATGTCAGTGTATGTGGATAACCTATCAAAATGTTGCCCTCAATTTGGTGACCAACCCAGGGTTGCATTAAATATGTTGCCAGGTTGAAAATGGCAACATAAGAAACTCACCTGCATGACAAGTGTAACATGCCTAAGAAAGCGGGGGAAAAAGTCTACCAAGCTGAGCTGAATGAGAGAATGAGCTTTACATGCAGCAGAGGCAGAGGAGCAAGTGTGACTGTGATGCCCAATCGGAGTGATTGCAGGGGCTGTGATGAGGCACTCAAAGGTTTAATGGATGGTGTGAGTATGAGTTTTGGAGATAAAGTGCTACTGAGTTGCAGGAAACATCAGATCAGTGCAGGGAGAATGTAGCAGTGCCATTCCATCCATTAACTCTTTGAGTGCCGCATCACATTCCCTGCAGTCATGCCGATGAGGCATCACAGTCACACCTGCTCCTCTGCTTCTGCTGCATGTAAAGCTCATTAGGTAATTTTAAACCTGGAAACATATTTAATTCGCCCCTGGGTTGGTCGCCAAATTGAGGGCAACATATTGATAGTGAACCATTTATGTGTGGGTTTGTGACAAGAAGTGAAAAGTGTGTGGGGAGGAGGGAAGGAAAGAGTGTATGTTTAGAGAAGGAGAGAGTGTGTTTGTGGGGGAGGGGAGGAGACTGTGTGGCCCTGAGATGTATAGACACACTATACATAGTCCTGGCAAACTCTGCAATATTCCAGCCAAGACTATCTTCTGCCAAGTACAGTTGAACTCATTCATAAACAGCAGTTGAGAGGGCAGCGAGGCAAATACTATTGCAATACTAAATCCTTTGAGTGCCAGAGAGGTATCCAGCACATTGCAAAGCAATGTGTTTGATACCTCTCTGGCACTCAGAGGGTTAATTCAACAGGGGAGGGGGGAGGTATGGTGCTTTGTGATTATACCTTTCTGGCACAGCTTTCTGTGTGCATTACAGTGGGGCTATTAGGCCCTACTGAGATAAATGTCATTTCTTTTATCTGCTGTCACTTGAGGAGTCAGATGTACCAATTGTGCCAGTCAGTTATACTAATTTGGGAGTTCCTACTATTTTTAAATTAAACTTTTGGGTGCTGCTATCTATTTTTCATTGTACAAACAAGGATAAATTAAATATTAAATATGTGAGTGCAGCAAACAGTAATACTTTCTTTCCCCTTCCTCTTTTTTTCTATAACATGCTAATAGTATTGATACAGCACCAGGGACAATGAATAAATAATAAGCATCAAGCAATTTGCTGGCCCTTCAAGGATTCCCTAGAACATTCTTGGCAAATAATTCACATATAAAGTGTAATCTTTTGCAGTTATGTCCACACATGTCAATGTTTAAATTTGATTGACATGTATTTTGGCAACCTTATCAGCTATGGTATATTATCTATCTATCTATCTATCTATCTATCTATCTATCTATCTATCTATCTATCTATCTATCTATCTATCTGTCTGTCTTTCAGGTGTAAATGAATGCAAGCCAACCCATTGCTTGACTTACAAAAATATATTATTTAATTTAAATGCATTTATTTTCTTCACCTTTCAGTCAAAAATTATTTATTAATTATGCTAAACAACAGATAAATAACATCAATACAAATATATGTACATAAAGCATATACAATATGCAAAACTTACTATTTTGTAGACATAGTATTCCTCTAGATAATATTGGTGCCAGCTTCTTGCTAAAAGAATTGAATTAGTAAATGAGAATATATTGTAGATGAGGCATCCAATACATCATTTCCTGTGTTAAAAGCATTAAGCTACATTTTCACAGAAATAGTTCACTTCTGTGTATTTTACATGGACTGAAACCAAAACTTTCACAATATCAATTTTAATGTGAAACATGCAAACAATTTGAACAAAAGTGCATCCAAGATACGCATTTTCAGAAAGTAAAGTTATACTGCAAATACAAGTGTTTTTAACAATATTTTAGGTATCTTTGTTACTTCTGGAAGTGATGGAAATGGCAATATATTTATAACAACTACTTCTGACATCACATCCATTTGACTACACCACAAATAAGGTGACATTGTCATGCTTTTGACAAAACGTCTCCAGGTTAACATTTTTGCATTGTCTACCTCCATAATGGTTCATCTGCATTTTGAAATACAGCTTAATGAGCCATTGTTGAATTCCTTTGGGAGTGTTTATGTTAATATGGCTGTTCACCACTGGTACTATGCCACAATAGCTGCCTATGTTTGAGTTCACAAACGGAGATGACAAAGATGGGATCTTTTCCTAGCTGTCTAAAGAGCTGTAGAGGACAGTTTGTTGTGTCTACTGGAGAGCAGAGACAGCAGCTGTTCTCCCTTAACACTTTGAGTGCAAAGGTATGTGCAACTCATTACTTTGCAATGTGTTGCACACCCCTGTGGCATTGAAAGGGTTTAAAGAATGCCCTGACTCACTTCCCATATCATTCATATACTCTGGGAACTGGCAACTTCTCTGCCAGTTCTGTCTGTTTTAAGTCAACTCTGGTCTATCCACCAATGAGATGATTCAAGTAAACAGAAGAATTGCAAGGTAGAGTACAGGGCAATGAACTGGCAGGGTTAAGGTAGGGCTGGTGGAGTGTTTGGAGCTGAACTCAGAGCACATCCTCTCTACTCCCTCAATTGCCCTCAGAAACACATTGCCAGCATTACACCAACCCTACATGCAAATGATCAATGTCTATCCCCCTTCCCTTGAATAGATAATTCTTAGTGCATATGGCAAAGTGTGTTGTATTCTCCACAGAGAAGTGATTAACACACATAGCCAGACACACTTTACATTATATCAACCCTTTGTGCATCACCCCAGGTTCCTGGAGCAGTCCTGCTGTGTCAGGCGTTCAAGTCTGATTCAGTGAGGTGTATTGGGAACTGCATTGCGCAGGCCAGGTCCTGTTCCCCTGCTGGTTTGCTGGGGTTCACCATGATGCACCTAGGGAAACATGTCTGCCAAGAAGTGCAAGTGATAATTACCCTTTAAACATTGGCAGTCTGATTAAATTCATATTTTTGGTAAGTGAAATAAATCCCTCTGTAAGTCTTTATTGCAGAATCCAAAGCAATTTTTCATAATACATAATGTAAGTTTTACTTAAAATTGAGAAGTACCTCTAACTGCATTTGTAGCTGACAGCATTGATCATATAATATTGCAAAGTGGTTGTGCTGGTTTTAGAACAATTTACAGGAACTAAGCTTAACTTCCCCAAAAATATACAGCCATTCAATTTATAAAAAAAGATTTACAAGTCTTTGCACAATGTTGTGTATTTGAACTGGTAATGTATGTGCAATTGTTAACACAATTGCACAAGTGCTAGAGATTTGTGTGTTAACCACTGTACTGCTGGTGGTAGATATAGGTGTGTGTGTGCATGTCACTTTAATGCTGAACGTATGAGGGTGTTGAACCCTACATTAATAGAGGTAATAATCCTTGAACTATTTTATGCACACATTAACCCCTACAGTACTGAAGGCAGGGGCATATTAACCCCTTAAATGCTGGAGGGAGAAGGGAGTGGTTTAAAGTGGAGCCTGCGGTTTTGAATGTGTAGCTGTTGCATGGCTAGAGGTAACTGTATATGTTAGGCCCTGCAGTTCTGGGATCAGGTCACAGGGGAAAGGAAAAGTAAGAAGGCTGTGAATATGTATGGTTAGTAGCAGCGATGAGCAAGAAAAAGGGGCTGCAGAGTAGAGGGAAGTATGGATAAGAGATGGAAGAGATAGCTAGGAAAGTATGGTTGGTTGGTTGCAAAAGCAGAAGGAGAAATTTGGAGGAAAATAAGAGGAGATGGAGGGTTGAAGGTGCAGAGATGAGGGAGGAGACTACAGAGGAGAGAGAACCAGAGAGATAGAAAGGAGAGGACTAGTGATGAAAAGAAGAAAAACTAGTAAGGAGGGAAGGATGTGGACAGAAATAAAAAGTAGAAATAGGGGAAGGGACATATAAAGAGATAAATAAGATAAAGGGGTTGCAAGGAAAAGGGGGGTGGAAAGGAAGAGGGAGGATGGGCTGCAGTGAACAGTGAGTGGGTTTTCAGAATAGAGAAGATAAGCAGGAAAGGAAGAGGTGTGAAAAGAAAATGTATCCTCAGTTGCTGAATTGGCTGAGATTGCATTGAGAAGTAGTTGTGCATTTAAGAAACAATAAAAAATAGTTTTAGCTCCCTCCGTCCTGCTACTTACATACAGATGTATAAAGTATTTTTGTGAGAAATTAAAAAGCACAATATTGTTGTTTAGGTTCCCAGGTTTGATATAGACCCAGGAACTGTTCTAGTTAGGCACACTCTGCATGTCTATTCAACCACAAAGTGAACAAATAACTTTTAATTTGCCTGTGCTTCTATTTTGTTGCATGTTATGTTACTATTTAGCTGCATGATAACCAAATGTGATACTTTTGTGGTTTCACACAGCTCACTGACATTTGATACAGCTGTACACCAATGTAGAGAGAGTTTAATCAATAAGATAAAGTCACTTAAAAAATTGATAATATTTTATATCCGAAGATATTTTCTACAGATTGTCTATTAGGCACATCAGTAGAAAACCTTTTCAGTCCTATCGACTGATTGGCTGCACAGACCAGGAACTCCATTATGGCCTTTTTTTTAAAACAAACAGACACAAAAACAAACCAGCGCTTCTCTATGTTAAGAATAAATGGGTGCGCTGTATTTAGCATATATAATATAATATATATATATATATAATATATGCTAAATACAGGGCATACATTTACTCTTAACATGGAGAAGCGCTGGTTTGTTTTTGTTTCTGTTTGTTTGTACTTTGGGTTTCGGCCTGAAGTTTGGGGGTCTGGAGAACCCTCTCATTCCTAGCTGCTATCTATGTTTACACTTTATATTCACATTAAAAGTTTATTTATTGTATGGACAGGTTATGGTGAGTTGGCGCTGTGAGTTTACTTTTGTTTTTTTTTAAAACAAATAATACATAAAATTAACCCTAAAAACTGCCATGGGAACAGCTGGGAACATAAAAAAACTCTCCTAAATTATTCCAGAACAAGGCTCCCAACGTTACCAGTGAAGCAGAGGAACAAGCATTTTTTCCTTGAGCTGGTTCAGGCAGGGTTGACAGATCCCATAATGTTCCCAAACACATCTACACTTTACCTCATTAACCCCTCTATTGCTGGTAATGCTGGGCTGGCTTGTATGACAAACATAAAACACAATGAACTATCTAACACCCATGATGCTTAAATCTCGAATAACCCCTTTGTTGTCAGCTTGGCATGAATTAACCTTGAGGGAAAAAAAACATATATATAAATATAGTGTCCGTTTAGCATAGAGATCCCCTGTAGAAGAAAAATGGTATCATTCTTACTATAAAACCCAGAGCCAAAAGTCCACAATTCTATCTGGATATACATTTACTTCAGCCTTGATGGTATAATGTATATTTTCCTTTTAAAGATGACAGGTAACTGTATTGCTGTACTTGTGGTCAGGGCTTAAGGTATTGTAATATGGAACTTAGTGGCATAACCTGGGTCCTAATGACCCAGGATCGATGAAGCGGCAGCCGGCCTGATTAGTGGGCTGGCCAAGTGAGGAGTATTGAAAAAGGGGGGTAGAGGGGGGGACAAGTAAAACGCTTCCCCCATTTGGAGAGGCTGCTAGGTTTAAATACCCATCAGCCCCTCCCACAAATACAGGCACAGCCTGTTCACTTGTGGTCAGGGCTTAAGGTATTGTAATATGGAAGGTAGTGGCATAACCTGGGTCCTAATGACCCAGGATCGATGATGTGGCAACCGGCCTGATTAGAGGCCAAAAAATAAGGAAACTAGGAAACTATATACAAAAGAAATCTTTATTGAGTTAAATCATTTTGTCAAGGAAGAAAGTGCTAGGCGAATTTCAATCTGAGGGTTTGGTATGTATTGCGTAAAACAGTGAGATCTCCATCGGCCCAGTTTTTGGATTATATGAGCAGGTACATTATTACGGGAGGCCGCTGAGGCCGCTCCTATCCTAAAGGAGTGGCCCGAAAAGGAATTAGGATCACCTCCTACTTGAGCCAAAATAGTTCTTATGTTATTATTGAAAACTGTCGTAGACAGAGGAGCTTTAGGAGTGGGCAAGAGTGGACTGTTGGCTGGTTGGTCTGAAAGAAGATTGGCAAGACATAGAAGGGCTTGATATGGGCCCCAACAATCTTGAGTAGGGTAAAAAGGAATGTCTGCACCAATTCTAGCTTGGTCAGTTTTAGAGTGAGTTAAATGGAGTGTAAAATGATCGTTATGAAAAAGCAGGTCTGATTTAATTGGGAAACTTGGAGAAGTTGAAGAAACCAGGAATTCACCTGGCCTTAGAAAACCAAAGAATCCTAATTGCTGCGAGGAAGGTGCAACTGAGGGGAATGCCAAAAGGGTTGGGTGCTAGTGTGTCGTACAACTTCCTGAAAATTTCCCTGGTGATAGGTGAACGAGATCTGAAAGGAGGTTTGACAAGTTTGGAGAGACCTCTGAAAAACAGTTTGATTTGGTAGGATGACATGATAGAAGATCTTGAGGGCTAAAGGAAGGCCAGGTTGTAACGGATGCCGGCTAAATGGAGTTTAATAGTAATGGGAGAGTAGCCTAGTGACAAATGACAGTGAGTAGCATAGGCTAAAATGGCTTGAATTGAATAGTCTGAAGGAGTACAGGATAACAAAAGGAATTGGTTGAAAGTGGACTAAGCTCTTGTGTAGGCTTGTTTGGTGTTAGGTGCTAGGGCGAGGTTCATAAATGCAGCTGTGCTGGCATTGAGGCGTGTCATTCCTGGATCAATTGGTGGAATGCAGGGTCTATGGACTGATATCGATTGGCTCGGGGAGATAGGCTGAAAAATTCCTAAAATTTAAGGTGGGAAAGAGCGTTAGCTGGTTGGTTAGAGTGAGTAGGGATGAGTGAACTGCAGATGGTGAATTTATGGTAAAGGTATAACCAGGTGAGATTGCGGATGAAAAGCATAGCCGAGAAAGAAGGGGATCTACCTTTAGTAATGATTTGATGGATGTACGGGTTTGTTGTGTGAAATGTGACTGTTTGGTGAACCCAAAGGTGGCCCCATAGGACTGCAGAGAAACCATAGGGTAGAGTGCTGCTGGAGCAGGATTTTGGAAGAAAAGCAGCAGGTTGAGGACTTGGGGGGCCATGATTCTGCCAGCCATTCGGAGCCATTGATGGCTGAGTATCCGAAGTCTCTGGATGAGTCAGTGAAAATAGCTGGAGAGGAAGGGGAAAGGGGGTGTGGAAAAATGGGTAGGCCATTCCAGTATTGGAAAAAGGTGGACTACATGGCAAGGTCGGATTTGGCTGAGTTACTGATTGAGATAAGGGGAGTTGAGTCTACAGGAGCAGAGAGTGGGGACAATAGATAGGAGATGAAGGATTTCCCTTGCGGAATAATCCTTGTGGCAAAATTCAAGTAGCCTAGTAGGTATTGGAGATCGGTTCTGGTGCATGAGTTGCGTTTAAAGAAATCTAGGACGATGGAATGGATGCGGGCAATTTTATCAGTGGGGGGAGACGGGCCTCCGTTCATTCAGAGTCTAAAGTGATCCCCAGGAACTCGAGTGTGGTTGTGGGGCCAATGATTTTCTTATGGGTGAGAGGAATCCTTAGATCCTGAAAGAGTGAGGTGAGTTTGGTTAAACTAGAGGGAAGGCTACCAGCGGGTTAGATTAGCAGGAAATCATCTAAATAATGCAGTACCATCGGGCATCTGCAATTGTTCAGTAGAAGCCATGCTAGGGCGTCCGTGAAGTATTCAAGAAGTCTGTGACTGCTTTTAGAGCCAAAGGTCAGGTGGGTGGCAAAGTAATATTGGCCCCTCCACTTAACCCCTTGGAGGTGCCAAAGTGAAGGGTGCACCGGGAGCAATTTAAAGGCATCTTCAATGTCTATTTTAGAGAGCCAGCAGTTCTGGCCGGCTAGACGAATCTGGAAGATGGCGTTTTCTGTATTGTGGTATTCGAGGGTGTATGCATCAGAAGGGATGAGGGAGTTGATACTGGGGATGTGGGAGGAATGTGGGGCAGAGAAGTCAATGATGAGCCACTTCTTGAGGGAAAATTTCCTGGTGGCAATGGCTAAGGGATTGGTATGCCATATGGGGAATGGGAGAGTCGGGAAGGGGCCAATAAGGAAATCTTTGCGAGTTATGACTCCAGCAACGAGTCCACTACCAATGGTTCGGAGGAGATTTGGGCCTTTGAAAGATTGGCAGGGGAGTGTGATGACGCCTGTGTGGAAACCTTTGTTAAAACCAGAAATGAGAAATGATACTAGATGATGGTCTGGATGAGATGAAAGCAATGATTGCGGTAGACTGGTATTAATGTTGCCTAGTCATTTATTATGTGCAGCATTTCCTGGGCAAATAGGAAGGGTGTGCAACGTGCGGCACAAGGTGCAAATGTGGAGTATGAAGTAGGGATTAAAGAAACAACCACGGCAATTGTAGTTGTTACAAATGGGTGTAGAACCCATGTAATGTATGGTCCGACCCAATTTATCTCTGGTGGGGAGTGGGCTGGAAGGGGGAGAGGGTTGGAAGGGAGTGAGAGAGGGTGGAGGGGGTGGAGCTGTCAGAAGTGTCTGGGGCAATTGGGCATAGACTGAGAGTGTGGCTGGCGGACTGGCAGGACGGGCAGACTGGAGCACGGAGGCCTGCAAAATGGAGGCAGAATAACTCCTGGTCCAACGAGCTCCAGTCTGTCACGAACTGGAACTGCTCGAATGCTGCGCTGCTTTGGCTGAGAAATTCCTTTGATAGTCATAGAATGTAAATCCTCTGTAGCGATAACCCAGGTCGACTAGCGTGTATAGGTATTGGTCTACTTCCTGTCTCCTGGAAGGGAAGAGGAACACAGTATGTCCCTGAAAATGCTGAAAGCTAATGCGAATTCCGGGATATTGAGTGTTTTAGAGAGCCTAGGGTCTTTGGACTTGAGTGTGACCGAGCCGTCACCGCAATGGACAGTGTGGTCCTCGGTTAAGTCCTGAGTGAAAATTAGCAGGGATACTAAATTGACATCCCTCCCCTCCAGTATTTCCCTACGGAGGTGGGTGGGGACCATATGAGCTGGAGTGATTCTAGAGGCCAGAGCAGGAGTTGAGGTACCTGAAACAGTAGGCGCGGTAAGAGATGGAAATGCTGGAGCCGGGGGTCTAGTAATTGTTTCCCGGGATTTGAGTCTTGATTGCATGGCCCTCATGGTGGATGAAACAGTTGAGATGAGTTCCGTTAAATACACCAATTGAGAGGAATGGTCGGGCTGAGGGGGAGGCTGGGGGGGAGGCTGGGGGGGAGGGGGTTGTGAATGGGGAGGAGGAGGGGAGGTGGAAGTGGGGATGGGGGGGGCTGGAGTGCCTTGGGGGGTGGAACAGGAGGCAGAAGAGTTCTGGCTTCCTTGCAGAGGCGGAGAAGGGGATGTGTCTGCGGAGTAATTTTGCTGTGATTTTGGGAATAGTCCATTCCCTGTAGGGCTGGTTGCTACTTTTGGGAGTAGAAGGGGGGGGTCTTCAGTGGGCCCCTCGAGTTCAGAAGCTGCTGCCACGGGGTCACTTTCCATAGTAGGACTTGAAAAGGAAACAGAGGCAGATTAGGTAAAGAATACTAGGTGGGGGAAGCGGGGGGGTTGATAGAGTGAGTGCAGTTAGCCTAGTGAGCGGTGGACCGAGCAAGGCCCGTCTGTCCCTTCGGGACCTGAAAAAGGAACCGGAGGAGCTGCAAGGCGAGGCTTCATGTCCCGGAGCTGCTGCCGGATGGCTGAGTGTGGGGGCTCCCTGCAGGCCGGCAACCTGGCTAGTCTGTTCACAGTCAGGGTAGCCAGGTGTAGTTGACGCTGGGGGAGACTGAGTGAAGAAAAAATATATTTAAAAGTGGCGGTGGGAGGGGGAATACGAAAAAATAGTGTGCGATAAAGGAATAGTGAGGGAGGAGATTGGTTAGTGCACCTCTGACGGGAGGTAAGGGAGGATCGGAAGTAAAATGTGGATAAACTTGGGGGAGCATAGACCTCTGACGGGAGGAATGGAGAAGGGGAGAGAGGAAGAAGGGTAACCTGGCCTCTGACAGGAGGCGAGGCATGCTGGGGAGAGGCTCCAGACTCGTGTACACGTGACGGCGTGACAGAGCCTTGGATCTCGGTTAGTGGTGATGAGTGAGAGGGGTAGTGAAAGGGGGGGGGAAATTACTGGTGTAGGAATGCTGGGACAGGAAGGATGTACAGACTGGTGAGAGGCGACCTTACCTAAGAGGGTCGGACATAGTACCCAGACTGGGGGCAGAAAACAATGGAACATCAGAGAGCCATAGTAACATACGTAATAAGATTGGAAAAGAAAAACTGACTATACCTTGATGAAAGAATGTGTGGAAGGAGTGACTGTCCACGGGATGAGCAGCGACCCTGTAGAGGCAGGAGACGGTAAGAAGTAGGTAGAGAACTGGAAGTTTAGTGGAACTTGAAGCTGATCAGCAGTGTTGCATTCCTTGAAGGAGAACTGCTTCGGATGGAAGTGAAGACCTGTAGGAAGGGGAGGCAGAATTGATATGAGGGTAACAAGAGGTTAAGCTAGGAACCACTGTCTGAGAGGGTCAATAACAGGGGAGGGAATTAACTATAAGGTATTAATTGCTGGTGCACCTGGAATAGCAGATATGGTGTACTGGAGGTACTTAAAGGTATTGATGCTGAGTAGATTCAGGAAGATAAAGAAAAGAGAAGATAAGAAAATAATGTTCTAGACTGCATAGAAAATAAAGGTAAACAGTTAACCCAACTGGTGAAGTAGGATGATAGCTAGGACTGAAGCGGGAGATCTAGGGCAGGGGATATAAAAAAGGGAGAAGGAAAAGAAAGGGGGGAGGAAGTACCTGTTGTAGTGCTTGGAGAAAACCAAAGGAATGCTCTGCGATGTGGTAGAGATCTGAGAAGCAAGAGATGTGTAGAAAATAGCACAGCCTATTGAAGCATAGAAAAAGGCTGTTTCAATTAAATTCAAAGGTTCTTGAGTGAAAGAGTCATAGAGTAAAGGTCTGACAAAGTAGTGCTCAATTGTAAAAGCCACAGCATTAATAGTAATTATATTGTGTCAAGACAGAATCTTAATAAAGTTTAGCAATACTGTATGGAAATTCTCACATTGGAGCTTCCCTTCCTGATTAAGCTATGGCTTCAAGTCGTGGAGCATCACTGATAATACCTAAGTTGGGGCAATGACACAAGTAAAGATAATTGTATTGTAAAAGGAGGTACCTGACAGGAGAAAATGAGGAAACGCTGACTGTCCGGGTGAATGAGCAATGTCGGGCGCAAAATGATGACTTCGCGGGAAGTGACGTGTAACCTGGAAGGACTGCAAGGGAGAGAATGAGACCAGTGAGCATGCGCAGGGGAGATGGAAGATGAGGGGTGGGTTGAAGAGAACAGACGATACATGGCAAGAGGAGACACCTTGCAATCAATGACGAAAACAGCCTGTTCACTTACCTTGCTTAAAGGTGACGTTTAAAGGCAACATAGTAAAGAACAATGTTAACTCTTATATTGCTGGTTGTGGTCGGACCTAACTATACTTGAATATGGATAATCGGAAGAAGTGTGCTCTATCCGAAGGTTAAAAAGGCCTACTGAGAGGGCCTAATGAAGTAGTGAGGAAAAGAAGATGTATGAAAAGTGAAAAAATGGGGGGGAGACTCATGTTAAGGGTGGGGAACTTCACAAACGCGTGCTTCTGGTTCCCTGATGGACGTATAAGAGAGGTAGCTTGGTCCTCCCACAATCACAGGCTAACCAATAGCCTTTGAATTTGTGGTCGGACCTAACTATACTTGAATATGGATAATCGGAAGAAGTGTGCTCTATCCGAAGGTTAAAAAGGCCTACTGAGAGGGCAAAATAATTATTGACCAGATACACAGAAAACCTTTTATTCCAATGGTAAGACCAGTGTGTTACAATGCCAGTTTGCGGAAAGCATGCCTAATCTCCATAATGGGTGATGGAATGTATGACATATAACAAGCAGATTTCCAACGCCCCATGCGTTTGATAATATGAGTAGGTGTCATGTTGCGAGAGGCTGAAGTGGCAGCCCCTATGCGGAATGAATGACCCGAAAACTCGTATGGGTTAAGACCTAATCTAGAGAGGATGATCCTTATGTATTTAATGAATAGGGCTGTAGAAAGAGGTTTCCCATTTATAGGAAGCAAAGGGCTATCTCTGGCTTTATCTTTTAATGTGATTAGATAAGCATCTAGATAAGCGACAGGGCACCAAGCATTGTGAGACTGATAGAAACAAATCTTAGTGGGTGGACCTACTTGATTAGTTTTAGTAGAGAGGAGTGACAAGATGTAATGGTCCGAACAGCGGTGTAAATCTAAGATTCTTAAAAACCTTCCTGATACTTTGGACACGGTGACTTCCCCTGGTCTCATAAACCCATAAAAAGCCAAAAAAATGGTAGCTAGCAAAGTATTATTAATATCCACAGAAAAAAGGTCTAGTATGAAGTACCTGACAAATGGCCCGAAACAGTCCACTATCTATGGGGAGTCTAGAGGTGGCCCTGTTCTGAGGGGATTTGGAAATTCCTCTCAGTGCTAATTTAATGGAGTGACAGGACAAAAGAGGTTGAGATTGGATGTCAAATAAAGTACGGAAATGCTGAATGCCTACCACATATAATTTTATGGTGTTGTATGAAAGGTGTAGTGAATAATGACAGTAGGCAATGAAAGCTAGTATGGTGCTAAATGCGTGAGGATGAGAAGGTCTGTATAGATTAATATACTTCTGGAACAATGTCCAGGCTCGGTCATAAGATTTCCTGGTGCTGGGTGCCAAGGCCTGATGCATGAGAGTATGAGCTTCTGTAAGATGTATGTTTATTCCATCCTCATGTCTTGTAAATCTGGGCACTTCGTGGGAAAAGGATCTGCTGTAGGGTGAAGTTGATGGAATACCTGGAATTTTAAGCGAGACAAGGCATCAGCTTGTAAATTGCAGCTCCCTGGTATATGAACACAAACTATAGAAAATTTATGATATAGTGACACCCAAGTTAATTTCCTGAGAAATGACATAATAAAGGGTGAGGATGACCGACCCTTGTTTATAAGGACAGCTGTGGCTTCGTTATCAGTTCTAAACTGGACCGTTTTCCCCGACCAAAACTGACCCCAAACCATGGCAGCCGCCACTATTGGAATCAGTTCAAACAGAGCCGACGTAAGCCTAAATTTTGGAAAGGAGCTTACCTCTGGGGGCCAAGCATTCGCCAACCAATGGTCACCAAAGATGGCAGAAAATCCACCTGATGCGGCCGCATCAGTGGTGACCGTGGGTGACGTGATAGATACCCGAGGTATAAACATGGAGCGGCCATTCCATGATCTCAGAAAACGGGCCCACATATCCAGGTCTAATTTGGTGGAAGTGTCAAAGAATACCAAACCTTCCAGCCGAGGATCCCCGGAGAGCAGTTCCAGCAGGTGGGAAATGAAAGATCTACCCTGAGGAATTATCCTCATGGCGAAATTCAATGAACCCAGGAGCGACTGCAATTCCACTCTCTGGCATGAATCCCTGGAGAGGAAGGTAGTGATCAGACCTAGAATCTGAGTGAGTTTGTCTGGGGGTAAACTAGCTTCCATCCTTTCGGTATCCAGTATGATACCCAGAAAACAAAGACTAGTAACTGGCCCTATGAATTTATGTTGTGATAATGGGATGTTTAGATGGGAGAAAAGTGTAGTGATGTTTTGCAAACCTATAGGTGTATGATGCGGGGATTCAATAGTAAGAAAATCGTCAAGGTAATGTATAATGTGATGACAACGATACTCGTTTAGCAGGATCCAGCAGAGCGTATCTGCAAAAATGTCAAACAGTTTGGGGCTGCTTTTGGCCCCAAAAGTAAGACGGGTAGCGAAATAGTACAACCCCTGCCATTTGATCCCGTGTAAATTCCAAAGAGATGGATGGAGGGGTAACAATTTAAAAGCATCAGCTATGTCCGCCTTACTGAGCCAACAACCCCTGCCTGTCTGGATGATGAGCTGAATTGCATCGTCCATAGTGACATAATTTAGAGAAAACTCCTCAGATGGAACTAAGGAGTTTAAACTGGGTATAGCTATAGAATGAGGTGCTGACAAGTCGTAAATTAAACGGGCTTTATTCGAGGATTTATGCCTTGCCAAGCCTATGGGGTTGATCCGCCAATGGGAGAAAGGTGGTTTAACAAAAGGTCCTATGATAAACCCTTTGGACAATTCAGCTTTTAGAAGAGCGTCTACCTGTTGTGGTTCCTGCAAGGCTGATAACAGATTATCGCATTCCAATGTACCCGTGGGTAGGACTATGAGGCCCGAATGAAACCCTTCTGTGAATCCTTGAATCAGATAATCAGATAGCCCGGGAGAAGGATGGGATTTTAAACAAGCTTTAAGGTTATCTATGTCCACCCCGCCTAGTCATGACTTAGGGAACAGTCTCTGTGAGCAAATGGAGCGGGGATGCGCTCTCTTGCAAATACAGCAGAGGTGGACCAGTCTGCACCCGTTGAAACTGCACCCATTGTAATTGTAATTGTTGCAAATCTGGGACTTGCCAAAATACACGATAGGTCTTCCCAGACGGTCGACCTTGGCACTACCGGAGGGTGCCAGTGTTCCGCTGCTCTGATTATCTTGTGTCCCAGGGGAACCTGTAGTTTGGATTAAACCTGGGCATAGGTTAGCGGAATGGTCGACAGACTGGCACACGGAGCAAGTAGGCGTGCGTAGACCTGCAAAGTGCCTACAAAACAACTCCGTGTCCAGCTGACTCCAATCCAAAGTGATGTTAAACTGGGCCAGGGTGGCTGCTGCTTTTGCGGAGAAAGAACGATGATAATCGTAAAACCCATAACCACCGTATTTATGCCCTAGCTCTACTACCCTGTACAGATAGTGATCCAGCTCCTCTCTACGTGAGGGGTGAACAGAACAAATGACATCACGAAATAAACTAAAAGCTAATACGAATTCCGTGATAGATAACTTTTTCCTCAACCTAGGATCTTTAGATTTTAAAACCACCGAAACCTGTTCACAAGAAAATGATTTGTTTTCGACGTAATCTTGCGAGGAAATTAATAAACTCACAAGATTAACATCTTTACCGTCTATGATGTCTTTCTTTAACTGAGCCGGGATAAAATGAGCCGGAGCTATGGCAGGGATTACCCTACCTGGGGGTAATTCCGGGCTAGGTGATATACCTGGGCACACCATCTGAGGGATTTGAGAGCTTGATGGTGTCTGTTCCATACTGTCCAACCTGGCGTGGATGGATGCCACAGATTCAGCTAGTGTAGCAACTGATGCCTGTAAATCAGTTACCGCGGGATTGGACTGGGATGAAGGAGTAGGACTCTGACTATTCCTGGGCGTGGACAGGCTAGGGGGATTAAACAAAAGTTTAAACAATTCCGCCTTCCTAGCAGTCGCTGCATATGGAATGCCTCTAGACTTTAATTCCCTAATAATTTTTGCTACAGTCCAAGATTTGTACAAGGCGGGGGTATGTTGTTCCGAAGCTGGCCTTGGTGAGTTTAGTCTGTCTGGGCCTTCAAATAGATCTGATGAGACAGACATGGTGGGTGAATCCCGCGCCTGGAGGAGAGAGAACAAAATTGACAAAACCGTTGAATGACCAGAGGTATAATTGCTGTCGGTCTCCGATGCCTATTCTATGTAACCAGAGAAAAGATAGGGAAGAACTTAACTCACTAATCTAATAATGAATGGGGAAGGTGAGTCCCTGTGTCCTAACAAACATGCCAGTTCTAACTATGATTTGGGTCGTGGGGCAAATGCCTGTACATGAAGGCGGGATGGTGAGTCTGGCAGTTTGCCTAAGTACAGATGGAGAAGCTAACTGGTCAGGTGACGCCCTATTATAAAAAGACCAGGAGAAGTTATACTAGCTATGATTTGGACTGAGGGGAAATAATCGTGATTTCCCGGGGGATCTATCTACTCCTCCTGGGCCTCACCTAAAAGACGGTGACCGACAGACTAAAAGAAAATAATAAACCTGAAACTCCTACACTAAAGGAATGGAAAGAAGAGGTATAGCTAACCTTGTAATTGAAGAGGAATGTATATCCGTTCTTACGTAATCTATGATCCTATGAAAATGAAAAACCATGAGTGACTGATATGGTTGCCTCTGCCCAATTAATATCCCCCACCCTCATTCTCTTAAGAAGATAATAGGTAGATTCCTATTACGCAACAGTAAGTATACCTTGGAACTTGAAGCCCTCGCTTCTGAGATATTGACAATAGAGAATCCTTATGACTGAAAAGAGGAATAACATGAATGATCATGAAATTCTGCTAATACAATATGAACATAAAGAGGCGCGGCCATACCATACGTATGACATAATCCCTGAAATTCTATTGATTGATACAGCAGAATCCCTCTACCTAAATGTGTGCCTGATAGGACTTATATGTTTACCAGATAGTTTGCCTACCCGATGCCTGAGAGCTTCACTAATAAGGGAGTGATAGACTAATAAGATGTTGCTACACAACTTTTAACTGCAGTAATGTGATCTAGACTCTACTTGCCACTCGAGACAAGCTTGCTTTGTACATATCAGCTGCTGCTAAGAATACTACATAATCTGCCAATTCAGCCATTCGTTGGCTCAACTCTTAGCTGCCTTTGATTTCTCACCTATGAAAGATCATTTATCCCATTCAATTGGGACCAAAATAACACATTGCTGGCAACTATTTTACATGTACAAGATGAACAAATATATATCATTAGAGGGTACACTCTCTTTTGTCATTCGTATATGCATGTTTTAATAAATAGCTATACATTATCATCAGTTCGATGTTACAGGTTTTTTTTTTTTTTTGTTTTGTTTTTTTTATTTAACCCATGTGAATGTATATGGCATTTCACTGTGTATTTGCAATATATCAGACTATAGAAACAGGAGACAATATTTAACCTGAATATTTCCACTTTGATATTGTAACAAAACTTCTGTGGTCACACTGAAAACAGGGAGATCAAATAAACAATCAATAGTGAGGACTAGGCAAAGCGTTTTGTAAGTCAGACAAATAGCTGAAAAGGCAAATTGACCCAGATAGGCGCTCTCGCCGCCCAGGGCTGACGTTCCCTCTGGTTGCTGACGTTCCCTCTGGTTCACGCTCAGCGACCCAAACCTGAACCCCGATTCCCAGTGTCCAATGCTTTACTGGGCAACACGTGGGTCCCCAAACCACTCGGGACAACAACTCCCGGCCATCGGCCGGCTGGGATGACGGGAACTGCCGTCCCGAACAGCCGGAGGGCCCCACGCTGTCCAGCCCTGGATTAAAAGTACTAAATCCGATGCACCGTAGCCACGCAGACATTGCAGCATTGGGGGAAAAAACCCAGCTGCCCTTGGAGAACTAGTAACCCTTCCAGACTGAATGGGGTAAAGCGCATGGAACTGAATGGGCATTTGATAGGAGACATGTATCACATATGGTAAGGATGTCCCGTGATGAGGAACATTTAGAAGCTGTGGGTAGATAGGAGACACGTATCACATACGGTAAGGGTTCCGCTTTAATCCAAACACAGTTTAATAATAAAGGCTTATCGGTCCCTCATGTTGAAACCACAGCTATACATCTAACAATGAAGTAGAGTGTAAGACTTTGATGAATCTAATGAACTAGCAGTGTTTTGGTGATACAATACTGCTTCACGACGAACCGGGTTGACTGGCGAGATGAGTGCTGCAGTTCACTCAATTCCCTTTTGGCGCGATCGCCTTGACTGATGATGTGAAGTTCTGTACGGAACTTCACAAACGCGTGCTTCTGGTTCCCTGATGGACGTATAAGAGAGGTAGCTTGGTCCTCCCACAATCACAGGCTAACCAATAGCCTTTGAATTTGTCACAATTATGTAAAATTGTAACATTATAAATAACAAAGTTAACCCTTGTGTTGCTGGTTGTAACCATATAGCAGGTATATCTAGTTGTAGCGGGCAGGTCTGTGATATAAGGTGATCTATATTGGTGACCGTTAGACTGATAGTATCCTGGTGAAAGTTCTTGGCCTCCTGGGGTCTCTAGAATATATATTGTCCGCTATATGTAATTATTAATGCTGTAATAGACAATCCCGGCTTTTATCTTGTCAGAGCAAGATTCTTCATTCCATATCTTCAGTCTCTTTTACCATCACTTCTGTTGTTTTCTAAGTCACTTCTCTTACCAGCCTCACTCTCACTGCAGCTGGTCACCGACCTCCCGTCCTTTTGTCAATATCCTCGCCAATCTGTCACCTTTTACTGTGCTTTCATACAGTCAATCTTCTCGGCTAGTAGTATTATCTCCGTTATCAGGGTCTCTCTGTCCTTGCACTGCTAAACATTAAAAACCTCCAACGCGATTCATACCAGATATTGGTGCTTCTTCAGGAAAATGGGTAATGACTTTTAGCATTCTGTTTTTATTTAGTGCCAAAACGGTGCCATATTATCATGTTGTCATTTCCGTTTCTTACTCAATATGGGAACCTACCTAGTTAACCCCACCTATGCCTATCTAATTAACCCCTAGCTAACATATTCCTCATTCATTAAATAGACACAATAATCCTATATATTTATATTCACTATAAAACTAAATTACTAACCTAGTTATTTACCAGTGTATAGATGTCTCCCTCCTATTCAGCATCATCCAGGAATGTCTCACAATGTCACTCTTTCCACAGGTGATATCGGGTTTGGGTGCAAACTGTGGCTTCTCACACCACTAGCAAATCCACAAACACCTGCCCAGTAGCGTAACAATGAGGCTCATGTCCGAACAAGGAATGCCATTGAGTGCAACTTTGGCCTGCTCAAATGCAGATTCTGGTGCCTGGATCACTCAGGGGAAGCTCTGCAATATGCACCATTATCCTGGTGTGTAAAGATCAAACTGAATGCCTATAACAAACAGACACACAGTCCAATTGATAGTGCCTTAATCTGGTCTGGATAATACACAATACAAACCCCAGAAGAAGGAGAGATGAAAAAAGAGAGAAAAGGGGAAGAGATATGAATATACAAAAATATATAAATATTCCAGATGTCAAAGATGATCAATAAGATAAATACTGAGATATACAGAAAGTAATGTTCCTTTGCAGAATAGTTCTTGTTTAATTCATATCAGTCCAACCAATGCTGCATGTTCTTCAAGTGCTGGATTTCCACTCTAAATATAGGACAAATAAAATCAAGGGGGAGAAAATGTTGCAAATAGTGCTCTAAGCGTAGTATTTTGGACTAGGACGGTCCTTCACCAACACACATAAAACACTACTCACAATTTCAAGAGGCTACCACTTGCCTCTTAGTATAAAAGCATGTACTGGTTGTCACTCCAGTTCAGTGTGTTTCTCTTCAACTCATAGGCCACAGTCAGCTCTGTTCATCACCAGTCTCATGGGACTGAAGAAATTAGTTTGTCTAAACAGCTACTCTAACAACGGACAACAATGTACCCAATGCAATGCTGGCTGTACCTATATATATTCTTTTAATTCCTTTCTTATATACTACATACTGTTTTTAATACTGTATACCAGTATTATTTATTTTTATTGTGTATTGCTTATTCTGAACTTGAGAGATTTGATCCTTGCAAAAGTTCCATGCACACTCTTTTGAAAAAGGGATTAAAATAATAAAAATAGGTACAGCCAGCATTGCATTGGGTACATTGTTGCCCATTATTAGAGTGGCTGTTTCCACAAACTAATTTCTTCAGTCCCATGAGAGTGGTGATGAACGGAGCTGACTGTAGCCTATGAGTTCAAGTCAAGCACACTGAACAGGAGTGGGACCCAGTACATGCTTTTATATTAAGAGGCAATTGTGAGTGGTGTTTTATGGGTGTTGGTTAAGGATCATCCTGGTCCAAATTACTACACTTAGAGGACTGTTTGCTCCATTATCTCCACTTTGTTTTTCTTTGAAATTATTCTGTCGTGTGCCATACTACACAATTGTCACGGTTTGTTTTGACTCTCAGACACAGAGTTAAGATAAAAACACAACTTTATTGAAAGTTTAAAGAAAACCCTCACGGGTTAGACATACACATATATCTCAACACGTAATTAGTACAATGCATTGGTGAACAGTGCCAATACAGGGTAAGGCAGCCTTAGAATAGGAACAATATGGAAATAGGCTCTACGGGCCTTACCAATATACCGGGCAAGGCAGCCTGGAGACTGGTACAACGAGAGAGAAGGCTCTACCGGCCCTGCCAATATACCGGCAAGGCAGCCAGGAGACTGGTACAATGAGAGAGAAGGCTCTACCGGCCCTGCCAATACTGGGCAAGGCAGCCTGAGCCCAGAGGCAACAAGTACTGGTACAGGAGCGTAAGTGGCCTCAGCGACTGAAAAGTGGTGGAGTAAATCAGTCGCACATACTGGACTACACAGAGGCCTACTGGTGCTATATAGGTGTCAGAGAGCAGCCGGTGAATTTAGGAGCAAACCAGTACCCGCGTACTGGACTACGCAATGACACTTCCGGTGCTGTATGGAAATCAGCAAGCAACCGGTGATATATGGAGCGAACCAGTACCCGCGTACTGGAGTACACTTTGACACTACCGGTGCTGTATGGGAAGCGGCAAGCAACCGGTGATAGATGTAGCGAACCAGTCCCCGCGTACTGGAGTACACAATGACACTACCGGAGCTGTATGGGAAGCCTCAAGCAACCGGTGATAGATGGAGCGAACCAGTCCCCACGTACTGGAGTACACAATGACACTACCGGAGCTGTATGGGAAGCCGCAAGCAACCGGTGATAGATGGAGCGAACCAGTACACTCAGGGATGAAAATGTCGCCCAGACATGAAGACTGAGAACTCTGCACACGATCCAGAAGCAGGAACAGACAGCCAGGCCAGGACAGGAAGCTAGAACAGTAACGGCAGATGACCGAATCAGGAATGGAAGCAAGAACGTCAGCCCAAACCGAATCAGGAATGGAGGCAGGAGCCACTTCAGAAGAGGAGGCTGTCAGGCAGGTAAGCAGATGGAATCTGGAAGGTAGTGTATGCAGCAAAGGCCCAGGGAACTCAGGAAAAGGATGCAGGTGGCTATAGACATAGGGACACCACGAAAGGGCAACCAAAGGGTGCCAGAACCCAGTCTATATAGGCAATACTGGACGGATTCAAGACAGGCAGCCAATGGAGAGCCTTCACAGATAACTGACAGGAAAAGGCAGCAATCACGGGCACCATGATAGTACCCCCCTCTCAAAGACCCCCCCTTCTAGAAAAGGGACCTGGTTTCTGAGGGTACTTGGAATGAAAGATTCGCAGTAATTTGGGAGCATGAAGGTCCTTACTGTCGACCCAGGATCGTTCTTCCGGGCCATAACCCTTCCAATGTACCAAATACTGCAATTTTCATCTAAGTCTGCGGGAATCAATGATACACTGAACTTCGTACTCTTCCTGACCTTCAACCTCTATAGGCCCTGGCACCACAGGGTTAGTAGTATAACAGTTGCATACATGAGGTTTGAGGAGAGACACATGGAACACATTATGAATACGCATAGAAGCAAGGATATCCAAGGCATAAGAGACAGGGTTGATTTTACGAATCACCCTATAAGGACCAATAAACTGAGGAGCCAATTTGTTAGACGGGACTTGTAATTTGAAGTTTCTGGAGGAAAGCCATACTCTGTCCCCAACCTGGAAGGAAACTGCTGGCAGCCGTCTACAATTGGCATGACGCTGATGGTGCTGAAAAGACTGACTGAGTGCCCTCTGAACCTGTGCCCATGTGAAGCGGAGCTGCTCGATATGCTCATCCAGAGCTAGTATCTGCTGAGACTGGAAGGAATCTGGGAGCAAACACGGCTGGAACCCATAATTGGTCAAAAAAGGGGAGCTCCAGGATGACGAATTAACAGCACAGTTCCTGGCGAACTCTGCCCAAGGCAACAGGTCAGCCCAGTTATCATGATGGTCAGTTACAAAACAGCACAGGAACTGCTCTAGTCCCTGATTGGCACGCTCAGCGGCCCCATTGGTCTGGGGATGATAGGCAGAGGAAAAGGACAATTGGATGCCCATCTGTTTGCAAAATGCTCTCCAAAATCTGGACACAAAATGGCTCCCCCGGTCAGACACCAGCATTCTGGGTACTCCATGCAACCGAAATATTTCTTTAGCTAAAACCACTGCTAATTCTTTAGCAGAGGGAAGGCCATGGAGAGGCACGAAATGAGCCATTTTAGAAAACCTGTCCACCACCATAAGTATAAAGAAATACTCTCTGGACGCTGGCAACTCTCCCATAAAATCAATGGACACATGAGACCAAGGACGTTCGCCATTAAGCACCGGCTGGAGTAGGCCCACAGGGAGGTGTCTAGGGGTCTTGGCATGGGCACAGGTGGTACAGGCATTAGTAAACGCAGCACAATCTGCCCTCAGAGAGGGCCACCAGAAAACTTGTGAGAGAGACCAAATCAATTGATCTCTACCAATATGCCCCGCGGCTTTAGAGGAGTGATATGTTTCAATTAATCGAGTGCGAAATGGCTCATCAACAAAACACTTGCCCACTGGGGTTTCCGGGGGAGCGGTAGCCCGGGAGGCTAAAATCTCTTCCCTCAGTGGCGAAGTGTAGCCAATATACGATCAGGCTGTATTATAGGTGCTGGGACCTCATCCCTGTCCACTTCAGACTCAAATTGTCTAGACAGGGCATCAGCCCTACCATTCTTAGACCCAGGCAGGTATGATACAATAAAATTGAATCGAGAGAGGAACAACGCCCACCTGGCCTGGCGAGAGGCAATCTTTTAGCCTCAGAAAGATAGGTCAGGTTTTTGTGGTCAGTCAGGATTAATACTGGATTTTGGTGCCCTCAAGTAAATGACGCCTTTCTTTCAGGGCGAGAATGATAGCCAGTAGTTCTCTGTCACCTATCTCATAATGACTTTGAGCCACAGACTATTTCTTAGAGAAAAACCCCCATGGTCTGAGAGGTCCTCTCTTAACAGGTCGTTGAGAGAGTACTGCCCCAACCCCAATCTCTGAGGCATCAACCTCCAATGTAAACGGGAGAGATGGGTTAGGGTGGGAAAGCATGGGAGCATTTTCAAAAGTGGATTTCAAAGTCTCAAAGGCGTCTTCAGTTGCCACAGACCATTGGAAAGGGTTAGCGCCCTTATGAGTAAGGTCAGACAATGGTTTAACAATCGTAGAAAAGTTCTTAATAAATTTTCTGTAATAATTAGCGAAACCCAGATATCGCTGAATTGCTTTTAAGCCCTTAGGCCGAGGCCATTGCAATACAGCCGCAAGTTTCTCTTGATCCATGGCAATACCTTCTTTGGCAATCATGAACCCCAAGAAGGGCACACTGGATTTATGAAACTGGCATTTTTCCAATTTGCAATACAACTTGTTTTTTCGTAGGCGAAGCAACACTTCTGACACTTCTTTAATGTGTTGTGACACATTTTCTGAATGAATGAGTATGTCGTCCAGGTAGACAACAACACAGGATTGCAGCATATCCCTGAGGATATCATTAATCAGTTCTTGAAATACTGCGGGTGTGTTACAGAGACCAAACGGCATAAATAGATATTCATAGTGCCTGGATCTAGTGTTAAAGGCCGTTTTCCACTCATCACCAGCTCTGATCCGAATCAGGTTATAAGCAGCACGTAGGTCCAGTTTAGTGAAGATTGAGGAACCTTTTAACCTGTCAAATAATTCGGTGATGAGTGGTATCGGATAAGTATTTTTTTACATTAAATTATTTAGGCCACGGTAATCAATGCACGGTCTCAATTCGCCATTTTTTTTTTTTTTCACAAAAAAGAAACCAGCCCCCGCTGGGGAGCTGGATTTCCTTATAATCCCTCTCTTGAGGGCATCTGAAATATATTCCTCCATAGCTTGGTTCTCATCACAAGATAATGGATATCTGCGACCCCTAGGGGGCACCACCCCCGAAGGCAACTCAATAGCGCAGTCATAAGATCTGTGCTGGGGTAGGGTGCCAGACTCTCCTTTGCTAAACACATCTCTGAATTGTTGGTACTCGTTTGGCAATGAAGGAGAGGTGCACAGAATCTTAACCGGGTGGGATACGCAATGCTCCATACAATACTGAGACCAAGCGAAGATTTCACACTTTCGCCAATCAAACTGAGGATTATGAAGCTGCAACCAGGGAAATCCCAGAATGACTGCATAGTGTGGAGAACTGATAATCTGGAACTGCTGTTCCTCTTTATGAAGCGCCCCAATGGTCATAGGTAATGGCATCGTTTCAAAGGTAACCTGGACAGGTTCTAGAGGTCTGCCGTCAATGGCTTCAATAGTGAGAGGGGATTCTCTCTCGACCAGCGGAATCTTATGTCGTTCAGCAAAGGCACTATCCATAAAATATTCAGCTGCACCAGAGTCAACCAGGGCCAGAACCTCCACCGAGCAATCTGCCCACGAGAGTACGACCTGTATAGTGGGTTTCTGTAAGATCAAACCTGGGGACGGTTGAACACCACCTAGGGCCTGTCCCCCAAGGTACCCTAGATGTGTTCATTTCCCGGACTTACGGGACAAGATCTTAGCAGGTGCCCAGTTTTGCCACAATATAAGCACAACCCCTGCCTTCTGCGGTGTGCTCTCTCCTCCTTGGTTAGCCTAGTGAAACCTAATTGCATAGGTTCACCTAAATCCTGTAACTGGTCATTAATTTTAGGTGCCAAGGGAGGGTTGGGTGGGCAAAATGAACTGCTAGATCCATTGTTTTTTTACCGTAACCTACGGTCCTTTGCCATCAATCTCTCACGGATCTGAGTGTCAATTAGGATAACATAATCAATATATTCGTCCAGATCAGTAGGCAACTCCTTAACTGCGGTTTCATCTTTGATCTGCTCGCTCAGACCTTGTGCAAAGGCTGCCAACAACGTCTCATTATTCCAACCTACCTCTGCTGCCAATGTGCGGAATTCAATGGCATAATCGCCCACAGTACGCCTGCCCTGTTGTTTCTCCATTAGGCATTTAGCAGCAGAGGCGGTTCTACCAGGTATCTCAAACACTCTCCGAAATGATTGCACAAATTCCCTGAAATTCTTTGTGCAAGGTTTCGCACTCTCCCATAAGGGATTGGCCCATGCCAGGGCTCTGCCAGTCAATAGGGATATCATAAACCCAACTTTACTGCGATCATTAGGAAAGGCACGCGAGGTTAATTCCATAAATATCTCAAGTTGGTTGATAAACCCTCTGCACAGGCTGGATTCGCCATCATATCTGAGTGGCAATGGAGCGGAAGCGGTTAACCCTTTGACTGCAGCCACTGAGGGTATAGTATCACTCTCCGGTGTCAAACCTGGGGAGACCACCAGACTCGAGGCAGACTTGTCCGTGAGTACTGTACGTTCAAGAATGGTTTGGATTGCCAATGCTAGCTGATCCAGGTGCTGCTCACGTACATCCATCCTCCAATGGATGTTCTGTGCATTACTCTCATTCTTACTATCTGAGGTCATGGCCCTTTCGTACTGTCACGGTTTGTTTTGACTCTCAGACACAGAGTTAAGATAAAAACACAACTTTATTGAAAGTTAAAAGAAAACCCTCACGGGTTAGACATACACGTATATCTCAACACGTAATTAATACAATGCATTGGTGAACAGTGGTACAGTGAATAATAATAGAGAGGCTCTACTGGCCTTGCCAATACTGGGTAAGGCAGCCTTAGAATAGGCACAATATGGAAATAGGCTCTACCGGCCTTACCAATATACCGGGCAAGGCAGCCTGGAGACTGGTACAACGAGAGAGAAGGCTCTACCGGCCCTGCCAATACTGGGCAAGGCAGCCTGAGCCCAGAGGCAACAAGTACTGGTACAGGAGCGTAAGTGGCCTCAGCGACTGAAAAGTGGTGGAGCAAACCTATCGCACATACTGGACTACACAGAGGCCTACCGGTGCTATATAGGTGTCAGCGAGCAGCCGGTGAATTTAGGAGCAAACCAGTACCCGCGTACAGGACTACACAATGACACTACTGGTGCTGTATGGGAAGCGGCAAGCAACCGGTGATATATGGAGCGAACCAGTATCCGCGTACTGGAGTACACATAGGCACTACCGGTGCTGTATGGGAAGCAGCAAGCAACCGGTGATATATGGAGCGAACCAGTACCCGCTTACTGGAGTACACCTTGACACTACCGTTGCTGTATGGGAAGCGGCAAGCAACCGGTGATAGATGGAGCGAACCAGTACCCGAGTACTGGAGTACACATAGACACTACAGGTACAGTATGGGAAGCAGCAAGCAACCGGTGATATATGGAGCGAACCAGTATCCGCGTACTGGAGTACACATTGACACTACCAGTGCTGTATCGGAAGCAGCAAGCAACCGGTGATATATGGAGCTAACCAGTACCCGCGTACTGGAGTACACATTGACACTACCGGTGCTGTATGGGAAGCAGCAAGCAACCGGTCATATATGGAGCGAACCAGTACCCATGTACTGGAGTACACGATTACACTACCGGAGCTGTATAGGAAGCGGCAAGTAACCGGTGATAGATGGAGCGAACCAGTCCCCGCGTACTGGAGTACATAATGACACTACCGGAGCTGTATGGGAAGCCGCAAGCAACCGGTGATAGATGGAGCGAACCAGTCCCCGCGTACTGGAGTACACAATGACACTACCGGAGCTGCATGGGAAGCCGCAAGCAACCAGTGGTAGATGGAGCGAACCAGTACCAGCATACTGGAGTACACGATTACACTACCAGAGCTGTATGGGAAGCAGCAAGCAACCGGTGATAGATGGAGCGAACCAGTACCCGCGTACTGGAGTACATGATTACACTACCGGTGCTGTATGGTAAGCCGCAAGCAACCAGTGGTAGATGGAGCGAACCAGTACCCGCGTACTGGAGTACACATAGACACTCAGAGATGAAAATGTCGCCCAGGTGACATGAAGACGGAGAACTCTGCACACGATCCAGTAGCAGGAACAGACAGCCAGGCCGGGACAGGAAGCTGGAACAGTTACGGCAGACGACCGAATCAGGAACGGAAGCAGGAACGTCAGCCCAAACCGGATCAGGAACGGATGCAGGAACCACTTCAGCAGAGGAGGTTGTCAGGCAGGTAAGCAGACGGAATCTGGAAGGTAGTGTATGCAGCAAAGGCCCAGGGAACTCAGGAAAAGGATGCAGGTGGCTATAGACATAGAGGCACCACGAAAGCAACTGGGCGGATTCAAGACAGGCAGCCAATGGAGAGCCTTCACAGATAACTGACAGGAAAAGGCAGCAATCACGGGCACCGTGATAACAATATAGCCATGAACACATGTCTCCTGGACAGTGATGAACCACTACCCATTGTGGAGGTACCTGTTCCATTTGCACAGCATGAGGAGATCCTGAGAGTGTCATAGATACCAGGCAGGCTCATCAGGGACCACTTTAGCCGTGAGAATAAGACAGAAACAAACACAATCCATGTATGTTCATGAGCAGCCTTTGGGGATGTGTGAAAACACACTCACACAGCCCTGATATTGCCTGTTACAACATCACAAACACATAATTGCTACAGTATCTAACTCATGCGGCAGCTGTTCCATAGACGTGTCATATTGAGGATGTGAATTCAGCTGGCATCTGCCATTCCTTCGGCCATGATGACATTGCCACTTCAAGGATATCATCCATTCCCCAGTAGATCAAAGGTTCAACACATTGCCCATGTTCATTATATACCTGGGTTGAATTGACAGCAAACAACATAGATTGAGTTGACCATAGTCATATCAACCATGAGACCCTTGGAGAGATAGAGGAATATCCAATGCAATGCATCGTATACTACTCTGTCATTCCAGGGGATAAAGGAGTATTGGCGTTAGCATAAGAAAAATTGTTGTGCAAAGCCTAAAGGAGCAGCATAGTGATTGATTTACTATGTTAGTGTTTTCTATAACATCGGAGAAACTATATGTGAGTCAGGTTGCAAGGCCCACCATGCTGACCTGTGTGGGTGTGCAGCACAATGACATTAGCATGTCAACACCCTCTGTTTCATGGTGCTCTGTTCTCATTCTCAATGTTCCAGTTACATATACATATGGTGGTTAGCATCCCCTTGTTCCTAACCTATCCAGAGGTGCAGACATCCCTTTGCAAACCAATGGGTTGTGGTCTCCCCCTGAACGCAAAAGGTTAATGGGATAATGATGATTAATCTGTTACATGACAGACAGTTAGACTGTGCAGTTCAAAATCCTGTCATCCCTTCCAACAGGCATCCATAGCATGGCCCATCATGAAAAACTTGACTATTGTGAAGCATTGACTACACGTCTCCCTTGATGTTCTCTACACGTCTCCCTTGATGTTCTCTATCAAATTAGCTAGACTAGAGAATGAAAAAAATATTGCTAAGGAGAGCAAGAGCAACCCAAAAAAATTCTTTAAATACATTAATGGCAAAAAATTAAAGTCTGATAATGTTGGGTCCTTGTTATCTGAAACGGGTGAGATGGTCAAGCGGGACAGAGAGAAGGCAGATATGTTAAATAATTTCTTTTCTTCTGTTTTTACCAAGGAAGACCCAATGGACAAGAATCTGCAAACTACTTTTACAGAACAGTCACAGCAAACATGGGACTGGCTAACACAAGAAAAAGTGTTAAAACAATTGAATGGTGTTAAGGTAGACAAAGCTCCAGGGCCAGATGGTATACACCCACGGGTACTTAAAGAGCTAAGCCAGGCCCTGGCCAGACCGTTATATTTGATTTTCAGGGATTCTTTTATTTCAGGTATGGTGCCCATGGATTGGCGTGAAGCAGATGTGGTGCCCATATTTAAAAAGGGATCAAAGTCACAGCCAGGAAATTACAGACCTGTAAGCTTGACATCTGTGGTAGGGAAGCTGTTTGAAAGGTTGCTAAGGGAATATATTCAAGAATTCTGCTGGAACAGGAATATCATTAGCAGGAGTCAACATGGCTTTATGAAAGACAGGTCTTGTCAAACTAACTTGATCGCATTTTATGAAAAAGTGAGTAATAATATAGATGCGAGAGCGGCGGTTGATGTGATCTATTTAGACTTTGCCAAGGCATTTGATACGGTTCCACACAAGAGGTTACTGTACAAACTGAATGTAATAGGCCTAGGGGAAAATGTTTGTGTGTGGATTAGAAATTGGCTGAAAGATAGAATGCAAAGAGTGGTAGTAAATGGCAAGTTCTCCAGTTGGATAAACGTGATAAGTGGAGTACCTCAGGGATCTGTCCTGGGTCCTTTTCTTTTTAATTTGTTTTATTAATGACCTCCCAGAGGGCATAGGGAGCCATGTATCAGTGTTTCCCGATGACACAAAATTAAGTAAGGTAATAAAGTCTGAACTGGAGGTGTCTTCATTACAAGAGGATTTGGACAAATTGAGTAACTGGGCAGGCAAATGGCAAATGAGATTCAATATAGACAAGTGTAAAGTTATGCATTTTGGGTATAATAATAAAAATGCAACATATAGTTTAAATTGTGTTGCTCTGGGGAAATCTACAAATGAAAAGGATTTGGGAGTAATGGTAGACAATAGACTTAGCAGTAGCACGCAGTGCCAGCTGGCAGCTGCAAAGACCAATAAGATATTGGCATGTATTAAAAGGGGTATTGACTCAAGGGAGGAAGATATTATTATGCCTCTTTACAGGTCCATGGTAAGACCCCACCTAGAATATGCTGTTCAATTCTGGGCGCCCTTTCTGAAAAAGGACATTATGGAACTAGAGAAAGTGCAGAGGAGGGCTACAAAACTAGTAAGGGGAATGGAAAGTTTTAGTTATCAGGAAAGGCTAGAAAAGTTAAACTTGTATACACTAGAGAAACGGCATCTTAGAGGGGATATGATAACACTATATAAATATGTTCAGGGCCCATACAAAGGGCTCTCCAAAGACCTGTTCATTAACAGAACAGTACATAGGACAAGGGGCCACCCGCTTAGACTTGAGGAAAGGAGATTTAATCTACAACAGCGGAAGGGTTTCTTTACTGTAAGGACAATAAAGGTATGGAATTCACTGCCTGAGGAGGTGGTGCTATCGAATACATTAGACACCTTTAAAAAGGGCCTGGATACTTATTTAAAAGAACATAACATAGAGGGCTATGTACGTTAGTATTAGGATTAATATTTTACTTAGGGCTTGTTGATCCAGGGAGAAATCTGATTGCCATTTGGAATCAGGAGGGAATTCTCCCCCCCCCCCATTCGGGGCAGAATTTGAAATTGCTGTATTGTTGTGTTTTTTTGCCTTCTTTTGGATCAACGATGGTAAACAGGAATAGGAAAAGGGTTGAACTAGATGGACGCAAGTCTTTTTTCAACCTAAATTACTATGTTACTATGTTACTGTTGGTCTTGATGCAATGCGAGACTTGAAGTTCATAACAACCTCTCATGAACTTTACACATATTAAAAGAATACTCCAGTATATGTGTATATGTTGCCTAAGATCCAGGTGGAAAACCTGTATAGTAATACTGCTCTTCTCAGAGTTAAAATACCTTTTGGAGAACCCATGAGCAGTTCAACTATGTTTCTTCAGTGGCCAGTTTTTAAGTTAATAGTACGTTTTTGGGTGCTTCTATAAATCTGCACTGCATTTTGGTACTATACAAACATGTTTATGCTTCAATGTATTGTTAGACATATTAAAGATAGCCCATCCCTAACTACTATGTGTCTGTTGATATTGAAGTTGGATTCAACATATCTCCAGATGTAACTATAGTTTTGGGTTGTGTATCTGTTATACTTAGGAAGGCATAGCCCTAGTCACAGGAGTCTGCTGATTGAAAGGGGATCGATTGGAGTTGGTGATGTATTGATGCAAGGAGATGATGGAGGAGATTTACTACGGTGTGTTGGGGAGGTGATAAAGAGGTGAGAGCCTATGCACTAAGATTGCTCTAGTTTGAAAGATCTTAGTGCATAGGCTCCATAGAAAAACAAAGGAACTGGAAAAGTGATATCACTAGGGAAGTCATCTTTTCAACTCATTACCACATCTTACTTACTGGATAAGCCCTGATATTCTCCCTGCTTAGTGTAATCAATTGACAAGACTTGTGGCTTCTTCATGCTCCTGTCTTGTAGCCAAACACAACAATGACCTCAGTAATTAACCCTATATTATTAGGTGTGTGATGGTTATTTGCTTATCAGACTGTGAATCCCAGCATTATGTTTTTTTGGATAAGCTATCCTGCAAGTGATTTATCTAACCCAAATACATGGTTGGCTAACACCTTAAAACCCACAACAGTAGATGGAACTAAATGTGGAAAGTCTGCCACCTAGTATGCTAAGGGGTAGGTGTCAGCTGTCAAGTTCAACTCACATCATGGCCAAACACCCATGGTACAACACATTAAAACAAAGTAATATGTGCAGGAGTTGTGTTCACTGCATTGCTTTGCAATGCATTGGAGACATCTGTACCACCTAACCTTTTTTGAAAAGAAAAAACATTCGCCATGAACTGAATGAAGAAGTGCTTTTTTATTTGGAGGAAACATCACAAATGGGGCTTTTTTATTTCTTTTTTGGGGGGTACTTTTCAAGGGGCTGCAGAGGTGGATGCCTTCATGGACGTCTTATGACTCTGGAGATTCTTATGGTCAGTGCGGGGGTCAAACTGAAGGGGGAGGTGGTTGCAGTTAACCCTTCCATGGATTGAGGGTCCCTCTCCATCAGCAGGTTCTCCCTACATTGTATTCACCATTTCTATGAGCATCTGGATCATTATGTCCATTATTCCTCTACAGAATTGCCGGATCTCAGTAGTCAGAAATGTCATCCTCACTCTTCAGGATACATCTGATAACCAAAGCTTAATCATCACAGTTCTACTGAGACAAACTGTCATTGTTTTTTCAGAGTCACTGTCAAAATATCACCATCAATTTGTCTACCAAGTGAAGGACGCGTTAAATATGTCACCTGCTTGAAAATGGGAACATAACAATCTCGACCATGAAAATGTGGTAAACTCCTAGAAATAGCCTTGATTCTTCAATCCTTCAAAGTGTAACAAGCTGAGCAAAGAGGAGTGTTTGGTTTACCTCCAGCACAAGGTATATGCTTCTCTTCACTGATTCTGGTCAGCTCATTCAACAAGAGTGACTGTGATGCATCATTCCATTAACAATTTGAGTACCAGAATCTGTTTGCAGGTAAACCAAATGTCGCTCTTCACTCAGCTTGCTAGCTATTTATTATAATTCAACGCATCCTTCACTTGATTAACTTTGGGTCCCACTGTTTTTGAGTGTGTTCATGCAATCAGTTTGTCTCAGTAAAACTGTGTTGTGCGAACTAACCCATGTGGATGAGTGCAATGTAACCATGTTGTGTTGTGTTCATCCTCTGCTAACCATTTGAGTGCCAGAGGGGTACACAACACAAATTTGAACAATCTGTTGCTTCATGCATCATGGCATTAGATTTTTACATGACAAAGTAATGGCAAGCACTGTTTGTGTGCAGTGGGTATGAAGATCAACAAAGCAACAAGGGGGTTAAACAAGAACTTTTATAGCATTTGAGCTGGTTGAGCCTTCCCATTTCTGCTTGGATTGTCAAGTGGGGATGGGCAACAATTTTAGCCTCAAACCAAAATCGGCAAATAATGGCACTTCTCACTTGGCACAGAATTTCCAAGGAAAAGTGAAGTTTATCTGTTTTTTTTTTTTCCTAGCTCATTCCATTGAAACCAAAGGGAACATTAACTTTACATACAACACATAGCAAATGTTATTTTATTTCCCAAAGGCTTAGTATAAAAGGGGCATGTGTTGGTGGAGTGTGGAGAATGAACCAATTAAACAGGGAATGTTTTTGGGGGAGGTTGTTTATTGGGATTGGGGGGCAGTTAATAAAAAACAAATGCTAAATACAATTAAAATACCCCATAAGACATGGTATAAAAGGGGTCTGAGGGGGTTCTTGACTAATATTGGGGGGATAGTTAATAAAAAAATAAATAAATATAATAAAATAAGAAATGTGTATGTAAGATGATAGAGACAGTGACCCCTCACGTAAGCTGCCACTGGGGTAGACTGATACTTGACGTGATAAAATATTTTGTAGAGGATGAGTTGTAAGATTTGTTGTTAGATGCCCAAGCCCTGAGGAAACATTGATTTGTAGGACTTAGACTTGTTATCTTATCTTATGTTTCTATGGCCTAGTTCCAGCAGGTCATGTCCTGATGGCCACTGGCCACTAGCCATTATCAAATGTTCTAATGTAGATGTGGAATGTGTGACTCCTGTTCTTGCTGCTGCTGAGGTGTTTAAGCAGCAGAATGATTAGGCAGCTCAAAGGCAATGGGATCAGCAACAACAGTAACATGGATGAAAAGGGTTCCACTTGCCACTACTAACTTCAGTGATGCGCCTGAGGCAGTAGCAGCACCATAACTAATCCCCAACACATCAGGTATATGTGAAGAAAAGAAGAAGTTGGCCAATAGTAATTCTCCACCTGCCCATCATCCAAAATCATGGGTTTGTTGTTACTAGAATATAATTTTTTCCTTGAGAGCAGGAACTGTGCCTCTCATCAGCAACTGCAATGTGCACAGTGTGCATGGTAAATAACACCTGGCACAACTCTATCCAAACACCATGACACCAGAAATCAGGTACTGCTGCTGTCTCTATGCCCCTTGTCCACACCCCATTAAGGACACATGACAACTTACTGACAGTTTAATAGTAATAATGAGCCCTACCTGCCATCATCCTAGCATATTCTGTGGGATGGAATCTCCTCAGCTGCTGTCACAGGTGACTCTGGAATAACAACACTGACAAGTACAGATACAGTAAAATAATTATCTTTATTGAGAAATAGCACAAAATAAAATAAATAGCCTGTCCCCAACCCTCACAGGACCAGGTGTAAGGACAGTGTCTGAGCACTTCCCTAACCCTCACTAGCCAGGTATGGAGACAGCACAGGATCACCCAACTGTAAGGAGGCAACACCACTCTGACTGAATATATATAAGTGTTAGTAGCAAGGATGGTAGTAGCTGCTAGTACAGGAGCAGCTGGGAAGCCCCTATGAACCAAGGCAAAATCCCTTAGTACGCTAGGGTGTTTCAGCTCAGAGACAGATTTCACTAGAACGCTAGGGTAAACCAACAGGCAGCGGTGACTGAGAATACCTAGAACGCTAGGGTAACCCAACAGGCAGCGGTGACACAGAATCCCTAGAATGCTAGGGTAACGGAACAGGCGGTGGTAACTGAGAACCCCTAGAATGTTAGGGTAACCAAACAAGTAACAGTTACTGAGACTCCCTAGAATGCTAGGGTAATGGAACAGGCAGTGGTGACTGAGAATCCCTGGAATGCTAGAGTAACCAACAAGCAATGGTGACTATGAATCCCTAAGACGCTAAGGTAATGGACAGGCAGTGGTGACCGAGAAACCCTGGAATGCTAGGGTAGACCAACAAGCAACAGTGACTGAGAATACCTAGAATGCTAGGGTACCCAATGGCACAAAGCGGAACAACAGATAGCGGGAAGGCCAGTGACATGGACTGACACAGACTGAGCACCACTCGATTTAGGAAGCGATAGAGCATGGAAAGTGCAATCGGACACAGTAGGCCACGGGAATTAAATGATTGATAGTCAGCTGGAGCAGGGGTCAGCATGGAGCGGGTAGTCAGCCAAAGCCAGGAGTCAGACCAGAGCGAGTAGTCAGCCAAAGCCAGGAGTCAGACCGGAATGGGTAGTCAGCCAAATCCAGGAGTCAGACCGGAACGGAAGACAGCAGTCAGGGATCAAACGGAGCTGAAGTCAGAACGTAGTCAGGAGTCATACACAGAAATGGAGCATTGGAATCACAAAAGCTATAGCGCACAGGTACACCTTGATAGGGCAAATGAGTAAAGGCAGGCTGAGGCCTTTAAGGCCTAGCAAGTGGGTGGCGTTAACGGTGGCCAATAAGAATAGTGAATGTGCTTCAGAGCGACAACCAGGAAGTACAGCAATGTCGCCTGCAAGCGCAGCGTCGCTAAAGGAAATCACGGGCACTGTGATAGATGCAGCTTGATGCCTTGCTTGCGATTCTCCTCCACCACACTCCCATGTGTGGTCAGTGAACCACACAGTGTGCAATGGGTGGACACAAACTGCTACATCCTAACAATTACAGAGTGGCTATAATTTGGCGGGGGAGGCAACAATGAACAAGGAGGATTGGCAGAAGATGTATTTCCCCAAGAGAAAGAAGGTGATGGCGTGTTAGTTGTTTCACTCATCATCGAACTTCCAGCCTCTGTCTGCGTTTCTCTATTGTTCCTCCTGTTTGATCTCCACCTCGCCTCTTGTTGCCTTTCGGGAGAGTCATGGGGTATAGCAACAGCGGTGCTCAATTTCTGTGGTGGGTGTTAGGCTTTAATATGTTTGACATAAATTTTATGGTGTCTGTGTTTCATGTGTGCTATTAGGGCGGTTGAGTCAAGGCGCATTCCCTCTTTTACCCTTCTCACTGACTTGTCACAAATTGTGCACAGTGCCATTGTTAATGACAGCACTGTCCCTGCCACAAGAGAAAAATAGTTCCACACCCATGACGTCACCAGGAAGGGAAAAGGTGGAGAAGAATGGTCTCTTTCCTCTCCTCCACATTCCCCTTCACTGACTGGGGAGCAGGATGATGTTGCTGTCTTAGAATCAGCACTGCAACTAGGACCAGGAGTATTGCTGCTCCTGGCAAGCAGAACCTTCCTAGTCCTGCAGCACTTGTTGGACCCATTCCCACTGTGTCCATGGTGGTCTGTGGCACATTAGCCTGCTTCTCATCACCACCACCACCACTAATGCTGCTGCTTGACCTTCATAGTAGTAGTACTAGCATTGGTGGGACTGCTTGGGAATGGCAAGTGTGACTTAGGGTCCCATGCTGTCACACTTGGCATCATCTTTTCCTTAACCGCTCCAGAGTATTACAAAGCACACTAGCAGCAGGTTCAGTGCTGGTGGCAGCAGGTTCAGCACTGGCATCAGACACAGCACTAGTGGCAGCAGGAGCAGCACATCTGACAGCAGGCACAGTACTGGTTGCAGCAGGGGCAGCATGTCTGGCAGCAGGCACAGCAGGTGGAAGCAGGGGCAGCACATATGGAAACAGGGACAGTAATGATTGCAGCAGGAGCAGCAGACCAACAGATTGTCACTCAGCAATCTCCTCCCAGGGGTTGAAGGTGATAAGGACAGATGTAAAATAAAGGCATATAGGGAGTAAAATATGTAAAGACTTCAAAATTAATTGTATGCTAGCAAATGCAAGAAGTATGGTAGATAAAATAGGAGAACTAGAATTGCTGGTGGTTAATGAGCAATTGGACATAACAGGTATAACAGAAACATGGTGGAATGATACATATGGGCTGTAAATATAGAGGGCTATGTCCTGTTTAGGAGAGACAGGATTAATAGAAAATGGGGAGGTGTGTGCTTATATTTGAAACCAGAGTTAATTTGGCCATAAATTGGAGTCCTTGTGGGTAGAAATTGAGACTAAGTGTGGTGTTAAAGGTAAAAAAAAGGTGCTGCTGGGTATATGCTACAAACTACCAAATATTGATGACAATGACGAGGCCCAACTGATATTGTAAATGAGGAAAGCTGCCCAGCTTGGGCATATTATAATTATGGGCGATTTTAACTATCCAGATATCAGCTGGAAAAATGAGACCTGTCATAGTGCTAAGGGAAGCAGGTTTGTGAGCATGCTTCAGGAAAGCTACATGTCACAAATGGTGGAAGTGCCAACAAGAAATAACAATGTATTGAACCTAGTGATAACAAATAACATACAAATATTATCCAATATTAAGGTAAGTGAACATTTGGGAAACAGTGATCACTACATGGTTACATTTGAGATCAGTCTGGTGAAGCAAAACTGTATTGGTTCGACCATAACTCTTAATTGTGAAAACGCTAATTTCAAATTGTCAAGCGCTTCAATGCAACACGTACACTGGAATAAATTATTTAAAGGCAAAAATAATAAGGAAAAATAGTCAGAATTCAAATTTAGGTTGCAGAAATGTACCCAACAGTATATAACAATGGGGAACAAGTGTAAGTCTGGGCCTGTATTTGTGGGAGGAGCTGGAGGACTATTTAAGCCCTCCAGCCCGTCCCTTAGGTCTCTGTGTCAGTGGGTCATTCTGTCCTTAGAGCCCGAGGTCGGCAACACGCAATAGGTAAGTCAGTTCTTTAAATAAACTGCAAACCATGGTTATCTCACGTGTCACATATGACCATACGATATATGTTCACAAGACGCATGGCATTCCATGGCATGCACAATAATATTTGGATTTCACTTCAGCTCTACCGGTCGCTTCAGCCGAAGTGATGTCATCAGCCCGTGCCACTCCCTCGAGGCAGTCAACGGCTCAACATCAGAGTCACGGTACGGTGTAGCTCCTCACGTTTATAACTCATGGTAAAAAATAACGATATTTTCACTGAGCTAGACTAATGTAGTAGTGTTTTGACCACTTGGATGCAGGGGAACGCTTAAACAAGTGGAGGCTTAACTACTGGATCCCTATGGTAGGCAAGGGGTTAAGAATAATATTATGAGAATAAATACATAGTAACTATGCTCTGGACAGGAATAACCATAATAGGTGATCATACTTATAGCATAGAAATGATTCCAGGACAATTAAAACTGAGACCGGGCAATCTGCAGAGGTTTACAATTATACACTAAGAGGCTCCATCATGTCTATCCTACTTATGACATATCAATGATCAGAAATTCAGCAGTACTACTATACTCATGGTAAGAAGTTTGGCTTGTTTTGAAGCATATATGCATAATATGTTCTGCTACTGCATCACTACTATCCCTCCTTAATATTTAGTTTAGTAGCAAGTACATATATACCGTGTATAACCTTGTTAATATGTACACATATCCAAACACCACATGATTCCTCAGGCATCTTTATAGACACTGGCAACAATGTTTATATATCAGTTTAAACGTACATGTAGGCAGAGTATTTAAGTAAGTCTGGCTTAGTAATCAATAGTTAAATACTGAATATATAGGTTCAAACTTTAGTAATTACAAGGAATGATCAGTAGCACTATACTTTGTTACACTGCACACGTTTCCATATCATAGCTTCAAGTATTCCCATTCGAGCAAGTCTGAATAGGCATTTTTATTCTTGTCCATAGTGTTCACATTGTCAATTTCCAGACCTGTAAATAGTAGTTACATCAGCATGTTATACTGTATACCATGTTCTTTTATTTACCAGGAATTCTTCATCTATCATCCATCAAGAACCAGAACCCCTTAATATAGACCATCCTTACAGGTTTGAACTCTCAGTCCTGATCGAAAACATTATAGGGTATTTAAGCTTACCACTTACTCTGTACTTATCTTATAGGACTTCCAAGAATAGTCATAAATATATCCAGGTACTTCTCTAAAATATGTTAAGAGTATTTTCTTTACTATCACAAGCTCAACCAATAAGACTAAGCCACATGTTTATTTCGGTGCTCAGACTCCACTGTTAACTAATTTCTTCACTGAGGACGAAGGTAACAATATATTGGTTCAATATCACTTCCCTTCCTGAATTAAGGTCAAAAGACTACTCATTACAGTCACAGGGGGATTATACATGCTCCTGGGTACCATATGTAGTGGCTTAATGTCTCACACGTAGATATGTTCCTGCATGATAATAGAACCATTTAGCTATTGCAGGGCTCCCTTCGTTCATCTTAAGGCCTAGCCAGTTTTCTCCCCTGCATTAGGTACGTATATCAAATCATATACTTCAGTATCTCAATATTTCACGGTCTCTTATCTACTGACAATTACCTTACCTCTTCGCAGAGGCCGAAGGTAACCAACAGTCTCATTTTTCACTTCATTTGTTAAGCATGGGATTTCTCAATTTAGAATGTATATAGTAAGCTGGACCTTACCTCTTTGGAGAGGCTGAAGGCTCCATAGGATGTCATCAACAGCTAAGTATCATTCAGCTGGAATTCATTCCACAGTTCTGTTCCTCACCTCTTTGCAGAGTCCAGAGGTCACCAGAGGTTAAAGTTAGAATTACTTCACTAACATTGCAAGAACCAAGGAAGTACACAGCCATAAAAAATTCCTAACTTCCAGCTGGGGCCACACAGGACCGGAAAAAAAAAAAGCCAGATCAAGCATGGCCCCTACACTAACCAAATTCGTTGCACTCCTTATTATATATTTTCCATTTAGGTTGTAATTCTCCCTGCACCTCTAGATATTCACTGCATCTTCTTCAGTTCCATCACTGGACCTTACCTCTTCGGAGAGGCCCGAAGGATCCATTAGCTTTACCCTCCTTGTAGTTCATAAACAGATAAGTATTATTAATCATAAACACATACGTTTTAACGCAACTAGTATTCTCTGAGAGGAAGACAGAGCACATTTTAACAAAGTCATATCACCTAACTACTCCTTACCTCACCACAAGGCCGAAGGATTTTGCACATTGCATATCGGGGGCTTTGAGTCATTCATATTTTTACCATAACAATTTCACAGACACAATATACAATTATATAATTAACCCCTTAATGTCCAGGGGTTGGCAGCACCACCGGACCAAGGTCATTTTTTTTTACGTGTTTGGAGAGCCAGTATGAGAGAGAGATCCCATGTACCAACTTGCCATGGGAGAGGCTGAAACTGACTGCTCCAGATTCAGTTTTAGATTCCCCCATGATCAAAGCACACAGGCCAGGACCATCGCTGGTCCTTAACTCACGGACCGTCATGACAGTCCTGGCACGTCATCGGTCATTACGGGGTTAAGGGGTCAAAAAAAAGGGGGCTTTACCCCTCTCACTTTTCCCATAAGTAATCAATGTGTCTTCTAGGTACCGATACCATTATGAAAGATTCAGCAATCCAAGGGCATTCCCATTCCGAAACATCAAGAATCACTCCACCAACAATCAGATCACAAAATATCAACACCACTGGATCAACTCTTAGGTCATGGACTGTGGAAAAACTAATGATGGAATTGACCCATAGGGGTATTCCTTACCCCGCTTCCACAAGGAAAGCGGAACTCTACTGCTTGTTGTGCGCTAACAGCTCAACCTCTCACATTCCACCTTCTCCAGGTCCTTCCGGGGTCACATCTCCCATACTATTTCCAGGCACATCGCCAGCTGCATCACACACACCTCCTGAACAACATAACCAGTTTACCAGTCTACTTACGGACATTTCATCTACACTAACCAATATCCAATCTAGATTGACGAGTCTGGAAAAAGCAGCCTTAGCCCTGGCCCAATTTAACTACCAATTGGATTGGAATACCCTTGATAACTAATTATTTTATAGGCACTTTGCCGGACTTAAAATCGTGAATTCTGTCAATCCCAGACCCATGTTTCTCATCTGTGTCCTAGTACTCCATCCACAGGGGCACCAGCTAATCCAAACTATACCACCCCATTTAATTATGCCAGCTCTCCCTCACGACCCGAGTTTCCCACCATAGATAAGCTTGGTGGGACCATCCACTATATAGGAAACTCGGCTATTTGTAACAACTTCAATACCAAAGGATGTTTTTATAGTGCTTGCAGACTCCTACACCAGTGGATCCTATGTCATAAATCCCATGCAAAGGTTATCTGCCCCAGGAATTTCCTAGCAAAAAATAAATGACTAAGATCAATTAACCTATCATCATTGGAGTCCCTTCTTTCATTACATCCGAATACTCCGCTAACCTCACACCTTATTTCTGGTTTTCACAATGGGTTTCACACTGGCATCATCTCTTGCCCAGGCACATCATTAGAATGCTCTTACCTTCAACCAGTAATCACTGCACCAGACATTGTGGATGCCTTACTTCAAAATGAAGTTCAGAAAGAGTATTTTATTGGCCCCTTTGCCTCACCACCTTTCCCAATTTGGAGGGTAAGTCCACTGGGGGTCACTTCCAAAAAAATTCAACCCTTCAAAGAAAAGACTAATTATTGACTTTTCAGCATCTCATGGATCCACTTTCCCCAGAATAAATTCTTTAATTCCAGCAGAAGAAGTTGCCCTCGAGTACAGTAGCATCGATGACGCTATTCTCCACATTCAACAGTTCGGTCAGGGTTGTTGGCTGCCAAAAACAGATATTTCTGATGCTTACAAATTACTACCAATCCATATGGCCTTATGGCATTTACATGGTGTCCGTTGGAGACAGATATATTACTTCCCAACCCGCTTAACTTTTGGTGTAGGAGTAGCCCTAAGATCTTCGATGACTTTGCTGACAGTCTGACATGGCTACTACTTAACTATGCTCACTGCCCCATGGTCATTCATTATTTAGATGACTTTCTATTGATTGAACCTAAAAACCAGGTGCCTTCAGAAACTTCTTCAATTATTTTCTGAACTCAACATTCCCACTGCAACACACAAGACAGTAGGCCCCTCTACCACAGTCAAATTCTTGGGTATTATTTTAGACTCCACATTGATGGAAGCTAGATTACCGGAAGAGAAATTAATCAGGATCAGGCAGCTGATCCATGAGTTCTGCCTTCAAGATACCTGTACTGTCTTAGAACTACAAACAGTTTTGGGGCACCTTAGTTTTGTATCCAGAATTCTGCCACAAGGGAGAGCTTTCATATCTCATTTTTTGTCACTCTTACAAAATACTGCTTATGTTAGAAATATTCCAATGGAACAAGCAGCAAAATCAGGCTTATGTATGTGGGGCCGATTTTTGCTCCACTGGAATGGTCATTTGATGTTATCTCCCTACAAAGGCCGTAATGCCCCCCCAGATATTAACGGATGCCTCCGCGGGCAAGGGCTTCGCAGCTGTATACAAAAAAGCATGGTTCGCTGATGCCTGGCCAGGTGAGGTTAAGGAGATTCTAGATTTCTTTTCCACATCCTCACTATACCAGTGGTGGTAGCAGCAGCATTGTGGGGCCACCTATGGTCAGGAGAAGCAGTTACTTTCCACACAGACAATCTGGCACTTTCCCATGCAATTCAAAAGGGAAGGTCCACCAACCACAGTACAACGTAAGGAAACTTACCTTGTTAGCACTTCAGTTCAAATCTCATGCGCATTTATACCAGACACACACAATCAGGCAGCTGACCATTTATCACGCTTTAAATTTCAGCATTTCTTCTGCATGAATCCTCAGGCAAATCCCCAGCCATGTTCACCACCAGGAACTGATCATACCCTAAGCCGTCACATATCAGATTCGGAGGCAATCATCAATCAATCATCAATCAAGGACTTTCATACAATACTAAAAGGAATTACTCCAGGGCATTTCATCCCGCTCATACATATAGCATAGAAACTATTCTGGCTTTCGCTTCTTATTGCTTTACTACTCTCAAACTCTCAGTTGATCAAACTATACCTAGCCAGGATCCAACATCACCTGGGCCTCTTAATAACAAACCACACCTCCATCTTTTCTTCTTATAAAGTTAAATTGTTTATGAAAGGTCTAGCTAAATCCCCAACATAGCATACCGAGAACTCGTCTTACAATAGACGGTGACACCTTCAGATCACTGGTTACTCTGTTTCACTCCCATCCTTTCGAAATTTCTTACAAATCAAGTCATCCTCGCAGCAATTCACCTGGCCTTTTAAGGCCAGGCGAATTCTCAGTCTCAAACACTACTTACCTAAATTTGGGTCACATCACTTTCAGTCACAATTCTTTTACACTTCTCCTACTTCACTCAAAACCAGATCAAATAGGTTTAGGCACTCAAATCATGTATCATGCCACTCACGATGCACAGTGCCCCGTACAAGAGCTTACCACAATGTTACCGAACAAACCAAAAAACTATCCATTATTACCAGTGGCGGATACTCCACTCTCATCTTCATTCTTCACTCGTCACATCCGATGGCTGCTATTCCGACTAGGTATGGAAGCTAATAATTTTTCTGGCCATTCATTCAGAATTGGCACTGCCACAGCAGCATCCAAACAAAAATCCCCCCTTTACATTATACAAAAACTGGGTCGCTGGAAGTTGAATTGCTACGCACAATACATTCATAACTCGGTTTTGGAAATTAAGTAAGCTAAATGTTCACTTCCAGGTCGCTAACATGTTCTCATTTCATTCAATTTCTCATAATAAAGTTCTTTGGCTAACAATTAGTCTCTTTTGGCCTCTTTTCAGGTCAACCTGCATCTTATACTACCCGCCTTCTACAGCGGGAGTAAAGGCACTTCTCTAGTTTCATACATCATCTCATTTCTCTGTAAGGTCCGACCACAAGTGTAAGGCTGGACCTGTATTTGTGGGAGGAGCTGGGAGACTATTTAAGTCCTCCAGCCCGTCCCTTAGGTCTCTGGGTCAGTGAGTCATTCCCCACCACATACTATCCCCCACCATTATTTCATAATTTTCATAAGGTAAACCCTCTTTTCTGGTTAACCTACATCTTATACTACCCACCTTCTACAGTGGGAATAAAGGCACTTCTATAGTTTCATGTATCATCTCATGTTCTCCGTAAGGTCCGACCACAAATGCAAAAGAAGTAAATCACAGGCAATGTGGTTAACTGCACATGTAAAAAGGAAATGGCAAGGAAGAAAAAAGCATTTAAACTATTTAAGTCTAAAGGAACTGAACATTCTTTCTTAACCCCTTAGTGCAGACGCGGCCGTCACTTAACGCCCGTCTAACATTTTTTTTTTTTTTCTTCAGAAGAATCCGGAGTCCCCGAACGGCGTGCAGCCGCGCGGGGATCCGGATTTCCTGGACGTACATGTACGTCCTCTGTCACTAAGTGACAGCCACAGAGGACGTACATGTACGTCCATTGCCGCTAAGGGGTTAAAATACAAGGGGCTCGATTTAAAGGCAGCCGTTAGTAAACAAAATCACTAACGGGTGCGTTAAGTGTCATGTTGCAATTCAAAGATCCGTCTAAACAACAGCTAACGGCAGTTGCAGAATCCTTATGGCCGATACACGTACGTGCATTCAGACGCATGGAACAACATACCCCAGAGCTATTCAAAGGCTTGCGGTACTGATAACGGCTGAAAAAAAGACACACCTAACGGCTAAAAGTTAAGACCCACGTTTTTTAGCCGTTAGACACTTAACGGCCAAAACGAAACACCCGTTACATAGGAAGATACACAAAATGCTTACCGCACAACCATGTAAATGGGAAAATTAACCCGTGCAATGCCAAAACAACACAAAAACATGTACACACAACACAAATCACTCCACACACAACAACAACCAACACCACAAGGACAACGACACACAAAAAAACAACAACACAACATGGCACGGAACAATGGGGGTTATCACACAAAGCGGACACCTGCAAATACAAGCTCACCTGGGCAACATCAACACGCCACCTGCACCCCACAAATGCACACCCGCAAATGGCACACACAGAACAAGCACAACACACCACATCTTATAACACACACACACCTGCTAACACTTACCTGGACAAAAACAACTCACCATTGGCCAGCACTCACCTCATCACCACACCTACACAACGCCCTAGCAAGTACTTAAAGGGACAACTCAACACACTCACTTGTGGCTTGTTTTCCACTCAGGGAGGGAGAGAGAGAGAGAGATAGAGAGAGACAGAGATAGAGAGAGATAGAGAGAGACAGATAGAGACAGATAGAGAGAGCAAACAGTATGTTGGGTTACATATTGTTGCGAAGGCTGCGGAGAAGGCGTGCAAGGGAGAGAGCTGGGGAACATCAGCAACCTCCAAGCACGCCTCATCAACAGCCTCCACCTGTTGCAAGTGAGGAGGCTCTGGCTCAGCAGCCACACAGGAGCCCATCCCCACCCGGAGGACACCTGCCTGCAGATGCACAGCTGCAGCAACAGGATGCTCCCCAGCTGCCACAGGGACCCCTGCAGCAGCCCAGGATGCATAGACGACCACCAAGGCCCAGGGTATACCGCCCAAGGGTCACTCTCTTTGGAATGACCGATGATGAGGTTATTGATCGTTACAGGTTGAGGCCACACAGCATCATAGCCCTGTATGAGGTCATCAAGGAGCAGGTGGATCCCATATGCACCCATAACCATGCTCTAACTGGCCTTCAAAAACTCCTGTGTGCCATACACTTCATGGCAAGTGGCGCCTTTCAGTCGACAGAGGGTTACGCATCTGGCATGTCCCAGGCCACATTCTCCAGGGTGCTGGCCCAGGTCTTGCCAGCCCTCAAAGCCAAGGCCAGTACCTACATACATTTCCCCATCACCGATATGGAGTGGACACATCTGAAGCAGGGCTTCTATGCAAGGGGAGGCATGCCCAGGGTCATGGGTGCAATAGATTGCACCCATGTCCGTATCAAAGCACCAGCACGTCAGGGACATATGTTCCTGAACCGCAAAAACTTCCACTCCATGAATGTGCAGATGGTGTGTGACAGCAACCTGGCCATCATGAATGTCTGTGCGAAATTTCCCGGGAGCTGTCACGATTCACATATACTCAGAAATTAATTTGTGCAGAGGGATTTCGAAAACGGGACCTATACAGGCGGATGGCTTCTGGGTGAGTTAACAGCACCAAATGACACCACATACACATGTGCTAGTACGTTCACCACAGAAAACATTATTCACACAATATGTGCTCCTTGTCACACCATGTCACTCACTTTCCACAGGTGATGCTGGCTATGGATGCAAGCCATGGCTCCTCACCCCGGTCGCCAATCCCCAAAACGATGCCCAGGAATGATATAACCAGGCTCATGCCAGAACACGGAATGCCATTGAGCGGACCTTCGGCCTCCTCAAGTCCCGATTCCGATGTCTGGACCACTCGGGGGGAGCATTGCAGTATGCACCAGGCAAGGTCTGCGACATCATTGTGGCATGTGCCATCCTACATAATATCGCGGTGGACACCAGACTCATCGACGATGTCCATCCCCCACCCAGACCTGAAGACCCTGTGGATATCGTTGAGTGTGAGGAAACCCCAACAGGGATGCAGACAAGGGACAGATTGATCAGGGATCACTTCTGCTGTGAGTATAATACATGTATGCACACAATCCATGCATACACACCCACCACAACACACATGTTCTGTTTCACCCCACAGGATCAGTGACACAGCCCTGACACTGGCTGCAGTATGGACCACCAGCATCAACTATTCCGTGGACCAGTCAGATTGGGCCTAGAGATTCCGAATACATCTGACAACCTGTCGTCCATGTTGATACTGCTACCTCAAGGATATCATGCATGCCCCCCTGGAAACCAAGGTACAACACTTTAACCTTGTTCATCATATCCCACAGCTACCTAGGCACCAACTAAAGTGTTCTGCTAGGATCAGACCCATAGTAACCATGGTACCCCTGTAGCGAGGGAGTCTCATCCAAGCCAATGCATCGGATAGCACTCTGTCATATAAGGGGTTCAGGGGGCATTCGTGGGGACATGGGACCAGTAGCTTGCTACAGTTGAAGAAAGCAGCAGAGGGGTGGATCGACAGTAATAGTGTGTTACACAACATGGAGCTCATGAAATGTGGATCACATCTCCATGGACACCATGCTGCCCTGTGTGTGTGTGCAGTGATATGTGCCCCACAAAGAAATACACACATTAACAAATATGTCCTACTAGCTCCATGAACCAAACATATTTGGCCTGTCTCTGACAGTGGCAGCCCAAATATATTGTTGTCAGGAAGCTATTAGGACATATTTGTTGATGTGTGTAACCATGTCAGGGGCAAATATCCCTAAGGATGGTTAACATCCCCTTAGTTCCCCCCATGATGGTTCATAGACCAGTACACAACACATTACAAAGCAGTGGTTTGTGTAGACTTATGTAACGGGAAAGATTAAGAGGATCATGATGTTGTAGCTGTTGCATGACGATCACTTCGAGGGTGATGTTCCAAATCCTGTCCTCTTGTCCCACAGGCATCCATAGCACGATCCATCCTTGAACAGAGGAGTTTCCATATGACTGGACTGAAGTCTGGACAACACTTCCATGAAGCTCACCCCTTGGTGTTTCAAGTGATTGTGTTGGTGATGCAATGTTTGACCTGATGTTCACAGCAACCTCTACTGGAACATTCACATATGGACACAAATTAATGTGTGTACTAACATCCAGGTATCAGACCTGTACAGTAAGACTGCTCATACACAGATGCCAAACTATGTGGACAACACATGAGCAGTTCACTAGCATTTCTAATGTATTCCTATTTAGTTCAGATGTACCTTTTTGTGCTCATACAAGTGTTTAATGCATATTGGCTAAATACACAAGAAACATCACTACTCAATCCGTGTCTGTATGAATGAATGTTGGATCAAACACCTGTCAATGTGGAACCGTACCCAAGGCTAGAGTATCCCTCATACAAAGGAAGGCATGATTTACATCACAGGAGTCCACTAGTTGCCTGACCATGAGTGGACTTTGTGATGTATACATACAATGACATGATGGCAGTGATACACGGATGTGTGTTGTGAGTGATTAGCTGGTGATACAGGGGACACACTTCCACTGTGATGTGATGTCCACGGTTTGTGTGTTGCTCAATATAATCAATGTCCTGAGATTGCTGTAGGTTGTCATATCTCAGTACATGGGCTACATCAACAAAAACAACCATGTGGACAAGTGTTATCACTGGTGAAGTGTGTTACAACCTTAGTTAAACAACAACACAACTTAAAGGGATAGTAAACCTGGAAAATAAGTTTATTTCACATTGTAGCCCTTTAAAAAACATTAAAAATTATATAAGTCTTATCTACCAAACATATATGGTTTGGGAGATAAGACTTATATCATTTTACATGTTTTTTTAAGGGCTACAATATAGAATGAACTTATTCTCAAGGTTTACTATCACTTTAATACATAAGCCAATGCTCAGCCTAAGGTTCCAATGTGTGTGCTACACAATGAAATCTTAGGAAGATCATTGGGTTATGCAGTAAGTTAGGCTGTGATTCAAACTCCTGTTGTGCAACTGACTTGCTGGAGAACACAATGCTCACCCTAGGATCACAATGTGTAACACACACATTGAGATCCTAGGGTGTACATTGTGTTCCCCACTATGTCAGCTGCACAATAGAATTTTGATTTAAAGACCATATTGATGCATGTTCCATCTGTCATGCTTGTTATTTCCCTGCTAAGTCGCATAGCTGTTTGTTTGGTTTTCCCCTCAAACACAACAACTGATGCAGACGAATGTTCAGTGTTGCACCAGTTGTTGTGCTAAGGGGTATGTTCTGATCAAATCTGACACACATCATGGCCATTTAACACTGTTGTGTTACATGGCTACAGGGATGGGTTGCCAGGTGAATTTGGACAACGGTGTGGGTGTGTGTGAACCCATGTTGTAACATCACACAAACATTTCCCCCAGGCAGGGGTTGAGTTCACTGCCTTGTTTGGCAATGCATTGGAGACAACCCTGCCACCCAATCTATAAGTGAATACACAGCAGATCAGACAGGATTCAAAAGCACAATTTTCATTTATTGAGGGGGCAGATGACAGGTTGGGCCTTTCATTTTTTCTTTTTTTTGGGGGGGGGCCTTAGACTTGGTGCCAGAGGTGGATGCCCCGGCTGATTGCCTTGTCACCCTCTGTCCCCTAGGTGTGGCTTCTGGGGTAACACTGGAAGGGGTGGTGGGTGCAGTGGACCCCTCTGTGGAACGCAGGTTCTCCCTCTCCATCCTCAGGTTCTCCCTGCGGTTAATCTCTCGCAACTCCACGAGCACCTGTGCAAACATGTCCATCATCCCCGTATGTATCTGGTGGAGTTGTGTGTTCCCCCTGGCAACCTCTGACTCCAGAGCTTGGATTCTGGTCTCCAACCTGTCGTGTTCCTCCGGGATTCCCTCCGGTTCCTCGTGAGGTTGTCGTTGGTGGCGTGGGTTGCCCGGAGCTGTCCTCTTTGAAGGGCCATGCACTCAGCCTCCAGATCTGTGGTATGTTGACTGCTGGAGATGGGAGTGGCCGGTGACACATGTTCTGTTTCCCCAGCTTCAGCTGTCTCCTCAGCCTCTGTTTCCCCAGCTTCAGCTGTCTCCTCAGCCTCTGTTTCCCCAGCTTCAGCTGTCTCCTCAGCCTCTGCTTCCACAGGTTCAGCTGTCTCCTCAGCCTCTATCTCCCCAGCCTCTGCTGTCTCCTCTGCTGGTACTGGGTGTGCTGTGGCTGCTACTGCTGTTTGTGTTGGTGGAGTGGCTTGCACAGACGGTGTGTGGGTGCGGACCCACTGCTGCCCACTGATGTCTGTGCTGGTTGAGGTGGTGGGGTGAACAAGTCCCTTGGCTGAGGGCGCTGGGGCTCCCCAATCAGGCCCAGGTGTTGGTAGTCAAGTGGCCAAGGGTCATACCTTGGCCAGTGGTAGGTGCTTGGCCCCCACCTGGGATCATACCTGGGGCCATGCTGGGGAGCCATCCAGGAGGGTAGATCCATCTCGGTGGAATATGGCCCATATTGGCTGGTGGCCACATTCCCGGGCAGCCATTGCCTCCCTGGTGGTGGTGGTGCTGCTGCTGGAGGGTAATAGCTCCCGGTGGTAGTGGGATGCATCCATCTCTCCCCCTGAATCCAGCCGCTGTACATCTGTGGAGCATCCTGTGGTGGGGCAGGCAGTTGAGGGGCAGGCAGTTGAGAGGCAGGCAGTTGAGGGGCAGGCAGTTAAGGGGCAGGCAGTTGAGAGGCAGGCAGTTGAGAGGCAGGCAGTGGTGATGCAGCCAGTTGAGAGGCAGGCAGTGGTGATGCAGCCAGTTGGGGAGGAGGTGTGGTAGTTGTAGACGGTTCCCAGTGGCTAGTCCCCTCCTCTGTATCCTCCTCACTGGGTGGTGTGGTCGGCTCCTCCACGGGCTCCTGCTGCGATGGAGACCCATAAGCTGTGTGGAGAATTGAGATTGTGTGATTAGTAAACGTAGCCATGATGGGATTAATGGGATACTAATACATGAAATGCAGAAAGGGAAATATATGTTTTGTGGTTTATCACCCTGAGTGAAACAAGGGTACTCCCACTGCTGGAGGGGGTTTTTGTTCAAAAAGTCTCCCAGCTCAGAATAGAATTGCTTTGATGCTATATCCCAGTGGCCTGAAGGTGTACATTGGCACTGTTGCTACATTATCCTATGAGAATTTATTGCGTCTGGACGTAAGCTGTCCATAGGATGGTCTAGCAACATCGCCATTGTAGAGTTCCAGGCCACTGTGATATTGCCCCTGGAGTAGTCAACTATGAGCTGTGCTACATTTTGAATGAAACACCTTTCAGCAGTGGGAATACCCTTGTTTTGCTCGGGGGATGAACCCTGCAATATATTTTTCTTTTCACATGTTAGGTATTACTATCCCTTTAACGGAATAGCAATGGTTAATTTCACCATGATGTAATATTGTAGGCATTGTAAGAGATAGATGTGGATCGATGTTAGTCCTATCCCTCCAACCCACATGGTTAGACAGATATTGCTCTATTTGACAGTCATTTTGACATGTTTGACAGTCATTTCACCACACGGAGGCTCTTCAGCAGAGCCTAAATTGCCCCATTCAGAGATGTAAACTTCATTGGAATGGTGAACAGAGTGTGCTTGCAAACCTGGCACACTTTGTTGACCATCTCAAAGATGTATCCATCTCTGAATGGGGCAATTTAGACTCTGCTGAAGAGCCTCCGTGTGGTCTAATGACTGAAATCTCCAGCTGTCAAATAGAGCGATATCTGTCTAACCATGAGGGTTGGAGGGATAGGACTAACATGGATCCACATGTTGGTGAAATTAACAATTGCTATGCCATTACAGTTACATACAAGGAGAAATGGTCATATATGCATGTGGATGTGTACCTTTCATATGGATATGAATATGTCCTTTCCAGATATGAAGCCAGAGATCATTTCAGTAGGTGTGATTGCCTTACTGGCTATATATGTGCACCCATCAAAATATACATTGGATTGATATGATGGATATGAACATACCTCGTATATCCCATCTACGTAGAGTGGGATATACTAGGTATGTGTATTTGGATGGTATCAATGTAAGTTAGTTTCTGATGGATGCACATATCTGGCCAGTAGGGCAATCACAGGCAGTGAGATGATCTCTGGGTTCACATCGTGTTGGGACATATTTTGAGCCATATGAAAGGTACATATCTGACCATTTTCCTTTGTGTGCATATCTTTGAACAGATGTGCAGTGGGAATCAAGTGTTATTCAACCCTATCTTCTTAGCTGATGCCGTCCAATTCACAATTTTTCATTACTTGACAGGTGACTCTCTGGTTGTCAGGATCATATCCTATGCATTGCATTGTAGGGCATGGGATACCACCCTGGCAATCAGAGATTGATGAACTGGACAGGATCCTGTCCATGTCATGTGTTCCAGTTGAATCCTGAAGGGCAACAATCACGCCAGTAGTGAGGGATATCTCTGATTGAGGCCTGTTTTTCTTTGAGTATGAGCCCATCCATCCTTCTGAGTGAGGCAACCGTACTCAATCCGAGATATCTATCATTCATGGCCTGTTGGTGACCAAGGTACAATGGGTGATATTTGGTTCCCATGTGTATCCTGCAAACAGTGTCTGGTGTACCATCCATCCATGGCATCAGCACCCCTGAGGATCCATGTGGGAATCAGATGTGAGATATGTCATTTGAAGTTAGAGTAAATGATTGCAGACACAACACCAAGGCCTACTTTTCCCCCTTTAATTCTGGGGTATTGTTTGAGGCCTGTGTGTTGCACATACAAGCAGTTATTCTCAGTGCCACTGTGATGTGTGACCTGCTCCATCCTTTTTGTGATTCAGTAAGCGGTGTTGTCGACATGATGGAGTGTACATGATGCTGACTTCTCCAGTGATCTCATTTCCCCATTTCCAGTGTTTTCTATGGAGTGTATACGATGGGACCTTAGCAGCTTGATTCATGTTATTGCATATTCTCCATAGGCTAACACTGGTATTGGTGAAATGAGGATGTGTAAGGGTGAATTTCTCTCCACCATGTGTTTGTCACCGCTTAGTGAATGTCCCCTGTGTAGCATGTGATCGTTGGCCTATTGACTTGATTGTTGTCTGGTTAACCCTTTGAGTCCCAGAGGGGTTGCCAAAGCATTGTTGATCGATGCATTGATGATCCCTCTAGCACTCAAGGGGTTAAGTGCTGACATCCCAGTGGGGACATGGGTGACATTGTGTGTGAACAGTGATGATCTATGACAGTCGACATTTTGAACAGCATGGTTTGTGTATTGTGTGTGATAAGCACAGCGACAGGAGGGTTGAAGTAGGACTTGGACAGGTTTGTTCCAAGTTGGACCTTGATATTTGTCCTTGTGTTGTGTCCTGTTTTTAACCCTCAGGGTGCTGTGTTGGTGCAGTTGTGTGCATGAATGATGGGCATGTGTTGAGGTGTGACTGTGTGTGCAGCTGGTGTTGGTTGCTGTAGTGTGTTGTTATGTAGTGTGGCACTTACCGGTAGTGTGGAGGGTCCTCTCATCCCCAGTGTCAGCTCCTCCAACAACCCCCTCGATCAGGGTTGGGGACATATTCTGCCGCACCATCTCCTCCCAGCCGCAGAAGGTGATAGGGACTGCTGGTCCACCTCCAGTGCCTCAGGCGTGCTTGGCGAGCTCTGAGAGCTTGTTCTTTACCACCCTCCGGCAGTCGCCCCATCTCTTTTTGATGGACTCCACCTCCCGCCTGCATGGAGCCACCGCGTTGACCCGGCTGCAGATCTGGTTCCAGGCTGCCTTCCTCCTCGCTGACAGGCCAGGGACCTTCGCTGTCGGGTGGAGGACACTCTGCCTCTCCAGGACAGCTTCCACAAGAGCCGTGTTCTCCTCCTCTGTATACTTGGGGTCTCTGATCCTGGCCTCGTCACCTCTGGCATGGGATGACTCAGAGCCGGAGTGCCCTGCCTGGTCTGACCCTGATTGTGTGGGGTGCTCCCCAGCAACTACCCGTAGTCCCACTGCAGGTTCTGTCCCTCTTCTTTGTGTGCCTGCTCTTGTGGGCCGGGTCCCCCTCCGCCCTGCAGATCTCCCTCTGCCACCCCTGCTCTGCTGAGGGATCCCCTCCTGAGCTTCCTCCTCCTCCACTACTCTCCCCATCCTTCTCTCCTGTCCTCCTCTCCTGGCCATCACTCACCCAGTCACACCCAGGCACTCCCACAGGCCCTCACAGACACACTCGATACAGTCACTCTCTGTTACACACTTTCACTCCCAGATTCACACTGTCAAAATAAAAAGTAAAATGTGTAAGGTATTATGAGAAAAAAGGACTATGTGTATGTATGTGTATGTGTTTGTGTTTGTATGTGTGTATGTAATATGTGCAAATGTGTAATATGTGTCTAGTAAGTGCACCTCTCTCCAAACTCCAAACTCAAAAATCTCCTTCTACCTCCAATGACTGCTCCTTTCTCCCCCTCTCTGATCTCTATCCTCCGCTCCTGGGTCCTGATATCTAGCTCTGAAGAACTCGATAACAGACAGTGTGTGACGGTTATTTTTGGGTATATATAGGTGTATTTGAAGTTATTTGATACATTGGGGCTTTGTGATTGGCTGTGTGTTTGAATTTGTTTTGGCATCAATCATGGTTGCTTGACAACGGCAGCCGTTATATTACATGTTGTTTTGAGCACAGTTATCGTGTGATTTGGCCGCCCGTTGTGCATTAACATGAGCGACAACGGCTTTTGTGTTACGTGTTTTTTGTGTGCCTACGCTCGATAGCTATTCTTGTAGAGTACCTATTGAATCTGCCGTAACTCATGTATTATTTGCGAGCGATGTGCCTTTTTCACTTAGCGGCTGGTTTAACGGTTGCCTTTAAATCTAGCCCAAGGAGTGCAACAAAGATTGCAAAAAGGCAATTAGGGAGGCAAAAATAGATAATGAAAATCGAATTGCAAGGGAGAGCAAAACTAATCAAAAAAATATATAACTAGCAAAACAACTTAAGAGGGAGTGCATTGGACCTTTCAAAATGAGATAGGAAAAGAATCTAAACACTTTCTTTGCATCAGTATATACAAGGTAATATGGAATGGTAGAAGAGCCTCATCAAGTAACAATTAAAACAATACAATTATCAGATATTGGGTTAGCTCAAGAAGATGTCTACCATCAGGAGAGGGGAGGGAGACAGCACACCAAAGATCTAAGTGCAATCAGGATATAATATTATACATAAATAGAACACGTGCAAATGCTCGACTAAATGAACAAGAATATCGCTAAGAGATATAATAAAAGTTTAAATATTTTATTTAGAAAGTAAAAAATAGTGTATGAAACATATAAACACTATAACTCAGTATTACTGGTGATAATAAAAACATATACTTAAAATACAATGTAACATGATGCAGTCATTAATCAACTAGAATCTGCTTGTAGTCGGAACCAACGCTACAGTCTAGCTTGTATTGCAATATAATATAGTACAAGAATTGGTGAACTTCCAGAAGGATGTCATACAGTGTATACTGGAGTGTCAAAGCACCCACATTTTCTATGGGAATGTGCGTCTGGAGAGGCAATCAATATACAGGTAATGTCCGGGATGTATCAGATATAAAGTAGCAATAGCCTAGTAGCACCCGATTCAACAGATCTGCTTACCAGATGTTATCTTTCCAGTCAGGGTATCGGGTGGTCTTTGCTATGCTTTCCCCTGTATATCTGTTGATCCTCTGTGCTCCATATCTCGTACGTTGCTGGATTGCTGTGCAATGTGATGGAGCTGCGTATTCCCTTGAATGACATCAGAAGTATTAGTCCGTTCTGTTTGGTGAGGTGTAGCCTCCGTTTTGCACTCTGATCATCCTCTGGTAAACCAGAAAGTGTGTTGTACAGGGCAATGTACTTCCAAGTTTAGTGGAATTGGCACCAAAATAGCGCAAGTTCTATTTAAACAATGATGGACCAATCAGAAACAAGACCCATTCAATTAGTAGTTATTTTCTATGTGGGAAATGTATAATCTGATGAGATGACATGGATCCACATATAACTGAATTCGATTGTAGCCCTCATGTTTATAAAGCTTCCAAGAGTAGGTGAAATATTGGAAAGGTGTACAACATTGTTGTTAATCACTCGGGGAAATACTAATATGTCTGAAACACTAATGGCAAAATATAGGATTCAAATTACAATATAAATGATACATCGATACTTATATTTAACCAATGTTGTGAATAAAATATATGTGCAAACTGAGTGTGGACTCAGGTCTGAACAATATAGTAACGCTTTTTGAATAATTGTATAAATGAAATCTAAACATTCTCAAGATGATAATGGGGTGGATGTTATATATATATTAAAACATCTGTAAATATTACTGGACTAAATGGTTTGATACCACTAAATATATGTAAAGAAGTAAAGAATGTTAACAAGCCAGGAAAGCTAAGATAATAATTGATAGCTATTAGTGTTGAGCGAGCGTGCTCGGCCGATGCTCGGATCGGCTCGAGCATCGCTCTGCTCGGCACATGGCGGTACTCGTACGAGTACCGCCATGTGCTCGCCCGACATGTTCGGGTGAAGAGGATCTGTGCCGGAAGAGGCACAGATCCGAAGACGCTCCGCTGGACCACCAGGGAATGGAGGTACGGGGGCATTGCGGAGATGAAGGGGGCATTGCGGAGATGAAGGGGGACATTGTGGAAGAGGGGCATAGACTCTATGCCCCTCTTCCACAATGTCCCCCTTCATCTCCGCTATGCCCGTCTTCCACAATGTGCCCCTTCATCTCCGCTATGCCCCTCTTCCACAATGTCCCCCTTCATCTCCTATGCCATAGAGGAGATGAAGGGGGACATTGTGGAAGAGGGGCATAGCGGAGATGAAGGGGGACATTGTGGAAGAGGGGCATAGACTCTATGCCCCTCTTCCACAATGTCCCCCTTCATCTCCGCTATGCCCCTCTTCCACAATGTCCCCCTTCATCTCCGCTATGGCATAGGAGATGAAGGGGGACATTGTGGAAGAGGGGCATAGCGGAGATGAAGGGGGACATTGACCAGGCACCCTCCGCTCATCAGAGCAGGGGGTGCCTGGTTTAATGCTCGAGTGCTCCCATTCATTTGAATGGGGCTCGGGTGCTCGGCCGAGCACTCGAGCATCAGGGGGTGCTCGGTCAGAGCACCCGAGCACCCGAGCATCGGGGTGCTCGCTCATCCCTAATAGCTATCTAATTCACATGCCTCCCTGCAGGCGATAGTGAATAATATATATCTCTAGATATTCTCACTATACTCAAATAGCTTGACGTAAAGGGGCACTATAGGGTGGTCCAGCATCCAAAATGTTGGCAAAGATGGCTAAAAGTAAGATGACATGAGAGGTATGGGGGCTGTTACATAAGTCAGTTAGGGGTGAAATAAAAGTATATACCTGTGTAAAAAATGCAAATTATTATCTGGATATCTGACTATTATTGTAAAGATATGTGACATATATATATATATAAAACAAATCAAGGAGAGGACGCCTGAAATCCCACCTATATCCAACAGATAGATAGAATTATAGGCACCATAGGTCCAGTTCTTCGTTTATCCCCTCTGGTTGTATGATATGCAATTTGAAAATCCAGAAACTTTCCCTTTTTGCAAGATGTTTAAAGCGATCTTGTCCTCTAATAGTTGGGTTAATGTGTTCTATCCCCATGATTGATATATCCTCTATAATTTTAAAGATAGGACATTCATTCAGTGATTTGGCAAAGTATTCAAATAGTTTGGGGCTGGTGTTAGACCCTAAGGTCAAGCAGACTGCAAAATAATACCTGTCTCGCCACCAGATTCCTTGAAGGTGCAAAGTAAGGGATGCGCAGCGAAAATTTGAATGCATCTTCTATATCTATCTTAGAAAGCCGGCAGTTCTTGCCTGTCAGTCTGATAAGGGAGATGACATCCTTTATACGATGGTACTCCAAGGAATATTCTTCGGAAGGGATGAGGGAATTAATGATGGGATCCAAGGAAGAGTGAGGGCAGAGAAGTCTTTGATTAGACTTTTTTAAGGAAAACCTCCTAGTACCAAAAAAATAATTCTGCCTTCCGGGCTGAAGCAGGATTGACTGGTTGTAACGGTTTTAAAGACACTCAGACCAGTATGTGAAATAAAAACACAATTTATTTAGAGTAAGGTAATGCAAAGGTCCGTCCTCTAGTAGCGGTTGATAATACGTCAGCAGTGTAGACTGATAGGTACAAGTGTAAATGCACAAACGTATTACATGTACAAATACTCAGCAGTAGAATGAGATATAACCACAGAGGGTTAAGTCCTTGATAAGTCAGTCTCAGATGTGGATGTTTGGCACGCCCTGGGTGTTATAAAGCTGTGCTGGAGACAGAGTTCACCATATAATGGATACAGGACTACCTCGCCAAGGTGTTCAGTAAAAAGCAGAACAAGAATCCAACTAGCCCCCTCGGGCGTACCTACTGGAACTGTGTCTGCTAGTGCAAGTGAAAATAGCCCCCACGGGCGTAACTGGAACCAGCCTGCAATGCAAGAGCTGCTAAGCCTCCTCAGACTTAACCGGATACTGGAATTTGACGTGCAAGAGCCAATAGCCCCACGGGCGTTGTTACCGGATTTGCTAGCGCTGAAGCCTTTGCCTGCCACCACTCTGTATAACGGATATCGCCCAGCAATACAATGAGAAAGAGCCTTAGGAGCCCAACCGGCCCAACAGATGTGAATACTCTGCAAAGGAAGTATAGAGTTGCCGACGGTGAGCGGCCAACTCAGCAGGAGTATCACCGAGAACAAGGCTCGTACTGGAGTAGAGAGAGTGAAACCAAGGCAGCACTGCTAGGGTTAAAAGGCACGTTTACTCGAGGCTTTCAGCGAACAGCAAGGCTCTGCAGTATGAGGGAGGTGTACTGAAACACTCACACAGCTCTGCACGGGTAGATACACTGCACTGATCTGGGTAACACTAGGCAAGGTAGTCACACAAAGACTGGGACAGCAGATGATAATGTCGCGGTGGCGACAACTGGAACGCAGGTCACTGGAACAAGCTGGAAGTCGATCTTCGGAGCAGGAAGTCAGCCAGGCCGGGTCGGAGCACGTAGGAGGTAGTCATACAAGCCGGGTCATACACAAGCAGGAACGTCAGCCAAACCGGGTCGGGATCCAAGGGTGGTAGTCAGACGGGTCGGATCATACACAAACAGGAACACTGGAGAATAGTCAGGACAAGCCGATTCGGTTCACAGGAATCCAGAACACAGGAACACAGCAACAGTACTACTGGCTCAGGAACACCACGAAAGGGCATCTGACAGGTGTCTGGGCCAGACATAAGAAGGTCACCGGGGCGGGCCAAACTGGCTCAACAAATCAGAGCACACCACAGGGAAGAGTGACATGAATCACAGGCACTGTGATAGTACCCCCCTCTCAAAGACCCCCTCTCCCAGCCGGAGGTCTGGGTTTCAAAGGATATTTAGAGTGAAAGCTGCGTACCAATCTAGGTGCATGGAGGTCCCCTTGATTCACCCAAGAACGTTGCTCAGGACCATAGCCCTTCCAATGGACCAAATATTGCAGCTTTCCTCTAAATCTCCTAGAGTCAATAATACTCTGGACTTCATACTCTTCTTGGCCCTGGACGTCCACCGGCCCAGGAATCACTAGCGTAGTAGTATAACGATTACACACTAAGGGTTTCAGTAGCGACACATGGAACACATTGTGAATGTGCATCGAGGGTGGAAGTTCCAATGCATAAGAAACCGGATTAATCTTGCGAATAATCTTGAAGGGACCAATGAACCGGGGAGCCAGTTTGTTGGAGGGCACTTGCAAATTGAGGTTTCTGGATGACAGCCATACCCTGTCCCCAACTTGAAAGGAGACCGCTGGCAGACGTCTGCGATTAGCGTGCCGCTGATGACGCCTAAAAGACTGATTGAGGGACCTCTGAACCTGTGCCCAAGTGGAACGAAGTTGTGCCAAATGCTCGTCCAGAGCAGGAATCTGCTGCGCCTGAAATGAGTCCGGGAGCAGACAAGGCTGGAACCCATAATTAACGAGAAATGGAGAGCTCCCGGACGATGAATTAATCGCACAGTTTCTGGCAAACTCTGCCCATGGCAACAGGTCAGCCCAATTATCATGATGATCGGTGACAAAGCAATGCAGGAACTGCTCCAGTCCCTGATTGGCACGCTCAGCGGCCCCATTGGTCTGGGGATGGTAGGCGGAGGAAAAGGACAATTGGATGCCCATCTGGCCACAAAATGCCCTCCAAAAACTAGATACGAACTGGCTCCCACGATCGGAGACAATCACTCTGGGTACTCCGTGCAGGAGGAACACCTCTCTGGCAAAGACTACAGCCAATTCCTGGGCCGATGGAAGGCCAGCCAGAGGCACAAAATGTGCCATCTTAGAAAATCTATCGACCACCATAAGAATAAACGTATAACCCCTAGAGGCAGGTAATTCTCCCAAGAAGTCAATGGATATGTGAGACCAAGGACGGTCTCCGTTGGGCACTGGTTGGAGATGCCTAGGGGTCATGGCACGGGCACAGGTGGTACAGGCTGCTGTAAAAGCGGCGCAATCGGCTCTCATTGTGGGCCACCAAAAGAATTGCGAAAGGGACCATACGAGTTGGTCCCTACCGATATGCCCAGCTGCTTTAGAAGCATGATAAGTTTCCAACAAACGGACACGGAATGGCTCCTCCACAAAACACTTCCCTACTGGTCTCAGGGGGTGCCCTAGATTGTGATGCCAATATCTCCTCCCCCAGAGGCGATGTTATGGTGGTACGAATAGTGGCCAGAATGCGTCTGGCTGAATGATAGGTACAGGTTCCTCCTCCCTCTCGGTGTCAGAAGCAAACTGACGAGACAACGCATCAGCCTAAATATTCTTAGAGCCAGGAAGGTAAGACACTAGGAAATTGAATCGAGACAAAAAAAGTGCCCACCTAGCTTGTCGAGAGGACAGTCTTTTGGCTTCGGAGAGATAAGTTAAATTCTTATGGTCAGTAAGGATAAGTACTGGAGTCTGAGTACCTTCCAAAAGGTGATGCCACTCCTTCAATGCTAGGATAATGGCCAACAGTTCCCTGTCGCCAATCTCATAATGGCTCTGAGCACTAGACAATTTCTTAGAGAAAAAGCCGCAAGGCCTCAAGGCGCCACCTCCCACAGGACGTTGGGAGAGTACTGCCCCAACCCCAACCTCTGAAGCGTCAACCTCCAAAGTAAATGGCAGGGAGGGATTAGGGTGGAACAGCACTGGAGCAGATGCAAAGGCAGATGTCAGGGTAACAAACGCGTTTTCAGCTGCCTCGGACCACTAAGAGGGAGAAGTGCCCTTATGAGTCAAATCTGACAAAGGTTTTACAATCGTGGAAAAATTCTGGATGAACTTGCTATAATAGTTAGCAAAACCTAAGAATCGTTGGATGGCCTTTAACCCTTTAGGACGAGGCCATTGCAAGACTGCTGCCAACTTCTCCTGATCCATGGCAATGCCATTTTTGGAGACTACGAACCCCAGGAATGGTACTTGAGATGTATGGAATTCGCACTTTTCTAGTTTACAGAATAGCTTGTGCTTACGAAGTCGGAGCAAGACTTCTGAAACATCCTTAATATGTTGGGAGAGGTTGGTAGAGTGAATTAATATATCATCTAGATATACGACCACACAGGACTGGAGCAGGTCTCGTAAAATATCATTAATAAATTCCTGAAACACTGCAGGTGCATTGCATAAGCCGAATGGCATCACCAGATATTCGTAATGCCCTGTTCTGGTATTAAACGCCGTTTTCCACTCGTCACCCTCTTTAATTCTGGCCAGATTATAGACGGCTCGCAAGTTAAGTTTAGTAAAGATCGAAGAGCCCTTTAATCTGTCAAATAATTCTGTAATAAGTGGAATAGGATAGGCGTTCTTAGGCATTAGCTTATTCAGCCCTCGTTAGTCAATGCATGGCCTGAGTTCACCACTTTTCTTTTTCACAAAGAAAAATCCAGCACCCGCCGGGGATGTAGATTTACTAATGATGCCCCTCTCAAGGGCATCAGTAATATAATCCTCCATAGCTTTATTCTCCTCACAAGACAGTGGGTAAGTGTGTCCCCTGGGGGGCACCGCACCCGGAGGCAAATCAATGGCGCAATCATATGGCCTATGCTCAGGTAATGCGCTGGCCTCTCCTTTGCTAAATACGTCACTGAATTGCCCATATTCGGTTGGCACAGCCGGAGAGGTACACATAATCTTGACAGGTAAAGAGAGACAATTCTTGTTACAGTATTCAGACCAGGAGTTAACCTCACATCTCTGCCAGTCAAATTGAGGATTATGTACCTGTAGCCATGGGAACCCCAAAATAACTGAATGGTGCGGGGAACGAATAATCTGAAACCGTATCTGCTCCCTGTGACAGGCCCCCACAGTCATTGTCACTGGAATTGTCTCAAACGTAATGAATGCAGGCTCCAGGGGTCTGCCATCAATGGCCTCAATTGCCACAGGAGAGTCCTTTTTACATAAAGGAATGCCTTGCAAGTCAGCAAAGGACTGGTCCATGAAGTAGCCGGCTGCCCCGGAGTCCACCAATGCCAGGACCTCGATTACCTTGTCAGCCCAAGCGAATACCACCTGGATGGTGGGTTTAGTGGTGCTAGGATCTAGGGACTGTTCTACACCACTTAGGGCCTGTCCCCCAAGGTACCCTAGGTGTGTTTGTTTCCCAGCCTCACTGGACAATTGCGTAAAAGGTGCCCTGGTTTGCCACAATATAGGCATAGGCCTTGCCTCCTACGATACAATCTCTCTTCCTTAGAGAGCCTAGTGAACCCTAACTGCATAGGTTCAGAACTATTGGCTGGTCGTTCAGGAAGAACGGGTGGTGTGGCTGGGTTAAGGAAACTGGTCTGGCCATAGTTTTTTGCTTTAGCCCTCTTAGCCAACCGCCTCTCTTGGATGCGGGAGTCTATTAGCATGACATAATCGATGTACTCATCCAGATCGCTGGGTACATCACGAGCGGCTATCTCATCCTTAATTTGTTCGGAGAGACCCTGGGTAAAGGCAGCCAGTAAGGCCTCATCGTTCCAGCCCACCTCTGCTGCCAAGGTCCGGAACTCGATAGCATAATCGCCCAGTGTGCGTTCGCCCTGCTGAATTTCCATCAGCCTTTTGGCAGCAGAGGCAGCCCTGCCAGGAACCTAAAACACTCGTCTGAACTTCATCACGAATTCTCTAAAGTTCAGTGTGCAGGGTCTGGCATTCTCCCACAACGGATTCGCCCATGCCAAAGCCTTGCCCGTCAACAGAGATATCATAAAACCGACCTTACTACGGTCGTTAGGAAATGCCTGGGGTGCCAATTCCAAAAATATCTCCAGTTGATTAATGAATCCCCTGCAAAGGGAGGGTTCGCCATCATATCTTAATGGTAACGGCGCCTCTGCCGTTAACCATCTCGAGTTAGCTGAGGGGACTATAGGCGGATTCTCCGGTGTCAGGACTGGGGTGACCACCGGATTAGGACTAGGCTTGTCCAAAAGTACTGTACGTTCGAGTAACGTCTGTAGAGCCAGTGCCAATTGGTCCATGCGCTGCTCATGGACATCCATTCTCCAATGGATGTTCTGTGTATTACTTTCACCCTTACCGTCTGAGGTCATGGCCCTTTCGTACTGTAACGGTTTTAAAGACACTCAGACCAGTATGTGAAATAAAAACACAATTTATTTAGAGTAAGGTAATGCAAAGGTCCGTCCTCTAGTGGCGGTTGATAATACGTCAGCAGTGTAGACTGATAGGTACAAGTGTAAATGCACAAACGTATTACATGTACAAATACTCAGCAGTAGAATGAGATATAACCACAGAGGGTTAAGTCCTTGATAAGTCAGTCTCAGATGTGGATGTTTGGCACGCCCTGGGTGTTATAAGGCTGTGCTGGAGACAGAGTTCACCATATAATGGATACAGGACTACCTCGCCAAGGTGTTCAGTAAAAAGCAGAACAAGAATCCAACTAGCCCCCTCGGGCGTACCTACTGGAACTGTGTCTGCTAGTGCAAGTGAAAATAGCCCCCACAGGCGTAACTGGAACCGGCCTGCAATGCAAGAGCTGCTAAGCCTCCTCAGACTTAACCGGATACTGGAATTTGACGTGCAAGAGCCAATAGCCCCACAGGCGTTGTTATCGGATTTGCTAGCGCTGAAGACTTTGCCTGCCACCACTCTATATAACGGATATCGCCCAGCAATACAATGAGAAAGAGCCTTAGGCGCCCAACCGGCCCAACAGATGTGAATACTCTGCAAAGGAAGTATAGAGTTGCCGACGGTGAGCGGCCAACTCAGCAGGAGTATCACCGAGAACGAGGTTCGTACTGGAGTAGAGAGAGTGAAACCAAGGCAGCACTGCTAGGGTTAAAAGGCACGTTTACTCGAGGCTTTCAGCAAACAGCAAGGCTCTGCAGTATGAGGGAAGCGTACTGAAACACTCACACAGCTCTGCACGGGTAGATACACTGCACTGATCGGGGTAACACTAGGCAAGGTAGTCACACAAAGACTGGGACAGCAGATGATAATGTCGCGGTGGAGACAACTGGAACGCAGGTCACTGGAACAAGCTGGAAGTCGATCTTCGGAGCAGGAAGTCAGCCAGGCCGGGTCGGAGTACGTAGGAGGTAGTCATACAAGCCGGGTCATACACAAGCAGGAACGTCAGCCAAACCGGGTCGGGATCCAAGGGTGGTAGTCAGACGGGCCAGATCATACACAAACAGGAACACTGGAGAATAGTCAGGACAAGCCGATTCGGTACACAGGAATCCAGAACACAGGAACACAGCAACAGTACTACTGGCTCAGAAACACCACGAAAGGGCATCTGACAGGTGTCTGGGCCAGGCATAAGAAGGTCATCAGGGGCGGGCCAAACTGGCTCAACAAATCAGAGCGCACCACAGGGAAGAGTGACATGAATCACAGGCACTGTGATACTGGTATGAGGCAGGGGTAGAGAGAGCAGCCACCCAATCTTGTAACATGCTGGAAGGTAACAGCTGGTGCAAGTTAAGACTGCTCTGCGGGGTAAAAATCCTGGCTGAACTGTAAAATTAACAGCACAGCAAATGGAAATCATTTAGCGGGGGAGAGATGGGTCGGTGGGAGTTAGTGCAACGGGTGAAACGTGCTGCAATCCGTACAGTAGGGAGAGAAAAAAAAGAGAAAGATGGGGGTTTTGGCCTCTGACACAAAGGCTCAGGTTGAAGGTGTAGTAGACCTACGTTCAAGACAGATGTGGCTAATTATCAAGGAAAATTAGGTAGAAAAGACCTGAAATAACCTTTCACCTGCCAGCCTCAGTGATTGAGGTAAGTGACACCTTTGACCTCTGAAGGGAGGTAAGGTACTAGTCTATGCCGCTTACAGGAGAAATTATACTTAGGTTTATCTTAGTCCTTCCAATCCATCATCTGAGACCTCAAGATTGATGACACAGGATGTAAGGTACTAGACTATGAGATGCTAGAGGAGAATTATGCTTGGATTGGGAAGATTAAGTAAGCTTATGACTAGCCATTCTAAGGAATGAGATAGGTGGAACCATCGGCCTCTGATGGGAGGTAAGGTACTAACTTGAGGTAGGCTAAGTGAAAAGGATTGAAGAATGAGGTTAAGGGAACCTTCTGCCTCTGATGAGAGGTGATGGACTGATCTAGAGATGGTATGAAGTGAAAATAGAGTTGGAACCTAATATAAAATGAAATGACTTTGGCCTCTAATGAGAGATAAAAAGTAAGGGGTTGACATGGAGGTGGGAGGGCGCATGAGTGGAATGAAGAGGTACTGATATGCTGTTATGAAGGATGGTCAAATCTCCTAGCGTTTTGAAGTGAGGATATCCCTGGTAGACTGTGCAGGAATGTGATAAATGAAGATGAGGGTGAGCTAAACAGACCTACCCGATAATAACAGCCATAGAATGGGAGACAAAAAAGTAAGAAAAGATAGGTAAGATGTTAGGAAATAAAATTTAGCCCTTTTTTTGTTATTTTTTGACACCGACATGACATTGGAGCTTTGTTTTCTTGAGAGTGGAAGCAGCTTGGATAAGGATTATATGAGGCCTACTAGACAAGGAAAAAAGAATAAAGATGAGGAAGCTGAAGAGTGTGAAAAAGGATAAATGACTGAATAGAAGTGGGAAAGGAGATAACCAATAGGCATGGAAAGACCTCCAATGCTGAGTCCAATGCTGAGTCCAAGGATGCTAAAGGAACTCAAGGAATGACAGAGTAATAACAGGGGGAACTCAACTGAGCAGCCTATAATAAACACATGTATGGGTAGCATATAATTAACATTAAATATAGTATGGGGAGAAAAAGAACTCTCAGGCAGAGAGCAAGACTGGATAAAAAATGAGTGATCCTGTAAGCCTACCACCAGTGAGGTATATGGGGAGGATTAGCTTCACTCAGGTAATTGTTGTCTATAAACTTAACACAATCATTCAACAGAGAAACATAATGCATATCTGGTCCATATTCTTGAAAGGCAGTGTAACTAGATGTATGTATTTTAACCCAAATATTGTATTTCTTAGTACCCACATTGTGAACCTGTTTCATTTGATAAACGTTATTCACAGTGATATAGGGTATAGTTAACAGGAAGCAAACTTCAAGTGTTTCAGGGCTAATGTACAAAGATAATGCACTCCCCAATAGGGATGAGCGAAAAGTTTTGCCTCAAACTGAAATCGGTGAATTATGGCACTTTCCTCTTGGCAAATAATTTCCAGCGAAAAGTGCAGTTTTTACGCTATATCCCGGCTTTTTAGCCTAGCTCATTGTGCATTGAAATTAATGGGAAGAGAAATATTTCTCCGCCACATGAAAGTTTTCTACAGCCATATAAAAGGGTGTCAGGCTCTCACAGAATGCCATGCTGTGTTTGTGATAGGAGAGAGCAGCACCTTGTTTGAGATAGCGAAGATAGGGGAATTGAAGTTTAGTTTAGGGAATCTTTTAGGTAGGACATTTGTTCTCTGTATTAGAAGAGTCAGTGGGGCATTCTGGGGAGAAGAAGGAAGGAAGGAGGTTGACCCCAAATACTCCAAAATTCCATGTGACTGACTGGCAAGACGCAGGCAGCTAGGGACCTATTTGCTTGCTGATCTTGCTGTTATTGTCTCTGTGCTGGGTGGGGAAGATTTTATTTTTCAGTTATAATTGCTTTTGGACAGACTGTATTATTTAAATAAATAAATAATAAAGAACAGTAACAGACAGCTGACTGGGCTTAGGCAAGGCATCATACAGCTCCATCAGAGTAAAAAAAACAGTGTACTTGAGTAATGTCCAGCAAATGCACAAGGGGGAGGGGTGGAGCCGTGCATGGATGTGAGGGTAAAGTAGTAGTTCAAAAACTGACTGCAGCAATGGTTGCTGCAGCATGTGCAATAAATGATGATGATCCCTCTACTCCAAAGGAGGATGCAGTTTGTCAAGACCCCAGCAAAACTAGTGCATTCAAGTGTTGATGATGCTGGCAATAGCATAATAGAGAAAGAAGAAAAGAGCGCAAAATCTGAGAGCACCTCCGTCTGTATAATAATCCCCACTGTTATATGCCAATGTACTTACAGGAACACACTTAAAAAAAGCCCCAATGGTATCAATCAGGAGATGAGTGGTTCAGAGATACAGTCTCAGATAATCACAGGAACTTCTAGGACCATCTCATAGGACTTCTAACCACGAATTCCCTCCAGCATTAAGACAAAAACAAAGAGAAAATCCTCTAAGTGTAGAGAGCAGGGGAACAAACACCAAATGCCCCCAATGAAATTTTATTCACCAGATGGCCAAGAGGTAAGCGCAAAAAACACACAATGAAGTAAGAATCTTCAACACTTTATTTTCTCTAACGCGTTTCGTGCGACTCAGCGCACTTCATCAGAGAGAATAGCATAATAGAGGAAGGTGTAGCAGCTGAACCGCCTGATGCATCAGATAGTGAGACAAACAAGCACCAAAACACTCATCCTCAGTAGTAGGGAACTTTGTTACAGTAAAAGTAAAAATAAATTGTTGGAGACCTCCAAAAGCTTAGTGGAATTTAAGGGTAGTAGTGGGCAAGAATTGTTAGGTGATGCTGATGCTGCTGAGGATGACCTAATGATGGCTGATGATGATGCAGAGCTAGAATATATCCCTCAAGCATCCTTCTCTTGTTCCAATACAGATGAAGTTGAGAGTGAGGATGATAACAGGGCTATAAGGTTAGCAGAAAGTCAAAGGCTGTATCTTCCACCACTTTTAAGGAGCACTGTGCCTGTCTATAAATTGTTTGAGAAAGCCATTGGGAAGTCTGATACTGGACAAGCACAGATGTCAAAAATCACACAGTCACCCTATCAGTCATCATCAGCATCATAGCCAGGGCTGAATCTGCAATAAGGCAGAGTAGGCACCTGCCTACAGGAACATCCCACAAAGGGGCGCCTGTCATTGGGATAGTTTTTTGGCTTCCTTTTTTTTTTATTTTTTATTACCCTTGCCAGTCACCCCTCCCCCCCAGCATGACGTCTGCAACAACATGAAGAGGAGAGGTCTGTGCCGAAGACCTGTAGCTACTGAGCTCCCTTGTCGCTGTTGGCTCTTTAGTAATAATGCAGAGTGCTAGGAGATGACATCATCTCCCAGCGCTCTGCATTACAGACCGCTCTGAAGCTTCAGCAGAAACAGCTGTGTGCCAAAGGAGTCACATACCTCTCCTCTCCAGTGAGGTAGAAAAAGGGGGCAATGTTAGGGGCAATATGGACATGATGGGGGCAATGTGAGGGGATATGAACATGATGGGGGCAATGTGAGCTGCAATGTGGGCATGATGGGGGCAATGTGAGGGGTTATGGACATGATGGTAGCCATGTGAGGGGCAATATTGAGATGATGGGAGCAATGTGAGGGGATATGGCGATGATGGGGGCAATGTGAAGGGCAATATGGGCATGATGGGGGCAATGTGAGGGGATATGAAGATGATGGGGGCAATGTAAGGGGCAATATTGAGATGATGGGGCAATGTGAGGGGTTATGGACATGATGGGGACAATGTGAGGGGCAATATTGAGATGATGGGGCAATGTAAGGGGCAATATGGACATGATGGGGGCAATGTGAGGGGATATGGACATGATGGGGACAATGTGAGGGGAAATATGGAGCTGATGGGGGCAAATTGGAGCTGATGGGGGCAATATGGAGATGAGGGGCAATGTGAGGGCAATATAGAGATGATGGGGGCAAGTTGGAGCTGATTGAGGGCAATGTGAGGGGCAATATGGAGCTGATGGGGGTAAATATGGAGCTGATGAGCATTGTGGAGGTGTCCAGTGGAGTTGGAGATGTAAATCCAGCCCTGATCATCGCCTCTTCAAAGTCCAAGCCCCACTTAGCCACACACCTGTTTTGAGTACCCAGCAACAGCAACACAGGTTATAGACATTCACAATGTTAGATATGATGAGTGCCTCAGCTGCTCTAAGTGCAGCACCTTTGACACCTAGTAGTAGTGGCAGTAGAATTGCATCAACATCTAGCCCCAGTAGTAGTAGTAGCAGCAGCAGCACCAACTCAGGAACCCCTCACTCCATGAAGTCCACAGTAAGTAATGTGTGTCAATAATCTGAGAAGAAGGATAGAGATTTGATGCAAACATGACAATAGTAAGAACTATATACATACACAAATCACACCTTACCAACCAGTCCCCCGCCACCACCACTACAATACACCTGCCACACTGTAGGTTGTACTTTATATTTTTTATTACTTGACATCATGATGAATATGTGCCAGTGTCATTAAAGCAGGAAGTTAGTGTTGTGGGCAAAGGACAAATGCATTCTGCATGCTAACACATTTTCAACGCATATGTTGCTGTAGGACTCACAACTTATTTCTAAACTACAGCCTTCAGAAGAAGTAATATTACAGTGGGAAATGTAGTACCTATAGGAAATATAGGTGAAAAATTTGTTAAAATAGGCAAAAAGAAGGAACATTTCGCATAAGCGAAAAGGAGAAATCTTTCATGAAAAAAGTGAAATTCAGCAAGTTTTCGAGAAAAGTCATGCAGGAAATTTTTCACACTTTTCACCCACCCGTGTTCATCTGCATATGGCCTCTTTCTGGAATTCCTTTTTAATCAGTTGGGCCATTATATCACTGTCCACAAAATATAAAGGAACCAGTCCCCTCCTAAGATCATTCATGGCACTTTCATTTTCAGTAAAGTGTCTGAAAGAACATGATGGGGTCATGTACAAACAATAGTTCTTGTTTAAGCATTTCCTGATGTAACTTAATGCAACAAGCAGTCAGTTCAGAATGAAAGTTAGTAGTGACAACAATATAATTTACCACTTGGATGATGTCCTTCAAGACAGCCTTCTGTAGTTCAAGTGATTTATGCAAATACTTAAGGTTACATCTTAAATTGTCCATTTGAAGCTGAAGGGTTTTGGCACAAACCGTATTTGCTACAGAGAGTGCGGCACCAACGGCAATCCCTATGGTGGCGAAACAATTACTTCAATTAGGAAACTCACACATCATTTCTGACAATGGGCAAGTGAGTTTGAGCCTGGAATTAAAGGCTTCTTGGCCTGCTCCAAAATTTCTCTAACTCTAGCTTGAGCTAATTCCACGTTAACCTCATACCAAGCCATCATCTCTGGAGACTGAAAATGAAAAGTATTTAACTTTTTTCCAGTGGCGATCTTTGGATCCACAGTGACAAATATCTTCTGAAATATGAGTCCTTTATTAATAAGGATAAACCCCATCATCTCTTGCACCATTATTCCTGATGATGGTACTGGAACCACAATTGGTTCTGCCCGGAGTTCCTGACACAGGAGATGGATGATCCACATAACTGCGGTCTGGACATCCGTAGCAAATGAATTAGTCATCTGACCTCTCAATCTTTTGAAATCTCCTGGAAATAGCTCAAGAGTGATTTGATATTTGAAACAATTTTGTATAGCAGCATTACCATTTCAACAGATATCCTTATAACCCTGGCAGTACTAGGATAAATTGCCTTCTTCTTACTAATCTGCTTTTCTCACTTTCTGCCTTAAGCTGAGCTAGGAAACATTAACCCTTTCTACATTTGCTCCTCCCCATTACACAGAGGAAAACATCCTCAGCTTTATGCTTGAAAAAAATAACATTGGGAGGAAAAATAAAATTAGCATAAAAGACATTTCTGAGAATTTAATTGAGCAGCATTTCACTTGTAGAAGAAGTGTTAGTAAATATGTACAAAACACAGACAGGTAAAGGAAAGAATAGCAAGATCAGCAAGGAACTGCAGTTGTCTTTCAGATCAAACCGGTCAGACAGAATGTTCGGGTATTAGGGGGTCAACTTTCTTTGCTACCTTTTCAAACCTCTAGACACATCTAACACAGAGATAACAACAGCAACATCAGCAAGGAACTTGGACTTCATCTGCCTATGTCTTTCAAATCAAATCAGTCAGACATAAAGTTGGGGTATTTGAGTTCAACCTGCTTTGCTCCCTTCTCACACCCCCTAGAAATGTCTAACAGAGATAATTACAGCAAAATCAACAAGGAACTTGGACCACAGCTGCTTGTGTCTTTCAAATCAAATTGGTCAGACAGGATGTTGGGGCATTTACGTCAACCTACTTTGTTCTCTTCCTGTCCCCCAGGCTCCCCTAATACATAAAATATATGTTCTGCCTACAAGACTCCCTAAACAAAGCTTCAACTCCACTACTCTAGCTAAAAAATTAGCAGCACTCTCTTCCTCTCACAAACATAGAATGGCATGCTGTAGGAACTTGTCACCCCTTTTATACTATCCCTGCAGGAAATTAAGGGAACCTTGCCATGTGTTTAGTAGAAATGAATTCTTCCCATTGATTTCAATGCAATGAGTTAGGATAAAAAAGCGGTAAAACTACTTTTTGTGAAAAAGTTGTCACTCGTTGAGAAGTGAAATTTTTCTCTTGTTTTGCTTTTGAGATAACAAATTTCATCCATCCCTAGTTGTGAGTTATACAGCATTATATGCTTTGACAAAATTGTTAGCAGGCTGAGTCCCTTTGTCCTTTGCCCACAACACTAATGTCCTGCTTAAGTAACACTGGCACAGTTATCCTTGAAAAATATATGTGGCTTAGGATATTCCAGCAGGGATTCAACACATGACATCAGTTCCTTAAAGCCTCAACAAAAGAAAAGGACAGCATTTCAACCGCCAATGTTTTGGAAAGCTTACTATGCCACAGGAGTACTTTTGCATTATGTTTGTGCAGATTTCTACTTCTTTCTAAGAACTTAGTAAGTGTGGGATGACAGTACAAAATGTAAGTACTATGTAACTTTTTGCTTTAACAACATGAGTTGTAGAGGTTGTGTGGGTGCTGGGTTATGTGTTGGCACTTTATGACTTTATGACTAACCTGCCTGCTCATGCTTCTTACACAGACAACATATATCAACATGCTTAGCTTTTGGATCGTGAGTAAAGTATCTACATACTGTGAACTTCATGGACTGTGGGATTCCCTAGGAATGGCTACTATTACTGGACATAGATTTTGCTGCAATTATAGTTCTACTAGGTTTTACAGGTGCTGCACTTCCAACAGCAGCAGAGGCACTTATCATAGCTAAGGTTGTATATGTTGATAACCTGTGTTGTTGCTGCTAGTTACTCATTACTAGTAATTTGCATAGCTGAGTGGGACTTTAAAGTGCTGGTGATGATGCTGATGCTAACTAACAGGAGGACTGTATATTTTTGCCATCTTTGCTTGACCATGATCAGTCTTTCCAATTGTTTTCTCAAACAGTTTATAGACAGGCACAGTGCTCCTTTTCAGTGGTGGAAGAATGAGTATTTGCCTTTCAGCTAACATACTAACACAGTAAATTAAGTTGAAAAAAGACAAGTCCAAGTTCAACCTTTGCCTCATAACGAGGGGTGGGTGAAAAGTCCTGTCATGTTGTTGCAAAAACCACATTGTTGTCCACTTTTTTGTGGGAAAATCAGCTTTAAAATCAGGGATTAAAATCTTTGCATTTTTCGGACATTGGCAAAAATTCTTTGCCATTATTCAATGGCTAGAAAGTTTCCACACATTGATTTAAGTGTTTTTCGTCGTTTCAAAATAAAAACGTGACTTATTCCAGGAAGTTAAGCACACTAGAAGCAGCTACAGAGCGAGGTAGACATGTTGTGCTGCTCTGCTGTGATCTTTTTATCAAAATTTAGGCAGCAGTGGCTCGTGGTGATTACTATCACTATGAGAAAGTGTTAAACTAATAACAGGAGGAACTGGAAAGACCCTTATGTGTCCACTGAGTCTGAGAACAGGAGGAGGAGGAAATGAGCACTATAGAACCAATGCTGGCCAGTCCCCCTAAATCACCCCTAGGGATCTTGGGGAAATTAATGTCAAGGGAAGAAGACGAGGGTATTAATGAGAGCAGGACAGGGAAGATGGCTGTGCCTGCTGCCAGAAGTGCTGCTCCTGCTGCTTCTAGTCCTGTGCCTGCTGTCAGGTGTGCTGCCACCAGTGCTGTGACTGCTGCTAGTACTGATCCTGCTGCCACCAGTACTGTGCCTGCTGTCAGATGGGCTGCCCCTGCTGCTACCAGTACTGTGCATGCTGTCAGATGTACTGCCTCTACTGCCACCAGTGCTGTGCCTGCTGCCAGTGCTAAACCTGCTGCCACCAGTACTGAACCTGCTGCAAGTGCTGAACTTGCTGTCAGCGAGTCTTGTAAAAGGGAGGGGGAGAAGATGATGCCAAGTGTGACAGCAGGGGACCCTAAGTCACACTTGCCATCCCCAAGCAGTTCCACCAGTGCTAGTACTACTACTAAGAATGTCCAGAAGCTTGCTTGAGTTAGGAGTGAAGGAGGGAGCAATTATGTATTGGATACTGAAAGGTTAATAAGGGTTTTATGTGTTACTTAATAAGGGGTTAATGCCTTTCTTACAAGATTTATGCTGAATATGCTTGATGTTTATCAGCTGCTTTTCAGCTACTTTTGTTCTCCTTGTTACATTTTGAAGGCCATGCAACACTAAAAGAAATGCTGAATATTGTAGACTGCATTAACCCTCACAGCATCAGAGCACAAGCTAGGCCTGTAATGGTGACATAGGTTAGTGACACTAATCTGATAGGTTGAAGCATCTTGATCAGTGGGGTGTTTGGGGAAATTATGTGTAACAGATAATGTGTAACAGATAAATACTGATGCAGTGTTATAATAAATCAGAAGAAATATTGATTTCACAACCTATTGTGTGTGTGTGATTATTTCTCTTCTCCAGGCCTGTATGTCTGTTTCTTTGTGTGCAGGAACAACTGTGTAGCTGAAATAGAGTGGACAGCGGACAGCGACTGACCACAGTACTGGATGTTCAGGAGCAAACCAACGTCCGCACGTTGGGACTAATGGTATTAGCGCAACCAGGTTTAATGGAGCAAACCAGCGACCGCACGCTGGAACCAACAATGTATATCGCAACCAGGTTTAGTGGAGTAAACCAGCGACCGCACGCTGGGACCAACAACGTATATCGCAACCAGGTTTAGTGGAGCAAACCAGCGTCCGCACGCTGGAGCCAATAATGTATCTCGCAACCAGTTTAGTGGAGTAAACCAGCGTCCGCACGCTGGGACCAACAATGTATATAGCAACCAGGTTTAGTGTAGTAAACCAGCGTCCGCACGCTGGGACCAACAATGTATATCGCATCCAGGTTTAGTGGAGTAAACCAGCGTCCGCACGCTGGGACCAACAATGTATATCGCCACCAGGTTTAGTGGAGTAAACCAGCGTCCGCACGCTGGGACCAACAAAGTATATCGCAACCAGGTTTAGTGGAGTAAACCAGCGTCCGCACACTGGGACCAACAATGTATATCGCAACCAGGTTTAGTGGAGTAAACCAGCGTCCGCACGCTGGGACCTACAATGTATATCGCCAACAAAGTATGATCAGCAGCGAGAAGAACAATGTCGCCAGAGCGACGGCTGGAGCAGGAGATTCAGGAACTCAGTAAGATTAACCCGCGAGGTGCTGGAACACAGGAACACTGGAACTCTGGAACACAGGAACACTAGTATACAGGAACACTGGAACACTGGATCAGCAAGTACAGGCAGGAACAGCAGGAACAGGCACAGAAGCCTGACAAGCAGGTCAGGCAGAGTGAAGTCAGAAAGACCACGAAAGGGCAACCTGGAAGTTCTCAGCCTGGGTTTAAAAAGGCTGTGTGAGGAGGGCTAATCACAGACAGCCAATCATGATACTCAGCAAGTGACTGACACTGAACAGCACCAATCACGGGCACCGTGATAGTACCCCCCTTTCAAAGACCCCCTCTCCCAGAGTAGGGTCTAGGCTTCTGAGGGTATTTGGCATGAAATATTCGTAGTAACTTGGGTGCATGAAGGTCCTTACTGTCTACCCAGGAACGATCCTCAGGACCATAACTTTTCCAATGCACCAGATACTGTACCCCTCCTCTACCTCTGCGGGAATCAATAATGTTTTGTACTTCATACTCCTCCTGCCCCTCGACTTCAACAGGACCTGGCCTCACAGGTGTGGTAGTATAACGGTTACAAACCAGAGGTTTAAGGAGAGACACATGGAATACATTATGAATGCACATAGAAGCAGGTAATTCCAAGGCATAGGAAACAGGGTTAATTTTGCGAATGATCTTGTACGGACCAACGAACCGAGGTGCCAGCTTATTAGATGGGACCTTGAGCTTTAGATTCTTGGAGGACAGCCATACTCTATCCCCGACTCGGAAGGAAACCGCTGGAAGCCTTCTGCGATTGGCATGACGCTGATGTCGCTGAAAAGGCTGGCCCAATGCCCTCTGAACTTGTGCCCATGTGGAACGGAGTTGCTGTATATGCTCATCCAGAGCTGGAATCTGCTGTGATTTAAAGGAATCTGGGAGCAGACAGGGTTGGAACCCATAATTGATCAAAAACGGAGAGCTCCCGGAGGAAGAATTAACTGCGCAGTTCCTGGCGAACTCTGCCCAAGGCAACAAGTCGGCCCAATTATGATGGTCAGTCACAAAACATCACAGAAACTGTTCCAATCCTTGATTGGCCCTCTCAGCGGCCCTGTTAGTCTGGGGATGATATGCCGAGGAAAATGATAGCTGTATGCCCATCTGTTCGCAAAATGTCCTCCAGAATCTGGACACAAACTGGCTCCCCCTGTCAGACACCAGCACCCTGGGTACTCCATGTAACCAAAATACTTCTCGAGCGAATACCATTGCCAGTTCTTTGGCCGAAGGAAGGCCACGGAGGGGTACGAAGTGTGCCATTTTAGAGAACCTGTCTACCACCATCAATATGAAGGAGTACCCTCTAGACCTGGGCAATTCTCCCATAAAGTCGATAGAGACGTGAGACCAAGGGAGTTCACCATTAGGCACCGGCTGAAGCAAGCCCACAGGGAGATGTCTAGGGGTTGTGGCACGGGCACAGGTGGCACAGGCATTCGTAAAATTGGCACAATCTGCTCTCATAGAAGGCAACCAAAATAGCTGAGAGAGAGACCAGAACAATTGATCCCTCCCAATATGTCCTGCAGCCTTAGAGGAGTGGTAGGTCTCAAGTAATCGAGTACGAAATGGCTCAGCGACAAAACATTTGCCCACTGGAGTCTCAAGAGGAGCAGATGCTTGGGATGGCAAAATCTCCTCCCCTAGTGGTGAAGTAATACCAGTACCTACGGTAGCCAATATTCAATCAGGTTGAATGATAGGGGCTGGTACCTCTTCTCTGTCAATCTCTGCTTCAAATTGTCTAGACAGATCATCAGCCCTAACATTCTTTGATCCCGGCAGGTATGATACAACGAAATTGAATCGGTATAGAAACAGTGCCCATCTGGCCTGGCGAGAAGACAATCTCTTGGCCTCAGAAAGATACGTCAGATTCTTGTGAGTTAGAATCAAAACGGGGTTTTTTGTGCCTTCAAGTAAATGACGCCATTCTTTGAGAGCGAGGATAATGGCCAGTAATTCTCGATCACCAATCTCGTAATGACTTTGAGCACTAGTCAGTTTTTTTTGGAGAAGAATCCACAGGGTCTGAGTGTACCGCCTTTAACCTGTCGCTGAGAGAGCACCGCCCTGACCCCAATATCTGAGGCATCAACTTCCAAAGTAAAGGGGAGTATTGGATTAGGGTGGGACAACACAGGTGTTTCAGCAAAGGCTACCTTCAACTTCTCAAAGGCCTCTTCAGCAGCCACCGGACAGAGGGATGGGTTAGCGCCCTTATGCGTGAGGTCAGACAGAGGTTTCACGATAGAGGAGAAGTTTTTAATAAACTTCCTGTAATAATTGGCGAAGCCCAGAAATCGTTGGATGGCTTTGAGGCTCTTGGGTTTAGGCCATTGTAAGACTGCCGTCAATTTCTCTTTATCCATGGCAATGCCGTCTTTGCCAATTATAAACCCCAGAAACGGTACACAGGTTTTGTGGAACTCGCATTTCTCCAGTTTACAGAATAATTTATTTCTTCGTAAGCGCAGCAAGACTTCAGACACATCCTTGATGTGTTGTGACAGGTCTTTGGAGTGGATAAGTATGTCATCAAGAAAGACTACAACACAAGATTGTAACATATCTCTAAGAACGTCATTGATCAGTTCTTGAAATACTGCAGGAGCATTACATAGACCAAATGGCATGACTAGGTATTCATAATGCCCAGATCTCATATTGAAGGCAGTTTTCCACTCATCACCGGCTCTGATACGTATCAAATTGTAGGCTGCCCTTAGGTCCAATTTGGTGAAAATCGAGGATCCCTTAAGTCTATCAAACAGCTCGGTGATGAGTGGTATTGGGTAGGCATTTTTTGCCATCAGCTTATTCAGCCCACGATAGTCTATGCAAGGTCGCAGTTCGCCACTTTTTTTCTTAACAAAAAAGAACCCGGCACCGGCCGGAGAAGTAGATTTTCTTAGGATCCCTCTACTGAGGGCATCTGCTATGTATTCCTCCATAGCTTGGTTCTCCTCACAAGACAATGGATACGTGCGTCCCCTCGGTGGTACTGCTCCAGGACTCAGTTCTATGCGACAATCGTATGGTCTGTGTTGAGGTAGGGTGCCAGCCTCTCCCTTACTGAAAACGTCGCTAAACTGCTGGTAGGCATCAGGTAGTGAAGGGGAGGTGCACAAGACCTTAACAGGATGGGTAACGCACTTATCCATACAGAACGGAGACCAAGCAGCAATCTCACATTTCTGCCAATCAAATTGTGGGTTGTGCAACTGTAACCAAGGAAAACCCAAAATCACAGCATGGTGAGGAGAATTAATCAATTGGAACTGCTGCTCTTCCTTGTGAAGAGCCCCAATAGTCATGGACAAGGGCATCGTTTCAAAAGTAACTTGGGCGGGTTCCAAAGGTCTGCCATCAATTGCTTCAATAGCAAGAGGGGTTTCTCTCTGAATCCGTGGTACCCCATGCAATTCAGCAAAGGTATTGTCCATAAAATACCCAGCTGCACCAGAATCAACCAAGGCCAAAACCTCCAACCGAGCGTTGTGCCCATGACAATACCACCTGTTTGGTGGGTTTAAGTGTGTCCAACAATGGGGACGATTGGACACCACCTAGGGCCTGTCCCCCAAGGTACCCTAGGTGTGTTAATTTCCCAGACATACCGGACAAGATCTTAACAGATGACCATCTTTACCACAGTACAGACATAATCCTTGTGTCTTGCGATACCTTCTCTGCTCTTTAGTTAACCTAGTGAAACCCACCTGCATAGGTTCACTTGGTTCCGAAATAGGTTCACTAGGTTTGGATGCAGAGGGAGGGTTGGGTGGGCAAAATATGCTACTGGACCCATTATTCTTTAACCGTACTCGTCGCTCTCTGGCGGTTAATCTTTCACGTATTCTGGAGTCAATTAGAATCACGTATTCGATATAATCGTCTAGGTCAGTAGGTAACTCTTTTGCTGCAATCTCATCTTTAATCTGGTCACTCAATCCTTGAGCAAAGGCTGCCAACAGGGCCTCGTTATTCCACCCTACCTCTGCTGCCAAGGTGCGCAATTCAATGGCATAATCGCCAACCGTGCGCCTGCCTTGTTGTATCTCCATGAGACGTTTAGCAGCAGAGGTAGTTCTACCAGGAGGCTCAAATACTCTCCGAAAGGATTGCACAAAATCACAGAAATTCTTTGTGCAAGGTTTAGCGTTTTCCCAAAGTGGGTTGGCCCAGGCCAATGCTCTGCCAGTCAGCAGGGATATCATGAACCCAACCTTGCTGCGATCACTAGGAAATGCGTGTGCCGTCAATTCCATAAATATTTCAAGTTGATTAATAAACCCTCTGCATAATTGAGGGTCCCCGTCATATCTCAGCGTCAAGGGTGCAGAAGCCGTTAACCCTTTGACTGCGGCCCCTGAGGGCTTAGACTCATTCTCCGGTGTCGGAATTGGCGGGATCACCGGATTAGCACCGGACTTATCCGCAAGTACCGTGAGTTCAAGAATAGTTTGGATAGCAACTGCTAGCTGATCCAAACGTTGCTCGTGCATATCCATCCTCCAATGGATATTCTGTGCGTTACTGTCACTCTTAGTGTCTGAGGTCATGGCCCTTTCGTACTGTCACGGTTTTTGAAGACTCTCAGACTTAGGGTTTGGTAAAATAACTTAACTTTATTAAAAGTTAAAGGCAGTCCCCGTAGGGTAAACATACATAACAATACAACAGTAATATAACATATAATAGGTTCTACCGGCATTGCCTAAATACCGGGCAAGGCAACCCAAGTGACAGTTTTAATGACAGGCTCTACCGGCCTTGCCTATACCGGTTAAGGCAACCGTGAGATGACATATACTGGTTCTACTGGCCTTACCAATACCGGGCAATGCAGCCCCTACGGAATGCTGAATGTAGGCTCTACCGGCCCTGCCAATACCAGGTAAGGCAACCTTAAAGATGGTGAATTACAAGGTTCTACCGGCCTTACCAATACCGGGCAGGGCAGCCCAAAGGAGTACTGGAGTAGGCTCTACCGGCCCTGCCAGTACCGGGTGAGGCAACCTACAGGATGGTATCGTCAAGGTTCTACTGGCCTCACCAATACCGGGCAGGGCAGCCTGAGCGAGTAGACCAGCTGTCAGGTGACTAAGACAGCATAGAGCATAAGTATAGAGGTCTTACTCAGCAGGAGTCTATTGCCAGGGATACTCAGACAATGCAAGGAAGTGGGCAGCGAGTGACCACAGTACTGGATGTTCAGGAGCAAACCAACGTCCGCACGTTGGGACTAATGGTATTAGCGCCACCAGGTTTAATGGAGCAAACCAGCGACCGCACGCTGGAACCAACAATGTATATCGCAACCAGGTTTAGTGGAGTAAACCAGCGTCCGCACGCTGGGACCAACAACGTATATCGCAACCAGGTTTAGTGGAGCAAACCAGCGTCCGCACGCTGGAGCCAATAATGTATCTCGCAACCAGTTTTGTGGAGTAAACCAGCGTCCGCACGCTGGGACCAACAATGTATATAGCAACCAGGTTTAGTGGAGTAAACCAGCATCCGCACGCTGGGACCAACAATGTATATCGCAACCAGGTTTAGTGGAGTAAACCAGCGTCCGCACGCTGGGACCAACAATGTATATCACCACCAGGTTTAGTGGAGTAAACCAGCGTCCGCACGCTGGGACCAACAATGTATATAGCAACCAGGTTTAGTGGAGTAAACCAGCGTCCGCACACTGGGACCAACAATGTATATCGGAACCAGGTTTAGTGGAGTAAACCAGCGTCCGCACGCTGGGACCAACAATGTATGTAGCAACCAGGTTTAGTGGAGTAAACCAGCGTCCGCACGCTGGGACCAAAAATGTATATCGCCACCAGGTTTAGTGGAGTAAACCAGCGTCCGCACGCTGGGACCAACAATGTATATCGCAACCAGGTTTAGTGGAGTAAACCAGCGTCCACACGCTGGGATCTACAATGTATATCGCCACCAGGAACCAACAAAGTATGATCAGCAGCGAGAAGAACAATGTCGCCAGAGCAACGGCTGGAGCAGGTGATTCAGGAATTCAGTAAGATTAACCCGCGAGGTGCTGCAACACAGGAACACTGGAACTCTGGAACACAGGAACACTAGCATACAGGAACACTGGAACTCTGAAACACAGGATCAGCAAGTACAGCAGGAACAGCAGGAACAGGCCCAGAAGCCTGACAAGCAGGTCAGGCAGAGTGAAGTCAGAAACACCACAAAAGGGCAACCTGGAAGTTCTCAGCCTGGGTTTAAAAAGGCTGTGTGAGGAGGATTAATCACAGACAGCCAATCATGATACTCAGCAAGTGACTGACACTGAACAGCACCAATCACGGGCACCGTGATAGCTCCATCACCTTCTTGTGCTAGGGTAAATACATCTTCTGCCAATCCACCTAGTTCATTACCTCCCCCGCCAAATGATAGCCACTCTGTAGATGTTAAGAGGTGGCAGTTTATGTCCACCCATTGCACACTGTGTGGTGCACTGACCACACATGGCAGTGTGGTGGAGGAGAATCGCAAGCAGGGCAAAAAGCGGCATCTGAGGAGATTCCATCCCACAGAATATGCTAAGATGATAGCAGGGAGAGTTCATCATTAATATTAAACTGTCAACAAGTTGTCATGTATCCCTAGAGGAGTGTGGACAAGGGGCATAGTGACAGCAGCAGTACCTGGTTTCTGGTGACATGATATTTGGATAGAGTTGTGCCAGGTGTCATTTACCACACAAACATTTGACATTGCCGTTGCTGAGGACAGGCACTGTTCCTGCTTTCAAAGGAAACATTTCTATTCTAGTAACAACACACTCGTGATTTTGGAGGAGAATAATTATTAGCCAACTTCTTTTCTCCATATATACCTGAATTGGTGGGGGCTAGTTATGGTGCTGCTACTTCCTCTGGCACATCAGTGGAGCTAGTTGTGGAAAATGGAACCTTCATCATCCATCACCCATGTTACTGCAGTTGTGTGATCCCATTCCCTTTGAGCTGCCTACCCATCCTGCTGCTTAAACAACTCAGCGTCAGCAGCAAGAACAACAATCGAAAATTGCGCATCAGGGCATTTGACAGTGGCCACTGGCCAACACAACATGACCTGCTGGCACTAGGCCAGTAGGGCTTTTATTTTCCTCAGGGCTTGTGCTTTAAAAATATATATAAAAAAAAACATAGGCCTACAAAACTATAAACAAGTTTTGGGGGCTTGTTTCTAACAAACCTAAGTCCAACAAATCAATGTTTTCTTAGGGCTTGGATCAAACAAGCCTAAGTCCTAGAAATCAATGTTTCCTCAGGGCTTGGGCCTCTAACAACAAATATGGCAACTCATCCTTTACAAAATACTCTGTCACATCAAGTATCATTCTACCCCAGTGGCAGCTTAGGTCTCTGTCTCTATCATGTTACATACATGTCTTATTTTATTATATTTATTTATTTTTTATTAACTGTCCCCCGAATACCAGTCAAGAAACCCCCCCCAAAACAAATTATTTTCCCAGACTCCACCCACCAGCACAGGCACCCTCCTCAGACCCCTTTTATACTATGTTGTCACGGTTTCCAAAAGATGTTCTGTAGTCAGTACTGTATAGTTAAATGCAAATTTATTGATAATAGAAAAGTAGTGCACATTATATACAAAAGGAACAAGCAGAGGGTTACAAGCCAACAAGCACTGTTATCAGGAATAGAAGGCTGCCAGGCTCGACTACTCTGCTAGAGACTAGGCCTCAGCCACTGGTAGTCTCGATAGGAACCAGGAGCAGGAACAGAATCAGGAACACAGGATCTTGATCCGATGTCGCTGGAGTAATGACTCACTCCTTGTCACGGTTTATTCTGACTCACAGACACAGAGTTAAGATAAAAACACAACTTTATTGAAAAGCTTAATAAGAACCCTCACAGGTCCTGAACATACACATATGTTACAGACACACGACAGATTCAAGTAGCATAGTATACAATGATACAATAGATATATAGGCTCTACCGGCCTTGCCGAAATACCGGGTAAGGCAGCCTGGAGATTGGCACAACAAGATGACGGAGGCTCTACCGGCCTTACCAAAATACCGGGCAATGCAGCCTAGAAATAACAAAAGAGGACTGAGAAAGTTCTACCGGCCTTGCCAATATACCGGGCAAGGCAGCCTGGAAATAGCAAAAAAGGACTGAGGAGGCTCTACCGGTCTTGCCAATATACTGGGCAAGGCAGCCTAGAAGTTAGCACTGAGTATAGAGGAAGCTTTACCGGCCCTACCAATATACCAGGTAAGGCATCCTATGACAAAAGTGACACCGAGTATTGGAAGCCCCACCTGTGCAATAACGGATGTAGCATCAGCAACCGGTGTAGAGTGGAGCAAACCAGTACCGCGTACTGGACAAACACAGAGGCCCTACCGGTGCTATAACGGAGGCAGCAAGCAACCGGTGTAAGTGTGGAGCAAACCAGTACCGCGTACTGGACAACACGGAGGCCCTACCGGTGCTATAACGGAGGCAGCAAGCAACCGGTTAAAGAGTGGAGCAAACCAGTACCGCGTACTGGACAACACGGAGGCCCTACTGGTGCTATAATGGAGGCAGCAAGCAACCGGTGTAAGAGTGGAGCAAACCAGTACCGCGTACAGGACAACACGGAGGCCCTACCGGTGCTATAACGGAGGCAGCAAGCATCCGGTTAAGGAGTGGAGCAAACCAGTACCGCGTACTGGAAAACACGGAGGCCCTACGGTGCTATAACGGTGGCAGCAAGCAACCAGTTAAAGAGTGGAGCAAACCAGTACCGCATACTGGACAACACGGAGGCCCTACCGGTGCCATAACGAAGGTAGCAAGCAACCGGTGTAAGAGTGGAGCAAACCAGTACCGCGTACAGGACAACACGGAGGCCCTACCGGTGTTATAACGGAGGCAGCAAGCAACCGGTTAAAGAGTGGAGCAAACCAGTACCGCGTACTGGACAACACGGAGGCCCTACCAGTGTGATAACGGAGGCAGCAAGCAACCAGTGTTAGAGTGGAGTAAACCAGTGCCACGTACTGGAGAAACACGGAAGCTCTACCGGTGCTATAACAGAGAGAGCAAGCAACCAGTGTAATGGTGGAGCAAACCAGTACCGCGTACTGGAGAAACACGGAAGCCCTACCAGTGCTATAACGGAGGCACATTAGCAACCGGTGTAAGTGGGGTAACCCATAGCATAGACAGTCAGTGCAAACTCCAAGGCCAGACACCTGGAATCAGCGGTACCACCATAGGAGGAACCCAGCGGTCAGAATATCGCCGAGGCCACTGGAGTCATGCAGAATGCATCCAAATCAGGATCCAGGAACAGGAGCGACAGCCAGGCCGGAACAGGATGACGGAGCAGCAACGACAGCCAAACCGGGTCAGGAACGGAAGCAGGAACGTCAGCCAAACTGGATCAGGAACGGAGGCAGGAACGTCAGCCAAACCAGATCAGGAGCAGAGGCAGGAACGTCAGCCAAACCAGATCAGCACACAGGAACAACTCTGGAGTGTATACTGGTTCTCTGGATAGGTACACAGATGCTGGAACAGTAGAGGATTCAAGCAGGCCCCAGTTGACACAGGAATCCATATGCAGGCGATCACTGACATAGAGACACCACGAAAGGGCAGTGAAAGGGTGCAGGAACCCAGTCTATATAGGCAATACTGGGCGGACTAATCACAGGCAACCAATGGAGCGCCCCCACAGCTAACTGACAGAAAAAGCCAGCAATCACGGGCACTGTGATAGTAACCCCCTCTCAAAGACCCCCCCCTTCTGGAAGAGGGACCTGGTTTCTGAGGGTATTTAGAATGAAAAATACGCAGTAATTTGGGGGCATGAAGGTCATTACTGTCAACCCAGGATCTTTCTTCCGGACCATAACCCTTCCAATGTACCAAATACTGCAATTTTCCTCTAAATCTGTGAGAATCAATGATACTCTGAACTTTGTACTCCTCCTGACCTTCTACCTCTATAGGCCCTGGCACCACAGGGTTAGTAGTATAACATAACGGTTGCATACAAGAGGTTTGAGGAGAGATACATGGAACACATTATGGATGCGCATAGACGCAGGGAGATCCAGGGCATAAGAGACAGGGTTAATTTTACGGATCACCCTGAACGGACCAATAAACCTGGGAGCCAATTTATTAGACGGGACTTGTAACTTGAGGTTTCTGGAGGATAGCCATACCCTGTCCCAAACCTGGAAAGAAACCGCTGGCAGCCGTCTACGATTAGCATGGCGCTGATGATGCTGAAAAGACTGACTGAGTGCCCTCCGAACCTGTGCCCAAGTGGAGCGGAGCTGCTCAATATGCTCATCCAGAGCTGGAATCTGTTGAGACTGAAATGAATCCGAGAGCAAGCACAGCTGGAACCCGTAGTTGATAAGAAACGGGGAACTCCCAGATGAAGAGTTAACCGCACAGTTCCTGATGAACTCTGCCCAAGGCAACAGGTCAGCCCAGTTATATGATGGTCTGTGACAAAACAGCGCAGGAACTGCTCCAGTCCCTGATTGGCACGCTCAGCAACCCCATTGGTCTGGGGGTGGTAGGCAGAGAAAAAGGACAATTGAATGCCCATCTGTTCACAAACTGGCTCCCCCGGTCAGACACCAGAACTCTAGGTACCCCATGCAACCGAAATACCTCTTTAGCGAAAACCACAGCTAATTCTTTGGCAGAGGGAAGGCCACGGAGAGGCACGAAATGAGGCATTTTAGAAAACCTGTCAACCACCATAAGTATGAAGGAATACCCTCTAGACACTGGCAACTCTCCCATGAAATCGATGGAAAAGTGAGACCAGGGACGTTCGCCATTAGGTACTGGTTGGAGTAGGCCCACAGGGAGGTGTCTAGGGGTCTTGGCATGGGCAGAGGTGGCACAGGCATTGGTAAATGCAGCACAGTCTGCCCTCAGAGAGGGCCACCAGAAGACTTGTGAGAGAGACCATATTAATTGATTCCTACCAATATGCCCAGCAGCTTTAGAGGAGTGGTAGGTTTCAAGTAATCGAGTGCGGAATGGCTCATCAACAAAACACTTGCCCACTGGGGTTTCTGGAGGAGCCGAAGCCTGGGTGGCCAGAATCTCTTCCCCCAGTGGTGAAGTGATACTCGTACGTAGGGTGGCCAATATACGGTCAGGCTGTATAAACGGTACTGGGACCTCGTCCCTCTCAGTTTCAGGCTGGAATTGTCTAGACAGGGCATCTGCCCTAACGTTCTTGGAACCCGGCAAATAAGATACAATGAAATTAAAATGGGAAAGAAACAACACCCATCTGGCCTGGCGAGAGGATAATCTTTTAGCCACTGATAGATAAGTCAGGTTTTTGTGGTCAGTGAGAATCAATACTGGACTTTTGGTGACCTCTAGTGATGATCGAGCACCCCAATGCTCGGGTGTTCGGGTGCTCTGACCGAGCGCCCCCGGAGGTTCGAGTGCTCGGCCGAGCACCCGAGCCCCATTGAAGTCAATGGGAGGACTCGAGCTTTACACCAGGCACCCCCTGCTCTGATGAGGGGAGGGTGCCTGGTCCATAGGAAAAGGGCAGAAAATGATGGAAACACCACAGAAATGGTTCAGGGACAGCATAGGGAGGATGTCTGGATGCATCTTGGACTTCAACGTCGCTGCTGGGAACGATGTTTCGCCCATAGTACACCATTTTTACAGACTGACCGTAAAACACACAAAAAGGAAGATAAAAACGACTTTAGGCGAAAAATTGTTACCAAACAGTATTTGCTGTATATTTACTTGTATATCATCTGCAAATTCTGCAAAAAATTTCATCGATTTTTTGGAACTGGGGCCATGATTAAGAGGGAAATGTGCGCAGAGGCAAATTCTCCCAAACATTTCCTCGATTTTTCTGAACTGGGGCCATGATTAAGAGGGAAACGTGCGCAAAGGCAAATTCTCCCAAAAATTTCCTCGATTTTTCTGAAATGGGGCCATGATTAAGAGGGAAACGTGCGCTGAGCCGACCATCTAAAACATTATGGGTGAGGGTCTGCTGCGGAGCTGACCATCCTAAACATTATATGCGAAGGCCCACTAGTGAGCTGACGCCATAAAACATTATATGAGAGGGCCCGCTAGAGAGCTGACCCAATAAAACATTATATGAGAAGGCCCGCTGGTGAGCTGACCTATACAAAAATTGTCAAACAGCGCCCGCTGGTGAGCTGGCCCTATATAAAAATTATATCACAGGGCCCGCTGGTGAGCTGGCCCTATATAAAAATGATATCCCAGGGTATATGGAAGAGAGTCAACCATATACCCATTTTTTGGGTGGAAGGGGTGAATGGGAATACAGAGTATTCCCATCATTGTAAATAACATATATAAAGTGACTTTATGTTCACCCGGGGCTTTCCTCCAGTGGAGTGGAGAAGTCAGGGGAAATCCAGGCCTTGTTCATTTTTATAAGTGTCAACCTATCAGCATTTTCGGTGGAAAGGCGGATACGCTTATCTGTTATGATGCCACCAGCAGCACTAAATACCCGCTCAGACAGAACGCTGGCGGCAGGGCAGGCCAGCACCTCCAAGGCGTAGAGTGCCAGTTCATACCACATGTCCAGCTTGGACACCCAGTAGTTGTAAGGCACAGAGGGATCATTGAGGACGCTGACACGGTCTGCTACGTACTCCTTCACCATCTTCCAAAACTTTTCCCTCCTTGTGACACTAGGCTGCGCATCAGGGTGAGGGTGCTGGCGGGGTGTCATGAAGGTGTCCCACGCCTTGGAGAGTGTTGCCCTGCCTTTGTCGGAACTGCTGTGTGCTCCCCTTTTCTCCCCTTCTCGGTTGGCCAAGGTAGCACGTACTCTGCCGCCAGCGTTGTCAGATGGAAAATTTTGGAGCAATTTTTCAACAAGAACCTTCTGGTATTGCACCATTTTGCTTGTCCTCTCCACCGGAGGAATGAGAGATGAGAAATTCTCTTTGTAGCGGGGGTCCAGAAGGGTGAACACCCAGTAATCCGTGTTGTCTAAAATGCGTGTAACGCGTGGGTCACGGGAAAGGCAGCCTAACATAAAGTCAGCCATGTGTGCCAGAGTACCAACAGGCAAGATTTCGCTGTCCTCACCAGGAGGATGACTCTCAATCTCCTCATCCTCTTCCTCCTCTTCTGCCCACCCACGCTGAAGAGATGGAACTAAAGTTCCATGGCTACCCTCTGTAGCGGAGGCAACCGTGTCTTCCTCCTCCTCCTCCTCCTCCTCCGCCTCCTCCAATTGTCGCTGAGAAGACGAAGTGAGGGTGCTCTGGCTATCACCTTGTGTAAGCTCTTCCTCCCGCATTTCCACCTCTTCCACATGCAAAGCGTCGGTTTTAATTGTGAGCAGCGAGCATTTCAGTAGACACAGAAGTGGGATGGTTACACTGATAATAGCGTTATCGCCGCTCACCATCTGTGTCGATTCCTCAAAATTGCGTAAAACCTCACAGAGGTCTGACATCCATTCCCACTCCTCACTTCTGATTACAGGAAGTTGAACGGAGAGGCGACGACCGTGTAACAGCTGGTACTCCACTACTGCCCTCTGCTGCTCACAAAGCCGGGCCAACATGTGGAAGGTGGAGTTCCAGCGCGTGCTCACGTCACACAGCAGCCGGTGAGCTGGCAATTGTAAGCGCTGCTGCAGCTTCAACAGGCCGGCTGAAGCTGTAGATGACTTACGGAAATGTGCACACACGCGGCGCACCTTCGTCAAGAGATCATGCAAATTGGGGTAGGTTTTTAGAAATCGCTGAACCACTAAATTAAATACATGCGCCAGGCATGGTACGTGTGTGAGCTTGCCGAGCTCCAAAGCCGCCACCAAGTTACGCCCATTATCACACACAACCATGCCTGGTTGCAGGTTGAGTGGCGAGAGCCACTGCTCGGTCTGGTGACTAATCCCCTGCAACAGCTCTGAGGCCGTGTGCTGTTTGTCCCCAAGGCAGATCAGCTTCAGCACGGCCTGTTGACGCTTCCCCACTGCAGTGCTACACTGCTTCCAGCTACCGGCTGATGGGTGAGTGGCGCTGCGCGCAGAGAATTCGGAGGTGGAAACGGAGGAGGAGGAGCCAATAACGTAGGTGCTGGCGGAAACCCTGATGGAGGTAGGGCCCGCAATCCTCGGCGTGGGTAGCACCTGTGCCATCCCAGGGTCCGAGTCGCTCCCAGCCTCCACGACATTCACCCAGTGTGCCGTCAGGGAAATGTAGCGTCCCTGGCCACAAGCACTTGTCCATGTGTCAGTCGTTAAGTGGACCTTCCCAGTAACTGCGTTGGTCAGGGCACGGGTGATGTTACGGGACACATGGTGGTGTAAGGCGGGGACGGCACACCGGGAAAAGTAGTGGCGGCTGGGGACTGCGTACCGAGGGACAGCTGCTGCCATCAGGCTGCGGAAGGACTCAGTCTCCACAAGCCTAAATGGCAGCATTTCGATGGCCAGTAATTTGGAAAGGTGTGAGGTTAGTGCTATGGCCTGTGGGTGGGTGGCTGGGTATTTTCGCTTGCGCTCAAATGCCTGGGGTAACGACATTTGGACGCTGCGCTGGGACAGGGAAGTGGATGTGGTCGCTGATGGTGCTTCAGATGGTACAGGTGCAGGGCGGGAGGTATGCGGGCCTGCGCCTTCGACAGGCAATTGGCCGGCACTGAAAACAGGGGAAGAGGAGGCAGTGGTGTGGCCTGCAGACACAGATTGGCGATCCGGGCGTTCCTCCCACTTATTACGGTGCTTGGATGCCATGTGTCGGATCATGCTGGTGGTGGTGAGGTTTCTAGTGTTCATGCCTCGGCTCATTCTGGTGTGGCACAGGTTGCAAACTACAATTCTTTTGTCGTCCGCACTTTCCTTAAAAAAACGCCATACCGCGGAACACCTACCCCTTGGCAAGGGAGATTTACGCAAGGGGGTGCTCCGTGGAACATTTGCGGGCCGGTTTGGTGCGGTCCGCCTTCTTTCTTTAGCCACACCACTGCCTCTTCCAGCCTGTTGCGGTGCTGCAGATGGCTCACCCTCAGGACTGCTGTCATCGCTCGGCTCTCCACCTTCCCAGGTGGGGTCAGTCACCTCATCGTCCACCAAGTCCTCCTCCACTTCCTCACTCTGATCATCCTCCTCATGTCTTGATCCCACCACATACTCAGTCATTGACAACTGTATATCATCCTCCTCATCAAGGTCTTGAGACAGTAAAAGTGGTTGATTTGATGGCAACTGTGTCTCATCATCATCATCATCCACTTCCTTTGACCTTAAATGCCGTTCCCCTCTGTCATCTTCTTGTGATTGGGTACCCTCTAGAGGTTGTGAATCAGGGCACAAGATGTCATGTTCCTCTGCAAGCATGCTTGGAGAGAGGTTCAAATTAAGGATTGGTGATGAGACGAGCTTCTCACTATATCCCAGTGTGGGATCACTTCTTTGACCAGACCCTCTATGGTGGGAGTAAGGATGATCAGGGTGAGGATTATGTTGACCAGACTCTTGGCTACTGAGAGTGGACTTGGTGGAAGACAGGGTGGTGCTTAACCGACTGGAAGCAGTATCAGCTGAAATCCAACCCACCACCTGTTCGCAGTGGTCTGACCTCGAGAGTGATGTCCTGCGACGCCCTGTAAACTGAGACATGAAGCTAGGTATGGTGGATGTCTTTCTTTCTTGTGCTCTGGCACCAGGCACAGTTTCTACGCGTCCTGACCCGCGCCCTAAACTATCAGGATCACGTCCACTTCCCCGTCCCTTTTTACCCGCCTTCTTCATATTACATGGAATATGTGCTGCAAATCTGCAACTTTGCACACTAAACAGAATGTGCTGATAATCTGCGGCTCGGCACAGTGAATGGAATATGTGACTTTGATATTTTACACTTTGCACAGTAAACAGAATGTTCTCCTAATCTGCAACTTTGCACACTAAACAGAATGTGCTGCTTATCTGCGGCTCGGCACAGTGAATGGATTATGTGACTTTTATATTTTACACTTTGCACACTAAACAGAATGTTCTGCTAATCTGAAACTTTGCACACTAAACAGAATGTGCTGCTTATCTGCGGCTAGACACAGCGAATGGAATATGTGACTTTTATATTTTACACTTTGCACACTAAACAGAATGTTCTGCTAATCTGAAACTTTGCACACTAAACAGAATGTGCTGCTTATCTGCGGCTCGGCACAGTGAATGGAATATGTGACTTTGATATTTTACACTTTGCACACTAAACAGAATGTTCTCCTAATCTGAAACTTTGCACACTAAACAGAATGTGCTGCTTATCTGCGGCTCGGCACAGTGAATGGAATATGTGACTTTGATATTTTACACTTTGCACACTAAACAGAATGTTCTCCTAATCTGCAACTTTGCACACTAAACAGAATGTGCTGCTTATCTGCGGCTCGGCACAGTGAATGGAATATGTGACTTTGATATTTTACACTTTGCACACTAAACAGAATGTTCTCCTAATCTGCAACTTTGCACACTAAACAGAATGTGCTGCTTATCTGCGGCTAGACACAGTGAATGGATATGTGACTTTTATATTTTACACTTTGCACACTAAACAGAATGTTCTCCTAATCTGCAACTTTGCACACTAAACAGAATGTGCTGCTTATCTGCGGCTCGGCACAGTGAATGGAATATGTGACTTTGATATTTTACACTTTGCACACTAAACAGAATGTTCTCCTAATCTGCAACTTTGCACACTAAACAGAATGTGCTGCTTATCTGCGGCTAAACACAGTGAATGGAATATGTGACTTTTAAATTTTACACTTTGCACACTAAACAGAATGTTCTGCTAATCTGAAACTTTGCACACTAAACAGAATGTGCTGCTTATCTGCGGCTAGACACAGTGAATGGAATATGTGACTTTTATATTTTACACTTTGCACACTAAACAGAATGTTCTGGTAATCTGAAACTTTGCACACTAAACAGAATGTGCTGCTTATCTGCGGCTAGGCACAGTGAATGGAATATGTGACTTTGATATTTTACACTTTGCACACTAAACAGAATGTTCTCCTAATCTGAAACTTTGCACACTAAACAGAATGTGCTGCTTATCTGCGGCTCGGCACAGTGAATGGAATATGTGACTTTGATATTTTACACTTTGCACACTAAACAGAATGTTCTCCTAATCTGCAACTTTGCACACTAAACAGAATGTGCTGCTTATCTGCGGCTCGGCACAGTGAATGGAATATGTGACTTTGATATTTTACACTTTGCACACTAAACAGAATGTTCTCCTAATCTGCAACTTTGCACACTAAACAGAATGTGCTGCTTATCTGCGGCTAGACACAGTGAATGGATATGTGACTTTTATATTTTACACTTTGCACACTAAACAGAATGTTCTGCTAATCTGAAACTTTGCACACTAAACAGAATGTGCTGCTTATCTGCGGCTCGGCACAGTGAATGGAATATGTGACTTTTATATTTTACACTTTGCACACTAAACAGAATGTTCTGCTAATCTGAAACTTTGCACACTAAACAGAATGTGCTGCTAATCTGAAACTTTGCACACTAAAAAGAATGTGCTGCTAATCTGCAACTTTGCACACTGAACAGAATGTGCTGCTAATCTGCAACTTTGCACACTAAACAGAATGTGCTGCTAATCTGCAACTTTGCACACTAAAAAGAATGTGCTGCTAATCTCCAACTTTGCACACTAAACAGAATGTTCTCCTAATCTGAAACTTTGCACACTAAACAGAATGTGCTGCTAATCTGCGGCTAGGCACAGTGAATGGAATATGTGACGTTTTTTTTTTAAACTCTGCCCCCCAAAACAAAATATATCTGCTGCCCCCACACACAGTAGTCCTAAAAAGGACTTTTGGGTCTTTTTTTTGTTCAACAACACTTTTCTTCTCCCTACACTGACTTTCCCTTCCTATCCTCATCTCTCCCTGGCTAAGACTGAGCCGAACTCGCTGGTCAGGTGCTATACAGCACCCGATCACGGGTTCTGGCCAGCCAATCAGTGTAATGCCAGCAGCCAACATGGCTGCTGGCATTACACTGATGTCAGAGCCTCCCTGCACGTTTATTGGCTGCGCAGCAGCCGCGAAACGTGCGGGGAGGAGACCCGAACATGGCGGGCGAGCACATGCGGTACTCGTACGAGTACCGCCATGTGCCGAGCAGAGCGATGCTCGAGCCGAACCGAGCTTCGGCCGAGCATGCTCGCTCATCACTAGTGCCCTCCAATAAATGACGCCATTCTTTCAGAGCGAGAATGATAGCCAGTAATTCTCTGTCACCTATCTCATAGTGACTTTAGGCAACAGACAACTTCTTAGAGAAAAACCCACATGGTCTGAGAGTACTCCCCTTCACAGGTCGTTGAGAAAGTACTGCCCCAACCCCAATCTCTGAGGCATCGACCTCCAACGTAAACGGGAGAGATGGGTTGGGGTGGGATAGCACTGGAGCAGCTGCAAAAGCAGATTTCAGTGTCTCAAAAGCATGTTCTGCTGCCTCAGACCATTGGGAAGGATTGGCGCCCTTATGAGTAAGGTCAGACAATGGTTTAACAATTGTGGAAAAGTTTTTAATAAACTTTCTGTAATAATTAGCGTACCCCAGGAATCGCTGAATTGCTTTTAATCCTTTGGGCCGTGGCCATTTGTTACGGTTTTTAGGACACTCAGACCAGTAGGTAAAATAAAACACAATTTTATTAGAATAACAATAATGCAAACGATCGCCCTCTAGTGGCGGTTGAAATAGACACACAGTGAAGACTGATATAATACAAAGAGATAATGCACAATATAATTGATATACAAGATCTCTATACAGAGAATGGTGTTCTATACCCCAAAGGGTTAAGAGCATAAATCAGTCAGTCTCAGATGTGGTGGTTTGGCACGCCCTGGGTGTTAAAAGGAGGTGCTGATAGAGACAGTCCACAGTGTACTGGAAACGTAAATGCCTAGCCAAAGTGACCAAGTAGTAAAGCAGAACAGAGATCCAAATAGCCCCCGCGGCGTACCTACAGGAAGACTGCTTCTGCGAGTGCAAGTGTGTGTAGCCCCTACGGGCGTAACGGAAACCGGCCTGCAATGCAAGAGCTGACTATAGCCTCCTCAGACGTTAACCGGATACCAGCAATAGTAGTGCTAGAGCCAATAGCCCCCACGGACGTATACAACGGGAACCTACCAGAGCTTGAGCCTTCCCTCTACTGCCACACTACCACAGTAGATATCGCCCAGTAAACAACGAGAAGTGAGAGCCAATGACGCCCTACCGGCCCACATAAAGTGATTACTCTGCAGTAGGATAGATAGAGTCGCCGTCAGTAAGTGGCCAACTCAGCAGATGTAGCACAACGAAAGAGGCTCTATTCTGGGAATCGAGGTAGCGAGAGTAAGGCAGCACTGCAAGGGTTAATATGCACGTTTACACAAGGCTCTGTAAGATAACGAGGCTCTGCAAGTATAGTGAGGCTCACGGAGGCACGCACAGCTCTGCAAGACAACGGTACACTGCACTGATCAATGGCAACACAAGGCAGGGTGGTCACACGGTGGCTGGCAACAGCGGGTGAAAAATGTCGCGGCGGCGACAACGGGAACAGAGGTCACTGGAACAGGCTGGAAGTCAATCTCGGAGCAGGAAGTCAGCCGGGCCGGGTCGGAGCACGCAGGAGGTAGTCATACAAGCCGGGTCATACACGAACAGGAACGTCAGCCAGGCCGGGTCAGGAAACAGAGGTGGTTCACAGACAAGCCGGGTCAAACACGATCAGGAACACTGGAGCGTAGTCAGGACAAGCCAAGTTGGTACACGAGAATCTGGAACACAGGAACACAGCAACAGCACTACTGGCTCAGAAACACCACGAAAGGGCATCTGACAGATGTCTGGGCTAGGCATAAGAAGGTCACCAGGGGCGGGCCAAACTGGCTCAGCAAATCAGAGCGAACCACAAGTAAGAGCGACAGAGAATCACAGGCACTGTGATACCATTGCAAAACTGCAGCAAGTTTCTCCTGATCCATGGCAATACCCTTCTTGGCAATTACGAACCCCAAAAAGGGCACACTGGATCTATGAAACTCGCATTTTTCCAATTTGCAATACAGTTTGTTTTTTCGTAAGCGGAGCAACACCTCTGACACATCCTTGATGTGTTGTGACAAATTATCCGAGTGAATAAGCATCTCGTCCAGGTAGACAACAACACAGGACTGCAGCATATCCCTGAGGATATCATTAATCAGTTCTTGGAACACAGCGGGTGCATTACAGAGGCCAAACAGCATAACTAGATAGTCATAGTGCCCAGATCTAGTGTTAAAAGCCGTCTTCCACTCATCACCAGCTCTGATCTGAATCAGGTTATAGGCTGCACGTAGGTCCAGTTTTGTAAAAATCGAGGAACCTTTTAACCTGTCAAATAATTCAGTGATGATTGGTATCAGATAAGCATTCTTAGGCATCAACTTATTTAGGCCACGGTAATCAATACACAGTCTTAGCTCGCCATTCTTCTTTTTCACAAAAAAGAACCCAGCACCAGCTGCCGAGGTGGATTTCCTGATGTTCCCTCTCTTGAGGGCATCCACAATATATTCCTCCATAGCTTGGTTCTCATCACATGACAATGGATAAGTACGTCCCCTAGGGGGTACCACCCCTGGGGGCAACTCAATAGCGCAATCATAAGACCTGTGCTGGGGCAGGGTGCCAGCCTCTCCCTTACTGAAAACATCACTGAATTGTTGGTACCCTTCTGGCAATGAGGGAGAGGTGCACAGAATCTTAACCAGGTGAGACACACAATGCTTCATACAATATTGGGACCAAGCAGAAATGTCACACTTTTGTCAATCAAACTGAGGATTATGCAGCTGCAACCAAGGAAATCCCAGAATGACTGCATGGTGCAGAGAATGGATTATATGGAACTGCAGTTCCTCTTTATGAAGAGCCCCAATAGTCATAGGTAATGGCATAGTTTCAAAGGTAATCTGAGCTGGTTCTACTGGTCTGCCGTCAATAGCTTCAATGGCAAGAGGAGATTCTCTTTCAGCCAGCGGAATCTTGTGCCTTTCAGCAAAGGCACTCTCCATAAAATAGCCGGCTGTGCCGGAATCAATCAGGGCCAGAACCTCCACTGAGCGATCTGCCCATGAGAGTACCACCTGGATGGTGGGTTTCTGTATGATCAAACCTGGGGACGGTTGAACACCACCTAGGGCCTGTCCCCCAAGGTACCCTAGGTGCGTTCGTTTCCCGGAAGTACGGGACAGGTTCTTAACAAGTTCCAGTTTTACCACAGTATAAGCATTACCCCTGCCTCCTGCGGTGTGCTCGTTCCTCCTTAGTTAACCTGGTAAAGCCTAATTGCATAGGTTCACCAGATTCCCATATATGGTCATTGGGTCTAGCCAACAAGGGAGGGGTGGGTGGGCAAAACGAACTGCTAGACCCACTGCTTTTTGACCGTAGCCTACGGTCCTTAGCCATAAGTCTCTCACGGATCCGAGTGTCAATTAGAATTGCATAATCAATATATTTGTCCAGATCATTAGGCAACTCTCTAGCTGCGGTTTCATCTTTAATATGGTCGCCCAGACCTTGAGCAAAGGCTGCCACCAATGCCTCATTATTCCAACCTACCTCTGTTGCTAGTGTGCGGAATTCTATGGCATAGTCGCCCATAGTCCACTTGCCCTGTTGTATCTCCATTAGACGTTTAGCAGCAGAGGCGGTTCTACCAGGGATCTCGAATACTCTCTGAAATGTTTGCGCAAATTCCCTGAAACTTTTTGTGCAAGGTTTCGCAGTCTCCCACAAGGGATTGGCCCATGCTAAGGCTCTACCAGTCAGTAAGGATATCATAAACCCAACTTTGCTGCGATCATTAGGAAAGGCATGAGAGGTTAATTTTAGAACTATCTCAAGTTGGTTGATAAACCCTCTGCACAGACTGGGTTCGCCATCATATCTGAGTGGCAATGGTGCGGAAGCAGTTAACCCTTTGACTGCAGCCACAGAAGTAATAGTAACATTTTCTGGTGTCGAAACTGGGGAGACCACCGGGCTCGGGACAAACTTGTCCGTGAGTACTGTACGCTCGAGAATGGTTTGTATAGCCAATGCCAACTGATCCAGGCGCAGCTCATGTACATCCATCCTCCAATGGATGTTTTGTGCATTACCCTCACTCTTTTTGTCTGAGGTCATGGCCCTTTTCTACTGTCACGGTTTATTCTGACTCACAGACACAGAGTTAAGCTAAAAACACAACTTTATTGAAAAGTTTAGTAAGAACCCTCACAGGTCCTGAACATACACATATGTTACAGACACACGACAGATTCAAGTAACATAGTATACAATGATACAATAGATATATAGGCTCTACCGGCCTTGCCAAAATACCAGGTAAGGCAGCCTGCAGACTGGCACAACAAGATGATGGAGGCTCTACCGGCCTTGCCAATATACCGGGCAAGGCAGCCTGGAAATAGCACAAAAGGACTGAGGAGGCTCTACCGGCCTTGCCAATATACTGGGCAAGGCAGCCTACAAGGTAGCACTGTGGATAGAGGAGGCTTTACCGGCCCTACCAATATACCGGGTAAGGCAGCCTATGACAAAAGTGACACCGAGTATTGGAAGCCCCACCGGTGCAATAACGGATGTAGCATCAGCAACCGGTGTAGAGTGGAGCAAACCAGTACCGCGTACTGGACAAACACAGAGGCCCTACCGGTGCTATAACGGAGGCAGCAAGCAACCGGTGTAAGAGTGGAGCAAACCAGTACCGTGTACTGGACAACACGGAGGCCCTACCGGTGCTATAACGGAGGCAGCAAGCAACCGGTTAAAGAGTGGAGCAAACCAGTACCGTGTACTGGACAACACGGAGGCCCTACCAATGATATAACGGAGGCAGCAAGCAACTGGTTAAAGAGTGGAGCAAACCAGTACCGCGTACTGGACAACACGGAGGCCCTACCGGTGTGATAACGGAGGCAGCAAGCAACCGGTGTTAGAGTGGAGTAAACCAGTACCACGTACTGGAGAAACGTGGAAGCCCTACCGGTGCTATAACGGAGGCAGCAAGCAACCAGTGTAATGGTGGAGCAAACCAGTACCACGTACTGGAGAAACACAGAAGCCCTACCGGTGCTATAACGGAGGCAGCATTAGCAACCGGTGTAAGTGGGGTAACCCATAGCATAGACAGTCAGTGCAAACTCGGAGGCCAGACGCCTGGAATCAGCGGTACCACCATATGAGGAACCTAGCGGTCAGAATGTGGTCGAGGCCACTGGAGTCATGCAGAATGCATCCAAATCAGGATCCAGGAACAGGAGCGACAGCCAGGCCGGAACAGGATGACGGAGCAGCAACGACAGCCAAACCGGGTCAGGAACAGAAGCAGGAACGTCAGCCAAACCGGATCAGGAATGGAGGCAGGAACGTCAGCCAAACCGGATCAGGAATGGAGGCAGGAACGTCAGCCAAACCGGATCAGCACACAGGAACAACTCTGGAGTGTATACTGGTTCTCTGGGTAGGTACACAGACGCTGGAACAGTAGAGGATTCAAGCAGGCCCCAGCTGACACAGGAATCCATATGCAGGCGATCACTGACATAGAGACATCATGAAAGGGCAGTGAAAGGGTGCAGGAACCCAGTTTATATAGGCAATACTGGGCGGACTAATCACAGGCAACCAATGGAGCGCCCCCACAGCTAACTGACAGAAAAAGCCAGCAATCACGGGCACCGTGATACTCCTGCAGTCAGTATGGAGCAATAATTGACCCATGTCTGCAGTCAGTATGGAGCAATAACTGACCCACGCCTGCAGTCAGTATTAGAGCTAGTCTACCAGAGCCCCAGGTCCGCACTAAATAGGGGGTCTGCTAGGTACAAGGGACAAACGTAAGAATTGTCAGACAGAGCCACAGGTCAACATTAGGTATGGTGTCCACTAAAGGGATAATCAAAGAGTAGTCAGACATAGCCACAGGTCAGCACCAGATTGGATGGAAGACTAGCCAGGTCATACACAGAGTCCAAGTAAAAGAACTGCTAGGAACAACAATGCAGGGGCAACTGGTCTAAGCTTCAGTCTGCATGGAGGAGAAACATGAAACTAGAGCATAAACCAAGGTCTGCAACATTCTGGAGCTTTGCGCCCCAAAATTGATGCATCTCTGCATCCTGGGTCATTCTGAGCGACAATATTCGGTAAATGATACATCTTGGCGATGCGTCCACAATCCACATCTTGCATCACCACAACGAACGATAATTTGGTACTATAGTCCTGCCCGAGGACACGGGCGACATCTGGTACTTCATACTCTGCCCAGACCAGGCACCCAGCAGAACCCCAGGAATGCTACTGTGCCCATAGCCAGGAGGCTCCTTGTCCAGTGGCACCAGGAGGTACTGTAACATATGTCTTATGATGTATTACCTGTTAATTGATTATTTCCGCACACTCCACCAATACAGGCACCTTCATGCCCCTTTTATATTATGCATTTGGGAAATAAAATAACATTTGTTATGTGTTGTGTGTAAATTCAAGGTTTCCATTGATTTCAATGGAATGAGCTAGGTGAAAAAAAAGCAATTTACAAAATTTTTTGCCAAAAGGTAAATGCCATTATTCACCAATTTTGGTCTGAGGCAACATTTTTCACCCATCCCTACTCATAACCAAGAGGCATGAGGATTATATAAATATCCTGTTGCCAAATAATTAGTCTTTATCAGACCGTCTTGTTTAACCTACTATAGCACAGGGTAACCCTGTATGTTCCCTTTTGAAAGAAATATATCTAATCTTCTCTTAAAAGTATCCATTATATCTGCAATAATCACATCCTTGACCAAGGAATTCAACAGACCTTAACACCTTAACCCTTTGAGTGCCAGAGGGGTATGCAGTGAAGTGAAGTTTGATGTGTCAGCACACGTGATTGATCATGTGTTCTGGCACGCCGAACGGGGGACTGATAGTGAACACTCCAGTCTTGGAGTGTTCAATTTCAGTCACTGTTACTACTCACAGCTATCCTACAAGAGGAGCGCTATGAGTAAAAAATATGTGAAGTGCCAGGACTGTAACCGATCCTTTAGGCTAAAACAGCAGTGAAGGTCCTGACACATCACTGGAGGTTAAGGGGTTAATGTAAAACCCTTTGCTCTGTTGAAGTTGAAACCTCCTTTCCTCTAATCCAGTGGTTCTCAACCTTTTTTTGTCCGGGGCACCCCTAACACGTAATCTAGAACATTTGGGGCACCTCTAACATATTTAATGTACTTTATCAAAGGCATGATGAAGGGTACAATACATGAATATAGTTATTATTAGGTCTTACAATCATAATAGCAAAACTAAACATATTGTGCATAACAATTTCTATAAATCTTTATTTAAAAAGACCATTTTTGTTACTCTTCATAGAAAACATGGGGCACACTAAGTTGATGTCTGTGGCACACCAAAGTGCCACGGCACCCTGGTTGAGAATCACTGCTCTAATCGCAGGTCTTGGAATGAATAGCAACAGAGATCCTTTATTGACCTCTCAGATATTTTGTGATAAAATCTCCACTTAGTCATCTTTCTATAGAGTAAATAAACCAAGTTTGTCTAGTCATTCCTCGTACATCAAGTCCTCCATTCCCTTAATTAATTTTGTTGCTCTTCTCTGTACTCGCTCCAGTTCTAGAATATCCTTTTTCAGAACAGTTGCCCAAAACTACACTGCGTATTCAAGGTGAGGTCTTACCAATGATTTGTACAATGGCAAAATGGTGTTATCCACTCTTGCTTCAATATCTCTTTTTATGCAAGACAGGACTTTGTTTGCTTTTGCTACTGGTATTTGACACTGGTCACTGTTTCCAAGTGTGTAATTTACAAGAATTCCCAGGTCTTTCTCGAGCAAGGAGTCTCCTAAAATGACTCCATTAAGTTCATAAGTAGCACTGGAATTTTTTCTTCCCAAATGCATGACTTTATACTTTCCCACATTAAACTTCATATTCCAGTTGTTTTTCCAATCTGCTCTTTTATGTAAATCCCTCTGTAGTGAGCATATATACTGTTCTGAATGTACTGCCTTGCATAATTTATTGTCATCTGCAAATATTGATAGTTTGCTTTCTATATCTATTTCCATGTCATTTATAAACATCTTAATAAAAGCAGTAGGCCAAGTACTGAACCCTGAGGTACTCTACTCTCAGCTTTAACTGTATTGGAGAATTGTGCATTTACAACCACATACTGTTCCCTATCCTTCAACCAGTTTTCTATCCAATTGCAAAGGTTATCCCCTAGCCCCAGTTTCCATATTTTATACCTCAGCCTCCTGTGTGGCACTGTATCAAATGCCTTTGCAAAATCTAGATATACTACATCGACAGCCTTACCATTATCTAGGTTACGACTTACTTCTTTATAGAAGCTGAAAAGATTAGTTTGGCATGAATTATTCCTCATAAAACTGTGTTGAATCATGCTAAAAAAAATATTTGCAGTGTAATCCTGAATATGATTCCATACTATCCCTTTTAGCAATATTCCCAGAATATATATCAATCTCACAGGTCTATTATTCCCAGTTTCTGTTTTAGTTCCCTTCTTAAATAGATGCACTACACTGGCTTTACACTAGTCTTGTGGCACTGAGCCCATGGTGAGATAATCTTTAAAGAGTATAAAAAAGGAGTCTTGATAACACTGCACTGAGTTCCTGAAGAACCCTTGGATGTATACCATCAGGACCCATTGCTTTGTCAATCTTAATTTTGTTAAGTCTACCTATGACCTTTTCTTGTGTTAACCCAGTATCTGATAATGGTATGGTTTTGTTTGTTACTTGTTGAGGCTCTTCTACCATTCCTTGCTCCTTTGTATATACTGAACATTGGTCTTTTCCTTATCCTCTCGAATCAACTCACACATCTCATTTTTGAAATGTCCAATGCACCCCCTCTTAAGTTTTTTACTATTTATGTATTATGTAATTTTTTTTTATTAGTCTTGCTCTCCCTTGCAATTTGGGTTTCATTATCTATTACTGCTAACCTAATTGCCTTTTTTCAATCTTTGTTGCAATCCCTGTACTTCAAAAAAGAATGTTATGTTCCTTCTGACATATAGTTTAAATGCCTTTTTCCTTGCCATTTCCTTCATTACATTTGCAGTCAACCACCTTGGTTTTGATCTACTTCTTTTGTTCATTTGTTCCTCACTGGTATATACTATTGAATACATTTCCGAAACCTAAATTTAACCCTTTAAGTGCCAGAGGGGTACGGAAAGCATTGCAAAGCAATGCGTTCCGTACCCCTCTGGCACTCAAAGGGTTAAATTCTGAGCATTTTTCCCTCAGTATTTTTCACTTTAAATAATTTATCCCAGTCTATATGTTGCACTGATGCTCTTAACATTTTGAAGTTAGCTTTTTAAAATTAAGAGTTTTGGATGAACCTAAACAGTTTTGCTTTTCCAAGCTGATCTCAAATGTAACCATGTTGTGATCACTGTTTCCAAAATGGTCACCTACCTTAATATTGGATACAATGTCCATGTTATTCATTATTCCTAGGTACAATACATTATTTCTTGTCGGCACATCCACCATTTGTTACATGTAGCTTCCCTGGAGCATGCTCACAAACCTGTTCCCCTTACCACTCTGACAGGTCTCATGTTTCCAGTTGAAATCTGGATAGTTAAAATCTCCCATAATTATAATATGCCCTATATGTGCAGCTGTCCTTATTTGCAATAGCAGTTGGGCCTCAAACTTCTCATCAATACTTTGTGGTTTGAAGCATATACCGACCAACACCTTTTCTTTTACCTTATACTTCACAATTAGCCTCAATTTCTACCGACATGGACTCCGAATTATAGCCAGTTTCCTCATTAATATCACCCCTTAAAATTGGATTTAACCCTGGTTTCAAATATAAGCACACACCTCCCCCATTTATATTAATCCTGTCTCTCCTAAACAGGGAATAGCCCTCTATATGTACAGCCCAATCATGTGTATCACCTCACCATGTTTCAGGCATACCACTTATGTCCAAATGCTCATTAAACACCAGCAATTCTAGTTCTCCCATTTTATCTACCATACTTCTTGCATTTGCCATCATATAATTAATTAATTAAGTCTTTACATATTTTACCCACTACTTGCCTTTTTTATGCATCTTCATTTAATGTGAGTTCTTCCCTACTGGCTACATTTATCCCCACCCCTTTTCCACCCCCATGATCATTTATTTGTACCCAGTTCCTATCTACTCTATCTATTGCATTTGTGCTATCTATACCCTCCCCCCTTCCTAGTTTAAAAGCTCCTCCAACCTTCTTAGCATTCTATCCCCTTTCACAGTGGCTCCACCTACCATTTAGGTGCAATCCATCACTTCCATATAGATTGTATCCAAGAGCAAAGTCAGCCCAGTGCTCTAAAAACCCAATACCCTCCTTCCTACACCAATACCTGAGCTACACATTAAGCTCCCTAAGAATCCTCTGCCTACCTGTACTGGAGCATGGCACAGGTAGTATTTCAGAAAACATTACCCTAGAGGTCCGTGCCTTGAGCTTGCACAGTAAGAATCCTCTGCCTACCTGCACTTGAGCATGGCACAGGAGGTATTATCAGAAAACATTACCCTAGAGGTCCTTGTCTTGAGCTTGCACAGTAAATCTCTGAAATATTTTTTTAGGGACATCCATCTTCCTCCAACCTTGTCATTGGTATCAATATGTAACAAGACAGCTGCCCTGTCCACAATATGCCGAACCTGAACACCAGGGAGACAACATACTGTTCGGCATTCAGATTAGCCTATCTACCCTCTTAATAATAGAGTTCCTTATTACCACCATCTGCCTTTGTTTCTGCTTACTCTGCATCCCATCTAAACTCGAAGGAGGACTGTTAAACTGTCTGCTAGAGGGAGCAGCTTTTTCCAGTATTGTAAATTCTGAGCTATCCTCATCAACATTTTCACAAATCTGTTGGACTGAGTCAACTCAGAACTGGCCTAGTATAGGTAATAAATTGGCCCCCAGTATATTTTCTTGGAAAGGAAATTCAGAGAAAAACTGGTTGTTCACTAGAGGTTTTTACAAGTGCGGGGGTAAGTGTAAATGTTGCAGTTTTGCAGAGAATACTAAAACCTTTAGTAGCAGTGTTACAAAGATGATTTATCAGATAAATGGTTTTATTAACTGCAATACTGCGAACGTTGTTTACCTCATCACCTGTTCTATATGTACTCAACAATATGTAGGACGTACTACGAGGCGACTAAAAGAGAGAATGCGTGAACATCTCAATGCCATTGATAATAAAGATATTAGATCACCTGTAGCAAGACATTTTTCCTCCCATGGTGTAGGATCAGAGGCTCTTGTCTTTTCTGGTATTGATAAGGTTTCCAGACATCCCAGAGGAGGTAGTAGTCTTTTAAATTTGGATAGACAAGATATGTTCTGGATTTTTACTTTGGATACCAGAATTCCCAAGGGCATGAATGCAGAATGGGATTTAAGTTTATTTTATTGAAGTATATATGTGGTTATATCTAATGTTGTTATGACAGGATTATGTTTTTATTTTTATTTTTTCTGCCCAGATTCCTGTGGATGTCGCATTATAGACCAATTAGATCTGGACTATGTTTTTCTGATTTATATGGTTTTACAAGTCGATTACAAACCAATTAAATTGACCAATCACGTTTGGATATTTGTTTGGTCTTTTTATCCAGTCCGGTTTTTATATGTGTGCAGCATAGGAAGGAGGGAGTTGCTACATTGTTATGTATTTAAACTCCTAATACTTCCGGCCGCGGTGCCTATGAGTAAGGACCGTTTAGGTCCAAAGCGCATTAGGTGTTTGTTGGAGTGTTTTTTGCCTTGTATAATTCCATGTCTCACAAGCTTTTAAATTTCTAGAATGAAGATTAGTAACCAGAATCGTTATTTAACCATTCGAGTGCGGTTCTATTTTTATTGTATTGGAGACTTGAAGGAGGTGATTCCTTTGTCCTGCACCAATTGAGTCAACAGATGAAATTAACAGGACATTGCTTACATGGCTAGGAAGACCCACGGTCAGTGAAGCTTTCCTTATTGCAAACACACCTATAATGTGAAGTTTTCAGCTACATTGGTGTTTTTATTTTTGATATCGGCGCGGTTTTGCTTGTTTGTTTTTGCAGAACTGGCCTTCCTCTTCCTCTGCCCACTACCTCCCCTCCTTACTGTTACCCAGCTGCCTACTTGCCATTCCACATCTACAACTCTACCCTCTTCACCACTAACCCCATATCCTTCCTGCTCTGTGAATTCTAATCTCCTTTCCAGGTTTCCAATATCACGCAATGTTGCAATATTTCTTTCCAGATCCAATATCTTAGATTCTATGAAGAAATCACATCAACAAGAAAAAAAGAGAAGATAGAAAAAGATTTGATAACTATTGTTAACCCAAAAGGAAAGACCAGTTCAATACTTTAACAGATCGGATCACCATGGATCTCCAAATAAATATCTTGTGACTTCTAAAACAACAAAGCTTTATTCATCATTTTGAACTAAATTAAAAACCTACATAAATGACCGCTTTTCAGCCTATCAGATATAAAAATAAACTTTCTATTATTTTAGGGCTTGCATTACAAGGTTGAATTACAAGAGGAACAAATATCCCTTTTAAAAAAATGGATTAAACTACTGTCCTCTGTCAAATTTTAAGTTCTTTGACTGGGTAAAAGACTTTTCGGATGAAAATTACTACGGCACAGATTCTTTAAAAATCTTGAAAAGGATAAAGAATTCTCATATAGGGATGTGGAAACGTTAAAAGATCTGAATGGATTACTAAGGGAAAATGAGACCCATACTGTCCAACAGAAAGGCCCATTTACAGATTTAAGTGACAACAGGCAATTTACCCCACCTAGCAATACATTCCCACATGTCATGATCTTTATAGAGGCAGTAACAAAATACTTGGAAGCCCTTGCAGATAAAATACAGCATACTAGAACATCTGCAGGAAATTTGATGCTTCATGAAATGAAAGCGCTGAATGACCTATCTAAGAATTGCAAAGTTACCATAAAACAATCCGACAAAGGCAGTAATTTGGTAATCTTCTATAAAGAATACTATGTAAAAGAATGCAAGAGGCTTTTACCTACAGCACCACCCGGACAACCTTAGTCTCTGGGAATAACTGCCTTTCAGAACATGCCAGTATATTTGCAGAGAGAATGTTACGAAAATTTGTTCTATATCTTCCATCATATACGAAGAACTCACAAGATGCCATAGTAAAACTAGAAGGAATCACACTTTCAAAAGATGATTACTTGGCCACTCTTGACATTGACTCCGTCTATACATGTTTACCATGAAATAGGCTTTTTGGCAGTGAAATCATTCTTGCAAACAAGGGGTGTACAATATGCAAATAGATTTGTACTGGCATTGTTACGGTTTGTACTTACACGTAACTTCTTCCTATTTGACCAGAAATTCTACCACCAGCTAAGTGGTACACCTATGGGGAGCTCTTGTGCTCCTTCTTATGCTAATTTATACCTTGGCTGGTGGGAGGATAAAAAAGTGTTTGCAGACCATATGAATAAATTCACAGAAAAAATAGACATCTGGTTGAGATTCATAGATGATGTCATAATAACATGGTCAGGGACCATAGAAAAATTTAATGAATTTGTGAAAGTACTTAATAAAAATGATCATAATTTGAAAGTAACATAAGATATCACAAAATAATATATCATTCTTGGATATTAGCATCAGTAAAAATCCAGATAATCAATTGGTTACCTCCGTATAGCGCAAGAGCTCGGCACCCAACAGCTTGCTCTATGCCAATAGTACCCACCCTAAACCCCTAGTACAGAGCATACCTATAAGGAAATATATGCAAATTAGATGCCTCTGTACCTCTGTAAATTATTTCAAAAAACAAGCTGAAGCGTTACAACAAAGATTCCTACAAAGAGGATACAGAAAAATAATCTAAAGAAGGCATATTAGAAACCATTGAATGCTTATAGAGTCTCCCTATTGTTGAACACAGAATCAAAGAAAAATTCAGAGAAACAAGTGAGATTAATTGGCACTTTTAACAACCAAAGTACAGAGATTGTGAATATACTGCACAAACATTGGCAGTATCTGAAATTGGATCCCGACCCGAATGAAGTAATTAGTCATAGTCCATCTATAACATATATAAGAGCAAGGAATTTAAAAGATCATGGCTGACATCCTCTACTGTAGAATGTTTTCCCTGCAGCCTATGGAGTACCTGTAAAGTTGTACAAAAAAGATCACATTTTAAGAGAAATGGCAAGGACTATAAAATCCGTGAGTTTATAAACTGCAGAACATCTGGCATAACATAAATAATGGAATGCACATGTTATAACATTTATGTGGGAAAACATCTTGAGAATTCAGAATAAGAATATTACAGCACTTGGGGGATGTTCAGAATCAGCGAGAAACTCAAGTGGCAAGACACATGATGAGACATCATAACTCAGATCCAAATCTGATGTCATTTACAGGTATTCAGAATAACATTCCATCATTAAGGAAAGGCGATTATGAGAAAAAACTACTCCAATAAGAAGCAGAATGTATATTTCGCCTGGATGCTAAGGGAATATCAGGATTGAATGAGGGGTTTACACAGAAACCCTTCATTAAGTGAAATATAACTTGAAATATAATCTGGATATACTCAAGTAACTATATATTAATTTAGCTGTTATTAGTTAAACATGTTAAACATGTCAAATTCACCTGTAATTAGTCAACCCTTCATTCAGTTAAATATAATCTGAAATATAACCTGGATATCCTCAAATAATATGAATTTACCTGTAATCAGTCAAACATGTGGTAGCTTTAGATTATCTGTGTGAAACCATAACAAATATATAATTATGGTCGAGGCTTCAGAGTATTATGGATACACTGGACTTGATTGTCCTTGTGGCCAATATCCAGGGGCCATGTTTGACCCCTGGACCGTACGTGAAGCAGCAAGCCTGATTAGAGGGCTTGCCTTATGAATGCTTAGAAAAAAGGGGAGGGAATAATTGGGATGGGTTCTCGCTACGATTACATCGGCAGCAGTCTAGGGTCCTGGGGCTTAAGAGGAGCCTTATGCCCCTACCATAAACCCAGGCATAGCCTTATACTTATGGTCGAGGCTTCAGAGTATTATGGATACACTGGACTTGATTGTCCTTGTGGCCAATATCCAGGGGCCATGTTTGACCCCTGGACCGTACATGAGGCAGCAAGCCTGATTAGATGCCAAAATAAGAGACCGTAGAATTTATCTGCGAATGATTTATCGCCAATATACAATAGACATGTTACTACTTACAAAGAGACGACAGAGCATTCCTGATTTCCTTCCTAGGGTTTGGAATGTAATGGCTAAAACAATTAGACCCCCAACGGCCCAACCTCTGAATGATGAATGGGGGTACATTGTTGCTAGAGGCTGATGAGGCCACTCCTATTCTAAAGGAGTGGCCCGAGAATAGGTTTGGGTTATACCCTAGCCTGGTTAGTAAGCTTCTAGCAAGTTGAATAAATTTGGAAGTTTTTAAGGGGCCATCATGCATAGGCAGCAGGGGGCTATCTGCCGGAATATTGGCCAAAAGAGTATCAGGTTTTTAAGAGTTGAATATGGGCACCTTGATCACCAGTGACATAATACGGTATACGGACACCTGTACTATTTTTATTGGTTTTTGAACTGGGTAGAAAAAGTGACCGGGACATTCTAATAAATCTGCTTTTTTACAAAACTGAGTAGAATGAGATGAGACGGTAATCTCGCCTGGCCTCAGGAATCCAAAGAAAGCTAGGTAAATGGCTGCTAGCATAATACTTGATGTATGATTATCGAATGGGTTGGTTAAGAGGAGGTCTGCCATTTTCTTAAAAATAGAGCTTTCTATCGGCAGGCGTGTACGGTGGGGTGGCTTGGAGATTACTGTTAAGCCTTTAAGGAATAATTTAATGTTTTGACCTGTTACAACTGAAGGTTGAGAGGGGTATGATAAGGATATGTAATGTTGGATACCCACTAGATACAGTTTGATAGACAGCGGGGATAATCTGAGGGCTGAGTGACAGTATGCGGCAAATGCCAGAATGACTTATTGAGAAAAGGGGATAGCAGGTTTTGCATACAGGAGGAATTTTTGAAATAATGACCATGCTCTTTCATATGTACGCCTAGTATTTGAGGCCAAACTTTTATGCATTATTTCTTGAGCGGTATGGAGGAAGGAATCTAAGCTGATATCAACTCTGCGAATCTTGGAGGGAAAACAGGACTGGGGTTGGCATCTGTCCGGAGCTGAAAGAATTCCTACAATTGGAAACGGGAGAGAGCATCAGCTTCTCTATTTTCTAATCCTGGAATAAATCTACTATGGATTTGAAAGTTGTATTCTAGGGATATTTTAATCAGTTTCCTTATGAATCGCATAATGGTAGGTGATTTGGATCTACATTTGTTTATGATAAAAGCATCTGCCTTGTTGTCGGTATGAAAAACTACAGTTTCTCCGGACCATAAGTTACCCCACAAGGCTGCTGCGGCCACAATCGATATATTTCAAATAGAGGTGAATTTTTTGAAAAGGAAGGTAAACTGAATACCTCTGGGGGCCATTGTTCCGAGAACCATTCTGACTTAAAGATAGCTGCATAACCATAAGCTGCGGAGGCGTCTGAGTACACTGCTGGGGAGGATGAAGATAAGGAAGGAGGGAACATACTCCTGCCATTCCAAGAACTGAGAAAGTGGTTCCACATTTCTAGGTCTTCCTGTATGATTGGACTTAGGAGGATACTATCAAAGGAGTCGGAAACATTGGATAACAGTAGTAATAGGCTGGAGATGAATGATCTACCTTGAGGAATTATTCGCATAGCGAATGTCAGGTGGCCTATGAAGGATTGGAGTTCTGACTTGGAACAACTAGTTTTTGTATAAAACTGCTGTATCAATTGCTGTATACGCTTCAATTTATCTAAGGGCAGGCTAGCTTCAAATTTGTCGGAGTCTAACTTAATACCTAGAAATTCTATTGATGTATCGGGACCAAACGTTATGTCTTTGGCCAGGGAAATATTTAAGTCTGAAAATAATGAGATGAGTTTATTGAGGCTTGTTGGATGAGAGCTAGAAGGTTCTATTAGCAGGAAGTCGTCCAAGTAATGGAGTGCTATCGGACATCTGCTGTGATTAATAAGCAGCCAGCATAATATATCAGCAAATCTGTAGAAGATTTTAGGACTGCTTTTGCAGCCAAAGTTAAGACGAGTACTAAAGAAGTACTGCTTACGCCATTTAATTCCCTGCAGGTGCCACAATGATGGGCGAACCGGCAGAATTTTAAATGTGTCCGTAATATCCGTTTTGGCTAACAGGCACCGATGTCCTGCTTGCTTGATATGAATAATTGCATCCTCTATGCTAGCATATTCCAATGAAAATTCTTCTGATGGAATTAACCAGTTAATGCTAAGAATAGGAGATGCGAGGGGCCAAAAAATCTATAATAAGACGTTTCTTGAGAGAAAATTTTCTAGTCGCAATGCCTAATGGGTTAACCCTCCAGATAGGCCACTTTTCGGCTCCCCCTTTCCCTATGATAAAACCTTTCCTTAGCTCTGCGTCCAACAATCTATCCACTACTTCGGGTTCAGAAATTGCCGACGTCAGATTAGGTGACTCAAAAGAGTCTGATGGACATGCTAAAATGCATGTATGGAAACCATTAGTAAACCCTGAAATGAGAAACTGAATGAGAACAATGTCAGGATGATGAGTCAATAGACTGTAACAAACACAGATTAGTGGTTTTATTAGCATCCTTATTACGAGGGCAAATTGTCCTCGCATGAGCTCTATGACAAATGGAGCATAAATGTTTCAGTCAACAAGCATTAAAGAAACATTCTTTTGAGTTAACGTTATTGCAAATTGGAGCACCTCCAAAGTAATGAACAGTTCTCACTAACTTATTGCGTTGAGGAAGGGACTGCACTGGGGTTGGGCCAAGTAAGGATGGGTTAGAGACTGACGAACTCTGTTCTGAGTTACTGGTAGAGGGAAATGCTGAAGGACATAAGTTCTCGGAATGAGATATAGATCGGCAAAGAGAGCATACGGCAGCCTTGAGTCCGGCAAAATGGCAGCAAAATAATTCATTGTCTAGAATACTCCAGTCGTACCCTCCATATCTATATCCCAAATCTACTACCAAGTATAGGTATTGGTCCAATTCCTGTCTGCGGTTTGGCTGTGTGGAGCATAATATATTGCAAAAAACACTGAAGGCCAGAACAAATTCTGGAATGGATAATTTTTTGTTCAATCTCCGGTCCTTGGCCTTCAGTGTCTCCGATACCTCTCCGCGGCTTACGGTTTTATTTTCTGCTAGATCTTGGGATGCTATCAGTAAAGAAATAAGGTTAATATCCTTACCCTCTATTATGTCCTGTCTAATATGAGCAGGAACTAAATGGGCTGATGTAATGTGTGGAGTGGAACTAATTACCGTACCTGACTGAGGGAGCAGCATTTGGCTAGTGGGCGACTGTCCTGAAGGAATGAACACTGATTCCAAGGTTGAGACCCTGGATTGTATATCCACTACGGCTGAGCTGAGATTTGTCAGCATTTCAGTAATCTGCTGTAGTTGTGGTATATGCACCACAGTAGGGGACTGAGGAGGCAGGGAAGGGGATTCAGCTGGGAATAGTATCCGAAATAATTCAGCTTTGCGTGCCAAGGCCACACAAGGAATATGTCGGCGAGACAGTTCCGCCATAATCCTGTTCTTGGTCCACTCTCTGAGTGTCGATGCTCTGACATTTGGAGTCACTGGGGCTTCAAGAATGGAAGCCTCTGAGCCAGAATTCACTTGTGATCCTGCTGCTTCCATGCTGTAAAATAAGATAAACAGAATGCCCAATGATCAGTTTACAGACACCTGGCTAACGATACTATAATTACCTGAACACCTGGAAGTGGCCTGTGATATATGGCTGGAATGAGTGAACCAGACTTATGGTATTTAAAACTAGGCTGCTGTAGTGCAATTAGGTGCCAACCAATTATATCGTTGTCATGCATCGATATTTCTAAGCCAGTGAAGGTCTTATATATACTTAATAAGTAATGACAAGTGCCTCCTTCAACCCTATGTAGGGGTAGGGAGGAACTGAGACTAGATAATTCATCAATCATCGACCTCTGATGATGAGGTAATGATGATACTTGACTAACACTAACACCTGTCTACTTCAGGCTTAGAACGTAGAACCGATTGGTGTTTGGTGAAATTTGGACATGAATACTGGTATCCCTCTGGCCTCTTGAAGAAAAAGGTGAGGTATACTTGATAAATTAGAGGATTAATGATTGCAAACTTTCGGCCTCTCCGAAGAGGTAAAGTTTATACTAACCAAGAATGCTTGCACACCTTTGGCCTCTGACGAGAGGTAAAGTTAGCTGGTATCTAATTCAACCTTCGGCCTCTAGAAAGAGTTAAGGAAGAATGATCTTAATATCTAGATGCATGACAACCTTCGGCCTCTACCGGGAGGTAAGGAAGTCGTGCTGGTGAACAGCCCTCCTTGTCCTTGAGTCTGAGATGTTGGAAGGAATTTATAAATTAATTGCTCATTTGTGAATGGGAAACATCAGTTAATTAGAAGCTATCACAGTGCCCGTGATTCTATGTCGACATTCTTACTTCCGGGTTTGTGCCTGGCTGCCTCTTATTGGTGCTAGCTGGCTAGCCCCTCCCAGGGCTAGCCTTTATATACGCCCTCCTGTCATTGGGCTGGGGTCCTTTCGTGGTGTCTCTGACCTTACATTTTCCTGCGCTCCTGTTTCATGTTTGATCCGGTTTTCGTCTGACCTTGTTCCTGTGCTGCTCCTGTGTACCGATCCAGGCTTTGGCTGACTACCGCTCTTGTGTACCGACCCAGGCTTTGGCTGACTACCGCTCTTGTGTACCGATTCAGGCTTTGGCTGACTACCGCCCCAGTGTACCATTTCAGGCTTGGGCTGACGACCGCTCTCTGTGTACCGATTCTGGCTGTGGCTGACTACCGCTCTCTGATACTGATCCAGGCATTGTCTGACTTACGCTGTTTGTGCTGCTCCCGCTATTGTCAGATTTGTTGCCCCGATTACTTTACGCCTGTGTATCAGTGTGGCCTCCGCTACGTACATTGTCTGTACTGTCCAGTCACTAAGCGGTTAACATTGCCTATCCATTATACGCCAGCCTGTGCTTCTCTGTGGCCTCCGATACGTACACCAGTCAGTGCTAACCAGTCACTAAGCGGTTAACGTTGCCTATCCATTATACGCCCAGCCTGTGATTCTCTGTGGCCTCCGTTACGTACACTGGTCAGTGCTATCCAGTCACTAGCACTTACGTTGCCAGCCTATTACTTCCTATCTGCCAGCATCATGGTAGAGCCGCTCAAGTTCCTTGTGGCACCAGATTACAGGCTGCCTTACCCGGTATTTGGTAAGGCCGGTAGCGCCTCCTCAGTTCCTTGTTGCACCAGATACAGGCTGCCTTACCCGGTATTCAGTAAGGCCGGTAGAGCCTCCTCAGTTCCTTGTTGCACCAGATACAGGCTGCCTTACCCGGTATTCGGTAAGGCCAGTAGATCCTCCTCAGTTCCTTATTGCGCCAGATACAGGCTGCCTTACCCGGTATTCGGTAAGGCCAGTAGAGCTTCTCAAGTCCTTGTTGTATTTGCCTTCAGGCTGCCTTACCCAGTATTCGGTAAGGCCGGTAAAGCCTCCAGTATTGTACTGCTATTTGTATGCCCTGTCCTGTGTCAAACTTGCTTACTGTTGTTAATGTTTGGACCTGTGAGGGGCCTTGTTGCACTTTATATTGTCTAATAAAGCTTTTTAACCTACCCAATTGTCTGAGTGTTCATTAAAACCGTGACAGTAGCTCATAGGTTCCTTGCGAAAGCGGTAGACAATTGTAACCAAAAATCCAATGATTTAGGAACTTTCCCAACCTGAGGAACCTAATACTGAATAAAAAGAGGATATTAAGTTTACATGGTTGTAATTCCTTGGAATTATAAGTAATTTGAAAACCACCTACCCTAACTTATAGTGCTGATAGAATTAACTGACGGAGTCTGATGGATAGATCCCTATGTATCGATGGCTTGGCGATGCTGCTGCTGCTGCCGTCGAGCTTGGACCGTGATGACTGGTGTGACCGGAAGTGACGTTCGAGCGCTTCCGGTTTCTCGGCAGCAGTATAGGGTCCTGGGGCATAAGAGGAGCCTTACACCCCTCCCAAAAACCCAGGCATAGCCTTATACTAATCACTATAACTGTTAATAAGTAGCTGATAAATTAATATCAATAGTGTCCCTTTGAAATGTGCATAGAAAATTCCCCTAAATAACTGAAAATAGAGACTTGTAAATCTTGTCAATAATCATGCATAATCATCTTATTAATGTACCTGCAGAAAAGACAGCCAGAGATATTACCAGAAAATGTATGTATGATGATCGATATTTAAGCTAACATTTAATAATATATACATCTTTAAATATAGATAGTATAATTGATCTAATATAGACTGCAAGTATAATATAAATGCAGCAGTAGTATAGATCTATAAGGACTATGAAGAGCATTTAAGATGCTATGGCTTTAAGAGTCAAAGAACAAGCTGAAGGACTTAACTTTGCATTCAATAAAATGAACGGACTCTGTTCACTGAAGTACCTAATGTAGCCAATAGTAGCAACTGAAATTTGAATTTGACAACATGTACAGGTAAGGATATAAATGACCTCTTCTAAAGCAGCTCCAGCTTGCTAATGTACCCCTGACGAAGCCGGCAGTGCCCAGCAAAATGTGTAGGGTGAATAATGATGAGTTGATGAGAGGTTCTATCCTGTGACCCGCAATTCTATATTAATGTGACTTTAAGCTATATCTAGACTATTTTAAAAATGGGCAACATTCTTGATAGCTTAGACGCCAGTATCTTTATGGTACTAAATGTAACATCAGATTGAGACAGAAAGATGCTGATATCTTTATGGTACTAAGTGATAGATCAGTTTGAGATTGATAGGTCTGGTATCTTTATGGTACTAAATGAAAGTTAAGATTGATACTGCTCGCACAGCCCATAAATATATAAGCCCTAACAGTGTACTTAGAGGGTAGATACCTGTAGTAATAACAGGCGTAGAAATAGTAGCCAGGGGGTATCTTTATGGTACTAAATGTGATTTTCAGATAGAAATTAGGATTTGAAAACCAAGTACAGGTACTATTTGATAGAGCCATAGAGCTCAGTAGCTTTCGAGAAATTCCGGCGTGTTTAAGCTGCTTGTAAATACATTATCTCTAAGATACAATATTGGTATAAGCGGCTAGCATTCCATAGTGAATGGATATATAAGATATATGTAATTAACCCTATTATTCCTAGAACAGGAATGCCTGCATGAGTTAATTGAAATTGTGACAATGAGAGTAAAAATGCAAAAGTGCTCTCAAGAATAGAAAAGATCTGATACTCAGTTTCACATTAAAATCTATATATGGTGATAGGTATCTGTAAGATACTAAAACTAATAATAGTGCAGTATGGATACAAGTGATGCACAATAAAAATAAATATTTTAACCCTATAAAGCTCATTGTAGCGATCTGATCGTGGGGCAATATATAGGATCACAAGATGGCAGTTTAACAGGTAAAGATCATGCTCTAAGTTGAATTATTTGAGCACTAATTGCAATGGGGGCTAGAAAATACAGGGTTACAAACAGGAAGATATATACATCCTCATCATCTTAAGCCTTAAAATAATAGAAGGCTTATTTTTATATCCGATAGGTTGAAATTAATAGCTTTGCAATCAAAACCGTTAATCACTAAGAAGTGAAAAAGTAAAACAGTGAACAACAATTTACTTTTTTTTTATTTTTTTTATTTATTTTTTTTTTTTAGTCAAAGAACAGGGGATAACAGGTTCACTCATAGAAACATAATAAGCGCTTCCCCCAAATACAATGCACCCCATTCAGTTGTACACAAAGCAAAAACAAAGCATCATCTTAACTACCTTAGAAGTATGTTCAGGACATACTTGAAAACGAGAGAAATCTCAATGTATTCTTCCTGGTAAAACATTTTCTAAATAAATAAAAATAAATAAAATAAGTGTCAGACGAAACTCCACATAGATAAACACCAAAAAAAAGCATAAAAGGAAATAGCACATCAGACAGAATAAAATAGGAAAGAAACTGAGCACAAATAAAGGACCAAAAAAGGAAAAGAAAGGGACAAGGAGAAGAAAAAAAAAAGGACACCAGGTAAAGGATAAGGTAGAGGAAGGGTTAGAGGGAAAGGAAGGGAGGGTGGAGGGCATGGAGACTCCCCAAACCTGGGAAAAAGCCATAAACTCAAGAGTCAACAAATGCCAGACAGGCGGCAAACGTAACTGTAAAATCAGATAACTGTCCCCTCGAAGAGGCGTACAGTTTTTCCATTTGTATCAAATTGCGGATCTGCAGTTTCCAATCCACCAGAGAAGGCGAGACATTGGATTTCCACCATTTAGGAATACATTTCCTCGCAGCAGTAACCAGTAGAAGCCACAATTTAAGTACCTCATTGGCAGGAGCCGGAGAACTCTCAGGGACGATAGAAAGTAAAAAGGTTTTTGGTGAACAAGGGAAGTGGAGACCCGTTAATTTCGGAAGATGGTACCTAACATCCAACCAGAATTTCGATATAGCTGGGCACTCCCACCATATGTGAACCATGGTACCTACCTGGGATCCACACCTCCAGCAGGATGGAGAAACTCCTGGTAATATTCTTGCCAATTTAGCCGGAGTGCGATACCAGCGCATCATGATTTTATAATTGGTCTCCCTAAGAAGAACATTCTTTAATAGCCTAGAATGAAGACGGAAAGCCGAAGACCATTGGGCATCAGATATAACCGTATATAAATCAGCCTCCCATAATGCTTTCTGCAGATTCCAAGAAACGGACCATCTTCGATAATCCACCCCGAGTATGGTCAGCAGTCAACAGTAATTTCTCAAAAGGAGAACAAACTCTAAGTGGGGAAGCGGGCACAAGCGACACAGAAAGAAAATGACGGACTTGACAATATCTCCAAAATACAGATCTAGGAAGATTGTGAGAAGCGCAGAGATCCGTGAATGGGGGAAGCTGCCCTGAAGGGGCCAGATGCTCAAGATCATCCAGGCCCACCAAGGTCCACGAGCGAAAGGACTTAGCCTGTAGACCCGGAGGAAAATTCGGATTCCCCACCAGAGAGCACAAAGGAGACGGAGAAGGAGCTAGGTTCCTCACTGCATTACAAGACCTCCAAACCTGAAGTACATGGGATAAAACAGGGTCAGACTTAACACTAACCGGCGTGTTGGTTGGAGAAGTCCACAACAATTGCAATGGAGATACGGCCCCCAATTTAAGCCGCAGGAGGTTCACCCAATCCCTAGATGAAGAAGATGCACATAATTCTTTCAACATAGACAGTGCCACCACTCGATAATATGCCAAAACTGTCAAGAGGCCTAGTTCCCCTGATAAGACCGGTCGGGAAAGAACGGAGGAACTAAGTCTCGGTGCCTTGTTTTTCCATAGAAATCTATTGATGTGAGCTTGCAGAGATCCAATTAAACGCCGAGGGATAGATAAAGGAATGGAACGCAAAAGGTAGAGAATTTTTGGTAATATTATCATTTTAATAAGGTTAGCTCTACCAAACCAAGAAACCAAAAAGATATGGGACCATGATGCGAGATCAGCCTTCACCACCGCCTCCACTCTAGAAATATTTAACGGTATTAGGGAATGCAAAGACGGAGTAAGTAGGACCCCCAAATATTTAATAGAATCTGACTTCCACTTAAAAGGATATAAGGCCTTTAGACGAGCAACATCTGGGTCCAAAACAGAAATATTCAATATCTCTGATTTGGTGTAATTAAGTTTGAAGGAAGAGATAGCACTATATTCTGAAATAATGGCAACCAGTGGAGGAAAGGAATCATCAGGCTTGGATATAAACAGAAGGATATCGTCCGCATAGCTTGTCAGTTTAACTTCCCTAGATGTGGACACCATACCCTTTATGGATTCAGATTGACGAATAGATGCTAGTAACGGTTCCAAAGTAAGGATAAATAATATGGGCGACAAGGGGCACCCTTGTCGAGTACCATTATTGATACTAAAAGAACAGGACAAACAACCGTTTGCCCGAATCTGGGCTGAAGGAGAAGTATATAGCGAGAGGATGGCAGAAATTAAATTAGGTCCAAAGCCAAATTGATGTAAAACAGCAGAAAGAAAGTCCCAGTGAATCCTATCAAAAGCCTTCTCCGCATCTAACGAAAGGAGCAGAGAAGGCAAGGGAGAATGAGAGGCTCCATGAAGTAGAGAAATGGCCTTGATAACATTATCTCTCGCTTCCCTACCAGGTACAAAACCAGCTTGGTCCGGACCAATTAAAGACGGCAAGAGAGGTTTTAGACGCGAAGCAAAAAACTTAAGATCTATGTTCAATAAAGAAATGGGCCTATAATTGCCACACTGGGACGCATCTTTTCCTTCCTTAGGAAGGACAGTAATGAAAGCGGAGAGTGCCTGTGGAGGCCACGCAACACCCGACAGAATAGAATTGAAGGTGGAGGTCAAATGCGGCAGGAGAGATGAACAAAATCTTTTATAATAAAGGGACGTGAAGCCGTCAGGTCCTGGGCATTTGCCAGAAGGTGACTGCTTTACTATTTTTGCAACTTCCTCTTCCGAGAAAGGAGCCTCCTGTGAAAGCCTCGGCAAGCCTGCACGATCAAGAAAGGACCTAATCCTTTCACGTGCATTGCCCCCCGGCTGAAAGTCAGAAACATTCAAATTATACAGCCCCGAGTAAAATTGCCGGAAAGCCTCAACAATTTCCTCACCCTTATAAACTTTTGCGCCGGCCAAGTCCTTCACATGATGAATATGTGCCCGCGTTTTAGCCCTACGAACTAAAGCAGCCAGAGTCTTCCCACATTTATTACCCTGTAAATAGGACTGAAATTTGCTCCACATGTAAGATCTAGTAGTTTGTTCCCTAAGCAGTTCAGATAAAGTTTTCCGTTTCTCTAACAGGGTGTGCAAAGCAGAATCCGAACCCTCCCGCTTATGAGTAGCTTCCAGAGAGCGAAGTTCAGTTAATAACGCATCCATCTTAGCCCTCCTCAATTTCTGCTTCCAATCCCCTTGGGAAATAAAAATGCCCCTCAGGTAACACTTATGTACTTCCCATACCAAAGTTGGGGAAATGCCATCATGAGAATTCAAACGAAAATAGTCCAGGATCTCTGAATCAACCTTTTGAGTGAAGCCGGGGTCCGATAATAGAGTGTCATTAAGTCTCCAGAAGGTGCCACTCCTAGAAGAATCCGACAAAGAAAGAACAAGAGAGACTGGGGCGTGATCAGACAAGGTGGTAGGATGGATGTCCGCACCAGAAACCCGACCCAAAAGACCCTGACTAATGAAGAAATAGTCAAGCCTAGAAAAACTTTTGTGGGGATGGGAAAAGAAGGTAAAATCCTTCACATCTGGGTGTAGAACTCTCCAAACATCAATAAGAATCCTATCCCGTAACATGGCCGAGACCTTACCAGCGGGGACATGTGGATGTTGTGCAGCGGGATTAGAAAGATCCAAAAATGGTTGTAAGGCCAAATTAAAATCCCCCCCCACTATGAGGACACCCTCCTGAAAGTCATCTAAAAGACGCAGGATTGAAGAAAAAAACGGGAATGAGAGGAATTAGGGGCATAAATATTAGCTAAAGTAACAATCATCCCGTTTAGAGAACCTTTTAAGAAAATATATCGTCCCTGAGAGTCTGACTTCTGGTCAATAAGCGTCCAAGGTAGCGTATCTGCAACTAATATAGCAACCCCACGCTTTTTCTCAAAAGCCGAGGACGTACAGACAGTAGAGAAATTGGCCACAGGCTGTCATAGAACACTACTTAGGGCAGCTATTTGTACTCAAAGAGTACTAGGACTTAGACCTTTAGAGAAACCCTCAGATAGGAATTCCAGGATAGCAGAAACTAATGGGTTCACAGGATCAACTGCATGCTCACTGGGCCAGAAAGAAAACTTTGCCCACTTTGATTATATCCTGAAGTTGTGCTGTCTTTTCTGGAACCAAGTAAAACTGAGATTAAGCCATCTGAAAGTCCTTGGTTGCTTAGTACCTGGATTTAGGAACCACGCGGACAGCTTCAAGTTCTCTACTTGTGGATAAGGAATTGCACTCTGAAATAGGAGATCTTTCATTATTCGGAGCAGCATAGGTTCTTCTTGTGTTGTGGATTTCAGGAGGATGAACCATGACCTCCTTGGCCAGTATGGTGCTACAAAAATAACTGTGGTCTTCTGTAGATAGATCTTTTGTGAGGAAACTGGATTGAGTCTCAAGGGCAGAAAGAGATAAGCCAGCTGAAAGTCCCACTTCTGAACCAGAGCATCCACTGCTATTGGGTGATCCTGGGGAAACAAGGAGGAAAACTGGGGAACTTTTGCATTTGTCTTGGATGCCATCAGGTCCATCTGTGGAACCTCCCATTTGTCTGTGATTGCTTGAAAGATCCTGGGGTTTAGAGACCATTCATCTGGACAATTATCCTCCGGCTCAGAAAATCTGCATGAATGTTTTTTCTCTCTGTGTCACGGTGCCTTACCTCGGCCTGTGCCGTTTGGCTGGGAGCAGGGTTTTGGACTGACGCTCCGGCGTCACTAGCTGAGTCCCTCTCTGCCTGCAGCCTGGTCACGTCTGGTTCATTGTTACTGGCATCATGAATCAGTCACTTGCCTGGATGCCTGTAATAGGCCCAGTCTGGGAGACCTAATTGTATCCAGAGTCCTAAGTTTGTTAAAAAGAAAACAACTTGTTTTGCAAGTTGGAGAAATGCGAATTTCACAAGCCCCAGGTTACCTTTTTGGGCTACATCATTTCCTCTTCCTGGTTGGTTATGGACCCCCAGAAACTGTCCGCTGTGCTGCAATGACCTCGTCCTGAGGGACTCAGATCTATTCAAAGATTCCTGGGCTTCTCTAATTATTACCGAAGATTTATTAAGAATTTCTCGTCTATTGTCAAACCTATCACCGATATGACCCATAAGGGTGCTAAGGTTTCAGAATGGTCCCCCAGTGTATTGCATGCCTTTCTGGACCTCAAGGCAGCATTTTGCAGCAGCTCCTAGTTTGGTGCATCCCAATCCCTCCTTCACACTGGAAGTTGACGCTTCTGAGATTGGAGTAGGCGCCCTCTTTTCTCAACACTCAGCTCCAGGGGAGGCCTTACGCCCTTGTGGGTATTTCTCTAAGAAACTGTCTAAGGCAGAGACAGTATACCAGATCGGGGACAGAGATTTACTGGCGATTATATTGGCACTAAAAGAATGGCGACACCTCCTGGAAGGTACTAGTTCTCCTATCTTGATTCTTACTGATCATAAGAATCTCACTTACTTGTCTGAGGCTAAACACCTGTCGCCCTACCAAGTTAGATGGGCGTTGTTCCTCTCAAGGTTCAATTTTGTGGTTTCATACCTTCCAGGCTCTAAGAATGTGAAGGCGGATGCCCTATCACGCCAGTTTTGTAAGCTATCCAAGGAGGAGGTCCCTCCCACACCGATTTTTCCAGCTGATTGAATTATGGCCACTATACGTACATGTATTACCTCTCCACTGGGAGAACAAATATTGGCCGCTCAGGCATCTGCTCCTTGTTCCTTGTCTAGACTGTTCTGGTGGATGAGCCTTCGATCTAATTGTGCTGCTTTTACTGCAGCATGCACCATGTGTGCTCAAAATAAATCACCTCGACATTTGCCTGTCAGTCTTCTTCAACCGGTGGCCAACGGAGAACGACCGTGGTCCCATCTGTCCATAGATTTTATGGTTGATCTACTGGCATCCTCTGGTTTCACGGTCATCCTAATGATCGTAGACAAATTTTCTAAGATGGCTCATTTTGTACCACTCAAAGGTCTTCCATCCATGTAGGAATTGGTGGTGGTTTTTGTTAAAGAGGTCTTTCGACTCCATGGCATACCTAGGGTTATTGTCTCAGACAGAGGTAGCCAGTTTGTGTCTCGGTTCTGGAGATGCTTTTGTGCTCAAATGGGGATTCAGTTAGCATTCTCCTCTGCCTACCACCCACAGTCGAATGGTGCGGCTGAACGATCCAACCAAGCCCTAGAACAGTTTCTCCGTTTTTATATCTCTGACCACCACTATGATTGGGATACCCTGTTACCTTGGGTGGAGTTTGCCTGGAATTGTGCCATGAACTCTTCCTCACAGAGTTCTCCGTTCATGATTAATTATGAGTTTCAGCCCTCTGTTCTTCCCAAAGTCTTTCAGGCACAGGAGATTCAGGCTCTTGATGAACATTTGAGGGCGCTCCATTCTTCTTTGGTACAGGTACAGCATACCCTACGTGGCTCCATGCAGCGGCAGAAGAGGCAGGCTGACCGTAGCTGCTTGCCATCACCTACCCTTCAGGTGGGAAAGAGGGTGTGGCTGTCTTCCCAGAATCTTAACCTCCAGGTACATTGTAATAAACTGGCTCCTCGATTTGTTGATCCTTTGCATGTGTTGAGCAGAATTAACCCTATGGCATATGCTCTGGAGCTTCCCGCCTCCATGTGCATTCACAATGTGTTCCACGTCTCCTTGCTCAAACCTCTGGTTTGTAACCGATATACCACCAGTATGGTTCGACCAGCTCAAGTGAAGGTTGGCAATCATGAGGAATTTGTGGTACAGAGCATTCTGGACTCCAGATTGGTCAGATGGCACCTTCAGTATTTTATTGACTGGAAAGGTTATGGTCCAGAGGAGCACTCCTGGATACTTGCCAATGATGTGCACGCTCCTGTGTTGGTGCACAGATTTAATGCTGAATTTCCTACGAAACCCGACCCTGTCTGTGGAGGAAAGGCCCTAGGGGGGGTACTGTCACAGTGCCTTACCTCGGCTTGCGCCACCCTTATTGGAGGCGAGCTCTTTCTTACTGACTGCAGACATTAGTCAGTAGGCTTCCTTGTTGCTACATTATGGGAAACTGTAGGTTCTTTGTGGGTTCCACCTACTACCCCGAGACTACCAGCTGGCTTCGGTCTAGTCTCCAGCAGACGTGGGTGACCCGTCGGCAGACTCCTGTTTCTGATAGAGTCGCTAGCCTCTCCAATCACCCTCTGCTTATTGTATATTTACTTATTGCCTATTGTTTATTATCCTAATAAAGGTAATTTTAACTATACCGTCTGACTCCTTGTCTTGCTTGAGAACCGTAACACCCTGTAATGTGAACCGCTGTCAGGGCCTTCAAGTTGACCTCTGCCCATTGAAGAATTCTTGAAGATAATAGAAGTAGGGAAGGACTCTAGGTACCTCCCTGTCTGGCAAGATAACAGACTACCATCATGTTGTCCGAACAGATCTTGATGGCTTGTCCCTTGAGTAATGGAGCTGCTATTCTTAAGGATCTCTAAACTGCCATAAGTTATAAGTGATTCGAGTGGAGGCTCTTTTCGGAAGGTGACCAGAGACCTTCAGATGAGTGAGACCCCAGGACTGCACCCACCCTGTCTTGCTGACATCTGTTGTAATTATGCTCCATTTCAGGATACTCCATGGTATTCCTGCTGATAGTTTCTGCCTGGACCACCACCGTAGGGAGCAGTGGACAGCCGAAGATATAGCTACTCGCTGATGAAGAGAGAGAGGATCCTTGTCCCAAGATGATAGGATCAATATTGTTGTGGAGGCCTCCTGTGAAGTTTCGCCCATGGAACTGCTTCTATTGCAGATAACATCATTCCCAGAACCGACATCAGGTGTCTGAGGGAGAAAAGTCTAGGAGATACAATTGATCCAGAAACTTCAGTATCTTTTCTTCTGGAAGAAATGTTTTTCCTGAAGAGGAACTCAGGATCATTTCAAAGGAAAAGTTGACTTCTTGAGATTCACTGGTCAGTGATGTTGATACCAGTGATAGATGTTGCTGTAAAAGAGTGGGAGATGGTGCTTTGATCAGCCAGTCATCTAGCTAAGGGACAACCACCACATTCCATTCCCTTAGGAAGCACCACTACTTCCATGATCTTGGTGGGGCTGAGGTCAGATCGAAGGGAAGAGATGCAAACTGGTATGCTTGGTTATCCCTCTGTCTCAGATGGTGATTCTGAGGTATTTTTGGTAGCTGGTATGGATAGGAACATGCAGGTAGGCCTCTTTTAAGTCAACCATTGCCATCCAGTCCCCTTGGTGAAGTTGAAGTATGTTGATAGTGGAGGTTTTCCATTTTGAAGCATTCTTGTCAAATAAATTGATTCAAAAAGGTGAGGTTCACAACCAAGCGAAACCCTCTGGAACTCTTGGGAACTAGAAAGAGTTCCCCTCTTTTGACAAGGTAGGGGTACAGGAAGTGGAACCTTTTCTTGAACCAGATCTCTGATGACTTGGCGAAAAAACAAACGTTTTGAAAGAGAACTGGGTGTAGTGAGGAATTTCTCTGGAGGAAGAGATATAAATGGGATTCTGTAGCCTTCTTGTATGATTTTTAAGACCCAAGAATCTGATGTAATATTTTCCCATTTGGCCTGAAAAAAATTCAGCCTTCCTCCTAAAGGAATCCTAGGCCTGGCGTCAGAAGTGGCGTTTTGACAGCGCATCCTGGGATGTTATCTGGTGCTTTCCTCCTTTTGGGACATATGGTCTGGAGGCTGGTTTCTTGCACTTAGAAGGTTTCTTCTGATCCCTGTAGGGATGAAAAAAGTTTTCGGGGAAGAGAACCTCCAATCTTGAGGCAGAAACATCTTCTCCACTGAAAGATTTTTGAGGAGAGCATCTAACTCTTTTCCAAAAAGGAAGTCACCTTCAAAGGGCATAGCACAGAGTTTATTTGATTCTACATCTGCAGCCCATTGTCTTAGCAAAAGGGCCATAAGTCCTACCGAGGAAAGTACTGTTGCTCTAGTGGCCATCCTCACATTTTCCATGGAGGCGTCACAGAGAAAAACTGTGGCCAAACAGAGCATAGAAGTAGATTTTAGTAGTTCTTCCCTGGGTACCTTGTTAACTAAGTCTTCCTCTAGTTGCATGATCCATACTCACAGTGCTCTAGAAACACATGTGGATGCAACACTAGAACAAAAGGAGGTGACATTAGCCTTATAACACCTGTGGAGAGCAGTCTCTATCTGACTTAATTCCAGATCCATTCTCCATAATAGTGGTCTTTTTTGATAGTTGTGCCACATGGGCGTCTACCTTAGGGACCCTAGTCAACACTTGACTAAATCCTCAGAGGAAGAATCAGAACCTGACACTTCCTGGGGTCTCTTCCCAGCAACTGAACTGGTTCTGGAAACAGACTGTGCTGAAGTACATGGCCTCTCCTCCTATATCCTCAGATTTTTCCAGGTTTCCTTAGCAATAGAAGAAAAAAGAGAAATCAAGGTTGTCATATCAGTAGGAAGCTGAGGTGACTGTGATACTGAAGGTGAGTTGACGTCTACCAAGCAGGATTTGCATAATTTCTTTTTATAACCCTCCTCCAAAGGATCTTTGCAGAGGAGACAGGTGGGAAAAATCTGTAAATCCATCTACAAAAACAGATAACAACCAAACATAAGCCAAAAAATACATAATTGCGCAAAGCAAACAACAATAGCAGAATTGCAGAAGGGACCTAAGTATACCTATAGAGGGACTTACTTGATATCCACAGTAGGTGTTGCTAGGGCTGGCCTGCCTGAGACTACTGCCGCAGAGGGAAGTTAGAGGCTGCCAGTCCACTTTAAATCTCCCTCCAACTCTCAGCATTAGCAGAGAGACAGCTAGCATCTTCCAGGCCTTATTTCTGGTCTCTGGAACGCACAGACTGGAAGTGCCATAGGCGACCATAATAATCATGTGTTCCAAAGCGAAACGCTAGAGGAAGGGAAGACAGGAGTGCCCCAGCAAGCAGACAGCTACCACTGATGCTAAATATACAAATAATACCCAGCGGGGCATTGATCTTCTCGATGGGGATGGGCCAGTAGAGAAGCTCTTTATCACGGTGCCCATGCTATTCAGAGACATTCTGTCAGTCTACACTCCTGCTTAACACCTATTGGCTGAACTGTGATTGTCCCGCTCAGTTTTGTCCTTAAATACTGGGTTCTGGCACATCTCCAGTGCCCTTTCGTGGTGTTCCAGTACCAGTGCTTGTTCCTGATTATTCTGTGTTCTCAGTGTATCGACCCAGCCTGTCTGACTACTCTGCATCTCGTTTCCTGTCTCTGCACCGACCCGGACTGCCTGACCATTCTGCTTCTCATCTCCTGTGCACCGACAGAACTTGGCTGACATTCCTGCTCCATGTACCGACCCGGCTTGGCTGACGTTCCTGCTCTGTGTACCGACTTGGATTGGCTGATGTTCCTGCTCCGTGTACCGACTTGGATTGTTCTACGTTCTTGTTCTGTGCGATTCCGCCCACTTGGGCTGCTGCCTTCTCTGCACACCCTGACTGGTCTCCGGTTAAGAGTAGTGCTTCACTTTCGCTGTCTGTGGACAGCTGTGCAGTTGGTCTTGGTTGTCTCAGTGTCGCTCCGGCGACATACCTATTGGTCTGCCTTACGTACCATTCCAGGTTGGGTGCCTCTCAGGGCGAGTTGCTCAGATTCCGTTACTGCCACACCAGTGTCCAGTTGCCTTGTCTCCATTACTACCATGGCAGTGTACAGTTGCCTAGTCTCCGTTACTGCTACGGCAGTGCTCAAGTGGCTCAGTCTCCACTACTGCTACTGCAGCTCCCCTATTTCTCAGTCTTCGTTACTGCCATGGCAGCTTCTCAGTTGCTCTGTCTCCGTTAATGCTACGGCAGTATCCAGTTGCCTAGTCTTCGCTACTGCTACGGCAGCGCTCACATGGTTCAGTCTATGTTACTGCTATGGCAGTGCTCAAGTTGCCTGGTCTCCGTTACTGCTACGGCAGTGTCTAAGTCACTCAGTCTCCGTTACTGCTACGGCAGTATTCACGTTGCCTAGTCTCCATTGCTGCTATGGCAGTGGTCAAGTTGCTCAGCCTCCGTTACTGCTAAGGCAGTTCACTATTGTCTGGTATACATATTCTTGGGTGTTACTCGTACTACAGCTCTCACCTGTATTTGAGCTCCTTAAAAGACATTATCACACATGGGCCTGTCAACGTTCTCTGTCTGCTATTAACCCATGCAGTACTGATATATTGGGACTCACTCAAGATCTGCCTGACCTGTGTCAGTATAATGTTATATGGACTCTTTACTTATACTGGACCTGTGTGGGCTTACCTCTATATAACCTGTGTAGTGGCTGCACTATAATAAGTGTATATTACAGGACCTGCGAGGGTTATTGTGATCTTAATTGTTTAATAAAACTGTGTTTTATCCAAACCTACTGTGTCTGTGTGTCAAACAAATCGTTACACTCTTCCTCCAGAACAGCCTTGATAGCATTGTGTCTGGAGCCACAGAGAAGCCCAGCCTGACTCCTATAAAAAAACAACTAATGGGACGCTGTGAATTAGACACCTTCCTAGGGAGGACAGGAAAAAACACTGGGGATGCTGGGGGAGTTAGGTCCCTTGTATAATTTTACTAGTCCTAACTAGGGAGGAGGGGCTGTCTCTTGGTGTGCTACCAAGGAGACCAAGATGGAAAAAGGATTTTGTGTTTAACCTCTCCCATACGACACTACACAACACAAGAAATACTCTTATTCAATTTCTCCAGCAAATATCCAAAATTTAGCTTTTTTCAGCTCACAGGTTGATATATTTCTCCGTATGCCTCCCACATTAGAGAAGAGACATGTAAGGGGTGATATGATTACTCTTTACAAATATATTTAAGGTCAATACAATGAACTGTCCAAAGAAATATTTCACAAAGAGCTGAGCTAAGAATGATAGATCATCCATTAAGAGTAGAAGAAAGTGTTTTCAACTAAAACAAAGGCAGGGATTCTTTTACAGTAGGGGCAGTACAGTTATAGAATTATTTGCCTGGGGATGTTGTGCTTGTAGATACTGTAACTGCTTTCAAAAAAGCAATGTATAGCTATCTAGCACAGAACAACATTGAGAATTATGATAGATGGCTTCAATGCAGATAGGTTGCTGATCCAGAAAACTATCTGATAGCCATTTGCCTTTTCCTGGATCAACAGGGGTGTAAAAAATGTCAATGCAAGATGTTTAAAAAATAAAAATATGCCCCAAAGATATGCTGACTTAACCCTTTGAGTGCCTGAGGAGTACCCCTCCGGCACACTAAGGGTTAAATGCAGCCCATATGGTGCATTTTATGAAAAGTGTTAAATTGTAAGATTGTTTAAGTGATTATACTAAGTATTGTGCATACACTGGCAACTTTAACCACTTGCGTGATGGACATTTCTCCATTACATTGCTTAGCAATGCATTGGATACATCTCTCTAGTATTCATGGGTTAAGTTTCTTTTAACATTGTGTTTATGGTCTTCTTCAGCTTAGGCCCATGCTTTACATAAGAAAGCACATTTTCTTACTCACCAACCATGCCTCATATCCTAATCATAAAATGTGTTTCCTGTTTTTTTTCCAAATCCACCTATTACACAAAAAGGCTACCCAATGGTTCCTGAAATTGCAACATAACAGTTACACATCAGGAGTTGGTGTCTTAGTATAATACATATTCACAGGTTCACCAAAATATTTTCTGAAACATCTTTTACTTTGAGTGAAGCAAGTCTGCAAGATTTATAAACTTTCAATTGCAGCTGTGGATATTTTCTAAGGAAAGTTGCCATGTCAAGGTCTGACAAAGTACTGTTTATGAACTCAACTCCTGATTTTTCAACTATAAATTATGATGACGAAGAACTGATTTATATTTGCCAAAAAAATGAGAGCATTAAATTTGGAGCTGCCATAGTGCCTTTCTTTTACTACATGGTATTCACGTTCAGTTTGTTGGGTAATGGCCTGATCTTGTTTCTTCTGCTGAAATATGAGACTATCAAGACTGTTACTAATTTATTCATCTTGAACCTTGTGATATCAGATTTATTATTTACTATATCACTCCCTTTTTGGGCCTTTTACCACAGCTATGAGTGGGTTTTTGGAGATGGCATGTGCAAGATTATGTCATCAGTGTTTTATACTGGCTTTTTCAGTTGCATCCTGTTCTTGACAATGATGACAGTTGACAGGTACCTTGCTGTAGTTCATGCTGTATCAGCTGCCCGAGCAAGAAAACTCCTCTACGTCTATCTGGCTACTATAGTCATTTGGATTATAAGCATCATATCTACAATTCCTAAATATGTCTTCTATGGAACAAGGGAAGATGTTTTTGCTGGAATGTTGTGTGAAGAAACTGGATACACAGCTGAAGAAATAGAAAAATGGAAGAAAGTTGGCTACTATCAACAGCTTATTTTATTTTTCCTTATTCCTCTGATCGTTATTCTCTATTGTTACACTTTAATTGTAGTCAAGTTGTTTCATACCAAAATGCACAACAAGGATAAAGCTGTTAAACTAATATTTGTGATTGTACTTGCATTTTTCTTCTGCTGGACCCCTTATAACGTTGTGATTTTTCTCAAGACAAAGAAAATGAATTTAATAACATTTGATAGTGACTGTGACACTGATATTGATTATGCATTCTATATTTGTCGCAATATTGCCTTTTTTCATTGTTGCATCAATCCATTTTTCTATACATTTGTTGGAACGAAATTTCGCAAACATTTGTCAACAATATTTGGGAAGAGATGTTGGTCCAGGTATAGGCATTCCAGTTTAAGTAGCAAGACTAGCGAATATTCTCCTCAAACTATTTATGAGTAAACTGTGAAGTATTTCTATTTTCTGATGTGCAAATGACACATTACTATTACTAATATTAACTCTGCTGATAAAATAGACAAAAGTATTATATAAAGCAATATGTTTGAATAACTATTCATTTACAAGCAGATGATGTTTGCTTTGGAATAAAATAATATTCACTTTCAAGTTTACTTCACTTTTATTTTGTCAAAATATTTCTGTTAATAAATAGCTGTAAATATAAGCTTTTGATTTATTGAAAAATAAAATAGCATACATATTTGATCTGTATCAATTACATTTCAGCTAAAAATTATTAACTTTTTGATGGATAATAAAGTATTTAAAATATTTATTTGATCTGAGTCATGCAATTTCTATACTTTTTTCTCAATTAGTATATTGCAGTTATGTTTAATTGCTGCTAATTCCAAAAGTGCTTATAGAAATTTAAAGTGCTAACCTTTTCTAATTGTTAAATTGAAATTATTTTAACTCAATTATCTGAATACATCCTTGTAACTGTGCATTGTCCATTAAACACACGCACACACACATTATATATAAATAATTTGTGAATGTTGATTTCAATGACAGTACATCCCAGCCTTGTTCCACTGTCCACTTATGATCACAGAACCATACATCCCCTGCCCACTGGTATTCACATAACTATCCTCACACTGTCTGCTCCCCAGCATTGTTCTACTGTCTACTATACCCACAGAGTCAACCATACATGTTCTTCTTCCCCAGCCTTGATCCTCTTCTAGATACAGAATTACACATATGTCATATGAAACCTGAACCATGCCTGACATATTATAATCATAGTTTTTTTCCTAATCCTCCACCCATGTGTATCCCATCTTCATCCCTCCACAAGTCTCTTCATCTACAACACATGAAGTTTCTCTTTTTTCCATCTCTAAACATCTCTGTCTCCCTCATCTTGGTCTCTCCTCCACTTTTTGTACAAGGCTCTCTCTTTCCCTGGCGTCACAAACCAACCAACAAACAAAAAACTTTGTAAACCTCTTCAGGTTCCCCCATCCCCACAAACACATTTGATGCCCCCACCACCAACACATCTATTCCACAACATGCAGGTGCCCATCCTCCATACACAGCACCCAGACTTGCATTGCATAGAGGCAAAAAAAAATCTAGTTGGAGTCTCATAGTGTGCCATTGGTTTACTCCAGAATTGCTTGTCATTAACTTGATGAATAACTCCCAATTTGTGTGCAATTCTGGGGCAAACCAAGTGTGCCATAGACAACAAATAACATATGGCCATTAAATAAATTGGGCTTTTAAGCCCTGGAATACTAGAGACAAAAAACAATGCTTTTCTTTGATTTGTATTGGAAACCTCTCTAGCATTCAAGAGTACAGATGCCAGAAAACAGGTGGCAACCCAACCCAAGACTGAGGTAAGAAGAGCTGGGGAAGATGGTGGACTGCAGTTCTCTCTGTGGGTGTGTCCCTTTTGAAGGCCTGCGGGCTGCATGTTTGACATACATGTAGGTAGAGGCATCATAGTGCATAACCCCAAGACTAAACATGTTAATTGTCTTGAGTTATAATTCAAGCTTTTGGACAACAAGTTAACACAGTTGCTATAAGTGTCTATAGTTGTCTATGAATAGAAGGTATTGCAGATACAAAACAGCAGCACTTGGCTGCCAAATATCTTAAAGGGATAGTAACCCCCCTGAACAACGTGACACCAAAATACATCAATCATACAAACATACTGAACTCACTTAGTCCCATCTCTCAAACCTTTATGGTTTGAGAGATGTAAGGCAAGACAGACCTCCGCTCCCTCCCCCTTCTCATACGTCCGCTGTATAGCGAACATCATGAGATCCTGCTTCCAGCACCAGATGGAGGCTCTGCATATTTCCATATTATTACTTCATGGGTATGGTCTAAAACGTGTGCCTGGCTTGCAAGCACATGTTGTAGACCATTCTGATGAAGTAATTATATGGAGATATCTAGATGTCAGAGCTCCCGCAGAACCGCCGAAAGTCGGCCGACCGGATTCTGCCTCTGACAGTTTACAGCTCGTCAGGCAGAAGGGGGAGGGACCAGAGGACTGTCTTGCCTTACATCTCTCAAACCATAAAGGTTTGAGAGATGGGACTAAGTGAGTTCAGTATGTTTGTATGATTGCTGTATTTTGGCATCACGTTGTTCGGGGGGGTACTATCCCTTTAAAAAAAAAAACTGCAAATCTAACATTTTAATAAATGGAGAGGTATGCAAACAGTAGGTTTAATGGAGAAATGTTTATTGGATTTAAATAAGAACAATATACGTAAGGGGTTAAACAGATAGGTTTGTGTTCAGGGTTGAATGGAAAGGTGTGTGTTGGGAGGAAGTAAACAGAGAGTGAGAGTGAACAAATAGGGGGCATTGCAGGATAATAGAGTAATGTGTGTTTGAAAGGGGTTATGATGTATATGTAGGGCACTGGCAGATGTTACAAGCCTTTGGTCTTTGTTAGTCTTCAGCAGTACATGTTTTCAGGATATCTTTGCTTGAGCACAGGTAGCTCAATCAAATACTTTACTTAATCCACAGATGCTTAAACAGAGATATAGTAGAAATGTGCACTGTTAGTACATCAGGAGGACCAGGGAGACTACCTTTTTATGTACAAAGTTAATGAAGAGGTGTGTGGGAGTTGAATAAAACAAAGTTTCCTTGCATGGGATACACAACATACACATAGCTCTTCATCTGCCACCAAACATGTACCCCTCTATTCACTTCCTTCTGAAAAAAGATACTTTGAACTTGATCCTCACCACACACAGACATACATCTTTCTTTTAACCCTGCACATACACTGCCTCATTTAACTACTTGTATTCACAGCTTTCCATTTAACCCTACACATATCTCCACATTAATGCTCACACAGACATACACGCACACAAACATCCCCACCCATGCACTGCTCCATTCTCTCCCCAAACTCTTCACACAAAAACAGCTTGTCATTTACCCATACCTAGTGCACATTCACCCTCTAAAATAAACATCTTCAACCAACTTGCCATCCGCCACACAATTCTCCTTTTCAAGCCAGGTATTTTTTGTACATGGGTGTGAAATGTGTCTGAGGCTTGTGTGTGTTTGTTTAGATTGCCGTTTTATAATTGGTGTGCTTGGCTTATGCTATAAAAAGCAAAGTAAGAGTGAATTGTATGAGCTTCTAAATGTGCAAGAAATAAGCAGGGGGACACTGTGGTGCACATGCCCAGCCTCCCCTTCTTTCTGACCCATGACAATTTTGAATTGCAGAAAATGAAACACACACCATTTTTAACATTTCCTTGAGAAAACCTTGAAATAAACACACATTTCAATTTTAACCTTTTGAGTGCAATGCATTGCGTATTCCTCTGGCACTCAAAGGGTTAAAATGGAAAAATTAGTGGTCATAGGCCTCGATTCAAAGAAGTACGGTAAAACAGCCGTTAAGGAAAAAAAAGCCCAATGGTCATTAGCCATGCATGAATTACATAGCATTTAACCCCTTAACACCCGAGGGATGTCCCTTATGGACAGAGAGCAAGAGAAAAATTGCTGCAAATGCCAAGTAATCACAAAAACCTATAATAAGCATGAATATGCATGGTGCACTCATAGGCAAAGACACATAATACAAAAACAAAAGGGAAGCAACCAAGGAAAAGAAACCAAGGGTACAAATCCCTTACAAAGAAGCCTATTTAAATGAGGCACTCAAAAAAGCAGGCAAATAAATAAATACAAAGCTTTATTGAAAAAATAAACATAATGATACACAGAAAGATAAAACCAATTAAAAACAATCAGTATGAAGCAAATAATATACATGCCCAGCCTTAAATAGAAAAAATATGGACATAGGACGTACATGTATGTCCTCTGATTCCGGGTCCCCCCGCAGCTGCACGCCATTCGGGGACTCCGGAATCTTTTGAAAAAAAAAGAAAAATGCACTGCAGCCGGTCACTAAGGGATTAATACGTACTCAATTAGCTCAAAAAATTCACATAGCTCAAAAACCTGCGTTGCACCTTTTTTCACCTCACTGTGCTTCCCAATCAGTTGATAATTAATGTACGATACGTCTAATGCAAATGAAAAGGATAAGGGTCGATGTTATCTAGTGATGCTGAATGTTGTCAAGACAAGTTCAACTCACAACCAATCACAAAACACCAAATTATCAAATACATTCAAATACACCTATTATGCCCCAAAATAACTGACATACCTTGTCTGTTTTTGAGTTTTTGCGAGCTAGAGCACAGGACCCAGGAGAGAAGGGCAGTCATAGAGAGAGAGAAGGAAGTAGAAGAACTAGAGCACACACACACATATCTTTTTTGCTGCACACACATAACACAACTTTATCTTTTATTTTGACAGTGTGATTCAGTGAGTGCAAGGGTGTGACAGAGAGTGAGTGGGAGAAAATGTGTCTGTGAGGACCTGAGTGTGAGTTGGTGCATGATGGCAAGGAGAGGAGAGGAGGATAGAGGGATGGGGAGAAGAGTAAAAGAGGTGGAAGGTCAGGAGGGCATCCCGGTCAGGGAAGGAGGGGGAGAACAGCTGGATGGAGGGGGACCGATCAGGGAGAGGCACACAGAGGACAGGGACAGCTGTGTCAGTTGGATGTGGGGTAGATCTTGGGGTACACCCAACATAGTACAGGCAGGGCCTGAAAGCCACAACTTCGATACATCCCAGGCTGGTGCTGATAAGGAAAGGCTGCAAGACCCAAAGTACCCCTACGAGGAGAAAAGGGTCCTCATACAGAGCATACTGGAAAGGGGGAGCATCCTGTACCTGAAGGAGAGAGTCACTGGTTTGGGTGCGTAGAAGGCCTCCTGGCATCAAGTGCTGAGCAGAGTTAATACTGTGGGGTGATTCTAAGAAGTGTGTGAAGAATAAGATGGGCAAAGTATCCAGGCATGCCCGAGGCACCAGAGGTGGTCCCCCTGTCCACATCACCTTCAACACCTGAGAGGACATGCTGAGGTAGAACCTGTCATCAATGGCTGTTGAGGGTGTCCCTGGAAGAAGAGACACTGTCGACAACAGTACCCTCCAGACTAACAGTAAGTTCTTCATTCCATAAACAGACACCACACAAACCCTCATCCCTAGTACAATCCAACAGAGTGACAGCTGAAAACATGGCCAGCATTGATTCACACAACTTCAACAACACAGCTCTGAGAGGGTTCAAATGAGTACAGAATATTGTACAATCAAAGCAGAAATGTGAAGACTTAATTAGGACAAATCATTGCTGTGCTGTTCATTATACCCATGAGACACAAATAATGCTTTAAATACCTTGTCATATGAAGATCTGTGATGTTCCTTCACAATGGCCATAGGGAGGTCAGCACCTATATAGGGATGAGCAGAGCATTGATCCAAAATGCGTTGGTTGCCCCTCTAGTAGGGAAGGGTGAGAATTTTCACCTAAAACTGAAACTGGAGAATAATAGCACTTCCTGCTTAGTGAATAATTTCCGCCAAAAAGTGCAATTTTTCCACCTAGCTCATTCCATTGAAATCAATGGGAACATTGAATTTACACATAACACATAGCAAATATTATTTTATTTCCCAAAGGCATAGTATAAAAGGGGCATGAAGGTGCTTGTGTTGGTGGAGTGTGGGGAAAGAATCAGTTGAACAGGGAATGTTTTTTTGGTTGGGGTTTGTTTACTAGGATTGGGGGGCAGTTAATAAAAAATAAATCCTAAATACAATTAAAAAAACCCATGACATGGTATAAAAGGGGTCTGTGGATGGTACCTGTGTTGGTGCCTGTGTTGGTGGGTGGAGTCTGGAGAAAGAATAAGTTGAACAGGGATTTTGTTTTGGTGGGATTTCTTGACTGTTATTGGGGTGACAGTTAATAATAAAACAAATAAATAAAATAAAATAAGAAATTTGTATGTAACGTGATAGAGACAGGGATCCCCTGACATAACTTGCCACTGGGGTAGACTGATACTTGACAAGACAGAGTACTTTGTAGAGGATGATTTGTAAGATTTGTTGTTAGAGGTCCAAACCCTGAGGAAACATTGATTTGTAGGACTTTGGCTTGTTAGAAACAAACCTCCAAAAATTATTTATTTTATTGCAGGCCTATGTTTTTTGTTTGTTTGTTTGTTTTCAAGGCACAAGCCCTGAGAAAAAAATGCCCTACTGGCCTAGTGCTGGCAGGTCATGTTGTGTTGGCCAGAGGCATCTGGCCATTGTTATATGTCCTGATGGAGATGCAGAATTTGTGACTGCTGTTCTGGATGCTGCTGCTGCTGAGTGGGTTAAGCAGCTCAAACAGAATGGGATCAACAACAATAGTAGCATCGGTGATGAATGATGAAGGATCCACTTGCCACGACTAGCTCCAGTGATGCGCCTATGGCAGTAGCAGCACCATAACTAACCCTAAGTATATGCGGAAAAAATAAGAACATGGCCAATAATTCTTCTCCACCTGCTCCTCCAAAATAATGGGTGTGTTGTTAAAAGGATATCATTTTTTCTCTTGAGAGCAGGAACTGTGCCTCTCATCAGCAACCGCAATGTGTAAAGTGTGCATGGTAAATAACACCTGGCACAACACCACTACACTAGAGGCCAAGTACTGCTGCTTGTTATGGTTTTCTGACACTCAGACACTGGTATAGTAAAAACACAGTTTTATTGAAATAAAAATGAATCAACAGCGCCCCTGGGGGCCAGGAATGGTAAAGGTGAGATACAGGCCCAAATGAGTATAGCAGAGTTATACAGCTCAGTTAAGCAAATATACAGGGTTAAATGTGGAGAAATAGACTGTTTAGTAAACTGATTGGCCAACGCCCAGAAGTTGATATCAGTCTCTTGATGGTGCAGAGAAGGGTGTATTGTGTGACTGAACTAATCACTCTCAGATTCCTTTGCACATGAATGCCCAGATTGACCAGCGAATGCCCAGGGCTGGAGTAATCTGGAGTAAAGCCACTGCAAGAGCAAACGGACCAGAACCTGAATCGCCCTCAATATTGTCACGGATATAACCCTGCGTGTGCCAATGGGAGAAGAGCCATACACACCCCTTGGGTGCCAGAGCAGAGCAATCACTGCACAAGCGATAATGAGCCAAAGTAAATGGTGATACAGTAGTTGGCTAACACATTGAGCACTTAGTGACCGGAACCAGGACACCCCTCCGATGTCATGCGGAGTACATACAGCAAGAGCCAATGGAGGTACCAACGCCAACCGGCGCGGTCGAGACGCTAAACGAGTACCGGAGAGGACAACAGCTCTGCTAGTGCAAATAGGTAGGCAAGGTTGGAAAGGCACAGGCTCAATAAGTGTTAACAGGCTCAAATGGAATACACTGGCTTGGCAAGTGAACGAGAACAGGCTCAGATAACAGAGGAAACCGGCACAGCAAGGGTTAATACAGGTTCGGGAAGGAGACTACAGCTCAGCAGTGCTATGGAACAGGCTCAGGCAACGGCCCAGTAAACTAAGAGAGGATTAGCCAGAGCAACACAAACACAGTTCAGAATGTCACCAGTCGGCGACCAGGATAACACAGGAACTCAGGAACAATCACAGCGCAGTACTCCAACCTGAACCGGGTCAGTACTCAGAGCAGGAACGTCAGCCAGAGCCGGGTCAATCACGGAGCAGGAACATCAGCCAGAGCCGGGTCAATCACGGAGCAGGAATGTCAGCCAGAACCGGGTCAATCACGGAGCAGGAACGTCAGCCAGAGCCGGGTCAATCATGGAGCAGGAACGTCAGCCAGAACCGGGTCAATCACGGAGCAGGAACGTCAGCCAGAGCCGGGTCAATCATGGAGCAGGAACAACGGAATGGTCAGACTAGATGAGTCGGTACACAGGAATGCAGAAACACAGCAACAAGGCGCAGGCTCAGGAACACCACGAAAGGGCAACTGACAAGTGCCCAAAACCCAGTATATAAAGGAACATCCTGGGTGGGCCAGTCAGCTTCCTCCAATGCACAGGTAACACAGCAAAGATTGACAGGGAATCACGGGGACCGTGATACTGCTATCACAACCCCTTGTCCATACCTCGCTAAGGACACATGACAACTTGCTAACAGTTAAATAGTAATGATGAACCATCCATGCCACCAGCTTAGCATATTCTGAGGGATGGAATCTCCTCAGATGCCGCTTGATGCCCTACTTGCAATTCTCCTCCACCTCACTGCCATGTGTTCTCAGTGCATCACACAGTGTGCAATGGGTGGACACAAACTGCTACATCCTAACATCTACAGAGTGGCTATCCTTTGGTGAGGGAGGTAATGATGAATGAGGTAGATTGGCAGAAGATGTAGTTACCCTAGAGGAGGTGATGGCGAGCTAGTGTTTTTGTTCGTCATCGAACTTCCAACCTCTGCCTGGGTTTCTCTATTCTTCCTCCTCTTCGATCTCCACCACACCTCTTGTTGCCTTTCTGGAGAGTCATGGGTACAGCAACAGCAGTGCTCAACTTCTGTGGTGGGTGTTTGGCTTTAACATGCTTGACATAAATGTCATGGTGTCTGTTTTTCAGGTGTGTTATCAGGGAAGTTGTGCCAAGATGAGTTCCCTCCTTTCTGTCTTGTCACAAATTGTGCACAGTGCCTTTGGTGTCTTGGTGATGACTGCACTATGCCCCACTGTGTTCCACACCCATGACTTAAGGGGGTAAGGAACAGGTAGAGAAGAATGGCCTCTTTCTTCTTCTCCTCCACATTCCCCTTCACTGGCTGGGACAGAGGATGATGTTGCTGCTGTTGCTGCAACAGCCTCAGAATCAGTACTGCAACTAGGACCAGGAGTACTGCTGCTGCTGGCAAGAGAAACCTGTCCTAGTCCCACATCACTTGTTGAACCCATTCCCACTGTGTTCATGGTGGTATGTGGCACACAAGCCTGCTCCTCAGCATCAGGTGATATTATTGCTGCGCCTGCTATGCACCAGTTCTGGCTTCTTCATGATCATGTTCCACCTGGACTATGCTGTGGGGGGAAGGGGACTCCCAGGGTTAGGGGAATGGTGTGGCCTCCCTTGATCGCTAGTCTGAACGCTCTCAATTGCTTCCCCTACCACTCCCCTAATACTATTCCACCCAGCTGCTTCACCATTACTGTTACTACTTCTAACACCAGCTACATCAGTTTCAGCACCTGAGTCTTCCTCCTCACAGTCAGTAGTGATATGATGATTACCCCTCCTTCACTCCTAACACTAACAAGCCACTGGACCTTCTTAGTAGTAGTAGTACTAGCACTGGTGGTACTGCTTGGGGACAGCAAATGTGACTTATGGTCCAGTGCTGTGACATTTGGCATCATCTTCTCATTCCCCCTCCTGAGTATTACAAGACACACTGGCAGCAGGTACAGCATTGGTGGAAGCAGGGGAAGCACGTCTGACAGCAGGCACACTACTGGTGGCAGTAGGTTCAGCACTGGCAGAAGGCACAGCACTGGTGGAAGCAGGGTCAGAAATAGTAGCAGTCATAGCACTGGTGGCAGCAGGGGCAGCACTGGCAGCAGACACAGCACTGATGGCAGAAGGGGCAGCACATCTGGAAGCAGACACAGCAATAGTGGTAGCAGTAGTTGGGGCAGTACATCTGGCAGCAGGCACAGCAATGGTAGCAGCAGGGGCAGCAGGCACATGCAGTTGACCTGGCCTGTTCTCACTACTACCCTCTTCTTCCTCCCTTGATATTAATGTCCCCAAGATCCCTAGGGGTGATTTAGGGAGACTGGCCAGCATTGGTTCTGTAGTGATCACTTCCTCTTCCTCCCAAGATTCAGTGACCGCATAAGGGTCCTCCCAGGTCCTCCTTTTATTATTTTTAAACATTCTCATAGTGATAACAGTCACTATGAGCCTCTCCTGCCTCCATTTTCAAAAAGATCATGGCAGAACAGCACTTCTGGCTGCACCTTCTGCTGCCCATTTCATTTTGGATCCACCCATCTGTTTTTTCATTGGGTGCGATTTGTTTTTAGTCTGGCTGGATTCTTTGCCTCACTGCCCGATTATTCAAGTTCCAGTCTTGACTGGTCTTCGTCTCATTCAGTGTTTCTTTGCTCTTTGGATCCTTTGGTTTTGACTTCCTTCTTGCTCCTTAACTACACTTCTGTCTCACCCCTTCTCTGCACTGTTACTTGGGTTACCTGGTTTGACTCCACTTGTCTTCTGGATTTCCCCTTGTCTTTCCGATTAGGTCTGAATGTATTTTGATTACTTGCTATTGACCCTGACTTGGCTTGACTATCCCTTTTGCTTACCTGCTGTTTGACTATCATTCCTGAGTTCACTTCAGTACTGATCTCCTGCCTACTATTTTTACTCTTGGGCATCCTCATGGTGCATTTATTTCTAACAGCCTTCCCTTCTCTGGGGGTTACTTTGGAGGGTTTCCCTCTGAGCTCAGCTCACCCTTAGAGAGCTCCTTTGATTCTTATATTTCACCTAGTCAGCAATGCCCAGAAGTCAGTATATCTACAGTACTCATTTTTGACTTCAGTCTATACAGTTATTGGATTTTATCTGATCAGCACTGCTCTTCAGCCTGTTATTTTTACCACTAGGTGCTGTCCCCCTGTATTATAATGGATTTACCATCAATTTCCTGCAACTGGGGCTCATTACTAATATTATCACAGAAATACTATCCTCACCTTACTATTCTCCATCAGTGCCCATATACTCACCCTGGTCCAGGCCATGGCTCAACTGGAATCCGACATCTGGCTTCGTGGCCAGCACCTTTATGTTCTGGCTGGAGTCTCTGCAAGAGTGTCTTGGGTTCTGACCACGTTCACAAGCAACGCTCTCTAGCTTTGATCCCAAACTTCAGATAGTGAGTGGGGTTAGTGGATTTGCACTAGCAGTCAAGGGAGCCCAAATCATTCCCCTGACCCTGGGAGTCCCCTACTCCTCTTGGTATTTTCCAGGTAGAACATGATCCTGAAGAAGGCATAACTGTTTCCTAGCAGCAATAATACCACCAAAACCATGAGTACAGATCAGCTGCCTGTGCCTGCTGCCAGTCTGCCTTTCTTTCGGTCACCGAGAAATGGCAAGTGTTACATTAGGAGACCCTCTGTCACAATTCTTATCATCTCCTACAACCAGTGAGATGTCTGGAATAGAGCAGCAGCATGGAGGGAATGATGTTGGCGATGATGATGATGACTTTGGTGAAGCTGTGGTGGAAGCAACATTGATGGCCTTTTTAGCCCAAACTGAGAAGGAATAGGAGACAGGGATGGGGATGGGCATCACCAATACAGGGAGTGCAACAAAGATTGCAAAAAGGCAATTAGGGTAGCAAAAATAGATAATCAAACTCGAATTGCAAGGGAAAGCAAGACTAATCCAAAAAAGTTTTTCAAATATATAAATAGCAAAAAACTTAAGAGGGAGTCCATTGGACCATTCAAAAATGAGATGGGTGAGTTGGTTAGTGAAGATAAGGAAAAGGCCGATGTTTTAAACACTTTCTTTGCATCAGTATATACAAGGGAGCAAGGAATGGTAGAAGAGCCTCCTCAAGTAACAAATAAAACAATACAATTAATAGATATTGGGTTAACTCAAGGAGATGTCATGGGAAGACTGAACAAAATTAAGACCGTCAAAGCACCGGGTCCTGATGGTATACACCCAAGGGTTCTTCAGGAACTCAGTGCAGTGTTAGCAAAACCCCTATATTTACTCTTTAAAGATTCTATTACCACAGGCTCAGTGCCACAGGATTGGCGAAGAGCTAACATAGTGCCTCTATTTAAGAAGGGAACTAAAACAGAACCTGGGAATTATAGACCAGTGAGTTTGACCTCTGTAGTGGGAAAACTGTTAGAAGGGATAATAAGGGACTATATTCGTGATTACAACACAAAAATAAAATCATTTGCACGAATCAACATGGTTTTATGAAGAATAGATCATGCCAAACTAATCTTTTCAGCTTCTATGAGGAAATAAGCAGCAACCTAGACAATGGCAAGGCAGTAGATGAAGTATATCTAGACTTTGCAATGGCATTTGATACAGTGCCACACAGAAGGCTGGTATATAAAATAAGGAAATTGGGGCTAGGAGATAACATTTGCAATTGGATACAAAACTGGCTGAAGGATAGGGAACAGTGTGTGGTTGTAAATGGAAAATTCTCCAGTACAGTTAAAGTGGAGAGTGGAGTACCTCAGGGTTCAGTATTGGGTCAGCTGCTTTTAACATGTTTATAAATGACCTGGAAATAGATATAGAAAGCAAAATATCAATATTTGCAGATGATACTAAATTATGCAAAGTCATTAATTCAAAACAGGATATTTTTTATCTATAGAGGGACTTACATACAATGTCAGATTGGGCAAACATGTGGAATATGAAGTTTAATGTGGGGAAGTGTAAAGTCATGCATTTGGGAGGAAACAATCCCAAGGCTACTTATAAACTTAATGGAATAATTTTAGGTGACTAATTGCTAGAAAAAGACCTGGGTATCCTTGTCAACTACAAACTTGGAAACAGTGACCAGTGTCAAACAGCAGTAGCAAAGGCAAACAAAGTCCTGTCTTGCATAAAAAGAGGTATCGAAGCAAGAGTGGATAACATTATTTTGCCATTATACAAATCATTGGTAAGACCTCACCTTGAGTATGCAGTGCAATTTTGGGCACCGGTTCTGAAAAAGGATATACTAGAACTAGAGAGGGTACAGCGGAGAGCAACAAAATTAATTAAGAGAATGGAGGACTTGACATATGAGGAACGACTAAACAAACTTGGTTTATTTACTCTAGAGAAAAGACAACTAAGAGGAGACCTTATCACATTGTACAAGTATATGAGAGGTCAATACAAGGATCTCTGCGGTGAGCTATTTATTCCAAGGCCTGATCAGGTGACCAGGGGACACCCCTTGAGATTAGAGGAAAGGAGATTTAAACTTCAGCAGAGGAAGGGTTTTTTTACGGTAAGATCTGTCAAATTGTGGAATTCATTGCCCAGGGAGATAGTTATGGCAGATACAATGGATACATTTAAGAGAAGATTAGATACATTTCTTTCAAAAGGGAACATACAGAGTTATACTGTTTATCAGTAGGCTGATCAGGAAGGTCTGATAAAGACTAATTTAACTGGTAGCAGGAAAGCTATAAAATTCTCAGTTACTGAGGTATGAGGCGAAGGTTGAACTTGATGGACTTCTGTCTTTTTTCAACCTAATTTACTATGCTACTTTGTTACCACCACCAGCAGTGAGCTTTTGGAATTTGCAGAGTTTGCAAATGCTCTAATTCCTGCTGCTGCTGAATTACAAGGGCAGCTGGATGCTGAGAAGCAGGTTAGTGTGCCACAGACCAACGTGGACACAGTGAGATGTCGACAAGTGATGAGGAACTAGAGCAGCTTCCTCTTACCAGCAGCAGCAACAATCCTGATCCTAGTTGCACTACTGATTCAGATGCAGTTACAGCAACAGCAGCAACATCACTCTCTGCCCCAGCCAGTGAAAGGGAATGTGGAGGAGAAAAAGAAAAAAGCCATTCTTCTCCACCTTTCCTCTGCCCCTTGAAGTCATGGGTGTGGGACTATTTTTCTCTTGGGATAGACAGTGCAGTCATCAACAATGGCATTGTGCACAATATGTGACAAGTCAGTGAATAGTGGAAAGGAGGGAACACACCCTTATATCACACATGAAACACAGACACCATTACATTTATGTGAAACATGTTAAACCTAAACACCCACCACAGATATTGGGCACCACTGTTACTGTACCCCCTGACTCTTCCAAAAGGTAACAAGAGGCAAGCCAGAGATCAAAGAGAAGGAAGAACTTTCTTGCTCTAGGGCAACTACATCTTATCCAATCCACCTCATTCATATTTTCCTCCCCCACCAAGTTCTAGCCATTCTGTAGACGTTAGTATGTGGTAGTTCATGTCTACCTATTGCACACTGTGTGGTGCTCTGACCACACATGGCAGTGTGGTGGAGGAGAATTACAAGCAGAGCATAAAGGAGATTCTATCCCACATAATATGCTATGCTGGTGGCAGGAGGGTCCATCATTACTATTAAACTGTCCGCAAGTTGTCATGTGTCCTTAGCAGTTGTGAACAAGAGGCATAATGGCAGCAGCAGTACTTAGTTACTGGTGGGGGGATTTCCCATTTTGAACCCTAAGTGTTATGATGTTTGAATAGAGTTGTGCCAGATGTTTCATGTGAGTGCAAATGTACCCTTTATTCTCAGTCCTCCCCTTATTTACACTGTGCACATTGCAGTTACTGATGTGAGAGACACAGTTCCTGCTCTCAAGGGAAAAATCTATATTGTCAACACACCCATGATTTTGGAGTAAGGGCTGGTGGAGAAGCACTATTGGCCAACTTCTTCTTTTCTCTACATATACCTGAAGTGCTGCTTAAACAACACAGCAGCAGCAGCAAGAATAGCAGTCGAAAATTATTATCTACATCAGGGCATTTGACAATGGCCAGCGATCACTGGCCAACATGACAGACATGACTTGCTGGCACTAGGCTGGTAGAGCATTTTTTTTCTCAGGGCTTGTGCTTATTTTATAAAAAAGCAAAAATGGGAGAGGAGCTACCACGTTGGAAGATGGACGCATGGTGTGCTCTCTCTCTTGAGTGCCTCGTTTCTTGTAAGCTATACAGCTTCATGTTACTTTCAGAACTAACATTCTGGGGTCTCTGAATGCCTTCAGACTGTCACAGATGAAGTCTGGGAAAGCAAACACATCCAAAAAGAAGAATAAACTGCAAAAATTGCTTCCTGCACAATCAGCGGACATAGCCACCTTGCTACGTCATTTCCCGCCAACGCAGCATACAGGAACGCCACAGGATCCACCATTAGACCAGTGCTCTGATTATACACCTGCATTGTTGTCTTTAGAGTCCTCAGAGCCAATTACTAAATAGGTTCTTCTCCGGCTCTCTAACAAGGCTGATCTTCAATCCTTGGCATTGGATATTAAAACTTTGCTTAAAGTGAACATTGCAAACTTAGCTTCTGAATTGCAGACTTTGGGGCATAGGATCCATCCAATTGGAAGAGGTCGTAGACGGAATGCAATCCCAGATACAAAATGTGGGAACATGTTTTATTAGATCCTCAGGATACTATCTCAACTCTCCAATATAAATTGGATGATTTAGAAAATAGAAGCTGCAGAAGTTATATATGCCTTAGAAACGTTCCTGAATTGGTCCCTTCTAAGGACCTGCTACCCTTCCTGCACAAATTTTTGCTCACCTCTTGGACTTAACTCTGGAGACTCAGCTCATCATAAATAGAGCCCATAGGGCTCTGAAGCCCAGAAAATCCCCTACCAATCCCAAGGGGACATTATATGCTGGTTACACTATTTTTTGGACAAAGACCGTCTTATGCTTAAAGCCAGAAACCTGGATAAAATCACGTACGTGGGATGTGACATTCAGATCTGAAACCATTGGAGGATCATCTTCGGTCTCTACAAATAAAATATAAATGGGGTTTTCCCTTCCATATGCTGATCCAACACAATGACCACTCAGTTTCTTTGAGACATCCGGAAGATGTTGCATCGGCCTGTACTACTTTGGGCATATCGCTCCCTCCTCGTGTTCCGGAACTGAGAAAGGTGCCCTCGATTCAGCTGGCTGACATTCAAAGACTTTGTTGGCATCTGGTGGGGGAGCCATCCACCAAACGGCACCAGGACAATCACCCGATGGATCTAGGGTTCCCGTGGACTTGGAGGTGTCTTGAAACACTTTTGATGAACTTCTTATGGTCCACTCTTCCTGACATTATCACAAACGTTTTAACAATAGTATTGTTGTTTATGTAGTTGTTTTTTCTCATTTGTATTAACTTGCTTTTTCTTTTGCTGGTAATGGTTGAGCACATTAACACTTGTTTGTTGAATATTGGGTACGTTATGTCACCCTGTTAGTTGCTTAACTTCCCCCAGACAGCTATGGGCATAAGGGTATTGGGGAGGCTTTCAGTATGTTATCGGGATCAAATCCCAGGATCTTCCGAATTGCAGGCTGCTGATTCCTTTTTCTTTTTAGTACCCACTATCCCATTGTCCTGTATTGCTCTCCCCTGTATTTTAACTACTAAGGCCATTCTTTTGAGGTGGGTTTATGTCCTAAAATGTGTCCCCTCACATATACTTCCATGGGCTTCACCTTCGCTACATGTCCCAGTAGAGGGTACAGGAAGTTTATTGTGCTGTAGTTCAACTTTTCCCGAAGAGTTACCCTTTCTAGCCCGACCTTTTGAATACTGACCCTGTTTTTCCTTTATGGCTAATTTTTGCCCATTCTAGTGTGGGAAACACCTCACTTTTACATTTTAAAATGCTTGGTTTTCACCTAGTGGGTCTCCTGTTCTTAAGATAGGCTGTATATCTTTGTCATTGCATTATGGCACTCTGTTCATGCAATATATGTTGAATATCATGTATTTGTTGAGTTATGTTACCTATTTGTTCATGTTCTTTCTCAGGCACTTGAGTGCCGTTGTGTTGTTTTCCATCCCCAGGCCTTTGGGCCATTTCACTTTTTACTCCTGAGGCTTCATGCCACATTTTGTGACTGGACTCCTCAGGATGTGATACAATCTATATGTTGGAAATGTGTGCTACTCTTCCCTTGTTGTATGGGACACTTATATGCTACTGTGGTGCCCTTCGGAATGCCCCGCTGGGTAAAGCCTGTAGAGGCATTTCAACGTGGTCCACCCCCTCTGTCTCCAGTCCTGAATACCTGCTTTTTTTCTTTCCCCATCCTCCTTCCCCCTTTCCCCTTTTTGTTTCCATCCCCCTTGTTCTCCTTTACTACCTAAGTCATGGCTTCCTCAATTAAAGTAATCTCCTATAATGTTAATGGCCTGAACAGTCCAACTAAATGCTCAATTAATAGGAGGGAATTGGCACGTTTAAAGGCACAAGTAGTCTTCTACTCACCTAGCTAAAGGTAAACATCTCATTCTAGCTTCTAGGGGATTTCCATTGGTTTGGCTAGCATCTGCCCCTGAGAAGAAGAGAGGAGTTGCAATTTTAATGAAACATGACGTCCCTTGGCTACACCTCAATACACTGTCAGATCCAGAGGGTCAGTTTCTGTTCATCAAAGATAAACTTGGTTTGCTGGAGGTGACATTTGCGAACGTATATTGTCCAAACCAGGACCAGTTGCCATTCTTACATTGAGTACTAGGTCATCTTGACTCCTTTCACTCTGGCATTCTTGTTATAGGCGGTGATCTTAATCTACCATTATCCCCTATTTTGGATTGCTCATCCACAAATCTTTCCTGAGACATACCATTCTCATGACATTAACAAACTGTTACATAATCGAGACTTGGTTGATATTTGGCGTACATTCCATGACACTGAGAGGGATTATACATTTTATTCTGGTGTTCATAAATCCTATACTAGAATTGATTACCTTTTTGTAGACTGGTTCCAGCTGGACCTGGTATCTGCTTCGACTATAGAGATCCAGACAGTTTCAGACAAATCCCCTGTGTCGTTGACTCTATCTCTTGCCCCAGACAACAAACTTGGCACTGTGTAGCTCTTAAATTAATCTTTATTTGACCCCCACACCAAATCCCAACTTGAATCTGACATAATCAATTTCTTTGATGTGATCCGAGGCTCAGGCACATCTCTTCCTACTATATGGGAGACTCACAAATGTGTTATCAGAGGGGCTCTCATTAAAATAGGCGTCAGACAGGAAAAAATTAGGGAAAAGAGGGTAACCGAGCTCCTGCATAGTATTAGGACTCTGGAACTTGATCACAAGAGCATGTTGTGCCCTGCTACCCTGCAAAGCTTACTACAAGCACGCTCTACCTATCTTCCATACTACAGCAGGCAACCTCTAAGCGTTTTTGTTGCACAAATATAAAAACTACCTCATGGGTAACAAATCGGGGAAGTTACTAGCTCGCCTGATTCAGATTAAAAAGCAATGTTCCTACATAGCTTCCATCAGAACCTCTAATTCCCAAGTGGCTACTAAAACTTCTGACATTCTAGTGGCATTTAACCCCTTCAGTGCCAGAGGCTCGGGCCATTTTCTGAACCCTGCAGGCCAGACACTTTTTCAACATTTTTGCTATCCTTCCGTTTAGGCTTGATTTCCTCTGGGGATTTTTAGTTACATATGGAAAACTATATATTGTTTTTTTCAGAACGAATTAAGCTTTCTTGTGATACCTTACATGAAGAGAATTTTACATCGTGCAAAAAGCTATGATGTCATAATGACAAAAAAAAGTGAAAATTTACTCATTTTGCTAAAATCACATACTATGTATCAAAAATATTTACCTTGATTGAAAAAGTTTCAATTATTTGAAAAAGCCTCGAGTCCCCTGAGTAAAAAAATACCAAATTTGTATAGTTTTACCTACGTCCATGGCTAGCGTAGAGCCCTAATCACCAGCAGCGCAAAATGACATTTTCAACTTTATAATCTAATATGCGCATTCTAGGGTTTTTGTGGTAAAACTACCCTAAAACAGTGGAATAACTATATAAAACTATATATTTCGGAAAAGTAGACAACCTGCCGCATCTAATGAGGGGTAACTTGCCTTCTTACCCCAAGCCTGGTGTGCACAAATGCCTCCAGAAGATGGCGCTAATGAAAAAAAAGGCATTTTCTTACATTTCTGCCCCTTCAAATGTACTGAAATTTGTGAAAACCATGGCATTTCCAACTGTATTCATTAGCTAGTGCTCTTAGGAGAAAAATGACACCCCATTGGTATGAGTTTAACTACCTCAGGGGGCGTTAGAAGTGCAAAATGACACCTACTACAACCTCAAATTTTTCTAACATTTTCTCAAACATTACTTGTCAGTACACAAATGGTTATAACAACTACAGAAGTGAGGAAAGGGTACACAAACCATACCATTTTGAAAAGAAGACACCCTGCCGCATCTAATGATGGGTGACTTGCCTTGTTACCCCAAGCCTGGAGTGCACAAATGCCTCCAGAAGGTGGCACTAATGAAAAAAAAAGGCATTTTCTTACATTTCTGTCCCTTCAAATGTACTGAAATATGTGCAAACCATGGTATTTCCAACTGTATTCATTAGCTAGTGCTCTTAGGAGAAAAATGACACCCCATTGGTATGAGTTTAACTACCTCAGGGGGCGTTAGAAGTGCAAAATGACACCTACTACAACCTCAAATTTTTCTAACATTTTCTCAAACATTACTTGTCTGTACACAAATGGTTATAACAACTACAGAAGTGAAGAAAGGGTACACAAACCATACCATTTTGAAAAGAAGACACCCTGCCGCATCTAATGATGGGTGACTTGCCTTGTTACCCCAAGCCTGGAGTGCACAAATGCCTCCAGAAGGTGGCACTAATGAAAAAAAAAGGCATTTTCTTACATTTCTGCCCCTTCAAATGTACTGAAATATGTGCAAACCATGGTATTTCCAACTGTATTCATTAGCTAGTGCTCTTAGGAGAAAAATGACACCCCATTGGTATGAGTTTAACTACCTCAGGGGGCGTTAGAAGTGCAAAATGACACCTACTACAACCTCAAATTTTTCTAACATTTTCTCAAACATTACTTGTCAGTACACAAATGGTTATAACAACTACAGAAGTGAAGAAAGGGTACACAAACCATACCATTTTGAAAAGAAGACACCCTGCTGCATCTAATGATGGGTGACTTGCCTTGTTATCCCAAGCCTGGAGTGCACAAATGCCTCCAGAAGGTGGCACTAATGAAAAAAAAAGGCATTTTCTTACATTTCTGCCCCTTCAAATGTACTGAAATATGTGCAAACCATGGTATTTCCAACTGTATTCATTAGCTAGTGCTCTTAGGAGAAAAATGACACCCCATTGGTATGAGTTTAACTACCTCAGGGGGCGTTAGAAGTGCAAAATGACACCTACTACAACCTCAAATTTTTCTAACATTTTCTCAAACATTACTTATCTGTACACAAATGGTTATAACAACTACAGAAGTGAAGAAAGGGTACACAAACCATACCATTTTGAAAAGAAGACACCCTGCCGCATCTAATGATGGGTGACTTGCCTTGTTACCCCAAGCCTGGAGTGCACAAATGCCTCCAGAAGGTGGCACTAATGAAAAAAAAAGGCATTTTCTTACATTTCTGCCCCTTCAAATGTACTGAAATATGTGCAAACCATGGTATTTCCAACTGTATTCATTAGCTAGTGCTCTTAGGAGAAAAATGACACCCCATTGGTATGAGTTTAACTACCTCAGGGGGCGTTAGAAGTGCAAAATGACACCTACTACAACCTCAAATTTTTCTAACATTTTCTCAAACATTACTTGTCTGTACCCAAATGGTTATAACAACTACAGAAGTGAAGAAAGGGTACACAAACCATACCATTTTGAAAAGAAGACACCCTGCCGCATCTATTGATGGGTGACTTGCTTTGTTACCCCAAGCCTGGAGAGCACAAATGCCTCCAGAAGGTGGCGCTAATGAAAAAAAAAGGCATTTTCTTACATTTCTGCCCCTTCAAATGTACTGAAATTTGTGCAAACCATGGCATTTCCAACTGTATTCATTAGCTAGTGCTCTTAGGAGAAAAATGACACCCCATTGGTATGAGTTTAACTACCTCAGGGGGCGTTAGAAGTGCAAAATGACACCTACTACAACCTCAAATTTTTCTAACATTTTCTCAAACATTACTTGTCTGTACCCAAATGGTTATAACAACTACAGAAGTGAAGAAAGGGTACACAAACCATACCATTTTGAAAAGAAGACACCCTGCCGCATCTATTGATGGGTGACTTGCTTTGTTACCCCAAGCCTGGAGAGCACAAATGCCTCCAGAAGGTGGCGCTAATGAAAAAAAAAGGCATTTTCTTACATTTCTGCCCCTTCAAATGTACTGAAATTTGTGCAAACCATGGCATTTACAACTGTACTCATTAGCTAGTGCTCTTAGGAGAAAAATGACACCCCACTGGAATGAGTCGACCTACCTTAGGGGTGCCAGAAGCACATCACTACACCTACCTGTTTGCTTCTTCGAAAATGGCGGCTTGTACTAAAATGTCCATAACTGTTAGAGACATGAAGGAAAGGTATAAAAGGTATACCATTTTGGAAAGTAGACATTCTCCCGCATCAAATGAGGGGTCACTTGCCTTTCTACCCCCTGGGCTGAAGTGCACAAATATTTCCAAAAGGTGGCGCTATGGGAATAAATACATGTTTTTTTACATTTCCACCACTTCAAAGATACTAAAATCTTTGAAAACCATAACATTTCCTGCTGTATTCAGTACCTGCTACCAACATGAGAAAAATGGTAGCCTATTTGTGTGGGTTAACATAGAATATGTGGGTGCTAGGAACACGTACGTAAACCTGACACTTTTGTTTTTGAAATTATCTGCTTGCACTAAAATGGTTATAACCATAATAGATATGCAGAAAAGGTAGAGAAACAATGCCATTTTGGAAAGAAAACATCCTTCCGCATCTAATGAGGGGTCACGTGCCTTCTTACCCAAAGGCTGGTATGCACAAATGCTTCCAGGAGGTGGCGCTAGTGAAAAAAAAAGGCATTTTCTTACATTTCTGCCCCTTCAAATGTATGGAACTTTGTAAAAACCATGGAATTTTCAACTGCATTCATTAGCTAGTGCTCTTAGGAGTCAAACGACACCCCATTGATATGAGTTGACCTACCTTAGGGGGTGCTAGAAGTAGAAAACTACACCTACTACAACCTCTGATGTTTCTAACATTTTCTCAAATGTGACTTGCCTGTACAAAAATGGCTATAACACATTCAGAATTGAAGAAAAGGTAGATAAACCATACCATTTTGGAAAGAAAACAACCTGCCGCATCTAATGAGGGGTCACTTGCCTTCTTACCCCAATACTGGTGTGCATAAATGTTTCCAGAAGGAGGCGATATAGGAAAAAAATTGCATTTTTTTACATTTCTGCCCCTTCAAATGTATGGAGCGCTGTGAAAACCATGGAATTTTCAACTGCATTTGTTTGCTAGTGCTCTTAGGAGTCAAATGACACCCCATTGGTATGAGTTGAACTACCTTAGGGGGTGCTAGAAGTAGAAAACTACACCTACTACAACCTCTGATGTTTCTAACATTTTCTCAAACCTGACTTGCCTGTACGAAAATGACTATAACACCTTCAGAATTGAAGAAAAGGTAGATAAACCATACCATTTTGGAAAGAAGACAACCTGCCGCATCTAATGAGGGGTCACTTGCCTTTTTACCCCTAAGTTAGTTGGCACAACTATTTCCAGAATGTGGTGCTACAGGAAAAAATAAAATTTTGTTTTACACATCAGTCACTTCAAAGATACTAAAATGGTTCAATGGCGTGGGATTTCCTAGGAGGACTTCTTGCCAGCCTAAGAAAAATGGTACCCCACTGCTGTGGGTTGACATACCAATTTACGCTACAGGAGCGTAGCTACCAGTGAAACAGAAATGGTAAAGCAAACAGTGTATGTGTGATTTTATGGCTAACAGATGAAAGAAGCTAGGGCGTCAGCCGGTGTACGTGCGGACCTGTGACTACAAGTGTAACAAAGTATGTGGGAGGGTGAGGGATTAGGCAGTGTGTGTGGGTATGAGCAGAGGAGCAAGGATGGTGGGGCAGTGTTTGATAGTGTGTATGGGAGATCTGTGACTACCAGTGTTGATAAAAAGTCCTGTGTGTGCCACAGGAAGGGGGTCGGCATTGAACTCCCCTCCTAGTGGCACACACAGGGTTAATTTGTGTTTTATTTTTTATTTTTTTTATTATATACCTCATTGAGGGGCATAAGGACCCCCTGATCCCTCCCCAATGAGGTCTTAGTAAAAAAATATATATATATGTCCACAAACAGGGGACCCGGAGAGTGCCACAGGGGTCTCCAGCGCATTGCAAAGCAATGCATTGGATCCTTGTGGCACTCAGAGGGTTAATTTTTTTTTAATCATTACTTGGTAATCAGAGCTTGTTGGGGGGCCATCAGGACCAATCATGATGGCCCCCCAACAATCTCTGATAACGAAGTAATGAGAAATGCCCTGTGTGTGCGCCGCAGAAGGGGGGCTGCATTGGCCCCCCTTGAGGCACACACAGGGTTAATTTTTTTCTTTACTTTTTTTATTATGGACCTCATTGGTGGGTATCAGGACCCCTTTGATTCCCCCCAATGAGGTCTTAAAAAAAAAAAAAAAAGGAATCAAAATAAATGTCCCTGTGAGTGCCAAAGGGCTCTCCAGCGCATTGCAAAGCAATGCATTGGACCCTTCTGGCACTCAGAGGGTTAATTTTTTTTTTAATCATTACTTGGTAATCAGAGCTTGTTGGGGGGCCATCAGGACCAATCATGAAGGCCCCCCAACAATCTCTGATAACTAAGTAATGATAAATGCCCTGTGTGTGCGCCGCAGAAGGGGGGCTGCATTGGCCCCCCTTGAGGCACACACAGGGTTAATTTTTTTTCTTTACTTTTTTTATTATGGACCTCATTGGTGGGTATCAGGACCCCTCTGATTCCCCCCAACGAGGTCTTAAAAAAAAAAAAAAAAAAGGAATCAAAATAAATGTCCCTGTGAGTGCCAAAGGGGTTTCCAGCGCATTGCAAAGCAATGCATTGGACCCTTCTGGCACTCAGAGGGTTAATTTTTTTTTTTATTAATACTTTGTAATCAGAGCTTGTTGGGGGGCCATCAGGACAAATCCTGATGGCCCCCCAACAATCTCTAGTAACAAAGTAATGATAGAAGCCCTGTGTGTGCCACAGGAGGGGGGGGTGCATTTGACCCCCCCCTGTGGCACACACAGGGTTAAAAAATTGTATTTATTTTTTTTTTAATAATAGACCTCATTGAGGGGCATCAGGATCCCCCCTGATCCCCCCAATGAGGTCTTTAAAAAAATAAAAAAAAAAACCCAAAGAAAAGACCCTGTGAGTGCTACAAGGGTCTCCAGCACATTGCAAAGCAATGTGCTGGGGACCCCTGCGGCACTCACAGGGCTACTTAGCGTTTTTTTTTTTTTGTTTTTTTTTTTTTTAATTTCTCAGACCTCGTGGGGGACATCAGGACCCCTTCTGGTGTCCCCCCAGTTATTGATCTCCCAGCCATCGGCTGGGAGATCAATATGGCGACTTGCAGGAGAGCAAAAGCTCTCCTGCCTTTCACTCCTACCACCGGTAGGAGTGAATGGGACCGGGGAAACTTCCCCAACGTCATCAGTGACATGTCACTGATGACGCTGGGAGGCTTCCCCCGGTCCCGCCCACTCCTACCCGGAAGTTCGGGTAGGAGACAAAGAAGAGGAGAAGCTGCGCCTCAGCTGCGCTTCTCCTCTTCTTTTATTGATCTCCCAGCGCGATCGGCTGGGAGATCAATAACAGGGGGGACATGAGGAGTGATCCTCATGTCCCCCCACGATTGCCCACATTTTTTTTTTTTAAAATGCGGCCACTGCATGCCGGTTATACCGGCTCATGCAGTGACCGCATTTTAGTGGGTACATTGTACGAGCTTGGCACAGCGGGTACAGCTGTCCAAACTCGTACAATGTACCCACTTGGCACTCAAAGGGTTAAAGGGATAGTAATACTTCGTTTTAACTTTATTTTATTTTGTAGGCATTAAAAAAATATGAACAACAATATAAGTCTTATCTCTCAAACCTTAAAGGTTTAAGAGAAATTCACAAGCAAAGTTCCCCTCCCCGCCCCTTTTACCTAGTGTAAGCCATCTCTTCTCAGATGTGAATCTGGTTGTAAGACCAGACATATAACAGCAGGGGACAATCTTCTTTATATGAAAACAATGAAAGCCCTGCCTCCCTTTGACAAGCTTTTCAGGTTTTTCCCTTATCTTAATTGAAGATTGCAATCTACCTGGGCACCTCCCTTCTGCTTTGGCTGAGCAGTGTTACATCAGTAAAAGGGGCGGGAGGGGGACACTTTGTCATTGAATTACTCTTGAACTACAACTCTGACAGAACTGAAATAACACTCTCCAAAGTCCAAATACTATGATGATTAATTAGAGCTGTTTTTATTATGAAACATTACTATCCCTTTAAGGATTATTACATGTTTCTCTATAATCTCCCAACACCAGATTCTACTGCGGACATTGAATCCACTCATGTAGCCAATTTTCTATCCTGCGCCAATATACCCAAGCTTTCTGTGGAAGAGGTCTGATAATTGGAGGAGCCATTTACCCTTAGTGAATTATCTAGAGCTATTGTATCCACTCCCTCTGGTGAAAGCCGGGACAAGACGTTTTCCCGATCTCCTACTTTAAGACCTTCAAATCTCAATTACTCCCTCATATTCTTGATACATTCAATGCGGTTGAACTTAGGAGAATCCTGGACAGGACACTCCCTTACACATTACTGTTTTGCCCAAGCCAGGTAAGGACCCATCACAATGTAGCAGCAATTGCCCTATATGATTAATTAATGCAGATCTTAAACTCTTCGCCAAGCTGTTAGCTTCTCGCTTGAAACTCCTCTTGCCTGGAATTGTTCATAGTGACCAACTGGGCTTTGTCCAAGGGAGATTGGTGAGGGAATATACTATTAAAGCAATTACTTTGTTACACCATGCCAAATTATCTAATCTACCTACAGCCTTCCTGTCACTGGATGCCGAGAAGGCCTTTGACAGGGTGAGCTGGCCTTATATGATGGCAGTATTGAAGTGGATTGGTCTTGGCTCCTGCCTCCTACATTCAATCCTGTCTCTTTACTCCAATCCCACGGCAAGGGTGAAAGCAAACGGGCTACTACCTGACCCTCTACAGCTATCTAATGGCACTTGCCAGGGATGCCCACTATCCCCTCCAAGTTATGTTTTGATGTTGGAACTGTTGTTGATGTTAATAAGATCCAATCCTAAAATTACTGGCATTCATATTCATTCGTCTGAATTCAAACTAGCTACATTTGCGGATGATGTCCTTCTTTTTCTCACCTCTACTTCGAAATCTGATCTGGAGTTACTGCCGGTATTAGCCTACTTTTCCAGTTTTTCTCATTATAAATGTAATGTGACCAAATTGGAGATTTTACATGTTTATATATCTACTCCTGAGCTGATGAGACTACAGAGGCAATTTCCTTTTCAATGGATTTCCACTAGCATTACATTTTTAGGTATTAAGTTGACTTTCTCTTTACCTGACCTAGTATCTGTTAACTTCTCATCTTTGATCTCTACATTGAAATCTGATTTTCAGCGCTGGCATGCTCTTTACGTATCTTGGCTGGGATGGGTACAGGTTAAAATGGTGATCGTCCCTAAGGCTTTATTTTTGTTTCAATCGATACCATTGAAGGTACCACAATATATTATTATAACTCTACAATCCATATGTATTTCCTTCATCTGGTTCTATAAAAAATTGAGATTGCCACGTGCCCTGATGTATCAACCCCTGTCAAAGGGGCACCTGATCTTCTTCTATAATATAGAGCATGCCAGACCACTATGTGCACACCCAGCATATCATGATACTGGTTGGGTACATGCTCTTAATACTTCTTTCCAGGGCTTGACAGTTTCTGAATTACCTTGGACCAAATATTGCAATATTCCCAGAACATGTCTAACTCATCCCATACTCAGACACCTTCTTTCCATTTGAAATAAGGTTAATTTTCTTCATAATTGGGCCTCTTTCCCATCCGTATTTATTGGAGTGGTTGGTAACCCTAGTTTTCAGCCGGAACTTCATTCTAGAGCCTATAATAGTTGGTCAGAATTCTTTATACGTGACCTACTATCTAACACGGGAGTTCGCGCCATCAGGGATTTACAAACAAAGTTCTTGTTACCTGATTCAGAATGGGGGCATTTTAGACAGATTTCTCACTTCATCTCTAGGTGGTCTCATGTACCAGGTCCAGGTGGAACAATTCCATTTGAATCTTTATACTGTACGACCAAGACCATATCTCGAATATATAAGTTGTTACTGTCTAGCGTCCCCCCCACGGAGGTGGGGTTGTCAGGAAGTCTGGGAGAGGGATCTTGAGCAATAATGATGTTGGAAGACTGGCCTGAGATCTTTTAATTGAACTCTATATATGTCCTATCTTCATCTTTACAGGATCCTAATTATAAACTTCTAACAAGTTGGTACCTCACTCCCTCTAGTGCGGCAAATATTTTTGGTTCTGTGTCCAAAGCTTGTTGGAGGTGTCTCTCTGATGAAGGTACTTATCTCCACATCTGGTGGACTTGTCCCTTGATAGCTCCTTACTGGTCAGACATAGTGACAGAACTCAGATCTCTGCTCCCAGATGTACCTCCCAAGACTCCAGAGTCTATGTTGCTGAACCTCCTTCCATCTTGTCTGTTCTCTCGGGTTGGATTAAATATCATTGGATGTTAGCTTCTTCCCAAGCTAGAGCTTGTATACCATTGCATTGGAAAGATACAGCCCCACCGACTGTGAGTGGAAGGGTCGTCTCAAATCCTTATTTGAATTGGAACTCTGACATGCCCTCATGAAGGGAAAATCATCCCAGTTTTATGACTCATGGACTTTGGTGTCTCCCTTCCCTCCTTAGATTAAATCTATATCATCGATATCAGCAACCCTGATAGTTCTCAAGTCCCTACCCCCTTCTTACTCTTCTTTTATCACACTCCCCCCCACCTCAACACTTTCTGCACCCAGAGGCAGGAGCACTTGTACCTGCCTCTTAAAAGAGAGCACATGCTTAAGTGCTCTCTCTTTGCAGCCCAGGGGAATCTTAGTGATGTTTGATTTTAACTCCTCTAGGGCTTGCAAGTGGGGGTGCAGCAAAGGGTCCGGTAGGAAGGGGGGCACATCAGATAGTACTAGCACTGAGCCCATCCCTTCTAGGGGTTCCACAGGGATATGATTCCCCCCCCCCACACTGTGAGCCCCCTCTGCACTAAAGTATGTGAGGCAGCCAGTGTGCGTACAAAGAAAACAGCTTTGCCGTACATTTTACTGGCTGCTACAAGTGCAGAGGGGCTCACAACATCAGTTGCAGCCTTTATATATGCCCCAGTGCCATGAACCCCAGACATGGGGTTGGCACTCACCACCTATGCAAAAGATCTAGGAGGTACATCAGGGTCTGTGCCAGTAGGAGCAACCTGAGTGGAGGCAGTGGGAGCCTGAGGTCTGGGGCTTGTTGTCTGGGACACAGCAGTGATGCAGCTAGTATTTCCAGGATACCTTATTCCACTTTTGGGATCCTGGTGCCTCTTGATTCCCTTCCCAATTTTAAATCAAACTAAAAAGAAAGAAATAAAGAGGAAGGAGTTTGTTTTTATTTTATTTTTGTTTTTGTTTTTTTAAAAGAGAGGGGGGGGAGAGAGAGAGAGAGGGAGAGATGCAGTGCTGTACACTTAGCAATGGGAGGGTTAACAGAAAAAAGGTTTTCAAATTTTTGTCCCTCCCAGCTGCTTTAATCTCCCCCTAAGAACACCTGAATTAAAAATAAACTTAGGCATAAATAAAATTTTCCCCACCACCCACCAAACCAAAAAGTGTTCAAAAAAGGAAAACAAACTAATTAAATTAAGTAAAACCACCAGGAGTGGGGGATGGGTAGGGGAGTGATGCTGGGGATGGAAGCCCACAGGAGGTGAGCCTTTCTGAGTAAGAAGCCCAAGCTTCCTGGGGCTTAAAACTTAAGTTATAAAACAAAATCAAAAAGAGAGTCCCTGCTTCCTGATCACATAGATGGCCATCTTAGCTTGTGCCAGGAGCAGGTTTATGAGGAGGTCCTCAGCTCTACTGATCCGAGACACTGTGCACCCAAAAATAAAGAGGTGAGGAGAGAAGTGCAGCCAGGACTGCAGGAGGAAGCCCCTCAGGAATGAGAAGAGGGGCTTCAATCGGATGCAGGTGAAATATATATGAAACACAGACTCCCCCTTGCCACAGAATGAACAGGTGGCTGGGGAGTACCCCATGCTCATTGCACCATGGAGCACTCTCCAACTCAAGTTCCGATGGGTCTGGGCACGAAGATGGAATACAGTGCCCTCCACCGGGGCCTCTCACCCACGTCAAACACTTGCCTCCAGATGGTGTCTGGGTGGCCGATGAGGGCGAGGTAGTGCACTGTGTGGAGCACAAGGCAATACAGCCTCTTCCACGACATGCCACGGAAACATCCTGTGATTATCTTTCCCAACCAACTTAAGTTGGGAGCTGGAGGAGCCAAGGGGGATTGACAAGGCTTGGTTTCATGCATATAGCCAGAGGCAAAGGTTCAATGAAGGTTCTCAAGCATCGATCCAGGAGAGGTGGGCGGACTGGAGGGGTTTGAAGGGTGACTTTGCCACGTTGAGTCAGTGGTGGGACGTGAGCAATGCATTTGAGACTTTTGTGTCAGGAATACACTAGGGGTGTGAGCAAACAGAGCAATGCTGAGATTGAAGAACTCCATGGTGAGGTGCTTGGTCTCGAGCAAAGGCTGGCTGCTGAATCTAGGGATCAAGCCTTGCAGCGCAAATACATAGAGAGGAAGGAGGTTCTCTGTCACCTGGAACAACACAAGGCTAAGGGAGCCTTCGTGTGAAGCCGCTTGAGATTCATTTGGGAGATGGATCACGGCTTGTGCCTCTTCTATAGACTGGAGAAGAGGGGGTTACCGTAGACATATCACCTGCCTCCTTGTGGAGGACAGTGCCCCTCTTATGGATCCAGAGACCATCCAGGACAGGGCCCAGAAATTCTATGCAGACCTGTACTCTCCAGATCCTATCACTCCAGATGCCTGCAAGGTGCTATGGGATGGGCTTCCAACGATCAGGGAGGGTGGAAGAGAGAAGCTGGATCAGCCCATCTCTACAGCTGAACTCTCTGAAGCCCTAAGTCTAATGCCCCATGACAAATCTCCGGGGCTGGATGGACTGACCGTAGAGTTCTTCCAGTTCTTTTGGGAAACTCTAGGACCTGATTTCCAACTGGTCCTAATGGAAGCCCTTGAGACTGGTGTGGAAGGGCAGTAATGGCCTTGCTGCCCAAGAAGGGGGATCTCCGCCCTATTGAAAACTGGTGACCAATCTTGCTGCTCAGCACAGATTATAAGATCATAGCCAAAGCTGTCTTCTTAAGGCTCAGGTCCGTGCTGGTAGAAGTAATCCACCTAGACCAGTCCTATACAATCCAGGGCCGGACCATCTTTGATAATATCTGTCTGGTCCGGGATCTGTTCTGCTATGCCCACAGGACTGGTCTTTCACTCGCCTTTCTCTCACTAGACCAGGAGAAGGCATGTGACAGAGTGGATCACAAATATCTCATAGCTACTCTGCATGCATACAGCTTTAGTCCACAGTTTGTGAGCTACCTTAAGACGCTGTATGCCTCTGCAGAGTGTTTAATTAAGCTCAATTGGTCCACATTGGTCCTAACGGCACCCCTGGTATTCGGACGAGGGGCATGACAAGGATGCCCCTTGTCGGGACACCTATATGCACTGGCCATCGAGCCCTTCCTATGCTTGTTGAGGAAGAGGCCCACAGGGCTAGTGATGAAGGAGCCAGACATGAAGGTGGTCCTTTTCGGCTTATGCTGATGATGTACTCCTCGAGACCCAAGACCTAGTTGATCTGGAGGGGGCTAAAGAGTGCCAAGAGGTGTATTCAGCTGCCTCTTCTGCTCAGATCAACTGGTGCAAATGCTCAGGCCTTTTAGAGGGTCCTATACAGGTAGACTACCTGCTTCCCACCTTCTGTAACATCAAGTGGGAGACTACTGTTTGAAATACCTTGGCGTCTACCTTTCCTTTGAGAATCCCACAGTCCCTGGAAACTGGAAAGAACTAGAGGAATGGGTCATCTCTCAGATAGGACTCTGGAGGGGTCTTGCAAAATTGCTTTCCCGAAGGGGGAGGGCTTTGGTGATCAACCAGCTGGTGGCCTCTCAGCTATGGCACTGCTGATCTGCCTTAGCCCGAACCCTGAGTTCATCAGTAAGATCCAGAGAATGCTGCTGAACTTTCTCTGGATGGAGAAGCATTGGGTCTCTGTGGGTGTTGTGTGCCTCCCACTGAGAGAGGACGGTCAAGGAGTGGTGTGCATACACACTCAGGTGCACACCTTCCGCCTCCAGTACCTGCAGAGATACTTGTACGCAGACCCTTCTCCACAGTGGTGTGCCCTGGCCTCCAGCTTCTATCGCCAATTGTGCAATATGAGGTAAGACCGGAAATTGTTCCGCATCAAGCCTGAGGGGTTTGGGATCGACCTCTCAGTGCTGCCGGCATACTACCGAGAAACCCTCAAGGCCTGGAGCATGGTCTCCATGTCAAGGCAGGGCACAGCACGGGGGCAAACGTTCTTACTGAGCCCCTGCTATAAAATCCAACTGTGGGGGCTCGTATGTTGGAAGCCCCTAGCATATGCTGCCACCTTTGCCAAGCACGGATGACCCGAGTCGGGGATCTCCTGGACTATGAACAGTCGGACTGGGTAGAACCAGATGTGCTTATGCACCATATGGGTCTCCGAAGTTCCAGAGTTCTATACGGTTTGCTCCAGTAGATCAAGCTTGCCATCCACCCTGACTCGCGCATCTTCACTGACGTCTACCTGTGGAACCCTCTCCTCCGGCTGTAAGCATACAACCAAAGCCTTGTCAATCCCCCTCAACTCCTCCAGCCCCCATCTTAAGCTGGATGGGGGAGATTCGACATGTTTTCGTGGCATGCCAAGGAAGAGGCTGTATTCCCTCGTGTTCCACACAGTGCATTACCTCGCCCTCATCGGCCACCCAGACACCATCTGAAGGCGAGTGTTTGATGTGGGCGAGATGTCCCGGTGGAGGGCACTCTATTCCACCTTGGTGCCCAGACCCATTGGGGATTTGAGTTGGAGAGTGCTCCATGGTGCACTGAGAACGAGTGAGTACCTGGCCCATTTCACGGACTCCCCAGCCTTGTATTCCATATATATTTCACCTGCAGCCCACTGCAGCCCCTCTTATCATTCCTGAGGGGCCTCCTCTTGCAGTTCTGGCTGCACTTCTCCCCTCACCTCTTCCTTTTTGGGAGCAATGTCCTGGGACAGTAGGACTGAGAACCTCCTCATAAACCTCCTCCTGACACAAGCTAAGACGTCCATCTATGTGACCAGGAAGCAGGTGCTGGCAAGGGAGTTTCCAATGAAATCTGAAGATTTGTACCGGCATTTGTGAGCTCCCGTATCCGATCAGAGTTCACTCAAGCCCTTGCCACTGGGAGTATGTCATCTTTTACCTCCCAGTGAGCCTCAAATGGTGGGCTGTGCTCAGTGTCACCCCAACTGGATTCTTTTCATCTATCAATCCTCATTTAAGTTACCTTTATTCTCTATTACAGTTATTTTTCCTTGTATCCTTTTATGAAGGTATAACAAGAAACATCGTCTGATTGGCTGGCTTTACCAGCCAATAAGGTAATTGCCTTTGTAATATACTGTGACTGAGGCCTCGATACAAATGTTGGAGATGGCTGTTATTTCTGCCGATGGCATTTTTTCCAGCACAGTAAGCTATTCAAATGTCTGTGCTGTGAAAAAATACCGGCAACAAAAAGAGCCATCATGTGTTAAAGTTAAGAGGTGTTTTCATCCATTTAAAATGATGAAAACACCATGAATAGCAATTCAAATGTCTGAGTTAGCCAAGAACAGGCAATAAGGGACTCAAGTTATTGCAGGAAAGTTAACACCTATTTTTTTTAACTTAAGTCCCTTATCGCCTGTTTAAACAGCCTACACAAAAACTCGAAGTTAAATAACCTAAGTCCTAAGTGGATGTATTGATATGGGGCTCTAAGCCCCATATCAATACACCCAAAGTATAAAAAATGTGTCAGACGTTAGTAGACTTAACCCTATGAGTGCCATTGGGGTATAATTACCCCACCAGCATTCATAGGGTTAACCCGACTAAGTTAAAAAACATCACATTGCCCTTATATATGGGCAGCCTCACTTTTAATTCTCTCACAGCCATTGGCTGGGATATGAATGTATCTAGTAAAGAAACGATTGAGGAAACAGCCTTCAGCAGCGCTCTCTTGATTTACTTGTATTAACATCTGATGGCTGCTGACATTGAAGAGGACAGAGGCATTGGAGGAAGCGGGTGGAGGGGAGAGAGACATCGGTGGAAGCGGGTGGCAAGCTTGTATTTGCTGCCCGCTTCCTCCAATACCTCTCTCCTCTCGCGTCAGCATTGTCCCCTGCCTGGCGACACACATTCTACAACTTCATCCCTTCTCACTCAGAAGGGGCAAAGTTGTAGAATGTGCGTTGCCAGGCAGGGGACAATACATACGCGTGAGGAGAGGAGAGAGGTATTGGAGGAAGCAGGCAGCAAATACAAGCTTGCCACCCGCTTCTCCGATGTCTCTCTCCCCTCCATCCGCTTCCTCCAATGCCTCTGTCCTCTTCAATGTCAGCCGCCATCAGATGTTAATACAAGTAAATCAAGGGAGTGCTGCTGAGGGCTGCTTCCTCAATCGTTTCTTTACTAGATCAATTCATTCATAATGTCCTACCCTCTGTATCCCATTGCTATTAGTACTTTTGCTCCACTCTCCGTTTGAAGGAGAGTGGAGCAAAAGTACTAATTGCAATGGGACACAGGAGGTAGGGCATTAGAAATGAATGAATCTAAGTAATTATCTGTTAAATAAACGTATTTTAATAATAAAATGTGTAGAACACACACACACATATATATAGGCAAGGTATGTAGTCCATACCTTGCCTATTAACCCTTTGAGTACCAGAGGGGTAGGAAACATGCTAAGCAATGCTTTCCCAACTCTCTGGTACTCAAAAAGTTAAGAGTTGAATATAAGACAGATTTGTGGACTAAATGGCAGTACCTGAGGTGGATGTGGATGGTGTTAGTATGTCCCATATATGTAATATATGTGACATGCTAGGGGGGTGGGGTGTCAAAGGGGGACATTGTGTAGTGCTTGGTGTACTAGTTTTCTTTATTGTAACCCTTTGAATGCCACAGGGGTGAGCAGTGCACATCCCTATGGCATTCAAAGCTGTCCATGGTTCTGAAAGCCATCTCTGTGTTCCCCTACTGGCTGGGTAGGGAAAAGCACAGAGAATGCTGTTCAGAACTGGCGACAGTGGTTTTCTACTCTGACTTGTGTGTTGTTCTCCAAAAAAAATTAGGCGACGGTGGTTTTGGATTTTCTGACTGAACTTTCTACTATGGAGTTCTGTGATTGGCTGTGGTGCTAGGTAACATTTTTATTTTGTGTTTTTAGGTAAGATTTTCTATGCGACGCAGGTTTAAGGTTAACGTGTATTTTGTTGGTCTTCGCTCATTAGCCTTTCTGGGTAACGAAGATTTGAATCTCACGTTACCCGGTCTTGCTTAACTCGCGAAGGCAGTTTTTTTTCTTCACTTTGGTTTTAACTCCAACATTTGGATCGAGCCCTTAAAATCTTTTTTACTGTTAACCTTCACAGCACCAGTGTATAGTACTAAAGCTCTCCCTCTTTCTCTATTTAATTTCCTGTTTCTTTCTTCAATCATTTTCTGATTTAGTTGCTTCTTTTTGATTTTGTCTTATAATTTAAGTTTTAAGCCCCGGGAAGCTTGAGCTTCTTACCCAGAAAGGCTCACCTCCTGTGGGCTTCCATCCCCAGCAGCACTCCCCTACCCATCCCCCACTCCTGGTGGTTTTACTTAATTAATTTAATTCATTTATTTTCCTTTTTTGAACACTTTTTGGTTTGGTGGGTGGTGGGGAAAATCTGTATTATGTTTGTTTAAGTTTATTTTTAATTGAAGTGTTCTTAGGGAGAGATTAAAGCAGCGGGCAGGGACAGAGATTTACAAACCTTTTTTTTCTGTTAACCCTCCCACTGCCAAGTGCATAGCACTGCATCTCTCCCTCTCTCTCTTTAAAAGATATTTTGCACAGGTGGTTAGTGCCAGCCCCAGTCACTCCAACTCTGGGGGAGAGCAGCTAACTAGGAGGCATGGAGTCAGGTGTATAATGTCTGGGGTTCATAGCACTGGGGCATATGTAAAGGCTGCTGCTGATGTTGTAAGCCCCTCTGCAGTTGCTGCAGAATGTACGGAAAAACTGTTCACTTTGTAAGTACTCTGGCTGCTGCACATACTTTGGTGCAGAGGGGGCTCACAGTGAGGGGCACATATCCCTGTAGAGCCCATGGAAGGGATGGGCACATGGCTAGTGCTATCTAATGTGCCCCCTTCCTACCAGACCCTTTGCTGCACCCTCACATGCAACCCCTAGGGGGGTTAAATCCAACATCACTATGATTCCCCTGGGTTGCAAAGAGAGAGCACTTAAACTTGTGCTCTCTTTTAAGAGGCAGGTACAAGTGCTCCTGCCTCAGGGTGCAGAAAGTATTGAGGGGTCCTTTAGGATTCATTTTGAGGGGGTGCTGTACCAAATATTTTACAGCACAGAGACAGTGAGGTGCTCTTCATGCAAGGAGCTGGGGAATACACGCCAGAGATGCCCCAAGATGCAGCAATCTAAAACACCAGCGCCAGGTCCAGTGCCAAGCACCTCACGTACAACACCCAGCCCTGCTGAGACCACCATGGCAGGGCTCTCAAAAGGGAAAGCCCCCCCTTCAGAGAGCAATTAGAAGGATGTTCCAAGGCCCACCACTGCAGCTTACACTCCTCCTTCTTCCCCACCAAAAACATCAGGAGCTTCAGCTACCTCTACAGCTGCAGCAAATGGGAAGAAGGAGAAGAATTTCACCACAACTCCCTGTATTGCCACTGCCCCAGTACCATCACCCCCCACCCCAAGTATAAACAGTTCTACAAATGTAGGGGATGGGGGACACAGGAAACATCTCAGCCCTCTACAGAGTGCACTGGTAGCGACAGCAACTCCTCTTCTAAGGATGATGTCCCAAGGAAGAGGAAATTTAAAACAAATAGGGGAAAACTGGAGGAATGGGTGGAGCTTATCTCCCATCCCTCCAAAGTTAAAAAGAGGAACCATCCATCGCCTTCTCAAGTGGTGACATTGTCTGACCTGGCTATTGATCTCAGCCAGCCAGGGACAGACCACACACCTCTCCCCCCAGACCCAGCTGGGGATAATGTGGCCAAGGGTCTGGGGGATGTGCAGGGGAATAAGGGTCTCCCCATAAAGCTCCTGCAGAATGGGTAGTGAGTGCCCCTGAAGTGCTGAGCTTTGGGGACCACAGTCGGCCTCTGCCTCCAGGGTCACTCTCCAGTGGTGACACTGGGGTAATACCAACTCCCCAGGATATGCCACTCCTGGTGTGCTTGACTTTAGTATTCAGGACCCTGTAGAGGAAAATCCAGGGGAGGGTGATGCAAAATGGGTTATGGAGAAAGGTGAGCAAGCAGTCCCTCCAATTAATACCATGGAGAGGAGTGCTTCATCCTAGGAGATCCCTCCTTTGACTTCATCCACTGACCCAAACCTAAGCCTCATCCAAGTTGTGCAGGAGGCGGTGGAAAAGGCTGTGGAGGCATATAAAGCCTCCATAGCTCCCCATGTCACCAAGCCATCTGCCGCCATTCAGCCAGCTACCCCTGATTGTGCCCCTAGTACTAGCAAGGGGGCACACATTTCTTCTCAGGGTCCAGTCACGAAGGGTGTATTAGACCCCCACTTCAATGACACCTGGAAGTGGGGAAATTAAGATCAAGCTGAAAAGGCTTTCCCCCTTAGAGGAGAAGGGGGTCTATAAAATCCTCAGCGAGGAGGAGCCCAGGGATGGCAGTGAAGCTGCCACACTATCAAAACATCCACCTAGCCTTGTCTTTCCTGCCAAGGAAATAACATTCCTTGAGAACACCATTCGCAGACACAGTACAAAGAAGGTGCTCCTAGCCCTTGTGAAGTGGAATGATTTGCAGTTAAACATCCTCTCTCTGAGAGAATATCTTAGGGCCAGCAATTGGGCCAAGAAATTTGAGTCTGCTAAACATATCCGTGCCCGCAAGTTTTTAAATTTGTGCCTGTCCCATCAGGCCTCACTAGAGGTTGGAACGAAAGCACTTTTTGACACACAGTAATGTCTCTGAGCATCAGCAATCAAAACCAATGGCTGTAGGGATGGGTTTCGGAGGTTCCAGGTACTCTCCTTTCTACTACAAGGGGGGTTCTCTGTGAGCTTCCGGCAAGTGACCCATTCCACTCCGGAGGCTGAAGCTAACTGGCATCTGGAGGCTACAGGCAGGGTTTTCTTCAGCCACTTCTCATCGGCGTCATGTCCCTGGTCAACATCTGGAGGGAACAGCACCCAGGGGCATCAGACACTTTCACCTGTGGAAGGTTGAGAGATGGTAGGATGTTTCACTCTCGGATCAATAGCCTGTATATATCTATCCACTACATGTCACAGATCCATGATAATATCTTTCTGGTCCAGGATCTGCTCTGCTATGTTCGCAGGACTGTTCTGTCACTTGCCTTTCTCTTACTTGACCAGTAGAAGGTGTTTGACAGAGTGGATCACAGATATCTCATAGCCACTCTGCATGCATACGGCTTTGGGCCATGGTTTGCGGCCTACCTTAAGACGCTGTATGCCTCTACAGAGTGTTTAATTAAGATCAATTGGTCCCTAACAGCACCCCTGGTATTTGGACAAGGAGTACGGCAAGGTTGCCCCTTGTGTGGACACCTATATGCGAAGGCCATCAAGCTCTTCATATGCTTGTTGAGTAAGAGGCTCACAGGGCTGGTGCTGAAGGAGCCAGACGTGGGTCGTCCTTTCAACTTATGCTGATGATACACTCCTCATGGGCCATGACCTAGTTGATCTGGAGTGGGATAAAGAGTGCCAAGAGGTGTATTCAGCTGCCTCATCTGCTCAGATCAACTGGTCCAAATGCTCAGGCCTTTTAGAGGGTCCCATACAGGTGGACTCCCACCTTCCATAACATCAATTGGGAAGCGACTGCTTTGAAACACCTTGGAGTCTGCCTGTCTGCTGCGATTCCCACAGTCCCTGATAACTGGAAAGAACTAGAGGAATGGGTCCTCTCTCGTATGACCCTGTGAAGGGGTCTTGTGAAATTGATGATCAACCAGCTGGTGGCCTCTCAGCTATGGCACCAGCTGATCTGCCTGTAACGGTTTGTTTGACTCACAGACACAGAGTTAGGATAAAAAACACAGTTTTATTGAATACAGTAATACAATAAGAACCCTCACAGGTCCTGTAATATACAAAGTATAGTACAGACACACGACAGGTAATGTTTAGGCCCACACAGGTCCAGCACAAATCTAGGAGACAAACAGTTTATGCTGACACGAGTCAGGCAGAGGGTAAGGTTTCCAGGTTTCAGCAATGTAGGAGTTAAAGTTCATCAAGGCAGGAAAACAGTCCCATATGTGAAGGTATTGAACTGAATCTTAAACACGCCAAAGTCTGCATCCACTGACAGTTACCAGACACTTAGGTAACAGGAGCACTACCGGTGCAGACACGGAAGCAACACTTGCAACCGGTTAGACAGAGTGGAGCGTAAGCCAAAGGAGATGTACCAGAGCAATCACGGAGGCAACACTTGCAGCCGGTTATACAGAATGGAGTGTAAGTCAATGGCAATGTACCGGAGCAATCACGGAGGCAACACTTGCAACTGGTTAGGCTGAATGGAGCGTAGCCAATGGCAATGTACCGGTGCAATCACGGAGGCAACACTTGCAACCGGTTAGACTGAATGGAGCATAGCCAATGGCAATGTACCAGTGCAATCACGGAGGCAACACTTGCAACCGGTTAAACTGAATGGAGCGTGGCCAATGGCAATGTAGCGGTGCAATCACGGAGGCAACACTTGCAACCGGTTAGACTGAATGGAGCGTGGCCAATGGCAATGTACCGGTGCAATCACGGAGGCAACACTTGCAACCGGTTAGACTGAATGGAGCGTGGCCAATGGCAATGTATCGGTGCAATCACGGAGGCAACACTTACAACCGGTTAGACTGAATGGAGCGTAGCCAATAGCAATGTACCGGTGCAATCACGGAGGCAACACTTGCAACCGGTTAGACTGAATGGAGCGTAGCCAATGGCAATGTACCGGTGCAATCACGGAGGCAACACTTGCAACCGGCTAGACTGAATGGAGCGTAGCCAATGGCAATGTACCGGTGCAATCACGGAGGCAACACTTGCAACCGGTTAGACTGAATGGAGCGTGGCCAATGGCAATGTACCGGTGCAATCACGGAGGCAACACTTGCAACCGGTTAGACTGAATGGAGCGTAGCCAATGGCAATGTACCGGTGCAATCACGGAGGCAACACTTGCAACCGGCTAGACTGAATGGAGCGTAGCCAAAGGCAATGTACCGGTGCAATCACGGAGGCAACACTTGCAACCGGTTAGACTGAATGGAGCGTAGCCAATGGCAATGTATCGGTGCAATCACGGAGGCAACACTTACAACCGGTTAGACTGAATGGAGCGTAGCCAATGGCAATGTACCAGTGCAATCACGGAGGCAACACTTGCAACCCGTTAGACTGAATGGAGAGTAGCCAAAGGCAATGTACCGGTGCAATCACGGAGGCAACACTTACAACCGGTTAGACTGAATGGAGCGTAGCCAATGGCAATGTACCAGTGCAATCACGGAGGCAACACTTGCAACCCGTTAGACTGAATGGAGAGTAGCCAATGGCAATGTACCGGTGCAATCACGGAGGCAACACTTGCAACCGGTTAGCCTGAATGGAGGACTAGGCCAGAGGCGCTCCGTAGAGCCTAAATGGGACAACACTTGGCAAGCCTGCGGGAGCAGAGGTGCCAGACCAATCAAGGCACCGGAAATCAGAATGTCGCTGAGGCGACAAGGACCCAGTCTGAGATCAGCTGAATCGGAGCACAGGAACAGGAACATCAGCCAGGCCGGATCAGAACACAGGAGCAGGAATGTCACCCAGTCCTGGTCGGCACACAGGAGCAGGAACGCCAGCCAGTCCGGGTCGGTACACAGGAGGAGGAATGTCAGCCAGGCCAGGTCAATACACAGGAGCGGACACTGAAGAATAGTCAGGCAATGCGGGTCGGACACAGGCGCAGGAACTGGATAGTAGTCAGGTAAGCCAAGTCAGTACACTGGAAACTATTTGAGCAAACGTAGCACTGTTACAGGAACACCACGAAAGGGCAATGTGTGGGTGCAGGAGCCCAGTATATAAAGGTCATACTGGGCAGGCTTAACGCAGGGCAACCAATGAGAACCACACATAGGATAACTGACAGAAACATATAAACTAGGGATCACGGGCACCGTGATATTGCCTTAGCCAGCCCCCTGAGTTCATCAGCAAGATCCATAGAACGCTGATGGACTTTGGATGGGGAAGCATTGGGTCTCTGCGGGTGTTGCGTGCCTCCCGCTTGTAGAGGGCAGTCAGGGAGTGGTGTGCATATGCATTCAGGGGCACACCTTTCACCTCCAGTACCTGCAGAGATACTTGTTTGCAGACCCTTCTCCACAGTGGTGCGAACTGGCCTCCAGCTTCTATTGCCAGTTGCACAATATGGGGTATGACCGGCAATTATTCCTTATCAAGCCTGAGGGGTTTTGGAGTGACATCTAAGTGCTGCCGGCATTGTACCGGGAAACCCTCAAGGTCTGGAGTATGGTCTCAGTGTAGAGGCAGGGCACAGCGCAGGGGGCAGACATTCTAACTGAGCCCCTGCTTTATAATCCAGCTTTGGAGGATGTTGGAAGCCCCTAGCTTATGTTGCCACCTTCTCCAAGTACGGATGACCCGAGTCGGGGATCTCCTGGACTATGAATGGATGGACTGGGTAGACCCCGATGTGCTCATGCACAGTATGGGTCTTCAAAGTCCTAGAATTCCATGCCGTTTGTTCCAGGAGATCAAGCTTGCCATCCACCCCGATTCACGCACCATAATCGACTAGGCCTTACAGGCCGGAGAGCCACATCTTCCTGTGGAACCCTCGCCTCCGGCTGAAAGAATACATCCAAAGCCTTGTCAATTTCCTTTGGCTCATCCAGCCCCCAACTTAAGCCGGTTGGGGGAGAAACCCTCGGCATGTTTCTGTGGCATGTCGAGGAAGAGACTGTATTCCCTCGAGCTCAACACAGTGCACTACCACACCCTCGTCGGCTGACCATACATATGGAGGTGAGTGTTTGACGGGGGTGAGAGGCCCCTGTGGAGGGCACTTTATTCCACTCTGGTGCCCAGACCCATTGGGGATTTGAGTTGGAGAGTGCTCCATGGTACACTGAGCACGGGGGGAATACCTGGTCAATTTCACGGACTCCCCAGCCACTTGTCCATTCTGTGGCAAGGGGGAGTACGTCTTTCACATTTACTTCACATGCAGCTGACTGCATCCCCTCTTGTCACTCCTTAGGGGCCTCCTCCTGTAGTTCTGGCTGCATTTCTCCCCTCACCTCTTCAGTTTTGGGTGCACAGTGTCCTGGGACAGTACAGCAAAGGACCTCCTCATAAATTTGCTTCTGGCACAAGCTAAAATGGCCATCTATGTGACCAGGAAGCAGGTGCTGTCAGGGGAGGTTCCAATGAAGCCTGGAGGTTCTGGGTATTTGTGCGCTCCCGTATCTGAGCAGAGTTCACCCAAGCCCTTGCCAACGGGAGTGTGTCGGCTTTTACCTCCCAGTGGGCCTTACATGGTATGCTCTGCTCAGTGCTCCCCATCTGGATTCATTTAATCTAACCCATTTAATATAGGAAGTTTTTCTTTTTATGTTACACTTCCCCTTTTTGTTTCTGTGATTACTGGTTAAACTATAATATCTTATGATTGGCTGGCTCCACCAGGCACTGAAGCATTAACCATTCTATAATATTATGTTACTGAGGCAGACTTGATAGACAGCAGACAACATTGAGAATTTTGTTGAGGGCCAAGGCAAGATATCACACTACCTCGGTCAAAAGAGACTGAAAAATGTTATGGTGAATAAAGCACTGGGTCCTAATGGCATACACACAAATGTACTTAAGAAATGTAGTTCAGTAATAGCTATACCCTTATAAATAACATTTATTGATTCACTATAATGAGGTATATTGCCCTGAGAAGGAAAGCAGATGTATTACTATTATTAAAAAAGAACAAGATCAAAACCAGGAAATTAAGGACCTGTGTGCATGACTTTAATAGTTGTAACATATTAAAAGGGATACTAAGCAATAGTATTCATGACTAGGGGTGGGTGAAAGTTCCCACCATGTTCCAGTGAAAAAATCTGCTAAAACCACATTGTTGTCCACTTTTTCTTGAGAAAATCTGCTTTAAAGACAGCAGTTAAAATCTTTGTATTTTTTGCCCGCTGGCAAAAATTCTTCACCATTTTTTCAATGGCTAGAAAGTTTCCACCCATTGATTTACGTGCTTTTCACCTTTTTGCTATAAAACGTGACGTATTCCATGAAGTGAAACAGAATATAAACAGATAAAGAGTGAGGTAGACGTGCTGTGCTGTTCTGCTGTGATCTTTTTGCAATATTGAGGCAGGAGAGGCTCATAGTGACTGCTATCACTATGAGAAAGTATAAAATAAGGAATTGGAAGGACCCTTATGTGTCCACTAAGTCGGAGAAGGAGGAGAAAATGAGCACTGCAGAACCAATGCTGTACAGTGCCTAAATCACCACTAAAGATATTGGGGAAATTAATGGGAAGGGAAAAGAAAAGAGTAGTAATGAAAGCAAGACAGGTCAGCTGCCTTTGCTTACTGTCAAAAGTGCTGCCCATACTGCCACTACACTGTGTGCACAATTACAAGGCAAGTTGTATTTTTGAGGATTAATTTTATTATTGAACAACTACAGTGCTTTCCGTCAATCCAAAATGTTAAGAAACCTTAAACCTGATTATTTAAGACAGTAAAAGTGAGGTTTTGGCTTTCTTAGGAGAATATCTATGTGTGCACAATTATTGGGCAACTATTAGTGTGCAGAATTATTATGTAACAAAATGAAAAACAATAATTTTCCCATCTTACATGTTTATTAAAGTGAAAATACTAAACAAAGAACTCAAAATTTACAAATAAACATGTGACATTTCCAAAAAAAATAATAATAAGTGACCAATATAGCCACCGTTCTTTTCAATAACAGACAAAAGCCTTCCATTCATGGAGTCAGTTTCTTGATCTGTTGACGATCAACTTTTTGTGTAGCAGCACAGTTCAGAGAGGTGTACTGTTTTCCTTCAGGGTAAATCTGCCATTTAAGAAGGACCCACAAGTTCTCAATAGAGTTTAGGTCAGGCAAGGAAGGGGACCATGTCATTATTTTATCATCTTTAAGGACTTTACTGGATAGCCACACAGTGGAGTGCTTCGATGCATGCGATGGAGCATTGTCCTGCATAAAAATCATGGTCTTCTTGAAAGATGCAGACATTTTCCTGTACCACTGCTTGAAGAAAGTGTCTTCTAAAAACTGGCAGTAGGTTTGGGAGTTGAGTTTGAGTCCATCTTCAACCCAAAAAGGTTCAACTAGCTCATCTTTGATAATACCAGCCCACACCAGTACCCCTCCTCCACCTTGCTGGTGTCTGAGTCGAAGTGGAGTTCTGTGCCCGTTACTGATCCAGCCACGTGCCCATCCATCTGGACCATCAAGAGTCACTCTCATCTCATCAGTCCATAAAACCTTTGAAAAATCTGTCTTCAGATATTTGTTGGCCCAGTCATAACGTTTCAACGTATGTGTCTTGTTCACTGGTGGTCGGGTTTCAGCTTTCCTTACAGTGGCCATGTCTCTGAGCACTGAACACCTAGTACTTCTGGAAACTTCAGGTAGGTTGCAGTTTTGGAATATGACAGCACTGGAGGATAATGTGTTCCTGGTAACTTCATGATTGATTCTTCTCAAATCTCTGGCAGTTAATTTGCATCTTTTTTTTCTCAACACGTTTCTTGCGACCCTGTTGACTATTGTCACAGTTCCCCAGAGATGTACAGGAGTCAGCACGGTATAGTAAAATGTAATTTATTAAACAACAATAAGGTAGCAAACAGAGGTAAATAGCAGGTACAAGCAAAGGGTCACACCCAGAAAGTGCTACTACCAGAAATAGTAAACTGCCACGGACGACCACCCTACTAGAGACTAGGCCAAAGCCTCTGCTGGAACCAGGAGCTGGAACAGGAACGGAACAGGAATAGGAAACGGAACTCGAAGTCTTTATCCAAGGTAGAGAGAAATCTGACTCATGCCTGCAGTCTATCACGGTGCCCGTGCTTCCGTTGCTGAGCGGTGATATTGTTATTCTCTGCTGCCTTCTGATTGGCTGGTCTTAATTGCTAACACTGGGCTTGCCTTTATATACCCTGCAATGTCCTCCATTAGGCTCCCTTTCGAGGTGTCCAAGTTCCTGAGTCTATTCTGCGCTTTGCTGATTCGTGTATGACCTGGCCTGCCTGACTACGAGTTTTGTTCCTGAGTTCCTGTTGCTACGCTGCATTGCTGACCGTATTCTGGCTGAGAACCTGCTCTGTTGCTGACTGTATCCTGGCTGAGAACCCACTCAGTTGCTGACTGTTCTGACTGAAGAACCAGCTCCATTGCTGACTGTATCCTGGCTGAGAACCGCTCCGTTGCTAACTGATCTGGCTGAAGAACCCGTTACGTTGCTGATTACTTCTGACGGTGATCTGCTCCATGTCTGACCACATCAGACTGAGACCCGCTCTGTTGTCGACTGTATCCGTCCTTTGGACCTGTTCCAGTAATGACCACTGGTGGAGCTATTCCATTCCGTTACTGTCTCCGGTTCTGCTAACCGGCTCCGGTGCCTACCATGTCTGTTTGTGCCCTGGGCGACCCCTGGTGGTCATCATGATACTGGGCTTTGCAGTGTCTGTGGTGGTGCGCTATTTCTTGTCGAACAAAGGCTAAGCCTGGGCTTAAGCTGCTCCTTAACCGCTGCTAGCGGTGTGCACATTCGAAGTACCAGTACAGGTGTTCTTACACTGTGTTACTCTGATCTCTCTCTGTGGCCTTCCTACCTGTTACGCTGTGCTCACTCCCTCTGGGAGTTTTTCAGTAAGTCGCTGGGCATTTCCATTAACCCTGTGGATACCTGGATAGTCCAGGAAAGGGCTTACACTGCTTTCTGCAGTACCTCAAGCTAGAGCCAGCGTTGCACATTCCATCCTGTAGGTTGTTGTCACGGTTTGTTAAGACTCTCAGACGTAAGGTTTAGGTAAAAACATAACTTTATTGAAAAGTTAAGGCAATCCCATAGGGTTTTCATACACATACAAACAATACATAGAAGCAAATGACAATAGATATAGGTTCTACCGGCCTTGCCAATAATACAGGGCAAAGCAACCCAGGCGACTCAGACGGAATAGAAGAAATAGGCTCTACCGGCCTTGCCAATACCGGGTAAGTCAACCATAAGATGGTAATGTACCGGTTCTACCTGCTCTGTTGCTGACTGTATCCTGGCTGAGAACCCGCTCCGTTGCTGACTGATCTGGCTGAAGAACCCGCTCAGTTGCTGACTGTTCTGGCTGAAGAACCAGCTCCATTGCTGACTGTATCCTGGCTGAGAACCGCTCCGTTGCTAACTGATCTGGCTGAAGAACCCGTTACGTTGCTGATTACTTCTGACGGTGATCTGCTCCATGTCTGACCACATCAGACTGAGACCCGCTCTGTTGTCGACTGTATCCGTCCTTTGGACCTGTTCCAGTACTGACCACTGGTGGAGCTATTCCATTCCGTTACTGTCTCCGGTTCTGCTAACCGGCTCCGGTGCCTACCATGTCTGTTTGTGCCCTGGGCGACCCCTGGTGGTCATCATGATACTGGGCTTTGCAATGTCTGTGGTGGTGCGCTATTTCTTGTCGAACAAAGGCTAAGCTTGGGCTTAAGCTGCTCCTTAACCGCTGCTAGCGGTGTGCACATTCGAAGTACCAGTACAGGTGTTCTTACACTGTGTTACTCTGATCTCTCTCTGTGGCCTTCCCACCTGTTACGCTGTGCTCACTCCCTCTGGGAGTTTTTCAGTAAGTTGCTGGGCATTTCCATTAACCCTGTGGATACCTGGATAGTCCAGGAAAGGGCTTACACTGCTTTCTGCAGTACCTCAAGCTAGAGCCAGCGTTGCACATTCCATCCTGTAGGTTGTTGTCACGGTTTGTTAAGACTCTCAGACGTAAGGTTTAGGTAAAAACATAACTTTATTGAAAAGTTAAGGCAATCCCATAGGGTTTTCATACGCATACAAACAATACATAGAAGCAAATGACAATAGATATAGGTTCTACCGGCCTTGCCAATAATACCGGGCAAAGCAACCCAGGCGACTCAGACGGAATAGAAGAAATAGGCTCTACCGGCCTTGCCAATACCGGGTAAGTCAACCATAAGATGGTAATGTACCGGTTCTACCGGCCTTACCAATACCGGGCAAGGCAGCCTGTGGGAACCACAAGGAGTAGGCTCTACCGGCTCTGCCAATACCGGGTAAGGAAACCTAAGGATGACAACATGAAAGGTTCTACCGGCCTTACCAATACCAGGCAGGGCAGCCCAAGAGAGGTGACACACTGAGACCAACTAACTGTCAGATGATAATGACAGTAGGATGGTAAAAATAGCAACTGGTCAAGCGGTCACTCAAGCGGAAGTCTTAAGCCAGAGACTACAGGACAGCTGCTGTTAGGACTGGACAGCACACTTGGAACCTCCAAGTACCTGACTGCAAGTCAGGGGGTAAATTAGAGCCGCAAGGCTAATGGAGTAAACCAGCATCCGCACACTAGGACCAACAAGGTAATGAGCCGCAAGGCTTAATGGAGCAAACCAGCGTCCGCACGCTGGGACCAACAACAGTAATGAGCCGCAAGGCTATTTGGAGTAGACCAGCGCCCGCACGCTGGGACCAACAACAGTAATGAGCCGCAAGGCTATTAGGAGTAAACCAGCGCCCGCACGCTGGGACCGCAACAGTAATGAGCCGCAAGGCTATTAGGAGTAAACCAGCGCCCGCACGTTGGGACCGCAACAGTAATGAGCTGCAAGGCTCAATGGAGTAATCCAGAGTCCACACGCTGGAACCAACCACAGTAATGAGCCGCCAGTCTTAATGGAGTAAACCAGCACCCGCACGCTGGGACCAACAACAGTAATGAGCCGCAAGGCTTCTTGGAGTAAACCAGTGTCCACACGCTGGGACCAACAGCAGTAATGAGCTGCAAGGCTTAATGGAGTAACCAGCGTCCGCACGCTGGAACCTACGAGCAGTAGTGTCGCCGGAGCGAAAGAAGAACAATGTCGCCTCAGTGACTGGAGACAGGAAGCCACTGAAACCAGGCAGAGGATCAACCGGGTGAAGCACCGCTGAGCCGACTGGCAACCGGAACATCAGCAACCAAGGAGGACAACCGGAACCGGACTGGAACGACAGGCAAGCAGGAACACAGGAACAGGTCGACTCAGGAACTCAGGAACAGGCCCAATCAGATACAGCAGACAGGACGGATACGATGCTTTCAGAGACACCACGAAAGGGCAACCAAAGGGTGCCCGGACTGAGTTTAAAAAGGCAATGTGAGGCGGGCTGACGGCAGGCAGCCAATGGGAGCCCCCTGCAGGTGATAGACACTGGATAGCACAAATCATGGGCACCGTGATAGTACCCCCCTTTCAAAGACCCCCTTTCCTAGAATAGGGTGTGGGTTTCTGAGGGTATTTGGCATGAAAAATCCGCAGTAACCTGGGTGCATGAAGGTCCTTACTATCCACCCAAGATCAATCCTCAGTACTGTACCTTTCCTCTAAGCCTAAGGGAGTCAATGATACTCTGTACCTCGTATTCCTCCTGACCCTCGACCTCAACGGGCCCTGGCATCACAGTTGTAGTAGTGTAACGGTTACATACAAGAGGCTTAAGGAGAGACACATGGAATACATTATGAATGCTCATGGATGCAGGTATGTCCAAAGCATAGGAAACAGGATTAATTTTGCGAATAATTCTGTAAGGACCAATAAATCGAGGTGCCAGCTTTTATTAGATGGGACTTGGAGCTTAAGATTCTTAGAAGACACCCATACTCTATCCCCAACTTGGAAGGAAACCGCTGGAAGCCTTCTGCGATTAGCATAGCGCTGATGGCGCTGAAATGACTGGCCCAGTGCCCTCTGAACTTGTGCCCATGTGGAACGGAGTTGCTCGATATGCTCATCCAGAGCTGGAATCTCTTGTGTCTGAAAAGAATCCGGGAGCAAACAGGGTTGGAAGTCATAATTAATCTGAAACGGAGATCTCCCGGATGAAGAGTTGACTGCACAGTTCCTGGCGAACTGTGCCCAAGGCAACAAGTCGGCCCAATTGTCATGATGGTCAGTCACGAAACAGTGCAGTGTAACAGTTTTTAGGACACTCAGACCAGTATGTGAAATAAAACACAATTTATTCAGAGTAACAATAATGCAAATGTTCGCCCTCTAGTGGCGGTTGAAAATAAACACACAGTGAAGACTGATAGGTTACAAGTGTAAATGCACAATAAGATGACATGTACAAATACTATGAATAGAATGGAATATCACCCCAAAGGGTTAAGAAATTGATAAACAGTCAGTCTCAGATTTGGATGTTTGGCACGCCCTGGGTGTTATAAGGATGGTAGACAAAGTTCACCATGTACTGGAGACGTGACTGCCTAGCCAAAGTGTTCGAGTAATAAGCAGAATGGGAATCCAACTAGCCCCCTCGGGCGTACCTGCTGGATCTGCTTCTGCGAGTGCAAGTGAGAATAGCCCCCACGGGCGTAACGGAAACCGGCCTGCAATGCAAGAGCTACTAAACCACCTCAGACTTAACCGGATACCGGTATTTGAAGTGCTAGAGCCAATAGCCCCCACGGGTGTATATACCGGATCTGCTAGCGCTGAAGCCTTCTCTCTGCCGCCACTCTGCTTAACGGATATCGCCCAGTAACCGACAATAGGGGAGGGCCCTTGGCGCCCAACCGGCCCACAATACGTGACTACTCTGCAACGGAATGGATAGAGTCGCCGACGGTGAGCGGCCAACTCAGCAGACGTAGCACCGAGAAAGAGGCTCTGTTCTGGGAATAGAGAGAGTGAGAGCAAGGCAGCACTGCTAGGGTTAATAAGCACGTTTACGCGAGGCTTCAGCAAAACAACGAGGCTCTGCAGGATGAGGGAGGCACACTGAGGCACACACAGCTCTGCAAGGGTAGCGGTACACTGCACAGATAATAGGCAACACCAGGCAAGGCGGTCACACGGTGACTGGCAACAGCAGATGAGAATGTCGCGACGGCGACAACTGGAACGCAGGTCACTGGAACAGACTGGAAGTCGATCTTCGGAGCAGGAAGTCAGCCGGGCCGGGTCGGAGCACGCAGGAGGTAGTCATACAAGCCGGGTCATACACAAACAGGAACGTCAGCCAAGCCGGGTCAGGATCCAAAGGTGGTACGCAGTCAGGCCGGGTCATACACAAACAGGAACACTGGAGAATAGTCAGGACTAGGGATGAGCGAGCACCCCGATGCTCGGGTGCTCGGGTGCTCTGACCGAGCACCCCCTGATGCTCGAGTGCTCGGCCGAGCACCCGAGCCCCATTCAAATGAATGGGATCACTCGAGCATTAAACCAGGCACCCCCTGCTCTGATGAGCGGAGGGTGCCTGGTCAATGTCCCCCTTCATCTCCGCTATGCCCCTCTTCCACAATGTCCCCCTTCATCTCCTATGCCATAGCGGAGATGAAGGGGGACATTGTGGAAGAGGGGCATAGCGGAGATGAAGGGGGACATTGTGGAAGACGGGCATAGAGTCTATGCCCCTCTTCCACAATGTCCCCCTTCATCTCCGCTATGCCCCTCTTCCACAATGTCCCCCTTCATCTCCTCTATGGCATAGGAGATGAAGGGGGACATTGTGGAAGAGGGGCATAGCGGAGATGAAGGGGCACATTGTGGAAGACGGGCATAGCGGAGATGAAGGGGGACATTGTGGAAGAGGGGCATAGAGTCTATGCCCCTCTTCCACAATGTCCCCCTTCATCTCCGCAATGCCCCCTTCATCTCCGCAATGCCCCCGTACCTCCATTCCCTGGTGGTCCAGCGGAGCGTCTTCGGATCTGTGCCTCTTCCGGCACAGATCCTCTTCACCCGAACATGTCGGGCGAGCACATGGCGGTACTCGTACGAGTACCGCCATGTGCCGAGCAGAGCGATGCTCGAGCCGATCCGAGCATCGGCCGAGCACGCTCGCTCAACACTAGTCAGGACAAGTCGATTCGGTACACAGAAATCCGGAACACAGGAACACAGCAACAGCACTACTGGCTCAGAAACACCACGAAAGGGCATCTGACAGGTGTCTGAGCCAGGCATAAGAAGGTCACCAGGGGCGGGCCAAACTGGCTCAGCAAATCAGAGCGAGCCACAAGAAAGAGTGACAAGAATCACAGGCACTGTGATACGCAGAAACTGTTCCAGACCTTGATTAGCACGTTCAGTGGCCCCATTAGTCTGGGGATGATATGCAGAGGAGAAGGATCGCTGTATGCCCATCTGTTCGCAAAATGCCCTCCAGAACCTGGACACAAACTGGCTCCCCCTGTCGGAAACCAGTACCCTGGGCACTCCATGCAACCGAAACACCTCTCTAGCAAACACCATTGCCATTTCTTTAGCCGAGGGGAGGCCACGGAGAGGTACGAAGTGAGCCATTTTAGAAAACCTGTCTACCACCATCAATATGAAGGAATACCCTCTAGACCTGGGCAATTCTCCAATAAAATCGATAGAAACATGAGACCAGGGGCGTTCACCATTAGGCACCAGCTGAAGCAAGCCCACCAGGAGATGTCTAGGGGTTTTAGCACGAGCGCAGGTGGCACAGGCATTAGTAAAATCAGCACAATCTGATCTCATAGAAAGCCATAGAGGGACCATAACAATTGGTCTCTACTAATATGTCCCGCAGCCTTAGAGGAATAGTAGGTTTCAAGTAATCGAGTACGGAATGGTTCAGCGACAAAACATTTGCCCACCGGGGATTCGTGGGGAGCGGAGGCCAAAATTTCTTCCCCTAGTGGTAAAGTGATACTAGTATGTATGGTGGCCAATATTCGATCAGGTTGGATGATAGGTGCTGGTGCTTCTTCTCTGTCAATTTCAGCCTCAAATTGTCTTGACAGAGCATCAGCCCTAACATTCTTAGATCCCGGCAAATATGATACAATGAAATTGAATCGGGACAGGAATAATGCCCATCTGGCCTGGCGAGAGGACAATCTCTTGGCCTCAGAGAGATAAATCAGATTTTTATGATCAGTCAGAATTAAAACGGAATTTTTTGTGCCTTCAAGTAAGTGACGCCATTCCTTAAGAGCGAGGATAATGGCCAATAATTCTCTGTCACCAATCTCATAATGCCTTTGAGCTCCGGTCAGCTTTTTAGAAAAGAACCCACAGGGTCTGAGTGTTCCACCTTTGACTTGCCGTTGAGAAAGTACTGCCCCAACCCCAATGTCTGAGGCGTCAACCTCTAAGGTGAACGGGAGTAATGGATTGGGGTGGGATAACACAGGAGCATTGGCAAAAGCTACTTTCAGTTTTTCAAAGGCCTCCTCCGCAGCCGCTGGCCAGAGAGATAGATTAGTGCCCTTATGCGTGAGGTCCGACAGGGGTTTAACAATAGACGAGAAGTTCTTAATAAACTTCCTATAATAATTGGCGAAACCCAGAAATCGCTGGATATCTTTCAGACTCTTAGGCTTAGGCCACTGTAAGACTGCTGTCAACTTTTCCTTGTCCATGGCAATACCGTCTTTGCCAATTATAAACCCCAGAAACGGTATTCTGGTTTTGTGGAACTCACATTTCTCCACTTTACAGAACAATTTATTTTTACGTAATTGCAGCAATACTTCAGACACATCCTTGATGTGTTGTGACAAGTCTTTGGAGTGAATAAGTATATCGTCAAGGTAGACTACGACACATGACTGTAACATATCACTAAGAACGTCATTGATCAGTTCTTGAAATACCGCGGGAGCATTACACAGACCAAATGGCATGACTAGATATTCATAAGGCCCAGATCTCATGTTAAAGGCAGTTTTCCACTCATCACCGGCTCTGATACGTATCAAATTGTATGCCGCCCGTAGGACCAATTTGGTGAAAATCGAGGAACCCTTGAGTCTGTCAAAAAGCTCATGGATGAGTGGTATCGGGTAAGCATTCTTTGCCATCAGCTCATTTAACCCACGGTAGTCGATGCATGGTCGCAGTTCGCCATTTTTCTTCTTAACAAAAAAGAACCAGGCCCCAGCCCGAGAGGTAGATTTCCTTATGATCCCTCTATTAAGGACATCAGAAATGTATTCTTCCATAGCTTGGTTCTCCTCACAAGACAATGGGTATGTGCGTCCCCTAGGTGGCACCGCTCCAGGAATTAACTCGATGCGACAATCATATGGTCTGTGTTGAGGTAAGGCGCCAGCCTCCCCCTTACTGAAAACATCGCTAAACTGCTGGTATACATCAGGTAGTGATGGGGAGGTGCACAAGACCTTAACTGGATGGGTGACGCACTTATCCATACAGAACTGAGACCAAGCAGAGATCTCGCATTTTTGCCAATCAAATTGTGGATTATGCAAATGTAACCAAGGAAAACCCAATATCACGGCATGGTGTGGAGAATTAATTAGTTGGAATTGCTGCTCTTCTCTATGGAGAGCCCCAATAGTCATGGATAATGGTATAGTTTCAAATGTAACCTGAGCGGGTTCCGGGGGTCTGTCATCAATTGCTTCAATAGCAAGAGGGGTTTCTCTTTCAATGCGTGGTACCCCATGCAATTCAGCAAAGGTATTATCCATAAAATACCCAGCTGCACCAGAATCAACCAGAGCCAAAACCTCCACTGAGCGTTGTGCCTATGATAGTACCACCTGTATGGTGGGTTTAAGTGTGCCAATCACTGGGGACGATTGGACACCACCTAGAGCCTGTCCCCCAAGGTACCCTAGGTGTGTTCGTTTCCCGGACGTACTGGACAGGACCTTAACAAGTGCCCATTTTTGCCGCAGTACAAACACAACCCTTGTTTACTGCGATACAGTCTTTCCTCCTTGGTTAGCCTAGTGAAACCTACTTGCATAGGTTCACCTGGTTCCTGTACTGGTTTACTAGGTTTAGATGCCAAGGGAGGGGTGGGTGGGCAAAATATGCTACTAGACCCATTATTTTTTTACCGTAACCTACGATCTCTGGCAGTTAATCTTTCACGTATTCTGGAGTCAATTAGAATAACATACTCAATATAATCATCTAGGTGAGTAGGCAAATCCTTTGCTGCAATCTCGTCTTTAATTTGGTCACTCAAGCCTTGGGCAAAGGCTGCCAGCAAAGCCTCGTTATTCCATCCTACCTCTGCTGCCAAGGTGCGCAATTCAATGGCATAATCGCCCACTGTGTGCCTGCCCTGTTGAATCTCCATAAGACGTTTAGCAGCAGAGGTGGTTCTACCAGGAGGCTCAAATATTCTCCGAAAGGATTGCACAAATTCACAGAAACTCTTAGTGCAAGGTTTAGCGTTTTCCCACAGTGGGTTAGCCCAAGCCAATGCTCTACCAGTCAGCAGGGATATCATGAACCCAACCTTGCTGCGATCGTTAGGAAATGCATGTGCCGTCAATTCCATAAATATTTCAAGTTGATTGATGAACCCTCTGCAGAGGTGAGGGTCACCGTCATACCTTAGCGGCAAGGGTGCAGAAGCCGTTAACCCTTTGACTGCAGCCCCTGAGGGCCTTGTATCATTCTCCGGTGTCTGACCTAGCGAGACCACCGGGCTGGAACCAGATTTGTCAGCAAGTACCGTGCGTTCAAGAATAGTTTGGATTGCAACCGCCAATTGATACAAATGTTGCTCATGCATATCCATCCTCCAATGGATATTCTGTGTATTACCGTCACTCTTAGTGTCTGAGGTCATGGCCCTTTCGTACTGTCACGGTTTGTTAAGACTCTCAGACATAAGGTTTAGGTAAAAAAATAACTTTATTGAAAAGTTAAGGCAATCCCATAGGGTTTTCATACACATACAAACAATACATAGAAGCAAATGACAATAGATATAGGTTCTACCGGCCTTGCCAATAATACCGGGCAAAGCAACCCAGGCGACTCAGACGGAATAGAAGAAATAGGCTCTACCGGCCTTGCCAATACCGGGTAAGGCAACTGTAAGATGGTAATGTACCGGTTCTACCGGCCTTACCAATACCGGGCAAGGCAGCCTGTGGGAACCACAAGAAGTAAGCTCTATCGGCCCTGCCAATACCGGGTAAGGCAACCTAAGGATGACAACGTGAAAGGTTCTTCCGGCCTTACCAATACCGGGCAGGGCAGCCCAAGAGAGGTGACACAATGAGACCAACTGACTGTCAGATGATAATGACAGTAGGATGGTAAAAATAGCAACTGGTCAAGTGGTCACTCAAGCGGAAGTCTTAAGCCAGACACTACAGGACAGCTGCTGTTAGACTGGACAGCACACTCGGAACCTCCAAGTACCTGACTGCAAGTCAGGGGGTAAATGAGAGCCGTAAGGCTAATGGAGTAAACCAGCGTCCGCACGCTGGGACCAACTGACAGTAATGTGAGCCACAAGGCTAGTGGAATAAACCAGAGTCCGCACGCTGGGACCAATAAAGTAATGAGCCACAAGGCTTAATGGAGCAAACCAGCGTCCGCACGCTGGGACCAACAACAGTAATGAGCCGCAAGGCTATTTGGAGTAGACCAGCGCCTGCACCCTGGACCAACAACAGTAATGAGCCGCAAGGCTATTAGGAGTAAACCAACGCCCGCACGCTGGGACCACAATAGTAATGAGCTGCAAGGCTATTAGGAGTAAACCAGCGCCCGCATGCTGGGACCGCAACAGTAATGAGCCGCAAGGCTTAATGGAGTAAACCAGCGCCCGCGCGCTGGGACCAACAACAGTAATGAGCCGCAAGGCTTAATGGAGTAAACCAGCGTCCGCACGCTGGGACCAACAGCAGTAATGAGCCACCAGGCTTAATGGAGTAATCCAGCGTCTGCACGCTGGAACCAACAGCAGTAATGAGCCGCAAGGCTTAATGGAGTAAACCAGCGCCCGCGCTGGGACCAACAACAGTAATGAGCCGCAAGGCTTATTGGAGTAAACCAGCGTCCGCACGCTGGGACCAACAGCAGTAATGAGCCGCAAGGCTTAGTGGAGTAACCAGCGTCCGCTCGCTGGAACCTACGAGCAGTAGTGTCGCCGGAGCGAAAGGAGAACAATGTCACCTCAGAAACTGGAAATGAAAAAATTCCTGCACTCCAATACAAAAAAGTCAAATGCCCATTTTCTTAAAACATTGAACTTTATTCATCAATTAAAAAAGTACCTCCAATCTTCTGGCCGTGTAATAAGACAATGAGAGACTTGTATCTCATAGGCACTTCAGCTAGATGGTTATCAACATATTAAAACAGATCCACGTGTTTCACGCACAAAGCACTTACTCATGATCCCTCAGCGACTGGAGACAGGAAGCCACTGGAACCAGGCAGAGGATAAACCGGATGAAGCACCGCTGAGCCGACTGGCAACCGGAACATCAGCAACCAAGGAGGACAACCGGAACCGGACTGGAACGACAGGCAAGCAGGAACACAGGAACAGGTCGACTCAGGAACTCAGGAACTCAGGAACAGGCCCAATCAGATACAGCAGACAGGACGGATACAATGCTTTCAGAGACACCACGAAAGGGCAACCAAAGGGTGCCCGGACTGAGTTTATACAGGCAATGTGAGGCGGGCTGACGGCAGGCAGCCAATGGGAGCCCCCTGCAGGTGATAGACACTGGATAGCACAAATCACGGGCACCGTGATAGTTGCGTGGTCATTGGCTGTGTTTCAGCTGCCTATTGTCACCTCGATCCACCCCTAGCGTTCTAGGGTCTGTATCTAGCAGCTACCTTGGTTTCAGTTACCCTTCCTGAGGGTAGTGTTGCCACTCCACGGTTGCCTGGTATTTGGAGACCAAATCTGGATCAGAGTTGCCTCGTTGCCATACCATACAGTCTGGGTCAGAGTTGCCTCGTTCCTCAGGGTTTGGTGCCCAGGCATCTGGGCAGTGCCAGTTCCGTTTCACGTGCACCTCCGGTGTACGCTCACCTGGTCAGCTCTCCAATGGGTTGCCTTCGACCTCACTAATCCTGCCAGAGTCTCTCTACTAGCAGTTTACCTGTTGTTCCAGTCCACCTATTCTAGTACTGCAGACTTGTTGCTATTTTGTATTGTATATCACTGTGTGATTTGCCTTGTGGGCCTTATTCCTTGTATGCTCTCTTTCAATAAAGTCATTTTAACCTTACCATCCTGCCTGAGTGTTCATCTAAAAACCGTGACAGTACGACAGGGCCAATGACCTCAGACAAGTCCGGTGAAGGTAGTGCGGTCAATATCCATTGGAGAATGGATATTTATTAGCAACCTCTGGATCAACTGTCAGTGGCGGTGCAAACTATGCTGGAGCGAACCGCACACTTGGACAGATCCGCTTTACCCTCTGTGGCCACCCCAGTTCAGGCACCAACAGTGGCTAACACGAATGTCTGCACGCAATATAGAAGGCTCTAGCCTGGACAAATCCAATTTGGGAGACGGCTAAGCCCATTACCACCAATTTTGGTGAGTTTGTGAGGGCTTTTCGAAGTGTCTTTGAGATCCCTGGGAGCAATATCTTGGCTGCCAAGCAAATTATGAACATCCAACAGGGCAACCATACAGTTGCAGACTATTCCATTGAATTTCATACCCTGACAGCCGAGTTGGGATGGAATAATGAAGCGCTAGTGGAGGCATTTGCTCAAGGGTTAAATGACCGCATTGTGGCCCGGGAGGTACCTGAATCTCTGGACAAATACATTGAATTTGTCAATCTGATTGATACTCGGATCAGGGAACGAACACAAAATAGGAATAGGGACAGTAAACCAAGGTCTCCTACATGGCAGTGGCATAAGTGTATTTTCCCACCCATACCTCCTGGTCAAGTTGAAGCTACTGAACCTAAGCAAGTGGGCTTTACTAGACTCACAAAGGAGGAACGGTAATTTTGTCGCAAGAATGGTCTGTGCCTTTACTGTGGGAGGGGAGGTCATTTGTTGCGTAACTGTCCAACATGGCCGGGAAACACACACACCTAGGTTTCCTAAGGGGACAGGTCCTAGGTGGTATTCAGCAGTCCCCAGAGGTTGTGCCTTCCAAACCAGTGGTTGATGTGATCATTTCGTCCTCCAACTTATCCATTACTATACCTGCACTAATAGACTTTGGAGCAGCGGGATATTTTATGGACCAAGAGTTTGCTGCGTTACATAATATCCCATTGGTTTTACTAGACAATCCAATGCAAATTGAGGCCATTGATGGGCAACCTTTGGTGCCTCCCCAGGTCACCCATGCGACTTGCCCCCTCTCTGTGCAGACCAGGGCATTACATTTCAAAACCCTGTCCTTTCAAATTATCCAGTCACCCCATTATGCGGTCATTCTGGGGTTCCCAAGGTTGAGAACACATAATCCCAGAATTAACGGGGACTCCTGTGAGATTGTGGCCTGGTCTGAGCATTGTACTAATCACTGTCTGCGTCAACCTAAGAGAATATTCTGTACCTTTCCCTCCTTACCGTCTGAATACCAATCCTTCAGTAAGGTGTTTAGTAAGGGAGAGGCTAGCACTTTGCCACCACACAGGACGTATGTCTGTGGCATTGATATTGCGCCTGGTGCTGTCCCTCCTGGGGGCAGAACGTATCCTCTCTCGTGTGAGGAGAATGTGGCCATGGAGGAGTATATCTCTGATGCTCTAGAGAGGGGCATAATTTGCAGATTATCCTCACCCGCCGGGGCTGGATTTTTTTCGTTAAGAATAAGTCCGGAGAATTAAGGCCATGTATTGATTATAGGGGCCTTAATAAATTGATGGTTAAAAGTGCCTACCCTATTCCTGTCATCACCGAACTGTTTGATCGCCTCAAGGGGGCGACGATTTTCACTAAACTAGATCTAAGAGCTGCCTATAACCTCATCCGTATCAAGGAAGGTGATGAGTGGAAAACCGCTTTTAATACTCGCAATGGGCACTACGAGTACTTGGTAATGCCATTCGGGCTGTGTAATGCCCCAGCAGTATTTCAGGAACTAATTAATGATGTCCTCCGTGACTTGTTGCAGTCCTGTGTAGTCGTCTATCTAGATGACATCGTAGTTTATTCTCCTGATTTAGAAACCCATCGCTTGCATGTAGCTACCGTACTTCAAAGATTAAGGGAAAATGAATTATTTTGTAAGCTTGACAAATGTGAGTTTCATAGATCCATGGTACCATTCCTGGATTATGTTATTTCCAGTCAGGGCATTTCCATGGATAAAGAGAAATTGTCAGCGGTACTCCATTGGCCGCGTCCTAAGGGTCTCAAGGCCATTCAAAGGTTTATTGGCTTTGCCAACTATTATCGTAAATTTATCCGTGATTTTTCCAGAATTGTTAAACCCCTTACAGACCTGACACATAAGGGCGTTAAAGCATCTGAATGGTCTAAGGAGGCTGAGGAGTCATTTGAGGCACTCAAAGAGGCATTTGCCTCTGCACCAGTCCTGTCGCACCCCAAGGTGGACTTACCATTTATTCTTGAAGTAGATGCATCAGATACTGGTGTAGGGGTAGTCTTTTCTGGTCCGGGCCAACCACTTAAGCCATGTGGTTTCTTTTCTAAAAAAATAACTAAGGTGCAATCGGTGTATGTGATCGGTGACCGGGAATTATTGGCAATTATCCTTGCCTTGCGTGAATGGAATCACTTGTTGGAAGGCACCAGGGAACCGATTCTCATCTTAACCGACCACAAAAAGATTGTCTAAAAGATTGTCCCCCAGACAGGCCAGATGGGCCCTCTTTCTCTCTCGATTTAACTTCATTGTTTCCAATTTACCTGGCTCTAAGAATGTAAGAGCTGATGCGCTGTCCAGGCAACATGGTGCTGAATTAGAGTTTGAGGAACTGCCTGTACCCATTATTCCTCAAGATCGCATCCTGGCCACCCTGCGGACTAGCATCACCTCTCCTTTGGGTCAAGAGATATTGGCTACGCAAATGGAGTCCCCCCCCCCCCCCGGAAAAACCCATGGGCAAATGTTTTGTAGCTGAACCTTTTCGGGCAAGACTCCTTGAAACATACCATGCTTCACGGGCAGCTGGCCATGTGGGCAGAGATCAATTAATTTGGTCACTATCTCGTATCTTCTGGTGGCCCACACTAAGGGCAAATTGCGCTGATTTTACGGCTGCTTGTGCTGTTTGTGCTCGTTCAAAAGTAACAACAACAACAACAGTAATGAGCCGCAAGGCTTAATGGAGTAAACCAGCGTCCGCACGCTGGGACCAACAGCAGTAATGAGCCACCAGGCTTAATGGAGTAATCCAGCGTCTGCACGCTGGAACCAACAGCAGTAATGAGCCGCAAGGCTTAATGGAGTAAACCAGCGCCCGCGCTGGGACCAACAACAGTAATGAGCCGCAAGGCTTATTGGAGTAAACCAGCGTCCGCACGCTGGGACCAACAGCAGTAATGAGCCGCAAGGCTTAGTGGAGTAACCAGCGTCCGCTCGCTGGAACCTACGAGCAGTAGTGTCGCCGGAGCGAAAGGAGAACAATGTCACCTCAGAAACTGGAAATGAAAAAATTCCTGCACTCCAATACAAAAAAGTCAAATGCCCATTTTCTTAAAACATTGAACTTTATTCATCAATTAAAAAAGTACCTCCAATCTTCTGGCCGTGTAATAAGACAATGAGAGACTTGTATCTCATAGGCACTTCAGCTAGATGGTTATCAACATATTAAAACAGATCCACGTGTTTCACGCACAAAGCACTTACTCATGATCCCTCAGCGACTGGAGACAGGAAGCCACTGGAACCAGGCAGAGGATAAACCGGATGAAGCACCGCTGAGCCGACTGGCAACCGGAACATCAGCAACCAAGGAGGACAACCGGAACCGGACTGGAACGACAGGCAAGCAGGAACACAGGAACAGGTCGACTCAGGAACTCAGGAACTCAGGAACAGGCCCAATCAGATACAGCAGACAGGACGGATACAATGCTTTCAGAGACACCACGAAAGGGCAACCAAAGGGTGCCCGGACTGAGTTTATACAGGCAATGTGAGGCGGGCTGACGGCAGGCAGCCAATGGGAGCCCCCTGCAGGTGATAGACACTGGATAGCACAAATCACGGGCACCGTGATAGTTGCGTGGTCATTGGCTGTGTTTCAGCTGCCTATTGTCACCTCGATCCACCCCTAGCGTTCTAGGGTCTGTATCTAGCAGCTACCTTGGTTTCAGTTACCCTTCCTGAGGGTAGTGTTGCCACTCCACGGTTGCCTGGTATTTGGAGACCAAATCTGGATCAGAGTTGCCTCGTTGCCATACCATACAGTCTGGGTCAGAGTTGCCTCGTTCCTCAGGGTTTGGTGCCCAGGCATCTGGGCAGTGCCAGTTCCGTTTCACGTGCACCTCCGGTGTACGCTCACCTGGTCAGCTCTCCAATGGGTTGCCTTCGACCTCACTAATCCTGCCAGAGTCTCTCTACTAGCAGTTTACCTGTTGTTCCAGTCCACCTATTCTAGTACTGCAGACTTGTTGCTATTTTGTATTGTATATCACTGTGTGATTTGCCTTGTGGGCCTTATTCCTTGTATGCTCTCTTTCAATAAAGTCATTTTAACCTTACCATCCTGCCTGAGTGTTCATCTAAAAACCGTGACAGTACGACAGGGCCAATGACCTCAGACAAGTCCGGTGAAGGTAGTGCGGTCAATATCCATTGGAGAATGGATATTTATTAGCAACCTCTGGATCAACTGTCAGTGGCGGTGCAAACTATGCTGGAGCGAACCGCACACTTGGACAGATCCGCTTTACCCTCTGTGGCCACCCCAGTTCAGGCACCAACAGTGGCTAACACGAATGTCTGCACGCAATATAGAAGGCTCTAGCCTGGACAAATCCAATTTGGGAGACGGCTAAGCCCATTACCACCAATTTTGGTGAGTTTGTGAGGGCTTTTCGAAGTGTCTTTGAGATCCCTGGGAGCAATATCTTGGCTGCCAAGCAAATTATGAACATCCAACAGGGCAACCATACAGTTGCAGACTATTCCATTGAATTTCATACCCTGACAGCCGAGTTGGGATGGAATAATGAAGCGCTAGTGGAGGCATTTGCTCAAGGGTTAAATGACCGCATTGTGGCCCGGGAGGTACCTGAATCTCTGGACAAATACATTGAATTTGTCAATCTGATTGATACTCGGATCAGGGAACGAACACAAAATAGGAATAGGGACAGTAAACCAAGGTCTCCTACATGGCAGTGGCATAAGTGTATTTTCCCACCCATACCTCCTGGTCAAGTTGAAGCTACTGAACCTAAGCAAGTGGGCTTTACTAGACTCACAAAGGAGGAACGGTAATTTTGTCGCAAGAATGGTCTGTGCCTTTACTGTGGGAGGGGAGGTCATTTGTTGCGTAACTGTCCAACATGGCCGGGAAACACACACACCTAGGTTTCCTAAGGGGACAGGTCCTAGGTGGTATTCAGCAGTCCCCAGAGGTTGTGCCTTCCAAACCAGTGGTTGATGTGATCATTTCGTCCTCCAACTTATCCATTACTATACCTGCACTAATAGACTTTGGAGCAGCGGGATATTTTATGGACCAAGAGTTTGCTGCGTTACATAATATCCCATTGGTTTTACTAGACAATCCAATGCAAATTGAGGCCATTGATGGGCAACCTTTGGTGCCTCCCCAGGTCACCCATGCGACTTGCCCCCTCTCTGTGCAGACCAGGGCATTACATTTCAAAACCCTGTCCTTTCAAATTATCCAGTCACCCCATTATGCGGTCATTCTGGGGTTCCCAAGGTTGAGAACACATAATCCCAGAATTAACGGGGACTCCTGTGAGATTGTGGCCTGGTCTGAGCATTGTACTAATCACTGTCTGCGTCAACCTAAGAGAATATTCTGTACCTTTCCCTCCTTACCGTCTGAATACCAATCCTTCAGTAAGGTGTTTAGTAAGGGAGAGGCTAGCACTTTGCCACCACACAGGACGTATGTCTGTGGCATTGATATTGCGCCTGGTGCTGTCCCTCCTGGGGGCAGAACGTATCCTCTCTCGTGTGAGGAGAATGTGGCCATGGAGGAGTATATCTCTGATGCTCTAGAGAGGGGCATAATTTGCAGATTATCCTCACCCGCCGGGGCTGGATTTTTTTCGTTAAGAATAAGTCCGGAGAATTAAGGCCATGTATTGATTATAGGGGCCTTAATAAATTGATGGTTAAAAGTGCCTACCCTATTCCTGTCATCACCGAACTGTTTGATCGCCTCAAGGGGGCGACGATTTTCACTAAACTAGATCTAAGAGCTGCCTATAACCTCATCCGTATCAAGGAAGGTGATGAGTGGAAAACCGCTTTTAATACTCGCAATGGGCACTACGAGTACTTGGTAATGCCATTCGGGCTGTGTAATGCCCCAGCAGTATTTCAGGAACTAATTAATGATGTCCTCCGTGACTTGTTGCAGTCCTGTGTAGTCGTCTATCTAGATGACATCGTAGTTTATTCTCCTGATTTAGAAACCCATCGCTTGCATGTAGCTACCGTACTTCAAAGATTAAGGGAAAATGAATTATTTTGTAAGCTTGACAAATGTGAGTTTCATAGATCCATGGTACCATTCCTGGATTATGTTATTTCCAGTCAGGGCATTTCCATGGATAAAGAGAAATTGTCAGCGGTACTCCATTGGCCGCGTCCTAAGGGTCTCAAGGCCATTCAAAGGTTTATTGGCTTTGCCAACTATTATCGTAAATTTATCCGTGATTTTTCCAGAATTGTTAAACCCCTTACAGACCTGACACATAAGGGCGTTAAAGCATCTGAATGGTCTAAGGAGGCTGAGGAGTCATTTGAGGCACTCAAAGAGGCATTTGCCTCTGCACCAGTCCTGTCGCACCCCAAGGTGGACTTACCATTTATTCTTGAAGTAGATGCATCAGATACTGGTGTAGGGGTAGTCTTTTCTGGTCCGGGCCAACCACTTAAGCCATGTGGTTTCTTTTCTAAAAAAATAACTAAGGTGCAATCGGTGTATGTGATCGGTGACCGGGAATTATTGGCAATTATCCTTGCCTTGCGTGAATGGAATCACTTGTTGGAAGGCACCAGGGAACCGATTCTCATCTTAACCGACCACAAAAAGATTGTCTAAAAGATTGTCCCCCAGACAGGCCAGATGGGCCCTCTTTCTCTCTCGATTTAACTTCATTGTTTCCAATTTACCTGGCTCTAAGAATGTAAGAGCTGATGCGCTGTCCAGGCAACATGGTGCTGAATTAGAGTTTGAGGAACTGCCTGTACCCATTATTCCTCAAGATCGCATCCTGGCCACCCTGCGGACTAGCATCACCTCTCCTTTGGGTCAAGAGATATTGGCTACGCAAATGGAGTCCCCCCCCCCCCCCGGAAAAACCCATGGGCAAATGTTTTGTAGCTGAACCTTTTCGGGCAAGACTCCTTGAAACATACCATGCTTCACGGGCAGCTGGCCATGTGGGCAGAGATCAATTAATTTGGTCACTATCTCGTATCTTCTGGTGGCCCACACTAAGGGCAAATTGCGCTGATTTTACGGCTGCTTGTGCTGTTTGTGCTCGTTCAAAAGTTCCCAGGCACCTGCCAGTGGGCCTATTGCAGCCTGTTCCTAATGGTGATCGTCCATGGTCACATGTGTCTATCGATTTTCTGGGTGAATTACCTGCCTCTATGGGTTACACATACATATTGATGGTGGTAGACAGATTCTCAAAAATGGCCCATTTTATGCCCTTGCCCGGGCAGGAATGCAGGAATTGGCAGTAGTGTTCGCACGTGAGGTATTCAGACTCCATGGAGTACCCCAGGTGTTGGTATCAGACCAGGGCAGCCAATTTATTTCCAGGTTTTGGAAGGCATTCTGCGGCCAAATGGGTATCCAGTTGTCGTATTCGTCTGCATACCATCCACAGACCAATGGAGCTGCTGAATGCTCTAACCAGGGGCTCGAGCAATTTATCCGATGCTTTGTATCCAATCATCATGATGATTGGGCTGAGTTGCTACCTTGGGCTGAATTTGCGAGAAACTGCGATTAATAATTCATGCGGAAGCTCCCCATTTCTTCTTAATTATGGGTACCAACCATCCTTGCTTCTGGACGCCTTTCAGGCACAGCAGATGCCAGCCCTTGATGAACACCTCAGACAGCTTCATTCTACCTGGGCACAGGTGCAGAATTTGTTACGTGAGTCCTTTCAACGTTACAGGTGCCATGTCAACAGCAGGAGGTTGCCAGCTCCGGTGTTTCAGGTTGGGGACCGTGTGTGGCTCTTATCAAAGAATCTGAACTTACAAACTCCTTGTCACAAGTTTGCCCCAAGGTTTATAGGTCCATTCAAAGTTCTCAGGAGACTCAATCCAGTTTCCTATGCTTTGGACCTCCCCGCTAATGTGCAAATTCACAATGTCTTTCATGTATCCTTACTTAAGCCTCTTGTCTATAACCGCTATACCTCTGCTCCGGTGGTGCCGGCTCCGGTTCACATCCAAGACCACGATGAATATGAGGTTCAAAGTATTGTGGACTCACGCAGGGTGCGTGGGCAACTCCAGTACCTGGTTCATTGGAAGGGGTACGGCCCAGAGGAACGTTCATGGGTCAAGCATGCTGACATTCATACACCAGTCTTGTTACGTCAGTTCCATGCCAAGCCAGGTCCTCCTCCAAGGGGAGGGGGTTGTTGAGAGGGGAGTACTATCACGGTGCCTGTGCTTCCATTGCTGAGCGGCGACATTGTTATTCTCTGCTGCCTTCTGATTGGCTGGTCTTAATTGCTAACACTGGGCTCGCCTTTATATATCCTGGAATGTCCTCCGTTAGGTGCCCTTTCGAGGTGTACGAGTTCTTGAGTCTATTCTGCTCTTTGCTGATTCGTGTATGACCTGGCCTGCCTGACTACGAGTTTTGTTCCTGAGTTCCTGTTGCTACGCTCTGTTTCTGACCGTATTCTGGCTGCGAACCCGCTCCGTTGCTGACTGTATCCTGGCTGAGAACCCGCTCCGTTGCTGACTGATCTGGCTGAAGAACCCACTCCGTTGCTGACTGTTCTGGCTGAAGAACCCGCTCCGTTGCTGACTGTATCCTGGCTGAGAACCCACTCCGTTGCTGACTGATCTGGCTGAAGAACCCACCCCGTTGCTGACTGTATCCTGGCTGAGAACCCTCTCCGTTGCTGACTGATCTGGCTGTAGAACCCGCTTTGTTGCTGATTACTTCTGACGGTGATCTGCTCCGTGTCTGACCACATCAGACTGAGACCCTCTCCGTTGTCGACTGTATCTGTCCTTTGGACCCGTTCCAGTACTGGCGCTGGTGGCGCTATTCCATTAATTTCTGTCTCTGGTTCTACTAACAGGCTCCAGTGCCTACCGTGTCCGTTTGTGCCCTGGGCGACCCCTGGTGGTCATTGTGATACTGGGCTTTGCATTGTCTGTGGTGGTGTGTCGCGCGGCGCTATTTCTTATCGACCAAAGGCTAAGCTTGGGTTTAAGCTGCTCCTTAACTGCTGCTAGCGGTGTGCACATTCGAAGTACCAGTACAGGTGTTCTTACACTGACTGTGTTACTCTGATCTCTCTCTCTGTGGCCTTCCTACCTGTTACGCTGTGCTCACTCCCTCTGGGAGTTTTTCAGTAAGTCGCTGGGCGTTTCCATTAACCCTGAGGATACCTGGATAGTCCAGGAAAGGGCTTACACTGCTCTCTGCAGTACCTTGAGCTAGAGCCAGCGTTGCACATTCCATCCTGTAGGTTGTGTGGTCACTGGCTGTGTTTCAGCTGCCTATTGTCACCTTGATCCACCCCTAGCATTCTAGGGTCTGTATCTAGCAGCTACCTTGGTCTCAGTTACCCTTCCTGAAGGTAGTGTTGCCACTCCACGGTTGCCCGGTATTTGGAGACCGAATATGAGTCAGAGTTGCGTCGTTGCCATACCATACAGTCTGGGTCAGAGTTGCCTCATTCCTCAGGGTTTGGTGCCCAGGCATCTGGGCAGTGCCAGTTCCATTTTACGTGCACCTCCGGTGTACGCTAACCTGGTCAGCTCTCCAACGGGTTGCCTTCGACCTCACTAATCCTGACAGAGTCTCTCTACTAGCAGTTTACCTGTTGTTCCAGTCCACCTATTCTAGTACTGCAGACTTGTTGTTATTGTGTATTGTATATCACTGTGTGATTTGCTTTGTGGGCCCCAGGGCCTTATTCCTTGATTGCTCTCTTTCAATAAAGTCATTTTAACCTTACCATCCTGTCTGAGTGTTCATCTAAAAACCGCGACACAGTCAGAATGGAGCGTATATCTGTCTCATGCCTGAAGCTAGTATAAGGAAGCGTATACTTGACTCACGCCTGCAGTCAGTATCAAAGCTAGTCTGCCAGAGCCCCAGGCCTGCACCAGATAGGGTGTCTGCTATGTACAGGGGACAACCAAAAGAATAGTCAGACAGAGCCACAGGTCAGCATCAGAGAGGGTAGTCAGACAAGTCAGGTCATACACAGTTCAGGTAGCCAGCCAGAGCCACAGGTCTGCACCAGATTGGCTGTCCACTATAAGGATAAGACAAAAGAATAGTCAGACCAGATTGGATGGAAGACAAGCCAGGTCATACACAGAGCCCAAGGTAATAGAACTGCTTTTGAACAACAATGCAAGGGCAACTGAGTCAGGACTCGGACTGCCCTTGAAGCCCCTCTTTAGGAAGTAGGTAGGCGGAGCAGGCTCAGGGGAAGGAAGTAGGTAGAAGGAGACTACTGGAAGCATTGCATAAAAGAGAGGCCTGCTTCACTCTGAAGCCTCGCGTCTGCAGATGAAGCATGGACTGATGCCGAGCATCACTGAAGCGGTGGCGCTGGAAACAAGGTAAGCTGTGACAACTATTTGCAACAAAACGTTTGATGGTTCTGTGATCACGCCTCAATATCTTAGCATTTTCAAGAGTGCTGCATCCCTCTGAAAGAGTTTTTATAATTTTTGACTTTTCAGAGTCAGTTATATCTCTTTTTCTGCCCATTTTGCCTGAGGAAATGAAGCTGTCTAATAATTATGCACACCTTAACATATGGTGTTCATCTCCTTAGGCCACACCTTTTCTCATTACACAAATACACATCACTTGATATGCTAAAATCCAATAAGCATTCAAGTTTATACAGCTTGGAGTTAGAAAATATGCATAAAAATGATGATATGGCCAAAATACCCACTTGCCTAATAATTGTGAATACAGTGTATTGCGGTACCTGCTGTCAGACATGCTGCTCCTGCTACTGCTACTACCATTGCTGTGCCTGCTTCCAGATGCATAGCCCTGGTGCCACCAGAGCTGTACCTGATGCCAGTGCCAACCCTGCTGCCACCAGTACTGTGCCTGCTGCCAGTTTGTCTTTTAATACTCAGGAGACGGGGAGGAGAAGATGATGCCAAGTGTGACAGCAGGGGACCCTAAGTCACACTTGCCATCCCCAAGCAGTCTCGTCAGTGCTAGTACTACTACTACTAGGAAGGTCCAGCAGCTTGTTAGTGTTAGGAGTGAAGAACAGGGTAATCATATTACTAGTGACTGTGAGGAGGAAGTCTCAGGGGCTGAAACTGATGTGGTTGGTGTTAGTAGTCGTAACAGTAATGGTGAAGCAGCTGGTGGGAATAGTATTAGGGGAGTGGTAGGGGAAGCAATCGAGAGCATCCAGACTAGCGATCAAGGGAGCCCACACCATTCCCTGGGAGTCCCCTTCCCCCCATGGCATTGTCCAGGTGGAACATTATCTTGAAGAAGCCAGAACTGGTGGTTATCAGGTGCAGCAATAATTATACCATGTCTTATGGGATTTTTTGAATTGTATTTATGCTCCTTTTATTGAACGCCTTTGGAAAATAAAATAATATTTGTTACGTGTTGTGTGTGAAAATTGAAGATAATGCTAGCTTTAGTGTACTTATAATCTTAATTTTAATAATGACAGGAGGCGAGTATTTTGCATAAATCCTTCTTTACTCCTCTCATAGCAGTAAGTCTTAACAACCAATCATAAAACAGAAACTTTCCCCACAAAACCATGTTTCCCTTAAGTCCCTCCCTCTTTCTTTGATAGCATGCCAACAAACAGGAACAATCTCCCAAGAACCGAAATAACTTCAGATAAACCTGAAGTCAGACCGGAATCTAATTACACTGAAAGAAAAAGAAACAAAGTGAAAGACAACAGCTCCAAACTATTTGCTCACATACACATCTTAACAGTAAGCAGATATGGTACAATATTAAGTAAATAGGCAAACATAAACACATAAGAATACAAAAGAATAACATAAGATTACACGATCATTAATTTAACACCCCCCCACTGTTCAATAACCTGCGGGAGGGAAGGGAGGGAAAATACTCGCCTCCTGTCATTATTAAAATTAAGATTATAAGTACACTAAAGCTAGCATAATCTTCAATTTTACTACATGACAGGATGCTTCGTATTTTGCAGTTTTAACGCTCTGAAAACAACACCGATGACGCATGTTTAACCTGACGAAAATAAAAGGTGCAAAACGTAGATTCTCGGGACCAATCAGCAGCTCGCAATATGTCCGACAATGAAGCACCTGCCAAAAAAAACGATGAAGCCGCTGCCCCTCTAACAGAGTGAGCGCCAAAGGTAAAAAGATAAAATCCAGCGGATCCACCTGGCTAAAGTCGTGGTAGAAACAGCTTTATGGTGCTTCACATAAGATACCAAAAGTTGTCCAGACGCCACAAACCTAAGCGATTCCGTCCTGTGGACATAAGATCTAAGAACTGAACATACACAAAGTTTAGGTTGGTCCCCGAAAAAAGGATAAAAAACAGTAGCTGAGTCAGTCTTTGTTCACCGAGAAATAGCAAAAGTAACCCCAGCCGGGGAAAACGTAAAGCCGTTGACATCGAACGCACGAATGTCCGATACTCTACGAAAAGACACCAAACAAAGCAACAAGGCTAATTTGGCTGATAGCTAACATAAAGATAAACACTCATCCCCCGGCCAGTTCTGCAGAAAACGAAGAACCTGATGAACATCCCATAACTGGGAATATTTGGGTATCGGAGGCCGAGACAACTTCATTCCCCGCAAAAGGCGACATACCAACTGATCCTGACCCACAGGAACCCCAGCAATCGGAACATGAGCAGCCGAAATAGCGGAACGCATAACATTTATCGACCGAACAGACTTCCCAGAATGAAACAGAGACGAGAGGAAATTTAAAATGTCTGGTAAAGGTGCCGTAAAGAGATCAAAACCCCATTCCACACACCAGCTAGTCCACTGACCCCAAGCTGAGATATAACATCTTCTGGTACCTGGAGCCCATGAGTCCCAAAGGAGATTCTTAGATTCCTCCGATAGGCCGTGGACAGCCCAACGTCCCCTGAAACCATCCAGGCCACCAAGTACAGTCGCTCTTGCTCCATTAGAGGATGCAAATGACCTAGAAGATCGCAAAGCAGGAACCGATCCGTCAGAAGGAGAAGCGGATCCGGAAACGATAGCTCCAAAAGGTCCGGGAACCAAGCCTGGCCCTGCCAAAATGGAGTCAACAGAAGTAACAATACGCCTTGACGTCTGAGCTGATGAAGAACCCGCACTATCATGGCAAATGGCGGAAAAGCATAGGCTCCCTGACGCGGCCAAACCTGAAGAAAGGCATCCACGGCCTCGCAGGCCGGATCCGGAAGCCAATTGTAGAACCTCTGTAACTGATGATTCGTCCATGATGCAAAAAGATCCAGCACGAGCGGACCCCTGAGTTGATGTAGACGGTTGAATACTACCTTGTCCAGCATCCAATCGCTGACATCCCTCCAATGCCGAGATAACCAGTCCACCGTCAGACTGACCTCTCCTGGGAGATATTCTGCCATCAGGGTGATGTTCCTGTGAAAGTAAAACTGGTAGATCGTGTCTGCCAAGATCCGTGATCTCGTGCCTCCAAGACGATTCATGTATTGAACAGCAGACACGTTGTCCATTCGAAGATGGATACAACAGTCCGACAGTTTTTTCGCAAAACTGCGAATGGTGAAGGAGCCCGCTGTCAACTCCAAACAATTGATGTGGAGACCCGTCCCCTCCACCGACCAAGGACCCCCTGTCGCTTCGTCTGCACAGGCCGCCCCCCAGCCCCATAGGCTGGCATCCGATTCCAGAATAAAATCCGGACTCTGACCAAAAATGGCCCTGCTGTTCCATGCACTCATGTGTCTAATCCACCATCTCAGCTCCCCTTTGACCTCCTCGGTTAAAGGAATGATCTGATCGTATGACGGCTGTAGCCTGAGGAAGGAAGCCTTCAACCTCTGCATCGCCCTGTAATGCAGAGGCCCAGGAAATATCGCCTGAATGGAGGATGACAGCAGTCCCACTATTCTTGCCAACTGGCGAAGATGCACCGACTTCAATCGAACAACCTTCCAAAGTTCCTTCCGAATCGCCCTGACTTTTTGAGAAGGAAGATGAAGCGAACAAGTTTCGGAATTGATCTCGAAGCCGAGAAACTGCACCGTCTTGGAAGGTGTTAACGCCGACTTATCCACATTGACCAACAATCTCAGGGATTCCAGCAACTGAATGGTAAATCTCGTTTGAGAGAGCAGTCGAGAGCGATCATCACAAAACAAAAGGAGATCATCCAAATAGATTAAGCAGCGAAAACCCCGAGCTCTGAGATGCACCACGACGGGCTTCATCACATTGGTGAAGTACCATGGAGCAGAGCTGAGGCCGAAAGGCAGACATGTGAATTGAAGCACCCTGTTCTGCCAAAGAAAGCGTAGAAAACTTCGACTGCCAGGAGCCATCGGTATGGACAGGTACGCATCCATCAGATCCAGCCTGGTAAACCAGTCGCCGGGACGTAGAAGATCCCTGAGAAGATGAATGCCTTCCATCTTAAAGTGCCGATAGAGGACAAAGGCGTTCAAATGACGAAGATTGATGACTGGACGAAATCCTCTGGTCTTTTTGTGAACTAGAAAGATGTTGCTGAAGAAACCTCCGGCTTCTGACACCTCCTCTACAGCACCTTTTCGAAGTAAGGACTGAATCTCCCCATCGACCAACACCTTCTGATCGTCCGCAAACTGAATGGGATGCGGAGGCGCAAGCTGAACAGGATCTGCAAAAAATTCTATTACATACCCTTGAACTGTCTGCAAGACCCAAGCGTCCGACGTCATAAGCGACCAAGCCTGTAATGAAAGGGCCAAGCGACCCGCAGTTAAAGTTAGAGAAAGCGGATCTGGAGAACCACTCACCTTTAGATTGTGCAGCTCTCCCTCTGCCTCGGAACGAGGAGCCTCGACCTTGGCCTCTCGACTGGAAGTTGACTCTAGCAGACGTGGAGGGGAAGAATGGCAGCGTTCCTGATTGGGGACCTGATGGCCAAAAACGTCTGGCGGCACGGCCCCTCTGCCGGCCAGCCCGTCCAAAAACCCCTCGAGAGGCCACTGGATGGAACACCTTTTTCATGGAGAGCTGAGCTTTGTTAAGGGTCGTAAACATGCTGACATGTTTTTGCAACTCCTTCAAGAAAGAATCACAGAACAGAAGGCCATTTGCTGCCAGTCCCAATTCTTTGGCCTCCAGGTCTGAAAGCTTGTTATCGATACAAAGGAGAGCCGCCTTCCGACGCTCAGATGACAGTGCGGTGTTTGTGTTGCCCAGGAGACAGAAGGAGCGAAGTGCCCATTCCCTGACACAGAGAGGATCAAGAGTAACGTTGTGTGCCACCGCTTCATCCGCCATGTGCAATATCTGCGCTAGTGGCCCAGAGATGTCCAGTAGTTTATCCTGAGCCGTTCGCAACCCCTTTTCCAGTCCCTTCCTAGGGTCCCGTCCAGACCGGGACATGAAGACCACCATGGTATTATCAAAGATTGGGTTAAGGGCCACCTTGTCCTGTAACAGAGGTCTCAGACATTCTGCACGCAGGCGGTTGTGAACTTCACGATCCAATGGTCTGCGCAGCCAGAAATGTATGTAGTTGGCGAGATGATCCGGTAACTGCCATTCAGACGAGCGTGGATGACGTATAGTGTGAGGATCGAAGAGTGGGGCACCTAAGGAATCCAAAAAGACACCTTCTGGATCCTGCGATGTAGAAGGTTGAGAAGGCGAAGGCTTATCCACCAGCACTGATTCTTTAACGTAAGGAGACACTTCCTCCTCCTCGTCCCAACGGAGATCCCTGTCAGACCCAGAATCTGCATCAGCGTGCCAAGCATCAACAACAGAAAGGGGGTTGAGAGCATCCTCGTCATCTGAAGATCTAACCTCCACGGAACACGGGTCCACTGGAACTGAATCCCCCTTGGAGCGTCTGGGGTTCTTCTCTTTAGTAGAGGATCCAGAGCCATCCAAGGAAGGCCTAATCTTTTTGGGCGGAGGCAGACCTTCATCGTCAGATCTCATATCTCCCGCAGCATCAGACCTGCTCAGCAACTCCGCCAGATGGTGAGCCATCATTCTGGCCAAGACTTTCTCTTCCGAGGCGGAGACCGCAGCGTTGATCATCGCCTGCATCTCATCAGCTTGGGCCCTGGAAGGATCAATAGCGACCTGTGGGAAGAGGAATCAGTCAATAAGGTGCAGTGGTCACAGGAAGACCGTGCTGCACAGAGGAGCCCCCCAAATGACACAAACCACAGAAAATACGTGGCAATCAAATAAAGCGTGCATGCAAGGAGAACTACAGATGAAAATTATTTTTTTATTTTTTTGTCTTAGCACTCGAGGAGTAGACAAACCAGATGCCCAACCATTGCCTGGGGGCACATCAAGCATCAGGGCACAGGAAAACACAGTTCCCTTAAACCAAGAACCCTGAGCAGAATAAAAAAGGGGGCTCACCCCTAGGCAGCAAGGACTCAGTCCTATTTAGTATACACACAGGCTGAATAACAAAGATGTGCACATTAAGTATGGTAAACCACCAAGCACACAGCAGACAGACCCTGGATTCGAGCCCAGCGCAGCTGCATGCAAGGCAGATGCAGTACCTCTAGGCCACCAGGCCAGGTACCAAACCCCAACCCTTACAGAATTAGATAAGGAGAAGCTGTATTCAAAGGAGCAAGACACGCTGTACCGAGCTCTGAGAGTCCCGACCCAACAGTTCACCGCTGGGCACGGGACGGGCTCACACAGGACATCTGCACATGGTAATAAAATTAACCGCAATGAGCATATGAAACAAGGGAGGGCGAAGTAAAGTAGCACCTCCGCAATAAGATAACTCCAAGCGGCCGACAGGCCACCCTAACAGTAAAAAACCCCGGAGAGGCCACTCGATCACGCGGGCTGATCAGGGCAGGATCAGAGACAGAAGGCAAATGGAGAGAAAGGACGCGGTGCAGGCCAGCTTGAACTACAACCCCCTGCGCCACGAGGAACAGTATAGGAAGGAAGCACAGGGAGATTACCTCCCCGCTCCAAAGTTGGAGACCAATGCAAGGGAAAAAACAAAAGAGCCCAACAGACAACCCGGAGCATCTACAGTGTACACCCAGATCCCCACGGAGAAGGAAGGCAGACCTCCCCACTGGCCAGGCCAACAAGCGGCAGCACCAGCAGGGCACCAGGCACCAAACCACCCCCGCGGGGAGTACATACAGTGCACCAGGGAAATGGATCAATACCTTACAGTAAGTCAATGGATAACAGACACAACATACAATAACAGTACAAAACTAATAATAAAATAAAGCAATACAAGAATAAAGATAACATACACAGAAAGGACAAAAAAAACGCTGACCTGAACATGGTTTTATGGGGAAAGTTTCTGTTTTATGATTGGTTGTTAAGACTTGCTGCTATGAGAGGAGTAAAGAAGGATTTATGCAAAATACAAAGCCTCCTGTCATGTAGTAAAATTACATGTTCCCATTGATTTCAATGGAATAAGGTAGGCAAAAAAAGCCGAAAAAATGCACTTTTTCACTGGAAATTATTTGCCAAGCGGGAAGTGCCATTATGCTCTGATTCCAGATGAGGTTCAATATATATATAAATGTTAGGTTATACATTTGGGATGTAGAAACAATCATACTTAATATACACCAAATGGGAAACTACTTGGGGAATCCTCATCAGAGAAAGATTTAGGAGTATTGGTAGACAATAGACTTGACAGCAGTTTGCAGTGTCACTCAGCTACTGCAAGAGAAAATAGGGTACTGTTCTATATAAAAAGGGGTATAGATGCACAGGATGCAAATATAATTCTACTTCCTCATCTGTTTAGAGGTGCAACAAAATGATAAAAGGATTGAAGGATCTGAGTTATGATGAAAGATTAGGTAAATTGGTTTGTTTACATTAGAGATTAGACATTTAAGGGATTGACATTTGTGAAAAGATGGAAAATATTTGGGTACAATGGATGGGAAATACAGTGGGAAAAAGCATCAAATTAATATTTTTATGTAGAAATTCCCACAGGAACAAAACAGGACTTTTCTCCATAGTCATCAGCAGCTTCAACAGCAGCATCATCCACTTCCTCACCATGACTGTTACTTTCAAATTCTTTTAGGTTTAAATACAATCTTTTCAATACTTGTGGGTCCCAGTGTGGTGGAATTAAAAACAGAAGACATACAATATAAAAAACATGTAAATGGAGGACTTACCTAATGCAACATCCCCCCCAATGTGTTTCCTACAACATCTCATCAGATTTAGATTTAGATTTTTTAGATGTATTAGAGTAGGACTTGTCTCAATGAGATACCTTGGTGTGGTGGCAAGTTTACCCACGACTTGGCCAGTATGTGAATACTAAAATCTCACTTATTTACTAAGAAATATTATATACGTCCATTACAGGGCACACATTTAATTTTTATATAGAGGAGTGCAGGTTTGTCTTTCTGTCTGTCTGTTTGCACTTTGGGTTTAGGCCTGATGTTTGGGGGACTGGAGAACCCTCTCATTCCTTGCTGCTGTCTATATATTTATTACATTTTGTATTCACATTAAAATTGTATTTATTATATGGATATGTCATGGTGAGTTGGTGCTGTGAGCGTTCTCTCTTGATTTCTGTTTGTACTTCTCCCTCACTCATTCTAGCAGCCTTTCACTTATTCTACTTAACCACTTATGTATAGCACTAAGATTATTTCACTATTTCTAAATTCCTTTTTCACTCTTGCCCTTTAAGAATTAGGCCTCAAGCCTGTACTAGTTTGCATGCACCATGTCTGTTTATAATCGTTTATTCATCACATGACCTGTGGGGAGTTGATAAAAAGGTTCATTTATAGAGAGGACTGTTGGATCCACAGCCCTCTCATACTCTCATTAGCAGACCCATTCAGGTTTTTGCATTAGGTAAGTGCTCCATTTACATGTTTTTTTATATTGTATGTCTGGGACCCACAAGCTTATCAAAGAATGCATTTACATCATCTCCTCAGGGAATTTTAAACTTAGGGTTTTTTAGATGTATTAGAGTAGGACTTGCCTCAAGTGAGATACCTTGGCAGTGTGTCAAGCTTACCCATGACTTGGCCAATTTGTGAATACTAAAATTAGGCTGATCAGACCTCACCAGACCTCATAGGAAAAATGCATACTGCAGGACTTCTTTGATATCAGTGAAGTACTGAAATATGCTTATTTCCTATGTGTCCTCATTTAAATGTGAGATTTGGTCAGCCTAACTAAAATCTCACTTATTTACTAAGAAATATTATATATGCCCATTACAGGACACACATTACATTTTATATACAGGAGTGCAGGTTTGTCTTTCTGTCTGTACCCTTGTCCATTTGCCTTACCTTGTATGTATGATGTATTGCTTGGTTGTCTGTCACTTATAAGGCAATTTTTTTTTTCACTTTATTACTTTCCCTTCTCCCTTCACACTGTGGCCCCAGAGAAACCTTCACATGGAGAACAATTGGCAGTGGTACCACCAACACGTCTGTCAAGCAACTCCAGCTTCCTTTCTTATTAGCTAGACTAAAAAGAGGAAAATTATATCAGCTTATTGTTATTTTCCTTTCCTGGTCAGTCATCATGGCAGCACTCACAAAAGGGTTAATCTATCCTCAGCTGAAGAACAGGAAACACTTCCCCAAGCTTATAAATTTGACCCCTCTCCTTCCTCCAGTTAGTCTTTATTATTTAGCCTCATCCAAACTAAAAAAAAACAGAAGAAAGAACAGGGTGGATAGCCATGACGAAGGAAAGAAAAATGACAGTAAGCTGATATCATTTTTTTACCCTGATCAGCATGGCAGCACTCACCAAAGAGTAATAACAAAGCAGTATCCTAAATCTAAGAGTGGGACCTCCGAGAAAAGAGACACACCGCGGAAGTCCAAAAGTAGAAAAAAATGTTATTGCAAAAAATATAGGAGTCTTTAACCCTAGTCACTGACTCCAGCAACTTGAAACCAAACATGAATTAATTAACATTCAGGCGGTAATGATTGATGAATGTGGTGTTGGATGACCAGATAGATGCTCTCTGTAAATGTCATCCAAAGGAACTTCTGCCTCTGTTGCCCAAGATGTTGAGATCGGTCCGGAAGAATCTGCCTTAAGCCCTTCTACTGATGAAGTTTGCTATAATGATCCAATGACTGATAGTAGATCTGGAAGCTGCCTCACCTCTTCTGGAACTGGAAGGAAAAAAAGGAGCCAGTTGAATTTCCTGAAGGAAGCAGTAGTTTCAGTATAGATCCTCATGCATCTGACCATGTCCAGATTGGCCCATCCTGGATCTTTACCTCCTTCCAGAGATAGTTTAAATGAAGGAAATAAAATGAGGATCTGCACAAAGATTCTTGTGGACAAATGAGAGAGTCATGAGACTTTTTCACATACCACTGAATACATTTTTCCACTATTTGCACATGTACTGGGCAAGTTAAGAGAATAAAAAGGAAAAAGTTACACAGCGCTGCTCAAAGTTGATATACACTTAGGTGATGTATAGAGTGTGAGGGGATGACCAGTAGTAATAGAGAAACCATATATACCCAGTACTTTCAGGGTTTAAGAAAGGAAAGGAAATCGACAACCATACAACTTAATGTCCAATGCAAGTCTATGATATGTCCATCAAGGCAATGCTACAATAAGGTGATACACAGATAGTCCAATGACTTTAAAGATGTTAATGATTCAAAACTTATATGGAAATTATAGTAATGGTTTAATAGGTCCCTCAGTGGACTAAATGCGTTCCTTGCTGCTGGTTTCAAATATAATGGCAATCCAAAGTCCCAAGAAGGATTCACTGGCAAAAGATTTGGGGATAGGGGAGAGACAGAGCAAATAACATATAAGTGCAGTAAAAAAGATTTAATCACAGAGTCAATCAATAAAAATACACATACCAGTATAGATTAAAATATAAATATATCAAGAGAGGGTGGAATATAAAATGATCGGAGTCTACTAGAACGTGAAACGGACTAATATCTAATATCCTCTATGTGAGTGGATAAGCAGCCAAAGTACACTATTGACCATGTAATGTTAAAAACAGAGACTGTATCATGGTGTCCGTGATTCTTGTGCGACATTCTGACTTCCGGGTTTGTGCCTTGCTGTCTTTTATTGGTGCTTGCTGGCTAACCCCTCCCAGGGCTAGCCTTTGTATACACCCTCCTGTCACCAAGCGGGTGCCCTTTTGTGGTGTTTCTGATATTCATGACTCAGTGCTCCTGTTCCGTATTGATCCGGTTTCTGGCTGACTACCACTCCTGTGTACCGATCCTGGCTTGGCTGACTACCGCTCTCTGTGTACCGACCCAGGCTGTGGCTGACTACCGCTTTCTGTGTACCGACCCTGTCTGTGGCTGACTCCTGCTCTCTGTGTACCGACCCTGGCTGTGGCTGATTACCGCTCTCTGTGTACCGACCAAGGCTTTAGCTTACTACCGCTTTCTGTGTACCATACCAGGCTGTGGCTGACATCCACTCTCCATGTGTTGATCTAGGCACGACTGACTACGCTATCTTGTTGCCCTCGCTATTGCAGTCAGTGCTATCCGGTCACTAGCGGTTACTGTTGCCTTCCGATTTGCTTAGCCTGGTACTATCTGTTGCCTCCGTTAAGCACTTCCAGTCAGTGCTATCCGGTCACTAGCAGTTATGGTTGACTTCCTATATCGCTCAGCCTGTACTATTGGTTGCCTCCTTTAAGCACTTCCAGTCAGTGTACCCAGTCACTAGCTGTTAACTGTTGCCTCCCTATTTCGCTCAGCCGGTTGCTATCTGTGGCCTCCGTTAAGCACTTCCTGACAGTGCTCTCCGGTCTCTAAGAGGTTACTGTTGCCTTCCCTTATCACTCAGCCTGTAACTATCTGTTGCCTCCGTTAAGCACTTCCAGTCAGTGCTATCTGGTCACTAGCGGTTACGGTTGCCTTCCTATATCGCTCAGCCTGTACTATTGGTTGCCTCCGTTTAGCACTTCCAGTCAGTGCTACCCAGTCACTAGCGGTTACAGTTGCCTCCCTATATCGCTCAGGCTGTGACTATCTGTGGTTTCCGTTTTGCTATTCCGTTCTGTGCTATCCGGCCTCTAGTAGTCCTTGTTGCACAGATATTAGGCTGCCTTACCCGGTATTCGGTAAGGCCGGTAGAGCCTCCTCAGTTCCTTGTTGCACCAGATACTAGGCTGCCTTACCCGGTATTCGGTAAGGCTGGTAGAGCCTCCTCAGTTCTTTGTTGCACCAGATACTAGGCTGCCTTACCCGGTATTCGGTAAGGCCGGTAGAGCTTCCTCAGTTCCTTGTTGCCCAGATACTAGGCTGCCTTACCCAGTATTCGATAAGGCTGGTAGAGCCTCCTCAGTTCCTTGTTGCACCAGATATTAGGCTACCTTACCCGGTATTCGGTAAGGCCGGTATAGCCTTGTCAGTTCCTTATTGCACCAGATATTAGGCTGCCTTACCCGGTATTTGGTAAGGCCGGTAGAGCCTCACTATTGTATGTTATTTTGTATACCCTGTCTTGTGTCAAACTTTTTTACTACTGCTTTGTAGCGTTTGGACCCGTGAGGGGCCTTGTGCACTTTATTCTGTCTAATAAAGCTTTCCTATTTTATCCTACCCAATTGTCTTAGTGTTCAATAAAAACGAGACAGTACGAAAGGGCCATGACCTCAGACAAGGCTGGTGAGGGTAGTTCCCAGAATCTCCTGTGGAGATTGGACGTGCAGGAATAATGATTAGACCAACTGTCTATGGCTATTCAGACCATTCTTGAATGCACTGGTTGTCTCGAGAGACCTGTACAATCTTTGGTGGCCACTCCAGTTCCGGCACCATTGACACAGGCTAGTATACCCAGCTTTTCTTCTAGAGGGCTCCCCGCTACTGCTCCATTGCCTTTGAGATATGATGGGGAGCCAACACTTTGCCGTGGGTTCTTGAACCAACTGGAAATTTTTCTTGAACTAGTGCCACAGGCGTTTCCAGTGACAGAAGCAAGGTGGGATTTATGATCTCACTACTCACAGGCAAGGCCTTAGCTTGGGCAAATCCGATTTGGGAGATGTTCCATAGTGTGTTCGAAGTTCCAGGGCATGCCACCTCTGTTGCCAAGCGCCTTATGAGAATCCAGCAGGGCACACGTACTGTTTCTGAGTTTGCCATTGAATTTCGTACACTTGCAGCAGAGGTAAGCTGGACCGATGAGGCGCTGATTGCTGCATTTTCCCAGGGCCTTGATGATAAGATTAAAGACGAAATTGCAGCTAAAGACCTACCGGTGGGTCTAGACTAATTCATTGAATACACAATTCTGATTGACTCTTGCATAAGGGAGAGGAGTCTATACAAGAATCGCAGTGCAAGATCCACTGGTGAACTTGGCAACAGGGTTAATTTCCCACCCATGCCTCCATCTCCTCCCATACCTCCGGGGTCTGCTATAGGGAGCACGGAACCTATGCAAGTCGGTTTTACATGATTATCCAAGCAAGAGCACTCCTTCCGTTGCAAACAGGGGTTATGCCTGTACTGTGGCAAGGCAGGTCATTTGCTTAAAACTTGTCCCGTGTGACCGGGAAACGAGCGCACCTAGGGTCATGTGGGGGACAGATCCTAGGTGGCGTATACCAGTCCCCAGAAGGCATGTTAAGCAAACCCGTGATTGACATTGTGATCTCTTGGGCCTCTGAATCCACTAAGATGCCTGCCCTAATTGATTCTGGTGCAGCTGGGTATTTCATGGACAAGAATTTTGCATTGATGCATAACATTCCGTTGGTATGCAGAGACTCTCCACTCGACATTGAGGCCATTGATGGGAGACCTTTGGTACCACCTCAAGTCACACAGAAGACATGTCCTTTATCTGTGTGCATTGGAGTCCTTCACAAAGAGACCATTCAATTCCAGATAATCCAGTCCCCCCATTTTGAGGTCATTTTGGGGTTTCCATGGCTACATAAGCATAATCCCAGACTGGACTGGAGAAATTGTGAAGTATTGTCTTGGTCTGAGTACTGTAAAAACCACTGTCTGAGTCAGCCTACCAAAATTTTGTGTACCTCTCACTCCTTACCGCTGGGATATCAGTCATTCAACGATGTATTCAGTAAGGGTGAGGCTAGCACTTTGCCGGTACATCGTACGTACGACTGTGCTATTGATCTTGTGCCAGGCACTATGCCCCCGAAGGGTAGAACGTACCCATTGTCTGGTGACGAAAACAGTGCCATGGAGGAGAATATCAGTGATGCCCTGGCTCGGGGTATTATACGCAAGTCCTTCTCACCTGCAGGGGCTGGATTCTTTTTTGTTAAAAAGAAGGATGGGGAACTAAGACCCTGTATTGATTATAGGGGTCTTAACAAAATAATGATTAAGAACGCCTACCCCATTACACTCATAACCGAACTGTTCGATCATTTAAAGGGCGCTTCAATTTTTACAAAACTGGATCTGAGGGCGGCGTATAATTTAGTTCAGATTTAGGACGGTGATGAGTGGAAAACTGCTTTCAATACTTGTACGGGGCATTACGAGTATTTAGTTATGCCATTTGGTCTATGCAATGGCCCGGCAGTGTTTCAAGAATTGATTAATGATATCCTACGTGAATTCTTGCAATCCTGTGTGGTCGTGTATCTAAACGACATTTTGATTTACTCGCTTGACCTGGAGACTCACCGTGGCCAGGTTTCTGTGGTCTTGCAGAAGCTAAGGGAGAACAAGCTGTATTGCAAACTTGAGAAGTGCAAGTTCCATAGGTCCAGTGTGGCCTTTTTGGGGTACGTGATCTCTAAAGAGGGCTTCACTATGGACAAGGACAAGCTTGCAGTAGTGCAACAGTGGCCGCAACCTACGGGTCTCAAACCCTTACAGCATTTCCTAGGATTTGCGAATTATTATAGGAAATGTATTCGCGACTATTCCAATATTGTCAAACCACTCACAGATATGACCCACAAGGATGTCTCTGCATCTGAATGGTCCCCAGAGGCTATTAAGGCATTTGAGACTTTAAAATTGTCTTTTTGTACTGCTCCAGTTCTGTCACATCCTATTCCTGGGTTGCCATTTACATTAGAAGTGGATGCAGTATTCGATAAAGCCGGTAGAGCCTCCTCAGTTCCTTGTTGTACCAGATATTAGGCTGCCTTTCCCGGTATTCGGTAAGGCCGGTAGAACCTCCTCAGTTCCTTGTTGCACCAGATATTAGGCTGCCTTACCCAGTATTCGGTAAGGCCGGTAGAGCCTCACTATTGTATGTTAACTTGTATGCCCTTTCTTGTGTCAAACTTTATTACTGCTGCTTTGTAGAGTTTGGACCCATGAGGGGCCTTATAAGCTTTATTCTGTCTAATAAAGCTTTCCTATTTTATCCTACCCAATTGTCTGAGTGTTCAATAAAACCGTGACAGACTGCCTTCTAAGTGACAAGACTGTCTAGGACTCATAGGAGAGGGTGACTCCACAAAGCTGATCTCATCAGGTTAAATCATTAGTTGCCCCGTGCTTTAAAATAATTTTAAAGCTTAAAATTGAAAAAATATAAATCAGAGTTTATCCTACTGATTAAAACATGGAAACTACAACTGTTGATAGATGTTTTATTCGCAATTTATTGCAGCTGGAACTTGAATTTTTGTTAGAAGTACCTCTATAGTCTGATCCTTTACAGTGGAAATATTGTTAGACCATCCTATGACCTTTAAAATGTTAAACATTGTGTTAACATTTAGCACCTGCAATAGAATCTAGCCCTAGAAGCACTAAGTAAAAACAAAGTCTCTAACACATTCTGCAAATGACCTTGTGTACACAGTGCTACAGGTAAAAAAATAAGTATCTAAAAAGAATAATATGTTTAAACCATTATATACCCAGATGCAAATACCAGACTAATCTTTATCAGTGATTACCCATGACAGTTCAGTGGTCTGAACATATTCTGTTCTGGAAATGTCCTGAACTCCAGTGATTAGCCTGATGAAATAGTTTCCAAGACTCATTGATCCAAAACTAATTTGATCTAAACCTCTTGGAAAAGTCTCAATCTGCCCCCGACTTCCCCTGCTTGGACCAGGACACCATCTGAACTTAGAAGAGTTCCTGAAGCCTTCCTGTGTTCTGACTTTGCTGGAACAAAAAGGACCCAACTGGCCACCCTTCCATGCTTGGGATCTGTTAGGCTCTTTACCTGGCCAGTAGGAATGGGATTCACAAAAAGACATCCTCTCCTAATAGCACTTTTGGGATGGTCTGAACTCCATTCATCTGTTTCTTCTATCCTTGCCTCCTGAAATCATCTTTATAATCTCATTTAAAGTATCACCAAAAAGCATTCCAACAGTAAGGGAGAGAATGCAAAGATTATATTTAGAAATATAGTTCTAGGATCATAGCCAAAGAGCCATTCTGGTGGCTACTGCAAAGTACATGACCCTGGACTGGATTTTGATTAAATCAATAGAGACATTGATAATACATTTGATAGGCCAGCTTAAGTTCAGTAACAGCATCAACTGAAGTAGCTCTTCATTCTTCTCTAATGATGGCCTGTTCCACATTATCAGTCCATATTTTCATGGCCCTAGAGAAAAATGTCAAAGCTACTTCCAGCTTGCAAGTGAACCCAAAAGACAGAAATGGTCACTTTAGATTACTCTCTAGTTATCTGTCCAGGGGATCTCTTAAAGAAGCAACATCATCCAGAGGGAGAGTGGTCTTTTAAGCCAGACAATCTACTGCAGCATCCACCTTATGAGAGCAATCACAAAGTTGGCAATCTTTTTCAGAAAAGGGATATGTCTTTTGAACCCGAGTTGTTGATTTGAATCTTCTGTCTTCTTCCATTCTGATAAAATGACCTCAAGTACCCCCTCATGCAGAGGAAAGGTGGCTGACTTTTTCTTGAATGTTTTTCAGACATTTCTTGGAGGCTGAATGCCTGCCTTACTGTTTTAATCAAAGGCTCGACCAGAGAGACATCAAATTCCAAGAGTTCTTCAGAATATTCCTCTTCTTTGGACAACAGCACAGTGGCTCAGTGGTTAGCACTGTTGCCTTGCAGTGCTGGGGTCCTGGGTTCAAATCCCACCAAGGACAACATCTGCAATGAGTTTGTATGTTCTCACTGTGTTTGCGTGGGTTTCCTCCCACACTCCAAAAAAAATACTGATAGGCGAATTTAGATTGTGAGCCCCAATGGGCACAGGGACCAATATGAGTGTAAAGCACTGCGTAATCTGTGTGCGCTATATAAATAAAGGGTTATTATTATTAACAGACCTGGATTCTGTGGTTGTTGGAACTCCGAGTCCTGAAGTGACTCCTCAGAAAAGGATAGGATATTGTCCACTTCCTGAAACCTATTCTTCTTGGATGGTTGTAGCTGAGCCGCTTACTGCAGACCGTGGATCACAGCCTGTTTAATGAGAAGAGGCATATAGTATCTAAAGAGGTCAAAGGTGCTTCATTATCCAGGTACAACCAGCTGGATCTGCAGTTCTTCTTGCCATCCATTGCTTCTCTACCACAAGAGAAGCAAAGTCTAATTTGAAGAGGGGAACTTGAAAGACGTCTAGGAAACAGTCCCTCTCCAGGGTTTGAAAGACAACCAAAGGTCGCATCAGCCACATATCACTTTTTAAAATAATAAAACCTTGGAATATGGTGTATTTGAAGAAGGACTGGGATCCATGGCATCAAGAAAATGCAGCAAAAAAGAATGCAGCATAAATCAACTATTCCAAAGTGCTTTTAATGAATTAATGAATGAACTCAACTGTCTTTTTGTGAATGACCTAGTTGAATAGGAGAAGTCCTAGTTCTTGATGTCTTCCTGGTCACCACATTGATCATCTATCCTACTGGATAGTCCTCTTTGACCATTAGTAAATCTCGGCCATTGTGTTCTTCTCTTCTTTTTATCTAACCCATCTTTATATTTACCTCTTTTTCCTGTTTAATTCTGTTTATATTATTTGTAATACTGCACCATCACACACCATTAATTTTGCTTGCATCTCTGTTTGTACCTTGCCTTTACATTGTGTTTTTAAAATATTCTTAATTTTATAGATTTCATTTGTAATGAGTCATTTATACTTGTATAGTCTTGAGCAGCCAGGCAGACAATCATAGATCTTTTAGAAGCCTTTAAAAAAAAAAAAAAAAGGATGTACAGAACAAATACAATGCATTTTACAGCATTAGGATAAACTGTCTATACACAAATAAATGCTGCTTATCTATACTGCTCAGTGATGTAACTTAGAAGTGGAGTCCACAACAGTCAACACAGTACATGCATAATACAACATGAAAATCATAATATGGCCATTTACCAGCAATGAGTGAGAGAAACAAGATAGTTTCTTAAAAGTATGATGTGACTAATGGAGAGAATAAAAGTTAGACTAAGAGCTGAAAGCTAGAAAAGGAGGGAGGGAGAGAAGAAAAGAAAGGAGAGAAAAGGGGTAGATATGCAGAGCACAATCAGGGAACGGCAACCTGCAAATCTCCAGGTGTTGGCAAAGAGAGGTCTAAGAAAGCAAACCACGCCAAAAACCTGTCTTGAAAAGATGAGAGTCATCCCATGGAACCAGAATGCAAACACTCCATTTCTAGGATCACATGGAGCCAAATCTTCCAATCCTGGATGCTATGTGGCGTGACAGAGCACCAGAGTCTTGGTATGCATGCCCGAGCTGCTGATACCAACAGCTGCCAGTTATGCATAATTTCAGGGGAGACAACCTTTCCTGCCACCGTAGTGGGCGCCATCGGGAATATACTCAACAAAAGGGCAATGGGAGTGCATGAACCTCTGACCAGTATGGGAAAATTTGCGGGCAAGACCACCAAAGATGAAATAAAGACCCCTCCTTGCTACCACACCTCCAACAGGTACCAGAATGCCCAACCCCAAACCTCACCAATTGTCTATTCGATCGATACCAGCGTGTCATAATTTTGTAGTTTGTTTCTCTGAGGGGAATACTAGGAACAAATTTCCTATTACGTCGGCAGGCTGCATGCTACATAGAAGCAGATATATCTGAGCCTAAATCGTTCTCCCATGCAGTCCAGTGAGAATTAGATGCCATAGGGTCAGAGATACACAGCAAATCATAAAGTTTAGAAAGACCTTTTGTGAAAGGTTTCGGACTAGACAGCATATTTTCTAACCGGGAGAGGGCCCTGGGGTTGTAACCAGATAAAACAGAGGTTTGCAAAATATGTCTAACCTGCAAGTACCTCCAGTATTCAGACTTCGGCAGACCATAAGTAGTGCACACGATCTGAAATGTAGGAAGCTGTGAATCCTGTAGTAAATGTGCTAGGTCAGTTAGGTTAAATTCCAACCAGGCAGCTAAAGCCCTGGCACATAGTCCTGGAGGGAAATCTGGATTTCCCACTATGGCATATAATGGGGAAGGGGGATTGATAAGCTATATAGTGCCCTACATCGCCCCCAAACATCCAAATGGTGTTTAATTACCAAATTCTGAGTAAGTGCGGGAGAGATGGTACTTCTAGAAGCCCATAGAAGTTGTTGAAAATCCACATTGGGAGCAAGTTGCCGAAGCAACCGAACCCAAGGTCTCTGAGGAGATCGTCCCCAAAGGTCTACCAGAGCAGAAAGCATAGTCGAATGCCAATAAGTCGCAACACAAGGGAGTCCCAGACCTCCCCTGTCTCAAGCCTGAGATAGGAGCTTCAGAAGAAGCCTTTTTTTATTGCAGTAGGTTGGGATGGCAAGTGGTGTTGAGGGTTTGATCGTCTTTACACTTAAAAAACTTTTGGTCATGTGGCTTTAACTACAAGTGACATGTGATGACAGATAATAATAATTATGATGATGCTATATATTATATTCATTTGATTAGGCAGTCAGTGATATGTAAAAAATAGGGTGTTGGAACTGAGATCTTAATTAGGAGGTACAACAGTAGATATAGATAAAAATATTGTCTCAATCCCTGAGACATCAATAACACTATTGTGTGCCATTTGGCCCAGTGCTCTTTTAGGGCCAATCCTTTTGTGAATACTCATTAGAGAAATATTTAGAAGGACTGATAGACAATTTACTTCACAGCAGTGTGCAGTGTCACTCAACCACTGCAAGAGCTATGTAAATTGATATAAATCCTTGGTAAGACCTCATACACTTCATTTAAAATTATCAAACTGGAAAAAGTGCAGAGACATGCAACAAAACTGATAAAGGGATTGGAGATCTGAGTTATAAAGACTAGCCAAACTGGGTTCATTTATATCAGAGAGGACAGGTCTAACATGTAATATTAAAATTTTCTAATATTTTCAACATCAATACAAAGATCGCGCAAAGAAACTATTTACTGAAAGAGCTGACCAGAAACAAAGAGGCACAGTAAAAGCAGTAGAGTTATAATAATAATAATAATAATAATAATATAATATTCTTTACCTCAGGAAGGGATGCTGTTTTTGTAGTTGCTTTCAAAAAGTATTGGATACCTTTGTACATCAAAACAATATTGAGAATTATGACAGCTGGTTTCAAAGCAGATTGGATGTTGATCCAGGGAAATTTCTGACTGACTTTTGGAGTCAGGAAGGAATTTTTACTGACTTAAGGCTTAATTGGAAATGACTGAAATGTGGGTTTGTTTGTTTTTTTTTTTTTGCCTTCCTCTGTATAAACAATGGTGATATGGCATGGAATGAATTTGATGAATGTGTGTGTTGTTCATCCTCCAAAACTATATTACTGTGTTACATAGCTAGGGTTGTGGATGATGATGAAGACTTTTATTGCTGCCTATGCAACAACAGTGTGCATGACTGACTAGGAGTTGAACTTGGAAGTGGCGACAATGAAGATGATGACAGGTGTGATGATTTTGTATTTTAGGCATCTTTACTTATGTTTGCTGGACATAAGGATAGAGGTGTTGATTTGTACTGTGAAGTACATAACAGAACTGTTTGCATGTTGAATAATTTCTTCATCATCTGAACATTATGTATCATGTAGTCTCTGTCTACTATATGTTACTCTCAGCCACAGATCAGGTCAAGGACCTGCCTGTCTCTGTCACCTCTCAGACAAAAGTATTATTTTTTTTTTATTTTTTTTATTTATATATTTTTTAATAAAAACTCATGGGAAGTGTCACTTTCCGCTGGAATTTTTCCACAAGGTGGGAAATGGCAGTTTCTCCCATTTTACTTCTGAGGAAAAACACTTTGCCCGTCCCTACTTCCTAGTAGTGATAACGGTACCATCGGTGTTACATTTAATATTGTTTTGGATAGGGATGTTGTGGTCATCGGGACAATATTATCCTCATCATCATCATCTGGAATTTTAGTGTCAATGAGTTTCGGTAATGATGGTAGTGGTGGTTTTGGAGGGAAAGGGATTGACTTGGAGGATGTTATAGTATTTAATTTCTCACTACTATCATTATCACCCCTAACACTTTCTTTGTGAGATGAATGCTTCTATCTAAACAGTTACATCGAATGCCATTGTGAAACACTATACATATCTTTCACATCAATGGATTGACCCTACCTCTGCTACTGCATCATATTGTCATCATCATTTTTCAGTTGGGAGTTTTTTTGAGTCTGGGATTAGAAGTACTGCTTATTACATGTGTGCATCACTTGTTGTTTATAATCTACTCTGAGAAGTTATAGGCCTTTCAAGATCAACTGTTTTCTTTTTATAGCTTACCAAAGTCATTTCCATACCATTTTCTGGCTGGAGTAGCCTGTTTAGTTTAAATCTTTTGGTTCTACACTGGGGGGGTTTCATTTTTTTGGGATATTGTTGACACAGCTGGTCTTCAGTGCGATCCCCATTGAATGAGAATTGACAGTGGAGATATATAAAGATTTATAATGAAGATGATGATGATGATGAATGATGTCTGAGCAGTGAAAGTCAATAAAGTGTGTGAAAATAAATCCCTTGTGCTAAGGAGTTGTACCTCTGTTCTTATCATCAGCAGCAATTATAGAATGAATTAACTCTTAGAAATTATGAGATATTTATCAGATATTTAAATAGTATACTAGGACAATTAAGAGCCAAACAAAAACCTCATAATCACTCCAAGTCATTTGAATAACTGAAAATTAAAAAACTTAATATTAGCTGGTGAGATAACTCAGTGGTAAATTCCCTGACTATGGAGTATGTTCAAATCTCAAGGTTGCAGGTTCAAATCCTGGCAGGGTCAGCTCAGCCTTTCATCCTTCTGAGGTCAATAAAATGAGTACCATTGATTGGGTAATAATAACATCTATTATTTCAGCTGCCAATTTGGTTAGTTCCAAGAGCGTGCGCTGAAAGCACTTTGAGTCCCACTGGGAGAAAGGTGCTATAAATACTAGTTATTATTATATTGGAAATATGTATTATCTAGTCACCATGCAGTTTATAATAGTGTGTGAGATATATCCTATATAACAGTACTGGTGGGAATATTCCAGTTCTTGAGGTTTCCGCCCACTCACTGTAAATTATTCCTGTTTGAAAGAAGTTCAGTTTAGCCATGAAGGCATTAGATCGATTTAGCTTTTAATAAAGTTCTTTCATAAACAATAATGAGGACAATACATATTAGATACGACTCGCTTAAAATGGGGTATTTTGGCAAGGTATCACGGTGCCCGTGATTCTGCGACAGGGTGACATGTTTACTTCCGGGTTTTCCGTGCATGGTTCTTATTGGTGATTGGGTGCTGGCTCCACCCAGGGTTAGCCTTTTTAAACTCTCCCCTGTTATCCTTTCAGCACCCTTTCATGGTGTACCTGTACCTAGCGTTTGAGTTGCTGCTTGTTCCTGCTTCGTGTATGACGCGGCTCGCCTGACTATGCTCCTGTTGCTCCTATGTTCCGATTCCATTGCTGACTAGGACTGTCTGACTACCTCCGTGTGTACCGACCTGGCTTGGCTGAGTATTCGATTCCTTTGCTAACTAGGACTGGCTGACTACCTCCGTGTGTACTGACCTGGCTTGGCTGAGTATCCAGTTCCGTTGCTAACTAGGACTGGCTGACTACTGAGTATCCGATTCTGTTGCTGACTAGGACTGGCTGACTACCTCCGTGTGTACCAACCTGGCTTGGCTGAGTATCCGATTCCGTTACTGACTAGGACTGGCTACTACCTCTGTGTGTACTGATTTGGTAGTTCTGGCTTCAGACCCATCAGGGTGCGTACCCTGTGTTCCGTTCCTCCTACTCTCGCTTACAGTAATACTGCTACAGCTCCTGCTTGGCCTGTCACTCCTGAAGTCATCTGGGAGACTGTGTTGCAAGTAGCCCTGGTTGCTTGCCAGTATCTGTTGTGCTGCCTCCGCTATCTATAGTGCTCTAGGGACTCAGTCACTTGACAGTGTCCTATCTGTGCTGCCTCCACTATCCCTAGCATTCTAGGGACTTGGTCACTTTCCAGTGTCCTATCAGTGCTGCCTCCATTATCCCTAGGATTCTAGGTACTTGGCCACTTGCCAGTGTCCTATCTGTGCTGCCTCCGCTATCCCTAGCGTTCTAGGGACTTGGTCACATGCCAGTGTCCTATCTGTGCTGCCTTTTGCTATCCCTAGCATTCTAGGGACTTGATCACTTGCCAGTGTCCTATCTGGGTTGCCTCCGCTATCCCTAGCCTTCTAGAGAATTGCCCTGCAGATACCCATGGCTATAGTAGGGCCTTTCTGCGGTGTGGTGCTGTTGTGGTTTTCCTTGTTCCAGTGACCTGTTTACGGACCAAGCCAGCATCGTCCTACTGTTATTTTTGCCTACTGATATTTCTGTCCATCCTGACCTGTATCAGATTTGGGAAGTACCACGGTACTGACCTCATCTGGACCTGAGTAGGGTGATTGCTTTTGTCATTTATTTTCAATAAAGCTTTTCTTAACCTTACCATAATTGCCAGAGTGTTCTTTCAACACCATGGCACAAGGTGAGTAAGCTTAAACCTATTTTTGCCAAACAATGCAACTAAATTCTCATTCTTTGAAACAACTGAGTCAATACATTGGTATAATATATGCTCTATATATGCTCTACAGTGTTCAGATTTAATTAATCTTTATAAAGCAACACAGGATTGCCTTCTGTCTCTGCAGAATGTCACCATTATTGATACTAACACAAAACTCAAACAAACATGCTTTTGGAGCCTCTGCAAGCCTGTAACTGAAAATACCTTGTGCTAATACTGAAACAGTTGATTCAATAACTTACTGGGAATTTAAGAGTTCTGTGTGTTTTTTCTTTCACAACTCAAGCAAGCAAGATGTAGCTAATGTTCCTCTTTTATTACTGACCTTCATGAAGTTCAAATAAAGATTAACTTATTTGGCAGCAGAAAAGATGATCAAATTCAAAATTCTTTGGAATATGAGACAAAAATTGGACTTGATGAACTTGCGTCTTTTTTCAATCTAATTTTAATGTGCTATGATTCCTGCAAGAGAGCCCAAAAATTCAGCCAGTGTAAAGAAATATGTGTATGTGACCTGACTGATGAAGGAAAAATACCACGGACTCTTATAAATTACTTTCACAATTGTGCTATTAATATCAATACAACTACAACAGCTATTTCAAAAACATAATTTCAAAGAAGCTTTGTTGGTTTTCAGGAAAATTATGTGCACTCTGTGCTTCTTTCACAAAACAAGCAAGCTGAACAACCTCTGTTACTAGCTTTAATTATTTCCACAAATAATTCTACAAATTCAGTTTATGTGAAGAAATTTGCTTCTGTGGTCAACATGGTGATGGAAATATAACACAGCTATTTAAAGAGGACTTAATGAAATACAACAGTAACAGTTCTTGCCTAGTCTTTATTCTCTTCTCCAGAAAGCTATCAGTCTACTTAACAGTATGCTCAATCAAGCTCTCCATACTTCATTGCCAGCAACTCACTTATTATTCCATAATGCAAGAAAGAAGTGGGTTGATCTGCCTTCTCATACAGAGTTCCTAAAGCCAGGAATAACCTACCCCCAAAAAAATCAATTCTTTTGACAGTTTAAAATCTCTAAAAATACAAATATGTAACTGTATATAAAAGATAATTAGGTTTTATTTTTGTGGGAGGAAATTTTGCCCATAGAGAAATACAAAGATTTTCCACAAATGTTTCCATTTCCTGCATATGTTATTCAATGGGATGAAGCTTTCTGTCCATATACTATCGAAACACATAACTTCCTGCACTGTCGTGGAGTTTATTTTAGGAGAAAAGCAGAGTGGAAGGAGAGAGAGAGAGAATAAAAATAAATTGAAATCAAATATTTAAAAATAAACTGGTTACTTAGTGTTTCATATTGCTGGCTGACACTATGACCACCACTTCAAATATCTCTGAGGAGGAGAAGTATTTAGTGAGTAGATATATATATGTTAGATTGAGGTCTTTTGTAATTTAGTTACCATCATACTTTCAGGATACAACGGACGTGCTGCGCCAACTTGTGGATCTACTGGTGGACAGGGACTCCCTCTTGGTCACCCTTGATGTGGAGTCCCTGTACACCTTTATTCCTCACGAGTGCAGTATACAGGCCTGTAGAGATTTCTTGAGTATGAGGGGCAGCGAGTTTGCTGAAAAAAATAAATTTGTACTGGAGTTGCTTGAATTTGTACTGTTAAACAAGTATTTTTTGCTTGATGGGAAATTTTATAAGCAATGTAGAGGTGTGGCAATGGGGGCCACGTGTGCCCCAACCTACCCTTGCCTGCATCTGGACTGGTGGGAGCAGATGGGTTTGCGGAGTGGGCCTATGGCTATGGTTTATAGATGATATATTCAAGATCTGGAAAGGATCTAGGGACCAGTTGCTGGGCACTAAATATAAAATTAACATTGAATGTTAGTGCCACTATGGTCGAATTCCTAGATCTAAATATATTTAAGGAATCGGGTACTTTGAAAATGGTTACATCATAAAGAGACATCCTGTAATACGTTGCTACATTTTGATAGTAATCATTTGGCAGTTCAGAAATGTGGAATTACTTGGGGCCAGTTCTTATGCCCCAGGCGCAATTGTACTAATACTCAGGATTTTAAGATACAGGCCCAGAAGTTAATACATCGTTTTCAGGAGAGAGGTTAACCTAAGAAACAACGTATAAGGTATTATAAAGAAGCTTTAAAAAGTGATCAGGACAATCTAATGTTGGCAATTACAGGACAAATCATACACAGGTGGATTGTGTATGTTTTATATCTACCTTTGGGAACCAATAGTTTGAATTAACCCTTTGAATGCCACAGGGGTACGTAACACATTGCAGAACAATGCACTGAGTACCTCTCTGGCACTCAAAGGGTTAAAAGAGATCTTAAATGACATTGACATGTCTTCACTTATAATGAAAGGTTAAAGGATATAGTTGGTATTTATCCCTCTATGGTGGCTAAAAGATTGCGAAATTTGTGGGACCATTTGGTGCACTCTGAGTTCACCAGATCACTGGGAACCAATTGGCTGGGTGGAATGGGTGGATATGAAATGCACAGATGTGGATCCTGCAAAGCATGCAAATACATTAAAGTAAGTAAACAATAATTTAATGCTACTAAAACAAGAATATATGAGGTTAAACCATTTTTGAACTGTAAATCAAATGGACTCATCTATAAACTTATTTGTCCATGTGACTATGTGTATGTGGGGAAGACGATCAGACAGCTATGGAGAAGAGTGTTAGAACATATAGGAGATATTAAGAATAAAAGGATGGAGAGCCCGAATGCAAGACACTTTTGGGAGATACATTCTGGATCTCTTGAGGGGCTACACATGATGGGAATCTCACAACTTAAAAAAGTTTAAGAAGAGGAGATATTGATAAAAAAATTTTTGCAAAAGGAAACCAAATGGATATTTGTTTTGGAAGAGATGGGATAGTTTAGGTTAAATGAAGAAATGAAATTCAATATGTTTCTTTAAGACCTACTCTCTGGCTGTCTGGTCGTCTGTCTCTTTATTGTTAGGAGATGAGTCTTTAAACATGGTAGCTATAGTTTAATAGTTAAATTCTATGTATGCTTGGGACATTTTTTGTGGCTGTACGAGAGATCCCTTTAAGATATACTAAGTATCAGTGTTATTGGTCCATGTGAATTTAATTGATATCTGGTTTTGGGTGATTTAAGGAAGGTAGAGAATGATGATTTATTTGCACATCTTGAAAATGCTCTTAACAGACTGGGCAAAACACGTTGATGCTATTCCCTTTCCACATATCCTGATATGATCTGTCTGCTTATGGGATCTTTATTCTTCACTGACTAAACATATATTTACATTATGGGCTGGAGATATAAGAGGATTTGAGACTTACCAACAACAGCGGACCCGAGAAACGGAATGCGGAAGAGAGCAGGATAACGGCAACCATTGAAACCGAGATATGGTCGTCAGTAAGTCATTATGATGCCGCTGGACTGCAAACATCTGAGGGGTGAGGCTGACACATGTTAAATGTTTCCCTTCCTCCAGAAATTATTGCTGTGTGCGTCCAGGTATGGGTATACTCCTATAAGATGTGGAGGACATAGTTTGTGAGAATATATATATATATATATATATATCCTATATAATAATTTATTAAATCGTGTGTGACGCGCGACATGCGCAGTACACATTGCTGCGCGTGCTGCAGTCATACGCAGTAGAGACTGCCCGCGCAGTGGCTGATACAGAGCTGGGCGCTCCGAAGGAGTGTCCAGCTCTGTATCAGCCGAGGCGCGGGCAGTCTCCTCTGCGTGTGACTGCCCCGTGACCGGGTGGCAGTGACACTGTGGCCTGTGTAGATAATATGAGGATGCACTAACTTTAAAAAAGGATTTATTTATCCATTGGAGAGGATGTTTGAGGATTTTTACTAACCAGCTTTTTTCCTTGCAAGCTTATTAACACTTTGAGTGCCAGAGTGGTACGGAATGCATTACTTTTCAATGCATTCCGTACCACTCTGGCACTGAAAGGGTTAACCCCATTGATGGTGGGCCCAGCTAGTTAGTGGGATTTGCTAGAGCAGTGTTTCTGAGGATATGTGGTTTTAATTGATTTAATGTTTGTTATTTTGTTATCTTGTTGGAGGGTTTTTTGTGTGTGGGGAGGAGGGATGTCTCTGGGATTGGATGGACACATGGGTCATGTGTGTTACTTATATGATGGTAACATTTGATATTATTATATACTATCTCTATTTTTTATTTTTTTGATTAAAGACAGAGAAGCTTGAGTGCTGGCTTATGATCTATTTTTTTCTTTTTCTTTTTTTTTATTTCTATGATATAAGAGTGGGATCTTTTTAGCACCCTATATGTATTTCATATAGTGATACTTCCCAAACTGAAGATACAGGTGCTCAACATAGTATATTGTTGGAGGAGAAGTATTTAGCAGGGATATGAAAGAAGTTTTGTTTTCTTCCCACTGGAATACACATTGTTTTCTGCTTTTTCCATGGGACATTTTGGCCATAGAGAAGCCTATAGATTTTCTGGCATTTTATTAAGACCACAAAATAGAATGGCTCAATTTCCCACCTATATTATTTGATGGAGCAAAACTTCTTGCCATATACTAAATAAACCCATAAATTCCTGCACTGTAGTGAGAGAAAAAAAATTATTGGGTCATAATGCTGGCTGACTCTGTAACCACCACTGTAAAAAAAAAAAAAAAAAAAAAAAAAAAAGAGCGCTAGATGGACCCTGGGGCAAGTAACTCTAAGGAGGAGGAGAAAGTCAGCACCACCAGTGCTAAAGGTACTGAGAACCCACATGCCTCTGAAGCAATGAGGCAGAGTCACCCAACATCATCTCTTAGGAAATGGAGCAAATTTTGAAAAAGGCAGAACTGAGTAGCTGTATGAGCAGCACAGGTCATCTGCCGGCACCTGCTAGTGCTACCAGTGGGCTTTCTTTTGAGGAGAAGGAGTTGACAAGTAGAACAGCAAGGGACCCTCAAACACACTTCATTATCCCCAAACAGACGCACCACCATAGAGCATCTAGAGACCGATGGAGGTCTTGATGTGAGTGGGATTGTGGTGGAGTAGCTGGTGTGGAGAGCATGAAGGGATTTTGGTGTAAAGTGAAAAGGAATGGAGAAAAAGATACAAGTGGTGACGGACATCACCAGCGCCACCAGTCGTTATATTGTGAAGATTGTACAGACTTTCATCTGTCTCAGCAGCAAGATGGGGATGAGAGAGCTAGTGTGCCACAGTATGACCACTGTGGCTACCAAGGGACTGGCTTCTTCAAGCAGCGATTTGGGAGCAGGGATTGCTCCACTTGCCACCAGTAATCCTGATTCCAGCTCCAGTGATGATGTTGAAGAAGCAGCAGAACCTCCCACAGCCAGTTAAGGTGATTGTGAGGAATAAGAAGGGCATTCTTCTCCAACTCTTCCCACAGAAATCATGGGTGTGAGAATGCTTTTCCCTGGGACAGACATATTACAGTCATCAGTGAATGCACTGTATACTATTTGTGAAAAGGTAGTAAAAAGGGGAAAGGAGAGGGGACACCTTGGCACAGCAGCCCTAATTAAGACTTGTATAAGTTGCAAGCCGGAGTACTGAAAACATTATTTACTCAAGGTTTGCTTTGGCAAGCCAGTGTCCTGCAAAAAAAAAAAAAGTATTTACTTAGGGGCCCATGGATGGTTTTTGGCGAGTCCTGCAAAAATTACTTACCCTGAGCTTTTGTTGGCCAGCTATGCCAACTATCTTCAGTGTAAATAATAACAAGGAGTCCTGGAAGTGATGGTATGGCCCCACAGATCCCTGATCTCAACATCATTGAGTCTGTCTGGGATTACACGAAGAGAGAGAAGCAACTGAGGCTGCCTAAATCCACAGAAGAACTGTGGTTAGTTCTCCAAGATGTTTGGAACAACCTACCTGCCAAGTTTCTTAAAAACTGTGTGCAAGTGTACCTAGAAGAATTAATGCTATTTTGAAGGCAAAGGATGGTCACAAAAAATATTGATTTGGTTTAGATTTTTCTTCTGTTCACTCACTGTGCATTTTGTTAACTGATAAAATTAAACAATTATGTCTTACTCCACAGCATTTTATATAGCTGCCTAAATCTTCAGTGCTGGAAAATGTTCAGTTTGTTAATTAACCCAGAATTTTTTAAAGTATTTCGAAAGTTGAAAAGTTTCAGTTCCCCTGAAAGAATGTCATAATTTTTGGTGACCCATTTCTTTTTTGGTTAACCTCCAGTCAGTTCTGAGAGACAGCCTAAATGTGTATATAGACACACACACAGTAATGTGCAAAAGTTTTAGGCAGGTGTGAAAAATACTGTAAAGTAAGAATGCTTTCAAAATAGACATGTTAATAGTTTATTTTTATCAATTAGCAAAATTCAAAGTTGTAAAGTGAATGAACAGAAGAAAAATCTAAATCAAATCAGTATTTGATGTGACCACTCTTTGCCTTCAAAACAGCATCAATTCTTTTAGGTAGACGAGCAAAGTCAGGGATTTTGTAGGTGTATAGTAAGGTGTATGATTAAACAGATATACCAATTTAATATGACAGTAGGTTTAAACACAATCATTAACTGAAACAGCTGTGTAGGGGGATTACAAAGGGTGAGGAACTAGCAAACTCAGCTAACAAGGTGAGGATGCTGAAAACAGTTTAATGTCAAAATTTATACACCATGGCAAGATTGAGCACAGAAACAAGACACAATGTATTTATACTGCATCAGAAAGGTCTCTCCCAAGTAGAAATTTCAAGGCAGACAGGGGTTTCCACATGTTCTGTCCAAGCAAGCACAAAGAAACAAGCAACGTTAATGACTGTAGACGCAGTGGAAATTTATTGCTGCAGACGAAAGACACATCATGCTTACTTCCCTTCGCAATCGGAAGATGTCCAGCAGTGCCATCAGCTCAGATTTGGCAGAAAACAGTGGGACCCTGGTGCATCCATCTACTCTCTGGAGAAGTCTGGTCTTCATTGAAGACTTGCAGCCAAAAACCCATACCTTCGATGTGGAAACAAGGTAAAGCAACTCAACTATGCACAAAAACACAGGAACTGGGGTGCAGAAAAATGGCAGCAAGTGCTCTTGACTGATGAGTCAAAATGTTTAATATCTGGCTGTAGCAGAAGGCAGTTTGTTAACTGAAGGGCTGGAAAGCTGTACAAGAATGAGTGTCTGCAGGCAACAGTGAAGCATGGTGCACAGTGGTGTAACATTAGGGGTCTCAGAGGTCGTACCTGCAACCGGGCCCTTCACACCAGGGACCCAGCCACCCCCTGTCACCTCCCACCTGGCGCCCACAACATTCTGATAGCTGATCTCCCTCCAGAACTCTAGTAATGCAGAGAGCTGGGAGATGACATCATCTCCCAGCGCTCTGCATTATGAGAGGACCGCACTGGAGCTGCATCTGCATAGAGGTCTGTGCTGAAGGAGGCACAGACCTCTCCTGCCATGCCACTGGACCACCAGGGAGGTAGGAGATGGGCAATGTGGGGACAATGTGGAGATGGGGAACAATGTGGTGGCAATGTGGAGATGGATCATGGGTGGCAATGTGGAGATGGGGGGGCATGTGGTGGCAATCTGGAGATGGATCATGGGGGGAAATGTGAAGATGGGGGGCAATGTGGAGATTGGGGGCAGTGTGGAGGAAATGTGAAGATTGGGAGCAATGTGGAGATGGCCAGTGGGGGGCCAATATGGTTGAGGTTGGGCAATGTCATGGGGGAGGCCCCATGGCAATTCTTGCACCAGGGCCTGGTGGCTTCTAGTTACGCCTCTGATGGTGGAGGTTCCTAGAAAGTTTGGGGCTGCATTTCTGCAAATGGAGTTAGGGATTTGGTCAGAATTAATGGTCTCCTCAATGCTGAGAAGTACAGGCAGATATTTATCCATCATGCAGTACCATCAGGGAGGCATATGATTGACCCCAAATTTATTCTGCAATATGACAAGAGTAAAGAAGAACAAGGAGTCCTGGAAGTGATGGTATGGACCCCACAGATCCCTGATCTTAACCTCATTGAGTCTGTCTGGGATTACATGAAGAGAGGCTGCCTAAATCCACAGAAGAACTGTGGTTAGTTCTCCAAGATGTCTGGAACAACCTACCTTTCAAGTTCCTTAAAAAACTGTGTGCAAGTGTACCTAGAAGAATTAATGCTATTTTGAAGGCAGAGGATGGTCACACCAAAGATTGATTTGATTTAGAATTGTCTTCTGTTCACTCTCTCACTGTATTTTATTAATTGATAAAAAATAATCTATTAACATCACGTCTATTTTTGGAAACATTCTTACTTTACAGCATTTTTTCACACTTTCATAAAACTTTTGCATATTACTACATATATATATATATATATATATATATATATATATATATATATATATTTTTTTTTTTTTTTTTTTTTGTATGTGTATATATCAAATAAAATATATAAATTGTATTAAATGACAAGCATAGGATGTTACAGTCACTTATAGTGTACCTTAATGAATAATTACTATGACCCCTTCTGATGATGTTCACAAAGATGTCCCTTCTTTAGTTCAAATCTACACCTGAAGATTAGCAGATTGTCACCATGCACTGAAAAAAGGAGACAAACATTCTCTCAGTGTCGGGTATATATCAAAATATAAATCAAGCTTATCTGCACTTACACTCTCTCTGATACCCTCATTAGGGTATATCACAGCATCACCTCAAGGGTTTATCTATTGTTTTCTACCTGTGAATTCCAATCCTTTCCACTCTGAGACACATGCCCAGGGAACAATACAAAGGACCTGTCTCATCAAGCAATTATCCACTATCAGCTGCTCACTGGGTAGAGCTAAGTTAGTTGTGTAGTGGTGTTTTGTTTTTCTTTATGAAAGATACCTCAGCTAAGATATAGCAAACATTTTTTCAGGGATTGTTTTTTACAAGCCTAAAGCATGCAAACATAAATTTTCAGGGCTTTCCTTGTTTGGAGTCCACAATTTTTTTTTACCAGGCTATCCTTGTTGTAAGGTTTCACTTTCAGTAGACCTGCAAAAAAAATGTATTTCAATTATTTCTTCTTTTTGCAAGTCTGCTGTTATAATAAGAATTATTTTTCAAGACACATTTAAAAAAAAAGTCCTGCTTAATGTGGTGGATTTGTATATGGTCATGGTGGTGGCATAATTCATTATATATATATATATATATATTGTGGTAGGCGTTGGCATGCACTCGCTGTAAGTGAAACTAAGTGACCTGGGTGCACATCGAAAGGAGCGAAAGATACATTCAGTTCATGGAGAGAGACGTCACTCACAGGATCTTTGAAAAAGATCCTGTGAGTGCGTCTCTCTCCATGGATGTATGTATATATATATATATATATATATATATATATATATATATATATATATATATATATGCGCAGTTCATGAAGAGAGACGGCACTCGCAGATTTTCATAAAATCGTAAAGTGCTGTTACATGTTTATTGGAATCAACATTTCGGCCAACAATGTAGCCTTTATCAATCTTGATAAAGGCTACATTGTTGGCCGAAACGTCGATTCCAATAAACATGTAACAGTATTTCAAGATTTTATGAAAATCTGCGAGTGCCGTCTTTCTTCATGAACTGTATGTATTGTCTCTTATCTTTGATGAGCACCCAGACTTTAGCATATTATCTACGGTGTGTGCAATCCAAATGACAGTTTGTATTATATATATATATATATATGGATAGAAAATGTAAAGGAGGCACTCTCAACAAATTGGACGATTGCCTGGGTGCCAAAACGAAGATATGAACTCAATAGGTAGAAATCAGCACTCTCAGGTCTGCTCTTCAATGTTACAAGTCTTTATTAAAAGATCAACGTTTCGATCCTTGACCAGGATCTTTGTCAAGATAACAAACACCTTGAACCATCCCCCATTTTATACCCTGTGACCGTTAGGATTGTGAACACCCCGCCAAAAGAATAGATACACAAAATAAAAAAATAGTAAAAATACAATGACATACCAACATACATAATCACCATTACTGACTTTTAAAATTATTCAAGTGTATAAATAAGTGATTGTGATCTAAAAACTTAGCTAGGAATGTGCCAGACTATGACATATGCAGCAATACATAAACTCTCTCTCTTAAAAACCTCAACTAGACAAAGAAAAGGAAAAAAGAAAAAAAAGGGAAAACCAGATATATTCATATTAATGTTATTTATTACGTGAACACTCTAGGCATCAGTGTTGTAATATGCTACAGTTACGGGAGTTAGTCAATTCACCGGGCATCCCTCGGCGGGTCTCCCATGCATTGCGCTGCCTAGTGGTAACATGATACAACCAACCTCTGTCAAGACATCAAATTGTCTAAAAATGAAAAATGCATGCTAATATTGGCTTCACATTACCCCTAACTTGCTACACTTGTGTTCTCCTGGAGCCTTCCGTTTTTCTGTAGGACAAACCCGTTACTAGACAAATTCTCCTCAATTATGTAGTGGACCTTGCAATCTGATAATACTGACAGAGAATCAAATAAGGTAAATTGGTACCTCATACTTCCAAAAGACATTAAGAGTATCAACAGACCTATGTCAGCGTATTGCCATATTGCCTAGACTACATCGATAGATGCTGCAACTGTATCTCTATGTCATAACAGTTGCTAGAGTTGATTACCCTCAAACGCCTGATATGTTAGGCAGATGTAACAGAGAACACTAGAGACTCCCCGTGGGACATTGTCATCTGAACCCTTCTATAGACACCGCTTGGCTCGCTACTAAGTAGCAGTCACATATCGGTGTCCATGTAGTATTCAGTGTATAAAATCCACTCAGGTGTTCCAGTGTATAAAATCCACTTGGGTGTTCTCCTGTGTCCCCCATATATGTCTCTACCTCTACAGTGATGATCTATATAAAAATGTATCACAATACTGCCACGGACTACCTACCTATAGTCCCGGCGACAGGTGACATGACGTGCATTGATATAATAAATCATAGGACAATAATCAAATATTCAATGAGGTCAAACACAAATAATGTTAGAAACTCATGACTTAAAGGGATCAGATTATTAACCCCTTGAATATATCTACATACTGACTTATAAAGTACCCAAACCTACTGAGGATGTCATACAAATAATGTCCCAAGTACATAGCTTATAGAATGATCTGTTCCCATAACTCGAAATCAACCTAAAATGGACATACCCTCTATCATATGATCTTATAAACATGTCCATATATAATGTATCTTAATCATTTACAGTTCTGTTAGTTTTGCAATCCACTAGATAATTTTGAGCTCCCTCGCAGATACAGAGTCTCAAAAACACAGTCTCACACCATCCTCCTGTTGCACCCATCTGCAGTTGCCAATAGTTATATAGTCTCAATCTCACGGGTGTCTATTAGATGTCAATCAACATTACTAGAGCTCATTTTCAACGATATGTATGTTGCACTCTTGCCATCCATTGGGATCCTGTTTTTGCTAGAACATATATTGGATTCTTATCTCATCCATCTTCTAACGAGCGTTGTCCAAGCCTAGAACAATGTTGTGGACTTGCTGGATTCAGCAAGACTCATTCCTCATGGTATGCTGAACTCCAGGTGCTGGCCAATGGGTCCAGTTGACGAGCATAACCCAGATCAGTCATCCTAGGTAGAGTGGAGTCTTTGATGGAAAAGGATATTCCAGTATGGTCCCCCAAGTTAATGCCGACAACTGCTGAAAGATGGATAAATATATAGATAAAATCATAATTTGTAGGAAAAATAAATGTGTTAGAAGGTAGCAACCCATCAGAGCCCTCCTCCTCCTCATCCTCAGAGCTATTCTTAATTGCTGTGGTTTTTCCTTTCATGCTTTGTTTTGCCCACATCTGCTACCTGCTACTCAGATGGTATTAGATGTTGGTTTAGAAATGTAAGTCTACCAACACTGCTGCTTGATAGCCATGTCCAATATAACTAGATGCACTTAAAACCCACTCAGGCTGCATGCTTGCTGGTGGGCAACTGTTAGATTGCCGCCCCAAGACACAATAATACAATAATTGCTTTCTGTGATGTTCTCGTTGATGTTACTTGCTGCTGATGATGGTATAAACCCTTTCGTTATTTCTTTTTACTATGCTTTCTACTACTTTGTTGACCCTACCGTTCTCTCTCTCTCTCATACGCCATAATGCAAGCCTATATGTTGTCTATAAGTATGCTGTTGATCATGTCTTCACACAAATTCAGAAATTTGGTAGCCAGCAAAGTAACAAGAATATGGCACTAAAACAGAAATATTTTGTTCAAAGTGGGGGTCCACCAAAGTAGCAAGAATGTATGCCTCGTTGCGTTAAATGGATGCTATGTGAGGATCTTGCTCAAAGCATGTTAACATGACATTCACTACTTGGTTCATGTCTGTGTTTTTCATTATTGTAAGATTTGTCAGTCATCCTGCTCAGTTTTTTTTAAGTAAATATATGAGTATATCAATATAAGATTCTCACTATTTCCTGCCACAACACATCTAACAAGCAAGGTGACCTCTTCAGAAAGTTTCACCAGCTCATATAGCTCTACATTTTTTACTTTATAAATGCCTTATTCTGCTTGTACAAATGCTTTAGCATATGCAATATGGATCTCCATTTTCAGCTGGCAATGGCACAAATTTTTACAGTCTTGCATGGAATATAATTACTGTGAACACTGTAGGAATGGCTATAATGGGCAGAGATTTTGATGGTGATAGTGAGAATCTCTCTGTGGGTTTCAGATTCTGTGAAGAATCTAGTTACAACTAAATTTATTACATGGCAAAGCAGCGAACATGCAGCTATTATATTGGAACCATTATTAGCAGACATTAAAATCAGCTTTCAAGGAGTGGAAGCCATTCCTCTATCATCTGCTCTAGTTAGACTTTTCAACTTTCTTTTTTTCTTTTTTTTATATATAAAAGCTTTATTGAAAACATCAAAAATCAGTACATAAAGGCAATTCCTCATACTCAATACACATCTCCCAAACTCAGCAAAAGAACACAAAGTCAGGAATGATACGAATAAGAGCAGAGATACAACCTCATGAACATACTGGGAATATAAGGAACAGTTACAGGTATATCATCTTAAAAGCTAAGTAAAGCTCCATATCAAGAAGAAGGAAGATAGAATCAAGCAAACAACACAAAAGGGAAGGAAATGGTAGAGAAGGAAAGAACAGAAAAGCAGGACGTAAGAGGAAGGAGAGCAAGGAGAAGGTTACCACCGGGGATGAGGCATAAACCACCACTACCACCAATCCAACAGATCTGAAAAGAGGCCAACAATACCTGTGTCTAACCCCTACAAAATTGAGAGTTCTAAGAGTAGGCAGAGACAGAGCGAGGAGCTAAAGAGACACACTATCCCAAACCAACCAATCGGCCCATAATGTAAAGCAGTTACCAGAAGAGCCTACAATAGAGGCATGAGTGCTTTCCAATACATTAAGACCACGAATTGCTTCCCTCCACTGGGTCAACGTAGGGGAGACCTGGGTTTTCCAAAACCTGTGTATCAATGCCCTCGCTTCATTTAACAAGTGACAAAGCAGCTTCTTTGAACGAGGGTACAAAAATGGTACCACCCCCATATCCGAGAAAAGAAAAAGAGTGGCCTCCAAAGGCAAGGAAATGGAAAGGATACGTCTCAAAGCCCGACACAGTTCAGACCAGAAGGTTTGAATATTAGGGCAGAGCCACCAAATGTGGGTCATATGTCCAATGTCTTGCAGGCATCTCCAACAAATAGAAGAAGCAGTCCCATATATAGAGGCCAGCCTATGCGGAGTATAATTCCACCTCGTAATAAGTTTAAAGTTTGTTTCCTGTCTAGCAGTATTAGTTGCAGAGCTAAGTAAATGAGCATAAACGGTGAACCAGAATTCAGTCAACCAGAATATACCCAGATCCTTCTCCCATTGAGCAAAATACCACGGTTTACCAACCAAAGAGAAGTTCCTCTCCAAAAGGTGATACATTTTGGAAAGCAAATTCATTCGAAGCCTCCCTTCCACAAGGAGAGATTCAAATGGAGTAAAATCTCGTGGTTCATAACCGATAGCATTTAAAGAGACTTTGAAATGTTGCAATTGATAATATGGCCAAAAGGCAGAATGAGAAAAGCCATATAACGAGCAAAGGGTCTCCAAGGGCAACAATCCAGTAGGAGGGAACAAGGTACCCAAGGTGTGGATATTTTTGGAAAACCAAATCTTAAATTGCAAACCAACAGCTCCAGCAGGAAAGTCAGGATGACCATACACCGAAAAACAAGGAGACGGATATGGTGCTACCTGAGTCGGACCTCTAGCAGCAAACCATACTTTCAGCATATGACCTAGAACAGCATGAGAGCGTATCCTAGGAGAAACTGAACGAGGCAAAATCCAAAGTAGGTTGTGAGAAGCAAGATCCGTCGTACCATAAAAATGTGCACTCACCCACTCCCGATGAGGCTCATAGAAGGCTGACACCAATTTCTGAATACCACTAGCCAAATATAATGAGTGAATATGTGGCACACCTAAACCTCCATGTATCCTAGGTTGATACAGACGTTGCGAATCTAATCGTGGAGGCTTATTGGCCCATATATAAACATTCAGTCTGGATTGAAGTGTCTATAACATTAGTTTGGAGAATTTTAAAGGTACACATACTAAATTTTCGGAAGGGCAATCATTTTTACAAAGTTTATCCGGCCAAACCAAGAAACTAAAACAGGGCTCCAAAGAGCGATGTCCTTGTCAAGTCTCCTCAAAAGGTCCTCATAATTTAGTTTGACAGAAAGAGTGAAACTTGCGGAAATCTTAATCCCCAAATATGTAAGTGATTCCCTCGCCCATGCGTACGAAAAAGACCTGTGTAACAGGCGCAGCAGAGGCGGCGGTATACCCACTGGCAAAATCTCTGATTTAGTATAATTGATCTTAAAGTTGGAAACAACACCATAATCATTAAGAACTTCCGTAAGCTTGGATAAAGAAGTGTGTGGATCAGTCAATGTGAATAACATGTCATCAGCAAAACTAGCAACTTTGACTGATCCTCCCACAATCGGGACCCCTTTTATACACGGTTCCAGCCTGATTCATGACAGCAGAGGTTCTAAAGCCAATACAAAGATAAGAGGAGACAGAGGACAACCTTGCCTTGCTCCATTAGAAATGGCAAACGAGTGAGATAAATAACCATTGACTGAAACTCTGGCAGTAGGCGACTGATACAAGAATGCTATGAAGGCCCTTTGCTCCGAGACCCAAATAGCGGAACAGTTCCTCAAGGTACGGCCAACCCAGACGATCAAATGCCTTTTCCGCGTCTACCGACACGAAAATAGCTGGAACCTTAGTGTTGAGAACCGTCTGAAGAAGGCCAAAAACTTTAGTGGTGTTATCCTTCGTTTCCCTCCCAGGAACAAAACCGGCTTGGTTTTGATGTATTGTATGGGGAAGGTAAGTTTTAAGACGGTTTGCTACAATTTTAGCAAACAGCTTCAGATCATTATTGAGCAGCGATATGGGGCGATAATTACCGCATAGTGAAACATCGTTGTTTGATTTTGGAATAACCAAGATATGGCCAGATAACATATGCGATGGAAAATGAAGGCCAGAATGTATAGCATTGAAAGCTGAAAGCATATGCGGAAGAAAGGATTCACGGAAGGATTTATAATATGCAATAGGAAAACCATCCAGCCCAGGACTCTTGCCCAAAGGGGACGTTTGTAGAGCTTTTCCAATTCATCCATAGAGAAAGGCTCCTCCAACCTAGCCAGCAAAGCCTGTGGCAGAGGCTTCATACCTGATCGAAGAAGAAAAGCACGTATCCGATCCCTAGCAATTGAGCCAGGGTCATTGATCTCCCCAGGGTACAAATTATAAAGAGATGAGTAAAAATTACGAAAAGCCGCCGCAATATCTGGAAAGGTAGTAACAGAATGACCAACGGAATATTTGATAGATCGGATATAGGATTTATGCTGTTTAAGCTCCACCCTGCGTGGCAGGAGTTTCCCACATTTATTTCCATGAAGATAACGACGATATTTAAACCAATGAAAAGACTTCAGTGTCGCTACAGCATGATAGTCAGACAATGCCTCCCGAGCCTGAGTAAGAAGACAAAGGTGTCCAGCAGAAAAAGTGGATTGATGGTTAGCTTCACATCTACGGACCTCAGCTACAAGGGACTCCCATACTACCTGAGGAGCAACTCCACTATCCACATTCATACAAAAGTATTCTTCAATATTCAACCGGATATCAGACCAAACCTCCCAGTCCCCTAAGTGAAGCTCATTAAGGCGCCACGTCGATGATTCAGAATCATAAGAGGGTAAACCGAGTTTAATCCAGATCGGTACATGGTCAGACCAAGTAATTGGTTCCAGACCGGCATCAATAACACTATGTAGCCTATCTGTAGAAAAATGAAAGAAAAAAGGGGGACAAAAAAGAGAAAGGGGCGCCCCTTGTGCGTATCAATGTGGTACTGTTCAAAAACCTTCACCTATAAACACCCAAATGGAAGTGCACTCACAAATATAATGTGTTGGACGAGACCTATGTCAGATCCAACAATCAAAGACTCCCGGAGTTGAAAACTGTCTCCGGTCACAGTGTTCCTCTGTCGGCTGCTCCTAAACCAAAACTCGCTCCCCCACGCGGTATCATGTAGAACAAAAGACAAAAAAAGAACAGACGCAAGGAGCGCCAATAGTGCAACACTGTATCACTGATGGTGAGATGAAAGAAAATATAAATGTACTCACATTTCTCAAATGCCGGTGACTTGTTATCAAGAGAACCGGCTTAAACGCTTACGGGGAAAATAAACCTGTCCCCGATCAGGTGAAAGCCGTATCAGCTATAGATGGGCGGACAAGAAATATATAATCTTCAAGTATGTTTAATATGATAAAAACAATTAAAAGCTTACGCGTTTCACGGCTACAAAAACGCCGCTTTATCAAAGCTAAAATCTTAATCAGATTATAGAACATACAAAAGAAGCTGCCGCCCACACAACAGTACTTTATATTAACACTTAAAATCACTGATAGGCCGATTTCGCCGTCATTCTGGAGGTCCGGATACGTGTTGTCCTAAGGATAAGTGAACATGTCCCGCCTCTCCCAAACCAACTTCTGGAATACTATTAACCCTTATTATAAAACACTCAAATTAGAGAACCTCACACACTATATACGTAACTACTGGTGAAGGAACTCTCTAGCGATATGTGTCCAACAGAACGATAGGACAACATACTCGGACCTCCAGGTTATAATCGTCCGAAAGAAAATTCAGTCCCAATTCCATGACAAAACATAGTGAAAATGTAAAACATTCAATCCTGTACATCCAGCTGTATTCAATCTGGGCTCACTCTGGAAACCGTTCAACATACATATATATACATATTGTTCAACATGCATACATTCATACATATATGCATATATAAACCCACACATACATATCCAGACGTACATACACACATATACACATATATATATATATATATATATACATACATATACACATATACCATTTGCATAACTCCCAACTATATGAAATACACATACAAATCTCTCCCATGTTATATAACAATGGGAAACCATAAAAATAAAAATTTCACAATATACAATGAACATGAGTAAATGAAAATAGGAGAAAAATATAAAATGATAAACCTACGTGAAATTCCCTGAACTTATACACCTTCATGACCAGTGATAAAAAATGATAATAATCAAAAATAGTATTATCAATACCATTAGAAATCCCCTGATATCTAAATTGCATAAAACCCATCAAATAACCTATGTATAGTGTAAAGGACGATGAATACCTATATCTTCAAAATTGATATAGATATAAATGTGATTATAAACTACTGTGATGACCATGATCCCAGAATTAATATCTAATGATTATGTGATATGTGAGTGATGAATTGTGATTATGATGATATTTACATACAATTCTATATAAATAAACACTTACACATAAAAATATAAAAAATATATGGAAGTATAATAAAATAATAAACCCATAATTCTATCTGGGTGTTTCAAGGACTTCATTTAATCCTAATGGGAATAATGTGGATAATCTGAAAATCCAAAAGGATTCTCTATTGATAAGTTGTTGCTCCCTATTATAAGCCAGAGATGCCGGAATGAATTCTATCGGCATTACCTTCAATTTCGAATAATTCCTTTCATGACAGGTGACAAAATGTCTGGACACACTATGTTTTAGGAAACCACTTAAAATGTTTCTACGGTGTTGACCCATCCTTTCTCTGAATTTCTGTGTGGTCCTACCTACATATTGTAGATTACACGTACAGGTCATCAAATAGACCACAAAGTTAGTATTACAATTCATGAAGGTCTTGATAGGAAAACTCTCAGATGTAACGCAAGAGGTGAAATATTGACCATTATCTATTATCATGGTACAAGTATAACATCTACTGCTCCCACATCTATAGGTGCCTTTAAGGATCTTTTTGGAAATGAAACCAGACTCTAATGGGTCTTTGATAGAAGGATTAACTAAAGTTCTCTGTCTGAGACTTATAAGGGACTCTTCGGATTCACCCCTAAACCTACTTGGTGCCACGATATTTTTCAGAGTCTTAGCTCTCCTATAAACCACTCTAGGCCTCTTTGGAATTATTTTCTTTAAAAGGGGATCATTCAATAAGGTCCCCCAATGTTTATCAAGGATTTTCCTGATCTCTCCAGCTTCACTATTATATCTTGTGATGAAAAGGGGTTGATCTAGATTTCTTTCCTTTTTCTTAACCACATTCTTAACTTCATTAGAATTATTCACATGATTTCTTGCTCTTACATAGGAGTCTTCGACTAATTTCTTGGGATAACCTTTCTCCCAGAATCTCCTTTTCAATAATTTCGATTGTAAATCATAATCACCTAAACCAGAACAGTTCCTACGTATTCTGCGGAACTGACCATAAGGTACGTTCCTCAGCCATTTTTTGTGATGGCAACTATCGAAACGAAGGAAACTGTTCTTATCAACTGACTTGAAAAAAGTTTTCGAATGTATTCCATCAGGAATACTCCCCCACAATTCTAAATCCAAAAATTGGATATTGGACTTATTCTGGGTACTCGTAAACTCCATACCCCACAGATTATTATTTAGATGTCTCACAAAATCATTGAGGCCATTGTCACTGCCATTCCAAATTATCAAAATATCATCGATGTACCGACGATAGAGGACCAGATTCGCACCAAAGGGATTGTTGTCATATACCATCTGTTCTTCAAGGTATCCCATAAATAGATTGGCATAACTTGGTGCGAATCTGGTCCCCATCGCAGTTCCCTTAACCTGAAGATAATGTTGTCCATTAAATTCAAAATGGTTGTGTGTCAATACAAAGAAGATGGCCTGGATCAAAAAATCACTCTGTTTATCTGGCATCAAATGATCGGAAGATAAAAAATATCTGACTGCATCCAAACCACCTTCATGAGGGATATTGGAGTATAATGAGGTGACATCTAAAGATGCCCATATGTAATCCTCAGACCAACAAAAATCCTTTAGAATATCCAACAGATGTTGTGAATCTCTCAAATAAGACTTGAGACCTAATACATGCCTTTGCAGATGGAAATCAATGAAGGTGGATAAATTGGATGTCAAAGAATCTACACCGGATATAATGGGCCTCCCTGGGGGATTTATCAAAGTCTTATGAACCTTAGGTAAATGATAGTATAAAGATGGTCTGGGATGTTTTATACAGATGAAGGTTTTTTCGTCTCTATCCAATATTTTGTCCTCATACGCTCTCTCTATGAGTTCTAAAAACTCCTTTTGAAAAGAAAGTGCAGGACTTTTTGGTAGAGTACGATAATAATTCCCATCACCTAAAATTCTCTCTGCTTCCTTTAAGTAGTCTACCACATCCTGGACTACTACTGCTCCACCCTTATCGGCCTGTTTGATCATAATTTGTTTATTTTTCTTGAGAATATTCAAAGCTGTGTGCTCAGAGTCACTCAAATTTCCCATCAAACCAATTCTTTTTCTCCTGTTACTATCCAAATTTTTGAAGTCTTCCATAACTGACACTCCAAAAGCTTCGACAAACGGACCCTTAGACTGAACAGGAAAAAAAAAGATGATTTGGGTTTGAGGCCAGATGGTACACTCCCACTCAACAGAAATTCCGTATCACCATCAACATATGGGACCACTTCTCTTCCTAAATCATCAAGAAGGGCCCCCTCAGTGATAATGGGTTTTATTTCAGTCCCTGTACCGAAAATCTTTTTCAAAGCCTTATTGGCAAAAAACCTTTTGAGCGTGAGTTTCCGGACAAAATCATTCAAATCAATAAATAATTCGAATAAATCTGATTGACCTGAGGGACAAAAAGATAACCCCCTTGATAATAACTTTTCCTCAGCTTCACTCAAAGTATAACTCGAAAGATTGATGATGTTGGAAGAAGTGTCATCTCCATTCAAATCGGTCCCTCTACTTTTTCCAACTTGGACCTTTTTTGGATGGCTCCTCCCTCTTCCCCTAGTGCCTCTATACCTGGCCTTCCTGCGGGGGTGCCGGGGCATAACTGGAGGAATCTGTTGTTTTGGCCCCTCCATTTCAACAAACTCGTGTCCCTGCCCCTCCCCAAAAAAAGACCATTGGCCGAGGGGGATGTAACACATGGCACCTCATCACTCTTTCTTTTGAAACTCTCTCTTTCACCACCCCCCGAAGAAGAGCTGTCGATCATGTCATCAACACGATCAACAGCTCTCCCGGGATTCCCTATGGAACAAACTGAAATATTGTCATCAGCACTGTTCAAACTCGCAGAATTAATTATACCAACACCAGACTGCTCTCCCCCTCTGATGGTAGATCTAACATGAATCTCAGCTGATGTACTCAATGGGGTTTCTTGAGTAACTGTCTTATCTACTGATTGTACCCCAACTCTATTGGAGTTACCACCTCTCCCTCTATTATTATCACTAGGTACCAAATCCTTCCTGTTGACTCGAATTCCAGTATGTTTCTTGGTCCATTTCCGGATTTCATTATTCTGATAATCCAATCCATCTCTCGTGAATTTTTTCTTTTTCTTTTCTATTAGTTCTATTTGGTGAGGTTCTCTAATTTGAGTGTTTTATAATAAGGGTTAATAGTATTCCAGAAGTTGGTTTGGGAGAGGCGGGACATGTTCACTTATCCTTAGGACAACACGTATCCGGACCTCCAGAATGACGGCGAAATCGGCCTATCAGTGATTTTAAGTGTTAATATAAAGTACTGTTGTGTGGGCGGCAGCTTCTTTTGTATGTTCTATAATCTGATTAAGATTTTAGCTTTGATAAAGCGGCGTTTTTGTAGCCGTGAAACGCGTAAGCTTTTAATTGTTTTTATCATATTAAACATACTTGAAGATTATATATTTCTTGTCCGCCCATCTATAGCTGATACGGCTTTCACCTGATCGGGGACAGGTTTATTTTCCCCGTAAGCGTTTAAGCCGGTTCTCTTGATAACAAGTCACCGGCATTTGAGAAATGTGAGTACATTTATATTTTCTTTTATCTCACCATCAGTGATACAGTGTTGCACTATTGGCGCTCCTTGCGTCTGTTCTTTTTTTGTCTTTTGTTCTACATGATACCACGTGGGGGAGCGAGTTTTGGTTTAGGAGCAGCCGACAGAGGAACACTGTGACCGGAGACAGTTTTCAACTCCGGGAGTCTTTGATTGTTGGATCTGACATAGGTCTCGTCCAACACATTATATTTGTGAGTGCACTTCCATTTGGGTGTTTATAGGTGAAGGTTTTTGAACAGTACCACATTGATACGCACAAGGGGCGCCCCTTTCTCTTTTTTGTCCCCCTTTTTTCTTTCATTTTTCTACAGATTTGTCACCGGTTGGAACCGTGATTTGGGAGCTGCCCTTGGACTATCTATTGTTGGACTTTGATGAGTGTTTCATTGATATTTTTCATTTGTTGTGTTTCAGAGAATTTCCTTTGAATGTCTAGAGAATTGTATTTTGTATGATTTATTGATTTGATTTTGTATTGAATCATTTTGGTTTTCTGAATTGTTTTTGACGTATAACCAGAATTTCACACATTTCTGTTATTTATCCGACCGTTGATTCAGAGGATGCAATTCTATAGAGATAGAGAAAATGTTAGAGTGTCTTTGAGTAGTGGATTTTCCATTGGAGGAATTGAGTCTGCTGGTGGAGACATTGGGAAGCCTCGTGAGACTAAGGTCGATATTGGCAGGCTCTTCACCCAGTTGGAAAATCTACTTAAGATTGAATGTAATCAATGGTGGGATATGGAAATGTTGAATAAATATATTGAATTTAAGATGATACCAAGGGGTCTAAGGTTGGGTTTACTCCCAACTTTCCAGCAAGACCCTAGGTTTGTGAAATGCTGGTACGAAATTCTGGATAATTGTTCTTTTGCATTAATGCAATTATTGATAGAATATAGGGAGAGCAAGATGGTTGATTTAAACAAATCAATCGTGGAGAAGATAAAAGAAATTGATACAGTGAAGTGTGAATCCATGAGAGATTTTGGTCTATTTGAGGAGAGAACAAATAAAAATGTTACCTCTCACCAAATAGAACTAATAGAAAAGAAAAAGAAAAAATTCACGAGAGATGGATTGGATTATCAGAATAATGAAATCCGGAAATGGACCAAGAAACATACTGGAATTCGAGTCAACAGGAAGGATTTGGTACCTAGTGATAATAATAGAGGGAGAGGTGGTAACTCCAATAGAGTTGGGGTACAATCAGTAGATAAGACAGTTACTCAAGAAACCCCATTGAGTACATCAGCTGAGATTCATGTTAGATCTACCATCAGAGGGGGAGAGCAGTCTGGTGTTGGTATAATTAATTCTGCGAGTTTGAACAGTGCTGATGACAATATTTCAGTTTGTTCCATAGGGAATCCCGGGAGAGCTGTTGATCGTGTTGATGACATGATCGACAGCTCTTCTTCGGGGGGTGGTGAAAGAGAGAGTTTCAAAAGAAAGAGTGATGAGGTGCCATGTGTTACATCCCCCTCGGCCAATGGTCTTTTTTTGGGGAGGGGCAGGGACACGAGTTTGTTGAAATGGAGGGGCCAAAACAACAGATTCCTCCAGTTATGCCCCGGCACCCCCGCAGGAAGGCCAGGTATAGAGGCACTAGGGGAAGAGGGAGGAGCCATCCAAAAAAGGTCCAAGTTGGAAAAAGTAGAGGGACCGATTTGAATGGAGATGACACTTCTTCCAACATCATCAATCTTTCGAGTTATACTTTGAGTGAAGCTGAGGAAAAGTTATTATCAAGGGGGTTATCTTTTTGTCCCTCAGGTCAATCAGATTTATTCGAATTATTTATTGATTTGAATGATTTTGTCCGGAAACTCACGCTCAAAAGGTTTTTTGCCAATAAGGCTTTGAAAAAGATTTTCGGTACAGGGACTGAAATAAAACCCATTATCACTGAGGGGGCCCTTCTTGATGATTTAGGAAGAGAAGTGGTCCCATATGTTGATGGTGATACGGAATTTCTGTTGAGTGGGAGTGTACCATCTGGCCTCAAACCCAAATCATCTTTTTTTTTCCTGTTCAGTCTAAGGGTCCGTTTGTCGAAGCTTTTGGAGTGTCAGTTATGGAAGACTTCAAAAATTTGGATAGTAACAGGAGAAAAAGAATTGGTTTGATGGGAAATTTGAGTGACTCTGAGCACACAGCTTTGAATATTCTCAAGAAAAATAAACAAATTATGATCAAACAGGCCGATAAGGGTGGAGCAGTAGTAGTCCAGGATGTGGTAGACTACTTAAAGGAAGCAGAGAGAATTTTAGGTGATGGGAATTATTATCGTACTCTACCAAAAAGTCCTGCACTTTCTTTTCAAAAGGAGTTTTTAGAACTCATAGAGAGAGCGTATGAGGACAAAATATTGGATAGAGACGAAAAAACCTTCATCTGTATAAAACATCCCAGACCATCTTTATACTATCATTTACCTAAGGTTCATAAGACTTTGATAAATCCCCCAGGGAGGCCCATTATATCCGGTGTAGATTCTTTGACATCCAATTTATCCACCTTCATTGATTTCCATCTGCAAAGGCATGTATTAGGTCTCAAGTCTTATTTGAGAGATTCACAACATCTGTTGGATATTCTAAAGGATTTTTGTTGGTCTGAGGATTACATATGGGCATCTTTAGATGTCACCTCATTATACTCCAATATCCCTCATGAAGGTGGTTTGGATGCAGTCAGATATTTTTTATCTTCCGATCATTTGATGCCAGATAAACAGAGTGATTTTTTGATCCAGGCCATCTTCTTTGTATTGACACACAACCATTTTGAATTTAATGGACAACATTATCTTCAGGTTAAGGGAACTGCGATGGGGACCAGATTCGCACCAAGTTATGCCAATCTATTTATGGGATACCTTGAAGAACAGATGGTATATGACAACAATCCCTTTGGTGCGAATCTGGTCCTCTATCGTCGGTACATCGATGATATTTTGATAATTTGGAATGGCAGTGACAATGGCCTCAATGATTTTGTGAGACATCTAAATAATAATCTGTGGGGTATGGAGTTTACGAGTACCCAGAATAAGTCCAATATCCAATTTTTGGATTTAGAATTGTGGGGGAGTATTCCTGATGGAATACATTCGAAAACTTTTTTCAAGTCAGTTGATAAGAACAGTTTCCTTCGTTTCGATAGTTGCCATCACAAAAAATGGCTGAGGAACGTACCTTATGGTCAGTTCCGCAGAATACGTAGGAACTGTTCTGGTTTAGGTGATTATGATTTACAATCGAAATTATTGAAAAGGAGATTCTGGGAGAAAGGTTATCCCAAGAAATTAGTCGAAGACTCCTATGTAAGAGCAAGAAATCATGTGAATAATTCTAATGAAGTTAAGAATGTGGTTAAGAAAAAGGAAAGAAATCTAGATCAACCCCTTTTCATCACAAGATATAATAGTGAAGCTGGAGAGATCAGGAAAATCCTTGATAAACATTGGGGGACCTTATTGAATGATCCCCTTTTAAAGAAAATAATTCCAAAGAGGCCTAGAGTGGTTTATAGGAGAGCTAAGACTCTGAAAAATATCGTGGCACCAAGTAGGTTTAGGGGTGAATCCGAAGAGTCCCTTATAAGTCTCAGACAGAGAACTTTAGTTAATCCTTCTATCAAAGACCCATTAGAGTCTGGTTTCATTTCCAAAAAGATCCTTAAAGGCACCTATAGATGTGGGAGCAGTAGATGTTATACTTGTACCATGATAATAGATAATGGTCAATATTTCACCTCTTGCGTTACATCTGAGAGTTTTCCTATCAAGACCTTCATGAATTGTAATACTAACTTTGTGGTCTATTTGATGACCTGTACGTGTAATCTACAATATGTAGGTAGGACCACACAGAAATTCAGAGAAAGGATGGGTCAACACCGTAGAAACATTTTAAGTGGTTTCCTAAAACATAGTGTGTCCAGACATTTTGTCACCTGTCATGAAAGGAATTATTCGAAATTGAAGGTAATGCCGATAGAATTCATTCCGGCATCTCTGGCTTATAATAGGGAGCAACAACTTATCAATAGAGAATCCTTTTGGATTTTCAGATTATCCACATTATTCCCATTAGGATTAAATGAAGTCCTTGAAACACCCAGATAGAATTATGGGTTTATTATTTTATTATACTTCCATATATTTTTTATATTTTTATGTGTAAGTGTTTATTTATATAGAATTGTATGTAAATATCATCATAATCACAATTCATCACTCACATATCACATAATCATTAGATATTAATTCTGGGATCATGGTCATCACAGTAGTTTATAATCACATTTATATCTATATCAATTTTGAAGATATAGGTATTCATCGTCCTTTACACTATACATAGGTTATTTGATGGGTTTTATGCAATTTAGATATCAGGGGATTTCTAATGGTATTGATAATACTATTTTTGATTATTATCATTTTTTATCACTGGTCATGAAGGTGTATAAGTTCAGGGAATTTCACGTAGGTTTATCATTTTATATTTTTCTCCTATTTTCATTTACTCATGTTCATTGTATATTGTGAAATTTTTATTTTTATGGTTTCCCATTGTTATATAACATGGGAGAGATTTGTATGTGTATTTCATATAGTTGGGAGTTATGCAAATGGTATATGTGTATATGTATGTATATATATATATATATATATATGTATATGTGTGTATGTACGTCTGGATATGTATGTGTGGGTTTATATATGCATATATGTATGAATGTATGCATGTTGAACAATATGTATATATATGTATGTTGAACGGTTTCCAGAGTGAGCCCAGATTGAATACAGCTGGATGTACAGGATTGAATGTTTTACATTTTCACTATGTCTTGTCATGGAATTGGGACTGAATTTTCTTTCGGACGATTATAACCTGGAGGTCCGAGTATGTTGTCCTATCGTTCTGTTGGACACATATCGCTAGAGAGTTCCTTCACCAGTAGTTACGTATATAGTGTGTGAGGTTCTCTAATTTGAGTGTTTTATAATAAGGGTTAATAGTATTCCAGAAGTTGGTTTGGGAGAGGCGGGACATGTTCACTTATCCTTAGGACAACACGTATCCGGACCTCCAGAATGACGATGAAATCGGCCTATCAGTGATTTTAAGTGTTAATATAAAGTACTGTTGTGTGGGCGGCAGCTTCTTTTGTATGTTCTATAATCTGATTAAGATTTTAGCTTTGATAAAGCGGCGTTTTTGTAGCCGTGAAACGCGTAAGCTTTTAATTGTTTTTATCATATTAAACATACTTGAAGATTATATATTTCTTGTCCGCCCATCTATAGCTGATACGGCTTTCACCTGATCGGGGACAGGTTTATTTTCCCCGTAAGCGTTTAAGCCGGTTCTCTTGATAACAAGTCACCGGCATTTGAGAAATGTGAGTACATTTATATTTTCTTTCATCTCACCATCAGTGATACAGTGTTGCACTATTGGCGCTCCTTGCGTCTGTTCTTTTTTTGTCTTTTGTTCTACTATGTAGCCTACAATGGTCTAAAAATAAGTAATCAATTCTAGAATATTTAATATGACAGGGAGAGTAGAAGGAATACATTCTTTCTCTCGGATTGAGAGATCTCCATACAAACACATAAATGTGCCTCACCCAATAACTCCCTAATTCTGCGAAGAGCGGAAAAGGGAGCACTGGATACCTCCGAGGAACTATCCAAAGCTGGGTCCAAGGGCACATTAAAATCACACCCTAACAGCAGATGACCAGCTCGAAACAGTGTGAGTTTCCTCATCGCTTTTTTGAAAAATCTGGCTTGCCCAGCATTCGGGGCATATATGTTAGCCAGAGTCAAAGTAGTTCCAAAAATAGTACCTTTAACAAAAAGAAATCTACCATCAGGATCTAGCATCCGGTCAGTCTCTATCCAAGGAAGATGAGAATGCACTAAGATAGCGACCCCTTTCCTCTTTGTGTCTGCGGAAGCAAGCCATACCAGTGGAAAATATCTATTGGAAAAGGAGGGTTCATGATTTCGGGAAAAGTGCGTCTCTTGTACAAATACAAAATCAGCTTTGAACCTCTGAAAATCTCTCAATGCTGCAGATCTCTTCTCTGCGGTGTTTAAGCCTTTGGCATTAATAGACACAAACTTTAGATCACATTTACTACTCCTGGCCATTCAGATCCATAGGAAAAGAAGCTAAGATGTCAAAAGCAGATCCAATGCCACATCCCCGATGGTCACAAGCAAACAAAGTAGGGAGGGAGTAAGAAGGAAAGGAGAGGTAAAGAGGAAGGAGAACAGGAAAAGAAGAAGGATTCTGAATCGATGACAGGAGACTAAGGTCACTAGGACACATAGCACCTGCCAGTAATAGGTCGAGTTGGCCAGACAGTCCCAGGGGGAAGTAAGTAAAAGAGTAAAAGGACTGAACTGACGGACACTAGATCAGAGTCCGAGATACAATAATGAGGGTATACCAGGGCATCTAAGTGGTGAACCGTTTGCTTAAGAGAAGAGGAAAGAGAAAACACTTAACAGAGAGAGTAAGAACACCATATAACAGTATATGTAACAAAAGAATTACATAAGGACCCAATCGACCCATAATCCTCATCAAGACTAGTTGAGTGTAACAACAGCGTTTACTCCCTGTTCCGGGTGGCCTGATCAAAGACTTTCAAAAGGTCGAGAACCAACAAACCTGGTCAATACCCATCCGGAAGAGGGAAGGGACCCATCCAGCTAAACTTTTTTTTTTTTTTTTAATTTAAAGTTTAACTCCTTCCTCCCCAGTTATAGGATACCGGGCCATATGGTCCAGCTAGCAATCCGGCATTAAACGCAACCCGTCTATAATCAATGAAGACCCACATATTCTACCCCTAGCGGCCCCAAATGATCAGTTAAGCCACATCAACAGCTCTCACAGCAGCAATTGCTTCAATAGCCAACCCAGGAACCTACCACAATCAGACTATAAAGATTCATTCCCAACACTCCAAAACCTTCAGATCGCCACCAGTGAAATAGGGCCACACCGGAACCTATCAGCAGCATAAGAAACCCCCCTCTCCCGCCGTACCAGAACAACACCACACTATCCCAACACCCCACCATACCCTCCCACATATTCATACCCATCCACTCTAGGTCAAACATACTGCCATCCAAAGAACATTCACCAGACACCTCCCCGCACTCACATCCACCCGATGGTCGGGAGGCACAGGAGAACCCATCCATTGTTACGGGCACTCCCACGGTCCCCGCCCAGAGGAACCAATGGCTCATAAGGAAGAAAATGTTCACAGCCCCACCAATTACTTCAATATATCCATACCCATCCCTGGGCCAACTCATCCAGGTACCAGTAAAGGACAAACATAGGCCCACCTCCACCCCATATACCAGAGTCACAATCCCATGCCCGGGAGCTACAAAGCGACCCAGGCCAAAGCTCAGGCCGCCAAACAACCCTCGACCAGGAGAGCAATCCCAGCTATGAACCATTGTAGCAGTAGGATAGGCAAAATGAAGCAAACAGAAACATGTCATATAAAAGCTGTATTAAACATCACTATACGTATATGAGCAACCTGAAACCCATAGAGTCTTCATGCAAACAGTCCGGCAGCAAGAGGGCCCAATACATCCGAAGGAGTCCATCCTTAACTATAGGTTGAGGAGAAAGGGCCAGTGCAGGTCCCAAGAGTTCAAAGAGGACAGGATCCACAGGTCTAATCCATAAACAGCAGGCATCTAGAAGTCCCAAAACAACAGTAATGTTGAAGGCATCTGTGGTGAGGCCCTAACATCAAAATCGGCTTGTAGGCGTTTAAATGTAGCAGGTTTTATGATAGTCTGTCTCGTCGTTCCTTCGGTGAGGATTGCCCCAATGGAGTAGGGAGCTGTAGGCGAGAATTAGCATCTAGGGGATTAGCAACCACCAAAGCGGTACAAAAGGCAGGGATCTCCTCCACGTTCTTTAAAGTAGCATTCAACCCTTGGTTGGTAGCAATTAAGGCAAATGGAAATCCCCACTTGTAGCGTATTTGCAGATTTCGCAAATGATCTGTCAGCGGCTTCAATGCCCTCCTCTGTTGTAGTGTACGTGGAGCTAAATCTTGAAACAACTGGAGGGACACCTCAGCATAGCGGATTTCTCCTATCTCACGTCCCTTCTGAATAACTTTTTCCTTATCTCGGTAGCTAGAAAAGCAACATACAACATCTCGGGGAGGGTCTGAGGGGCCACCCCTCGGGCAAAGAGCCCTATGCGCCCTCTCCAACGAGATGGGGGAATCAGACTGGATACCCATCACCTCCCTGAACAAGGTATCCAGTATTGAAGTAAGATCCTTGAAAGGGACCGATTCAGGGAGGCCCCTTATACGCACATTACAGCGGCGACTCCGGTTCTCCAAGTCGTCGACTCTATTCAGCAAAAGCTCAATCGCATCGTCTTGTTGCACCATAACCGTCTCTAAATTATCTTGCTGTTAACAGATATCGTCTTTAGCTTTCTCCAAATCGGACACCCGTTGGCCTAGGAGCGACATATCAGCCACTGTTAGGTATCCCAGAGTGGGTCTGGTAGCATCCACAACAGTGTGGTCAGCCTCCTCATCCACTCCCCAAAGTTCCGGTGAAGAAGCAGGGCTCCGATGATCAGAATCCATATAAGAGTCTAGGCTATGATCGGAGTCGCCAGCAGGACACGGAGGCCCCGATGTGTCACAAGGTCGCGGAGGTAGGTATTCGGTAATCTTTCCCTTTCCACGGTGTTTCTTCGATATTTTCTTAACGGAAGACATGGCCAATGAGTCCACCAACCTTCACCATCCAATTCACGGAAGAATAAAGAACGCACAGGCTCGATTTATAGCATTAAACAGACTCAGTCTAGCAGAGCACAGCATTCAAGCAGCCATCTTACTCGGCGGTCGCTCCGCCCCCCTCACTTTTCAACTTTCTAACTAATTTTTTTTAGACTTTCTAACTACTTTCTCAAACAGTTTATAAACAGGCACAGTGCTTATTTCCAGTGGTGGATGACAGAGCCTTTCCCTTTCATCTAATTTTCTGGGCATCTCTACTACTCTCAACTTCATCTGAATCTGAAAAAGAGGAGGATGCTGGAGAGACCTATTTTAGATCAACATCATCATCAGTAATTAGGTCGTCCTCAGCTTCATCAGCTTTGTAAGGATTTTCACAATGTTCACTTCTACTTTCAGGACAGGTGTGTATTTGTTTGTATTTAGCTCAGGTGCAGCAGCTGGTTGCCACAAATCCTATCTCTCAAACCGCCATGGCTTTACAGCTGACATTAGGAGAAGGGTAACTTTAGCAGAGGATATCTCTTAAACCATAGCGGTTCGAGAGATAGGATTTGTGTCATATCATATATTTTTTTAACCTCTACAAAACGCTCAGCATTTTTTATGGGACATTACTGTCCCTTTAATAAACTAGTGTGTGTATTTTAACAAGGAAGTCCTCAGTGAAGTACACAATGGAATTGATTGTGTATGATGTCTTGCCCTTTACAAAGTACTTTCTCTTTTCTTGTATCAGTCTGCCTCAGTCACAGCTCATGTCAGGATCCCTGTTTCAGTATCAGTCAAACAATTTTTAACTAAAAAAAAGTAATTAAAAAATGTTTTAACTGTCCCTGTCCTTATCACTGTCTACAAAAAAAACAACCCACTCCCTGTTAATCTGATTCTTCCTCCAGACTCCCCTAACACAGAGGGAATAGCCAGCTGAAAGGAACTTGGATCACAGTTGCCTGTGCCTTCCCAGTCAGCTACACAAATGTTTGGGGTAGTTGGGGTAAATATCCTTTGCTCCCTTCACACACACACACACACACACAAACTCCCTTACCTAACACAGAGATAAAAGAAGATCAGGAAGGAGTTTGGATTACAGCTGCCTGTGTCATCGCAGTCACACAAAATGTAGGGTTGTTTGAGGTAAATCTCCTTTGCTCCCTTCACACAACACCAGACTCCCATAAAGCAGAGATAACCGCTAGATAAGGATGGAACCTGGATCACTGCTTCCTGTCTCAGTCAACCAAGATTTTGGGGTATTTTGGGTAAATCTCTTTTCCCCCTTCACAATCCTGTTAGAGTAAGGAAGAGAGAAGCAGAACAAAATTAATCTGAAATAGAAAGAGGCAACGATGGGAGCATTAACCCCTTTGCTGCTATTGCTGGGGGCAAGTGTAGGTCCCTTTATGACCTACTGACACCAGTCTGTTCAGTTTAAAAATGATCTGTGGTAATACCAAAGTATTTTATTTACACTGACTATTATTAAACATATTAATGAACATTTGACCAAACATTAATGGGAGTTTTATTGTTGTGGAGCAATGTAGTACACTTATACAAACCACACAGTCTTTTCTACAAAAAAGAGTGCAGAACTAAGGAGGGTAAGAGGGACATGGGGATTTTTGCCCCCCGTAAAACTACATTTTGTAGATATGATTGACTGTTCATACATTTCATGCAGTCTCCATAAAAAACTACAAAAGAAAACCTATAAAAATGTGTTTTTTTAATAGGTTTCTTTATTTTTAATAAAAAAAATGGTGGGTTATTCATATAAATGTGGTATTAAAAGAAAGCCTTACTTGTGCTTAAAACAAAAGTATATGATTTGTGTGGCTGAAATAAAAGACTTAACCCCTTAAGGACCAGGAAAATCTGAGTTAGATTTGGCTTAAGGACCGGAGCAATTTTGACTTTTTTGACTATGTCTTTGTTCAACCATATTTTCTCTTTAATTCCCTTTGTACACCCACACAAATTATATACTGTTTTTTAAGCACAAGTAGGGCTGTCTTTTGATACCACAATTATATGAATACCTCATCATTTAATTTGATTAAAATAGAAAAAAAGAGCAAAAAAAAAACAACATTTTGCTTATATTTTCCTATCAGGATTTGCATACAAGTAGTTTATGACAAAAAATACCCCTAAATATATTAATTTGCTTCTCCTGAATACAAGAGTACCCCATATACCTAGTAATTCAATCCCATCCTCACATTTACAAAGTAAATATTACAAGATGGATGCCATTATTTCCAACTTGTAATTTGTCAACAATTGGCATGTGAGCATCATAGCTTAGTTGACGGTGCCAGAACCAAAAATGTCCCACAAAGGTATATGTTTCTGAACACTAGACAACATAAGGTAAATAATCAGGAGAATTTTGGAGTTTTTAATGCAGCTGTTTTTCCAGAAATATTATTCAAAATGGTGGTAATCTTTGTTTTTTTTGCAGTTTTCACACTTACATTTCAATATTACTGTTGATATCAAGCATAATATAGTTGAAAATTTAAAAACATCCATTGTTTAGTGTTCAGCTCCTTCTTCTGAGTACGGCAATATCCCATATGAATAGGTTTCTCAAGGTTTGGGGGAGCTACGGGGCCCAGATTGGAACATGCACGTTTCCAGGTTCACACTTTGAATCTTCACAGCTTGTGTTACTGGTGCCGGGCTGGGCTGTGTAACAGTGCTCTTTTTTAAGATTCCCCCCCAAAAGTGTATATTTTTGGGAAGTAGACACACCAGGCTTTCATTTTATGTATGTCTTCAAATTTTTTACGCAGCCATTTTGCCACCAATCACTCATAAACCTTGACGCAAGTTAAAAAAACAGCTTTTTTCACACTTTCACTTCAATGTTGATGTGAATTTCAAGCATATGATAGGTGAAGATTTTAAAAAAATGTACTGTTTAGTGTTCAGCTCCTGATTCTGAGTACGGCAATACCCCATATGCATAGGTTTCTCAAGGTTTGCGGGAGCTACGGGGCCCAAATTGGAACATGCTCGTTTCCAGCATCACTGGTGCCATGTCTCATTTGGGGCTGTGTAACAGTGCTCCACTCTAAGATTTTCCCCTAAAGTGTATATTTTTGGAAAGTAGACACCCCAGGCTTTCATTTTATGTATGTTTTCAAATTTTTTAAGCAGCCATTTTGCCACCAATCACTCGTAAACCTTGACGCAAGTTTAAAAAACAGCGTATTTCACACTTTCAATTCAATGTTGATGTGAATTTCAAGCACATGATAGGTGAAGATTTTTAAAAATGCATTGTTTAGTGTTCAGCTCTTTCTTCTGAGTACGGCAATACCCCATATGCATATGTTTCTCAATATTTGGGGGAGCTATGGGGCCCAGTTTTGAACAAATATTGAATTTTCACATCATGCTTAACTGGTGCCATTATTCATTTTGGGCTATGTTACAGTGATCCACTTTAGGATTTCCCCCTAAAGGTGTATATTTTTGGAAAGTAGACATCCCCAGCTTTCATTTTAGGTGTGTTTTCAAATTTTTTACACAGCCATTTTACCACCACTTTCTCGTAAACTTGACGTAAGTTAAAAAAAACAGCGTTTTTTACACTTTGCCTTCAATGTTGATGTGAATTTCAAGCACAGAACAGGTGAAGATTTTATAAACTGCATTGATTAGTGTTCGTCTCCTTCTTCTGAGTACGGCAATACCCCATATGCATAGCTTTCTCATGGTTTGGGGGAGCTACGGGGCCCAAATTGGAACATGCATGTTTCCAGGTTCACACTTTGAATCTTCACAGCTTGCGTTACTGGTGCCATTTCTCATTTGGGCTGTGTAACAGTGCTCTTTTTTAAGATTTACCCCCAAAAGTGTATATTTTTGGAAAGTAGACACCCCAGGCTTTCATTTTATGTATGTTTTCAAATTTTTTACGCAGCCATTTTGCCACCAATCACTCGTAAACCTTGACGTAAGTTAAAAAAACAACATTTTTCACACTGTCACTTCAATGTTGATGTGAATTTCAAGCACATGATACGTGAAGATGTTTAAAAATGCATTGTTTAGTGTTCAGCTCCTTCTTCTGAGTATGGCAATACCCCATATGCATAGCCTTCTCATGGTTTGGGGGAGCTACGGGGCCCAAATTGGAACATGCGCGTTTCCAGGTTCACACTTTGAATCTTCACAGCTTGCGTTACTAATGCCATTTCTCATTTGGGCTGTGTAACACTGCTCTTTTTTAAGATTTCCCCCCAAAAGTGTATATTTTTTGAAAGTAGACACCCCATGCTTTCGTTTTAGATGTGTTTTCAAATTTTGCACACAGCCATTTTACAACCAATCCTGTGAAAACTTGACGTAAGTAAAAAAATTCAGCATTTTTCACACTTTGCCTTCAATGTTGATGTGAATTTCAAGCACAGAACAGGTGAAGATTTTATAAACTTCATTGATTAGTGTTCGGCTCCTTCTTCTGAGTACGACAATACCCCATATGCATAGCTTTCTCATGGTTTGGGGGAGCTACTGGGCCCAAACTGAAACATGCATGTTTCCAAGTTCACACTTTGAATCTTCACAGCTTGCGTTACTGGTGCCATGTCTCATTTGGGGCTGTCTGAATAACAAAAGAATTCCTGCACTCCAATACAAAAAAGTCAAATGCCCATTTTCTTAAAACTCCAAAATTTTATTCATCAATTAAAAAAGTACCTTAGATCTTCAGGCCATGTAATAAGACAATGAGAGACTTGTATCTCCTAGGCACTTCAGCTAGATGGTTGTCAACATATTAAAACAGATCCACGCGTTTCACGCATAAAGCGCTTACTCATGATCCCTGAATAAAAACAAAGCCTCATGCCCTGGCTTTTAAATTTCCTACAGCCAATCAAAATGCTGATAACTAAAGCGGACCTGATGGAGAACCATACATATAAACCACGTGACCCGTGTAATCCAATCGCAAGCAAGAAAATCAAGACTGTTACCAAATTCAAACCATCCAATCATCCACGGCTTCTGTATTCCGCTCATACAATGCGGACAAACACGGGTCTCAGATTTACACCGCAATAAACCTCATCTCGCAAAAAAGCACAATATAGGCAATCAGATATGTAGCTACAACACCCCTGATGTATGTCCACAGTAGCTCAAACTGCAAGAGACCACAAATCGAGACATCCTGTGGCCGTCTTTAAACAGCAGAGCACACCTCGTGAACCACACAATCAATCGGCTATAGCTCCCAATGTAGCAAACAGATCTTAGCTCATTGAAATCCAAAAGTCAGGGCAAGGACCAAGACATATCCATTTCTGACTCCAAAACTTTTTTATATTTTAGTGTTAATAGATTTTGTTTAATGTTTTATAAGTTTTGGAGTCAGAAATGGATATGTCTTGGTCCTTGCCCTGACTTTTGGATTTCAATGGGCTAAGATCTGTTTGCTACATTGGGAGCTATAGCCGATTGATTGTGTGGTTCACGAGGTGTGCTCTGCTGTTTAAAGACGGCCACAGGATGTCTAGATTTGTGGTCTCTTGCAGTTTGAGCTACTGTGGACATACATCAGGGGTGTTGTAGCTACATATCTGATTGCCTATATTGTGCTTTTTTGCGAGATGAGGTTTATTGCGGTGTAAATCCGAGACCCGTGTTTGTCCGCATTGTATGAGCGGAATACAGAAGCCGTGGATGATTGGATGGTTTGAATTTGGTAACGGTCTCTTGATTTTCTTGCTTGCGATTGGATTACACGGGTCACGTGGTTTATATGTATGGTTCTCCATCAGGTCCGCTTTAGTTATCAGCATTTTGATTGGCTGTAGGAAATTTAAAAGCCAGGGCATGAGGCTTTGTTTTTATCCAGGGATCATGAGTAAGCGCTTTATGCGTGAAACGCGTGGATCTGTTTTAATATGTTGACAACCATCTAGCTGAAGTGCCTAGGAGATACAAGTCTTTCATTGTCTTATTACATGGCCTGAAGATCTAAGGTACTTTTTTAATTGATGAATAAAATTTTGGAGTTTTAAGAAAATGGGCATTTTACTTTTTTGTATTGGAGTGCAGGAATTCTTTTGTTATTCATTTATATATTGGGAGCGTTCAGAGAGGCGCCCACCTGGCACCCATTCAATAGTCTAGCCCATCACCTTTGCCCGTTATATGGATGTTCCTGTTTTCAATTTAGAAAATTGTAATTGATAAGACATATAAGATTGAGCAGCACAACTGTGTCTATGTGTTCATTTGGGGCTGTGTAACAGTGCTCCACTCTAAGATGGCCCCCCAAAAGTATATATTTTTGGAAAGTAGACACCCCAGGCTTTCATTTTATGTATGTTTTCAATTTTTTTACGCAGCCAGTTTACCACTAATCGCTCGTAAATCTTGACGTAAGTTAAAAAAACAGCGTTTTTCACACTTGCACTTCAATGTTGATGTGAATTTCAAGCACATGATAGGTGAAGATTTTGAAAAATGCATTGTTTAGTGTTCAGCTCCTTCTTCTGAGTACGGCAATACCCCATATGCATAGGTTTCTCAAGGTTTGGGGGAGCTACGGTGCCCAATATTGAACAAATATTGAATTTTCACATCTTGGTTAACTGGTGCCATTACTCATTTTGGGCTACGTTCCAGTGCTCCACTTTAGGATTTCCCCCCAAAAGTGTATATTTTTGGAAAGTAGACACCCCAGACTTTCATTTTACGTATGATTTCAAATTTTTTATGCAGCCATTTTGCCACCAATCACTCGTAAACCTTGACACAAGTTAAAAAAACAGCATTTTTCACACGTTCACTTCAATGTTGATGTGAATTTCAAGCACATGATAGGTGAAGATTTTTAAAAATGCATTGTTTAGTGTTCAGCTCCTTCTTCTGAGTATGGCAATACTCCATATACATTGGTTTCACAAGGTTTGGGGGAGCTATAGGGCCCAATTTTGAACAAATATTGAATTTTCACATCTTTGCTTAACTGGTGCCATTACTCATTTTGGGCTATGTTCCAGTGCTCCACTTTAGGATTTCCCCCCAAAAGTGTATATTTTTGGAAAGTAGACACCCCAGCTTTCATTTTAGGTGTATTTTCAAATTTTTTACACAGCCATTTTACCACCACTTTCTCATAAACTTGACGTAAGTAAAAAAGCAGCGTTTTTTACACTTTGTCTTCAATGTTGATGTGAATTTCAAGCACAGAACAGGTGAAGATTTTATAAACTGCATTGATTAGTGTTCGGCTCCTTCTTCTGAGTATGGCAATACCCCATATGCATAGTTTTCTCATGGTTTGGGGGAGCTAAGAGGCCCAAATTGGAACATGCGCGTTTCCAGGTTCACACTTTGAATCTTCACAGCTTGCGTTACTGGTGCCATTTCTCATTTGGGCTGTGTAACAGTGCTCTTTTTTAAGATTTACCCCCAAAAGTGTATATTTTTGGAAAGTAGATACCCCAGGCTTTTATTTTATGTATTTTTTCACATTTTTTACGCAGCCATTTTGCCACCAATCACTCGTAAACCTTGACGCAAGTTAAAAAAACAACATTTTTCATACTGTCACTTCAATGTTGATGTGAATTTCAAGCACATGATAGGTGAAGATTTTTAAAAATGCATTGTTTAGTGTTCAGCTCCTTCTTCTGAGTACGGCAATACCCCGTATGCATAGCTTTCTCATGGTTTGGGGGAGCTATGGTGCTCAAATTGGAACATGCGCGTTTCCAGGTTCACACTTTGAATCTTCACAGCTTGCGTTACTGGTGCCATTTCTCATTTGGGCTGTGTAACAGTGCTCTTTTTTAAGATTTACCCCCAAAAGTGTATATTTTTGGAAAGTAGATACCCCAGGCTTTTATTTTATGTATTTTTTCACATTTTTTACGCAGCCATTTTGCCACCAATCACTCGTAAACCTTGACGCAAGTTAAAAAAACAACATTTTTCATACTGTCACTTCAATGTTGATGTGAATTTCAAGCACATGATAGGTGAAGATTTTTAAAAATGCATTGTTTAGTGTTCAGCTCCTTCTTCTGAGTACGGCAATACCCCGTATGCATAGCTTTCTCATGGTTTGGGGGAGCTATGGGGCTCAAATTGGAACATGCGCGTTTCCAGGTTCACACTTTGAATCTTCACAGCTTGCATTACTGGTGCCATTTCTCATTTGGGCTGTGTAACAGTGCTCTTTTTAAAGATTTCCCCCTACAAGTGCATATTTTTGGAAAGTAGACACCCCAGGACTTCGTTTTAGGTGTGTTTTCAAATTTTGCACACAGCCATTTTACCACCAATCCTGTGAAAACTTGACGTAAGTAAAAAAATTCAGCATTTTTCACACAGACTTCAGTGTTGATGTGAATTTCAGCACAGAATAGGTGAAGATTTTATAAACTGCATTGATTAGTGTTCAGCTCCTTCATCTAATTACGGCAATGCCCCATATGCATAGGTTTGTCTGGGTTTGGGGGAGCTACTGGGCCCAGCTGGAACATGTTAATTTCCTGTTACAGACATGCCATTTTTACAGCTTGTGCTTTGTCTCATTTCGGTCTGTTTGGCAATGCTGCAATTCATTTTACCCCCAAAAGTATATGTTGTAGAAGAGTAGACAACCCTGGCTTTCATTTTATTTGCATCTTATCAATTTTTTTGCTGCCACTCTATCACCAATCCCTCCCAAAATCTGCAGTAAGGCAGAGAAACACCATTTTTTCACATTTATATTTTTCTGTTGCTCTGGATTTTAATCAGGTGATATTTGCAGATTTTTTAAGTGCTTTACATTAGTGGTGAGTTACATTGTCTGAATACAGCAATGCCCCATATGCATAAGTTTGTCAGGGTTTGGGGGAGCTATTAGGCCCAGAAGGGAACATGTGTGTTTCCATTATCAGAGATACATTTTGATAGTGTTAGATCTAAGGAGGGATGTGTTTTGAAAAATAAAAAACAGGATATTTCAGGGGGAAAAAGTGGCCAAATAATAAAAGAACCTTTACAGCACTACTGCATTGTGCCTGAATGGTATTCCTTGAAACAGTCACCAAGGCAGAGGCCAGGTTTGGAAGGGCAATCAGGATAGTAAGTGGTGGTGTCTGTCAGTATTCCCTTTCTGTAGCAAACCCTGCAGCGCTTCTGTGGTTTGTTCTTTTGGGGAGTTGGAGGGATTTTATAAATAAAATGTACTACCCCGGGTCTTGCTGGAATTATTTCTGACGCACCTTGAAATAAAAATAGGAAATAAGTTGTAGCTGATATCGTAAAAAGCTACATTTTTGATTGGGGTTTGCCAGTTTGAAAAGTAAAAATGAATTATGTACAGCAGTCTGCATCATATAGATGGCAACTTTTTTATACCATGCCCTACACTTCCTCATTGCGAGGTATGGCTGCATTAGTTGATCACACAGATCAACTCCCCCCATGTTTTTATTATAGTCCTTGATGCAGACTGGCTGTCTCAGTACCCCTGTCCTGCCACGAACAGTGACTGCCACAGATCAGTCCTTATGCATGGTGGTCAGCATGTACACATCTTTTTTGTCCCTAAACTTCACTGCCAGCAGCTCCTGTTGGCACAAAGATAAAGACGTCCCCGTTTTTAGTTTGCTATCTACGAGTGTTTTGGGCAGCACCCTGCAATTGCACCTGACAGTGCCACAGGCCACAGTGTCAAAACAAAAAAGAGACTTAAATAAAAGGGGGCTGGTGTAATAATTATCAATGAATAACTGATAGCCTTTATTTAATATGGGGTAAATTATTACCGGCAGAGCTGAGAGAGGGACTTCTTCTCTCTCAGATCTGCCGCTCCAGGCCTCTGCCCCTTCCTCCCTCAGTCTCCTTCACCTCTTTTGAAGTGCACGCAGTCCAGCTCTTCTCCCCTGTCCCTCTTCTGGTAGCCGTGATTTACAGGCCCCCAAGCAACCCTTCCTCCTTTCTCTCTGAATTTGAAACTTGGCTCTCTGTCTTTCTGTCCTCAGACACTCCCACATTACTCCTTGGAGACTTCAACCTACACACTGATGATACATCCTCATCTAGTGCCTCCCGCTTTCTCTCACTGACCTTGTCCTTTGGCCTTCAACAGTGGACTGCTGCCAGCACTCACAGGGATGGTCACTGGCTAGATCTAGTTCTAACCAGAAACTGCTCAGTCTCTGACTTCACAATTTCCCCATTTCCACTCTCTGACCATCATCTTATCTCCTTCACACTATCTCACACACCTTCCCCTGCCCTCCCTAAATCACCCTTCCTAACCAGGAACCTACACTCGGTCAAACTACCAGACCTGATATCGACTGTGCAGACTTCCCTCTCTTCTCTCTGCTCTACTGCTACTACTACTAACATAGACACTCTGGTCCACGAATATAACACCACATTAATGTCCTCCTTGGACCTGCATGCTCCCCTTCAACGTAGACACTCCCGCCCCAGGAATCCCAGACCCTGGATAAATTCAACAATCCGCATGCTACGCACCTGCTGTCGAGCTGCGGAACGTCTTTGGCGAAAGTCTCATTCTTTTGCCGACTTCCACCATTAAAAATTCATGCTATCCTGTTTTAACACAGCTCTCACCCAGACTAAACAGAAATACTTCTCTCAGATTATCACTACCCACAAATCTAACCCCCGTGACCTCTTTAAAATCTTCGATTCTCTTCTCAAACCCCCAACCTTGAACTGCTCCTCCTTCTCCAACACTCCACAGGACTTTGCTGACTTTTTTAAAAACAAGGTACAGTCCATCCAACAAACGATGGGCTCTACATCTTCTCCTCCTATGCCTCTGATTCCTAGTCCACCCCGAGCAACCCTCAGCTCATTCTCCCCTATAACAGAGGAGGAGGTATCTCTTTTACTATCCTCCTCTCCACCCACTACCTGCCCCTCAGATCCCATGCCCTCTCACCTTCTTAAGGCTCTTGCAAGTACTCTTGCTCCCAGCCTTACTAATATCTTTAACTCCTCTCTCTCTACCGGAACTTTTCCATCCTCATTCAAACATGCAATAGTCAGACCTATACTCAAAAAGCCCTCACTCGACCCCACCTGCCTTTCAAATTACCGTCCGGTTTCTCTCCTCCCCTTTACATCTAAGATCTTGGAACGCCTGGTATTCTCCCGCTTGATCTCCTTTCTCAATAGGAACTCTCTTCTCGACCCTTTACAGTCAGGTTTCCGTTCCAACTATTCTACCGAGACAGCTCTAACAAAAATCACAAATGATCTACACACAGCAAGGGACAAAGGACACTTTAGTATACTAATCCTACTAGATCTATCTGCTGCTTTCGACACTGTTGACCATGCACTCCTACTGGACACACTTAATACACTTGGCATCCGTGACACACCTCTAAAATGGATTTCCTATCTCTCTAAACGTACTTTCAGTGTTTCTTTTTCTAACACTTTCTCGTCTCCCCTCGACCTCTCGGTAGGTGTACCTCAGGGATCAGTCCTGGGACCACTTCTTTTTTCACTCTACACACTCTCACTTGGTGACTTCATCTCATCTCTTGGATTTAATTACCATCTGTATGCAGATGACACACTAATCTATCTCTCTGTCCCTGACCTCACTCCAGCTGTGCAGTCCCGAGTCATTCAATGTCTCTCAGCCATTTCATCATGGATGGCCCACCGCCACCTTAAACTTAATATGGCTAAGACAGGGCTGGTGGTGTTTCCTCCTAAAACCCATCCACCAACCCCCTTCTCCATCACAATAGGAAACTGTTTTATACACTCAGCATCCAAAGCACGCTGTCTTGGGGTCATTCTTGATTCTAAATTAACCTTCTCCCCCCATATCCAAGCTGTCAGTAGAACTTGTCACTTCTTCCTAAAAAATATTGCAAAAATACGTCCATTTCTCTGCCTATCAACAGCTTAACCCCTTCAGTGCCAGAGGCTCGGGCCATTTTCTGAACCCTGCAGGCCAGACACTTTTTCAACATTTTTGCTATCCTTCCGTTTAGGCTTGATTTCCTCTGGGGATTTTTAGTTACATATGGAAAACTATATATTGTTTTTTTCAGAACGAATTGAGCTTTCTTGTGATACCTTACATGAAGAGAATTTTACATCGTGCAAAAAGCTATGATGTCATAATGACAAAAAAAAGTGAAAATTTACTCATTTTGCTAAAATCACATACTATGTATCAAAAATATTTACCTTGATTGAAAAAGTTTCAATTATTTGAAAAAGCCTCGAGTCCCCTGAGTAAAAAAATACCAAATTTGTATAGTTTTACCTACGTCCATGGCTAGCGTAGAGCCCTAATCACCAGCAGCGCAAAATGACATTTTCAACTTTATAAACTAATATGCGCATTCTAGGGTTTTTGTGGTAAAACTACCCTAAAACAGTGGAATAACTATATAAAACTATATATTTCGGAAAAGTAGACAACCTGCCGCATCTAATGAGGGGTAACTTGCCTTCTTACCCCAAGCCTGGTGTGCACAAATGCCTCCAGAAGATGGCGCTAATGAAAAAAAGGCATTTTCTTACATTTCTGCCCCTTCAAATGTACTGAAATTTGTGAAAACCATGGCATTTCCAACTGTATTCATTAGCTAGTGCTCTTAGGAGAAAAATGACACCCCATTGGTATGAGTTTAACTACCTCAGGGGGCGTTAGAAGTGCAAAATGACACCTACTACAACCTCAAATTTTTCTAACATTTTCTCAAACATTACTTGTCAGTACACAAATGGTTATAACAACTACAGAAGTGAAGAAAGGGTACACAAACCATACCATTTTGAAAAGAAGACACCCTGCCGCATCTAATGATGGGTGACTTGCCTTGTTACCCCAAGCCTGGAGTGCACAAATGCCTCCAGAAGGTGGCACTAATGAAAAAAAAAGGCATTTTCTTACATTTCTGTCCCTTCAAATGTACTGAAATATGTGCAAACCATGGTATTTCCAACTGTATTCATTAGCTAGTGCTCTTAGGAGAAAAATGACACCCCATTGGTATGAGTTTAACTACCTCAGGGGGCGTTAGAAGTGCAAAATGACACCTACTACAACCTCAAATTTTTCTAACATTTTCTCAAACATTACTTGTCTGTACACAAATGGTTATAACAACTACAGAAGTGAAGAAAGGGTACACAAACCATACCATTTTGAAAAGAAGACACCCTGCCACATCTAATGATGGGTGACTTGCCTTGTTACCCCAAGCCTGGAGTGCACAAATGCCTCCAGAAGGTGGCACTAATGAAAAAAAAAGGCATTTTCTTACATTTCTGCCCCTTCAAATGTACTGAAATATGTGCAAACCATGGTATTTCCAACTGTATTCATTAGCTAGTGCTCTTAGGAGAAAAATGACACCCCATTGGTATGAGTTTAACTACCTCAGGGGGCGTTAGAAGTGCAAAATGACACCTACTACAACCTCAAATTTTTCTAACATTTTCTCAAACATTACTTGTCTGTACACAAATGGTTATAACAACTACAGAAGTGAAGAAAGGGTACACAAACCATACCATTTTGAAAAGAAGACACCCTGCCGCATCTAATGATGGGTGACTTGCCTTGTTACCCCAAGCCTGGAGTGCACAAATGCCTCCAGAAGGTGGCACTAATGAAAAAAAAAGGCATTTTCTTACATTTCTGCCCCTTCAAATGTACTGAAATATGTGCAAACCATGGTATTTCCAACTGTATTCATTAGCTAGTGCTCTTAGGAGAAAAATGACACCCCATTGGTATGAGTTTAACTACCTCAGGGGGCGTTAGAAGTGCAAAATGACACCTACTACAACCTCAAATTTTTCTAACATTTTCTCAAACATTACTTGTCTGTACCCAAATGGTTATAACAACTACAGAAGTGAAGAAAGGGTACACAAACCATACCATTTTGAAAAGAAGACACCCTGCCGCATCTATTGATGGGTGACTTGCTTTGTTACCCCAAGCCTGGAGAGCACAAATGCCTCCAGAAGGTGGCGCTAATGAAAAAAAAAGGCATTTTCTTACATTTCTGCCCCTTCAAATGTACTGAAATTTGTGCAAACCATGGCATTTCCAACTGTATTCATTAGCTAGTGCTCTTAGGAGAAAAATGACACCCCACTGGAATGAGTCGACCTACCTTAGGGGTGCCAGAAGCACATCACTACACCTACCTGTTTGCTTCTTCGAAAATGGCGGCTTGTACTAAAATGTCCATAACTGTTAGAGACATGAAGGAAAGGTATAAAAGGTATACCATTTTGGAAAGTAGACATTCTCCCGCATCAAATGAGGGGTCACTTGCCTTTCTACCCCCTGGGCTGAAGTGCACAAATATTTCCAAAAGGTGGCGCTATGGGAATAAATACATGTTTTTTTACATTTCCACCACTTCAAAGATACTAAAATCTTTGAAAACCATAACATTTCCTGCTGTATTCAGTACCTGCTACCAACATGAGAAAAATGGTAGCCTATTTGTGTGGGTTAACATAGAATATGTGGGTGCTAGGAACACGTACGTAAACCTGACACTTTTGTTTTTGAAATTATCTGCTTGCACTAAAATGGTTATAACCATAATAGATATGCAGAAAAGGTAGAGAAACAATGCCATTTTGGAAAGAAAACATCCTTCCGCATCTAATGAGGGGTCACGTGCCTTCTTACCCAAAGGCTGGTATGCACAAATGCTTCCAGGAGGTGGCGCTAGTGAAAAAAAAAGGCATTTTCTTACATTTCTGCCCCTTCAAATGTATGGAACTTTGTAAAAACCATGGAATTTTCAACTGCATTCATTAGCTAGTGCTCTTAGGAGTCAAACGACACCCCATTGATATGAGTTGACCTACCTTAGGGGGTGCTAGAAGTAGAAAACTACACCTACTACAACCTCTGATGTTTCTAACATTTTCTCAAACCTGACTTGCCTGTACGAAAATGACTATAACACCTTCAGAATTGAAGAAAAGGTAGATAAACCATACCATTTTGGAAAGAAGACAACCTGCCGCATCTAATGAGGGGTCACTTGCCTTTTTACCCCTAAGTTAGTTGGCACAACTATTTCCAGAATGTGGTGCTACAGGAAAAAATAAAATTTTGTTTTACACATCAGTCACTTCAAAGATACTAAAATGGTTCAATGGCGTGGGATTTCCTAGGAGGACTTCTTGCCAGCCTAAGAAAAATGGTACCCCACTGCTGTGGGTTGACATACCAATTTACGCTACAGGAGCGTAGCTACCAGTGAAACAGAAATGGTAAAGCAAACAGTGTATGTGTGATTTTATGGCTAACAGATGAAAGAAGCTAGGGCGTCAGCCGGTGTACGTGCGGACCTGTGACTACAAGTGTAACAAAGTATGTGGGAGGGTGAGGGATTAGGCAGTGTGTGTGGGTATGAGCAGAGGAGCAAGGATGGTGGGGCAGTGTTTGATAGTGTGTATGGGAGATCTGTGACTACCAGTGTTGATAAAAAGTCCTGTGTGTGCCACAGGAAGGGGGTCGGCATTGAACTCCCCTCCTAGTGGCACACACAGGGTTAATTTGTGTTTTATTTTTTATTTTTTTTATTATATACCTCATTGAGGGGCATAAGGACCCCCTGATCCCTCCCCAATGAGGTCTTAGTAAAAAAATATATATATATGTCCACAAACAGGGGACCCGGAGAGTGCCACAGGGGTCTCCAGCGCATTGCAAAGCAATGCATTGGATCCTTGTGGCACTCAGAGGGTTAATTTTTTTTTAATCATTACTTGGTAATCAGAGCTTGTTGGGGGGCCATCAGGACCAATCATGATGGCCCCCCAACAATCTCTGATAACGAAGTAATGAGAAATGCCCTGTGTGTGCGCCGCAGAAGGGGGGCTGCATTGGCCCCCCTTGAGGCACACACAGGGTTAATTTTTTTTCTTTACTTTTTTTATTATGGACCTCATTGGTGGGTATCAGGACCCCTTTGATTCCCCCCAATGAGGTCTTAAAAAAAAAAAAAAAAAGGAATCAAAATAAATGTCCCTGTGAGTGCCAAAGGGCTCTCCAGCGCATTGCAAAGCAATGCATTGGACCCTTCTGGCACTCAGAGGGTTAATTTTTTTTTTAATCATTACTTGGTAATCAGAGCTTGTTGGGGGGCCATCAGGACCAATCATGAAGGCCCCCCAACAATCTCTGATAACGAAGTAATGATAAATGCCCTGTGTGTGCGCCGCAGAAGGGGGGCTGCATTGGCCCCCCTTGAGGCACACACAGGGTTAATTTTTTTTCTTTACTTTTTTTATTATGGACCTCATTGGTGGGTATCAGGACCCCTCTGATTCCCCCCAACGAGGTCTTAAAAAAAAAAAAAAAAAAAGGAATCAAAATAAATGTCCCTGTGAGTGCCAAAGGGGTTTCCAGCGCATTGCAAAGCAATGCATTGGACCCTTCTGGCACTCAGAGGGTTAATTTTTTTTTTTATTAATACTTTGTAATCAGAGCTTGTTGGGGGGCCATCAGGACAAATCCTGATGGCCCCCCAACAATCTCTAGTAACAAAGTAATGATAGAAGCCCTGTGTGTGCCACAGGAGGGGGGGGTGCATTTGACCCCCCCCTGTGGCACACACAGGGTTAAAAAATTGTATTTATTTTTTTTTTAATAATAGACCTCATTGAGGGGCATCAGGATCCCCCCTGATCCCCCCAATGAGGTCTTTAAAAAAATAAAAAAAAAAACCCAAAGAAAAGACCCTGTGAGTGCTACAAGGGTCTCCAGCACATTGCAAAGCAATGTGCTGGGGACCCCTGCGGCACTCACAGGGCTACTTAGCGTTTGTTTTTTTTTGTTTTTTTTTTTTTTAATTTCTCAGACCTCGTGGGGGACATCAGGACCCCTTCTGGTGTCCCCCCAGTTATTGATCTCCCAGCCATCGGCTGGGAGATCAATATGGCGACTTGCAGGAGAGCAAAAGCTCTCCTGCCTTTCACTCCTACCACCGGTAGGAGTGAATGGGACCGGGGAAACTTCCCCAACGTCATCAGTGACATGTCACTGATGACGCTGGGAGGCTTCCCCCGGTCCCGCCCACTCCTACCCGGAAGTTCGGGTAGGAGACAAAGAAGAGGAGAAGCTGCGCCTCAGCTGCGCTTCTCCTCTTCTTTTATTGATCTCCCAGCGCGATCGGCTGGGAGATCAATAACAGGGGGGACATGAGGAGTGATCCTCATGTCCCCCCACGATTGCCCACATTTTTTTTTTTTAAAATGCGGCCACTGCATGCCGGTTATACCGGCTCATGCAGTGACCGCATTTTAGTGGGTACATTGTACGAGCTTGGCACAGCGGGTACAGCTGTCCAAACTCGTACAATGTACCCACTTGGCACTCAAAGGGTTAAACTCTATCTCAGGCACTCATTCTCTCTAGACTTGACTACTGCAACATTCTACTCTCTGGTCTTCCTGCTTCTTATCTCTCTCCACTTCAATCTGTTATCAATTCAGCCGCAAGAATCACCACATTTGCTCCCAGATACCTTCCATCTCATCTCCTCCTGAAATCCCTCAATTGGCTACCTATAAAGTATAGTATTTCTTACAAGATTCTCCTCCTCTCCTGTAAGTCACTCTGTTCTTCAGCACCCTCTTACATTTATGCCCTTATCTCCCGCTACACCCCTTCCCGTCCCCTACGGTCTTCTCAAGGGTTCTTCCTGTCCTCTCCCTACACAACACGAGCCATCTCTCGACTACAATCTTTCTCACTGGCTGCTCCTCGACTCTGGAATGCCCTCCCCATCACTGTTCGCCAATCATCCACAATCACCACTTTCAAGCAACTCCTCAAAACCCACTTGCTCAGGGAGGCATCTCAATAGCGATGTCCTCCTTCTGCACACTGACAGTCACATCAGAATCCTTCTGCACTTCTTTCACCACACCTTGTACCTGCACTTATAATACTCCTCCTAGTGTCTCTGTTTGTCAATATGAATTCAGCCTAGATTGTAAGCTCCTTGGGGCAGGGTCCCTTTCCTAGTGTATGATTCCCTTGCTGCACTTTCCCTCACAAATAATGCAATGATTGTACTTAACCTTAATGCTCTTAACCCCAGTTCTGTCGTTTTTGTATTGTATTATTTCAACTTCTGTTAAGCGCTGTGTACATGTATGGCGCTATATAAATAAAGATACATACATACATACATTTGTTCCCATAAATTTGGGGCACCCAGGAGGATCGAGTTGGCTGTCCGTGCCCTCATAAATTCTAAAAGCGTGGGTGTAGCCTGTGGCACTTTCGCACAATTTATAAAATTTTACACCAAACTTGGAACTCTTGGAGGGGATGTATTGCTTGAACCCTAACCTGCCTTTATATTTCATTAGGGATTCATCTACACTAATTTCTTTTTGGGGCATATATACTTGGGCAAACTTTTTCTAATAAAAGTGTTTATTAGGGGACGAATTTTGTACAGTCTATCATACTGGGGGTGTTCCTTTGGGGGGCACAGGGTATTATCACTAAAATGCATAAAGTGCGAATGACTTCAAATCTGGACCTGATCATAGTCTTGGGGAATATAGGGGTATCACATATGGGGTTTTTGCTCTAGTAGGATTTTTAATTATCCCCATTGCCATTATTAAGGCCCAGAATTGTTTAAATTCTGTGATGTCTATGGGTTTCCATATTTCTTCCTTAGCTACGAAAGCTGTAGGGTTGGCGGCAGTATACTGGGCTGCATGCAAATTGGTTTGGGACACAATTTCATCTAAAATGTCTTCCCCCAGAATCAAATCAAAAAAATTATCATGGGTAAATCCTTCCTCATCAATTTGAATCCCTGGGTTGCCTGTGAATTCTGGGATTTGTGGGCATAAATTTATTAGTGATTCCCATTCATTATGATCAGGAGTGGCAGGTGTTGGGGCATTTCTTTGGGCAGATCTTTTGGCAGGTGCTGAGGCAATTGCCAGGGCAGCTCTTGGGCAGCACTTGGGGCATTTCTTTGGGCAGGTATTTCGGCAAGTCTCTTGGCAGATCTTTTTGCAGGATTTTTGGCAGGTGCTGGGGCAGTTGCCAGGGCAGCTCTTGGGGCAGTACATCTTTTCTTGACAGAAGGCCCAGCATTATCACTAGAGCTGCTTTCACTTTCTGAAAACTGCGTTATATCAAAATCTGACACAGTGTCTGTTGCCTCTGAGTCAGACGCCAAAAAGGCATATGCCTCTTCAACTCTGTACCTGCGCTGCATTTTGCCCACTAAATAAACTTTTTTTTTCCTTATGCTATCGCTATCCCTAAACCTAAATCTAACCCTAAAACTTACCCTAACCTGGGTATATCCTGAACCTACCTAACCCAAGTGAACTACCTATCTAAACTATACTTATTATATTTTTTTGGGGGGGGGTTGTTTTCTTTTGGGGGGGTTTCCCTAAGCCTAAATCTGTCCCTAAACCTTTCCCTAACACACGTCTACACTAAACCTACCCACCTATCCACCTACCTACCTAAACTATATTTATTATTCAATTTTTATTTAAAAAAAATAAAAAAATGAAAAAAATTAAAAAAAAAAATAAAAAAATACAAGGGGGATGGGGGCGTCCCACAGATCAGCAAACGCTGATCTGCAGCAAATTGATCACTCCAAGAGTGATCAGATGGGGGGAACTTATTGATCACTGCAAACCAGTGATCAAATGGTTAATTTTATCTTTTTTTAACAATTTTCTTCACAGGAACACTCAGCAATGCTGCAACACGATATGGCACAATCTCTCTCTGTCTCTCTCCACCTCAGCAGTGTGCAAGATGGAGGGAGGCAGAGATATATGACAGGGACAGTATTTACAAATACTTTCCCTGTCATTCAGCATTTGCAACATGTAATTCGCTCATCAAGCGAATCGCATGTTGCAACAAAGTTTTTACTGGTTGTTACTAAGTGTCCCAGTACCGGGGCGCTTAGTAACAAGCAGCCCGTGCTCTCCCATCTCTCAGTGCAGCCGTGATGGGAGAGTTTAACCCTTGACGTACCGGGACCGTCAAGGGTCCTTGGAGCAAATTTACCCTTGACGGTCCTGGTACATCAAGGGTCGCTAAGGGGTTAAAGGGAAAATACTGTTGAGCAAAGGTCTTGAGTCCTTAAGTGCAAACCACCCTAGATTTTCCTGGTCCTAAAGGGGTTAATAATGGATCTCTCTGTAAGATGTACCAGTTATCATAGATAGCTTTTTAATACATCCTGCCATAGGAAGCAAATTAAAAGCTAAACAGATCCTCTCAAACCGACCCTTTGGTTTCTTCTTCAGTAAGTGAATCCTATTCATATTTTTAGCTCTACTAAGTGCTTTACCCAGAATACCACCTCATATCTTCTATTAAACAGCCACTTATATAAGACTTCTCTTGTTTATCAAAATCTTAATTTTTCCACTTATTATGGCTCAACCTCAAAAACTGGCCATATGGAATTGATTTAATAGTATGAACTGGGTGAAAATTGGATCCATGGAGAATAGAGGTGCTGTTCCCCTACATTGTCCTATTATCCTGACAGTGCCATTATATAACAACCAGAAATTCCACCTTATTGTTCCCAAAAAGTGTATTCTTCATATTTCTGTTATTATCATTGTTGCAAGAAACAAATTCACTACACACAACCAAAATATAATCTATAAAACATATCCCTAATTTAATAGCAAACAGTATTTATTAGTAGGGGTGAGGAGGATATAAACCTAATGCGATCGTCAAATGCTGCCTCTTGCATAACACAGCAAAAATGTGTTCCTTCCTCTGTTCCATTACAAATAAAATCCTCACACAAACACAAATCCTATCCCCCATGGTCTACTGTAATCTTCTCTCTGGTCATCCTGCCAACACCATACACTTCAATCTATGCAGAATACTGCAGCTTGAGTTACCTTACTGTCCCTTATGTTTGTCCCTGGCCCCTCCTCCAAACACTGCCCATCAGACTCTGGATATCTTGTAAAATACTGCTTCTTTCATTCAAGACCCTTCTCTCCTCTATCCCTTCCTACCTTTCAACTATGAACTCCTGCTTTACCCTATCCCCCCACTAAACATCAGCCAATGCGATTCTTCTCTCAGCTCCTTTTGTGTCTACAGCTCTCTCTCATATCAAATCATTTTTCCTAGTTGCTCCTTATCCATGCAATGCTCTACCTCCCAGCCTGCGCCACTATACTTTTCTTGTAGCCTTCAAGTCTTGCTTAAAATGACACATCCTCTACAAGGCTTCAACAAGGTAAAATACACTCAAATCACACATCCAAGGCTCTTATAATTTACTTATTCATGTTCCGCTATCACTAACAGAAATGCACTGCATTGCAGTTAATTGTTATGTTCTCTGTATGTCTCCCTTTGAAATTTTAGATTGTAAGCTTTCGAGTAGGGACTCCACTTCTAGTGTTTCATTTTGTTCTCCACCCTGTATTGCCCAAACTAGGGATGGGCAAAAATTTTCGCCTCAAACTGAAATCGGCGAAAAATGTTACTTTCTGCTTGGAGAATAATTTTCCGCGAAAAGTGTAGATTTTCCACTTTTTCACGCTTTTTTCGCCTTGCTAATTCCACTGAAATCAATGGGAGCATTGAAGTTACACACAACATATAGCAAATACTATTTTAATTCCCAAAAGCATAGTATAAAAGGGGCATGACGGAGCCTGTATTAGTGGGGTGCGGGAAAAGAATCAGTTGAACAGGGAATGTTTTTTGGGGGAGATTGTTTACTGGGATTGGGGAGCCAGTTAATACAAAATGAATCCTAAATACAATTAACAAAACTCCCATAAGACATGGTATAAAAGGGGTCTGAGGAGGGTGCCTGTGTTAGTAAATGAATGAATCATTTGAACAGGGAATTTGTTTTGGGAGGAGTTTCTTGACTGGTATTAGGGGGGGCAGTTAATAAAATAAAATCAATAAAATAAAATAAGAAATTTGTATGTAAAGTGATAGAGACAGGAATCCCCTGACATAAGCTGCTACTGGGGTGGATTGATACTTGATTTGATAGAGTATTTTGTAGAGGATGACTTGTTAGATTTGTTTTTAGAGGCCAAATCCCTGAGGAAACATGAAATTGTAGGACTTAGACTTATTAGAGGCACATGCCCTAAGCAAACATTGATTTGTAGGACTTAGACTTGCTAGAAACAAATCCCCAAAAATTGTTTATTTTTTTTTAGGACTATGGGTATTTTTTGTTTGTTTTTTTTCAAAGCACAAGCCCTGAGAAAAAAAATGCCCTACTGGCCTAGTGCTGAATCCATAATTGCTGAATTTGTAATTGCTGTTCTTGCTGCTGCTGCTGCTGCTGCTGACATGTTTAAGCAGCAGGATGATAAGGCAGCTGAAAGGGAATGGGATCAACAATAGCAGTAACATGGGTGATGGATGATGAAGGTTCCACTTGCCATGACAAGCTATAGTGATACGCCTGAGGCAGTAGAAGAACAATAAGTAGCCCCCAGTCTATGTGGAGAAAAGAAGTTGGCTAATAATTATTTTCCACCTGCACCTGCTCCACAATCATGGGTGTGTTGTTATTAGTTCCTGAGAGCAGGAACTGTGTCTCTCATCAGCAACTTCAATGTGCATAATATGTGTGGTAAATAATATCTGGGGGCACCATGACACCAGAACACACTGTCATGGTTTTAATGAGCACTCAGACAATTGGGTAGAATAAAATAGGAAAGCTTTATTAGATAGAATAAAGCGCAGAAGGCCCCTCACAGGTCCAAACTCTACAAAGCAGCAGCAATAAAGTTTGACACAGGACAGGGCGTACAAGATAACATACAATAGTGAGGCTCTATCGTCCTTACCGAATACCGGGTAAGGCAGCCTAATCGCTGGTGCAACAAGGAACTGAGGAGGCTCTACCAGCCTTACCGAATACTGGGTAAGGCAGCCAAATAGCTAGTACAACAAGGAACTGAGGAGGCTCTACCGGCCTTACCTAATACCGGGTAAGGCAGCCTAGTAGCTGGTGTAACAAGGAACTGAGGAGGCTCTACCGGCCTTACCGAATACCGGGTAAGGCATCCTGACCAGTGACTGGATAGCACTGACTGAAAGTGCGGATGAAGGCAACAGTAGTACAGGCTGAGTGCTGTGGTGCAACAGTAACCGCTAGAGACCGGATCGCACTGACAGGAAGTGCTTAACGGAGGCCACGGGTCGCCACAGGCTGAGAGAAATAGGAAGGCAACAGTTAACCGCTTAGTGACCGAGTAGCACTGACTGGAGGTGCTAAATGGAGGCAACCAAAAGTACAGGCTGAGAGAAATAGTGAGGCAACAGTTAACCGCTTAGTGGCTGGGTAGCACTGACTGGAAGTGCTTAACGGAGGCAACAAAGTACAAGCTGAGCGACTAGAGAGGCAACAGTAGCCGCTTAGTGACTGGTTAGCACTGAATGGAAGTGCAAAACAGAGGCAACCGCAGTACAGGCTGAGTGAGATAGGAAGGCAACGGTAACCGCTTAGTAACTGGATTGCACTGACACAAAGTGCTTCACGGAGGCCACTGATCGCAACAGGCTGAGTAAAACCGGAAGGCAACAGTAACCACTAGTGACAGGTAGCACTGACTGCAAAGCGAGGGCAACAGTATAGCAAGTCAGTCGTGCCTGGAACAACACACAGAGAGCGGTAGTCAGCCCCGGCCTGGGTCGGTACACAGAGAGCAGTTGTCAGCCACAACCTGGGTCTGTACACAGAGAGCGGTAGTCAGCCACAGCCTGGGTCTGTACACAGAGAGCGGTAGTCAGCCAAAGCCTGGGTCAGTACACAGAGAGCGGTAGTCAGCCACAGCCTGGGTCGGTACACAGAGAGCGGTAGTCAGCCAAAGCCTGGTTCGGTACACATAGATCGGTAGTCAGCCACAGCCTGGGTCTGTACACAGAGAGCGGTAGTCAGCCAGAAACCGGATCAACACGGAACAGGAGCACTGAGTCACAAATATCGGAGACACCACGAAAGGGCACCCGCTTGGTGACATGAGGGCGTATATAAAGGCTAGCCCTGGGAGGGGCTAGCCAGCAAGCACCAATAAAAGTCAGTACTGCACAAACCCGGAAGTCAGAATGTTGCACAATAATCACGGGCACCGTGATACACAAGTAGTGCCGCTGTCACAATACCCCTTGTCCAGTCCCCGCTAAGGACACATGACAACTTGCTGACAGTTTAATTGTAATGATGAACCCTCCCTGACAGCATATTAGCATATTCTGTGGGATGGAATCTCCTCAGATGCCGCTTCATGCACTGCTTGTGATTCTCCTCCACCACACTGGTATGTGTGGTCAGTGCACCACACAGTGTGCTATGGGTAGAGACAAACTGCGACATCCTAACATCAACAGAGTGGCTATCATTTTTCGGGCGAGGTAATGATGAATGAGGTGGATTGGCAGAAGATGTACAGTGGGGCAAAAAGTATTTAGTCAGCCACCAATTGTGCAAGTTCTCCCACTTAAAAAGATGAGAGAGGACTGTAATTTTCATCATAGGTACACTTCAACTATGAGAGACAGAATGGGGGGGAAAGAATACAGGAAATCACATTGCCTGTTCTTCAAAGAATGTATTTGCAAATTATGGTGGAAGAAAAGTATTTGGTCAATAACAAAAGTTCATATCGATACTTTGTTATATACCCTTTGTTGGCAATGACAGAGGTCAAACGTTTTCTGTAAGTCTTCACAAGGTTTTCACACACTGTTGCTGGTATTTTGGACCATTCCTCCATGCAGATCTCCTCTAGAGCAGTGATGTTTTGGGGCTGTTGCTGGGCAACACGGACTTTCAACTCCCTCCAAAGGTTTTCTATGGGGTTGAGATCTGGAGACTGGCTAGGCTACTCCAGGACCTTGAAATGCTTCTTACGAAGCCACTCCTTCGTTGCCCGGGCGGTGTGTTTGGGATTATTGTCATGCTGAAAGACCCAGCCACGTTTCATCTTCAATGCTCTTGCTGATGGAAGGAGGTTTTCACTCAAAATCTCATGATACATGGCCCCATTCATTCTTTCCTTTACACTGATCAGTCGTCCTGGTCCCTTTGCAGAAAAACAGCCCCAAAGCATGATGTTTCTACCCCCATGCTTCACCGTAGGTATGGTGTTCTTTGGATGCAACTCAGCATTCTTTCTCCTCCAAACACGACGAGTTGAGTTTTTATCAAAAAGTTCTACTTTGGTTTCATCTGACCATATGACATTCGCCCAATCCTCTTCTGGATCATCCAAATGTTCTCTAGCAAACTTCAGACGGGCCCGGACATGTACTAGCTTAAGCAGGGGGACACGTCTGGCACTGCATGATTTGAGTCCCTGGCGGCATAGGGTGTTACTGATGGTAGCCTTTGTTACTTTGGTCCCAGCTCTCTGCAGGTCATTCACTATGTCCCCCCGTGTGGTTCTGGGATTTTTGCTCACCGTTCTTGTGATCATTTTGACACCACGGGGTGAGATCTTGCGTGGAGCCCCAGATCGAGGGAGATTATCAGTGGTCTTGTATGTCTTTCATTTTCGAATAATTGCTCCCACAGTTGATTTCTTCACACCAAGCTGCTTGCCTATTGCAGATTCAGTCTTCCCAACCTGGAGCAGGTCTACAATTTTGTTTCTGGTGTCCTTCGACAGCTCTTTGGTCTTGGCCATAGTGGAGTTTGGAGTGTGACTGTTTGAGGTTGTGGACAGGTGTCTTTTATACTGATAACAAGTTAAACAGGTGCCATTAATACAGGTAACGAGTGGAGGACAGAGGAGACTCTTAAAGAAGAAGTTACAGGTCTGTGAGAGCCAGAAATCTTGCATGTTTGTAGGTGACCAAATACTTATTTTACCGAGGAATTTACCAATTAATTCATTAGAAATCCTACAATGTGATTTCCTGTATTCTTTCCCCCCATTCTGTCTCTCATAGTTGAAGTGTACCTATGATGAAAATTACAGGCCTCTCTCATCTTTTTAAGTGGGAGAACTTGCACAATTGGTGGCTGACTAAGTACTTTTTTGCCCCACTGTAGTTACCCTAGAAGGTGATGCTGAGCTAGTTGTTTCTCTCATCATGGAATTTCCAGTTTCTGCCTGGGTTGCTCTATTCTTCCTCCTCTTTGATCTCTGCCTCGCCTCTTGTTTCCTTTCTGGAGAGTCAGGGGTACAGCAACAGTGGTGCTTGATTTCTGTGGTGGGTGTTTGGCTTTAACATATTTGACATAAATGTCATGGTATCTGTGTTTCATGTGTGATATCAGCGCGCTTGTGCCAAGGTGTGTTCCCTCCTTTCCTCTTCTCACTGATTTGTTACAAATTGGGCACAGTGCATTTGGTGATGACTGCACTGTGCCTGCCCCAACAGAAAAATAGTCCCATGCCCATGACGTCAGGGGGGAGGGAACAGATGGAGAAGAATGGCCTCTTTCAACTTCTCCTCCACATTCCCCTTCACTGTCTGTGTCAGCGAATAATGTTGCTGCTGTTGCTGCTACTGCCTCAGATTCAGCACTGCAGCTAGGACCAGTAGTATTGCTGGTGCTGGCAAGGGGAACCTGTCCTAGTCTTGCATCACTTGTTGACCCCATTCCCACTGTGTCCACGGTGGTCTGTGGCACACTAGCTAGCTCCTCAGCATCCTGCTGCCCTTGCATCTCAGCAGCAGCAGGAATTAGAGCAGCTGCAAACTCTGCGAATTCCAAAAGATCACTGTATGCGGTGTTGGTGATGACAATACTCATCCCTGTCTCCCATTCCTTCTCAGATTCTGCTAAAAAGGCCATAAATGTCTCTTGCACCCCAGCTTCTCCAACATCATCATCACCACCCCACTAGTCCCTATGTGCTGCTGCTGCCCTATTACAGACATTTCACTGCTGCTTGGAGGAGGTGACTAGCAATTTGACACAGAGTCCTGTAATGTCACACCTGGCATTTCCTTTTAACCTGAAGAAGGCAGACTGGCAGCAATAGCAGCAGGCACAGGAAGCTGATCTGTGCTCCTGCTGGTGCTGGTTGTCTTAATTGTGCACCTGCTCTCCCCCATCAACAGTTCTGGCCTCTTAGTCTTCAGGCTCCTGTTCCAGTCGGACACTATAGTGAAGGGAAGGGGAGGACTCCCAGGGTCAGAGGAATGTTGTGGGTTCCCTTGAATGTTAGTCTGGAAGCTCTCAAATGTCCCCCCTATCACTCTGGGTGCTTCACCATTACTGCTACTACTACTAACACCAACCACATCAAGTTCAGCCGCAGAGTCTTCCTCCTCAGTCTCACAGTCATTAATAATATGAGTATATTGGTGTTGATTACCCCCTCCTTCACTCCTAATGCTAACAAGCTGCTGGACATTAGTACTAGTAGTACTAGCACTGACTGGACTGCATGGGAATTGCAAGTGTGACTTAGGGTCCCTTGCTGTCACACTTCGCATTATCTTCTCCTTACCCCTCTACTGAGTACTACAAGACATACTAGCAGCAGTCAAAGTATTGGTGGCAGCAGGTTCAGCACTGGCAGCAGGTACAGCAATGGTGGTAGCAGTAGCATGGGCAGCACAAATGGCAGTAGGTACAGCACTAGTGGCAGCAGGGGCAGCACTTCTGGCAGCAGGAGTAGCAATAGTGGCTGGAGGGGCAGCACTTCTGGCAGCAGATACAGCACTAGTGGCAGCCGGGACAGCAGTGGTTGCAGCAGGTACAGAAATGGTGGCTGCAGGTACAGTAATGTTGCCTGCAGGCAAAGAAATGGTGGCACTGGCAGCAGAGGCAGCACATCTTGCAGCAGTGTTTTAAAAACGGATTTTTCCATGAAAAGCAGACAATAATGTGGTTTTTGTTGGATTTCCCTCGGAAATACAGCAACAACTTTTGCCCATCCGTCGTCCAAACCCTTAAATTGTAAATATCTGTGTAAACTTAGGCGCTATATAAAATAAAATATTCATCCATTCATTCTCATCTAGTTATTTGTACCTTACTCTGTAATCAATAGGCAAAAACTTTCTAGCCACTGAAAAATTGGTGCGGAATTTTGGCCAATGGGCGAAAAATGCAGAAATTTTACTCAATGTTTTAAAAACTGATTTTTCCATGAAAAAGAGGACAATATTGTGGTTTTTGTTGGATTTCCCTCGGAAATACAGCAACAACTTTTGCCCATCCATAGTCCAAACCCTTAAATTGTAAAGATCTGTTTAAACTTAGGCGCTATATAAATAAAAATATTCATCCATTCATTCTCATCTAGTAATTTGTACCTCACTCTGTAATCAATAGGCAAAAACTTTCTAGCCACTGAAAAATTGGTGCGTAATTTTGGCCAATGGGCGAAAAATGCAGAAATTTTACTCAGTGTTTTAAAAATGGATTTTTCCATGAAAAAGCGGACAATAATGTGGTTTTTGTTCGATTTCCCTTGGGAATACAGCAAAAACTTTTGCCCATCCATAGTCCAAACCCTTAAATTGTAAAGATCTGTGTAAACTTAGGCACTATATAAAAAAAAATATTCATCCACTCATTCTCATCTAGTTATTTGTACCTCACTCTGTAATCAATAGGCAAAAACTTTCTAGCCACTGAAAAATTGGTGCGGAATTTTGGCCAATGGGCGAAAAATGCAGAAATTTTACTCAATGTTTTAAAAACTGATTTTTCCATGAAAAAGAGGACAATATTGTGGTTTTTGTTGGATTTCCCTAGGAAATACAGCAACAACTTTTGCCCATCCATAGTCCAAACCCTTAAATTGTAAAGATCTGTTTAAACTTAGGCGCTATATAAATAAAAATATTCATCCATTCATTCTCATCTAGTAATTTGTACCTCACTCTGTAATCAATAGGCAAAAACTTTCTAGCCACTGAAAAATTGGTGCGTAATTTTGGCCAATGGGCGAAAAATGCAGAAATTTTACTCAGTGTTTTAAAAATGGATTTTTCCATGAAAAAGCAGACAATATTGTGGTTTTTGTTGGATTTCCCTCAGAAATACAGCAACAACTTTTGCCCATCCATAGTCCAAACCCTTAAATTGTAAAGTTCTGTGTAAACTTAGGCACTATATAAATAAAAATATTTATCCATTCATTCTCATCCAGTTATTTGTGCCTGAAATAGAGAATATAAGATCATCTTTAGTACCTTGTACTCAAATCAAATTTCTAAAATCAGATCAATCATTAACTTTTTTTTTTTGGTGGTGTAGGATGAGAAGGAATGAGATAAAAACCTCCAGTCAGTGCAATGCATTGGACTTGTCACTGGTGGCAGGTTTGGCAAAGGTGTTGACATTGAGCCTCATTGTGCTGACTGCCCAAAAAATGGATACGTCCACAGAAGATTAAAATAATAGAAGTTACCCTATAAAATAGTTTAAATGCAATAGTATGGGGATTATTTATGTACTAGACTGTCCATATGGACTTCACTATGTGGGGAGACCAAAAGAACATTTAAGAGGATGTACTATAAACATAAAAGTAATATCTGGAGCAAATTCCTGAATCATTACATCTCTTAAATGAACTACATGTTAGTACATGACAATAAAGCTCAGTAATTATAGGATCATGCAACTGACAATGTTGTTAATTTTCTAAAAGGTTGATTTTGATAAGGCTTTACTTTAGGAAGTTTATTCCTGAAAGGTATAAATGAAAACATTAAATTGACCTCCTTTCTATAGCTATGAAAAATCAATTTTAAAAACCATTATCAAAAATCATTTGTTAAATCATGTTTAATAATTTCAAAAAACATTAATATTTATATTTAAAGGCTATGTATGTTTTTTTGTTCAACTTGTTCCCAGGGATAATGTGGTTACATATAAGTTGGGTAATATGACCTGTCTATGTTTGCTACTTGTTGTGTGTATTTATAAGCATGTATTTGTGCTACATATACTTTTATGTATATTAATAACACAATAGGTGCCATTCACGTAAAGCTTGGAATAAGTATTTTTGTCTATTGCAATTGAAAGAGTATGATCTAATCAGAAAAATGCTCTCCACTAATACAGTGAAGTATTTTCTTCTATTGCAAAATATTTTCCATGAAAGCACTAAACCAGTGCTTCCCTACCCGTGCCCTCATGGCCCTCTAACAGGCCAGGATTTGAAAATTTCCTTGCCAGAGCAAGGAAGAGTTAATAACAATGAACCAATCTGCATTCTGGCAATGAAATCCTCAAATCCTGGCCTGTTATTAGGCCATGAGGTTGTGGTTGGGAATCACTGCACTAAACCATAGCATTTAGTTAGCTCTAATGCGAATACATTCTTATTGGTTAACAACCTACTTGTATTAACAGTCTATTTTAGTCTGATCCCACAGAGATACCATAGTTATTCATTTGTCACTAATAAGCTAATCAAACGGATTGACGTAGAATTGAAATAATCGTTTAGCTTTGATACACACTGCAGACATCCATTGCTTGATAAAGCACTTCATTAGCAAACCTGTTGCACTGGATACTCTTTTCACTTCCTGGCCAGGAGCTTTACAGAGTGTATAAGGAACTACAATATGCTTGCTCTATGTAAGTTTAACTTCTCGTTTAAATGTTGATATTGTATGTGGGGATTATATCTCACTAGCTGAAGAGCCCATTACATGGGCCACAGTGCCACTGCCAGCCGGTCGTGGGGCAGTCATGCTCAGTAGAGACTGCCCGCGTCGCGGCTGATATTAGCCGCGGCGCAGGCAGTTTCTGCTGCGCATGACTGCAGCATGAGCAGCAGTCTCTACTGAGCATGACTGCATTGTTACACGCGTTTTAGCAAATTATTATATAGGATTGTGGTCTCTTCTATAAAGAGATCATCTGGGATACTCTGGGGTATTTGCAGCCTGGTAGCTCACTTATTGGCCTTGGTTCTTTATAGGCTAATTGTTTGTGTATCAGGTTTATAATCGTACCCTAAGTTTAGAGGTTCATTCCCAGACTAGTAGCATTTTTATATTCATTGGCTATTTTTTATTATTATGGTTTATTATGTACACCCCTTTATGTAGGAGTTTAAAACCCTAACTCTATACAATATTAATAAAACATATAACACTGTTTTATATACATTTATTCTCTTTGCCTAATTGTGTGCATTATCTATTATATATATTTTAGATACTAGTGTGTTTTTTTCTTTATTTTAAGGGCCATGTCCATATTGGCAAGGTGTCAGCTTCTGCTCTATTCCAGAATGTATATCTTATTAAAATATCATACTGCTTGATTCTAGCTAATAATTGAATAAAAGAATGATAAAAACAAATAATGCTTTAGGCTTTAGTATTTTTTTGTAAATGCTAATTAAAGTAAAAAACAATACAACGAGAACAGACATTGAAAATAGAAACTGGTACTGGGGTTACTAAAAACAACAAATATAATGCATGACTTTCATAAACACAGAATAATCAGAAATGTTATGGAGAAGTGAAAGTACATATTCAGCACATACTTAAGAATTAAAAGCAGTTATTTGGAAAATTCTTCAACAGAACATCAAATATAGATACCTGTCATATGGAAAACAGATTATAAAAAGGTGAGTACTTGTAGAGGACTGAAGAAAAAACTGCCATAATATAAGTAGCATTTACTTAGCATATATTGTCATTGTTTGAATGATAAAAACACATAGTCAACATCTCTTCAGCTAATACAAAAATATATGTGCTCACATAGACAACAACATGAAACAATTTTGCACATAGCATATGCTATACAATGTTACCTAAACTGAAAGACTTATGATTGCACTGCTCTTTCCTGTATATCCCAGTTCAGTCTCATAACTGTTGAGAGTCAGAAATATAAAATAATTTTGTATTTTGATTTCAGGTATAATAATAATATATTCTGCAATTTCTTCTGTCCATGGGTTTGGACGATCCAAGGAAAGAGAGAAATAAGTTGCTAAATGTATCAATCCTATTGCAACACTAATTTCAGATTGTGAAAAACAGCTTCTTATTCATTCTTTTATTCATTCCTTTCTACCATTCAGATATACATTCATTCTATGTGCCTTTCACCTTTTATACATTAGTAATACAATTAAAATGCTTAGAGGTTTTAATAATACAATTAAAAATTCACACATATATTACATGCAAAAATAATGTGTGTGTCACTAAACTAAAATTATAAACCCAAAAAGAAAGGTAAAGCAAATAACAGATGCACATAAAAGTAAGCTGCATATTATGGCTGAAAAATGCTAATGTCAGGATCAGTGTTTTATTCCGATGCAACTTTTTTTGATAATAAAATTTACATACAGTTAATGCTGAGTATAGGACAATATTTTTAACCACATTTTCCAAATGCCCCTAAAACAGCATGTTTTTGTGATTTCCCTAACTGGGCACTGGTGCTCTGATCAGAATTAAAAAGCTATTGTTAGTGTTTATACACCAGTGCTCCAGGAAAAAAATCATCAAAACATGCACCATTTAGGGGTAATTGAGGATCAAGGATGAGAAACTCTGGTGTAGGCTGAATGTGACTGACAACAGAACATGTCATGTTATCTATGATGTGCCCTTTACTTATGTTTTTACCTCCTTACAATGAAATTATCCTTTGGCTCCAGAAAGATTATATATCCTTAGGAATCTTAATTTCAGGTAAGAAGGTAAAAGGTAAAGACTAAAGAAAGTATACAGCATTTCTAACATAATGTGCATGGGCCAGCTCTGACTAAATCTCTATTAACAGTGGTCAATCTCAGTGGCATAACTATCCATTAGAGGGCCCCAGTGCAAATTTTTGGGTCCCTCAAGCACAAAAATATGTTTACTTAATCGTAACTAAAACCTTTGAGGCCCTGAGGCATATGGAGCCCCCTTGGATGCTGGGTCCTGGCACAACTGCACCCTGCATGGGCATACATAGTGTGAGGCAGGAGGGAGAACTTGCCTCCCCAGTTTTGCACCCCCCAAGATAAACATAGGGCCTGGGCGGTTTGGCCTTGGGAGCATATTATGGTCCCCCCCCCCCCGAAAAATTCCTGTAGATTCCATGGCACCCTGTGTTATGCCTTTGATCAATCTATTATTTGTTTTAACCCATTGAGTGCCAGAGTGGAACTGAATGCATTGCTTTGGGTTAAATGAAGTGAAAAAATATAGTTTATGAGCTGGATTTATATGGCAAATTCAAAGTAACAGATTAATAGGATAACTATTCCCAGTATAAGAAAATGAGTCAAAATAATAAGCACAAGCAGCACAATTATAACAGTAAATATAGACTTCCAGTAGTTAAGTTCCTTTGAAGGTTCTATGATATTTTACATTTTGGCTCTGCTGATAACTTTTAATCGCAGCACCAAAATTTGTTGATATATTATCTTTCACGCTTGATTGTCATTCCCTTCAAACCCTGAACGTTTCATAAAAATTGGTGACATTGTTTCCAACTAAAAATCTGCTGGAAAAAACAAACAATTTCCCTAGCGTCACTGAGGGATGCAGGGACCATGGGATTAAGCAGCATGCCTATAGGAGGCAAAACTCCTCCTGCTTCCTAACTACTAATCCCCCCTCCCTGCCTAACTACCTTCAGTTTTTTTCAGAGTGTCCCTCAAGGAGGTCCAGGGCTTTATTTCTCTTGAATACATTTTAATTAGATTTTATTATTTTAATTCTATGCTAAAAGCTTCTGAGGACACTCACTTTGTGAGGAGAGTGTCCATAACTTAACTCCATAGCCATCTGCTTCCTTCCTTTGGAATAGCTAATATTTTGGCATTATAAAGAACCAGGCTCAGCTTTTGGCTGAGAGGGAAAGGAGGCTTTATTTATTCATTTATGTGTTCATTTATTCATCTATTTATCACTTATTTGTTTATTTATTCATTATTATCACACTTTTACATGTATTCATTTATTTATATATTTATTCATCCCTCTTTCTCTTTCTAAGGGAGAGCTCTATACAGTATTTCTTGCTGTGGCTTTTCATTTGCTCACTAGGCTAAGTTTAAATTTGGCACTTTAAGCATGCATGTATCATGCATGTAAATGTTCTTGTACAACGCCTTGTGAAAAGGGACGAATTGCCGGGCACAATGCCATCGCGAGAGGAGAGGTATCGGAGGAAGCGGGCAGCAAATACAAGCCTACCACCCGCTTCCTCCTATGTCTCTGTCCCCTCCTCCCGCTTCCTCCAATAGCTCTGTAGTACCCAGGGTTTTCTTATGCTGCGGGCTTCACAGCCACCCGCAGCAATGACAGTTCTTATGAATGAAGCTGAGGGAAGCGCTGCAGTCACAGTGCAGCCTGCTCCCTCAGTTGTATTTTAACCCTTTGAGTGCCAGAGTAGTATGCAACGCATTGCTTTGCAATGCGTTGCGTACCACTCTGGCACTCAAAGGGTTAACTTAGATCTCATCCATTCATAATGCCCTACTTACTGTGTCCCTTTGCTATTAGTACTTTTGCTCCACTCTCCCTTTGAAGGAGAGTGGAGCATAAGTACTAATAGCAATGGGACACAGGAGGTAGGGGGTTAAAAATGGATGAGATCTAATTTAAACTAATGTATAATAATAGTATTTTAATAAAAAAAAAGTTTAAAACACACACAAACACACACACATATATACAGGCAAGGTATGTAGTCCATATGTTGCCTATTAACCCTTTGGGTACCAGAGGGGTAGGAAACATGCTAAGCAATGCTTTCCTACCTCTCTGGTACTCAAAGGGTTAATTGTGGAATAAAAGACAGATTTGTCCACTACATGGAAGTCCATGAGGTGGATGTGGATGGGGTTAGTATATCACATATATGCAATATATGTGACATACTAAGGGGGGGGGGGGGTGGAAGGGGGCATTGTGTAGTGCTTGGTGTACTAGTTTTATTGATTGTAACCCTTTGAATGCCACAGGGGTGAGCAGTGCACATCCCTATGGCATTCAAAGCTGTCCATGGTGCTGAAAGCCATCTCTGTGTTCCCCTAGTGGCTGGGTAGGGAAAAGCACAGAGAATGCTGTTCAGAACTGGAGACGGTGGTTTTTTTACTCTGCGTCCTGTGCTGTTCTCCAAAAAAAATAGGCGTTTGATTTCTGGAGAGAAATGTTGCCCTAACTCCAACATTTGAATAGCTTTTGGCGTCGCTTGTACATTATCCTCTATGGGTGAGATCTTGCTGTTCTGGCGACGGGCGACGTGTGTTTCAGAACTGGCGTCCCTTTTTACTAGTGGAACATTTGCATTGCTCAGTTGACGTTAAAACCAGCGTCGCCAGTTTTTTCTGCCGACGCCAACATTTGGATCGAGCCCTATGTTTCCAAACACAGGCTGATTCTTTGGGGCAGCATTAATAAATACTAACTCAATAGGAGCAGTTTTATTCTGTTCTCAAACTTATTATACTGATTATAGCAATTATATTACTAACTCCGTTGGAGCAGTTGAATTTTCGTTTAGCACAGTCTATACAAGATATTGGGGAAACAAATTTGATACAATTGCAATTGTTTATCTTTATCCTTGTCAGTCCCGTTGGAACATTAAGCAGCTTTCTTTATTGTGAATATTTGGAAAGTTAAATTTGTCAAATTATACTTGCCGATTCATTTTCTTGTCAATCCCTTTGGACTGTCTAAACATACTACTATATCTATTGAAAGTTCCTGCTGACAAAAAGGTTGATAAATTAAACACACTAATGTTTTCAGGACTTGGAGTTCTCATCCATGCTTCATTTGCATCTGCATGGGCATTCAGAGCTGCTGTGGCTTTGCAAACACAAATTATTCAAGCCATGGAAGACAATATGTCACATGACGATATTCTCCCTCTCATGGGCTACCTCCAGGAAACCACCTATGATATCAGTGGCCGCTGTCTTGGGGTTAGCTAAAACAGCAACTAAATGTTCAGCTACAACTGTTACAGGACAAAGCAACTTATGGTTGAGGTTTTTGAATACAGATTCCACTTCTAAGAAAGCTTTAGTATCTTTACCATTTAAAGGATCTCTTCTATTCGTTGCAGAACTGGAAAAGATTGTCAATCATGGCACTGGAGGCAAAAGTACCTTTTACCTCAGAATAAAGAAAAAATTCTTCACTTACAGAGAGAAAAGTTATTCCAGACATACTACACCTCACTCATCTAGAGGTTCCTTTCGTTTCAAAAAATGAAAACGTACCTGGGAAAAAAGAAAAATGTACCCATAGCAGAGTCCAAACCCACCGCAGCATGAAGTTTGGAGTATGGCGTCTCCCACAAATCCTCCACTAGGTGGAAGACTCCAACACTTCATTCAACAATGGAAGATGTCAATTTCAGACAAGTGGGTACTTCAACTAATTCAAGAAGTGTACAGAATGTCTTTCACAACTACTGTCACCTTGTATTTTCATGGCCAGGGTACCAAGAGTTTACAGGAAGCTTTTCATTAGGCAATCTTACAGTTCTTAGACAATGGAGTGATAATACCAGTATCAAAAGAGCAAAAGCCCAGAGACTTGTACTCCAGTCTTTATATGGTTCCCAAAAAATTGAGGATTCCATCCTGTCCTGGACCTAAAAAAAACTGAACCAGTTTCTTAGAGTTCCCAAATTCAAGATGTAATCTCTTAAATCTTTGATAGCAGCCATGGAAAGAGAGGAATTTCTGACATCTTTAGAGATAAAAGATGCGTAACTACACATTCCAATATGGCCCAAACACTGGAAATATCTCAGGTTTGCATACCAAAACAAACACTTTGAATTTGTTGCTCTGCCTTTCAGTCTAGCCACAACACCGAGAGTATTTATCAAAGTAATAGGGCCTCTCATAGCTCACCTCAGATCCATGGGAGCAGACCTGACTCCATATCAGGATGATCTTGTACTAAAGGCTACTAGGAGTTAGTTCAGCAACATCTTCATCTGTTCAGCAACATCTAAATCTGTTAACTATGAAAACGCATGGTTAGATCATCATCCTAAACAAATCTCAGATGAGTCCATCTCAGAAGATTCTATTCCTAGGACTGTTATTCAGTACCAAAATTCAATATGTGAAATTACCTCCAGAGTAGATTTCAGATCTTCAGAACAGAGTCCAATCTTTTCTTTCTCTGATCCAGAGATTTCAGTCAGGCACTGCATGAAGATTGTGGGGAAATGTTAGCCACAATAGAAGTAGACCACTTTACTCAGTTTCACTTGAGGCCACTTCAATTGGAAATACTCTGCAATTAGTCCAAAAATCCAAACTATCTTCATCACATGATTACAATACCTCAGACCACAAGACAGACCCTGCAGTGGTGGTTCACAAGTTCAAACCTCTTCACGGGGAAACACTTCTCCATAACAGAGTGAGAAATTGTCACAACAGATGGCAAACTGGATGGGGAGCAGCGTACAAACATCACTCCATTCAAGATCAATGGACTCCATCGGAATCCCAACTCCCCATAAACATTCTGAAGTTGTGTGCAATTAACAATGCACAATTGGCATTGGCTTAATACTGAAGAATCTTCCTATTCAGATTCAGTCACACAATTCCACAGCAGTGACCTAGATAAATCATCAAGGAGAAGCAAAGAGCAAAGCTGCTTGGATGGAAGTAGAGAAAATCCTTCTATGGGCAGAGAATCATGTTCCAGTATTTTTAGCCATATACATTCCCTGAGTGTAGAATTGGGAGGCAGATTACCTCAGCTGTCAGACTGTAGATCCAGGGGTGTGGGAATGAAATAAGGAAATATTCCTTCGGATAACACACTGATGGGGAGTTCCAGATACAGACAAGATAATGTCAAGAAGAAACAGAAAACTACCATTCTGTTCAAGAACAAGGGATCCACAAGTAATAGCAGTGGATGCCCTACTGATTCTGAGCAATTACAGACTAGTGTATGTCTTCCCTCCACTAGCTATGATTCTCAAAATACTCCACAAAATAAAGGAAGAGAAGGTGCACAGCATTCTCATAGCTCCTTTTCAGGCCAGGAGATCCTGGTTTTACCACCAAAGGCATGTCATTGACAGAGCCATGGCACCTACCTCAGATAACAGACTTCATATCTCAAGGACCAGTTATCCACCACAACATACTCAATCTCGCTTTTATGGCATGGAACTTGAGATCAAAATATTGAAGAACAAAGGATTCAATTTTCAAGAAATTCAAACCATGCTCTGGGCTTGCAAACCGGCATCGGCCAAAATATACAACCAAGTTTGGAAAATGTATTTTTCTTTTTGTGCTAGGAAATACTTAGATCCTACCTCCTTCTGTCTCTTCTAGAGTTCTTACAAGCAGGACTAAACAAAGGTCTAAGAGTTAACTCACTGAAATATCAGGTTTCAGCGCTGTCAGTTCTCTTCAAGAGAAAAATTGCTTCAGTACCCAAAATCCAAACATTTCTTGAAGGGGTGAACCTAATAGTTCCCCATATAGAGATTGCATTCCACCATGAAACTAAAATTTAGTGCTAGAGGCTCTTCAATCCTCTACGTCTAAGCCATTGTTCTCAACCTCTATAAAAGATCTGATGCCAATTGTATCTGCAGGAAGAGTTTCAGAACTCTGTACACTTATCACGGTGCCCGTGATCCCTTGTTTATATGTTTCTGTCAGTTATCCTATGTGTGGTTCTCATTGGTTGCCCTGTGTTAAGCCCGCCCAGTATGGCCTTTATATACTGGGTTCCTGCACCCACCCATTGCCCTTTCGTGACGTTCCTGTGCCAGTGCTATGTTTGCTGTATAAGTTTCCAGTGTACTGACTTGGCTTGCTTGACTACTCTCCAGTTCCTGCGCCTGTGTACCGACCTGGATTGCCTGACTATTCTTCAGTGTCCGCTCCTGTGTATCGACCCGGCCTGGCTGACGTTCCTGCTCCTGTGTACCGACCCAGACTGGCTGACGTTCCTGCTCCTGTGTACCGACCCAGACCGGCGGATGTTCCTGCTCCTGAGTTCTGATCCGGCCTGATTTCCGGTGCCTTGACTTGTCTGGCACATCTGCTCCTGCAGGCTTGCCAAGTGTTGTCTCATTGTGGCTCTACTGAGCACCTCTGGCCTAGTCCTTCGTTTCATTGGCTACGCTCCATTCAGACTAACCGGTTGCAAGTGTTGTCTCCGTGATTGAACCGGTACATTGCCATTGGCTACGCTCCATTCAGTCTAACCGGTGCAAGTGTTGCCTCCGTGATTGCACCGGTACATTGCCATTGGCTACGCTCCATTCAGTCTAACCGGTTGCAAGTGTTGCCTCCGTGATTGCTCCGGTACCTTGCCTTTGGCTCACGCTCCATTCTGTCAAACCGGTTGTAAGTGTTGCCTCCGTGATTGCACCGGTACATTGCCTCTGGCATACACTCCACTCTGTCTAACCGGTTGCAAGTGTTCCCTCTGTGTCTGCACCGGTAGCGCTCCTATTACTTCAGTGGACTGGAACCTCTCAGTGGATGCAGACTTTGGCGTGTTTAAGAATCAGTTCAATACCTTCACATATGGGACTGTGTTCCTGCCTTGATGAACTTTAACTCCTACATTGCTGAAACCTGGAAACCTAATCCTCTGCCTGACCCGTGTCAGCATAAACTGTTTGTCTCCTATATTTGTGCTGGACCTGTGTGGGCCTGAATATTACCTGTCGTGTGTCTGTACCATACGTTGTATATTACAGGACCTGTGAGGGTTCTTATTGTATTATTGTATTCAATAAAACTGTGTTTTTATCCTAACTCTGTGTCTGTGAGTCAAACAAACCGTTATAACACCCTCTTATACTTCTCCCCGCATCTTATGTTTCATCGAGACAAAGTGGTTTTAAGGACTGTTCCAACCCAAAGTATTTTCAGATTTCTACATAAACCAAGAAGTGGTTCTCTCATATACCAGTTTGCTATCTCCTTGTTGGACTTTGGATGTGCTGGTACACTCAGTCAGGAGCTTTATGCGGCGCCTCTTTGTCCCTGTTGTGGGCTTTATGGGGTCTGTTCTTTTTACTTTGCATGGCGGAGCTATTTATAAAGCAGCTCCGCTGCAATGGGTGTGAAATACATTCTGTCTAGTGTTTGTTTTGACCCTGGCTATTCCTGACCACTCTTATTTGCTGATCCACATTGATGATATTGTTACTGACCCCAGCTATCCCTGACCATTCCTTGGATGCTGATCCACACCGCTGACAACTGTTACTGACCCTGTCTTTCCTTCCACACTTCTTTTCTGCTGTTCCACACCACTAACCTGGCCATACTTGACCACCCTCTGAACCACCAGTCGTTTCCTGTTGACAGTTTTTACTCCCTGAGGCTAGTAGTGTATAGTCTACCCACCTGAGTTTCCTTTGGCTCATCTGAAGTGCACTATATAGCTTTGTGGGTAGATGCTTTACCTTCCTTTGGCCAAGCAACATCCCCCATAGGTAGCCCACATTTCCAAGCTCCGCTTCCTAGCATTGCCTCCCATATTCTTGTACTACTACTGTCTTTTGTCAGAGGAGTCTCCTGTACTCCTACCTTTGTCCTCTTCTCCTGCTAGCGACAGCTTGAGCCTACCATAACTTCACAGCTTATGTCTTAGCTGTTGGGTGATCATTACAGGTTCTCCCATCCTGATGTCCTATTCATCTAACTCTACAGAAAAAGCACTTCATAATTTAAATGTAATGAGATGTTTAAGACAATATGATATGTCCAAGTTACACAATCGTTTAGGACGTCAGACACTTGTTTTTGATTCCAGAAGGCACTAAGAAGGGCAGACCAGCATCCAAAACAACTATTGGCATATGGCTCAAACAGATTATCTTTCCTCCTACTATATTTAGAACTGCTTTGGTATGTCCCTATGGTCCCTGCATCCCTCAATGATGCTAGAGAAAATAGGGTTTTTTACTTACTGATAAACCCTTTTCTTTTAGACCATTGAAGGATTGCTATTCCCTTCCTGACTCTGATATACAAAAACTGAATGCACTTAGGCAGGGGGAAGGGTTAGCAGCTAGGAAGCAATGCCCTGCCTCCAGTAGGCACTCTGCTTAAACCTATGGTCCCTGCATCCCTTAATGGAGTAAGAGAAAATATTTTTTTACATTTGGTGTGATTTGTAGGCAGAATGAGTTTAGTGTGTTCTTCTTTAAAGCTAGTACATTGCATCAGTAAAACCAGAGATATAGCCCTTAAACTTAAAAGAAAAAATTATGTTTATAACATTGTGGCTGCATATTCTCAGCAGATTGCATCCAGAGTAGTCAATAGACACTGTGAATGAGCTCTACTGCTTATGTGCAACAATTATATTACTTTTTCATTTTCTATAGAGCAGACATGTCTAACAAGAGGTCCCATCTCTTCAACCTTGCGGCCCCTACAGTACTTTTTCTTTTACATTTGAGTGCCAGAGGGAATTAGATGCTGGACGTATACTTTGGAGATTCTATTGCATCCCAGGGATTACTAGGGAGTAAAATAATTACAATAGTATCCTGGTTATTTTAGCCCCTTGGATGCTATCATCCAGGGGACTGTTAAGGAATTACATAATAGATGACATACTGATGGCATTACAGTTGGCATGACAAATGACATTGTAGATTACATCACAAATAATCTCATCAATGGTAACATCACAAGTATCGTTCAAATCACAATTGATCTCATCAGTAAAATATAAAAATTTTATAAGCTGTACCTGGTGATGTTTTGCAGTTCACTGAGTTATAATTTGTTATGTGCACATTTATATTTATTTTAGTGTAGTACTGCTTTTGAGTGACAGACTGCATTTTATTGCTTCTAGTCATTGTGGGCATTACATGGGTAATCCTGACTAGTGTTTTTCTTTACTACTAGTTGAGCATTACTTTGAATTTATAAAGTAGTATTGTTCTGGTGCTAGTAGTAGAACATAACTTTGGTGTAGTGTTTATCAGATTCAATGCAATACCTGTGCAGTGTCAGTATTTCTTTTTTTTTTATTTTGGGGCAGTATTATTACTTTATAGCAGAGGGCAATTTTGGTGGTTCACTGTTTTCAATTAGCGTTCTTGCAGGTTGATTAGGTACAGTGCAAGTAGGGCAGTGTTTTATGATGTGTCAATGCAGAACAAGTCTATGCACTGTAGTAAGGAATTTCTTTAGGCACGCTGTCAGGGTTTTCATTTAGTGTTGCTCCTGGCTTATTAAAGATGTGCATTAGTGGTAGGTCAGAGATGCAATACTAGTGGAGCAGTGTTGTAGTATAGTATAGTATAGTATTGCTTCTCTGATGTGTAATATGAGCAGGGTAATCTGTGATGTCATCAGTGATGCCAATGATGAGGTCATTGGGATGTGAGCAATGATTTTATATGTGATATAATGTAATATAATCAGTATGCCATTGATTATGTTATTCATGATGTCGTGTCTAATGTCATCAGTAAAGCACGTGGGGGATGTGGAGTTAAGTTTTTGGATATTAGAATAAGAATGTAAACAATACAAATATTGTAAACAGATATAAACAGATAAAATATCCCCCACTTAGGGGCATAACTACAGCAGATGCAGAGAGTGCAGTGGGGATTGGGCCCATCAGCCCCAGGGCCAAACAGGTTGTAATTACTCCCCTAGGAGAATATTTTTGCTTTAGGGTGCCCAAAATGCCTAGTTATGCCACTGCACTCAATATATATCGTGTAACTCTCCTGCAACATATACAGCACAGTACAGTATGTTTTGAAATCTATGACCAGTAGGGATTCAGGGAGCAAGAACTTCAGTGCCATAGGCGTCAGTAAATCTGATCTATTATGTCCCAGACGAAGCAAACACTAAGTTTATTTATTATAGGAGGGTATATTTGGTTAAAGAGAGATACTATACAAACCTGAAACTGACATCTCACATCAAACAAACGTAGCATGCACTTCAGAACCTCCCTTGATCAGGATGCCCATGATGAAGGGAGAATCTTAAAGATATGTTGGGTGTATATAAACTGAGACTGCAGCTTCAGGCTAATTGCTCTGTTTGCAAAGCATCCAGCACTTTACTCAAGATGCCCTCCTACAGGAATTTTCACAGAAAAACAATTTCAACTTTTTTCCAAAAATATCCTCCCATAGCAAATACATAAATTTTCAGCTTTTTTGCCACTGCCAATAAATTTCCTACATGAACGTTGCCATTTTTCACCTATGTATTCTATTACTGCAATATTACTTCTTCTGAGGACTGAAGTGGAGAAATAAATAGCTGAAAGTAAGAAATTTGAGTCCTACAGCAACATATGCCTTGAAAAACTTGTGAGAAGACTGAGTGTCTTTGTCCTTTGCCCACAACAGTAACTTGCTGCTTATGTAACATTGACAGCCATTCTTGAAAAATAAATGCAGCTTGGGATACTGTAGCAGGGTGCAACGCATGACATCAGTTCTTTAAAACCTCTATTTTCAACAACAGAAAAGGGCAGCATGTCCACAGACAACATTTTGCAAGTTTACTATTCCACATACGTATTTGTGCATATTTCTGTGCAGGCTTTGATTTCTTTCTAAGAACTTAAAAAGACTGTGGGATGGCAGTACATAGTAGAAGAACTCTTAACTTTATTACTTTAATGACATGTTGACTTGTGGAGGTGGTGGGAGTGGGGGTGGTATTTGTAGGTACTCTATGACTCCTATCATCTCCAAAAACAAAGTCAGAATCATACTTCACTGCAGCACGAGAAGAAAATCTCTCTGACACTTAAACACTACTTCTATATCTGTACCACACAGCCCCAGGTACTTTTAGGAGTACTTCTGCTGCTGCTTGTTGTAACACCTCTGACATGTTGATGGTGTCCCCCCCACTCAAACCTTCAGGTTTTGCTTCAGGTAGGATCTCATTGAGGAGGTGCCAAGGTTGAGCCTACTTTCCCCATGCTTCTTATACACACAAAATATAACATCAGGAAACCTCACCTCTGCCTGTGTGTTCCCAGTCAGTCGGACACATAAGTTCTCCTTTGCTCCCTTCTCACACACCCAGACTCCCCTGACAGAGATAATAGCAGATCAGGAAAGAACTTGTTTCATGGCTGCCTGTGTCTACTTGGTCACACAAAATTTGGGGGTATTTGGGGTAAACCTCATTTGCTCCCTTCTCTCACCCCCAGACTTCCCTGGGACAGAGATAACAACCATGTCAGGAAGATACTTGGATCACAGCTGATTGTGTCTTCCCAGTCAGTCACACCAAATTTTGGGGTATTTGGGGTCAACCTCCATTCTCTCTTCCTGTCCCCCAGACTCCCCAAATACAGAGAACAGATTTACTGCCTACAAGACTCCCTTAACTAAGCTTCAACTCCTTTTAATTAGCCTGTATTCTCTAGCTGAAAAATGTCCTGCTTTCTCTTCCTCTCATAAACACAGAATGACATGCTGTGGGACCATGACACCCAGTTTGTACTGTGCTTGTGGGAAAAGGGAAACTTGCTATGTGGTGTGGAGAAATTCAGTCTTCCCATGGATTTCAATGCAATGAGCTTGGTGAAAAAAGAAAAAAAAACAACACTTTTCACAAAAAAAGTACAGCTCAGTAAAACGTGCCATTTTTTTTTTTTTTTGCAATTTTTGTTGCTCTTCCTGTATTTCAAGAAAGAAAACTTTGATCCCTCAGAGATGAATAATCTAAATTCCTTTTTTTCATAGCATGTCCTTCTTTACAACCACATTAGTTGAGATCTACTTTTTTCACTTGTTCTCCAAGTTTACTGTTGCATTTATTTCTCCAACCAAAATTTTTCATTCTTACCACTTTCCCATTGATAATTCATCCCAATCTTTCTGTTGCTTGATGCTGTTAACATTTTGAAGTTAGCCGTTTTGAAATTAAGATTCTTAGTTCAAGGGTTCTTTATGAGGGGCCGTTAGGGACATCATTCAGCTTTGCTTATACATTGCTCTAATGACTGAACCCATTATCTTATACAGTGAGAAGTGTGTATCAAATAATGAAATCCATATATCATATACTGAAATGCATATGCTACATACTGAAATTCATATGTTATATAGTGAAATCCAAATGTCATATACTGAAATACATATATCATATACTGAAATACATGTTATATACTGAAATTGATATCATATACTGAAAACCATGTTATATATTGCAATCCATATATTATATATTGAAATCTATAGTCTATATACTAAAATCCATATATCATATACTGAAATGCATATGCTATATACCGAAATCCATATGATATATAGTGAAAAACATATATCATATACTGAAATTTATGTCATATAATGAGACCAATATATCATATAATAAAATCCATATATCATATACTGAAATGCATGTGCTATATACTGAAATCCACATGATCTATAGTGAAAAACATATATCACATACTGAAATTCATGTCATATAATGAGATCAATATATCATATACTAAAATACATATTTCATATACTGAAATACATATGCTTTATACTGAATTCCATATGTTTTATACTGAAATGTGTAAAGTGTATAATCCATATGCTATATGTTATCAAATATCAAGTGCAAATATCAAGCTGCATCACACAATATAGAAAGGGAAGGGTTAACCAGCACCTAAAGAGACAGCAGAAATTTACAGTTCTGTATTCTCTTTATCTGCACATGTTTGTGGTCTCCAAAAAGAAAGCTATGTCACTCTTTCTTTCCCCCCCTCCCATCTCCCTGCACACATATTGATAAGCAGAGAAACTCACAGCTCATTCTTTCCCCCCTTCACATAGATTGATAAGATATTTTGCTAAGTTAGGTTAAATCATAATGTATTGTATTTGCTGAGAACTAATGTTTTGTTATTTCCAAATATGCAAAGCTTGTAATTCTAATAGAGGGTGGAAACTGATTATGTTATTTGGGTGGAGGAGCAATATTAGGGGGTGGAAACTGATTATGTTATTTGGGTGGAGGAGCAATATTAATGCTTTACTATTGGACTAACGAAATATGCAATGTTGTAGTTTACTGAATATGTAATTTTTGCAATTCTTGTTTTCTGTTAAACCAATCATCTTATTGCTAATGGGTGTGCTATTAGTATATTAGATACCCCCTCTGCTCATAATTTTCAGAACAGAACAAGTTTTCTTTCCATGCTAATGTGCTGTACTGTTCTCTCTATATTCGAATAAAGAAAGATTCCTGTTTGTTCTTCAATCTTGTCTCTTCATTGGCAGAGCGGCAAGAGTACAGGCGTTTTGCTATCATATATACTGAATTTTGTTGGAGTGAAAAACACATTTTCATATACTGAAATTAGTCATCAGTCACATGATCCTGATCTTGCCCTGACCCTGGCCCCTGGATTCTGTTTCCTGTGACTCATTCTACAGTTGCAGGCAAGAGAAGCAGACCTATCTGATACAATAGGTGAGTTCATTCAGGACTATCCAATATTTCCAGCCCATCCATGATATGGGACTTTTATTTGTTAACCCTTTGAGTGCCAGAGGGTTATGGAATTCAGTGCATTCCATAGCCCTCTGGCACTCAAAGGATTAATCCTACAAAGAGTTCCTACAAGTGAATCATTTTGGAATGGAATTTGTGTTTTAGAATATTTATCTCATGCATCTCTATGTCTTATTTTTGCTGAAGATCAGTCACATGTCTGTGTCTATTCTGTTGCAGGCCCCTTGACTGTTTACTTAGACTCATTCTACTGCAAGCAAGGGTAGTAGGCCTCATTCAGCAGGTGAGTTCATTTAGGTCTGTGCAATATTTCCAACTTGTTTTATTAGCAAATGCTAGTACTATCAAAGAGTTCCTACAAGTGGATCATTTGGAATGGAACTTGTGTTTTAGACTATTTTATCTAATGCATCTCAATGTCTTACTTTTAGTTGAAGAAAACTCTCTCGTGGGTATGTATATTCCTCATTGTTTTCTCTAGTTTTTAACTTAAAATTGTATACAGATTATGCTTGCCCTGTTCAGAAAATAAATCCCTGCCAAGATTTTATCAGGTCTTTGCAACGAAGCTGCATTGCTCTTCAGGTTTACTGGAGCTTGAATGTGTATAAGCTTGGATGGAATGTCCCATATGGAGCAGCCATAGAGTGGCACAATGTTACCCAAAAAACATGATATGCCTGGAGAAGAGACCATAAACCTTTGGGTGCCAGAGGGGTATGCAATGCATTGCTTTGCAATGTATTGAGTACCTCTCTGTCACGCAAAGGGTTAATGGTCTTGAATGCTTGCACTCTAATAGTACTCTAATAAAGGTATCACATTGACTTTACTAGTTCCTTATACAACATTCACAACACTAGTGTTTAGGCACGTGTGATTTTTCTTTTTTTTTAACCCCTACTTTTACACTCAGTCCACTAATAAAAAGGTTATTATTGGAATGTATTATTTATTGCTAACTGTCCCTATTGCATTTTGACTACAACAGACACAGCATTAGGAAGCTTGCAAAACCCCCAAGTATATGTGACACCTTCTTAAAATGTGAAATGAAGATGGGATGTTGAGAGAGGTCTATACATAGGAAAGGGATGGATAAACATATGTCCAAACATTTGAAATCTGTTTTTTAAGCAATGCTTAAGCCTTTGAGTGGCAGAGCGGTACAGAACACATTGCAATCCATTGTGTACCCCTGTGGCACTCAAAGGGTTAATGTGAGGCTCAGTGATACAGGAGTGTGTATATAATGTGTATTAATGTACACAGTATGTAAATGAATATACATTAAATATACTCGTGTGTGTGTGTGTGTGTGTATAGTGTTTAGATCAATATACATTGTATATATAGTCCTATGTCAGTCAGCCTCACATTAACCGTTTGAATGCCAGAGGGGTACACAATGCTTTGCAATGCATAACATCCACTTGTGCCATTGAAAGGGTTAAGCATTGGTTACAAAATAAACAAACAAGCAGACAGGTAATGTCCCAAACTGCTAGTACACTATAGTGCATTTATGAAGTCATCCTTTGCAAGGAGATGCACACATCCCTAGGCCTAGTAATCGCCATCCCTCTGTGAAGCAAATTAATTCCCCACCAATATGCATTTTCATGCTCCTACCTACCCATCCATTCTCAGCCATCCACCCACTCTTGTACTCATCCATTTCACACTCCTACCTACCCATCCAATGTGTGTTGTTATCTTTCTACCCACTCCTGCAGCCATAATTTCTCACCCTCCAACCCACCCATCCACACCCTTGCTTGCACCTATTCATTGTCACCCTAAATCCTACCCACCCGTGTGTTCTCCATTCTTTCTCCCATCCATTAGCTGTTGTCACCATCCCAGCCACACTTGCATTGAATGGCTCCTTCCTCTTGTCTTCCCCATACCTCAAAAGCCAGCACCTGCCTCACTCGCAGTCAGTGTGAGTGGAGGCTGGGCAAATTTTGGCATGTAATACTGTGTGCTTTAGAAAATAAATGTTCACATCATAGGACCAAATTCCAACAGACTTCGCTTACTGTTACCGAGGAACACACAAATGGTAGCTGCAGAGGTATGGGGACGTGGGGAGCTGTGAATTGACAAAGTCCATTGGGATCTCTTAATATCCACATAGGGGGGCGTTTACAAAACACAGGGGGTAAGAAGGTGAAAGCATGATGTTGGCTGGGGAGGGTGGTAGGGGAGAAACGCAAAATATCAGATGGGAAGGGTGGTAGGGGACAAAGGGGAGATGGGAAAGAATGAGAAATATATGGTAGTTGTTGCTTTAACCCTTTCAGTGGCAGAAGGGTATGCAATGCTTTGCAAAAGCAAGGCATTGCATATTGCTTAGCCATTGAAAGGGTTAAGCAGCTCTGTTATAATGTGTGTGCCGCAGTGTGTAGACACACTTCTCAAGTCAGCTCCTGCTTTGGACCCAACAACACTGGCAAACCAAATACATTGTAGAGGAATTGTCATATTTAGTAAGCAGATTCCTCGATCTTCCCTCTCAGTGCAGTGTGAATGAAAGTTGTGTGTCAGCGTCAAAGGTGGGAGGGACAAAAGCAAACAATGAAAGTGAAGTTGGAGGTGTAAAACAAAAAAGCCTAGGAATGGGGAAGAGGCGAAAAAGGGAGGATGTAAGAAAATAGGGCAGCGTATGAATATGAAGCGTATGATACGTTGGGACACAGATGCAATTTTCTCTAGTGCAGAACAAAAATAAATAAACCACAAATATTATAAAAGCAAAAATAAAATAAGTCTATGGAGTGAATAGATCATTAGTAATAGATGGAGATAGCATGGATGAAATGAATGAATGATGATGGTAACGATAATGTCTAAGTCACTATCAATGGACACCCACTCCTTCTGCTGCCTGCGCTGCTGTTCCAAAAGTGATTCTGCTAATCACCAGCCAGGAAAATTAGTAGACAAGAGGGGAGAATAGTGCACAAGGCAGACAAGTAGAAGTATGTATCTCAGTGTAGTATTTTATTAAACACCATAATGATAAAAACGTACAATAAATGCACTCACATTTTCCCCATCTTGGGGAGATGCATATCAGGGTCCCTACCCACTATTAGCCACTGCGTACTTGCGATTCCTGAAGATGAGTCAATCTGTATTTCTTTCCAAAGGTACAGGAAAGATGTCCTTAATCCATCTGATATTCTCGCTGCCAACAGATGATCTTTAGTCCAGGGACCAATATGGCCGTGTCAGCATTCGAGCTAGACACGTGGTCCAAGCAGCAAGCCTGTTAGTTAGCTCAATCAATATCAGGCTCGCGTAAACCCGCAGGGGGCATGGGTAGGGACTCAGCTGAATTCAGAGATCACCCAATGTGTGTTCACGGTTGGTATGCTTAAACCTCATTTTTGGCCAAAAATGTAGGCACTAATGCCTCAAATGTATTCACAGTATTATAATATATGCCTAATACAGGGCACATTATTTACAATTAGACTGGAGGAGTGCAGGTTTGCTGTCTGTTCTTTGTTTGCAATTATTCCACAATGCCCATGCAGATTTATACATGGTTCTGGTACCTGGTGACCATGATTCTGCCAGAGGAAACTGAGCTGACTCCGAAAAATCCAGGGATTATTGTAACACCACTGACACCAACCAAGCCACCAACTGAAGACTTCTATCCTTAATCAATTTGTGCGGCAAACCTGCCAGATCCAACAGAAGTTGAGATAAAGTCTGAATTACACAAGGGTAATCCAATGACAACTGCAGAAGTGCTGGAAACTAAGGCTGACTCGGCCATAACGGTGTGATCAAAACCACCATTGCCAACTGTCTCCTGATCTGCAGAATAGTCCTCTGAATTAATGCAAATGGAGGAAACCCATAACTCCTCCCTTGACTCCAGATTTGAAGAAACGCGTCCATCGCTAACGTCTCTGTATCCATTCTCCAACCGTAAAATTTGTCCACCTGATAATTCAAATGGGAAGTGAAAAGATCCTCTTCCGATGGGCCCACAGATCAAAAATGCGTGAAAAAATACCCCTGTCTAGCATCCATTTGCTGCGGTCTGAAAGGTAACGCAAATTCCAGTCTGTCACCGTGTTGGATACACCTGGTAGATACTCTGTCTGAAGTATGATATTCCGATCAAGGCAAAAATGACAAAACTCCTTTGCCAAGTCTGCTAACTGCTTGGACTTGGTGATTTATGTATCATACCACTGAAATGTTGTCCATCGTGAGCAGAACACAACAATTCACCTTGTCCTTCACTAAACGCCTCAGAGCAAATGATCCTGCCAAAAGCTACAAGCAGTTTATGTGCAGGTCCAACTCCTAAGGAGACCATTTTCCTCCTGTAGAAATGCCACCTTATCTTACCTCCCAACCTAACAGGCTGGCTTCGGATTCTATGACTATGTCTGGGACCATACCAAAAATGGCTTTGCCATTCCACGTGTCGAAATGTTTTAACCACCATATTAACTCCTCTTATGCGTCTGACGAAAACAACACCAGATATGTGTACCTTAGGCCCCTGCGAAGATGAAAGGCTTTCAATCTCTGTAATGGTCTGTAATGTAGAGGTCCTGGGAATATTGCCCGAATGGAGACAGACAGTAGGCCCACTATGCGAGCCAACATACTTAAAGAGATTTGATCCTTCAGTAAAACCGCTCTTATCTCTTTGCGAATCGACTTGGCCTTTGGAAGACAAAGATTCAAGTTCCAAATCCACCATATATCCCAAGAACTATATCTTTTTGGTCGGGCTTAACTCTGACTTCTTCCGATTATCAAAAAACCTGAGATCCATCAATAGAGTGATGGTCCAATCCGTATGCTTCCTTGGGGTTCCCTTCATCTGTGACATGATCAACATGTCATCCAAATAAATAATCATTCACACACCCCTGCTCCTTAAATAATTTATTATGGGTTTCATAAGCTTCATGAAGCACCACAGAGCTGAGGAGAGTCCAAAAGGAAGACAAACAAATCTGCCATTTCTCTCCTTTCCAAAGAAACTGAAGAAATCTCTGAGAGGGGTGACAGTAATCGTGAGGTACGCGTCCTTCAAATCTATCTTTACCATCCAATTGTACAGCAACAACAGGTCCCTCATATAATGGATTCCCTCCATTTTGAAATGTCGATACATTACAAAATCGTTAAGATTCTGCAGATTTATCATCAGTCTGAGACCTGATTCTTTCTTCCAAACTAGGAAGATATTGCTTACAAACCCTGGAGACTCCATAGGAATTCTTACTACAGCCCTCCATTGAATAATTGAAGACAGTCAGTCTGAATCTTTGATTGAATGGGACAGTCATAAAACTCTATTACTTACCCTTGGACCATTTGTAACACCCATTGGTCTGACGTAAGTTGAGACCAATGATGGAAAAAACGGGAGAGTCTGCCTCGCACTTTTCCCTGACAAGATGCATCAGAGCAAGCATCTTCCTAAAACACACATATAAACACACTTTTTGTGTAAGCAATGATTAACCCTTTGGGTGTATGCGACGCATTGCGTACCCCTCTGGCACCCAAATGGTTAATGTAACGCTGATTGACCCAGGAGTGTATATAACTAGCAGTGTCGGATGGCATTGCCCGTCTGTATTTTTTTTTCTTTTAAAGCAATGCTTAACTCTTTGATTGCCACAGGGGTACAGAAAGCATTGCAATGCATTTCTTATCCCTCTGGCACTGAAACTCTTAATGTGAAGTGCATGACACAGGACTGTATATATAATGTATATGAATGTACAGTATATAGCATGGATATTAATGTTCACACAAGTGTATATATAATGTATTTGAATGTACACATACCCTCCTGTGTTTACAGTGTGCATTCATATACATTATATATACACTCCTGTGTATACAGTGTGTTAATTAATTAAACTTTAAATATGCAGTTTTGTGTCACTGAGCTCACATTAGCCATTTGAATGCTAGAGGGGTACACAATGTACTGCAATGCATTATTAACCTCTCTGAAACTCAAAGGCTTAAGCATTGCTTAAAAAATAAAGAAACAGACAGGCAACAATGTCCCACACTGTTAATAAAAGATTTTAACCCACCTACAACTCACCTTTGTGAATAGGCTGTTCTATATGGGACATTCCATCCAAGCTTATACACATTCAAGCTCCAGTAAACCTGCAGAGCAGTGCAGCTTCGTTGCAAAGACCTGATAAAATCTTGGCAGGGATTTATTTTCTGAACAGGGCAAACATGATCTGTATACAATTTTAAGTTAAAAAAAAAAAACTAGAGAAAATGATCAGGAATATTCATACCCACAAGAGAGTTTTCTTCAACTAAAAGTAAGACATTGAGATGCATTAGATAAAATAGTCTAAAACACAAATTCCATTCCAAATGATCCACTTGTAGGAACTCTTTGATAGTACTAGCATTTGCAAATAAAAGAAGCTGGAAATATTGCACAGGCCTAAATGAACTCAGCTGCTGAATGAGGCCTACTACCCTTGCTTGCAGTAGAATGTGTCTAAGTAAATAGTCAAGGGGCCTGCATCAGAATAGACACAGACATGTGACTGATCTTCAGCAAAAATAAGACATAGAGATGCATTAGATAAATATTCTAAAACACAAATTCAACTCCAAAATGATCCACTTGTAGGAACTCTTTGTAGGATTAACCCTTTGAGTGTCAGAGGGCTATGGAATGCATTGCTTTCCACTGCATGCCATAACCCTCTGGCACTCAAATGGTTAACAAATAAAAGTCCTATATCATGAATAGTCCTGAATGAACTCACCTATTGTAGCAGATAGATCTAGTTCTCTTGCCTGCAACTGTAGAATGAGTCACAGGAAACAGAATCCAAGGGCCAGGGTCAGGGAAAGATCAGGATCATGTGACTGATGACTAATTTCAGTATATAAAAATGTGTTTTTCACTCCAAAACAAATGTCAATATATGACATATGGTTTTCATGTAGCTTTCAGTATAAAACAAGGATTTCAGCATATGGATTTCAATATATGATACTAGTTTAACAGCCCGTTACACGGGCCACAGTGCCACTGCCACCCGGTCGCGGGGCAGTCGGGCGCAGTAGAGACTGCCCGCACCGTGGCTGATACAGAGCTTGATGCTCCTTTGGAGCGCCCAGCTCTGTATCAGCCGCGGCGCAGGCAGTCTCTACTGCGCATGTCGCTGCGTTACACACAATTTAGTGAATTATTATATAGGATATGCCTTTCATTATATGACATATGCAATTTAGTATATGATATATTGATCTCTATATGACATGGATTTCAGTATATGATATATTGTTTTCACTATATAACATATGGATTTCAGTATATAGCATATGCATTTCAGTATATGATATATGGATTTTAGCATATAGAATATAGATTTCAATATATACTATATGGATTTCATTATATGACATGGATTTCAGTATATGATACATGCATTTCATTATATGACATGTATTTTAGTATATGATACATTGATCTCATTATATGACATGGATTTCAGTATATGATATATGATTTTCACTATATACCATATAGATTTCATTATAGGATATATGGATTTCAATATATAGCATATAGATTTCAATATATAATATATGTATTTCATTATATGACATGGATTTCAGTATATGATATTAATTTCAGTATATAACAGGTATTTCTGTATATGACATATGAATTTCAGTATTTGACATATGGATTTCACTATATAACATATTAATTTCATTATATAACATATGCATTTCAGTATATGATATATGGATTTCATTTTATAGCATATAGATTTTAATATATAATATATGGATTTCATTATTTGATAAGGATTTCAGTATATAATATAATTTTCAGCATATAATGTATATATTTCAGTATATTCCATATGTATTTCAGTATATGACATGTATTTCAGTATATATTATTTGTATTTCATTATATTACATATAGATTTCACTATAAAGTATATGTATTTCAGTATGTGATATATGCATTTCATTATATGATACATACTTCTCACTGTATAAGCAACCCTGAATTATGTCCCTAAAGGCCCCTCATAGCTTTCTCTTCTTTTGTTAATCTTGACTTTCTGAAACAACTACTAGCCATAAATATTTATTTTACAGACCACTTATGTGTTTCATCCCATCATGTTTCAGTAACACCAGGTATATCATAATACACTGTGACAGAGTCCCAGGAATAGTGATGGAGGGTGTATATATAGGTCCCCAAATCCTGAAGGGTATCTATCCTGATTAGACCAAGGGAAATATAATGTATAGGTAGCTTGGTATACATTGCAAATCTGTGTCTTTTGGACCAACTCTCCACTCCACAGTTTCATAGTAACTGACATGTGCCAGGTGAAGAATCCACACCAGGAGTTCTAGTACCCCCTACTTTCACTAACCTTCATCTGGTAATTAAGGCAGCTAGCAGTCAAATAATTCCCCCTGCACTGAGACATGTTCCTTTTTGTTTGAGTTCCCAGAGAGGAAGGAATTAACCTCTGAAAGCCTGCAACTTGTGAAATGTACTTGTGTTTGTTGCACTGTGTTCCTGTATGTTTATTTCTAAAGCTGGTAAACTGACTAGTAGTCCAAATACAGTCAGGAGCTGATGTGTTTAGTCAGTGCTCAGAAGAGCAAAGATTTTACTTTGTTTGATTTGTTTGTGATGCTGCTGTCTCACCACTTGGAGACAAATAAATAGGCAAAGACTTGAATTATCCTCCTCCTGTGTGTGTGAAGTGTCTCTGCAACCTAGAAGGCTGATCCCAAGACAGAAGATACAAAACATTAAACATATTAAACATTTTGTCACAACACATTTACCGATAGCATTTCCAGCTCTCCTATTTAGCCTACCATAGACCTTGCATTCACTAGCATGCATTTGATTTTGGTCACTTTGTATTTTTCCAAACACACACCTTTTTATATCTCGCCTCAACATTGGATCCTTACTAAATTTATCCTCCCCCTTCTGTACCCCATGATCCTTTACTAGGACCCAGTTCCTGTTTGCCATATTTACCCATTATTATTTTTTTATAGCTAGGGCCTCTCATGCATTAACTAGTTTAAAATCTCCTTCAACGTTGTAAGCATTCTATCCCCTAGCACATTGGCTCCATCTTCATTTAGGAGTCAGGAATTTATTTTGTTTTTAACCACTTGGGACATAAAAAGAAATGGCGTATTGCTTACTTTTATAAAAAATGGTGATACAGCAAAGGCTATGCATTGTTGAGCACTGGAGGATTAGTCTATATCATTGTTTCAAGTTATACCTTTCTTCCCACATAAAGACTCATGGGGTAGTTATTCCCTACTCTTGGTACAAGTTCACATTAGCCATAATATTACATATATAGATTGGTCTCATAAACCATTAAAATATAGCGAGAAAGGGTGAAGTTTCAAATATATGGTACTTAAACATAGAAACATAGAATTGGGCTTCAGATAAGAACCTTTTGGCCCATTTAGTCTGCCCATGTTCCTACTGTAAAAGCCTCAAACCTTATTTGGTCCTTGGAATTGTCTTATGCTTTTTTTTTTATTAACTTCTTTTATCACATTTGGATACAAAAATACAATACAATACAATACATAAACAAAATATCCCTTCTTCCTGTACCTAAAAACGCCACTAAATGCACATAACATAAAAAACAAAACAAAACAAAAAAAACACAAACACACACATAAATAGGTGCAAATTCCCTACTACCAACCAGTCTCTCATTATAAAGGGAGTTGCCATATTTGATACATTTAATTTTTTTTCCCACTCAATCTGTCAGCTCTAGCCCAGGCCATCCAATTCCCTTTTTATATTCGTATATTTGTGCAAATATCTAAGCATTCTTCCCATGTCTTTATTCCCCCCCTTTTTAAATAATCAGCATATTGACTCACTCCCCTCTCCATTCTTATTTGAAAAATCAATTGATTCTAGAACTGATTACACGTAAAGTTATGTTATGGCCTCCATTCTTTAGCAGTTATCTTTTTAACCGCCAAAAAAGTATGAATAGTCAATGCTAATTGAGTGGATTTCATATAAGGCCATCCCAGATGTAACAGGGCAGCAGCTGGATCCCTATGCATCTTAATATTAGCTGCTTTATATAGAAATTTAAAGGCCATATCCCACAAACATTTCACTTTTGCACAGTTCCACCAAATATGTAAATATGTACCCTCTAGAGACCCACATCTCCAACAACCTGTTTCAGCCTGAGCATACATCTTTCCTAAAGAAGCCGGTACCAGATACCACCGATTTACCAATTTAAATTGGGTTTCTATCAGGGACAAATCCCTTACATTGCTATTAATCTTTTTCGTTGCAAAAAAACACTCATCCATATCTATTTCCCGTAACCCATCCTTTTCCCACCTTGTCATTAAATCCCTTATATCTCTACCTTCAGTAAATCTAATTATCACGGTGCCCGTGATTCTCTGTGTGACATTCCTACTTCCGGGTTTGTTTTTGGCTGTCTCTTATTGGTGTTAGCTGGCTAGCCCCTCCCAGGGCTAGCCTTTATATACGCCCTCACGTCACTAGGCCGGTGCCCTTTCGTGGTGTTCCTGACCTTTCGTTATTCTGTGCTCCTGTTCCGTGTTGATCCGGTTTTCATCTGACCTTGTTCCTGTTCCGCTCTCTGTGTACCGATCCAGGCTTTGGCTGACGACCGCTCTCTGTGTACCGATCCAGGCTTTGGCTGACGACCGCTCTCTGTGTACCGATCCAGGCTTTGGCTGACTACCGCTCTCTGTGTACCAATCCAGGAATTGGCTGACTATCACTCTTTGTGTTGTCCTCGATATTGTTTTCAGTCCTCTCATATTTGTTGCCTCCGGTTGTGCTACTCTCTGCCTGTGTATCAGTGTGGCCTCCGTTACGTACACCCAGTCTGTGCAATCCAGTCACTAGCGGTTTCCGTTGTCAGCTCATTACACTACGTTCAGCCTGTGATTCTCTGTGGCCTCCGTTATGTACACCCAGTGTGTGCTATCCGGTCACTAGCGGTTACCATTGTCAGCTCATTGTACTACGCTCAGCCTGTTATTCTCTGTGGCCTCCGTTACGTACACCCAGTCTGTCCAATCCGGTCACTAGCGGTTACAGTTGTCAGCTCAGTACACTACGCTCAGCCTGTGATTCTCTGTAACCTCCGTTACGTAACCCAGTCTGTGCTCTCCGGTCACTAGCGGTTACAGTTGTCAGCTCATTTCACTACGCTCAGCCTGTGATTCAGTGGGGCCTTTGTCGGTATTACCTCCTGAGCACACCAGTCTACGGTGTTACTACCTGTCAGTACTCTCTCTGCTGTACCAGATACCAGGCTGCCTTTCCCGGTATTCGGTAAGGCCGGTAGAGCCTCCTCAGTTCCTTGTTGCACCAGTCTCCAGGTTGCCTTACCCGGTATTCGGTAAGGCCGGTAGAGCCTCCTCTTTTCCTTGTTATACCAGACACTAGGCTGCCTTACCCGGTATTCGGTAAGGTCGGTAGAGCCTCCTCTGTTCCTTGTTGCACCTATCTCCAGGCTGCCTTACCCGGTATTTGGTAAGGTCGGTAGAGCCTCCTCTATTTACTGTCGCACCAGTTACCCGGCTGCCTTACCCGGTAATTGGTAAGGCCGATAGAGCCACATTATTTGTATTGCTACCTGTATGCCCTGACCTGTGTCAAACTATCGTACTGCTGCTTGTAGAGTTTGGACCCGTGTAGGGCCTTGTTGCTCTTTATCTTGTCTAATAAAGCTTTTCTATTTTATCCTACCAAATTGTCTGAGTGTTCAATAAAACCGTGACAGTAAGGGCCATGACCTCAGACAAGGCTGGTGAGGGTAGTTCCCAGAATCTCCTTTGCAGATTGGATGCTCAGGAACAACGGTTAGACCAACTGTCTATGGCTATTCTGACCATTCTTGAACGCACTGCTTGTCTCGAGAGACCTGTACAATCTTTGGTGGCCACTCCAGTTCCAGCACCATTGGCACAGGCTAGTGTACCCAGCTCCTCCCCTAGAGGGCTCTCCGCTACTGCTCCACTGCCTTTGAGTTACGATGGGGAGCCAACACTCTGCCGTGGGTTCTTGAGCAAACTGGAGATTTTTCTTGAACTGGTGCCACAGGTGTTTCCCAGTGACAGAAGCAAGGTGGGATTTATGATCTCACTACTCATGGGCAAGGCCCTAGCCTGGGCAAAGCTCATTTGGGAGACTGGTAAACCAATTACTACTAATTTTGCCGAATTTGTAAGGGCCTTCCGCAGTGTGTTCGAGGTCCTAGGGCGTGCCACCTCTGCTGCCAAACGCCTTATGAGAATCCAGCAAGGCACACGTACTGTTTCTGATTTTGCCATTGAATTTCATACACTCGCAGCAGAGGTAGGCTGGAACGATGAGGCGCTGGTTGCTGCATTTGCCCAAGGCCTCAACGTTAAAATTAAAGACGAAATTGCGGCCAAAGATTTACCAATGGGTCTAGACAAATTTATTGAGTACACTATTCTGATTGACTCCCGTATAAGGGAGAGGACTCTTTACAAGGATCGTAAGGCAAGATCCACTGGCAAATCTGGCACCAGGGTTAATTTCCCACCCATGCCTCCCTCTCCTCCCATACCTCCGGGTCCTGCTATAGGGAGCACGGAACTTATGCAAGTGGGGTTTACACAATTGTCCAAGCAAGAGCGCTCCTTCCGTTGCAAACAGGGGCTATGCCTATACTGTGGCAAGGCAGGTCATATGCTAAAGACTTGTCCCGTGCGACCGGGAAATGAGCACACCTAGGTTCATATGGGGGACAGATCCTAGGTGGGGTATACCAGTCCCCAGAAGGCACGTTAAGTAAACCAGTGATCGATATTGTGGTCTCTTGGGCTTCTGAATCTATTAAGACGCCTGCACTAATTGATTCCGGCGCAGCCGGTTACTTTATGGACAGGAACTTTGCGATGTTGCATAACATTCCACTAGTAAGCAGAGACTCTCCACTCGACATTGAGGCCATTGATGGAAGGCCGCTGGTACCACCTCAAGTCACGCAGGAAACATGCTCTTTATCAGTGGGCATTGGAGCACTTCACAAAGAGACCCTACAATTTCAGATTATCCAGTCCCCCCATTTTGAGGTCATTTTGGGGTTTCCATGGCTACATAAGCATAATCCCAGACTGGACTGGAGAACTTGTGAGGTATTGTCATGGTCTGAACACTGTAAAACCCACTGTCTGAATCAGCCTACCAAAATCTTGTGTACCTCTTCCTCCTTACCGCTGGAATACCAATCATTCAGCTTTGTGTTCAGTAAGGGTGAGGCTAGCACTTTGCCGGTACATCGTCCCTACGATTGTGCTATGCCCCCGAAGGGTAGGACATACCCATTGTCTGGTGACGAAAACAGGGCCATGGAGGAGTATATCAGTGACGCCCTGGCTCGGGGTATTATACGAAAGTCATCCTCGCCTGCAGGGGCTGGATTCTTTTTTGTTAAAAAGAAGGATGGGGAACTTAGACCCTGTATTGATTATAGGGGTCTTAACAAAATAATGATAAAGAACGCCTATCCCATTCCACTCATCACCGAATTGTTTGATCGTTTAAAGGGCGCTTCCATTTTTACCAAACTGGACCTGAGGGTGGCGTATAATTTAGTTCGGATTAAGGATGGTGATGAGTGGAAAACAGCTTTCAATACTCGTACGGGGCACTACGAGTATTTAGTCATGCCATTTGGTCTGTGCAATGCCCCGGCGGTATTTCAAGAATTGATTAATGATGTCCTACGAGACTTTTTACAATCCTCTGTGGTCGTGTACCTAGACGACATTTTGATTTACTCTCCTGACCTGGAGACTCACCATGGACATGTCTCGGCGGTTTTGCAGAAATTAAGGGAAAACAAGCTGTATTGCAAACTCGAGAACTGCGAGTTCCATAGGTCCAGTGTGGCCTTTTTGGGGTATGTGATCTCTAAAGAGGGCTTTGTGATGGATAAGGACAAGCTTGCAGCTGTACAACAGTGGCCGTGCCCCACGGGCCTCAAACCCTTACAGCGATTTCTAGGATTCGCGAATTAATATAGGAAATGTATTAGCGACTATTCCAGTATTGTTAAGTCACTCACCGATATGGCCCACAAGGGTGCCTCTGCCTCAGAATGGTCCCCAGAGGCAATTAAGGCATTTGAGACTCTAAAATTGGCGTTTTCTACTGCTCCAGTTCTGTCGCATCCTATACCTGGGTTGCCATTTACTTTAGAGGTGGATGCTTCTGAGACTGGAGTCGGGGCAGTCTTGGGCCAAAAACCAGGTCCTGATAAGACTTTGAGACCATGCGGGTTCTTTTCGAGGAAACTGACCAAAGCGCAGAGTCTTTATGACATTGGAGACCGGGAACTCCTAGCGATTATTCTTGCCCTACGTGAATGGCAACATTTGTTGGAGGGCACTAAGGTACCTATTTTGATTCTGACTGATCATAAAAACCTCATGTATCTCTCAGAAGCTAAAAGGCTTTCTCCGAGGCAAGCGAGATGGGCGCTATTTTTGTCTCGTTTCAATTTCATTGTCTCTTACATGCCTTGTACTAAGAATGTACGTGCTGATGCCTTATACAGACAATTTGGCTCAGATCCTAAAGCTGACTCCATACCTGTGCCTATTATTCCTCCGAACCGTATACTTGTCACCCTACGAACCAGTATCACTTCTCCCTTAGGGGAGGAGATCTTGGCATCCCAGGTCAATGCTCCTCCAGAGAAACCTGTGGGCAAGTGCTTTGTGGCCGAGCCTTTTCAGGCTAAACTAATGGATACTTACCATTCCTCCTGGGCGGCTGGTCATGTTGGGAAGAATCAATTGATTTGGTCATTGTCCCATGTGTTTTGGTGGCCTGGCATGAGGGATGACTGTGCGGCATTTACAGCAGCCTGTGCCACTTGTGCCCGTTCCAAGGTCCCCAGATATCTTCCTGTGGGCCTCTTACAGACTGTTCCTAATGGGGACCGGCCTTGGTCACACATATCTATTGATTTCTTGGGAGAACTGCCGGCCTCTAGAGGGTTTACTGTAATCCTAATGATAGTTGACAGGTTCTCTAAATTGGCTCATTTTGTGCCACTCCCTGGCTTGCCGTCTGCTAAGGAGCTGGCAATTGTATTTGCCAGGGAGGTATTCCGACTCCACGGGGTACCCAAGGTGCTGGTCTCGGATCGTGGGAGTCAATTCGTCTAAAGATTCTGGAGGGCCTTTTGTAACCAGATGGGGATTCAGTTGTCCTTTTCCTCGGTATATCACCCCCAGACTAATGGGGCAGCTGAACGTGCTAACCAGGGATTGGAGCAGTCCTTGCGTTGTTTCATTTCCAATCATCATGACAATTGGGCTGACTTGCTGTCATGGGCAGAGTTTGCCAGGAACAGTGTGGTGTGCAGCACGTCTGGGAGCTCACCCTTCCTGATCAATTACGGGTTTCAACCATGCTTGCTCCCAGATAACTTACAGGCACAGCAGATTCTGGCTCTGGATGAGCATATTAGGCAGCTCCACTCCACATGGGCACAGGTCCAGAATACCCTACGTGATTCTTCTGCACGAGCCCAGTGGCATGCAAACAACAGATGCCTGCAGGCTCCTGTATTCCAGGTGGGGGACCGGGTCTGGTTATCCTCAAAGAATCTCAGGTTGCAAGTTCCTTGTCTCAAGTTTGCTCCTCGGTTTGTGGGTCTGTTCCGGGTGCTCCATCGAGTTAACCCTGTCTCCTATGCGTTGGAATTACCGGCTTCCATGAGAATACATAATGTGTTCCATGTGTCACTTCTTAAGCCATTGGTGTGCAACCGCTTTACTACCACTCCTGCTGTCCCTGGTCCTGTGCGCATACAGGATCATGATGAATATGAAGTGCAGAGTATTCTGGACTCACGTAGGTTCATTGGAAGGGTTATGGTCCAGAGGAACGTTCATGGGTTAACCACTCTGATATTCATGCTCCAGTTCTGTTGCGCAGATTCCATGCCAAGTTTCCTATCAAACCTAGACCTCCTCAAGGCAGGAGGGGGGTCTTTGAGAGGGGGGTACTATCATGGTGCCCGTGATTCTCTGTGCGACGTTCCTACTTCCGGGTTTGTTTTTGGCTGTCTCTTATTGGTGCTAGCCTTTATATACACCCTCCTGTCACTAGGCCGGTGCCCTTTCGTGGTGTTCCTGACCTTACGTTATTCTGTGCTCCTGTTCCGTGTTGATCCGGTTTTGTCTGACCTTGTTCCTGTTCTGCTCTCTGTGTACCGATCCAGGCTTTGGCTGACTACCGCTCTCTGTGTACCAATCCAGGCACTGGCTGACTATCGCTCTTTGTGTTGCCCTCGCTATTGTTGTCAGTCCTCTCATATTTGTTGCCCCCGGTTGTGCTAATCTCTGCCTGTGTATCAGTGTGGCCTCCGTTACGTACAACCAGTCTGTGCTATCCGGTCACTAGCGGATACCATTGTCAGCTCATTGCACTACGCTCAGCCTGTGATTCTCTGTGGCCTCCGTTACATACACCCAGTCTGTGCAATCCGGTCACTAGCGTTTACCGTTGTCAGCTCTTTACACTACGCTCAGCCTGTGATTCTCTGTGGCCTCCTTTATGTACACCCAGTCTGTGCTATCCGGTCACTAGCGGTTACCATTGTTAGCTCATTGCACTATGCTCAGCCTGTGATTCTCTGTGGCCTCCGTTACGTACACCCAGTCTGTGCAATCCGGTCACTAGCGGTTACAGTTGTCAGCTCAATACACCACGCTCAGCCTGTGATGCTCTGTGGCCTCCGTTACGTACACCCAGTCTGCGCTCTCCAGTCACTAGCGGTTACAGTTGTCAGCTCATTTCACTACGCTCAGCCTGTGATTCAGTGGGGCCTTTGTCTGTATTACCTCCTGAGCACACCAGTCTACGGTGTTACTACCTGTCAGTACTCTCTCTGCTGTACCAGATACCAGGCTGCCTTTCCCGGTATTCGGTAAGGCCGGTAGAGCCTCCTCAGTTCCTTGTTGCACCAGTCTCCAGGCTGCCTTACCCGGTATTCGGTAAGGCCGGTAGAGCCTCCTCTGTTCCTTGTTATTCCAGACACTAGGCTGCCTTACCCGGTATTCGGTAAGGTCGGTAGAGCCTCCTCTGTTCCTTGTTGCACCTATCTCCAGGCTGCCTTACCCGGTATTTGGTAAGGTCGGTAGAGCCTCCTCTATTTACTGTCGCACCAGTTACCCGGCTGCCTTACCCGGTAATCGGTAAGGCCGGTAGAGCCGCATTATTTGTATTGCTATCTGTATGCCCTGACCTGTGTCAAACTATCGTACTGCTGCTTGTAGAGTTTGGACCCGTGTAGGGCCTTGTTGCGCTTTATCTTGTCTAATAAAGCTTTTCTATTTTATCCTACCAAATTGTCTGAGTGTTCAATAAAACCGTGACACTAATACACTCTAAGCATTTTGATATAACCTTCTTAGAATGTTCCTCCCCAAAAACTTTCTCTATTTTCCTTTCCAAAACACTATCCAAATGGGCAAGATGGGACTTTAAACAATTCTTAAACCGCAAATAAACAAAAACTGAAGAACTAGAAAGATCATATTCTGAAATTAACTGAGGAAAACTTTTTATCTCTGCCCCCCTTAGTAAATCCCATATTTTACTAATTCCACACCTTTTCCACTCCTTCAGGGATAAATTTTCCACACAATATTCTATAATACACACGGGCAAAGAAGAAATCAGTTTATTGCTAATATTCAGTTTTTTCTTTATTTTATACCATATTGGGACGAGACTCTCCAAAATTATTTTTTTTTTCCTTACTAGCCTCAACCCTATTTTATTATCTAGATTCCATATAATCTTATTTAAATTATCTATTGCACAATTGGCAGTTTCTACCTTATACCATGCTTCATCCTCATTAATTTGTAATTGAGTTTTCTGAATATGGAATATTATACTCGCTTCATACTGTTGCCTTATAACGGGATATCCAGTGCCTTAATCCCTCGGCTTAATTGCCATCCTACACCTACTTATTCACGGCTTCTTCTCTCACCACACAAAATTTTGAAAACTATTCTGTAACATTTGTAACCAAATGGGATACCTAGAGGGATCATCCGAAACAAATAAGTCCACTTCGGAAGCACATAAGCCCTCAACACATTTATCCTGCCCCACCACGAAAATTCCTGCTGTTTCCAATCTCTAAGAAGTCTATTTGTATCTTTAAAATGGTTAAAAAAATTAATTTCCATTATGTTTGCAATATCCGTAGGGATTTTAATACCCAAATTATCCATTTGTTTAGTCTTAGTGTCAAATTGATACAATTCTTGTATTCTATCTATATCTCTTTTAGACATGTTTTGAAAAAGCGGTACTGTCTTCTGTGTGTTCAACGTATAATTTGAGATTTTACTATATTGTACAATTTGACCCATAAACTCACACACAGATTCTACCGGATCTGTTAATGTAACCACAATGTCGTCTGCATACATTGCGATTTTTAGATCTTGTCTATTTGTTGGAAATCCCTTAATTTCAACATTATTACGAATATTAATAGCAAAAGGTTCCAAAGTAAGAATATACAAAATAGGAGATAAAGAGCATCCCTGTCGGGTGCCGTTTCGCAAATTAAACCACTTTGAACAAAAATTAACTCCTACTACCCCCGCTGTTGGATTCTGATATAATACTGAAATTGTTCCCAGCATCCATCCAGTAATACCAAATTCCTCCAATGTCCTCATCATATATCTCCACCTGACCCTGTCAAATGCCTTTTCCGCATTCAAAGACAGGGCCAGGAGGGGAACATTTTGCCTCTTCGCAGAATCAAGAATATCAATGATCCTCCTTGTATTATTAGCAACATCCCTGCCTGGAACAAATCCAATTTGATCCTTATGTAATATTGTATCCAATACCTTCATAAGCCTACTCGCCAATATAGCTGAAAAAAGTTTTATATCCACATTAAGGATATTGGGCAATAACTACATACATACTCTGGATTTTTATTTAGTTTCACAATTGGAATAATATTAGCTTGGCCCATTTCCTCAGGACATACCCCACTAGATACTAAATAATTAAAGGTCTTTGTTAAAGGGTCCAATAATTTATCTCTAAATGTTTTATAAAAACAATTGGTAAACCCATCTGGTCCTGGAGTTTTATACTTAACCAACCTATCTATAGCCTGACCTACCTCTTTCTTCTCAATTGGACTGTTAATATCCAATAATTGATCCGATGTAATCTTAGGAATTTTCGTATTAACTAAATAATTATCTATCTCAACATCCGGAATTGTCTTATGTTAAAGACAGCCTTATGCCTATCCCATGCATGCTTAAATTCTGTCACTGTAATAGCTTCTACCACTTATGCTGGTAGGCTATCCCATTTATCTACTACCCTCTCAGTGAAGTAAAACTTTCTTAAATTACATCTAAACCTATGTCCCTCTACTTTTAGACTATGGCCTCTTGTCCTAACATTTTTACCCCTTTGAAATGTACTTCCCTTCTGCACTTTGTTGAATCCCTTCATGTATTTTAATGTTTCTATCATATCGCCTCTCTCTCTTCTATCCTCCAAGCTATACATGTTCAGGTCCTTTAGTCTATCCTGATATTTTTTTTTCCTGTAATCCATTGACCGTTTTAGTTGTACTCCTACGAATTTTCTCTACAGTATCTATATGTTTTGGGAGATGGGGTCTTCAGTACTCCAGGTGAGGTCTAACCAGAGATCTATAGAGTGGCATGACCACTTCCCTTATTTTTGCTACTAATGCCCCTAGCTATACAGTCCAGCACCCTGCTTGAATTCCCCATCACTTTGCTACATTGCCTGCCTACTTTTAAGTCATTAGAAATAATTATACCCAAATCCCTCTCCTCTGTTCTCTCTGACAGCACAATACCCTTAATACAATATTCTGCATTTGGATTTTTACATTATTTACATTTATCAACATTAAACTACAATTTCCACGCTTTTGTCCATTCTTCTAATTTACCTAAATCATTTGTCATTTGGTTTATTCCCCCAGGAATGTCTACCCTGTTGCAGATCTTTGTATCATCTGCAGAAAGGCATACCTTACCTTGAAGACCTTTTACAATATCGCTAATAAAAATATTAAAAAGAATAGCCCCCACGCCCCAGTACAGATCCCTGAGGTACCCCACTAGTAACTCTCACTTTGTCCGAATATTCTCCATTGACTATCACCCTCTGTCTCCTGTCACTCAGCCATTGCCTCATCAATGTAACTATTTTTACATCCAGACCTAAACACTGCAATTTATTAATGAGTCTTCTGTGAGGGACAGTGTCAAATGCTTCACTGAAATCTAGATAAGGTATAAATATTGCTCCCTTTTGATCTATTATTTTATTACCCAGACAAACAAATCTATGACGTTCGTTGGACAAGATCTCCTGGCTGTAAACCCATGCTGTTTGGGATCTTGCATGTAGGTATGGGAGAAAAATTATGCCTCAACTAAAATCGATAAATAATGGCACTTCCCACTTGATGAATAATTTCCCACAAAAAGTGCAGTTTTTCCGCTTTTTTCAGCTAGCTCATTTCATTGAAATCAATGGATACATTGAATTTACACACAACACATAGCAAATGTTATTTTATTTCCAAAAGGCATAGTATAAAATGAGTATGAGGGTGCCAGAGTTGGTGGAGTCTGGGGAAAGAATCAGTTGAAAAGGGAAATTTTTTTGCGGGGGTTTGTTTACTGGAATTGGGGGGGGGGGGCAGTTAATAAAAATAATAAATACAATTAAAAATACCCCATAAGACATGGTATAAAAGGGGTCTGAGGAGGGTGCCTGTGTTGGTGGATGGAGTCTGGGGAAAGAATCAGTTGAACAGGGAATTATTTGGAAGGGTTTGTAGAATGGTATTGGGAGCACAGTTAATTAAAAAAAAAATTGAAGTGTTAGTAATGGTCTAAAAAGTGTGCCTGGTTTGCAAGCACACTTTTTTGACCATTCCAATGAAGACATTCATTTTAAATAACACGATTGTGGCTCTGCTGCAGAGTCTCCGAGTCAGCCGACATGGACCTCCTGCTGGCAACTGTACAGCTAACAGCAGGAAACATCAAACTTTGAATGCGTGTATCTCTCAAACCATAGCGGTTTGAGAGATGAAGTTTTTTGCATTCAATTCAACTTTTTTAGCTCTACACAATGCAAAATATTTTTACTGAGACATTACTAACACTTTAAATAAGAATTGGTATGTAACGTGACAGAAACAGGGACCCCCTGACGTAAACTGTGACTACAGAAGACTGATACTTGATGGGATAGAGTATTTTGTAGAGGATGATTTTTAAGGTTTGTTGTTAGAGGCCCAAGCTCAGAGGAAACATTGATTTGTAGAACTTAAGCTTGTTTGTCACATGCCTTGAGGATACATTGATTTGTAGAACTTTGACTTGTTTGGCACAAGCCCTAAGGAAACATTGATTTGTAGGACTTAGGCTTGTTAGAAACAAGCACCCAAAAATGTTTATTTTTTAGTAGGCCTATGTTTTTTGTGTGTGTGTGTGTTAAAGCACAAGCCCTGAGGAAAAAAATACTCTACTGGTCTAGTGCCAGCAGGTCATGTTGTGTTGGCCATTGCCCACTGGCCATTGTTAAATGCCCTGATGTAGATGCAGAATTTTCAAATGGTGTTCTTGCTCTTAAGCAGCAGGATGATTAGGCAGCTCAAAGGGAATGGGATTAACAACAGCATTAACATTGGTGATGGATGATGAAGGTTCCAATGGTCACAACTAGGTCCAGTGATGCACCTGAGGCAGTAGCAATACCATAACTAGCCCCCACCACTTCAGATATATGTGCAGAAAAAAAGAGGCTGGACAATAATTCTTCTCCACCCAAAATCATGGATGTGTAGTTACTAGAATAGACATTTTTCCCTTGACAGCAGGAACTGTGCTTCTCATCAGCAACTGCAGAGTGCACAGTGCATGTGGTAAATAACACCTGGAACAACTATCCAAACTCCATGACACCAGAAACCAAGTACTGCTGCTGTCTCTATACCCCCTTGACCACAACTCACTAAGGACTCATGACAACTTCAAATCGATAGTATCTTAACGACTTTCTTATGGGGAGGTGGTCGTCCCAGGATTAAGAGGGCGATGCTTACTCAGAACTCCAGGCAGGGGGGCATAGCTCTTCCACATATGTATAGATACTACTTAGCTGCCCAGGGTCAGTATGCATTAGCTTATTTAGATCCCCTGACGTCCCATCAGTTTATTCATGTTGACAAATCTTTACTACTACCTTCTTATGAACTGAAACATTTTTTGACTGCTGGTCCGACTGTGAGCAGGTGTCCTGTTCCATTATATACTTTAATGTATAATACCTGGAATGCCATTAAGACCATTTACAATCATAAAGCCCTTGATCCGGATACCCCGTTATCGGGCCCGGCTGGCTTAGCTCTGCTACGCACGCTAGACTTTGGCCAATTATGGACGAACTATGGAATAACAACAATAGGTCACCTTTATGATAACAATGTACTGAAATCTTTCGAACAATTGCACTTAGAGTTTAATATTCCTAACTCCTTATTTTATTCGTTCTTATGCCTCCGACACGCCTTACAGGCGTTTTGGCGTGGCCATAATGTCTTGATTTCTTAGTTTCCCCTGCAGCTACTGTTGTCTGACAAAAGGCCTGTGAAACCTCTGTCTTTTCTTTATATTTGGATGCAGACTGGGGTTGGGTGTGCTGGTGCCTCGCTTAGAACCTCTTGGGAGGTTGGTGTGGGGAAATTGACGGATTGGGAGTGGGAGATGGTAAAATGGGCCCAAAACAAGTGGCTAAGAATACGCGTCATCAACTTATACAATTGAAAATTTTACATAGATCATATTACACCCCCCTCAGAATATTCAAAATGGGTAGATTGGGATCATCAGATTGTCTAAGATGTGCTGGAGTTGAGGGTTCGTTTATGCATCTTATGTGGGACTGCCCTCAGGTGCGGAAATTTTGGGTGGAAGTGACCGGAGTCCTTTCGGAGGTGTTGGGGCAAAGCCTTCCCACGTCTTCAAGATTGTGTGTCCTCTCGTTGCTCCCCGAAGATATCCATAGGGCTGACGATAAGACTTTACTTAGGGAGCTATTGGTCATGGCTCGGAAGGTGGTGGCTATGTGTTGGATGACTGTTAGGGTTCCTGAACAGCGTACTTGGATTAATTTGGTTACGTCCAATATCCCCCATTATAAACTAGTTCATATACATAGAGGATCGGAATCTAGGTTTGTCCGAATCTGGAGCAAGTGGTTCCAAAAATTTAGGACTGTGTGAAAGGTACAATTGGTGAGGTGGACATATCATTCCATGTTTGCACTACTTTCTTTCGCCTAGGATTATATGCTCTGCTTTTTGCGGAGGGTGGGGGTCTCTTGGGGGGGGGGAGTGCCTTGGGGGGAGTTGAGTTGGGGGGAGGTCAGTTTGGGGAATTTGGTTTATTTTGTATTGAAAAACTGCAAATGGATTGTATTACGCTGCTATTATATAACTTACTATGTATATGATCTGTCCTTTTCTGTATTATCCTTTTTGTATACATGCTAACAATGTGAAAGTACAGTGTAACCTTTTTACAGTCCATTTGTCAATAAATACATTTTCAAAAAAAAAAAAAGGACTCGTGACAACTTGCTAAAAGTTAAATAGTAATGATGAACCCTCCCTGCCACCAGCTTAGCATATTCTGTTGGATGGAATCTCCTCAGATGTAGCTTCATGCCCTGCTTGCAATTCTCGTCCACCTCACTGTCATTTGTGGTCAGTGAACCACTCAGTGTACAATGGGTGGACACGAACTGCCACATCCTAACATCTACAGAGTGGCTATCATTCAATGGGAGATGTAATGATGAACAAGGTAGATTGGCAGATGAGGTAGGTACCCTAAAGCAAGAAGGTGATGGCAAGCTAATTGTTTCGCTAGTCATCAAACTTCCAGCCTCTACCTGTGTGTCTCTATTCTTCCTCCTCTTTGATCTGCACCTTGGCTCTTGTTGCCTTTATGGAGAGTCAGAGGGTACAGCAACATTGGTGCTCGATTTCTGTGGTGGGTGTTTGGCTTTTACATGTTTTACATAAATGTCTTGGTGTCTGTGTTTCATATGTGTTATCAGGGAATTTGTGCCAAGGTGTGTTTCCTCCTTTCCCTTTCTCACTGACTGTTGCAGTTCATGGCTTTGGGTTAATTAATTGGCGCAAAGGGTTTCACATTAACAGCTTTATTAAAATTATCTTTAAATGTGAGTGTGAAATGAACTGCGAACACATATACCATGTGCTTAATTCCAAAATGGAGACTTTAACCATGTGGCTTGAGATTTCCAAGATGGTGTCAGACCATGTGTTTGCTCCAAGATGGTGTAGATGCATATGTGCTGAATCCAAAATGGAGTCTATGAACAAAGACACAGGCTGTGGCCTAGCACAAGCATAGCAGCTTACAGTATACTCACACTATCAACTTAGGAAGAGACATTAGCACAGTTATTGGAAACAAGCGCAATTACAGAATACACCATAAGCCAACCGATTAATATATGTGCGAAAGTCCACATGGTTACGGCTCAAAACAGAGCTTACGCGACACATGGCTGATGCACCTAGGTATACCCAGAGAAGTGTGTTCTAATGACCAATACCACAATTAACACAATAACACCCTAGTACTAGCAATGAGCAATAATATTTAATAGAAACAATAATATTATAATAAGAATAATACACTGTATATTTTCAAATATATTCTAGCTACACACCTAATAATACTAAGTAGACAATTACTTGCTGCATTGCAAATAAACACAACATGCAACAATTATAGTAGAAACACTATACATTGCTTACTAGGGTGATTCCTAAAACAAAGCAGAAAGTGAAACAGTTTATACTTAGCTATCCTGGAACAATCTTATGACGACGGTGCTGCAGGAGTGGACACAGGCAAGGAGAACTGGTTGCATTTGCGTGATGCGCTTGGCTGAGTCCACTGGAGGAGGTCAGGCATCCAAAAAATGACTCTCAGACTCTGGCTTCTGGAACAGTTCTACATCAGCTCTCCCTGACAGCTTTTTTTATTGTTCCAAGCACCACCCCTTACCAGCCCACTTTACTTGCCCTGAACCTCCCCTCCTCCCTTCCCCCTAACAGCAAAAGAAACAAAAGGAGCTTGTCCTCTCTTTGTCCATTTCCCGCCAAAACAGACAAAGAAACTAGGGAAAGGGTTTGTTAAAAACATTCTGAAACCTAAAGTGTATGTTTAGGACATAGGAACATAAAAATAGGCAAAAATGTAATAAAGTTACACCATGTAATGGACGCAGTTTTGTCGTAAAATTGACTTTACCTGTGTCCACAAAACTGACTTGTCACAAATTGTGTACAGTGCCGTTGGTGATAACTGCACTGTGCCTGCCCCAAGAGAAAAATAATCCCACACCCATGACTTCAGGAGATATGGATAGGGAACAGGTGAAGAAGAACGGCATCTTTCTTCTTCTCCTCCAAATTCTCCTTGACTATCTGGGGCAGAGGATGATGCTGCTGATGTTGTTGCTACTGCCTCAGAACAAGTACTGCAACTAGGACCAGGATTATTGCCGCTGGCAAGTGGAACCTGTCCTAGTTCCATTCCCACTGTGTCCACGGTGGTCTGCGGCACACTAGCCTGCTCCTCAGCATCGTGCTGCCTTTGCAACTCGCAGCAGTAGGAATTAGAGCAGTTGCAAACTTAGCAAATTCCAAAAGCTTACTGCTGATGGGGTGGTGATGCCGTTCCTCATCTCTGTCTCCCATTCCTTCTCAGTTTGGACTAAAAAGTCCATCAATGTCTATTCCACCCCAGCTTCTCCACCATCATCACCACCACCACCACTAGTCCCTCCGTGCTTCTGCTGCTCTATTACAGACCTTTCACTGCAGGTTGGAGGAGTTGATGTGAAATGTGACAGAGAGTCCCCTAATGTCACACTTGCCATTTCTTGTTGAACTGAAGAAAGCAGACTGGTAGCAGTAGCAGCAGGCAAAGTCAGCTGATTTGTGGTCCTGGTGATGGTAGTGGTATTATTGCTGCACCTGCTAGCCACCGGTTCTGACTTCTTCAGGATCATAGTAGCATAGTAACATAGTAAATTAGTTTGAAAAACAGACACAAGTCCATCAAGTTCAACCTTTGCCTCATAACCCAGTTGTCATGGTTCCCCAGAGATGTTCAGGAGTCAGTACGGTATAGTAAAATGCAATTTATTAAACAACAAGGTAGCAAACAGAGGTAAATAGCAGGTACAAGCAAAGGGTCACAGCCAGCAAGTGCTACTATCAGAAATAGTAAACTGCCACGGAGGACCACTCTACAAGAGACTAGGCCAAAGCCCCTGATAGTATCTGCTGGAACCAGGAGCTGGAACAGGAACAGGAACCGGAACTCGAAGTCTTGATCCGAGGTAGTGAGAAATCTGACTCACGTCTGCGGTCAGAATAGAGCATATATCTGACTCACGCCTTCAGTCAGTATAAGGAAGTGTATACTTGACTCACGCCTGCAGTCAGTATCAAAGCTAGTCTGCCAGAGCCCCAGGCCCGCACCAGATAGGGTGTCTGCTAGGTACAGGGGACAACCAAAAGAATAGTCAGACAAAGCCACAGGTCAGCACCAGAGAGGGTAGTCAGACAAGCCAGGTTATACACAGTTCAGGTAGTCAGCCAGAGCCACAGGTCTGCACCAGATTGGGTGTCCACTGTAAGGATAACAAAAGACTAGACAGTCAGAGCCACAGGTCAGCACCAGATTGGATGGAAGACAAGCCAGATCATACACAGAGCCCAAGGTAATAGAACTGCTTTGAACAACAACGCAAGGGCAACTGAGTCAGACTCAGGCTGCCCTTTAAACCCCTCCTCAGGAAGTAGGTAAGAGGAGCAGACTCAGAGGAAGGAAGTAGGTAGGAGGAGACTACAGGAAGCATGGCATAAAACAAAGGCCTGCTTCACTCTGAAGCCTTGCTCCTGCAGATGACGCGTGGAATGACACCGAGTGTCACTGGAAACAAGGTAAGCTGTGACACCAGTGACATGAGAATGATATAGTTTTTCTGCTACCAAATAAGTTAGACTTTATCAGACCTTCCTGATTTGCCTACTAATACACAGTATTACTCTCTATGTTCTCTTTGAAAAAAAATGTATCTAATCTTCTCTAAAATGTGTCCATTGTATCTGTCATAACCGCATCCTTGTGCAAGGAATTCCATAATTTAACAGACCGTACTTTAAAACCCCTCCCTCTGCTGAAGTCTAAACTTCATTTCCTCTAATCTCAAGGGGTGTCCCCTGGTCATTTGATCAGGCCTTGGAATGAATAGCTCATCACAGAGATCCTTGTATTGACCTCTTGAGCTCTTCTTAGTCGTCTTTTCTCTAATGTAAATAAATCAAGTTTGTTGAGTAACTCCTCATACATCAAGTCTTCCATTCCCTTAATTAATTTTTTTTCTTCAGCTACACAATTGGTCAGTTGCTTTAGTGATTATATTAATTGTTTGCACTCTGTATCTAATCTTTTGATTTATTTTAGGGTAATCATAGTTACCATTAGGTAATAGTTATGATCATAAGGGTGATTAGAGTGTTTTGATATAGACACATCTCTAGATGTTTGTTAATATAAATATATATATATATATATATATATATATATATATATATATATATATATATATATAAAGGCAATGGCACACAATTAAAAGCAAAAATTTCAAAACTCTAGTATTAATCCATGTGGAGGTACACGTCCCATAGGTATAAGTATAGTAAATGTACTCAGCCTGGGGATCCAGCACATTTCTTGAACTCTTCAATACACGTAACCCTTTATTGTAACATTATAGAGAGCCAAACGTTTTCGGTCCTATTCTGGACCTTCCTCAGGGCAAATAGGTTGCAACCCATTAATATCCCCATATATATATGCGAAAAAGAAATGGAGGATTGAATCACAACTTCCTGCCGAATCCACCGCTGGAACGCATAGCTACAGCGTTACCTGGCGGTCAACTGATAGTGGTGATGTCACATAATTACATGCGGCCGGTTGCTAAACAACCGGTATACAAACAATCATCTCAATCAAAGCTGCCGGCTAGAGGCAGCGATCGCAAGGTACACCTGATCCATTATCGCAGAAGGCAGGAGCAGAGCCAACACGCATAATATAAATATAACTACCATTAAAATAAACAGTGCATTCAGATGGGGATCAATATTCCCTAAACTCATATGTTACAGATTAAACAGAGGGTAATCTCAATGTATACTCCGCAGGCAGGTGCTACAATATTGCAGCCAGATATTGCACATGATACCAATTAATGAAGTGATAATAGTAGCAACCATGACTACTGTTAGTCCATCGTATATAAAGGCAGTGGCTAGGTACCTAACTCCTTCCCTGGGAGCTGCCAGTAATACCACTATATTTTATTCATTTTCTGTATATAGTTCAAAGTATCTATTAACAAATGGGGTTATACTTAACCACTTCTCATCATAGTCACAATACCTACTTATTCTTCATAGTATCCAGTGGTCCATCAAGCAATCCAATAAACATTGCACATCTTTAGGGCCCGTTCCTGTACACCCAGTACAGGGAGTGCCCAGAATAAATGTTGTACGACAGCATCTAGTTTCCTAACACCAATAAATGGTGTTTGCCAATGATAATACCGTTGTGAGGGATCCAGTGGTAAATATCCATGATAACCTACAGGAAACAGCTTAGTGACAGTTCGTGATTCTAACCTCTTGGTGCAGTAGAGTCAAAGTCATATATAAATTTTGACTCCTGCTGGACTAGTAACTTATGGCGATCCCCTCCTCTCGGTAGTTCGGGCACCAAGTGTATAGGCATAAAACAAAAATCTGATAACTTTGCTCTGCAACAGAAAATGCCTAGCCACTGGCTGGTACTTGTACTCCTTAGTGTCCATACTGCCCTCAAAGGCCTTCTTAATGGCTGACTTGTGGTTGTTAATCTGTTCTTTTAGCATGGTTGTAGTTTTTCCAACATATGTGAGATGACATGGACATTTAATAATGTAAACTTCGTAACGACTCTCGCAATTCTTTAATGCTTGTCATTTTCCCTGTTCGCAGGTGTTTGTACTGCTTGCCAGTTAATATGTTACCCCAATTTGAGCATCCCCTACATTTAAATACTCCAAAGGTGTGCTAACCACTGAATAGGTTTAACATATTTATCAATAGGGTCACCCCGATTAAGGATGTCTCTCAGATTTCTCCCCCTCCTATAACAAAATAAAGGTGGGTTTTTGAACAAGTGGCCAATTTTGGCATCCCCACTCAGCACTTGCCAATTGTTTAACACAACTCTCTTTATGTCAGTAGACGACACAGTATATTGAGATTGAATACAAAATCTTTCCAACTTTTTACGATCACTGATAACACTGGTTAGTAATTGGTCACAATCAAATATCAATGCACGTTGAACTGCTGTATGGACTTCACCTTTGGGGTATCCCCTATCCAGAAATCTCTGTTGCATGGCGAGCAGACCCCGTTTACATTCTTCTGAATCTGTGGTGGTCCGTACAACCCTAACCATTTGCGAATAAGGTAGCTCTTGTTTAAGTGGCAAGGGGTGATGACTGCTCACATGTAGGAGAGTGTTTCTGTCTGTAGGTTTTTGATATGTAGTTGTGAGTCAATCCTCCATTTCTTTTTCTTTTTTTGTATATATATGGGGATATTAATGGGTTGCAACCTATTTGCCCTAAAGAAGGTCCAGAACAGGGCCCAAAACATTTGGCTCTCTATGATGTTACAATAAAGGGTTATGTGTATTGAAGAGTTCAAGAAGTGTGCTGTCTCTGTCTACAACCCGGGATCCCCAGGCTTTTATTTACATTTATTTACATTTAATATATATATATATATATATATATATATATATATATATATGTGTATATATATATATATATATATATATATATATATATATTGTAACAGAGTCCAGGACCATGTATACATCAGCCAGAGGATACAATAAGCAGTTTATCCCGACTATTAAATGGTTACGTTTTTCCCTTGCTAGCGCACCTGCTCCTGGCTAATTGGCTCAAACCTAAATAGCATACCTCCCTACATTTCAAATTGCCAAAGAGGGACACTTGTGTTTTAGGGGGTGTTGCCGGGGGTGTGGCTGGTAGGCAGGGCACTACCGAGAATTTTTAGGCTATTTCATGACCTATTGACATCTTCTTCTGTGACCTAATAAATTACTTATAACAAGACCAAAGTATTTTATTTACTAATTTATAAACACATACACTGATGTTTAAACAAACAATAATGTCAGTTTTATTGCTGTAGAGCAGTATGATACACTTATATATACACCTCACCAGTCTGAAGAGGGACACAGGGATTTGAGTCTAAAAGAGGGACTGTCCCTCCTAAAGAGGGACACTTGGGAGGTATGAAATAGTAGACCTGAAACAGCAGGGTGGACTCAGGCTATACTGGGATAGTGTGTTTGGAGATGTACAAGCTGTCTGTCTGCCTCTGAAACCAAGGAGTGGTGAGAAAGCTGCTTAACTGAAAAAGACTGCATGTTTATTTATTTGGTACTGTAACCCAGAGTAGCTGGGTCAGTAACTGGTAGTGTGGGAACTACTGTGAGTTAGTCTCCTGAAAGGAGTAGGCCTGTATATTTGTGTACTTTTTTATTTGGAATCAAAATCCTGTTTGATTTAACCCCTTAAGGACCCTTGACATACCAGGACCGTCACGGTCCTTGAAATACTCAAGGACCGATGACGGTCATGGTACGTCACGTACTTTTTACTTACAGTGCTCTACCGGGAGCGCTGTAAGTAAAAATAGGGCCTGAAATTGACCGCTCCAAGATCGGAGCGATCTCTATCAGGCCCCATAATGACGCGCCGATACACGTGACAGGTCACGTGTACCGGCGCGTCCAAGTGCACCTATGCGGTCATTATGGGACGGAAATGTCCCATGACCGCCAGTCCTTAAGGGGTTAAAGAGGAAGCATACCCTAAAACTGGAAAGATACTTTTTTGTTGTTGCTGTTTACAATAAACTGCACTGAAGTTACAACCTCCTGGCTGTCCTGACTTTGTCTGAAGTGACCTTTCCTAAGTGATGTCAAACTTTGTTGTACCGGCTCCACTTTCACAAAAGCCTTAAAGGTACAGAACTCACAGAAAATGGAGGATGTTGTAAAGGCCCTACTACAGGCTACTGCTGTGCAGCAAGAGAGTAGCAGGCATGTTACAGCCTCCACAGCAACCCAAAAAGAGACCAACAGGCTCCTAGCCTTGCAAATCAGAGCGATGACTGAGGGACAAAAAACGGATCATGCTCTGCTAAAAGAAATCCTGGAATGCTTTTCTGCACAGGGACTGCCTGCAGTGACAGGAGGTGTCAGCAAGATACAGGCAAGCAGTTGCCTGCAGAAAATGACTCCAGATGATGAGGTGGAGGCCTATCTGCTGGCGTTTGAATGAACAGCCAGCCGTGAAGCCTGGCCTCCACAACAGTGGGCAGGAATTATTGCTCCTTTTCTCCTAGGAGAAGCGCAAAAAGCGTATTATGACCTAGAAGAGGAAGCTGCTGCAGACTACCCACGACTAAAAGCTGAAAGTTTGGTCCGGATGGGCGTGACTGTGACTGTGAGAGCTCAGCCCTTAAATAAATGGCAGTTTAAAGATGGACAGGCTCCCAGATCCCAGATGTTTGATCTAATTCATCTGGCCCGAAAATGGCACACAACAAAGACCCAAAGTCCTGCCCAGATTGTAGAAACCTTGATGCTTGACCAATATCTGAGAGAGCTTGCCAGTGGCCTCTGTGAATGGGTCTGTCAAGGTAACCCCACGAATTATGATAGCATGGTGGCTTAGGTGGAAAGGTACTTGTCTGCAAAGGACTTGGAAAAATGTTCAACTAAGTCGCTTGGGATGAACCAGAGACCAAAGGTCAGAAGGAGCGAACCTGAAGCTGAGTTCAGATCCGGAGCACATTTGCTTAAAATAGACTCCAAGAACCACACTCCTATGAAAGATGACCACTTTGGTGGAAACCCCATAACCTGCTTTGAGTGTGGTGGAAAAGGACATGTCAGGGCAAAGCGCCCTACCCTTCCAGAGCCGATGCAGTGTGGGTTAGGGGAACTCCCCATGATTTTTGTGGACTGATATGTTTAGCAGGCATGATGGAAGGTTCACATAGTTTCAGAGTATCAGTCCAGATGAATAACCAGGATATACAGGCACTAGTTGACTCTGGTAGTGCCTTAACTCTGTTAGCAGGGGGTTCAGTCATGTCTACTCACATACAAAAGCATAAAACAATGGGGGTACTTTGTATTCATGGGAGCACTGTACATATCCTACTGCCACCACAGAGTTGTTTTTGCAGGGTAGACTGGTTAAAATCTCAGCAGTAGTTGTACCGCAGTTACTCTATTCCCTAGTCATAGGAAGGAACTTTCCTGGCTTCCACTCCCTTTTACAGGCCCAAATGGTGTTAAAACAGGGCAAACCTGAGGACAAACAAAAGGGCATTGATATGCACGAAATGTTTCCCTTTACTCAACCCAACTTGTATGTTACTAACCCAAAAAGAGGTAAAACCAGAGGGGAGCGTAGAGAGAGCAGGTTAAGGTTAAATAATGTCATAAATGAAATGTTGTTGAATGAGCGTGGGAAATGTTCTAGTAAAGGTGTGGCCATGCAATATGATGCCAACGATATAGTGGGTGAACAAAGGGAATCAGAGGCAGAACAAGGCAGAAAGTCCAGTGGGAGCGATCCAAGAACATTGGGCACTACCAGTGCTAGTTTTGGTCGTGAGCACGCAAATGATACCTTGTTGAAAAATGCTAGGAGCAGAGTAGTAGAGGTGAATGGAGTGCCTATAGAGGGTCATCCAGAAAGAATTACCCCCTTTACAGAGTAACCACAGATGAAGGCCAGGAGATCGAACAGCTATTTGTGCCTTCCTCCTGTACCCAGAAGATGCTTGATTTTTCCCATTCTCATCTTTTAGGGGGACACTTGTGGGTCAAACACTCAAGAATGAGTGCTTAGATGGTTCTTTTGGCCAGGGGTACATGAGGAGGTTAAAAGGTATTGTGCTTCTTGCCCAGAAAGCCAGCTGTCTTCCCCGAAACCCAGATTAAGGGCCCTGCTTATACCTCTCCCAATAATAGATATGCCCATTGAAAGGATTGGCATGGACTTAGTGGGTCCATTGGAGAAATCTGCTCGAGGTCACCAGTATATTTTAGTGATTCTCGATTATGCAACTCAATATCCTGAGGGCATTCCACTGCACAAGGCTAATGCCAAAAATATTGCAAAGGAATTGGTCCATGTTTTTTCACGGGTTGGTATACCAAAAGAAATACTTACGGACCAGGGTACCCCTTTTGTTTCCCATATTATGAAGGAGTTATGTCAGCTGTTTGCCATACATGCTTTGAAAACCTCTGTATACCACCCCCAAATGGACGGGCTGGTAGAAAGATTTAACCGCACCTTAAAAGGGATGTTGAAAAAAAGTGGTTAGTAGGGAAGGAAAGGATTGGGACCTACTGCTTCCCTATTTATTGTTTGCTGTCCAACAGGTTCCCCAGAGCTCCACTGGCTTCTCCCCTTTTTTCATTTCTATGTGGTAGGCACCCTAGGGGGATACTAGATGTCCTTAGAGAATCCTGGGAGGAACAGGGTCTCCTGAGGACTAATATGGTACAACATGTGGAACAAATACAGGAGAGTATGGCCTGAATTGTTCCTCTTGTTCGCCAGCACATGGAACAGGCTCAGGGTGCCCAGAAATTCCACTATGACCAGAAAGCTACAGTGAGAGAGTTTAAAAAAGGTGACCAGGTAGTGGTTCTAGTCACCACAGCAGAAAGTAAACTTCTCGGCCTGTGGCAGGGACACTATGAAATTCTGGAAAATATTTCTACTATAAGGTATAAGGTTAGTCAGCCAGATTGCCATAAGAAGGAGGCAGTGCTTCATATAAACCTTCTTAAGCCGTGGAGAGATAGACAATCCTGTGCAGTTGTGGTGGGTGACCTAAAAGCTGACTCCCTGGCCCCTGAACAGTCTGTGGCAATTTCTACAGAGCTGACACTTGAACAAGCAGAAGAGGCTAGGAGCATGGTTGAGAGGAATAAGGATGTCTTCTCGCCAATCCCCGGAAGAACCCAGGAAATCGCCCATGACATTGTTACAGAGCCAAGGGTTACCATTAGGGTTAAACCATACAGAATTCTTGAGGCAAGAAGAGAAACTGTAAAGGCTGAGGTTAGGAAAATGCTTGAACTCAGGGTGATCGAACCATCTCAAAGCAATTGGTCCAGCCCAATAGTTCTAGTACCCAAGCCTGATGGGAATATTAGGTTTTATAATGATTTCAGAAACTTAAATGACGTTTCAAAGTTTGATGCCTATCCCATACCCTGGGTGAACGGGTTGGTAGAGAGATTAGCAAATGCTAGATTTCTCTCAGTATTGGATCTGATAAAAGGTTATTGGCAGATAACATTATGTGAGCGTGCCAGAGAGAAAACAGCATTTGCTACGCCTGACGGTCTGTTCCAGTATTGATTAATGCCTTTTGGTCTGCATGGAGCCACAGCAACATTTCAGAGGTTAATGGACAAATTGCTCAGGCCTCATGCCCAGTATACAGCTGCATATCTGGATGACATTATAATTCATAGCACAGATTGGGACTCACACTTGCGGAAAGTAGAGGCGGTGATAGACACCTTTAGAAAGGCTGGGTTAATGGCTAACCCATCTAAGTGTCTTATTGGGTTGGCAGAGGCCAAGTACCAGGGTTAGTAAAACCCCAGATTGACAAAGTAGGGGCCATACAGAACTGGCCTCGGCCCCTTAGGAAAAAGCTGGTTAGAGCCTTTCTGGGACTGTTTGGTTATTACCACCGGTTTATACCGCATTTTGCGACCAGAGTTTGTCGCCTTACTGACCTCATTAAAGCAAAATGTCTGGACATGGTGAGGTGGGACAGCAAAGCAGAGGACTCCTTTTCGGAGTGTCAACAACCTATCCAAGTGGCACCTGACTTCAAGAAAGAATTCTTCTTGCAGACCTATTCCTCTGAGGTGGGTTTGGGGGTGGTACTTTTGCAGTACGCAGTCGATGAAGAGCATCCCATCTTGTACTTGAAATTGTTGCCCAGAGAGCAGAGCTATGTGGTGGTCGAAAAGAAGTGTTTGGCTATTAAGTGGGCTATGGACACTCTTAACCCCTTAACGACATGTGACATACTATGACCGTCACGGTCCTTGAAATACTCAAGGACTGATGACTGTCATAGTACGTCACATACATTTTACTTACAGCGCTCTACCGGGAGCGCTGTAAGTAAAAATAGGGCCTGAAATTGACCGCTCCAACATCGGAGCGATCTCTATCAGGCCCCATAGTGACGCACCGATACACGTGACAGGTCACGTGTACCGGCGCGTCCACATGGTTCTATGCGGTCCTTATGGGACGGAAACGTCCCAGGACCGCCGGTCGTTAAGGGGTTAAGTATTATTTGGTTGGTAGACGCTTTACACTGATCACTGACCATGCTCCCTTACAGTGGATGCAAACCAACAGGGACAGAAACCCCAGGGTCCTGAGATGGTTTCTGTCCTTACAAGCGTTTAAGTTTGTTGTGCAGCACCGGGCTGGTTTGCTTCATGGTAATGCTGATGCTCTCTCTAGGGCACATGGCCTTGTGGTGGTGGCCTCTTCCCACGCCTATGTTAGGCTGGGGAGGGGGATATGGGACAGAGTCCAGGACCATGTATACTTCAGCCAGAGGATACAACAAGCAGTTTATCCCGACTATTAAATGGTTAAGTTTTTCCCTTGCTAGAACACCTGCTCCTGGCTAATTGGCTCAAACCTATATAGTAGACCTGAAACAGCAGGGTGGGGTCAGGCTGCACTGGGATAGTGTGTTTGGAGACCTACAAGCTGTCTGTCTGCCTCTGAATCCAAGGAGTGGTGAGAAAGCTGCATAACCCCTTAAGGACCCATGATGGTCCAAGACCGTCATGGCTTGGTTTCCATTAAGGACCCGTGACGGGTATTAATCAGGGTATTCATCAGGGTATTAATTCTTGGAGTGTTCTCGTTATATGAGATCACTTTTGTTTGTGGTTAACTGACTAAACCAACTGTTCATTATTTATTATTATTCTTTGTTTTCTTTTTTAGGTCTATTGTATTAGTTTTTTTAGTTTTTCATTTTGTCGGTTGGGCATATGCTACAAACCACCAAATATCGATGACAATGATGAGGCCCAACTGCTACTGCAAATGAGGAAAGCTGCAAAGTTTGGGCATACTATAATTATGGGAGATTTTAATTATCCAGATATCAACTGGAAAAATGAGACCTGTCAGAGTGCTAAGGGTAGCAGGTTTTTGAACACACTTCGTGAAAGCTACATGTCACAAATGGTGGAAGCGCCGACAAGAAATAACAATGTATTGGACCTAGTGATCACTAATAACACAGAAATGGTATCCAATATTAAGGTAAGAGAACATTTGGGAAACAGTGATCACAACATGGTTACATTTGAGATCAGTCTGGCAAAGCAAAAATGTATAGGTTCAACCAAAACTCTTAATTTTAAAAAAGCGAACTTCAAATTGTTAAGGGCTTCAATGCAACACATAGACTGGGATATTTTATTTAAAGGCAAAAATACTGAGGAAAAATGGTCAGAATTCAAATTTAGGTTGCAGAAATGTACCCAACCGTATGTACCAACGGGGAACAAATGCAAAAGAAGTAAGTCACAGCCAATGTGGTTAACTGCACATGTAAAGAAGGAAATGGCAAGGAAAAAAAACGCATTCAAATTATTAAAGTCTGAAGGAACTGAACAATCTTTCTTAAAATACAGGGAGTGCAACAAAGATTGTAAAAAGGCAATTAGGGTAGCAAAAATAGATAATGAAACTCGAATTTCAAGGGAAAGCAAGACTAATCCAAAAAAGTTTTTCAAATATATAAATAGCAAAAAACTTAAGAGGGAGTGCATTGGACCATTCAAAAATGAGATGGGTGAGTTGGTTAGTGAGGATAAGGAAAAGGCCGATGTTTTAAACACTTTCTTTGCATCAGTATATACAAGGGAGCAAGGAATGGTAGAAGAGCCTCCACAAGTAACAAATAAAACAATACAATTAATAGATATTGGGTTAACTCAAGGGGATGTCATGGAAAGACTGAACAAAATTAAGACCGACAAAGCACCGGGTCCTGATGGTGTACATCCAAGGGTTCTTCAGGAACTTAGTGCAGTGTTAGCAAAACCCCTATATTTACTCTTTAAAGATTCTATTACCACAGGCTCAGTGCCACAGGATTGGCGAAGAGCTAACATAGTGCCTCTATTTAAGAAGGGAACTAAAACAGAACCTGGGAATTATAGACCAGTGAGTTTGACCTCTGTAGTGGGAAAACTGTTAGAAGGGATAATAAGTAGTGATGAGCGAGCGTGCTCGGCCGATGCTCGGATCGGCTCGAGCATCGCTCTGCTCGGCACATGGCGGTACTCGTCGAGTACCGCCATGTGCTCTCCCGCCATGTTCGGGTGGCGGGGATCTGTGCCGGAAGAGGCACAGATCACAAGACGCTCCGCTGGACCACCAGGGACTGGAGGTACGGGGGCATTGCGGAGATGAAGGGGGCATTGCGGAGATGAAGGGGGACATTGTGGAAGAGGGGCATAGACTCTATGCCCCTCTTCCACAATGTCCCCCTTCATCTCCGCTATGCCCGTCTTCCACAATGTGCCCCTTCATCTCCGCTATGCCCCTCTTCCACAATGTGCCCCTTCATCTCCGCTATGCCCCTCTTCCACAATGTCCCCCTTCATCTCCTCTATGGCATAGAGGAGATGAAGGGGGACATTGTGGAAGAGGGGCATAGCGGAGATGAAGGGGCACATTGTGGAAGAGGGGCATAGCGGAGATGAAGGGGCACATTGTGGAAGACGGGCATAGCGGAGATGAAGGGGGACATTGCGGAGCTGAAGGGGGCATTCGGAGATGAAGGGGGCATAGCGGAGATGAAGGGGGCATTTACCAGGCACCCTCCCCTCATCAGAGCAGGGGGTGCCTGGTGTCGCCCCATTCATTCCAATGGGGCTCGGGTGCTCGGCCGAGCACTCGAGCCTCAGGGGGTGCTCGGTCAGAGCACCCGAGCACCCGAGCATCGGGGTGCTCGCTCAACACTAATAATAAGGGACTATATTCAGGATTACAACACAAAAAATAAAATCATTAGCATGAATCAACATGGTTTTATGAAGAATAGATCATGCCAAACTAATCTTTTCAGCTTCTATGAGGAGGTAAGCAGCAACCTAGACAATGGCAAGGCAGTAGATGTAGTTTATCTAGACTTTGCAAAGGCATTTGATACAGTGCAGTACAGTACAGTACAGTGGTGTATAAAATAAGGAAATTGGGGCTAGGAGATAACCTTTGCAATTGGATACAAAACTGGCTGAAGGATAGGGAACAGTGTGTGGTTGTAAATGGAAAATTCTCCAGTACAGTTAAAGTGGAGAGTGGAGTACCTCAGGGTTCAGTATTGGGTCCGCTGCTTTTTAACATGTTTATAAATGACCTGGAAATAGATATAGAAAGCAAAATATCAATATTTGCAGATGATACTAAATTATGCAAAGTCATTAATTCAGAACAGGATATTTTCTCTCTACAGAGGGACTTACATACAATGTCAGATTGGGCAAACATGTGGAATATGAGGTTTAATGTGGGGAAGTGTAAAGTCATGCATTTGGGAGGAAACAATCCCAAGGCTACTTATAAACTTACTGGAATAATTTTAGGTGACTCGTTGCTAGAAAAAGACCTGGGTATCCTTGTCAACTACAAACTTGGAAACAGTGACCAGTGTCAAACAGCAGTAGTAAAGGCAACCAAAGTCCTGTCTTGCATAAAAAGAGGTATCGAAGCAAGAGTGGATAACATTATTTTGCCATTATACAAATCATTGGTAAGACCTCACCTTGAGTATGCAGTGCAGTTTTGGGCACCGGTTCTGAAAAAGGATATACTAGAACTAGAGAGAGTACAGCGGAGAGCAACAAAATTAATTAAGGGAATGGAGGACTTGACATATGAGGAACGACTAAACAAACTTGGTTTATTTACTCTAGAGAAAAGACGACTAAGAGGAGACCTTATCACATTGTACAAGTATATGAGAGGTCAATACAAGGATCTCTGCGGTGAGCTATTTATTCCAAGGCCTGATCAGGTGACCAGGGGACACCCCTTGAGATTAGAGGAAAGGAGGTTTAAACTTCAGCAGAGGAAGGGTTTTTTTACGGTAAGGTCTGTCATATTGTGGAATTCATTGCCCAGGGAGGTAGTTATGGCAGATACAATGGATACATTTAAGAGAAGATTAGGTACATTTCTTTCAAAAGGGAACATACAGAGTTATACTGTTTATCAGTAGGCTGATCAGGAAGGTCTGATAAAGACTAATTTAATTGGTAGCAGGAAAGCTATAAAATTCTCAGTTACTGAGGTATGAGGCGAAGGTTGAACTTGATGGACTTGTGTCTTTTTTCAACCAAATTTACTATGTTACTATGTTACTATGAATTGTGATCCACTTAGCAGGATTGAAACTAATGATCCGTTTTATGTCACATTGTGTTTTGGTTAGGACTCTCCTGTCGGCCTGTCAGCTTTTCGCATGCTCTATGATGGGTTTGTGCTTTGTCTTTGGCTGACTGACTAGAGAGCCAATCGTTTATTTTATGTTCATTTATTTTTTTGGGATCATCTACTCCAGCTGGTCTACCATGGTTTGCCCTGTTGGGCTGATAATGGTAATCTGCCTTGTACTGTATTTTGTGTGATTTCTGATTTGACTGTTTTTTTTCATATTTTTGATAGAACATTCCTATTGAGAACCCCATTGTGGGATGCATAATCATCTGGACGCATTGAGATTGGGGAGCCGATGGCTTTATTATTTTTATGAATGGATCTGTAACGGATCTTATCCGTTACTTGGGCCGTTGTCTGGACCTTGAAGGTTTTGCAAAAGACTATGGCCCTTTGGCCTCATTTGAACTTAGATGGGGGGTTTTACTATCTTTAGGTTAAAGGATTTATGCTTTATGTATTGTCGAATGTCGCACCTTTTCTGTATGTCTAACATCGTATGTTACATGTATCTAGAGTGTTATATTGTATGTAATATGTGAGAGGGATACACGAACACCGAAGCCGGTGGTTCCCCGGTTCCTTTGTTCGAGGCATCAATGCTGCAGCGAACGCGGGGACTGGAGGCAGTGAGTTGACGCCGGATTGGCCGACGTACGACTCACTACGCACACTGATGGGCCAGGGTTGAAGCCTCCTATTCAATCTAGTGTGTACGTGCTTCAACCTCTGGCCTAGTCTCCTAAATGTGTATTCCCTCTAATCAAGCCTTTGCCCTTGTCTAGAATTAATCAGATCTGTTTGTATTATCCTTAGCAGTATTGTGTTTGTGAGGTCACTTGCCATTGGCCCATTGTCCTTAAACTGCTACTGGCCCTTTTGTCACCCTCTGCCATTGGCCCTTTGTCTCCAGTTACCATTTTTCTTTTGTTCCCTGTGTCATATGCCTATTGTGTCTGATTGGTCCCTGGGCCAAGTCTGTATTAGAATACCTGGCCCTTTCCATCCTGTTGTGGTATTGTGTTTTACTGTATAAAAGATGTGGTTTTGTTCAAAAAAGTGTGTCATGTTTGGAGTGAACCAGAGTCCTGGAGTCCTTTATGTTCTTATGGTTAAAGTGGCCACTCTGCCGCCCATCTGAGCCCAGGTTCCTGTAACGTTCATCCGTCTGCTGCCAGGATCCCGCTACCGGACTTCGTATCCTGTCAGGCGGCAACGTGGACTCTGCCTTGTGGGTCTCCTGTTCCAGCTAAAACCTTTGATTCGAGCACCGGAGTGCTCGAAAATCTTGTCTACTGCTACTTTGTTTCCTGCATGATTTTCCCTGCTCCAGTTCTGTGAATGCTCAACGGTGTTCGAGTGCCCGTGACCCCTCCAGTATCCGCAGCCTTCAAGATAGAGTCGGTCATCCCGGGGTTCAACACCACTTTGAGTCGACCACTGGAATGCTGATTTGCTCAACTGGTGCATCCGACGGCTCCAGTCCAGCGTCGAGAAGGAGAGACCCGGGGACGACGGTGGAAGGTGACCCGGTCCCTTCCCAGCTTCCGTTACACTGGTGGCACAGCGGTGGGATTTCTCCTTCTTTCATTGGGCGTATCGAATGAGGAATGGCGGCACGAGGATCCGGCGGAGCAGTATTGCCCGAATGGGGTTTCCTGGACTTTTTGGAGCTTATTGAATCAGTTGGCCCCGCATGGGGTCTCAGTGACTTCCACAAGTGCCTCGGAGCTGTAGAGCCCGACTGGGAGTACATTCACTTTCTAGTAAAGGAAAAGTGGAGCGTTATTGGGATTGGACCAAGTGAGGACCCGGTGTACTGGAGGATGGTGAATCTCATGCAGCTCCTTGGATACAAGCTATCGGTTGCCAGGATTAATAGACTGATGGATACTGTGCATGACCGGTACATGCGTGAACTTTGCGCAGAAAGAGAGGAAGATGAGGACTGGGGGGGTTACTCATCTGGGGAGGACTTCAGTGGAGCTGAGGACTTAGATGGAGGTTTCCCTGTTCACCCCACACTAGTGAATGGGAATTTGCTCCTCACCAGTGCCCCTGTTGCCCTGCCTGGTACCCCTTTTTCCCTGGACTATGTTTTCCCTGAACTGAGGGGTGGGAATCGTTCCCCCTCAGTGAAGAAGATGCCGCTGCATCAGGGGATGGGACAAGCATCTCCCCTGATAGGCATGTTGCCCCTTCCCCTGTTTTCCCAGCAGCAATTTTATGCCCCAACTGATGGGTGGGAGCGAGCCCATCAGTCCCCATGACCCCCCTGCTGTGGTAAGTGCAAAGGAGCTCACCAGCAGCCCCAAGATGTTGCCCCCTGTGGGGTTGGAAAATGCCCTGGGAGCGGAGCCGTGCGTGCTCCCCAGGATCATAGATGATGCTGCCTTGAGGGATGGGACTGTGGTCTCCCTCAAGGCAGAAAAAGGGCTTGTGAGTGTTGGCCTACAAGAGGAGGACCCAAGCGGGCTGGGAGAAAGCAGTGCTGCTGGCCCACCTGAAGATATGAACTGTGAACTGTTGGGTGGGAACGAGGTCCCCATCAGCCCTTGTGAACCCCCTGCTGTGGTGTGTAGGAGTGAGCACACCACCCCTTGTTTTGCCCTGACGCTGGTGAGTGGGAGTAAACTCACCAGCAGCCCCAAAGAGATGTCCCCTGGTTTGTGGGAGAATGCCCTGGGAGCAGAGCCGTGTGTACTCCCCAGGGTCATGGATCCTGCCGCCTTGAGGGATGGGACTGCGGTCTCCCTCAAAGCAGAAAAAGGGCCTGTAAAGGATGGCCTACAAGAGGAGGACCCCAGCGGGCAGGGAGAGAGCAGTGCTGCTGGCCCTCCTGAAGATATGAACTGTGAACGGATGGGTGGGAATGCCCATCAGCCCTTGTGAACCCCCTGCTGTGGTGGGTAGGAGTGAGCACACCACCCCCTGTTTTGCCTTGATGCTGGTGAATGGGAGCAAGCTTACCAGCAGCCCCAAGAGGGCGCTCCCCATCAGTCCCCCTTTGGGCCCTGACCTGGTGAGTGGGACCACAGTACTCACCAGGGATGTTGCTGGGGTCCCAGGATTCCCTGAGCTCTGCCTGGGGGGTGGGAATGTGTCCTCCATCCGGTCCTCTGGAACTTTGAATACCCCTGCCCTGCTTAAACGAGTGCCCAGTTATGCGGACAGTGCTCAGAACGTTGCCCCAGCCCAGGAGAGTGGGAAGAACATCCTCTCCTGTCCCTCTGGGGCACTGGCCCAACTAAAAGGGGGAGATATGCCCCTCCCCCCACACTTTGATGCACAGGCCACTGAGGATCCAGAGACACAATTGCCCCAGGGAGATCCACTGTATAGGTTGGCTTTGGACCCTGAGCCACTGGCCCCAGATCCAGGAACATTGAACCCCAGCTCTGCATGGAGCATGGCCCAGGAGAAACCACCCAATTTGGTGATCAACAGGACAAACAGGCACCAATATCCCTGGCCCAGGATTAAGGACAAAAGGTTTGCTCATTGCTTCCCTGGCCCAGGACAAGGGGCTTGTTTTCTATTGCCAGGCCCGGACAAAGGGCTCACGTTTTCTCCTGGCCCAGGACAAAAGGATTGCTTGTTGCCTTCCTGGCCCAGGACATGGGGCTCCCCACTTGGGACTGGCCTAGGACCAAGGTCTCTGGATTAATGAACTGTCCAGACAAGTGGCTCCCAACATCAATGCTCTTCTAGAGTTCCAAGCCAGCATTTGCTATCGCAACCGCTGGCTTGGTACCAAAAGGGGGAGAAATGTAACGGATCTTATCCGTTACTTGGGCCCTTGTCTGGACCTCGAACGTTTTGCAAAAGACTATGTCCCTTTGGCCTCATTTGAACTTAGATGGGGGCTTTTACTATCTTTAGGTTAAAAGATTTATGCTTTATGTATTGTCGAATGTCGCACGTTTTCTGTATGTCGAACATCGTATGTTACATGTATCTAGAGTGTTATATCGTATGTAATATGTGCGAGGGATACACAAACACCGAAGCCGGTGGTTCCCCGGTTCCTTTGTTTGAGGCATCAATGCTGCTGCGAAAGCGGGAACCGGAGGCAGTAAGTCGACGCCGGATTGGCCGACGTACGACTCACTGCGCACACTGATTGGCCAGGGTTAAAGCCTCCTATTCAAACTAGTGTGTACATGCTTCAACCCCTGGCCTAGTCTCCTAAATGTGTATTCCCTCTAATCAAGCCTTTGCCCTTGTCTAGAATTAATCAGATCTGTTTGTATTATCCTTAGCAGTATTGTGTTTGTGAGGTCACTTGCCATTGGCCCTTTGTCCTTAAACTGCTATTGGCCCTTTTGTCACCCTCTGCCATTGGCCCTTTGTCTCCAGTTACCATTGGTCTTTTGTTCCCTTTGTCATATGCCTATTGTGTCTGATTGGTCCCTGGGCCAAGTCTGTATTAGAATACCTGGCCCTTTCCATCCTATTGTGGTATTGTGTTTTACTGTATAAAAGATGTGGTTTTGTTCAAAAAAGTGTGTCATGTTTGGAGTGAACCAGAGTCCTGGAGTCCTTTATGTTCTTATGGTTAAAGTGGCCACACTGCCGCCCATCTGATCCCAGGTTCCTGTAACGTTCGTCCGTCTGCTGCCAGGATCCTGCTACCGGACTTCGTATCCTGTCAGGCGGCAACGCGGACTCTGCCTTGTGGTTCTCCTGTTCCAGCTAAAACCTTCGATTCGAGCACTGGAGTGCTCGAACATCTTGACTACTGCTACTTTGTTTCCTGCATCATTTTCCCTGCTCCGGTTCTGTGAACACTTGACGGTGTTCGAGTGCCCGTGACCTCTCTGGTATCCGCAGCCTTCGAGATAGAGTCGGTCATCCCAGGGTTCGACGCCACTTTGAGTCGACCACTGAAACGCTGATTTGCTTGACCGGTGCATCCGACGGCACCAGTCCGGCGTCGAGAAGGAGAGACCCGGGGATGACGGAGGAAGGTGACCCAGTCCCTTCCCAGCTTCCGTTACAGGATCGTGTACACTTTTATGTGTCATTTTACTTTATATATACACTAGTATTGAAGGCCTGTGTACATGGGCCAAAATGACACCCAGTGGCCTCGGCTGACGCCCCGGAGCTGGGAGTGGAGACAGGTGGTGGGCCGTTCTAAATGCCCTGCTCCGGATCAGCCGTGCCTTGGACTGGAGGCTGGCGTGTTCAGGCAGTCTCTACTGCGCATTCTGCACATGACTGCATAGTTCGTGCAGTCTCTACTGCACATGTGCATGTTACGCACACAGGGAGCTTTGCATTCTAGCAAATTATGTTATAATGATTCTCTCTGCACGCATTAGACCGTTTTTGATGCGGATCACCACCGTGATGTTTATCATCATTTATTTATTGATACTATTATATTAATTATGTTGTTGTCATCCCTGCTGAGATTGATTGGTGATTACATTTTTGAATTGATCCATTCACAATCAGAGGGTAGTCTATTTTTATCAGATGTGTATGGCGGCTGTGCTCCTTGTTTGTCGTCTTTTTACTCTATCTACCTAATTTTTGCTATCTATGCCCTCCCCCCTTTCCTAGTTTAAAAACTCTTCCAACCTTCTTAGCATTTTCCCTAACACTGCAATCTGTCAATTCCATATTGATTGTACACAAGAGTAGGGATGGGCGTAAGTTGTCACCGTGTTCCCGTGAGAAATTCAGCTAAAACCAAGTTATTGTCCACTTTTCACGAGAAATTTCACTTCTAAAACAACAAGTAAAATGTCTGAGTTTTTTGCCCATTGGCCAAAATTCCCAGCCAATTTTTTAGTTGCTAGACAGTTTCCGACAGTTGATTAAAGCTATTTTCGCTTTTCCTCTATAAAAACGTGACGTATTTGCGGAAGTCAGACACAATAGAAGCAGCTACAGAGAGAAGTAGACGTGCTGTGCTGTTCTGCTGTGAATTGTTTGTTAAATTGAGGCAGGAGAGCCTCATAGTGACTGCTATCACTATGAGCAGCAAAACGAGGAACTGGAAGGTCCCTTATTATGTATCCACTGAGTCGGAGGAGGAGGAAGTGACTGCAGTACTGAACCAATGCTGTCCAGTTCCCCTAAATCACCCCAAGGGATTTTTTTGGGAATTTAATGGGAAGGGAGGGAGAAAAGGGAATGGGAAGGGAGGAAGAAAAGGGTAATACTAGTGAGAGCAGGACAGGTTACCTGCATGTGCCTGCTGCAAGACCTGCTGCCAATGCCACCATTGCAGTACCTGCTGCCAGATGTGCTGCCTCTGCTGCCACCAGTGCTGTACCTGCAGCCACCATTACTGTACCTGCTGACAGACATGCTGCCCCTGCTGCCACTAGTGCTGTACCTGCTACCACATGTGCTGCCCATGCTGCCACCAGTGCTGTACCTGCAGCCACCATTGCTGTACCTGCTACCAGACATGCTGCCACCAGCTTAACAAGCTTAAGTCCTACACATCAATGTTTCTTCAGGGCTTGGGCCTCTAATAAGTCTAAGTCCTACAAATCATCCTCTACAAAATACTCTATCAAGTGATGTATCAGTGCACCCCAGTGGCAGCTTGTGTCAGGGGGTTCCTGTCTCTATCACTTTACATACAAATTTCTTATTTTAGCAGTCAAGAACCTCCCAAAACAAATTCCCTGTTCAACTGATTAATTCCCCAGACTCCACTCACCAACACAGGCACCCTCCTCAGACCCCTTTTTTACCATGTCTTATAGGTTGTTTTTTTAATTTTATTTACGATTGATTTTTTTATTACCTGCCCCCCAATCCCAGTATACAAACCCCCACCAAAAAAACATTCCCTGTTCAAATGATTCTTTCTCCACACCCCACCAACACAGGCACCCTCATGCCCCTTTTATACTATGCCTTTGGGAAATAAAATAATATTTGTTATGTGTTGTGTGTAACTTCAATGTTCCCATTGATTCCAATGGAATGCGCTAGACAAAAAAAGGGAAAAAAAGCAGAAAATCGGCACTTTTCACGGGAAATTTTCGTCAATCGGAAAGTGCCATTTTTCGCCTATTTCATTTTGAGGAGGAAATTTTTGCCCATTCCTGCCCAAGAGCAAAGTAAGGCTAGTACTCTAAAAACCCCAAACCTTTCACCAATGCTTGTCCCTGAGCTCCCTCTGTCTACCTGCAATGGAGCATGGCACAGGTAGTATTTCAGAAAACACTACCTTGGATGTCCTTGCCTTGAGATTGCACCCTAAATCCCTGAAATGATTCTTTAGGGACCTCCATCTTCCTCCTATTTTGTCATTGATGCCAATATGACAGACAGCTGGATCACTTCCAGCCCTTCCTAATAATCTGTCAGCCCTGTCAGCAATATGCTGAATCCGAGCACACCGGAGACAACATACTGCTCAGCATGAACGTTCCTGGAGGCAGATTACCCTATCTACCCTGTTAATAATAATAATAGAGTTTCCTATTACCACCACATGCCTTGGTTTCTGCCTACTCTGCATCCCATCTAAACTGGAAGGAGGACTGTTCCCATGGCTGCTTGAGAAATCAGCCCTCTCCAGTATTGCCAATTCTAAGCTATCCACATCAACATTTTCACACAATCTTACAAATCTGTTGGACTGAGTCAACTCAAAACTGGCCTTCCTCTTCCACTGGCCTTCCTCTTCCACTGCCCTCTACCTTCCCTCCTTACCATTACACAGCTGTCTACCTGTCTTCTGCTGCTCCACCCTCTTCACCACTAACCCCACATTCTACCTGCTCTGTGAGTTCTAAACTCCTTTCCAGGTTTCCAGTGTCACACAATGTTGCAATATGTCTTTCCAAATCCAATATCTTAGATTCTAAAAAGAAAATATGCTCACACTTGGCACAGTGGTATGACCCCTGGAATGATTGCTACAGGTGTTCAAACATGTGACAAGGTGTGCACTGCATGAGATTGTCTAACCTGCTATCAATCATGCTTGATTTTTGTCATGATTCTCAGGGTTTTTGCTGTCCATTTTTACCAGGTATTTTGGTTCTCCTACCTGTTTCTTGTTTTCCCACCTTGTTGTGGTTTTGCCCTTGTTGGGGCCTATATCAAGTACCAACAACCTTGTGTCAGTGCACAATCAAAGCATTCCGTATACTGAGTCTTTGAGTTATTGTTCCTAGTGTTTCCAATGTTTGACCCGGCTTTTCACTACTACGTCTCTTGCCTCCAGATTCTGCTACTTCTCCTGTGTTGGTTTCTCCCTGTTTTACGACTATTCTTATGCCTGCTGATTTTGTACAGTGCTGCTCGACTGGTTTTGACTCTGGCTTGATTGACTATTCGTCTGTCTCATCCTATGTACCATCTTTGCCCACCTGTTTTTGATTCAGTTTGTCAATGACACTCCTTTCAACTTCAAGGGGTTCCCTGTGCCCTGTGTATCTCGTTCGACATTGTTGACCATCCAGTCCAGTTTGACGCTATCAACCATCCTCAGTTTGGCCTCCCATCACACAGTAACCTTGTGACCCTTTGTTCTGCTGATCCAATGTTCAACAGAGGCAACTATACTTCTGGCAGTTTAAACAAGCTGATTCCTGGCCTGATGAGTAGTTGCCTGTGTCCTAGGTGGTTTTCTTGTTATAAGGCTTCATGACCTGCACCTCTACAAGGCTTCTGTCACAGCAAGACCTCCTTGGAGCAGCCAATGACTTTTAGCTACATTCTCAAACCTGAGAACTCTAGCTCCTGGCTCACTGGGGCCTACCTTGTAAGTATTCAGTATTGTCATCTGTTGTGTATTATAGCCACATCAAATCAGCAGTCTGCTACTTCTTGTGGGGTTCCTCCTCAGCAAGGTGTTTTCAGGCAGCTTACATTGGGCGCTACGGTCAGATCATTACAGTTTTACAATTCAAATACATTTATACTGTCCTCTCATGCTCACTCTGAGGTAAATTAAACCAAATTTAAATGTGAATTTAGTAAATCTCTTAAAATCACCTTCACTACAGAGCTCTGCTGATTTCCATCTCCTGCTTTTATTCTAACTCCAGTTTCTTTTTATCTCCACTTGTTTGCAGTCCACTTCAATGCAGCCATAAAGAACAAGTTCAGAATGAGCCTATGGTCTTTATATAAAGTAGGACTACAGCCAGGTGAATCCCTTTAATCACTCAGGAGAAAAGAAGAACACAGTAAACACCATAGATTTTTAACCCTTGAAATACCCACAAAAATGAATAAAAGATTGTACCTTTTAAACCCTTAACACACTTGCTTGTACTTTTTACCATTTTCTTTCCAACTTTACTTGTTTGAAGTCTCAGAATGTTCTACCTGGACAATGCCGTGGGGGGAAGGGGACTCTTAGGGTCAGGGGAATGGTGTGGGTTCTCTTGACTATTAGTCTGGATGCTCTCAATTGCTTCCCCTACCACTCTCCTAACAGTAGTCCCATGGGCTGCTTCACCATCACTCTTACTAGTACTACCACTATGTTACAGCTTACCTTGGTTTCGGCGTCATCTGCAGGCGCAAGGCTTCAAGCATGCAGCAGGCCTCTGTTTTATATGCTTGCTTCCTGTAGTCTCCTCCTACCTACTTCCTCCCTCTGAGCTGCTCCTCCTACCTACTTCCTGAGGAGGGGTTTAAAGGGCTGACTGAGTTTTTGTACAATACAGTTCTGTTTCCCTTGGGCTCTGTGTTTGACTTGGTGTCAGAACACCCGCGGATAAAGGGAGCCCGGAAGAAGGAACAGGGAGCTCCTCCAACAAGGGATTACTGAGCAACATGCTGGGGTGCGAGGCTTGGGAGCGGAGATAGGGGGCGTAGGTTGCCTAGACCAGAGTTGTGCTGCGGCTGAGCCGCCTATAGGTGCTGGCCGCGAGGCCAGATATTGTGGTCCCCTGCAGAGAATCTGCAGGGGGACCCCGGATAACCCCAACCTAGGCAAACTATACTAAGTAATCCCCAGAGAGAAAAGGGAAACACTCCAAACAGGAATAGAGGTACTTACTCAGGATTCCATGGTGGATGGATCCCCCTCAGCTTGAACAACTGGTAGAACTGGGGCAGACTAAGGCAAGGTCAAGACAGTCTGGGTCATACACAGAAGAGCAGATAAGGAAGGAGCAGACAGAGGCTGGGTCAAACACGGTCCGGGTCATACACTGGAGGACTAGCAGTACAGATGAAGGCAAGGCTGGGTCAAATTCGGTCCGGGTCATACACAGGAGGACTGGCAGTACAGATGAAGGCAAGGCTGGGTCATACACTGGAGGACTGGTAGTACAGATGAAGGCAAGGCTGGGTCGTACACTGGAGGACTGGCAGTACAGATGAAGGCAAGACTGGGTGATACACTGGAGGACTGGCAGTACAGATGAAGGCAAGTCTGGGTCATACACTGGAGAACTGATAAGGCAGTACAGATGAAGGCAAGGCTGGGTCATACACTGGAGGACTGATAAGGCAGGAACAAACAGAGGCTGGATCCACGCGGTCCAGTCATACACTAGAAGACAGGAATACTAGAATTGCCCAGGAAAAGACGCTATAACAACGCATCTAAGTGAAGCGAGGAGCAAATTTTAAAAGGCCCCCAAACCGGAAGGAGACTTGAAAGTGAGGCATGGAATAGGCAGGACCATACAGAGGAGATGGAGCGAGCAGCCCGCCAGCAAAGTGCATGTGCGCCACAACAGGAAGTGGGCGCATGAACGGAGGAACCCAGTCTAAGCCAGAGACACAGCAAGAAACCGGAAGGAACAGCAGGCAAAGAGTGAAGGGTAGGTAAGGCATAACACCTGGCTTGTCTGACTACCCACTCTGGTGTTGACTTGGGGCTCTGTCCATTTCGCTTCCAGCATACCAATGCTTCAGTGGATATACTATCTGGTGAAAACCTGTGGTTCTGGCTGACTACCCGCTCCGTGTATGACCCGGCTTGTCTGACTATCCTTTCTGGTGCTGACTAGGGGGCTCTGTCTGTTTCCTCTGTGTGTTGGTTCCCGCTCCACAGACACCCATCTTACTGCAGACCTGGGGCTCTATCAGACTCATAGACTGACTGCAAGCTGAGTCAGTGCTAGTCCTTTGGGCATTCCGAATTACCTCGAGGCTCCAGTGGGCTGAGGCCTAATGTCAGACAGTCTGGTGGATCTATTGGCAGACTGCTATTTCTGATACAGTGCTTGCCTCTTTGATCACCCTCTGTGTGTTATCTGTTTACGTGCATTACTGGTATTATTCTGATAAAAGATTGTTTTACTTTACCGTACTGACTCCTGGTTTATTCCTGGGAACCGTGACACACTAACACCAACCACATCAGTTTCAGCCCCAGAGTCTTCCTCCTCACAGTCACTAGTAATATGATGATTACCCCCTCCTTCACTCATAACGCTAACAAGCTGCTGGACCTTAGTAGTAGTAGTAGTAGAACTAGCACTGGCGGGACTGCTTGGGGATGGCAAGTGTGATTTTGGGTCCCCTGCTGTCACTCTTGGCATCACCTTCTCCTCTCCCCTCCTGAATATTACAAGACACAATGGCAGTAGGGACAGCATGGGGTAGAGGTACCTGGGGTAGGTTGGATCCAATATGCAGAACTAACAGAGGAAACCTATTCCCAAAGGCAGTGATACTAAGCAGGCAAGACTGCTCTGCAATGTGTTGGATACCTGACAGGGAGGTGTCCCTAACACAGACAGGAGAGCCCCAGTTGTGGGCTGGAGAAGCAGGCAAGGCTGCTCTGCAATGTGCTGGATACAGGTACAGAGAGGTATCCCTAACACAGACAGGAAAGCCCCAGGGATGGGCTGGAGGAGCAGGCAAGCTACTCTGCAAGGTGTTGGATACCTGACAGGGAGGTGTCCGTAACACAGACAGGAAAGCCCCAGTACTGGGCTGGAGGAACAAGCAAGACTGCTCTGCAATGTGCTGGATACAGGCAAAGAGAGGTATCCCTAGCACTGACAGGAAAGCCCCAGTGATGGACTGGAGAAGCAGGCAAGACTGCTATGCAATGTGCTGGCTACCTGACAGGAAAGTATCACTAACCCAATCAGGAGTGCCCCAGTAATGGCTGGAGGAGTAGGCAAGACTTCTCTGCAATGTGTTGGAAATCTGACGAGAGAGATAGCCCTGAAATACCTAAAGCCTCCTACCCAAGCTGCCAAGGCTAACAGACCACCTCTTTCTCTCAGAGAAAGACCCTCTCCCAACTTGCCTAACACCAAGGAGACAAAGTAGAGGCCCTGGCTTTCCAGGTTGATGGTTGCTGTCCCAGCTGGTTCCAACATCTGAACCCAAAACTCTCCCTGGCCAGGTTACCAGCAGACTCAGCTCGAGTCCCTAACTGCCGGTGTAGCGAAACCGGACTGTCAAGGGGAACGCACTGAAAGGTGGGGTGAAGCGGCACCACGAGGAAAGAGAGAGAGAGGGGGGACTAGAGCGCCGAATCTCGTGGCGAACCGCTGGTAGAGAGTAGACTTGTGCACGGCAAAAATTTTCAGTAAAATTCGATTTCGGACTAATTTTTTTTTTTCCCATTCGGAGGATCCAAATTTCGGACCAAACCTGTTTGACTATTCTCCAGTGTTGTATAGAGGAAAAGAAAATTTGTTGTAACTAACAACAAAAAAATGTCTTAAAAAAGGCACAATTTGTACGTTAAGAAAAAAGTGGAGGGAATGTTAAGTTCTGAATGTGAAAAGTTTTTGTCTTTAGTTAAAACATTTTTAAAGACATTTTTGTCGTTAGGTAAGACATGTTTTGTTGTTACATACGACAATTTCAATCAGCACAAACAACATATTTCTTATCACAACTGCCACTCTCTGACAATATTAATGATCCCAACGACACTGTACGTTGAAAAGTCATTACAAACGACAAAAGCTATTTCACTACTTCTTTAAACATATGGCCCATAGCAAAAAATGCAAAATTTGCTTGTGTCCTTATGTGGTTAATATCTGCACTTTGCATGAACTGAAAAGCACCGTACCGTCTATTTTTAGTAGCATGTAGCAACATTGTAATAGTTTCAGGCGGGAAAGCCCTGTCAGAATTTCCAAAATTTACACCAAAATTTCAGACTAGGCCCGTTTCGGATTCTGATTTTGTTTTTGTGGGTGGACCTTGGCTTTCAGAAGGTCCGAATGATGCCAAATACATCTGATTCATCTGAATTCCGAAATTAGCCGAACTGAATCGCACAAGTCTATTAGAGAGTACAACACAAATGAGGCAAGGAAACCTCTCAGACAAACGAAGGACTAGGGGGCGGGATAGGGCTAACCAGGCAAACAGGAGTCAAGATAGGCCGAGGTCACTAGGAGCAGATAGACTAATACAGGTATGCCAAATTGTAGTCAGGGAAAGAGCCAAGGATAGAGAACCAGACAGAGTCAGAAATATCCAAGCCAACAAGGAGTCAGAAACCAGGAGTCCAAACAAATCTCAGTAATTGGATGCTAATGCTAGCAGCCCAGAGCCTTAAAAGGGGCACTAAACCAATAGAAATAAAAATGTGAAGATTCTGAAGGAGCAAACAAAAAAGGTGGGAAGCTTGCTAGGATGCAAACATCTACCATATTCTCCAGTCATCAGTACCCAAGGAGGATCCCAACTCACACTCCCATGCCTGTGAATACTGTGGAAGGACTTCTATAGTATCTTCAGTTAAGATTTTATAAAGACGACCTAAGAATTTGGGGGACTGGGGAGGAGTGATCAATAGAGGCTCAAATTTTGTAGAGGATGTAGATATTGCCTGTTGAAATGTTTAACATTGTCTCATTGTTAGGAAGAGAGTGTTCTGTTTGCAACAAAGGAAAGGAATGTAATTGGCCCTCACCATGTAGGGATACAACAGTAAGTTTAGAGATTGCAGCCCACCTAGGAAATTCCACAGAGTTCAATGTTAAGGTTGTAGATCTGATATAGAAGGGTCTGGAACATAGAGATAGTATAGAGGCCAGAGAATGACGTTGTGTGTAATTGTCCCATATACGGCATATATTTGCAATAGTAGAGTGAGAAAGTAAACTCTTATTCCACATTTGCTTAGGGAGAAAGGTTTGTACTTTAGGGTTAGTGTCCAGTGACACGTTTGATTCCAAGTTCACCCACATTTTACGGGTTATTATGTTGCCAGTCTGGAATCGAAGAAAGAATAGTAGCCTTATAATATTTATTAATGTCTGGGAGGCCCACTCCTCCCTGATGAGTGTGTCGACACAATACTGAAAAAAGGACTCAGAGGACTTTGTTGCCCTATATGAATATGGTGAGTAGACTGTTAAAGTATGTGGGTAGTATGGGAAAAGGAACTGTATGAAACAGATAAAGAAATTGAGGTAAAAGTTACTTTCATCCTTATGGAATTCATCTGTCCCAACCAAGAAATTAAAAGTGGTTTCCAGCTCTCCATATGAGACCGTATAGGCCGGGAAAGTTGGCAGAGAATAGAGAGTGTATAAAAGCAGTGATAGGAACACCCAGATATTTGAGATTGAATTAGAAGCCCAACAAAACAGAAATCGAGTTTTCACCTTGCAAATTGATCCCTGAGATAAGGGGATTGTGTATAAAGTGTTGAGCCAGTGATTCAATGATCATGACAAACAGTGCCATTAGAAATAGTGAAAGAATCAGAGAGACAGCCATTCACTTTTACTTTGGTGCTAGCATTCGTGTAAAGAGCAAGTATGTTCTGAATAAAGGTACTGCCAAATCTGAATGCTACTAGTGATTTAGCCATAAATGATCAACTAATCCTATCAAACTCCTTTTTGGCAGCAGTGGCTAGAAGAAGAGTATGATCAGAGTATGAGGAGGAAGCATGCAGAAGTGAAATAAGTTTGAGAGTATTGTCGCTCACCTCTCTTCCCCTAACAAACCCTTTTTGATCTAGATGTATGCGAGAGGTGAGGATGGGTTGTAGCTGGTTAGCTAAAATCTTTATAAATGTTTTATGACTAAATTCAGTAAAGAGATAGATGTATAGTTCTCACATTTTTGGCTATCCCTACCATGTTTTGGTAATACTGGTATATGTGATTCGAAAACTAATGGGAATCTGGATATGTCTTCCGGAAGTGAAGTATAAAAGGTTAGAAGAATTGGGTTCAAGAGGTGCTGAAAGTACTTATAATAAGCTAGAGAGAAGCCATATGGTCCTGGACCTTTGTCTGGAGGTAGTATAACACAGAACAGAGAAATGGGGATGATTGAACCAGATAAACAATGAGAAAGCCTAGAGGAAGATCTAAAGTGGAAGAAAGAACCCATGGACATAGATCTGTCTGGGTGGAGCTATTTAAAATAAATGTAGATATAATGAGAAAGTGTACAGAAAATAAAAGGGGTTAGGAGAAAAGAACAAGGAAACGAAAGGTAAGAGAAGAGAGGATGGTATATTGTAGCTAAAGTTTATCCTGATCATTGTTCATAGTTAAAGAAAGATAAAAACTTGAAGAGAGCAATTGCATATTCTCTAAATACCATCAGCTGGTAATCATTTGTATACAATATTTATTCCAAACAAGAATCACAGCTTCTGTTATATGGGTAGGTACATGGTAATAACATCTGTATTATAGTAGGACAACGCAAGCCCGCACAAAGGGGCAGCAACCTCCTCCCCCCGACTCCCATCTAAGCAATATGATATTTGAAAGACTTAGGTTTCCTATGCTAGCCCCCACTGGATGTTGATTTCGAATTACGCTCTCCTCTCCTTATTCCAATTGGTTTGATGTAGGGGGATTACCAACTGCGGCATCTCAAAACACATTTTTTGTGTCCCTGGTGTCATAATACAGGGGAAGGAGCTAGAGATCCATTTATATTAGTATCAAAGATGTCGCCATTAATCACCATGGAATTTTGTCAAGGTCAGCAAATTTCTCCCCCTGAGTGTGCCCACACAGTGTACAATAATATGTGTGGGTAACCCAAATGTAATTAAATTTCTTAGCATGAAAATAAGAAAGACTCACAGAAAGATAGGCTCACCCGGCCCGGATCTGGATATATTCTGTAGTCCTAAAGATGTACTCCAGTAGGAATGGTTTAGCATAAACCATGTTCAAGAATGGGGAGTTCACAGACCCACCATTTCTCCCACTCTTTATCACTTAGTCCTTAATTTCGATTGTTTCTATAAGCAAAATTATTCACTCTCTCAGAGCGAGACTCACCCCCTCCCCATCCAAAGCCTATATAAGGAGATGTCAGGCCCAGTTGAGGTATTGCATACAATATCTGCAGTTTACATGAACCAATAAAAAATTAGTATCAGCGCAACAGTATAACATGACATAGGAAACTCCATCTTTCACAGACCTGAGAGACACCGTGCATTAACCAGAGATCCCTTTAAACAAACTTTATACTAAAGCTGTAATAGTTTTGCTTCTAATCTCCTCACCTTGCCCAACAAATTGTAATTCTAACGGGCGTCCATTCTTTATCCTTTCCCTTACTATGGCTAATGAATAAATATGGGTGATTAAGGATTAAATCACATCGAGAGGCCCCTGTGGGATGTAGCCTCCTTACTGATGTCAAGAAACGGGCTGTATTAGCCCGTATAATACTCTATCTGGACCGATGGAGTCCCATCTCCACATACAGTTACTTTATGGAGAGCTCTGTGTAAGATATCTACACATAATAGGAGAAAAGACAAAAAAAAGGGAAAAAAAGGACACAGATATTAGGGTCACACATTTCAGAAATATGATGTCCCTCTCAGAACAGTATAATGAAACTGGAGCGGGACTTTGTGGAAGTGGGTTTCGGACTGTTAGCCATAGACAAATTCACACCAGTGTACTAGGCCTAAATGGTCAGCCCGCAGTTCCAACGAATGGTGGAGACAAAATCCCAGATGCCTCTGGGGAAGGTAGTGTAGGCAGTCAGCATTTTTTTGGGACCGGCTTCCAAGGATGACTAGAATCTGGTCTTGATATCCATGAGAAATCTTGCGGACCTGAGAGCTGGTATCCATTTCTTCTGTAGCTTGTAGATTAAGTGCAGCAATGAAAGCCTTATGTTTGCCTTTATATCTTAAAACATAAGAAGCGCCATCCTTAGTTGCAATAAGTTTAAGAGGGTATCCCCAGTGGTATTTTATATTCTGGAGATGTAAGGCCAATGTTATGGGCCTAAGATCCCTGCACCATTTGATAGTCATTGGAGATAAATCATTATATACATAGATGGAGTGACCTTCGAACTCTATAGTATTCATGTTCCTCGCAACATTGACTATGGCTTCTTTGTCTACATATTGGTGGATGCATATTATGACATCCCAAGGTATTTCTTGCGGAGAAGAGTTAGGATTGAGCACTGTTTGTGCTCTATCTAAATGGAGCTGTTTATCCTCTGTATGGTGAAGTAAAGATCTGAATAGCCTTTGAAGAAAGGAGACTGAAATCAACAGCCTCTCCAATTCCTCTCAGCCGTAAGTTGCTGCGTCTATGACTGTTTTCCTGGTCATCAATTTTAAGCAGTAACTCCATGTTCTGCTGGTGCAGGTAAATAAGTTTTTTAATCTGTGTCAACTTCGTGTGTTTGTCTAGATTCTGCTTCAACTTCTAAGGGCTAAATGAATGTTGTCGTTTTTAATATCAAAGAATTAGTCTTTGAGGAACTTTTTTAGATCTTGCATGAGGTTTTTAATGTCTAATGTAGAGGAACAGACTCCCAGTTCCTTCACTGGAATGTCTTTATGAAGTCTAGAGTCACTATGAAGTGATATTGTGTCTCAGAGTAATATTCCTTGAGTGTCAGCCACAGGGCCCACCATATGTCAATCTCTTGATGCCGCAGTTTTCTTGGTTGGAAATACTGTTGTAATGCCTGGTCTTTCTGGTGTTGTTTGTTTTTCAGCATGGACCTGGAGGTGTATCATTGCCTGTTGTGATCATACGACCAGGGTAATAAAAGAAAAATAGCCAATATTAGCTTTAATGGCTCACTCAAAATGGGAGCTCAGGATCTATGCATCCATCTACTCAGGAGTCTAGGTCACATCCCCACTCATTAGGTTGGTAGATTTTTAGATCAACCTGATCACCTTTTTTGTGCAGTAGGATGACTTCTGCATTTTCCATGTTTTAGGCACTTTGCTGAGTAATAGGTATTATGAAAATAGTTTAGCTAGGGCTTTAGATTACGTTTGACCTCCGGCTTTCAACATTTCAGTAGAGACTTTATCAGGTCCAGCTGATTTGCCATTTTTCATTGATTTTATTGCAGCTTCTACTACTTTTATCAAAACTTCTCGCACAGCTTCATCCTGTGGTACTGAAATCACTTGTTGCCCTTCATTCCTATAAGGATTTGAATAAAATTAATTCACTCACTCTGGTATTTGTTGTAATGTTTTTGCTTTAGTGCCATCTTCAAGCTCTAATGCAAATGTTTGGCTTCTTTAGTTTTATGATCTTGAACATTTCTACATATTCTGCCTCTTTCTAATATTACCATATTTCTTCATTTCTTGTCGCTTTTTCATCATGGCAAATGTTTATTTTGATATTCAGGTTTTTTCTTTTTTGTTTTAAGGGTATTGGCTGTGTGTATGAGTCTTAATAAGTTTTTCATTGTTGGTTGAAATGTCCGTGTCTGGACTCTGAAAGGTCTTCCAGCACACTGAAGTGATTAGACAGTGCTAACTCAAAATTCTTATGATTATTAAATAGCTGGCTAGCGTCAATCTTCATGTTTGTTGACTTGATCATTATTTTAATTCTTGCAGTCAATTTTGATTTTTGCTCTCAATAGACAATGGACACTTCCAACATTAAAACAATTTAAGACTGAGCAGTCAGAGAATATAGTTTTATTATTTGCAAGTATGAAGTCAATTTCACTTGTACTGTCATTAAGTGTTTTCCATGTCCATTTTCTCTGAGCCTTTTTCCTGTAGAATGAATTCATGGTGTGGAGATTTTGTCCTTCTGCAAATTTGATCAGTTGGTTGCCTCCGTCATCTTTTTCCAGTTCAATGTGGCCTGATCAATTTTTCATCAGTTTGGCTCTTACGAATTCTCTAATTGAAACCTCCCATTGTAAATCAGTAGTGGTAACTGTCCTATTTGTTGAGGTGTAATAAATCATCATAAAATTCATCAACTTCAGCACTGTGGTTACTTGTAGGGGCATACATTTGAATTATTTGAAGAACATTTGTGGAGATTTATAGAACGTTTTCTTAGTATTTGTTTATAGAACTGCCCTTAAGTCATGGCAACTGGAGAAAACATCAGGTCTATCTCAGGACTAATTTATTAATGATTAAAGACATTTTTATAAATATGGTGTTATTACTCTAATGTTAACACCTGGAATGCTTAAGGACAGAGTTTACCTAGAGTTAGATTCTGGCAAAATTGTCACAAATAGTGACATTTCTATATAAATTCTCTGCACATTTTAACCCTTTGAGTGCCAGACGGGTACGCAACATATTGGTTTACAATGTGTTGCGTACCCCTCTGGCACTCAAAGGGTTAAAAAAATACTACATGGAGTATAGTCCTCCTAGACTGCCATTATTAATTTTATATCCATCGGAGAAAAGTGTTACTGTTTAAAGCTTTTTTTTGCTTAACTCCACTTTTGTAAATCTCCCCCATAAAGACTTTTTAGTTTGAGAGCACAGGAAACAATTCGTTCAGAAATACTTTCTATTTTTTTTTTATTTTACTATTCTTTTATTACTCTGCCTGTCAGTCTTTTGTAATCATGAATCGTATTCCTCCCCATCATGGGTTCCTTTATAGTATAGCCAGTGTTCATCTTCTAATCTGACTAAATCTTGGTCTTTTTTTTATGAGTCTCGCATAAGCTGATAAAGTCCCAGTTAATGCTATTACGTTCTTGTACTAGTTCCTCTAAGCATGAATGTTAAGCATTCTAATGTCTAAAGACCAAAGATAGACTCATAGAACCCTCTAATTATCAGCACCCTCTGCAACTGAGCTGGTCAGTCCACTGCCCTAGGAAGTAGCTCTCAAGCCTGTGGAAAATGAGGGCCAATTTTTTTGTTGTGAAGCTATGCTCAGGGAATGCCATGCTGCCATGCTGGTCCAGTGTGGGTTGGCAGATTTTGGATGAATTTAGTCTGGTGCCTTAGCTTTGATCTGTCCGCCTTGGGTGACCCTGCCAGGACACACTGACACAAACACTCCCACCATAAGGCATCGACCCATGGGTGTAAAATTAAAAATTTAAAATGACCACAGCCAGGGCCGGATTTACATCTCAGGAGCCTGTAGGCACAGAAATCTGAAGCGCACCCCCCCATTGCCCATCTCCACTGGATACCTCCACAATGCTCCTAATCTCCACACTGCCCCCCATCATCTCCATATTGCCCCCATCAGCTCCAACTTGCCCCCATCAGCTCCATATTGCCCTCACATTGCCCCCATCATCTCCACATTGCCCCCATCATCTCCATATTGCCCCATTAGCTCCACATTGCCCCCCATCTGCTCCATATTGCTCCCCAGCAGCTCCATATTGCACTTACATTGCCTCCATCATCTTCACATTGCCCCCATCATCTCCATATTGCCCTCACATTTCCCCCATCAGCTGCACATTGCCCCCATTAGCTCCATATTGCCCTACATTTCTCCCATCATCTCCACTTTGCCCTCACACTAACCCCCATCAGCTCCAACTTGCCCCCCCATTAGCTCCATATTACCTTCACATTGCACATTGTTTCCTACCTCCTCCCTGGTGGTCCAGCGGCAGGAAAGGCCTGTCTGTGCCCCCTTCTGCACAGACCTGTAACTGCTGGAGCTCCCACGCGGTCTTCTCTTCAGGAATGCAGAGCACTGGAAGATGATGTCATGATGTAATCTCCCAGGCTCTGCATTACTAAAGAGCCGGGGTAGCTCAGCAGCTACAGGTCTGTGCTGAAGGAGGCACAGACCTGACCGGGTGGGGGGTTAATGCCCGCGGTAAGGCTAATTAAAAAAAAAACGGGTCCCAATGACAGGTGCCCCTTTGTGGGGTACGCCTGTAGGCAGATGCCTACTCTGCCTTATGAGAAATCCGTCCCTGACCACAGCCTATCATAAGGCAGCTAAAAGGGAGCATATTCAAAAAAATAGAAAATCTTGAAAAGTAAACATCAAAGCAGAAATCCCTTATTGTAAATAATCAGTGCAATTAATTGAGCTAATTAGTACTACTAATGTTCATTACATTGTTTGAACCCCTCCATCCATATGTATTGATATACCAGGTCTGAATTAATATAATCATGTGAATCGATGCATGAATATCAAAATTACTCAAATCAGTTAACCTAAGAGGGAAATTCTTCAATGGACCTGAGTGTCGGCTCCAGTAGCTGCACACCCACACATCGCAAAGTGGAGGGCACATTACTAGATATTTATAAATGAAACAAAAATTAAAATAATAGATGAAAGTCAGTATCCACGTACACTACCGGTCAAAAGTTTTAGAACACCCCCATTTTTCCAGTTTTTCCAGTTTTTATTGTAATTTACACAGTTTAATGTCTCAGTGTACTCTGAAAAAAATCATAGAACAAATAAACAATTGGACATTAAAAAGAAATCATGGTATTGTTTTCCATAACAACTGTAATCTACATTTTTGACTCCTCAAAGTAGCCACCTTTTGCAGATATAACAGCCGAACACACTCGTGGCATTCTTTCCGCAATGGAAATCAAATATTGTTCTGAAAGTTCTTCCCAACACTGTTGCAGAAGTTCCCACAAATGTTTTGCACTTGTAGGTTGCTTTGCTTTCACCCTTCTGTCCAGTTCATCCCAAACCAGCTCAATGGGGTTTAAACCCTACGTGATGAGACAAAGATTTCAAATTTTTATTCATCAGTCCATAAGACCTTCTTCCAGTCTTCAGTAGTCCACTGGCGGTGCTACATGGCCCAGGCAAGCCTCTTTTTCTTATTATGCCATCTTAGCAATGGCTTTCTTACTGCCACTCCACCATTCAAACCTGCAGCTCGAAGTCTTCTCTTCACAGTTGAAACTGACACTTGCTTACTTCGATCGGTGTTAAGCTGTCCTTGAAGCTGTTGTACTGAGACACCTGTCACTCACGATGTTGACTCTCAGAAACTTGTCATCTGATTCTGTTGTTGTTTTGAGTCTGCCAGACCATGTCAGAGTTTCCTCCAGTTTCCAAGTGCCTTTTGAGGGTGTAGGAAACATACTCACTGACACCTTGGCTTTCTTTGCAATTTCTCTAAAGAAAGACCTACACTTTTAAGGGTTATAATGATCTGTCTGTCTTCCTTTGTTAGTTGCCTTTTTTGCCATTTTGAGAGCAATATACTTCTTTCTGTAGTACAATACTGTCCAAATATTGCTTAAGAGGGTGTAGTAACATGGTCTGTTCCAACACTGCTTTTATATGGACAGAGGGCTTGTAAGTAATCAACAAAAGTTGAGACACCTGTAGGCATTGTTAGCATGTACTTTCAAGGATTTATTTACTTACATTGCTGCAGAACAAATGTGAGTTGTTAACCCATTACTACTTCTCTGAAAAGGCCTTTTAGTATAACTCTGAAATGTACATTATTTTTCAGTTTTTGGTAACCTAAACTTTTTTTTTTCACCTCTGGCAGTTTACTTTGTATCATTTCAGGTTTATTCACTGGACATGAACTGCTTAAATTTCAATAAAAACTGGAAAAATGGGGATGTTCTAAAACTTTTGACTGGTAGTGTAAATTGCCACTCCATTCATTTCATGAGATGCCACACATTGCACAGCTGACCCACACACCTAAGGATTTATGATAATACTAGAAAACACATAGCTAGAAACTTGTAAATGAAAAATCGAAAATAATAATAAATTATAGATAGTGTCCACATGATTTGCCTATCCATTTATGTTGGAAGAGCAAGAGACTGATAGTGATAGTTATGAGAATGATGATGGAGCAAGTGAGTTGGAGAGTATGAGAGTATTTTTGGTGGAAAGCAATAAGAAATGGAAGAAAGAGATGTAAATGAATGGGTATGGGCATCACAACCAGCAGTGACATTAAGGAATTTGCTGCTGTTGTAATTTCAGCTACTGTGTCATCAGAGGCAGCCCTTCTGCCACAGCAGCGCAATGATGATTAGAGGGCTAGTGTACCACAGACCACCATGACTACCATGGGACTGGGTTGTCAAGTTGTGATATGGGATTAGGGCAGGCTCCACTTTCCAAAAATACTCCTGGTCCTAGCTCTAGTGCTGATGATGAGAAGAAGGGGGAGAAGAAGGCCATTCTTCTCCAACTCTTACCTCACTGAAATGATGGGTGTGGGAATATTTTTCCCTTGGGTAAGAAACAGCATTCATCAGGTACTAAAAAGGGGAAAGGAGGGAACAAGCCTTGGCACATCTATCCCCATAAAGCACATTCAACATAGAAGACACAACATTTATGTTAAACACTGGTAGTAAAAAATAATCCTCCCTCCTAAGTCTTCTGTCTTGACATTATGTGTCTTTAGTAGAGTGTACATAGTGGCAGCAGTACTTGTTTTCTTGAGTACTTGTTTGGCTGCAGTTTTATCAGTTGCTTAAAGGGATTGTAATGTCAGAAAAAAGTAATAACTATATGGTATATACAATTAAAAGAGACTACTTGCACTTATTCGTATCTCTCAAACCATTATGGTTTGAGAGATATAGGAAAATAAAGTTCTCTGGTCTCTCCCCTTTCTGCTTGACGAGCTGTAAAGTTGTCAGGAGCAGATTCTAGTTGCTTGACCAGATGTGGCTCTTCAGCAGCACCGATATAACAATATCTAAAGATAAATACTTAATCTGGAACGGTCTACAAAGCGTGCCTGGCTTGCAAGCACACTTTGTAGATCATTCCAATGAAGTATTTATTTCTAAATAATGTGATTTCAGCTCTGCTGAAGAGCCTCTGTCTGTTCAAATGACTGGAATCTGCAGCTGTCAGCTTGATGGCAGACTTAAGTAAAACAGCCAGGAAAAGGTAACTTTAGCAAGATATATCTCTCAAACCTTTATTTACATTGATGTTAATCTTTTTTTAATGTCTACAGTATTAAATCAACTTAAAATTAACCATTACTATCCCTTTAATATGAGAGAACATATGCCAATTGTTGAGATAAAAGGCACGGTTCATTTCTGCTCTCAAGGGAAATATTAGTATTCCACCACACCATGATTTTAGAGGTTGTACAGAAAAAGCATAATTGGCCATCTTCTTCTCTCTAGATGAATGTGAAGTGGTGTGGGAGCTTGTTGTGTTGTTGCTGCTGCCTCAGCAACATTAGGACTAGTGGCAAGTAAAAGTATCTTCGTACTACTGTCTGTTTTGTATCAGTGCTGATGATCCCTAATTCCCCTGCTGCTTAGATGGCTCAAAAGCAGCAATTACAGAAGTAGAAAATGCCAGAATGCCACATTGGCATTTGCCACACCATCTAGCACTGCTGATACTAGGCCAGTCAGGCATATAATTTTTTTTTTATTCTGCAAGCCTTAGGCTTACAAACACATTTTTCTCAGGGTTTGCTTTTTGCAAGCCTGAGGCCTACAAACATTTTGACTTGGATCTTCATATTTTGGAAAACCTGAGGCCTACAAACCATTTTTCTCTGGGCTTTTTTATTCATAACCTGAGGTGTATAAACACATTTTTCTCAGGGCTTGCTTTTGGCAAGTCAGAAGCCTACAAACCATTTTCTTTCAGGGCTATCCTTGTTAGAAGCTTGCAATCAATTTTTTCAAACTTAGTTTTGTCTCAATATTTTGCATGTTTAACTTTCTGTAACAGTGCAATATATTTTTCACGCTTTTGTTTCTGCAATCCTGCTGCTAAGATAACCATTATTTTTAAAGGCATAATTAAAAAAACACAACAAATTAAGGTTACAATTTACACTAAATGTGGCAGATGTGTATGGTGGTGGTGAACTTGTGTGGCATGATTGATGTCTATATATCATCATGATTGATAGTATTGAAAGCTAGACCAATTACTTGCATTATCATCTTTAAGTCTAAGTTTACTTTATTCTCAGTTTATTGTCAAACATTAATCAGTGGTAATAGCAGTATTCCTACCAGTGGTATATGGTAGGAACGCTTCAAATCCCTCCTCATAATCATCATAATGATGGTATTAGACATTGGTTCATTTTAAGGAATGTACACCTACAAGCACTGCTGCTTGATATCCATGTCCTACAGTAATTTACAATATAACCAGCTGCACTGATCACACACTGCACACTTCCTGGTGGGTCACACACACAGTGCTTTGTTTGCCAGTAGTCAATGGGGTTATCGTTTCTGCCTAGAATGTAGCATCCTGCAAGTATGCTTTAACCAGCTCACATGCAGTGGGTCAACTCCTAGGAGCTACATGGGTGTTCATGTGTATCAGTTGCTTACCTATACTCTGGGAACAAGTCCCACCAACACCTCTGCCACCATCACATATGTAGACTACCACCCCAGAGGCACATAGCTTTCTGTGATGATGATGACATGTATTCATAAATATTTTGGGAATGAGATGCTGCTGCTGGTATAAACCCTTTGCTGAATTATTTTAAACTATGCTTTTGACCAGCTTTTTTGGCCCTAACTCTCTCTCTCTCTCTCTGAACTTTTACAATAGAACCTTCCACTCAATCTATAAGCATATCTTTACATTCTTTGACAGAATCTGATTCCTCAGAGAGCTGCTGCTAGTCATCACTCTTTGTCACAAGTTGATTACATTTTGGCAGAAATTCACAAATGCTATGTTTAAAGTGGGAGTCCAGAAAAGTAGGCAGAATTAATTATTGCTTGTAATGCCCAGGTTACAAAGACACTCCCTCCAAAGCCTTACAGTTTTGCATTGTATACTGGCTAATTGCCTTATTCTGCTTTTGTAAATTCTCTAGAATGTAAAAAGTGGAATTCCATCTGGTAGGGTCTTCCATTTTCAGCTGGTGAGGGGCAGGTTGTTACTCTTGTATGTAATATAATACATGGTGAGCTCTGTAGGAGGGGCTTAAATGGTCATATACTTTGTGAGAGATAGTCAGCATCTCTCTCTGCATTTTGGATTATGTAAGGAATCCAGTCAACTACATTTAGGACATGGACAAAGTAGGGTACATTCACCCTATCACCTATTCTCAAGACAGCTATTATATTGGAGCCATCATCAGCAGACAAAAAACAGTTTTTGAGGACTGGGGTACAAGCCATTCTTCTATCACCTGTTCCAGTTTATTTAACACATCTATAGCTTTTTTGGGATAGTCTCTCAAACCTCTGCATGCACAGTTGGTGTGCCAATGATGTGGTCTACCCTGCCGCTGTTCTTTAATCATTCTGCTAGAACCAGAAGCAAGATTAATATCTGTCACCTGATGCTGCAAGCTATTGTTGCCCACTAGTGGGAGGGAATTTTCTTTCAATATGAGGTCTCCAACCCTTTGCACACCACACTAACCACCTGCTTGTACAATTCTGTCACAGCCATCCTTGAAAAATAACTATGGCTTGGGATATGCCAGAAGGGTGCAACTCATGACATCAGTTCTTTAAAACCTTGGTTTTCTACAAAATAGTAAGGCAGCATATCAAATGCAAAAACCTCACCCACTTTGCTATTCCACGGGTGTACATTGTTTTTAATTTTACTTTTGTGGAGATTTGGCAGTTTCAGCGGAGACATGTATGGACTTCCCATAATTCTTGTTATCTCCTACAACAAACTCAGAGTCATCTACTCTACAACAGAAGCCATAGGTGTTATTTCAAATGAATGAAATCGGCACACATGCCCAAGAGATCTTGAAACTTTTAGGAGTGCTTCCTACTGCTAGTTGTGGCAGCTCTGAGATGTTGATAGTGTGTCTCCCAGTTAGACATTTTGAGCAGACACCACCCTCCTTAGTAACATTTTGTTGTGCTTTAGGTGGCTTCTCACTGAGGATGTTCCTAGATATGAGCCTGCTTCCCTGGCTCGCATGCTTCAGAGAACATATAGCAACATATTTAGCTTTTGGATCACAAGTGAAGTATCTCCATTCTGTAGACTTCAAGTACTGAGGGGTTCCTTAGCAGCTACTACTACTACTACTAATGTGGTTAAATGTTGCTACACATGTACTGCTACCACTAGGTGTGCAGCAGTAGCACTCAATATAGGTTGGAGTGTGGATTTTGATAATCTGTATGGCTGAACAGGGGTTGGACTTAAAAGCGATGACAATGCCGATGATGACTGACAGGATAACTATATATTTTTTGCATTCTTTGCTTGCCCAGGTCAGACTTTCCAATTATTTTCTTAAACAATTTACAAACAGTTTTCCTTTTGAGAGGTGGAAGACTGAGCCTTTGCCTTTCAACTAATTTTCTGGCCATGTCATCATCTCTATCACTCTCAGCAGCATCTGAGGATGCTGGAGGGATCAACTTCATCATTAATAATTAGGTCATCCACAGCATTATGGCCTCTTCCCCACTACTTTCATATTCCTCTAGGCTCAAACAATTTTTTTACTTTTGAATTTTCGCAATGTTCACTACTACTTTCAAGATAAGTGTTGTACTTGTCACTGTCAGATACAGAAGTTAATTGAACTGCTACACCTTCTTCCATCATGTCACCAACACTAGAATGTGACTTATTGTTAGTTTCAGTGTTCTTAGATGGTGATGGAACTTTTTATGGGACTTTGACAAAGTGTCGCCTCAAGAGGAGAAGGATCATCATCATCATTTATTGCACACGTTGCAGCAAACATGGCAGGTTTTGGAGTTCTACTTTACTAACATGTTCTGCACTGCTTCTAGTCCTTTTGCCTTCCTCCTGCCCCTAGTACATTTGCTGGACTTTATTAAACTAGTGCACATATGTTTAGAGTTAATTATAGAATAGAACTGATTGATACTAGAAGAGATAAAGTATTTCGTAAAGGGCAAGACATCACACACAGCCTCAGTTGCAGCTCACATCAGGGTTCCTGTCTCTGTCACCTCTGAGTCAAAACTGTTTTAACTGATTTGATTTTGTGTGTGTTTTTTGTTTGTTTGGGATTTTTTTTCTTGTTTTATTAACTGTCCCTATCACTGCAGTCAAACAACTACAACAAAAAACACACTCCTTCCTTTAGACTTCAGTAATAGAGAGAGTGAATCACACAAAATGTTGGGGTAATTGAGTTAAATCTCCTTTTGCTCCCTTCACAAATCCCCAGGCTCCCCTAACACAGAGAACAGCTGGCAGAAAGGAATTTGGATCACAGCTGCCTGTGTCTACCCAGTCATAAAAAATGTTGGGGTATTTGGAATAAATCTCATTTGCTGAATTCATACACCCTCAAACTCCACTAACATATAGATAACAGCCAGATCAGGAACGAACTTTGATCACGGCTGCCTGTGTATCAAGATGCCCGTGATTGCTGCAGTTCTCTGTCTATCACCTGCAGGGGGCTCCCATTGGCTGTCTGCAGTCAGCCCGCCTCTGGTTGCCTTTTTAAACTCAGTCTGGGCACCTTTTAGTTGCCCTTTCGTGGTGTCTCTAACAGCATTCACTTTGCCTGTCTGCTGAAGCTATTGGGCCTGTTCCTGAGTTCTTCAGTTCCTGAAATCCTGAGTTTACCTGTTCCTGTGTTCCTGCCTGCTTGTCAGTTCCAGTCTGGTTCCGGTTGCTGTCATTCTGGTTGCCAGCCGACTTGCGGTGCTCGTCCCGGTTGAGCCTCGGCCTGCTCCTGCTCTTTCCTGTGTTCAGTTCCTGTGGTGATATTTCTCTCCTGTCGCTCTGGCGACATTCTGTCTGCTGGTCCCAGCGTGCGGATGCTGGTTTACTCCATTAGCCTTGCGGCTCACTATACTGTCTGTTTGTCCCAGCATGCGGACGCTGGTTTACTCCTTTAGCCTTGCGGCTCACTATACTGTCTGTTGGTCCCAGCGTGCGGATGCTGGTTTACTCCATTAGCCTTGCGGCTCGCAATACTGTCTGTTGGTCCCAGCGTGCGGACGCTGGTTTACTCCATTAGCCTTGTGGCTCGCAATACTGTCTGTTGATCCCAGTGTGCGGACGCTGGTTTACTCCATTAGCCTTGCGGCTCACAATACTGTCTGTTGGTCCCAGCGTGCGGACGCTGGTTTGCTCCATTGGCCTTGTGGCTCATTCAACTGCCTGTTGGTTCCAGCGTGCGGACTCTGGTTTACTCCATTTGCCTTGCGGCTCAAGGTACAGTTGTTGGTCCCAGCGTGCGGATGTTGGTTTACTCCCTGACTTGCAGTCAGGCTTCTGGTGCTGTCCAGTCCTAGCAGCACTTGTTTCAGATGTGTACCGACACTAGCCTCTCCTTGGGTGAGACAGCTTGACCGTATACTCTATTTACCATCCTATTGTCATTGTCATCTGACAGTCACTGGTCTTAGTGGTGTCTCCCTTCTTGGGCTGCCCTGCCCGGTATTGGTAAGGCCGGTAGAACCTTCCACGTTGCCACCTTTAGGTTGCCTTACCCGGTATTGGCAGGGCCGGTAGAGCCTATCCTTGGGTATCCGTTCTGGGATGCCCTGCCCGGTATTGGTAAGGCCGGTAGAACCTGTTATGTTGCCACTCCACGGTTGCCTTACCCGGTATTGGCAGGGCCGGTAGAGCCTATTCCTTGTGTATTCCTCAGGCTGCCCTGCCCGGTATTGGTAAGGCCGGTAGAACCAGTACGTTATCATCTTACGGTTGCCTTACCCGGTATTGGCAGGGCCGGTAGAGCCTACTTATCACTATTCCTTCAGTATCGCTTGGGTTGCCTTGCCGGTATTATTTGCAATCTCAATGGTCAATTGCTTATATATATATATGTGATGTTTGTATGTGTATGAAAACCCTATGGGATTGCCTTAACTTTTCAATAAAGTTATGTTTTTACCTAAACCTTACGTCTGAGAGTCTTAACAAACCGTGACACTGTGTCTACCAGTCATACAAAGTGTTGGGGTATTTCATGTAAATCTCCTTTGCTCCCTTCATACATTTTCAGTCTCCACTAACATATAGATAACAGCCAGATCAGGAAGGAATTTGCATCACAGCTGTCTGTGTCTTCCTAGTTAAAAAAATTAGGGGGTATTTGGGGTAAATCTTCTTTGCTCCCTTCCCACATCCCCAGACTGCCCTAACACAGAGATAACAGTAAGACCAGAGAGGAACTTTGATCACAGCTGGCTGTGTCTTTCCAATGAGTTACACAAAATATTGGGGTATTTGGGGGTAAATCTACTTTTTTCCTTCACACACCCCCAGACTTCCTCAACACTAAGATACCAGCCAGATCAGGGGGGAACATTGATTGAACAATGATTGCAGATGGCTGTGTTTTTCCAGTCAGTCCCATAAAATTTGGGGGTGTTTGGGGTAAATCTCCTTTGCTCCCTTCATATACCACCAGAGTCCCCCAACACAGAGGTAACAGCCAGATCAATAAGGAACAACTGCCAAAATTTTGGAGTATTTGGAGTAAATTTTCTTTGCTCTATTCTCACGCCCCCAGACTCCTATAATACAGAGAACAGCCAGGAAGGGATTTTGATCACAGCTGCCTGCTTCATTCAACCAAGAGTTTTGGGTAGTTGTTATGTCCCTTTCAGGTTACCCCTGGCAATTCACATGCCCCGTTTATTACGTTAACATGTAAGTAATGTCCCTTAACGTTATGCTGCTCCGGCTTGCACCTGGAGGTCTTTTAGCCCCTTGCCAGCTAGGTAGCTGGTCTAGATGCAGAGCGGCAATGAGGATGATCTTCTCGGCGCCCAACTGGTTGACTTCCGGATTCGTGTAGTGTTCATGACGCACCTGCTGCTGACGTCATCAGCCGGTGCCCGCACCACTGCCTCGGCCCGCAATCCTCTCAGGGCCTACAAAGGAATCGATCCTCAACAGTAGTTACTAACAAAGAGAACACATTACTTATCTACAACATTCCCTAAATACAATCCAACTTTTCTTTATTTGCCTATCCTAACTAGGGAAAAGAGAAAGTTTTAACCTCAAAAGAGAAACAGGAGAAAAATGGCACTTTTCACCGCAGTGAAAATTTTCCACTAAAAGTAAAAATTTTTTCACATCTTTCTCTGTCTTGCTCAGTACAATCATGTTAATAGCTCTTACTTCAGCCAGTTCATCTATCGAAGAACCTTATGTGATCTTCAAACAAGATTAACTTACTTTATAGCTACATCCAGAATTTGCACATAAAGTTTCTTTCTCATCTCCCATGTCAAGTATTTATTTACCTGCTTCGTGTTCCGACCCTTTCAATACTAAAAAAGAAAGAATGCATAAATTGGATATCAATTGTTATTTGAAATTGTCACAGTCACAGAGAGCAATGACTAATATATATGCAGAACTACAACCTAGGATAGTCAGGTTCCTCCAACAAGGGTTGGTAGGGTGAACGCTAGAGTGTGGCGCTTGTGTGCAGTGCTTGTAGACGTAGGTTCCCCTGTGGAGAGTTGTGCTGCAGCCAAGGCCGTGTAAAGTTTCTGGCCGCAAAGCCAGATGACTCCCTTCGTTTGAGCCAAAGAAGCCACAGGATAACTCAGCACAGAAAGGTCTAACATTACCAACCCCCGGGAGAATGTTTCCAACAATAGAAAGGAGTAGAAGACTCTCCAAGTGTAACTGAACACTGATAGGTCCAAGACTCAAACCGCAAGGTCTGCAACAGGCAGAGACCTGGAGACCTCAAGCAGTTTGCAGAGTGGATATACTGGACAGCTTTCTGGATCAGTGATGGCAGGAACAACTGGATTCCAATGGCGGTCTAGAACAGAAAGACAAGGCAAGGTGAGCAATATGCAGATACAGGTAATGCAGCAGGGAGATCCGGCAAAGCAAGGTCAGCGGCAGTAGACAATGTCCAGATCCAGCAGGCAATAGTGTAGTCAGGCAAGGCAAAGGTCAGCAACAGAGAGCAAGTCCAGATTTGGCAAGCAATAGAGTAGTCCGGCAAGGCAAAGGGATAGCAACAGTAAGCAATGTCTATATGCGGCAGGCAAAAGAGTAGTCAGGCAAGGCAAAGGTTGGCAGCAATAGGCAAAGTCCAGATTCCAGGCAGTAGAATAGTCAGGCAATGCAACAATAAGCAGGATGGAAGGGATTCTCAAATACAGCGCTGGAGAAGCTGCAAACTCCACAAACATGGAATGCTATAATCGAGCGTCAGAGAGACCAGCATGCATCCCTTTAAGGACCAGAGCTGGAAGTAAGGCTCCAAAGCGAGGCTGAAGATGCGTCAGCACCCAGGAAGGACCATAGAGGCATGGTACAACCATGGAGTGCAGCCGCAATGCGGTGAAGTTGAGGGGGCATACGTGACAAAATATCTCAAAAGAACAAGTTTCTTCATCAAAAGTCTTTCATTTTTGTCAGCTCTTTAGCTCTTTCAAAGACTACTAAACCAATGATTGCATGGTGATTAAGATCAGCTACTTCTGAAGCCTACACGTCTCGGGCAGAAGGAACCTTGAAAGAAGATTTAAATTTAGTCCACTAAAGTTATATCTACATATTTGGAGGAAAAAAGCTGATACATCTCTGGGGCATTTATGTAGATATGTTGGTGAAGCAGTCAAGCCCTCACAAGGCATTATTGAATTGACTTTGGGAAGCAATGTAGAGGCTGCTTTGTCTACAAAGTTCTGCAGCCTTTTGTTGCTTAATCTTTTCCATTTGTTTAGCTTTGTTATCTCTTTCAGGTGTGCTACCTAGAGACCCTGAATGAAAGACAGAATTGTGAACAAAATACAAGAAAATTATATGCAGTGCTACCTAGCCTGTAAGCTCTACATAAACTAAAAATATAGAGAGTGCTCCCAATTCCACAGTAGTAATATAGCAGTCACATATATGGAATAGTGTAAGGGTTAAAGGGATAGTAATACTTCTTTGTAACTTTATTTTATTTTGTTGGCATTAAAAAAACATGAAGAATGATATAAGTCTTATCTCTCAAACCTTTATGGTTTATGAGATATTCACAAGCAAAGTTTCCCTTCCCCGCCCCTTTTTCCTAGTGTAAGCCATCTCTTCTCAGATGTGAATCTGGTTGTATGACCAGACAGATAACAGAAGGGGACAGTCTTCTTTGTATTAAAACAATGAAAGCCCTTCCCCCTTGACAAGTTTTTCAGCTTTTTCCCTTATCTTAATTGAAGATTGTCCCTCTCTGCAGTCTACCTAGGCACCTCCCTTCTGATCTGGTTGAACAGGGAAGGGATACTTTGTTTGTGAATATCTCTTAAACCATAAAGGTTTGAGAGATAAGACTTATATCATTCTTCATGTTTTTTTAATGCCTACAAAATAAAATAAAGTTAAAACGAAGTATTACTATCCCTTTAAGGTCCATAGAGTCTTAAATTGCACTATAAGGACAAATGCACAATAACTTTCCCTATAATTAGTTCTTAGGGTGCATTCCCTGTTGCTGCTTGTCTCAATAGGCTTTCGCATTTCAAAGGTGATCGTCATGCAAAGAAACACATGGAAAGAGGAAGGGCCGAGACAAAGCAACACAATCTAAGTGCAGTGATTAATTTAATATGGTCAAACAGGGCATATAAAATATACATAAAAACACATCAAAAGAATTATCTAAAACAACTTCAGATTTCCTCCCTAAATAGGGGAGTTTTCATTCGAAAATAAAAAAAAATAAAGAAAGAAGTAAAGGAGTTTTAAAAGTCTTATAATTGAAGTGTATATAAATTAAATTCTAAACTTCTGGTATTGGAATGGATGCAGAGTGTTGCCCAATAGGCCAGCTAAAAGTATGAGGCATTTAGTCCACACATAAAATGTACTTACAGTGCTTTTGTTTGGGCTTCTGAATGAGTCACATATAGACCATTATAACAACAGACTATTATAGGCCATGTAAGCAGTGGCCCCTTTCAGTCAGTAATCAGTATAGGATATTTTACAGGTAAATGTGGTCTCTTACTTTAGTATGAATAAAAAAAAAATTACATAATTACATTAAATATTTTTATTTGTATTTCTTAAATGTGATTGTCTTTCATGAATGTATTAGTGAGTTACAAAATTTCCTGCTATTGTAGTTCCCTTGGTGATACTATGTATCATTTAGATGTCTTGAGTAGTATGCATTTAAGTTTCCTTGTAATGATTTTTTAATTAATTCCTACTATCGTAGTAGTAATGTATCCAACGATTTGCCCATTCGAGTTTACATTCTAAATGTATTTCCCATTTGTGTACAACACAGATGAGGTTCTTTTCTGGACAAAGGGGTATATATTAACCCTATTAGTGCTGATCCTTTTTAGATGCATTATTTTTCATCAATATACCATAAAAATAGGCTTATTATAACCGGAAGAAAAATCGCAAGTATATGGAGATATTTGGCAATCTACAATACTTCCATTTGAAACACTCAATCAAATTTAAGATAAACAAAGGATACCAAAAAATAGAGTTACAGAGAGGAGACCAATTACAAACAATAAACCGGAACTTGGAGCTTGCCCAAAAATGGTTTACTATTGAAGTGTTGCATGTAAAGTTATGTGTCATAAAATGACACATGTGTTTTGCCGTGTCATTTGAAGTGTCACATTTAAAGTTATGCATCATAAAGTGATGCAGATTCTACATTTCGCATCACTCCGAAAGGCGCATTCACCAATTTGTGCGTTAACGTGTCACAATATTGGTGCAATAAGAAATACAAATAAATAAAAATATTTCATGTAATTACTTAATATATTTTTTCATTCATGCTAAAATGATCCACATTTTATCCTGTCGTATTAGATTACATGTTTTTTATACACTTTTATACACTTTTATACACATTTATATGTAGCCCCAAACCTCTGTCCTTTCCCCTCCCTTTCTGTGCTGATGATTGGGCAAATTCCTTAAAAGTAGGGAAAGTAACATGGGCCACCATCAAACTACCAGAAGAAGGCGTTACTGCCAAAACGTGTAGAAGTACGAGCCTGCAGCCTGCAACCGGAGGGATCCAAATGCTCCCCGGAGAGCAGAGGAGGACACACATTAGTATTTTGGAGCGGAGACGGGGAAAGAAGACCAAATCACACAGACATGAGATACGCTAAGACCCTTCATGGGATTAAAGTAAAGAGGCTACCTTTACCTTTAAAGGATCGTATACCGATTACTGACTGAACATAAGGGGCCACTGATTACATTGCCTATAATAGTCTGTTGTTATATTGGTCTATATGTGCCTCAATCGGAAGCCCCTAACAATAGCACTATAAGTACATTTTACATGTGGACTATATGACTCATACTTTTAGCTAGCCTACTGGGCAACGCTCTGCATCCACTCCGATACTAGACGTTTAGCATTCACTTTCTATACTCTTCAGTTACAAGACTTTTAAAACTCCTTTACTTCTTTGTTTATTTTTTTATTTTCTAATAAAAAAACCCTATTTAGGGAGGACATTTGAAGTTTTTTTATATTATTCTTTTTTATTTCTTTATTTCTGTATTCTTTTTTATTTCTTTTTTATGTATGTTTTATATGCCCTGTTTGACCATATTAAATTAATCACTACACTTAGATTGTGTTGTGCTGTCTTGCCCCTTCCTCTTTTTCAGAATTGTTTTTTTACCTATTAATTCATTTTTACGCAGGAGCTGTTTCCGGGAGGGAGATTTCGATCATGCGTCTGGGGATTTGATGATCAGATTTATACCTAGGGGCTATAATGAGGACATTTTAGTCCAGTCCTATCATTATGCTAAGCAGATTTCCAGGGATTAAAACTGGAAGAAGGAGTCAGACTCTATTAATAATTGGGTGAGATTTACTACAACTTATAATCCCCAGTACAACCAGATCAGAGGAATTATTAAGAAGAATTTACCTATCTTAACTATAGATGTTAAATTAGATACTATACTGAAAGATGGTTGTAACTTTGCAGCTAAGGGGGGCCTCACTATTGGGAATCAGGTCACCCCCAGTTTTTTCAGGAGTAGTAGGGCAACTCTTGTGTGGCTGGAGCACAAAGGATTTTTTCGATGTGGGGCATCAGTTTCTAAATGTTGCACCTTCTCATGTGTTTCTATAATGTTTAGGGGAACGTTTGATGGAGCCTCCTATGATATTAGGAGCTACATTAACTGTAACTTGGAGTATGTTATCTATTTGTTCAAATGCAGAAGGTGCAAGGTACAGTATGTGGGTCATACAGTCCGTCACTTGAAAGAATGAATACATGAACACATCAACCAGATTGAGAATGGGCTAAAAGAATCGGCCTTTGCCAGGCACATTTTTGATTGTCATAGTGATGATTTGTCACTCTTTGAATTCCAAGGAATTGAGAGGGTGAGGTTGCCATTGCGAGGTGGCGATATAATCAAATTGACTAACAAACGTGAAACTTTCTGGATATTCCAACTGAAGACTAGAGTGACCTTAGGTTGAATGCTGAATGAGACATTAGTCACATTTTTTTAATTATATCAGTTGAGCTTTAATATATGTCTAAGCAATATATTTTTCCTGTTAGAGCATTCTTTGGTCTTTAAGTTGGCGTATTAGCTTCGTTTTCTATTTTTTTAATTGTATTAGTAGATTTTCATTATGTATTTTAGTAATATAATTATTATTTTTTTGATAGAGTATCTCCTGGCCTTTAGATTGGAATGGATGCCTGGCATATTGGGGATATAAGGTTTTTTTGATGTGGAATATCTTCTGTGATATTATGGATAATATAGGAGTTTATTATTATTTTTTTTTGTATTTTTTCTATTTTTCTATTTTATATCCATTTCTTGCAGAGGGCATTGCGTTTCTTTTCCCCTTTCCCCATATCTCTATTTGGTGTTGGAATAGACGACTACATGATATTTATATTGTCTCCCTCTGCTCTTTATTGCGACTTTACACACCAGACTGCGCACACCTCTAGTTTATCTGGGACGGTGCAGTGTGGGACATTTTTGCCCCAGTGATAACATGTATTATCTGTGCTATTTGTGTTTATGTGTATTTAGTTTGAATAAATTGTATATTTTGCTATATCTGGCTCTCTCCTCATTGTTCTTGTTGGTCTCTTCTATTTTTAACCTGCTCATGACCAGGTTAGGGGGATAGAAGTGACAGATATACCATACTGTAGATTATTGTTATATAGGTTCTCTGGAGACTACAGCACTATTTTCCCATTTTTGTTGGGTATATATTTACTATTTAGTTGCTGTTCAGATATTGAACAGCAACTAAATACATAAAACTAGAAACAGTGTTGGCAACCATACATAAAATACAAATATGCCTATGAAGAAAATATATGTGTATATATACAAAGTCTCACCGAGCAGAAGCAATTGTACATCAATATAAAATCAGGACGGTGAACCCTATAATCTTGTAAAGCTGAATTGCTCTATAATCATATATAAATTGATTATTTTGAATTTGAGTTCTTACATTGTGGAATAGCTTATGGGGATAAAATTATCTAAAGCATCATTGAGGCACACCACAAATTCATTTGCAACACACACACAAGCACACACATACACATACAAACAAACACACACACGTGTTGAGGGATTCTCTGCTATCTTTCTCTGTTATCTTGTCATTCTAATTAAAACTTTCTTTGTATTACGCACCCTCACACTACTCACCAGGCACACTAATGCTAGTAACAACCAAACTATATATTTTCTCTGTTTTGTGGTAGATGACATATGTGGGCTCTGTAACTAAATATACTTTTTTCTTATTTGATTTATTTGGGTCAGTATCTACCTCCTATACTGTGTTTATGTTGACAGTGAAGGGAACTTTACTATTAATCCTATTCCCAGATACTTTTAACCCTTTATGTACAAGAGAGGTATCTAACACATTGAAACTCAATGCATTGGATAGCTCTCTGGCACTCAAAGAGTCAAAAGCAAAAAGTAATTGCACAAAATAGAAATGATATGTTTATACTGTTTTAATGAATAAAGTCTTAGTTTTCAATGGAAAATACGCACTTTTCCTGTGGGTGTGTCAGGATCCCAAAGCCCTGTTGCTTGCAACAACCTAATGCATTGTGACTATACTGTGTAGTTCAAATGCATCAACATTAGCAGGGAACCTAGCACCATTACATGCTACAATGTGGAAACTTGGACTTTTAGCTCCTTTAGCAAGGAAGGAAGGAATGATTCTGGCTATTCATAATATCTACACCAGGGATTCTAAGATCCAGTCCTCAGGGAACAGGCCAGGTTTTCAGGCCACTGATTATTCACCTGTGATTAAACAGGAAATCCTGACCTGTCTGTATGTACCTATGACGAACACTGAGAAACACCCATCTAGATATAAATATGAAGTCACTGGTTTTGCTGATATTTGACCTACTATTAGTGCCAGTCGGTGTACCCTGATACAACCATTTTTTTCTCCCTTATACCCTTGTTCTTCTGTGCCCACTCACACTTTTGTACATATTGTCATCTAGGCCAGCAGTGCATCATATTTCATTTGAAACATGGTGCTAAATATTAAGTAGCTTTATACTTTTATGGTTAAATATATTCATTACAAATAATAGACATATTTATTTATTTTTAGAGTGATGATTGACATTTTTAACCTGTTATTTTGCATCAAATGCAACATCACAAAAACAGTTTCTTTCTTCACTAGTAAACAATGCTTCATCTACACTATATTATTCTTTTGATCTGCAACAGTACTGTATACTTAACAAATATATATATATATATATATATAAATAAAAAAATGTATATCATATTTTGTTTTTTAAATGTACTACTTAAGCGTTAATAGGTCTTTTTTCCTGGTTGTCCCTTTTCTTGATGTAAATATTTTTTCCTTTTAAATCTAGGTTATATCACTTCACTTCGTAAAATGACAAACAGCACAGAAGCTAATTATTATGACTATTCATCTTTTCCATTGGATTACAATGATTTTAATGACACAATGCCACCAATAAGCCTATGTGAACAAGAAGAACTTCATAAATTTTTGTCTTCTTATATTCCAACTGTTTTCTATATGCTGTTCTGCATCAGTGTAACCGGAAATATTTTAATTCTCATCATTCTAACAAAGTGGGAAAAACTGAACACAGTAACTAACATTTTTATTTTAAATCTGGTTATCTCAGATTTACTGTTCTCGATTACACTACCATTCATGGCAGTTCATCATTCTTTCTATTGGATCTTTGGAAATATAATGTGTAAAGTAACAACTGCTTTTTATTTTACTGGTTTCCAGAGCTTTATAATTTTTCTTACTTTAATGACTCTTGATCAGTATTTGACAATAGTGCACTCCTGGTCTTCTACATCCAGATTAAGGATCAAATATTCAGTCAATGTTAGTATAATTTGCTGGAGCATTGGCATTATTTTCAGCATCCCAGATATTATACTCTCTTCAGCATGGAATGATGACTCTGGAGAAATAAAATGTGACACTTACCAAGGTGAACAATCAAGTTGGTGGATATCAATAGGACACTATAAGCATTTTGTTCTGTTTTTTCTTGTACCTCTTTTTGTTATAATTATTTGTTACATAGGAATACTGATAAGACTTAATACATGCAACATCAGAAGGAAAGAAAGGGTTCTAAAACTAATATTTTTTCTTGCTTTCCTTTTTTTCCTTTGCTGGACACCATATAACATTATAATGTTCCTCATGTTTCAGGAAAACATTGAGTCTTTTACAAAATGTCACAGTATTCTACACTATGTATTTTATATCTGTCAAACTATTGTTTATTTTCATTGCTGCATGAATCCTCTTTTATATGCATTCTTAGGAACAAAATTTAGAAGACACCTAAATTGTTCACTTGCAAAATATTGTCTACCAAAGCGAAAAACACAACAACAGGATATTAGTCTTAAAACAAGCATGTTAATGGCATTTGAAAAATGACTCTGCTTATGATATCATCTGTAAAAACAAATGAGACACTGTCATAACAAAGTACTAACATAGTAACATAGTAACATAGTAACATAGTAAATTAGGTTGAAAAAAGACACAAGTCCATCAAGTTCAACCTTCGCCTCATACCTCAGTAACTGAGAATTTTATAGCTTTCCTGCTACCAATTAAATTAGTCATTATCAGACCTTCCTGATCAGCCTACTGATAAACAGTCTATCTCTGTATGTTCCCTTTTGAAAGAAATTTATCTAATCTTCTCTTAAATGTATCCATTGTATCTGCCATAACTACCTCCCTGGGCAATGAATTCCACAATTTGACAGACCTTACCGTAAAAAAACCCTTCCTCTGCTGAAGTTTAAACCTCCTTTCCTCTAATCTCAAGGGGTGTCCCCTGGTCACCTGATCAGGCCTTGGAATAAATAGCTCACAGCAGAGATCCTTGTATTGACCTCTCATATACTTGTACAATGTGATAAGGTCTCAAGGACTAAGGACCTTTTGCTAAAATTGTAGTTTGATCTTCATTATTCCTAAAACAATACTCAAATTATAGAATTAATTCATTATTATAGCTATTTGAATATTAATTTGGGAAAATGCATACATCCATCAAGTTCTGCCTTTTACAGATCTCCTGTTTATCCATATAAAGACAAGATACACTCAATGTAATCAGTTTTCATCTCCATGTATAAATGCAGCAGTGAAGAGTGCAGAACATGCAGACATATGGAAAACACCAAATTCAATTAACACAAGGAGGTTAACTGTATAAATAATTTATATTTTTTTTAATATAAACTACAATACATAGGTCAGACAAGAAATTTGAAAACTAGGTTTACCAGATTTTAAGGAGCATTACTATAGAACATGAGGTCTATAGGTCATCAAAATATCATAAAAGCACAAAGAAAAGATCTCACATGTTATAGGGATATAGGCATTGAAAGAAGAAAGACATCTGCAATTAAGAAAAAGGAGAATTTAATAGATAACAGAGATAAAAACATTGATGCTTTCAGATCAGAACAGATGAGAGTTGGTACTGTGTTAGCCGTAGAAATAGCCAATAAAAGATATCAAAAACTATATTTGCCTCCTGTATCAGACCAGCATGACATTGATTTAACAGTGTTTTTATAAAAATTGATAAGGATTGTGGAATAAGTTTAGTATATCACCTTCAGTTACTACCCATTTATATAGTCATTCCCATCCAATCTGTATACATGTTTGGTGATTGTTTTCTTTATGTTTATAATTTTCTACTTGAGGTGATAAGATGGAAAGATTTACCTGTTCCACACTTTTATATACTTATTAAACTAGTTATTTATTTTATATTAATGCGGATCATGCATTGAATTGATTGTGGATTATGCAATTTATTATTTCATATCTGGGCCTAGAATAACTAAAGTTTGAATAGGGCTGAAAATGTTGAATTTTCACTCATCACATCGACAATGGCCTATTTCCATATGGAAATTAAGCATAATGACTCATTTCCATGTGGAAATGCAGGATAATGAGACATTTTTGTATGCAAGGGGTGTGTGTTAATATGTTAATGTGGCAATTCGACACATTCACTAAACTCTGATAGCAGCCTCTGCTTTCAGAGTCCACAGTCCCAACTTTGTCTACCTGAGGTTGGCAAAGTTGGGACCTCCCTGTACATTCCTATGCAGTAACAGCCATCAATCAATCACAAGCAGGGAGGGTTGCAAACTGTTGTCAATGTGGAATGGATTTCCTTCCTTCACACATCACCAACACTAGGACAATTCTGAAGTTTAAGTCCATTCTCTCTGCCAGTAGGGGAGTGGAGAGGATACTTTCAGCACCATGGACAGCATTGCTGCCTTATCCCTTTGAGTGCCATAGGGATGTGCCTTGCTTTTCATGAATAAATCAGTCATCTGGTTTGTGAATGACCGGGTTCAATAGGGGGAGTCCTACACGAGCCGGCGATTGCTAGAATAGCAGCTGGCTCAAGTAGATGAAGAGGAAGGCAGAAATAGCCTTCCTTTTCACCACATTGATCACCTATCCTACTGGATGCCAGGGGGCATCAAGAGGGGTCCAGATGCCTGCCACGTGGTCTGACATATTTAAAAAGTTTACATTTTTTTTAACATATAAGCAAACATTTTGCAGATGTATATGTTTCCTATTAACCCTTTGAGTGGCAGAGGGGTACGCAAATACATTGCTTAGCAATGTATTTCATACCCCACTGGCACTCAACAGTTTAGCTGTGTGGGGGCAGTATATGTTGTAGTTAGTTAAGGGGAGCACTTTAAGTCAGATTTAGCTGGGAGGGCAGTATATGTTGAAGGGGGGCAGTATATGTCGGATTTATGTCAGAGATATAGAATGTTGAGCAGCATTGTGTGTTAGCCTCACATATACTGTGTGACACTCCCAGCCTTCTTCCCTTGCCCAGACAGTGCCCATGGGGATTTGAGGCTAGCAGTGGGCAAGAGGAAAAGGCTGGGGGCAAGTGTAGCCACAAAGGGGATAACTGTGTAGTGCTTGGTGTACTTTTTTTAACCCTTTGAATGCCACAGGGGTGGGTAATGCACATTCTTACGTCACTCAAAGTGATAAGGGAGTGATGCTGTCCATGGTACTGAAAGTATCCTCTCCACTCCACTACTGGTCATGTGGGGAAGCAGAGACAATGCTCTTAAACTTCAGAATTGTCGTAGTGTTGGTGATATGTGAAGGGAGGAAATCCCTTCCACATCGACAACAGTTCACAACAATCTCTGCTTCTGATTTATTGAGGGCTGTTACTATACAGGAATGTACAGGGAGAACCCAACTTTGCCACCCTCAAGTAGGCGAAGTTGAGACTGTGAACTCCGACAGCAGAGGCTACTATTGGAGTTTAGTGAATGCGTAGAATTGCCACATTAACATATCAACACACAACCCCTTGCATATGAAACTGTCTCATTATCCTGCTTTTCCACATGGAAATGAGTCATTATGGTGGTGATATGATGTCGAACACACTTTAGAGAGTACTGTTGTGACTTCAACAGAACTTCGACAAGACGTCAACATTTTGAGCTCTCTACGAACTTTAGCGTATCTAGGCCATCTTTTCTTCTGTAAACAGACCCAGTTTGACTAGTCTTCTTCAAATAAAATCTTGATTAGACTAAAAATATCAAGAATTTTGGAGCCATGTTTTTAGGAGCCAGCTGAGAGTTTTAGAGAAAACAAAAAAAAGGGGGGGGGTGTCAATAGTGCCTTAACTGATATAAATAAACCAGCTAATAATTACGTAAAATTGATATATTATATATACAGGTCTCAAAATTTCCTCTCACCACTAGCCAATGGCGAGTGAAAATTTAGCCCTGGCGAGTAGAAATTCAGCCCTGGTGGGTATGTTTTGGCTTGCAGTGGCAAGTAACTTTTCAGGTCTGGCTAGTAGCAAAGGACTTAAAATTATAAGCCCTGATATATATATATATATATATATATATATATATATATATATATATATATCTTAGCGCTATTAATATGTAGTGAAAAAACACTCTATATATATATATATATATATATATATATATATATATATATAGAGTTCTATACAAATGTCCAATTGAAAACAAGTATGGAAAAGTAGAAAATGTATTGGATAGACTAGATAACTTCCATCATATAGAAAACAGTGTTATTATATAGTCTGGACTTCAGATTCCCAACACTTCTTATAATGTGCTAAACCATGATTAACCATGATTTTAATAACACATTGCCCTAAAAATGTATATGGTGAGTATACTCAGTTGCAAGTTGTATAGTACAATCCTCAATGACTATCAATGATTAACAATTAGAAACTATACCAATAGTTCATAGACATGATCCATAAAAAGAGAAATGTATCCTTACAGATTATGATCATGCTCTAGTAGTGAAGAACAGAAAAAAGTATATTTTATTTAATCATTTATTTTTATAGATTTTTAGAATTATTAAGATAGTTTAGATAGGTATTTGGGTTAGGTTAGGTAGGTTCAGGGTATACGTGGGTTAGGGTAAGGCTTAGGGATACATTTAGGTTAAAGTAGCATTGTACATAAAAAAAGAAATGATCATAGTAATAGTGAGAGTTTGGGGTTTGTGTTTTTTTCTGTAATTTAATTTGGGTCCTGTTCTGTAATTTAATGTGGGTTCTGTTCTGTTTCTTTTTTATAATTTTTATTTATTACAATAATTTATATTCCATGAATTAATTAGAAAGTTTGGGTGGGTAGTTACTGTTAATTTAGGTAGGATTAGTGTTTACGTGGGATAGGTTGAGATTTAGGGTTAGAGTTAGGTACAAAAAAATATATATTGTTAACCCGTAGAGTGCATTGTGGGTACATTGTATGTGTCTGGACAGCTGTACCTGGTGTGCCAGGCTCGTACAATGTACAGCTAAAATGCGGTCACTGCATAACAAGCTTTCAGTGGCCGCATTTTAGCTAAAATGATGCCTGGCACTCTTGGGGGGGCATGAGGATCAATCCTCATGCCCCCCCAGCTATTGATTTCCCAGCCGATCGCGCTTGGAGATCAATATGCACAAAGGAGAAGCGGAGCCTTTCCTTTCCCCTCTCTTCCGGGTAGGAGTGGGCGGGACCAGGAGAAGCCTCCCAACGTCATTGGTGACATGATCACTGATGACATTAGTAAACTTTCCCCCATCGCGAGCAGTCCTACAAGGCAGATTATCTTCTTTCCAAAATGGTCTGATTTCTCTACCTTTTCTTCACTTCTGTAGCTATTATAACCATTTTCATACATGCAAGAATGTTTGAGAAAATGCTAGAGAAATCAGAGGTTGTAGCAGGTGCAGTTTTCTACTTTTAGCACCCCCTACGGTATGTCAACTTATACCAACGGGGTTCCATTCTTCTCCTAAGAGCACTAGCTAACAAATACAGTTGGAAATCCCATAGTTTTCACAGATTTCACTACATCTGAAGGGACAAAAATGTAAAAAAATGAAATTTTCTTCATATTTTACCTCTTTCTGGAAACATTTACACCAGGATTGGGGTAAAAAGGCAAGTGACCCCTCATTAGATGTGGCAGGTTATCTTCCTTCCAAAATGATATGGTTTATCTACCTTTTCTTCACTTCTGAAGGTGTTATAACCATTTTTGTACAGGCAAGTGAAGTTTGGGAAAATGTTAGTAGTAGGTGTAGTTTTGTATTTCTAGCACCCCCTAAGGTAGGTCAGATCATACCAATGGGGTGTCATTTTTCTTCTAAGAGCACTAGCTAATGAATACAGTTGGACATTCCATGGTTTTCACATATTTCAGTGCATTTGAAGGGGCAAAAATGAAAGAAAATGCCTTTTTTAGTAACATACATAGTAACAGTAGATAAGGCTGAAAAAAGACATGCGTCCATCAAGTCCAGCCCATGCCAATAACACCCCTGTTGATCCAGAGGAAGGCAACAAAAAGCCCTCTGGAGCAATTTCCAATGTAGGTGTGTGTGTGTGTGTGTGTGTGTGTGTGTGTGTGTGTGTGTGTCAAATAGTTCCCCGTCTCAATATCCTATTTGCTTTGAAGCCATCTGTCATAACTGTCAATATTGTTCTGTGCTAGATAGGCATCCATTGCTTTTTTGAATGCAGTTACATTATCTGCAAGCACAACATCCCGAGGCAAAGAATTCCATAGCCTTACCGCCCTTACTGTAAAGAATCCCTGCCTGTGTTTTAGTCGAAAGCGCCTTTCCTCAAGTCTTAATGGATGACCTCTTGTTCTTAGCTCAGCTCTTTGCATAAATAATTCATTGGATAATTCTTTGTATTGACCTTGTATGTATTTGTAAATGGTAATCATATCACCCCTTAGACGTCTCTTTTCTAATGTAAACAAACCCAGTTTGGCTAGTCTCTCATTGTAGCTCAGATCCTCCAATCCCTTTATCAGTTTTGTTGCACGTCTCTGCACCTTTTCCAGTTCAGTAATGTCTTTATTTAGAACAGGCGCCCAAAATTGTACTCCATAATCTAGATGAGGCCTAACCAAGGATTTATACAGAGGTAGGATAATATTAGCATCCCTTGCTTCTACACCTCTTTTTATGCAGGCTAGTACTCTATTTGCTCTTGCAGCAGCTGAGTGACTCTGCACACTGCTGTGAAGACTATTGTCTATCAGTACACCTAAATCTTTCTCTAATGAGGATTTCCCAAGTTGTTTCCCATTTAGAGTATATGTAGCAAGTTTGTTTCTACAACCCAAATGCATAACCTTACGTTTATCTACATTAAATGACATCTGCCACTTTTCTGCCCATTCACTTAGTTTATCTAAATCCTTCTGTAGGGAAAAAACATTGAGCTCTGTATGTATTTCCTTACATAGCTTAGTGTCATCAGCAAAGATTGAGATGCTACTTTCAATTCCCACTTCTAGATCATTAATAAACAAATTAAAAAGCATTGGGCCCAGGACTGAACCCTGCGGCACCCCACTTATAACCCTAGACCAATTTGAAAAAGTTCCATTTACAACAACTCTCTGCCATCTATCATTTAACCAGTTCTCAATCCATGTACAGATAACACCACCCAAACCGAAGCTTTTAATTTATTCATTAGAGACACCTTCTGGAAGCATTTGTGCAAACCAGGCTTGGGGTAAGAAGGCAATTGACCCCTCATTTGATGCAGCAGGTTGTCTTCTTTCCAAAATGGCATGGTTTCTCTACCTTTCCTGCATGTCTATTATGGTTATAACCATTTTAGTGCAGGCAGATAATTTCAAAAACAAAAGTGTCAGGTTTAGGTAAGTCTTCCTACCTGTTACGGTTTTCTGACACTCAGACACTGGTATAGTAAAAACACAGTTTTATTGAAATAAAAATGAATGAACAGCGCTCCTGGGGGCCAGGAATGGTAAAGGTGAGATACAGGCCCAAATGAGTATAGCAGAGTTATACAGCTCAGGTAAGCAAATATACAGGGTTAAATGTGGAGAAATAGACTGTTTAGTAAACTGATTGGCCAACGCCCAGAAGTTGATATCAGTCTCTTTATGGTGCAGAGAAGCATGTATTGTGTGACTGAACTAATCACTCTCAGATACCTTTGCACATGAACGCCCAGATTGACCAGCGAATGCCCAGGGCTGAGCCTATACCAGCTTAGTGGAATAACCTGGAGTAAAGCCACTGCAAGAGCAAACGGACCAGAACCTGAATTGCCCTCAATATTATCACGGATATAACCCTGCGTGTGCCAACGGGAGAAGAGCCGTACACACCCCTTGGGTGCCAGAGCGGAGCAATCACTGCACAAGTGATAATGAGCCAAAGTAAATGGTGATACGGTAGATGGATAACACATTGAGCACTTAGTGACCAGAACCGGGACACCCCTCCGGTGTCATGCGGAGCACAAACAGCAAGAGCCAATGGAGATACCAACGCCAACCGGCGCGGTTGCGGTGCTAAATGAGCACCGGAGAAGACAACAGCTCTGCTAGTGCAAATAGGTAGGCAAGGTCGGAAAGGCACAGGCTCAATAAGTGTTCCCAGGCTCAAACGGAATACACTGGCTTGGCAAGTGAGAGAGAACAGGCTCAGATAACGGAGGCTACCGGCACAGCAAGGGTTAATACAGGTTCGGTAAGGAGACTACAGCTCAGCAGTGCTATGGAACAGTCTCAGGCAACGGCCCAGTAGACTAAGAGAGGATTAGCCAGAGCAACACAAACACAGTTCAGAATGTCGCCAGCCGGCGCCCAGGATCACACAGGAACTCAGGAACAATCACAGCGCAGGACTCCAACCGGAACCGGGTCCATACTCGGAGCAGGAACGTCAGGCAGAGCCGGGTCAATCACGGAGCCGGAACGTCAGCCAGAGCCCGGTCAATCACGGACCAGGAACAACGGAATGGACAGACTAGCCGAGTCGGTACACAGGAATGCAGAAACACAGCAACAACGCGCAGGCTCAGGAACACCACAAAAGGGCAACTGACAAGTGCCCAAAACCCAGTATATAAAAGAACATCCTGGGCGGGCCAGTCAGCTTCCTCCAATGCACAGGTAACACAGCAAAGACTGACAGGGAATCATGGGGACCGTGATACTACCACCCACATATTGTATGTTAACCCACACAAATGGGCTACCATTTTTCTCATGTTGGTAACAGGTACTGAATACAGCAGGAAATGTTATGGTTTTCAAAGATTTTAGTATCTTTGAAATGGTGGAAATGTAAAAAAACATGTATTTATTCCTATAGTGCCAGATTTTGGAAATGTTTGTGCTGGTGCCTTAAGCAACTGAGCCGGAGGGATGGCTCAGTTGGTTAAGGCACCAGCTGTAGAATCTGCTCAGACCACGAGGTTGCAGGTTCTAGTCCCGGCAATGTCAGCTCAGCCTTTTACCTTTCTAAGGTAGATAAATGAGTCCAGGGCATACTTGAAAATGAGAGACAATCTCAATGTATTCTTCCTGGTAAAATACTTTCACAAAAAAAACAAAACAAAAAAAAAACATCAGCCCAGAGATAGAAAGGAAAATTACACCTCATTTGATGTTGGAGAATGTCCACTTTCCAAAATGGTATACCTTTTACACATTTGCTTCATGTCTTTAACAGTTATGAAGTACAAGCAGCCATTTTCAAAGATGCAAACACGTAGATGTGGTTATGTGCTTCTAGCACCCCCTAAGGTAGGTCAATTCATTCCGATGAGGTGTCATTTGTCTCCTAAGAGCACTAGCTAATGAATACAGTTATAAATTCCATGGTTTTCACAGATTTCAGTACATTTGAAGCGGCAGAAATGTAAGAAAATGCCATTTTTCCTATAGTGCCAACTTCTAGAAACATTTGGGCACACCAGGCTTGGAATAAGAAGGCAATGCACCCCTCATTAGATGCGGCAAGTTGTCTTATTTCCAAAATGGTATGATTTGTCTACCCTTTCTTCACTTCTGTAGTTGTTATAACCATTTTTGTACAGCGAAGTATTGTTTGAGAAAATGTTAGAAATATTAGAAGTTGCAATAGGTGTAGTTTTGTAATTGTATCACCCCTAAAGTAGGTGAACTCATACATATGAGGTGTCATTTTACTCCTAAGAGCACTAGCTAATGAATACAGCTGGAAATTCCATGGTTTTCACAGATTTCAGTACATTTGAAGGGGCAGAAATGTAATAAAATGCCATTTTTTCCTATAGTGCCACTTTCTGGAGGCATTTGGGCACACCAGGCTTGGGATAAGATGGCAAGTCACTCCTCATTACATGTGGCAGGTTGTCTTCTTTACAAAATGGTATGGTTTGTGTACCTTTCTTCACTTCTGTAGTTGTTATAACCATTTTGTACAGAGAAGTAATGTTTGAGAAAATGTTAGAGAAATCTGAGGTTGTAGTAGGTGTCTTTTGCACTTCTAGCACCCCCTGATGTAGGTCAACTCATATCAATGGGGTGTCATTTTTCTCCTAAGATCACTAGCTAATGAATACAGTTGGAAATTCCATAGTTTTCACATATGTCAGTACATTTGAAGGGACAGAAATGTAAGAAAATGGCTTTTTTATTAGCGTCACCTTCCGGAGGCATTTGTGCACACCAGGCTTGGGGTAAGAAGGCAAGTCACCCCATCATTAGATGCAGCAGGTTGTCTTCTTTCCAGAAATATGTAGTTTTATATAGTTATTCCACTGTTTTAGGGTAGCTTTACCACAAAAACCCTAGAACAAGCATATTAGTTCATAAAGTTGAAAATGCCATTTTGCGCTCCTGGTGATTAGGGCTCTGCGCTAACCATGGACGTAGGTAAAACTATACAAATTTGGTATTTTTTTACTCAAGGGACTCAGGGCTTTTTCAAATAATTGAAACTTTTGCAATTAAGGTAAATGTTTTTAATGCATATGATTTTAGCAAAATAAGTAAATGTTCACTCTTTTGTCATCATGGCATCAAAGCTTTTTGCACAATGCAAAATACTCTTCATGTAAGGTACCATGAAAAAGCTCAATTCATTCTGAAAAAAACAATATATAGTTTTCCATATGTAACTAGAAAGTCCCAGAAGAAATCAAGCCTAAACTGAAGGATAGCAAAAATGCTGAAAATGTGTCCGGCCTACAGGGTACAGGAAATGGCCCAAGCCTCTGGCACGGAAGGGGTAAAGTAGGTTAGTAAGTGTGGGTGGGTAGTTATTTAGGAGAAATTAGACATTTATTTAGTTTTGGGTAGGTAGGTGTACATAATGCAGCAAAGGTATACTGCAAAAGAGGTGTATGCCTTTTTGGCATCTGATTCATAAGCAACAGACTGAGTCAGACTTCTGAGGGTGATAGCTCTAGTGATGATGCTGGGCCTTCTGTCAAGAAAATATGTACTGTCCCAAGAGCTGTCCCAACAACTGCCCCAAGAACTGCCTCAGCAATGGCCTCAAGAGCTGCCCAAAGACATGACCCAAGACCTTCTGCAACTACTACCACTCCTCCTGATCCTAATGAATGGGTATCACAAACTGATTTATGCCCACAAATTCTTGAAGTCATAGGCAACCCAGGAATTCAAGTGGATGTGGTAGTATTTACCCATTATCAGTTTTTAAATTTATTTTTGGGGGAAGAAATGTTTGCAGACCAATATATTTCCTCCAACCCATCAGCATCTGTTGCTAAGCAAGAAATATGGCAACCCACAGACCTCTTAGAATTCAAGAAATTCTGGGCCCTAACAATGGCAATGGGAATAATAAAAAAAACCCCATATGTGATACCCTTATATTCTCCAAAACAGGACTAGATTTGAAATAAGTTTGAGCTTTATGCATTTTAGTGATAATACTCTGTGCCTCCCAAAAGAACACCCCCAGTATAACAGGCTGTACAAACTTTGCCCCCTAATAAATCATTTACAGAAATGGTTTTCCCAAGTATACAGAGCCCAAGTACTGATGAATTGCTAATGAAATATAACAGCAGGTTAGCTTTCAAACATTATATCCCCTCCAAGCACTCCAAGTTTGGAGTAAAACTTTATAAATTGTACTCCAAACACATTGAAATCTGAGTGTGAAAAATGCTGTGGGGTTGGTGGTAAAATGGCTGCATGAAAAATGTGAAAACACACCTAAAATGAAAGTCTGGCTTGTCTACTTTTGAAAAATACACACTTTTGGTGGGAACTTTTAAAGTGGAGCACTGGTACACAGCTCCAAATGAGACAAGGCACCAGTGAACAAGTTGTGAAAATTCAATTTGAAAGTAATATTACCACAATTATGGAACATATTTCTGGAAAAACAGCTGCACAAAAACTCCAAAATTCTACTGATTATTTATCCTATGTTGTCTACTTTTCAGAAACATATACTTTTGTGGGATATTTGTGGGTTCTGACACCTTCAACTAAGCTATGATCATCACATGCTAAATGCTGAAAAATTACAAACTGGAAATAATGGAATCCATCTTGTAATATTTACCCTGTAAATGTGAAAAAGGGATTGAAATACTAGGCATATGGGGTACTATCATATGCAGAAGAAGCAAATGAATATATTTAGGGGTATTTTTTTCTAATGAACTAATAGTGTACAAATCCCAACAGGAAATGTATGCCAAATGTTTTTTTTTTCTTTTTTTGTTTTTTTTTTCTATTTTAATCAAATGAAGGATGAAATATTCATATACTTGTGGTATCAAAAAAGCTTAAAGCTTAAAAAATAGTATATAACTTGTGTGGGTGTACTTAAGGAATTAAGGAGAAAATATGGTTGAACAAGGAAATGTTTACAGGCTCCGCTTGTATTTGTGGGAGAGGCGGCAGGGGCTTAAATGCCCCCTTGAGCTGCTTCCTCCTTGAGGCTCTTTTTACTTGTTCGCATTGTGCCAGTAGGTCATCTGCTCCTCCCTTAGATACCTTTGACCCTGGCACCATGTGGGCTTAATCCGGCCATCTAAGCCTCCGTCCAGGCCTCCCTCACCTCTGTCCGTCTTTTCCCTCTGCAGCAGCCTCAGCCACGGGTTTGTCCCACGAGAGTGACATCATCATCATGTGCCGAGGCTTGTTAGCTCCATTCCACACAAACTCCCAGTGTTTCAGTCACTGCCAGACCAAGTCATTACATATCAGTAGGGCTGCAAAATGTATTAAAACAAATCAAGCGCTCAGCGTTTTCCCACCCCACTATCAACATATCCAAGATGTACGTGAATATGATCATAAATTCGATCTCAGTATTCCAGGCTATATATGAATGTAATTTATACATATGTTTTAATACACTGATACTTGAGGGAACACTAGCTGAAATATATATATGCTCCAATTCCCTCATTGTAGTGTCTGGGGATGTTCTCTATTTATGAGGCCACTGTCTGTCTTGTGCATGCTTTGTGTGTGCAGCCATTGATGCATTTTCCAAGAATGCATGTTTTCCAGTACCATAAATATGTAGGAAGCGATACTGCTTAAACCCCACTTACATCCACTTATGCATTTTAAACTGGCCTATAGATCATCTCCAGACACATAGCATCAGCGAAGGGATCTGTATTTCCCCTAGCCTACCTAAACTAGGTATATATTAAATTAGAATTATAACTCATGAACCGCACATGCACATTCAAGTGAATGAGCCAATATAGTCCTTGCCTAAAGGCATAATTCTTAATAATATATTTTGCTTTTTTCATTCTTTTCTTCTCTTATCATGTTCAGCTCTAGTGTGTCACTTCATCCTAGCATCTAAGGGGTTAAGCTCCTCCCAGTTGTTCACTCCGTTATATTACATGTTCTTCCTGGTATTTCACAAACCTTCACACCTATTGTCTCCATAGGCTACCACTGACCCCCCTCCATGGCGCTTTCTTGAGTTCCCCTAGTCAATCAATTCAGCTTACCAGTCTTTCCTCTCCTCCAGGTAATCTCCTCCTATCCCTGCTGAGCTATATTTTCTGGCCCTCCAGCTTATTTATCTCATATTTTCCTGTCTAGCAGACCGCATACATCTTTTCCAAACTGCAACGCTCAAGGAAGCAAGGTCTAATGTCAGTATTAAAAAAAAATCTCTATTTCCTTGTCCTTTTACTAAATCTTCTTATCTCTCATTGCAGTTCAATCTTTGTTCATTCTGCAAATATTATTAGGTAGGTAGGTCCAGTTCAACCAATGTTTAATTTTCAATTCGCAGCCCTGCTCAGAAGGATATTGTCATATCTTCATATCCCTTTTATGGGAGTTTCATCTCTTCTCCATAGCAGCACGTCAATATTCTAACACTGCACCCCTCTCACTATGTACAACCCCCTCCCTTTTCTGCCATCAGAGGTCAAAGTCTCCTTGTAATTACTGCCTCCGTGTTTTATCTTTACACGTCATAAACAGTACGCTCACATGCCCTCATTCAAGTCTAGTAGGCTATACTAACTCCTATTGTTCCATAATCTCCACATACCTCTAATCAGCACCTTACCTACCATCAGAGGTTAAAGGTGTCACCTACCACAATGTCACTCTTAAATGAATCCTCTCCTTCCAGGTCCAGCATAACATATTATAAACAGCAGTCTAGCATCTTACCTCCCATCAGAGGTCAAAGGTATCACTTAACTCATCTTTTGAGGCTGCCAAGTGAAGGTTATCTTCTAGCCTCCAGTAGTCCGTCACCATACCACCTGTCAGAGGTTGAAGGTGCCACCTACCTTACGGTGTCAGCCATAGATTCACCTTAACCTCCAGCTCAAGTATAACCAGCAGTGTAGCATCTTATCTCCCATCAGAGGTCAAAAGTTTTACTTCCCTGATCACTGAGGCTGGCAAGTGAAAGCTCATCTCAAGCTCTCGTAGTCTCAGTTACATTTCACATCCACCTTACGGTGGCAGCAGTCCTCCCCCAAGCACTCCCACTCTCCAGCAATGATATCCTTTACTGTACTGATTACTGTATCAGGACAGCCTGGATGTCTTCCCTGCAGGGAAATCCTCACTTGCACCAGCTGCTACCTCCCAGCACGATCCAAGGACAAATAGCTGATATCCCGACAGGCCTCTTTACAGTTAGTAAATCTGTTTGGGTTCATCTGGGTACAAGGGAGTCGTGCTTTCCTTACATGCCTTTGCCAAGGTCAGCTACTCACTTTTGTTTGGCATGCTTCACTTTCACATCTACTCCCTCATCCATCCTCGCCCCTTCCCTGCTGTCATGGTAACTCAGGAGTCAGACCGGTATAGTAAAAATACCAATCTTTATTAAGAACAATATAAACAGCGTATACAATAAATAGAAATAATAATCAGGCAATAACCACGGAAAGGCCTGAAAGAGGGAACCTTTACCAGAGACCGGCACATGCCCCTGTAGTCTCTGTATACAGGAATGAATGAGGATACGCAGCAAGAGACCACCTGACTCACACCTGCAGTCAGTGGGTAGGCCCAGGGATCTCCCCAAAGGTGGTAGTACTAGGGAAAACTAACTGACGCAAGCCTGCCACCCGTTCCAAGGAGGAAACCTCTCCCAGGGAACGCTACGGGGAAGAGACTCCAGTCTCAATCCGTGGAATAGAAATGAACGTTTTAACCAGAGCCACAGGTCCGCACCAGATTGGGTGTCTACTATGAAAGAAGTCAGTAGAAAAATAGTCAGACAGAGCCACAGGTCAGTACTAGGTTGGATGGTCAGACAAGCCGGGTCATACACAGTACAGGTAGTCACCCAGAGCCACAGGTCTGCACCAGATTGGGTGTCTGCTATACACAAGTGGTAGGCAGAAGAACAGTCAGACAGAGCCACAGGTCAGCACCAGAATGGATGGTCAGACAAGCCGGGTCATACACAGTACAGGTATTCAGCCAGAGCCACAGGTCTGCACCAGATTGGGTGTCTGCTATACACAAGGGGTGGGCAGAAGAATAGTCAGATAGAGCCACAGGTCAGCACCGGAATGGATGGTCAGACAAGCCAGGTCAACACAGAGCCCAAGGAAAACCAACTGTGATGAACAACCACTCAAGGGCAACTGAAAATTGGCTCAGTTCCCCTTTAAAGCCCAGCCCAGGAAGTGGATGGGAGGAGATATCAGCCAAGCAGCATAAAACAGGGGTCTGTGTCATTCTGCCGCTTTGTGCCTGTAAATGGAGCATCCTGCCTTGATGCGTCAAACCAGCGGCCCGCACCTGCATCAAACCGAGCGCCAAACCTAGCTGGCAAGAAGACATGGGCAGCCAATGACGCCTCCAAGCGCTTTGAAACCGGGTATAGTCAGAGATGTCTGGGAGGAGACGACCGCAACATATCGACACCTCCTGCATCCTCATTGGCAGCATCGCTGGAACTAGGTAACTGTCACACCTGCTAATCAATATATCTGTTTTCTTCAAGTCCTTGTCACGGAGCTCAAAGATGAGGCAAGAGACAAGTACTGTAATATAACTCCACGTTCAGAGGGTCTCAATATAGGAATCTGGAGACATGAATATGACCTGGCTGTTAACTAGTACCAGACTAGGTAGCTATAATGCCCACAGGCGTATGGAGTAGTAGCGGGTAATCAGCTAGAGCCACAGGTCTGCACCAGAATGGATAGTCAGACTAAGCTAGAGGTCATACATGGAGTGGACAGTCAGCCAGAGTCACAAGTCAGCACCAGAATGGATGGTCAGACAAGCCAGGGATCATGCATGGAGATAACACAGGAACAGAGGATACTACTGCACTGGACACCAGTTTAAGGGCATCTGAGCTTGGTGTCCAGTCAGTATAAACACCCTAGAGAGAGAAAGGAGGTGGAGCACACAATAAGGGCAATGCCCCTTTAAGAACAGTACATGTGTCACTAGAGGATTGCCCCATGACACATGCATGCACAAGATGCCAACCGGAAGGAGGCACAGATGCGGCGTGAACCGCAGTAAGGAAGCAGGGTAAGTAATATTGTGACAGCACCTCCCCTCAATGACCCCTCCTCCTCGGAAAGGGCCGTAGTTTAGAAGGAAAGCAATCATGAAAAGCACGGGTAATTGCTGGAGCATGTGCATCCCTAGAAAAGACCCAAGAACTTTCCTCTGGACCGTAACCTCTCCAGTGCACCAGATACTGCAATTGGCCTCTGACTTTACGAGAATCCACAATACTTTGTACCTCATACTCCTCATGATCTCCAACCCTGACAGGAGCAGGACAGACAGAAGCAGAAGTATAACAATTGCAAATCAAGGGTTTTCAAAAAGACACATGAAACAGATTGTGAATACGCATCGTGACTGGAAGATCTAGGGCATAAGCCACTGGATTGATTCTGCGAAGGACATGGAAGAACTAACAAAACGAGAAGCCATTTTCCTACATGGCACCTGGAGGTTAAGGTTGCAGGAAGATAAGCAAACTCTCTCTCCCACCTGGAAGGTTGGTGCTAGTAATCGCCTACGGTCTGTATGCCTCTTTTGTCCTTGCATGGAACCACGTAGGGTATTCTGAACCTGTACCCACGATGAACAGAGAGCCCTCAAATGTTCCTCATGGGCCGGAATATCTTGTGCTTTGAAATATTTAGGAAGTACGCATGGTTGGAACCCATAATTTATCAGGAACAGGGAACTCTGTGATGAAGAGTTCACAGCACAATTCCGGGCAAACTCCACCCAAGGTAACAAGGTAGCCCAATTATCGTGGTGGTCTGATATATAGCAATGAAGGAATTGTTCCAAGGCTTGGTTAGACCTCTCTGCTGCACCGTTAGATTGAGAATGGTAAGCCGAGGAGAAGGAGAGTTGGATCTCCATCTGAGCTCAAAAGGACCTCCAGAAATGGGAAATGTACTGACTCCCACAATCTGAGACTATGTCCTTAGGTATCCCATGGAGTTGAAAGACTTCTTTCACAAACATCACGGCCAATTCCTGAACGGAAAGTAGAGTCTTGAGCGTGCCATCTTAGAAAAGCGATCCACGATCATCAGAATGACAGTGTAGTCCTTAGATACTGGTAGTTCCACCATAAAATCGATGGATAAATGTGACCAGGGACATTCCCCATTTGGAATGGGTTGTAGGAGACCCACCGGAAGATGCAATGGTGTCTTCCTTTGGGCACAAGCAGGAGATAACGCCACTCCCGAAGGGCTAGAATAATGGGCAGTAATTTACAGTCACCGATGTCATACAAACTCTCAGCCTTGGACAGTTTTTTAGAAAAGAACCCACAAGGAAGCAAAGCCTCCCCTGGAACCAAGCACTGAGACAGGAGGAAGCCTACTCCCGTCTTAGAAGCATCAACCTCCAGGGTAGCACTGGGTGACAAGTCCGAAGTATTCGCCCCCTTACGAGTCATATCCGTCAGTGGTTTAACCACAGTAGAGAAGTTCTGTATGAACTTCCTATAGTAATTGGTGAAGCGCAAAAATCGTTGAATAGTCTTATGCCCCACTGGAAGAGATCACTGTAAGACTGCCGATAACTTGTGAGGATCCATAGCCAGACCAGAAGAGGAGATAACATACCCTAAATCACCCGTGGTCTATGTAATTCACATTTCTCCAATTTACAAAATAGGTTATTTTCCCTTAAAACTTGTAATACCATAGACACGTCACAACAATGAGCCTCCAACGTGGGGGAGTGGATAAGAATGTCGTCCAGGGAGACAACTGCACAACGTTGCAATAAATCTCTCAGAACATAATTTATGAACTCCTGGAAGACAGCAAGGGCATTGCATAGACCCAAAGCATGACCAAATATTCATAGTGCCCATTTCGGGTATTAAACTCCGTCTTACACTCGTGGCCCTCTTTGATTCTAACGAGATTGAAAGAGGCCCTCAGATCGAGCTTGGTATAAACCTTTGAACCCTTCAGTCGATCGAACAATTCAGTAATCAAAGGTATGGTGTAGGCATTCTTAACAATCAACTTATTCAGCCCTCTGAAGTCAATACAAGGATATAATTCCCCATCCTTCTTTTTGACAAAAAAGAAACCAGCACCGGCTGGTGAGGTAGACTTACGGATAATACCTCTGGACAAGGCATCAGACACATACTCCTCCATGGTCTTATTTTCGTCTACGTGCAGCGGGTATACACGGCCCCTGGGAGGCATAGTACCAGGAATCAGGTCAATAGTACAGTTGTACAGCCTGTGGGGAGGTAACATACCAGCTTGTACTTTGTTAAATTGTTGCAGAAGGACAGGTACTCCTTAGGCAGGACCGAGGAAGAAGTATACAGCATGAGGCAGGAATAAGTGCACTGAGGAGCCCAGGACAAAAATGTCAGTCAGTCCTAGGGTTATGCGCGTGCAATCAAGGCAACCCAAGGACAATGACATAATGTGGAGAATTGATCACCTGAAACTGCAAGGTTTCCTTATGAAGTGCAATTACCATCAGAAACAATGGAGGCGTTTCATGAGTAACGTGCAAGGGTTGTAGGGGCCTTCCATCTATAGCCGACGGAGAAGAGTGGCGTTGGCCGCAAACTTCGCATCAATAAAATACCTGGCAGCACCCGAGTCTAACAAGGCTGGGGCTACCACCGATGAATTGGCCCAAGAAAGGATAACCTCAAGAATAGGTTTACCCTGTACTACTTCCAGGGTGTAACGGTTTTTCAGACACTCAGACAGCAGGTTTGAATAAAACACAATTTTATTAAAACAAAAAAAATAATGAACAAAGTCGCCCTCAACAGGCCACGCAGTATATAGCAAAGAGGTAGACACAGAGACCTTCACAGGACCAGTATACAGGATACAGATGATACATATACTGTCACAGGACAGGCTCACAATAATAGTAGGCAATCAATAGTTAACACATAGAACTCGTCAGTCTCTGTTGTGGTGTTTGGCACGCCCAAGTTGAGGCAAAGGCAGCAATAGGTGCGAGATAGCACCGCACTCTCAGTCCAGTGATGTAGTAAGCTGCTTGGATAATGCAGAGACTGACCCAGAATGCTTTAGAGCTGTAGCAAATAGCCTCCACGGCCGTATAACGGAGACCACCTGTAATACTGAAGCGTGAGACGTTAGCCCCCACGGGCGTATAATGGAGACTACTGATACTGCAAGAGCGTGACTCGTTAGCCCCCACGGGCGTAAAGGAAACCAACCGTACAGTGATTGCTTGTAACGGTTTTTAGGACACTCAGACCAGTTGGTAAAATAAAACACAATTTTATTTTAATAGCAATAATGCAAACGAACGCCCTCTAGAGGCGGCAGGAATAAACACACAGTGATGACTGATATAGCACAGACAATGCACTGTATAATTGACATACAAGATCTCTTCACAGAGAATGGTATACAGTACCCAAAGGGTTAAGAGCATAAATCAGTCAGTCTCAGATGTGGTGGTTTGGCACGCCCTAGGTGTTAAAAGGAGGTGCTGATAGAGACAGTTCACAGTGTTCTGGAAACGTAAATGCCTAGCCGAAGTGACCAAATAGTTAAGCAGAAATCCAAATAGCCCCCACGGGCTTACCTAACAGGAAGACTGCTTCTGCGAGTGCAAGTGTGGCTAGCCCCCACGGGCGTAACGGAAACCGGCCTGCAATGCAAGAGCTGGCTATAACCTCCACAGGCGTTAACCGGATACCAGCAATAGTAGCGCTAGAGCCAATAGCCCTCACGGGCGTATACAACGGGAACCTGCCAGAGCCTGAGCCTTCCCTTTGCTGCCACACTAGCCCAGAGGCCACAGTAGATATCGCCCAGTAACTAACGTAGAAGTGAGAGCCAATGACGCCCTACCGGACCAACATAAAGTGACTACTCTGCAGTAGGATAGATAGAGTCGCTGTCGGTAAGCGGCCAACTCAGCAGACGTAGCACAGCGAGAGAGGCTCTATACTGGGAATCGAGGTAGCGAGAGTAAAGCAGCACTGCAAGGGTTAATATGCACGTTTACACACAAGGCTCTGTAAGGTATCGAGGCTCTGCAAGTATAGTGAGGCTCACGGAGGAACGCACAGCTCTGCAAGACAACGGTACACTGCACTGATCAAGGCAACACCAGGCAGAGTGGTCACACGGCAGCTGGCAACAGCAGGTGAAAAATGTTGCGGCGGCGACAACGGGAACAGAGGTCACTGGAACAGGCTGGAAGTCGATCTCGGAGCAGGAAGTCAGCCGGGCCGGGTCGGAGCACACAGGAGGTAGTCATACAAGCCGGGTCATACACGAACAGGAACGTCAGCCAAGCCGGGTCATACATGAACAGGAATGTCAGCCAAGCCGGGTCAGGAAACAGAGGTGGTTCGCAGACAAGCCGGGTCAAACACGATCAGGAACACTGGAGCGTAGTCAGGACAAGCCAAGTCGGTACACGAGAATCCGGAACACAGGAACACAGCAACAGCACTACTGGCTCAGAAACACCAAGAAAGGGCATCTGACAGATGTCTGGGTCAGGCATAAGAAGGTCACCAGGGGCGGGCCAAACTGGCTCAGCAAATCAGAGCGAACCACAAGTGACAGAAAATCACAGACACTGTGATATTGCTAGAGCCGAGTAGCCCCCACGGGCGTATGACAACACACTTTGTACTGCAAGAGCATGACTCGCTAGCCCCCACGGGCGTAAAGGATCCCAACAGTACAGTGATTGCTTGAGCCAATAGCCTCTTCAGGCGTATAACGGAACCACCGGTGCGAAGGTTCAAGAGCCAAGAGACCAAGCCGGCACGTAACCGAATACCGACTACTCTGCTATGGGAATGACAATATGAGCCGCCGTCTACCAAGGCCCAAACGCGGCCGGCTCAGCAGGAGTAGCGGGAGCGTTATGGCTCTGCAAGAGTTAACCACAGCACCCGGTTGGAATAGAGCACAGCAAGTAATCGGAGGCTCAGCGTATCGGTATAGCCCTGCAAGTGCCACGGCAGACTCAGCTTTTGGGAGTACAGCTCTGCAAGCTTAAATGGAAACTCAGCTAGTAGTACAGCTCTGTAAGCGTAACCGGAGACTCAGCTTGGTAGTATAGCACTGCAAGCGTAACTGGCAACTCAGCAGCACTAGGGTTAACAGGTGCAGTCTCGAACAAACAGAAGCGACTCAGCAGAGATCAGAATGTCGCCCAAGCGACAACAGCAGCAGGAACGTAGCCGAGCCGGGTCAGATCACAGTGGAGATTCTCAGACAAGCCAGATCAGCAACGAGCAGGAACGTCAGCCAGGCCAGGTCAGATCACGGAGAAGATTCGCAGACAAGCCAGATCAGCAACTAGCAGGAACGTTAGCCAGGCCGGGTCAGATCACGGAGGAGGTTCGCAGACAAGCCAGATCAGCAACGAGCAGGAACACAGGAGAGTCGTCAGTACAGGCCAAATCGGTACACCGGAAATCAGGAACACAGGAACTCAGCAAACAGCAACACTGGCTCTGGAACACCACAAAAGGGCACCTGACAGGTGCCATAGTCAGGTATAAAAAGGGTCACCAGGGGCGGGCCAAACAAGCTCAACCAATGCGGGAGCAGCACAAGAGAGAGTGACAGAGGGAGATCACGGGAACCGTGATAGTACCCCCCTCTCAAAGACCCCCTCTCCCTGCCGGAGGTCTAGGTTTCTGGGGATATTTAGAGTGGAAGTTGCGCAACAATATGGGCGCATGGAGGTCCTTATGATCCACCCAGGAACGCTCCTTAGGTCCATATCCCTTCCAATGGACCAAATATTGCAACTTCCTCCTAAATCTCCTAGAATCAATGATACTCTGGACTTCGTGCTCCTCTTGGCCCTGAACATCCACTGGCCCAGGGATCACCGGAGTAGTAGTGTAGCGGTTGCAATCCAAGGGTTTCAACAGAGACACATGGAACACATTGTGTATGCGCATAGAGGCTGGGAGTTCCAATGTGTACGAGACGGGGTTAACTTTGCGGATAACTTTGAACAGACCAATGAACCGGGGAGCCAGCTTGTTGGAGGGCACCTGCAGATTGAGATTTCTGGAGGAGAGCCATACCCTATCCCCAACCTGAAAGGAGACCGCTGGTAGCCTTCTACGATTGGCATGCCTCTGATGTCGCTGAAATGACTGACTGAGGGTCCTCTGAACCTGTGCCCAAGTGGAGCGAAGCTGGTCAAGATGCTCATCCAGAGCTGGAATTTGTTGCACCTGAAATGAGTCCAGGAGCAGGCACGGCTGGAACCCATAATTAATGAGAAACAGGGAGCTCCCGGACGATGAATTAACTGCACAATTCCTGGCAAACTCGGCCCACGGCAACAGGTCGGCCCAATTGTCATGATGATCAGTGATAAAGCAATGCAGGAACTGTTCCAGTGCCTGATTGGCATGCTCAGCGGCCCCATTGGTCTGAGGGTGGTAGGCGGAGGAAAAGGACAACTGGATGCCCATCTGGCCACAAAATGCCCTCCAGAATCTGGACACAAACTGACTCCCACTGTCAGACACCACTACTCTGGGTACCCCGTGCAAGTGGAACACTTCTCTGGCGAACACCATCGCCGACTCCTGGGCCGACGGAAGGCCAGAGAGGAGCACGAAATGAGCCATCTTAGAGAACCTGTCTACCACCATGAGAATAAACGTGTAACCCCTAGATACTGTCAGTTCTCCCAGAAAGTCAATAGATATATGGGACCATGGGCGATCATCATTAGGCACAGGTTGGAGTAGGCCCACTGGGAGATGCCTGGGGGTCTTGGCACGAGCACATGTGGCACAGGCTGCAGTAAAGGCGGAGCAATCGGCCCTAAGGGAGGGCCACCAAAATAACTTTGACAGAGACCAAATTAGCTGATCCCTCCCAATATGCCCAGCCACCTTGGAAGAATGGTATGTCTGCAATAGATGGGTACGGAACGGCTCATCCACAAAACACTTGCCAACTGGGGTTTCAGGAGGAGCCCTAGTTTGAGAAGCCAATATTTCCTCTCCCAGTGGCGAAGTGATGCTAATACGTATAGTCTGCCCGTACATTCTTGGAACCTGGCAGGTAGGACACCACAAAATTGAACCGGGACAGAAAGAGTGCCCACCTAGCCTGTCGTGAGGATAATCTCTTCGCTTCAGAGAGCTACGTTAAGTTCTTGTGGTCAGTTAGGATCAACACTGGTGTCCTGGAACCTTCCAATAGGTGCCACCATTCTTTGAGTGCCAGAATAATAGCCAAGAGATCCCTGTCACCAATTTCATAGTGACTTTGAGCGCTGGAAAGTTTCTTAGAGAAAAAACCACAGGGTCTCAAGGCACCACCTCCCAAAGGACGTTGGGAAAATACTGCCCCAGCCCCAACCTCAGAGGCATCAACCTCCAAGGTAAATGGCAGGGTGGGATTAGGATGGGACAGTACTCGAGCAGAAGCGAAAGCGGATTTAAGTGTCTCAAACGCATTTTCAGCTGCCTCAGACCATTGAGAGGGAGTAGCGCCCTTATGAGTCAAGTCAGACAGAGGTTTCACAATAGTAGAAAAGTTCTGGATAAATTTCCTATAATAACTGGCAAAGCCCAGAAAGCGCTGAATGGCTTTTAACCCTTTGGGACGAGGCCACTGTAGGACTGCTGCCAACTTCTCCTGGTCCATAGAAATGCCATCTCTAGAAATCACGAATCCCAGGAATGGTACTTGGGACCTATGAAATTCGCATTTTTCAAGTTTACAGAACAATTTGTTCTTGCGTAATCGAAGCAAAACCTCAGAGATATCCTTGATATGTTGGGTAAGAGTGGCAGAGTGAATCAATATATCGTCTAGATATACCACCACGCAAGATTGAAGCATATCACGAAGGACGTCATTAATAAATTCTTGGAACACCGCAGGTGCATTGCATAGACCAAATGGCATCACCAGATATTCATAATGCCCCGATCTTGTATTAAATGCCGTTTTCCACTCATCTCCAGCCTTAATTCTGATCAGGTTATAAGCAGCCCGGAGATCAAGTTTAGTAAAAATGGAAAAGCCCTGTCGAATAATTCAGTAATCAGTGGAATGGGGTAGGCATTCTTAGCAATCAGCTTATTCAAACCCCGGTAATCAATACATGGCCTAAGCTCACCATTCTTCTTCTTTACAAAGAAGAAGCCTGCACCAGCTGGGGAGGTAGATTTGCGAATAATCCCTCTTTTAAGGGCATCCTCAATGTATTCCTCCATCGCCCTGTTCTCATCACACGACATTGGATAAGTGTGACCCCTCGGGGGCACCACGTCCGGGGGCAGATCAATAGCGCAGTCATAGGGTCTGTGCTGGGGCAGTGCGCTAGCCTCCCCCTTGCTGAATACGTCACTGAATTTCTGGTATTCAGCTGGCACAGAGGGAGAGGTACACAGTAACTTGACAGGGTGTGACAGACAGTTCCCAGCACAGTACTCTGACCATGATATGTCTTCACATCTCTGCCAGTCAAACTGAGGGTTATGTAATAGTAACCATGGAATCCCTAGAATGAATGCATGATGAGGTGAATGAATTATTTGGAAACGTACCTCCTCCTTGTGGAGAGCCCCAATCATCATAGTAATAGGGGTCGTTTCCATGGTGATAAATGCAGGTTCCAAGGGTCTGCCATCTATGGCTTCAATAGCCAAAGGAGATTCCCTTTTGACTAACGGAATCTTGTGTAATTCGGCAAAGGCTTGGTCCATAAAGTAACCAGCCGCCCCGGAGTCTATAAGTGCCATAACTGCCACAGACAGGTCTGCCCAAGAAAACGCCACCTGATTGGTGGGTTTCTGTGTACTAGGATCTAGGGACTGCTGTACGCCACCTAGGGCCTGTCCCCCAAGGTACCCTAGGTGCATCCGTTTCCCGGCCATACCGGACAAGTGCGTAATAGATGCCCAGCTTTACCACAATATAAGCATAGGCCCTGTTTTTTGCGGTGCGCCCTCTCCTCCTTAGTAAGTCTGGTAAACCCGAGCTGCATAGGTTCCCCAGCCATGGGTGAGCTTTCAGACGAAAAGGGTGGTGAGGGTGGGTTAAAAAGACTGTCTTGCCCATGATTTCTGGATCTTGCCCTTTTAGCCATCCTTCTCTCACGAATGCGGGAGTCAATAAGCATGACATAGTCAACATACTCGTCCAGATCACTGGGCACTTCTCTGGCAGCAATCTCATCTTTAATAGATTCGGATAGACCCTGAGCAATGGCTTCCACTAATGCTTCGTTGTTCCAGCCTACCTCTGCTGCCAAGGTTCGAAACTCAATGGCATAGTCACCCAAGGTACGATCACCCTGTTGTATCTCCATTAACCTTTTGGCAGCCGAGGCAGATCTACCAGGCACCTCAAACACTCTGCGGAACTTTCTTATGAACTCATAAAAGTTTAGGGTACAGGGTTTGGCGTTTTCCCACAGAGGATTAGCCCATGACAGGGCTCTGCCAGTTAATAGTGATATCATAAAACCGACCTTGCTCCGGTCATTCGGAAATGCCTGGGGCGTTAGTTCCAGGAATATCTCCAATTGATTAATAAAGCCCCTGCATTGAGAAGGTTCGCCATCATATCTTACAGACTGATTATCCGGTGTCGAGACTGGGGAGACCACCGGATTCTGGTTAGGTTTGTCAAGGGGTACCGTAAGTTCAAGTAAGGTCTGTAAGGCCAGTGTCAACTCGTCTAGGCGCTGCTCATGAACATCCATTCTCCAGTGGATGTTCTGTGTGCTACTCTCCCTTTTGCTGTCTGAGGTCATGGCCCTTTCGTACTGTAACGGTTTTTCAGACACTCAGACAGCAGGTTTGAATAAAACACAATTTTATTAAAACAAAAAAAATAATGAACAAGGTCGCTCTCAACAGGCCACGCAGTATATAGCAAGAGATAGACACAGAGACCTTCACAGGACCAGTATACAGGATACAGATGATATATATACTGTCACAGGACAGGCTCACAATAATAGTAGGCAATCAATGGTTAACACATAGAACTCGTCAGTCTCTGTTGTGGTGTTTGGCATGCCCAAGGTGAGGCAAAGGCAGCAATAGGTGCGAGATAGCAACATACTCTCAGTCCAATCATGTAGTAAGTTGCTTGGATAATGCAGAGACTGACCCAGAACGCTTTCGAGCTGTAGCAAATAGCCCCCACAGGCATATAACGGAGACCACCTGTAATACTGAAGCGTGAGTCGTTAGCCCCCACGGGCGTATAATGGAGACTACTGATACTGTAAGAGCGTGACTCGTTAGCCCCCACGGGCGTAAAGGAAACCAGCCGTACAGTGATTGCTAGAGCCGAGTAGCCCCCACGGGCGTATAAGACACTTTGTACTGCAAGAGCGTGACTCGCTAGCCCTCACGGGCATAAAGGAAACCAACCGTACAGTGATTGCTTGAGCCAATAGCCCCTTCGGGCGTATAACGGAATCACCGGTGCAAAGGTTCAAGAGCCAAGAGACCAAACCGGCACGTAACCGGATACCGACTACTCTGCTATGGGAATGACAATATGAGCCGTCGTCTACCAAGGCCCAAACGCGGCCGGCTCAGCAGGAGTAGCGGGAGCATCACGGCTCTGCAAGAGTTAACCACAGCACCCGGTTGGAATAGAGCACAGCAAGTAATCGGAGGCTCAGCATATCGGTAACGCCCTGCAAGTGCCACGGCAGACTCAGCTTTTGGGAGTACAGCTCTGCAAGCTTAAATGGAAACTCAGCTAGTAGTACAGCTCTGTAAGCGTAACCGGAGACTCAGCTTGGTAGTATTGCACTGCAAGCGTAACTGGCAACTCAGCAGCACTAGGGTTAACAGGTGCAGTCTCGAACAAACAGAAGCGACTCAGCAGGGATCAGAATGTCGCCCAAGCGACAACAGTAGCAGGAACGTAGCCGAGCCGGGTCAGATCACAGTGGAGATTCTCAGACAAGCCAGATCAGCAACGAGCAGGAACGTCAGCCAGGCCAGGTCAAATCACGGAGGAGATTCGCAGACAAGCCAGATCAGCAATGAGCAGGAACGTCAGCCAGGCCGGGTCAGATCACGGAGGAGGTTCGCAGACAAGCCAGATCAGCAACGAGCAGGAACACAGGAGAGTCGTCAGTACAGGCCAAATCGGTACACCGGAAATCAGGAACACAGGAACTCAGCAAACAGCAACACTGGCTCTGGAACACCACGAAAGGGCACCTGACAGGTGCCATAGCCAGGTATAAAAAGGGTCACCAGGGGCAGGGCAAACAAGCTCAACCAATGTGGGAGCAGCACAAGAGAGAGTGACAGAGGGAGATCACGGGAACCGTGATACAGGGACTTGGAAATTCCACCCAGGGTCTGCCCCGACAGGACCTTAGGTGCGATTGTTTTCTGTCCATATGGGACAGGATCGTAACAGGTGCCCAGGTTTCCCACAATACAGACAGAGGTCCTCCCTCTGCCGGAAGGCCCTCTCCTCCACCGAAAGGAGAGTGAACCCCAGCTGCATTGGTTTACCGCTGACAGAGTCAGAACCAGGAGGCATGGGAAAAGAGGGAGGAATGGGTGGATGAACAAAACTAGGTGCCAGTCGAGATAGAGGCCTATACAGGCGCTCCCTAAAAGACAGTCTCTCCCTGATCCTGGTATCAATCAGGATAGTAAACAAAATGAATGCGTCCAAATCACTAAGCACATCATGGGCTGCAATTTCATCTTTTATAGTGACACACAGCCCTTGGGAAAATGCGGCTACCAGTGCCTCATTGTTCCAACCCACCTCTGCCGCCAGAGTATGGAATTCAATCTCGTACTCTGCCACTGTTCGTGCGCCCTGGCAGATGGTCATGAAGTGCTTGGAAGCGGAGGCCTCGCATCCCAGAACCTCGAAAACTCGCAGAAAAGAGGACACAAACTCCGCAAAGTTCTGTACAATGGGTTTGCCTGTCTCCCATAATGGATTGGCCCATGCCAATGCTTTGCCCGACAGGATCGATATCATAACACCAATCCTACTTCGCACATTAGGGAATGCTTGTGGTACCAACTCTAAGAATATGCCCAACTGGTTGAGGAACCCACGACACAGGCTGGGTCTCCCTCATAGCTCTGAGGGAGCAAAGCAGAACAGGATAACCCTCTGGCAACATTATCTTCAGGAGTGGCAAGAACAACTGGTGCTGGAGTAGGAATGGAAGTGGACACCAGTTGCCGATCAGAACAGTCAAGGTGCATGGTACGGATAAGTGGAGTCTGCATGGCCAAGGATAATTGATCAATAAGTTGATCCTGCATCTCCATCCTGGCCAAAATGCTCTGAACAGGTGGGTTATCAGTACCATCTGTACTCATGGCCCTTACGTACTGTCACGGAACTCAAAGACAAGACAAGAGAAAAATACTGTAATATAACAACACCTTTATTGAAATAGGAACACGTAATAAAAAATAGCACAGAGCACAAATAGAAGCGGGAGAGCATCCCTGACACAGAGCAAGGGGTTCCTACAAGAAATAATAGACTTCTCAGGAGGGTGTCAAATATAGGAGTCTGGAGCCTGGGATATGACCCGTCCATTAACTAGTGCCAGACTAGGTAGCGACAATGCCCACAGGCGTATGGAGTAGTACTAGACCGGAGCGACAGTTCGCACCAGAATAGATGGTCAGACAAGCCAGGGGTAAAACATGGAGTGAGTAGTCAGCCAGAGCCACAGGTCTGCACCAGAATGGATAGTCAGACTAAGCCAGGGGTCATACACGGAGTGGATAGTCAGCCAGAGCCACAGGTCAGCACCAGAATGGATAGTCAGACTAAGCCAGAGGTCATACACGGAGTGGATAGTCAGCCAGAGCCACAGGTCTGCACCAGAATGGATGGTCAGACAAGCCAGGGGTCAAGCAGAGTGGGTAGTCAGCCAGAACCACAGGTCTGCACCAGAATGGATAGTCAGACTAAGCTAAAGGTCATACATGGAGTGGATAGTCAGCCAGAGCCACACGTCAGCACCAGAATGGATGGTCAGACAAGCCAAGGGTCAAGTACGGAGCGGCTAGTCAACCAGAGCCACAGGTCTGCACCAGAATGGATAGTCAGACTAAGCCAGAGGTCAAACACGGAGTGAACAGTCAGCCAGAGCCACAGGTCAGCACCAGAATGGATGGTCAGACAAGCCAGGGGTCATACACAGAGATAACACAGGAACACAGGATACTACTGCACTGGACACCAACATAAGGACGACTGAGCTTGGTGTCCAGTCAGTATAAATACTCTAGAGAGAGAAAGGAGGTGGAGCACACAACAAGGGCAATGCCCATTTAAGAACAGTACACGCGTCACTAGAGGATTCCCCCTATGACGCATGCCTGCATGAGACGCCAGCTGGAAGGAGGCACAGATGCGGCATGAACCGCCGCAAGGAAGCACAGATGTGGCCGGCTCCCTCACTGCCGGCCGCAAGGTAAGTAATATTGTGACAGTCCTACCATGGAAGGTGACTCTCTGCAAGCTCACTAGGATGACAAAACTTCCCAGGCAGAAGGTCCATCAACTCCCAGGTAAGGATTGGTGAAAAATTCAACTCAAACTGAATCGGCAAATGATGGTACTTCTAGCTTAGCGAATAATTTCCCGCGAAAAGTGCAGTTTTTACGCTTTTTTTATGCTTTTTTTCATCTAGCTCATTGCATTGAAACCAATGGGAAGAAACATTTTTCCTCACCATACGAAAGTTTTCTCCACTTTTCTACAGCCATATACAGCATGCCATTCTGTGTTTGTGAGAGGAGAAAGCAGCACGTTTTTTGATCTAGAGAAAATATAAACCAGATAAAGGGGAATTGAAGTTTAGTTTACGTAGGACATTTGTCCTCTGGGGCACTCTGGGAATAAGAAGGGAGGAAGGAAGTTGACCCCAAATACCCCCAAATTTCACGTGACTGACTGGCAAGAAACAGGCAGCTGGGGAGTGGGGACCTATTTGCTTGTTTACCTAGCTGTTATTGTCTCTCTGCTGGGGAAGTCTGTGGGGAAAGAAGTTGTTGATTTTGTTTTTCAGTTATATTTTTTTTGTTTTGGACAGACTGTGATAAGACAGGGTGGACAACATAAAAAATAATAATAATAATAATAATAATAAAAAATAATAATAAAAAAATAAATAAAAACGAATAAAGAAAGAAACAAACAACTAAATATATTAGGTGACAGACAGCTGACTGGGCTAAGGCAAGACATCACACTACATCATTTGTGTTCTATAGAGTAAAAACAAACAGAGTAGCTGAGTAATGTCCAGCAAACACACAAAGGGCAGGGGGAGGGGGAAGGGTGGAGCAGTGCAGAGACATGAGAATAAAGTAGTAGTTCAAAAACTGACTTCAGCAATGGTTGCTGCAGTATGAACAATAAATGATGATGCCTTTTCTCCAAGGAGGATGCAGTTTGTCAAGTTAGTTTGTCAAGGTCCCAGCAAAACTTCCTTCACCACCAGTGCCAGTACAAAAAAAGCACCCATATAAGAAGACATGTAGGAAGAACACTGAAGACGACAACAAATCGAATTCAAGTGCTGATGCTGGCAATAGCATAATAGAGGAAGGTGTAGCAGCTGAACCATCTGCTGAATCAGCCAGTGAGACAAACAAGCACCAAAACACCCATCCTGAAAGTAGTAGTAAACTTTGTTACAGTAAAAGTAAAAATAAATAGTTTGAGACCTCTAAAAGCTTAGAGGAATATAAGGGTAGTGGGCTTGAATTGTCAGGTGATGCTGATGCTGCTGAGGATGACCTAATGATGACTGATGATGATGCAGATCTAAAATATATCCCTCCAGCCCAGCATCCTTCTCTTGATCAGATACAGATGAAATTGAGAGTGAGGGTGATGACATGGCCATAAAATTAGCAGAAAGGCAATGGCTGAATCTTCCAACACTGAAAAGGAGCACTGTGCCTGTCTATAAACTGTCTGAGAAAACCATTGGAAAGTCTGACCCTGGACAAGCAAAGATGTCAAAAAGTACACTGTCAGGGTTTCTGAATTATGAATGATTAGATGTCAATAAAGATGATCAATAGCTATTCATAAAATCAGTCCCTCAAAAGTAGTTTGTACAAGACTATGATATAAACATATAATTAAATTATATCAGTGATAATGCACTTGGTAAATAAAATATAAAAATGTATTATACACTAATTATAGAAATAACACAACAATAGTAAGCTGATTGAGCTAATAATACAATAAAATACAACAACTAGAATCAGTGGTGATTAAATGCAATACAATCTTAGTAACAGATTTGCAGGGTAACCAAAGGACAACGCCTAGTTAAAACAACACAACATAAATATAGATACTCCAGCCTTATAGTGAATTTACTACCTTACTCCATGAACCAGGGTACCCAATGCACTTACAACACTGTATAGTCACCTTAAAGCCAAAAGCTCTCGACTTTTACCTAAACCCAATAAGCGTAGGACTTAAATACTAATTTAGGGTCCTATCTTCACTAGTCTCTTTGCATAACATGTATAGAATGATATATGGCTAATCAAAAATTCTACAATAGAGGACACAATATAATTTCCAGTTGTAGCTGAATCAGTATTTTCTGCTTGTAGTTAGAAAATATGATACAACTAATATCTACTCTATCCTTAAAATGTAAGGTAATGTAATAAATCGATTTGTCATATAACAAATGCCAGAAAACTACAGTTAATTAGGTAGGTAAAGTGTAAATATTTACCAGTCCTTTGGCTAGATTGAAAACTTCTCCCTGAAATATGAGTGTGGTAGAGTCACTTCCTCTGGGGTCTCTCTCTGTCTGCCTGAATATCTCTGGGGATCTGGCCTCTCCTGTGGATTTCTGGACTTCTGGATTTCTGACCTCCACCTGCTCTTTCTTGGGTATTCCTGGATCTTCTTGAGTCTCCCTCAGTTTCAGTTCTTCCTCTGTCAGTCCATCAATCAGTCAGCCTGTCCTCCACTGGCCTCTGGCTTCCCTTCTATCTAGTTTTTCCACATGTAAAGTGGAGCACTCCCAAAAGGTGTGGTGAATATGTGTTCTAATCCCATTGGTCACCTGAGACACCTCCATATCTCTACTGTAATGTGGTTACCTCTGTTCACCTTATGGCCACAAGTGGCACCCTTAGCCCACAAGTGTAACAATGACTGGGTCTCAGACATCTAAGCAATTTACAGAGAAATTAAACATGTAACAATTATATATATATACCTGTATATATATATCCAATATTCCTGGTAGTTCTATACATATATGTCATTGGCAAGAACTTTGTATCTGGAAGCAATCCTGCTATTAGTCAAACTTGGTCTAATCTATTTAAGTGAGATACACTATAATAGATTAGACTGAATTTTGAGTATGGCTGTATTGTGAATGCCAAAGATATATTTAGGTAAGGTGATAACTCAGGCAGAGCATGTCAAACATAATAAACAGTGATCTATATGAATTAACGTTGTTAGGATAGATGTGCATACATGGGGAGCACACACATATATACACGCACCCATATCTATCACAGCTGTACAAACACACACACATTCATGTGTATAAATGTTTAATTCATATGATCACTTATAAGGTTATATTGAACTTCTGACCTGAGATCCAAGCATCCTTCAGTTTGTCTTACTCAGGAAGTTGAAACTAATCCTGGGAAAGGGGGTTTGTGGAATCAACATAAACTTTTAATCAAGTTTCACTGGCCACACACACCTGGTTTCTTCTATTGTTCTGAGGCCAGCTAAATTCATCACCTATTTGTATAGTTAATGAATGGTAAACAAGACTAGCCAGGGGAACACACAGTTTTAAAAAGTAATTGATTATAAGAAAATCCTTCCACTTAAAAATAATTTTCCTATCTAAAATGATATACCTAGGTCCCATCTGTGTTGAGTACCCAGCAGCAACAACAATGGCAACACAGGTTATTAACATCCACAATGTTAGGTTTGACAAGTAGCTCTGCTGCTGCCACAATGTTAGGTTTGACAAGTGCCTCTGCTGCTGCTGGAAGTGCTCAGTCCATGAAGTCCACAGTGTGGAAATACTTCACTCAGGATCCTAAGCTAAGCATGTTGCCACCTGTTGTCTGTGCAAAAAGCACATGAGCAGGGGGAATGCAGTATCACACCTAGTCAGTTCCTCTATGAGATCCCACCTGAAGCACAACCACATCTGACAGGGAGACGCACTGTCAGCAGGCCAAAGGTGCGGCAACTAGCTGCAGCAGAAGCATTCTAAAAAGTTCCTAGGGCTATAGGGTAGAAAAAAGAAGTAGTGAAATTATTTATGTGTCAGAGAGTGTGCTCCTGCTGCAGAGGAGTATGAATACTATGGCTTTGCTGTAGCAGATGGCAAGAGTCATAGACTGTCCGCAAATGCTGCCTCTACATGCCATGCCATCTCCTCTAGTCATTTATTTAAAACAATAAAGTTCCAGGTTTCCTCTGCCATGTCCTGCTAACCCACACTGACTGAGTTCCTGGGAAGGAGTCAAGAACATCACAAAACCAATCCCAAAGTACACCTGTGGAATGGCATGGTTGCCAAGAAGTTGGCAGTGGACATGCTGCCGTGTTCTTTTGTAGAGAACCGAGGTTTCGGAGAACTGCTGTCATGTATATCTCCATGCTGGCAAATCCCAAACCGCAGTTATTTTTACTGGACGGCTGTGCCTGAATTGTACAAGCAGGTTGTTAGAGTGGTGGGCAAAGGACTGAAAAGTGCATATGGCAAGAAAATCCACCTGACAACAAATATGTGGACAAGTGGGCAGAGAACAGGCTATATGACTGTGACTGCTCACTATGTTTCCCTCCTTGCACCAACAGTGGACAACACTAGCTTACAGCATCAAATGACAGTCAGTAATTGTGCTTCTGTTTCTTGTAGTGTGATTAAAAGGTGGCAACAGCAACAGCTGGATAGCCCATACAATTGTCACTCCACCTTGTTCCTGCAGAGTTTTGAGAGACAGTCCCACAAAGCCGAAGATGTTTTAAGTAAGTAGAGCAAGTGATAGAGGAATAACTTTTTACCTGCTCCTTAAAAGCTGGTTTTGTGTCTGCTGATAACGGCTCCAACATAATCGCTGCTTTGAGAATAGGTGATATGGTGCATGTGCCCTGCTTTGCCCATATGCTAAATTTAGTTGTGACCAGATTCCTGGCAGAATCTGAAACCCTCAGAGAGATGCTTACTATTGCCCTCAAAATCTGTGCCCATTTTAGTCACTCCTACAGTGCACGCAATGCTCTATATTCCATACAAGAGAGTAACAACCTGCCCCATCACCATCTGAAAATGGAGGTCCTGCCAGGTGGAATTCCACAACGTACATGCTAGAGCGTTTTTATGAGCAGAATAAGGCCTTTAACGAGTACGCCATGCAAAACTGGAAGGCTTTGGAAGGAGCCTCTTTGTCACCTGGCCAATAGCAACTAATGTACCATGTATGTGAGCTGCTGAAACCCTTTGAGGAGACAACCATGCTGGTGAGTCACATTGGGGCAGGAATTAGTGAAATTCTACTACTGATATTTTATTGCAGAAAAAAATGAGGATCATGGCTGAGGAATTTACCATAATGACAACACAGACATGCACCAGCTGGCAAATGACATGTTAGTGTGCTTTGAACAAGATCCTTGCATAGAGTCCATTAAAAGCAATGAGGAATACATTCTTGCCACTTTGCCGGACCCCCGTTTCAAACACAAAATTTCTGAATTTCTGCCAAAGGGCCATCAGCAGTTTGTTATAACAAGGAGTCATGACGATCTGCAGCAACTCTCTGAGGAATCAGATTCTGTCAAGGAATGTCGAGATATGCTTATTGATCAAGTGGAAGGTTGCATTGTGGAGGATGAGAAGGAGGAAGTGAGGGCACAACAACCATCTAGACGGTATAGTGAAAAGGAAGGCAGCGAAGCATTTCAACCAGCAGAAGCAGCTACATCATCAACCAGAATATCCCATTCTGAACATGGGGCAATTCAGGGGCTCAGCAGGGGTGGCAAAAACACAACATTGGTGGTGGGGCTGGCACATCTCTTTTAGACTTGCTCCCTGAGTATGTGTTGGTAACTCACACAGGAACACAGTGTAGCTCCTAGAAGTGGTCCCACTGCATGTGAGATGGTTTCTGCATACTTGCAGGATATCTTTGTTTTAGGCAGAAACAATGACCCCATGGACTACTGGCAAACAAAGCAGTGTGTGTGGCCAGCATTGACATGTAATGCATTGGGAACCCACAGTTGTCCTCCAGCAAGTGTTGAGTCTGAGAGGGTTTTCAGTACAGCTGGTGACATTGTCAATGCCTGCAGGACCCAGCTATCAAGCAGCAATGTTGGGAGACTAACATTCTTAAAAATGAACCAACATCTCATAACATCTGAGTATCAGGTAGCAGAAACCATACATGATAGAGAAAGTCAGGACAAATATATTAACAGCAGCACAGATGATGAGGAGAAGGGATGTGAAGAAGGGTTGCTACCATCTTCCCGACTTGGGCTCCACTGCTGTGACCGATAAGTAATGTGTGTCAATAATCTGAGTAAAAGGATAGCAATTTGACACAAACATGACAATGGTAAAAACTACTGTATATACATACACGAATCATTCACACCATGCCAGTCCCCCACCACCACCACTACAATAAACATCTGCCACATTGTAGGTTATATTTTATTATTTTTTATTACTTGACATCATCATGAATATGTGCCAGTGTCAGTGTTGTGGTCAAAGGACAAATGCATTCTGCATGCTAACACATTTTTCAAGGCATATGTTGCTATAGGACTCACAACTTTGACTTTCAGCCACTTATTTCTAAACTAAAACCCTCAGAAGAAGTAATATTGCAGTGAGAAATGTAATGTCCATAGATAATATAGGTGAAACATTTGTTAAAATAGGCAAAAGGGTGGAAAATTTTGCATTGGCAAAAAGGAGAAAACTTTTGAAAAAAAAAGAGAAAAATCAGCCAGTTTTTGCAAAAAGTCATGTGGGAAATTGTTCCCACTTTTCACCCACCCCTACTCCTAGGAACAGCAATCCATCATACCAAGACGGGACAATTCCGAAGATCACATCCAAACTCTCCAGCAGACACAATCCATACTCCATACTGAGAGCTTGAATTATTTAGTCTCCTCTTCCCTCCCCAGGGCTCTCCTGCTCCCCCCACCCCACCCCTCTCCTATCCCCACTCCTCACCCTTCCCCCATCCAACCCTCTCTGCTGCCCGACCACTCAGCCCAGCTGGTTCACATTCTCAGCTCCTCACCAACATGTCGTTTGCCACGGTAGATATGCAGTTCTCACTCTGGAGGGCAACTCACATCCCCCCAATCCAGCCAGCATTGTCTGCAACACCTTTACCCATACAAGGTAATCCTGTATCAGCACCCAGTCCACAAATCACCCCCGCATATGTGTTGCCCACCCACATACATTCGCAAAGATATCCTGGAGGGGAGGGATGTCAACCTGGTGTTCCTGCTGACAGCTATGCAAGACTTGGCTGAGAACCACATGATAAATTGTGGAGATGTGTCAGTAACACTCAAATCTAAAGACTCCAGTCTCTCTAAGAAACTATCCATCCCCAAATATGTATTGGCATTCAGCATCTACAGAGACATCTTGTGCTCATCATTCCACTCCAGGAAACAAGAATTAGACCAGTACTTATACCTGCTCGTGGATTTAGGCTACAGGTATGCAGGTTATACCTTCTATGACTATCATAGAGCCTTCTTGGCTAAAACAGCAGACGCTCTGGAGCAGTTTAGGTTGGTGTCTTTCTGGAGTTCGTTAGATAACAAGCTGTTTTTCAGATACTTTACTGGTCTCAAAACCCCAGTATGCCCATCTTGCCAGTCAGCTAACCACACTCTCAACCTCTACTCAGCCACTCTCCCTGGCACATCACTTGGCACTGTAGCATCCCCAATTCCAGTACCCCTTTCCACTCCTACCCCACCCCCAGGCCTTTCCAAGCAGGGATAAGTTGGCACATACTATAACTACATGAGGTTGACCCAGATATGCAATAACTTTCATGAGGGGTCTGTTTTTTCAATATGTGCCGCATGTTTCATATATGCTTACTGTGCTACAAGGCTCATTCTCGTGCCACAAGTCCTAGAAATCCACCTCATGATAAATGACTAGGCAGCATCAACATCAGTCTCCTCCTGTCATCCTGATCATCTATTAGCCAACTTCGTCAATTCAGATTTCCAAGAGGGTTTCTTTACTGGTGTCATCGCCTTTTCATCTCAATCCATCAAATGCCACCCTAGCAGAACCTATTCTAGTGGACAAATGACTAGATAAAGAATTGGAACTGCCTTATCGGTAGGGATGGGTGAAAATTTTCACCTCAAACTGAAATTAGTGGAAAATGGCACTTTCCGCTTGGCAAATAATTTCCTGTGAACAGTGCTAATTTTACGCTTTTTCCCGCTTTTTTCACCTAGCTCATTCCATAGAAATCAATGAGAACTTTGAATTTGCACACAACACATAATAAATTTTATTTTATTTCACAAAGGCATAGTATAAAAGGGGCATGAGGGTACCTGTGTTGGTGGGGAAAGAATCAGTTGAACAGGGAATTTTTTTGGGGTTTGTTTACTGGGATTGGGGGGCAGTTAATAAAAAATAAACATTAAAATGAAACTACCACCTGACATACACTTTAGCTTAAATAACTCATCATCTGGTGACTAGCGCTACTAAGCATTACATTGTTAAGTAGATTTACCCTTTCTTCCCCGGCTGACAGGCAGGATGGATCGCGGACATCTTGCCATAGTGACGTCCGCTTGCCTGCGCTGTCCCTTCCAGAACCAAACGGCTCCTAGCAATACCTCCTAGAACCGTCTGGGTCTGACAGCACAGGAGCGTGGACGTCACTATGGCAACATGTTCGCGATCTGTCCTGCCTTCCCGCCGGGGAAGAGGGTAAATCTATTTAACAATGTAATAATTCTGGCAACCACCGCTACTAAGCAGCTAGTCGCCAGATGAGGAGTTATTTAAGCTAAAGTGTATGTCAGGTGGTAGTTCCGCTTTAAATACAATTAAAAATACCCCATAAGACATGTATAAAAGGGGTCTAAAGAGGGTGCCTGTGTTGGTAGGTGGAGTCTGGGGAATGAATCAGTTGGAAATTTGTTTTGGGGGGTTTCTCGACTGGTATTGGGAGACAGTTAATAAAAATAAATTGATAAAATAAAATCAGAAATTCCTATGTAAAGTAATAGAGACAGGAACCCCCTGACATGAGCTAACACTGAGGTGGACTAATATTTGACTTGATAGAGTATTTTGTAGATGATGATTTGTTAGATGTGTTGTTAGAGGCCCAAGCCCTGAGGAAGCATTGATTTGTAGGACTTAGACTTATTAGAGAAACACCCCTTATAGAAACATTGATTTGCAGGACTTATGTGTGTTTGGCACAAGCCCTAAGCAAACATTGATTTGTAGGACTAAGGCTTGTTAGAAACAAACCCCCAAAAATGTTATTATTTATTTATTTTATTTTTTTTAAAGCATAAGCCCTGAGAAAAAAAAATTGCAGCAGGTGATGTCCTTTTGGCCAGTGTCCACTGGCCATTGTCAAATGCCCTGATGTAGATGCAGAATTTGTGACTGCTGTTGTTGCTGTTGCTGCTGAGTTGTTTAAGCAGCAGGATGATTAGGCAGCTGAAAGGGAATGGGATCAACAACAGCAGTAACATGGATGATGGATGATGAAGGTACCACTTGCCATGACTAGCTCCAGTTATGCACCTGGGGAAGTAGCAGCACAATAACTTGCCCCCACCGTGTCTGGTATATGTGTGTTGCTGCTGGCAAGTGGAACCTTTCCTAGTCCCAAATCAATTGTTGGCCCCATTCCCACTGTGTCCATGGTGGTCTGGTGCACACTAGCCTGCTCCTCAGCATCCTGCTGCTATTGCAACTCAGCAGTAGCAGGAATTAGAGCAGTTGCAAATTCCGCAAATTTCCAAATGCTCACTGCTAGTTGGATGAGGTGACAAGCAATGTGACAGAGGGTACCCTAATTTCTTGGTGACCTGAAGAAAACAGACTGGCATCAGTAGTAGTAGGCACAGGCAGCTGATCTGTGCGCCTGCTGGTGGTGGTGGTATTATTGCGGTGGTGACAATTCTGCATTCTTCAGGATCATGTTCCACATGGACTATGCTGTGGGGGGAAGGGGGCTCCCAGGGTCAGGGGAATGGTGTGGGCATGCTGACCGCTAGTCTGGATGCAATGTAGCAATGCTATGGATATTCAAGTAGTCCTTGTCCGAGAACATCAATTGATATTTAAAAGAAATATAAAGAGAGAAGGATCTAAGAGTAATACATTTAATAATACACAGATTAAATCAAAAAGACAAATGTGCACTCACTAGATCAATAAAGGTAAAACAGCATCTCGGGGTCCCAAGGCCTCATAATAGTCACAAAACCGCCCTCTCCATCTAGTAGTTAGATCCAGTCGGAATTTTCTTCAAGTCCACTCTTGACCAAACAGGTCTCAAAGTCTAGAGCAGGTCAGCCTAATGTATGCAGAACAGTTCTTATTGCCGCTAAAGAAATTCCACATAAATGTGGTAATGTGTGAGGACAGACCACTAGGGTACCGGGACTGAAAGAGTTAATCTACAAGGAGAGAGATACTGGCGGGGGATGATGGGCCGGGAGAGGTTTAGCCAAACGCATTTTCGTCGGCATTCTGCCAACTTCTTCAAGGGCTAACTCGTGTAAACTGAAGGGAATTCATCTAACATCCTATATTTATCAACTGTAATCAACCATGATTGGTTGACTGATTTGTCTTCTACCACAATTTGTACCACCCACCTTATAACAAGCTCAGTGTGGGGATACAATTATGTAAGAGCACTATATCCATAAAAGAATCACCAATTCTCTCTCTGTGCCCATTAGAAAAGGTATATTAAACACTTATAATAAAATTACACAATATTGACAAAAGTACCCCCTAATAGCGATTAATAAATATATTCTAAGAAATATATATATGTGTAAATCCATTGGAAAAATTGGTGGTGAATAATGCCAGTATATAATGAAAAATGATAAAAGACAATAACAAAATGAAATAAAATGACATAGATCTATAAATTGTATATGACAATGGTATCATGACCAATAAAATCTAAAAAAAAAAATATATATATATATATATATATATATATATATATATATACTAGCAATGTGGGATGGCGCTGCCTGTCAGGATATATAGGGAATTAATGCACACACACAGATGCAAGACAAACACACACAGAGGCACACACGCAAATGCACACACATGCACTGAAATGCATAAAGAGTGACACAGTCATACACACATACATGCAGACACACAGAGTGTGATACAGACATGCAACACACACAGTGAGGAACACACAGGCACACACACAGTCATAAGGGGGTGACTTGTCATTGTCATGAGTTTGTGTTTGTGTTTATACTTATGCCTCCACTGTGGCATTCATTCATATAGTTGAAATGCATGTGGTAATTGCACATATTATGGTGGAAGGTGGATCGTGCTAGCTCCCGGGGTGTGAGTGAGTGTGTGTGAATGAGTGGCATTCATTCATGTAGTTGAAATGCATGTGGTAATTGCACATACTATGATAGAAGGTGGATCGTGCTGGCTACCGGGGTGTGAGTGAGTGTGAGTGAGTGCGAGAGTGAGTGAGTGTGTGTGATTGAGTGACAGTGTGTGAGTGAATGTGAGTGAGTGTGAGTGAATGTGAGTGAGAGGGTTATGAGAGCGAGTGAGTGAGAGTGTGTGAGTGATAATGTGTGAGTGAGAGTGTGTGAGTGAGTGTGTGAGTGAGAGTGTGTGATTTAAGAGTGTGTGAGTGTGTGAATTATTGTGAGTGTGCATGAATGTGTATGATTGAGTGTGTGTGTGTGTGTGTGAGAGTGTGTGTGTGAGTGTGTGTGTGTGAGTGTGTGTTTCTTGTCTGATTTGTTTGTGTCTATGGTGTAGGAGCGAGTGGCAGCCATTTTGTTTTTTCAGTTACTTGGATAGTGGTGGGCGGGCTGGATAGTGGGGGCAGGCCAACTCCCTGCACAATTTAAATCACTCCCCCATTGAATCACCCAATGGAAGCAGTAACTCCTCCTTACTTAACCCTTTGAGTGCCAGAGGGGTACGCAACGCATTGCTTTGCAATGCGTTGCGTACCCCTCTGGCACTCAAAGGGTTACGTTGAGGTAACATCACGATAGAACACACGGTGGCTCTTCAGTTGAGGCAGCGTAGCAATATGCTAAGGGAGCAAATAGAAAGTGGTGTTTGAGGCTTGCCCTCTGTAACATACAGCAAAGCATCTCTCTCCCTTTAAGGAGAAAGAGCAGGAATCAGGAAGTGGAGGAGTGACAGTTGAAAACAAACAGTTAGTGAGGTGACTGAAGAGATGAAAAGAGTTAAATAAAAGAGTTGCTATTAAGTTTATCCCTCAGTGTTTGTATTTTATGGAAACATTACACCCTCGTACTGAAACAGAGTGTATGGAGGGTTACAGCTATCTGTGGGAGGTGACACAGTGTGTTTGTGGGGTCATGATCCTGAGTGAGAGTGTGTGTGGACCAGGAGAAGTTATTGATATCCCTACTTCAGAAGCCAGTGGCAGCTAAAATTTTTTTTGTCAGTTGGATAGTGGTGGGTGGTCTGGAGGGGGCGGGCCAACTCCCTGTATGATAAACATGCCCCCATTGAATCACCCAATGGGAGCAGTAAAGTCCCCATTGAATCACCCAATAGGAGTTGTGTCTCCTAATGAGACATAAATTATGTAATGAGGCATTCTATTCAATGTGTGTTTGTTTTCTGAGGAGACATAAATTATGTTCTGTGTGTGAGGTACCATAAATTATGCAATGAGGCTTATTCTTTTATATATATAGATATATATATCAGTATCATAAGTGTGAAGACTATGTATTTTTAAAAATCATCGTTAAAGGGATAGTAAAGGATTATTTTAACAAAATGTAATATTGTAGATATTAAAAAAATAAATAAATTGATGCCAGTCCGATCTCTCAAACATATATAGTTTGAGAGATATATGCTGGTAAAGTTTCCCCCTTCCTCCCTTTTCACTGATGTCAGCCTCTAGCTGACAGCCGGAGATTCTGGTCCTGGGACCGGCCTGCGGCTATTCAGCAGAGCCACAATAGCGATATTTAAAAAGAAATACTTCAGTGAAACGGTCTACAAAATGTGCCTGGTTTGCAAGCACATTTTAAGACTGCTTCAATTAAGTATTTCTTTTTAAATAGAGCTATTTAGGCTCTGCTGAAGAGCTGCTGGATGGTCCCGGGACCAGAATCTCCTGCTGTTAGCTAGAGCACTGACGTCAGTGAAAGGGGAGAGAGGGGGAACTTTAGCAGCGTATATCTCTCAAACTATACATGTTTGAGAGATCGGACTGGCATCAACTGATTTATTTTTTTAATATAAAATTTTGTTAAAATAATCCATTACTGTTCCTTTAATGAATAAATATAATGCCAAAGAAAATGAATTAATAAATAAGCAGATAAAAAGTGAATTATTCATGAATAACATAAAAACAGAAACCATAAGCACATAGAGACAACAGAATGTATATTTCAGCCCGCAGTAGCAAAAATGAAATAAAAAAATCCAAGAGACGGAAACCCAAATCTCACAGTATCAAACAAAACCCCCTAAGTTACACAAAGGCAGCTAAATCAATGTCAATATTCAGGCATTGGGGCTTAACGTTTTTAACTCATGTATCCATCATTTTAATAATTTATCACACCCTCTATGGGTAGTCGTAATAGACTTAATGGCCTAGACCTGTAATCCACCAGTGTCACCACCATGACATTTGGTGATATGTTGGGATAAACTGTGTGTCAGCTATCCCACCCTCGCATTTCTCAAATGCTCCCTCACTCTAGTCTTTAATATCCTTTTAGTTCTGCCTACGTATTGTAGTTTCCAGGAACAAGTGATCAAGTACACTACATAGATACTGTTACAATTAGAGAAGCTTTTTATATCATATTTTTTGCAGGTCTTAGTACTTCTAAAACAATTTTTTGTTTTGTGTAGGTATTAAGGGGCAGGTATTGCAATTAGTTTTACCACATTTATAAGTTATAAGTTCCAAGCAACTGGCTTAACCAATTAATTTCATTTTTGGTCTTGTTTTAGTGATATTACTGGGGCTAACAGATTCTTTACATTTTTATTTTTCTTTAAGATTATTTTTGGTTTGGGTTCCAAAGTTTCAGCTAGCATAGGATCCTGCATTAGAATTGGCCAATGTTTATTTAGAATTGTATACATATATGAAGACGAGCCATTATATGTGGTAATGAAAGCTGGGGGTCTTTCTGTATTTTGGTTTTTCTTTTCTTTATATTTAAATAAAGTACTTCTGTCGATATTATCGACTCTTTCATAAGCCTGGTTTGTACATACTGGGTCATAATCCTTATCAATAATTTTTCACTTTAATATAATTGCCTCAGATTCAAAGTCTGCTCGTCTAGTACAATTTCTCTTTATCCTTTGTAACTAGCCGAAGGGTATGTTTTTGATCCAACTGTGCAGGTGTCCACTTTTATTACCTATGTACAGTAGTTTCAAATATAGATATTCATTTGTTTCCCTTTTGTATTTGCTGGTAATTTTTAAATTAATTTAGTTGTCATTAAGGTATTTTACAAAATCATTAAAACTATTTGCATCTCCATCCCAGATAAAAATCCGATCAACAAAATAGTGCTTATATGGAACTATATGCTTAAAGAAAGGGTTATCTTTTTTGAAGATGGTGGATTAGCAGTTACCCATTAAATATTGGAAAATGGGGGGGAAGTGAAACCCATTGCAACCCCCATCCTCTGTAAGTAGTAGTGCTCCTCAAATGAGAAATAATTGTGAAACAAGATAAAACAAATACAGTCCACAATAAACTCCTGCAAGTTGGACGGCAGTACCCCAGAGGCGGAAAGGGAGTAGCAGATGGCATTTATTCCTAAATCATGAGGTATTCATGTGTAAAGGGATTGGACATCACAAGCTGCCCACCCAAAGCTATCTTTCTATTCAATATAATTTACTAAAGCCAATAGTTGCAGTGTGTCTTTAAGACAGGAGGGCAGCTGGGTAACTAATGGTTGAAGGAGCTCATCCACTTATTCCGATATTCCACTAGATAGGGAATCTATCCTGAAAATGATAGGATGACCCCTAGGGTCTACTAGACTTTTGTGAATCTTAGGCAAATAGGAGAATATCAGAATACGTGGATGCTCCTTATATAGAAAACCTTTTTCTTCATTATTTATAAATCCCATTGTGAGACCTGTAGGAAAGAGTTCTCTTAACATTTCTCTATATCTCTCTGTAAGGTCACCTTTCAATAATTCATATGTCTGTTTATCGCCTAGTAGATTGTCAGCTTCTTTAAGATTGTCTAATCTATCTTGTAACACGATAACCCCTTTGTCTGCATTGCGCATAATGATGTTATCCATCTTTTGTAATGTCATAATAGCTGATCTCTCCTTAGCAGACAAGTTGGGTGCTTTATGATGATTTTTGTACTTATCCCCCAATGTCTCCATATCTTTAAAGGGGAACATTCACATAAAAAAACTTTTTGGCATGGGCTTTAATCAGTAAAGGTAGATGAGCGTTTTTTTTTTGTTTTTTTTTTAATTTTACCTACCTACTATTGGAGATACGAAGATTGAAAATCGGGCACTTCTGTGTCCTGCAGCACCTGTATGTGCTGCACAACACAGCAGGACTTCCCACCTCCCTCCCAGCTGCCCCAGGGAGTGCGTTCACGCTTCCCTTTGTGGTGACATTTATTTGGGCTAACGTTACAGCAAGCTCCGTTTACCATGCTACTGAGCTTGCAGGCTCAGTAGCATGGTAAACGGAGCTTGTTTTAACATTAGCCCACATAAAGGGGAGCATGAAAGAGCTCCCTGAGGCTGGGAGGGAGGTAGGAAGTCCTGCGGTGTTGTGCTGCATATACAGGGTGCCACAGAATGCTGAAGTGCCCGATTTTCAGTCTTTGTATCAGTCCCGGTACCCTAGTGGTCTGTCCTGATACATTACCACATTGATGTGGAACTTCTTTATCTGTAATAAGAATTGTTCTACATACATGAGGCCGACCTGCTGTGGACTGTGAGCTACTACTAGAAGTAGATGGCAGTTTCCAGACTACTAGGGGGCCTTGGGACCCCGAGATGCTGATCTCCCTTATCAGCCTGTCCGGCAAAAACTGCTGGCTTTCAAAAATAGACATCAAAGACGCTTTCAAATTGCTTCCCTTGCATCCCTCACTTTGGCATCTACAAGGAATCAGGTAGCAAGACAAGTATTGTTTTGCAGTCCGTTTGACATTCGGGTCCAAGAGCAGTCCCAAACTCTATGAATACTTTGCTGAATCCCTAAACTGGCTCCTTTTCAATCACTGCAAGTGCCCCATGGTACACCATGGTACACTATTTGGAGGATTTTTTACTTATAGAACCCTCCCGCTTCCAGCCATCCATCTTGTCCAAACTCACTGCCCTTTTCCAAGAATTAAATATCCCTTTAGCAGCACACAAAACTCTAGGTCCAGCTACATCTGTTGAGTTCCTGGGTATCACCCTGGACTCAGCCAAGATGAAAGCTTGCTTGACCTTAGAGAAACTCCAGTATCCAATTCCTAATCATAGAGCTCTAAAAAAAATCATCCTGCTCCAAGACCGAACTGCAGTCCCTTTTAGGGCACCTAAATTTTGCCACAAGAATCATTTACCAAGGTAAATCTTTTACCTCATATCTTCTATCTCTCTTGGCAGCCACCAAAGAAAACTCCTCCAAAATTTTAATCTGCAACTCAGCCAAATCTGACTTAACCATGTGGTATAACCTTTTCAACCACTGGAATGGTCGCTCCTTTTTTCCACTACCCCTTTCCCCCACATCCCGTCATTTTTTCTGATTCCTCAGCAGCATTTGGCTATGCAGCCATTTTTGAGTCAAAAATTTCAAAATTTCTCCGGTCCTCAAGTGCAATCCACCTCAGATTTTCCATTCCTTAAGGGGTTAAACTGGATCAAAAATCACTTTAATATTAAAAATAAGGTTGAATGATTTTAATGACACATATCTCTAAAAATTATGCGTTGAAAAGTAAACTCAGTTGCAAGTTATAAGCTGTGCAAGGAAATACATAAAGGGCTGGATGTTTTTTCTCTGCAGAAGGATTTAGATAAAATGAGTGAATGAGCAGCAAAGTGGCAGATAAATGTAAGGTTATGGATTTGGGCTGTAGAAACAAACTTGCAACATATACTCTAAATGGGAAACAACTTGGGGAATCCTCATTAGAGAAACATTTAGGAGTGCTGATAAATGATAGACTTCACAGCATTGTGCAGAGTCACTCAGCTGCTGCAAGAGCAAATAGGGTACTAGCCTGCCTAAAAACAGGTGTAGATGCAAGGGATGCTAATATTATTCTACCTCTATATTAATTCTTGGTTAAGCCTCATCTCATCTCAATCCTTGGTTAAGCCTCATCAGTTTTGGGCACCAGTTATTAAAAAATACATAGTTGCACTGGAAAAAGTGCAGAGACGTGCAATAAAACTGATAAAGAGATTGGAGGATGTGAGTTATAAAGAAACTAGTCAAACTGGGTTTGTTTACATTAGAAAAGAAGTGTCTAAGGGGTTATATGATTACCATTTACAAATACATTCAAGGTCAATACAAAAACTATCCAATGAATTATTTACACAAAGAGCTGAGCTAAGAATGAGAGGTTATCTATTAAAACTAGAGGAAAGGCTCTTTCAACTAAAACAAAGGCAGGATTTTTTAACAGTAAGGATGGTAAAGCTATGGAAGCTATGGAATTTTTTGCCTCGATATGATGTACTTGCAGATACTGTAACTGCTTTTAAAAAACAATGGATGCCTATCTAGCACAGAACAATGTTGAGAGTTATGACAGTTGGCTTCAATGCAGATAGGCAGATGATCCAGTGAACTATCTGACTGCCATTTGGAGTCAGGAAGGAATTTTTCTGCCCACTTGGGTCTAAATTATAAAAAGCTTCAGGTTTTTGTTTTGTTTTTTGTCTTTTTTTGGTTCAACAGGGGTGCTTTGACATGGGCTAGACTTGATGGTCGCATGTCTTTTTTCATCCTCGTCAACTATGTTACTATGTATATTACAACCAATAGTATCCCATTAAAATTGATCAAACATAACTTTAAGGTTAAAAACAATGTCGGTTATTTTGATGTTATGAATCCCTAAAAAATTACCAGTAAACCCAATTGCAAGTCATATAATACAACCCTTAATAGATGGCAAATATAACATCTAAAAGGGCATTAGCACAATGAACTGACCTTACAAGAGCCTTCTCTATATTCAGTGATAATATATCACTATGCATAAAATACATAATCAAATTTATACATTGAATACTACCTATTCCATGCCATGCAGGGTGTATATCCCAAAACTCCCCAAAAGCTGTGCAATTGCAAAACTATATCTAAAATAAATATGGTGCTGCTCTACAATCGGCCATAGGAAGCCAGGATACACACCTATACAAAAGATATATAAAACAATGGTACATAAGATGTACATACAAATCAATATATGCATAATTATCATAGACCATGAAAAATGTACATACAATATTCCGAACCTCCAACGAGTGCAACATTGTCTAAAACTGAATGAGAACAATGGGGCTTTCTTTGAGTGGGCGCTTTGATCCTTCTTCTCCAGCGCAGGCGTTCATTCATTAAAAGTGGGGTTGCTCGATTTTAATGAATGAGCTCCTGAACCAGCCATCTTGAGCCGCATTGAACACCTGTCCTATTGGATAGGTGGTCAATGCTAGGGGGAAGTCAAGAGGTGTCCTGATGCCACCTGCGAGGTCTGATTTTATAACATGGACATGTTTTTAACAGTAACCTCTTGAGTGCTAGAATCGTACATAACACATTGTACTGCAATGTGTTGAACCCCCTCTGGCACTCAAAGGGTTATATACAAATTATGAGGAAGATCTCATTTATTAAAAAAAAAAAAATGAGCAACATATGTTTTAACAGTAACCTTTAGAGTACCAGAAGGGTACGCAATGCTTTGCTTTGCAATGTGTTGCATACCCCTCTGGCACTCAAAGGGTTAATAGTGTGGAGGCACCTTATGTCAGATTTTTACTGGGAAGGCAGCATGTAGTTTACTGGGGGGCATCATGTCAGAGTTGATGGGGGGAGAGCAGCATGTCAGAGTTTACTGGGGGGGCATCATGTCGGAGTTGATAGGGGGAGGGCAGCATGCCAGAGTTTACTAGGGAGCATCATGTCAGAGTTGATGGGGGAGGCAGCATGTTGGATTTTTACATTGTGGGGCAGAACGTTGATTTCTATATTGTGGGGCAGCATGAGGAACATCACCATTGCGTGTTAGCCCCACATACACTGGCTGACACTCCCAGTCTTCTTCCCTTGCCCAGGCAGTGCCTATAGGGATTTGTAGCTACCAGTAGGCAAGGGAACAAGGCTGGGGGTTTAGACAGTATACATGGGGTTCTGTGGCTACCATTGGGCAAGGAAACAAGGCTGGGTGGCAGCTGGTAGCCTCAAATCCCCATGGATACTGCCTGACCCCCAGCCTTGTTCCCTTGGGAGTGCACAAAATGTATGGAAAAAATATGATACAGAGATAAGGGAATAATTGTGTAGTGCTTAGTGTATTTTTTAACCCTTTGAGTGCCACATGGGTGAGCAATGCACATCCCTATGGCACTCAAAGGGATAAGGAAGTGATGCTGTCCATGGTGCTGAAAGTGTTCTCTCCACTCCCCTACTGGCCAAGTAGGACAGCAGAGAGAATGCTGTCAGACTTCAGGGTTGTCTACTGTTGGTGATGTGTGAGGGAGAGCATCCTTTCCACATCTACAGCAGTTCTCAACCCTCCATTAAGGGCTGTTACTGCATGGGAAAGTACAGGGAGATCCCAAGTTCGCCAGCCTCATGTAGGCAAAGTTGAGACTGTGAGCTCCAACAGCAGAGGCTACAATTAGAGTTTAGTGAATGTGGTGAAGTGCCACATTAACATATAAACCCACACCCCTTGATAATGGCTCATTATCCCTCCTTTCTATATGAAAATGAGTCACTATGCTTCATTTCCATTTGGAAATAGGCCAGTGTTGATGTGATGAGTGAAAATTCATAAACCGGGTGAAGGAATTTCGGATGGATGTCGATGTAATGTCGAAGACACTTTAGTGCATACTGTCGATGTGCATTTGACACTGCTACAACAGGACATCAACATTTTGACCCCTTTTCAACCTTTAGTGAATCTCGGGCAATGTATTTAATTGATAGATCCAATACGCTTCTCTCATAGCCAGATTTCTGTCACCACTAGGAACTATATATTCTGTCTGGATTACTTTCATCCCACAAACTTTACCATCATGGTGTTCTGAGAAATGTCCTGAAACTCCATGATTAGGGAATTTGTTTGTAATACGTCTTATGTGTTGCTCTATCCGGGTACAGAAACTTTGAGGTGTATGCCCTATATATTGTAGACCATATTCATAAAATAAACAATAAGTTACAAATTGAGTACCACAATTTATCATACTATCTATATTAAATTGTACTGATGCCACAAAAGAAGAAAATTGTCCACTATATGTGGACAGGTCAAACATCCCCTTAACACATACTTATAGGCATTCTAGGACAACTGATATTAATGTCTCCATTCTTTTCCTCTATCGTTTGAAGTCTAGTCTTTTTTTTTTTTTTTATTGTCTGAGTCTAGAAGGTGCTATAATATTCTTCAAACTGGGAGCCTGTCTGGAAATCACTCTGTGATCCTTTGAAATAATGATGCAGACAAATACATTTGTCAGCTCTTACATCTGACTCCAATGTGAACCTCAGAAAGTGCAACCCCCATTCAATCATACACGATTAATATAATCTGGCAATCTTCTGGAGTTAAATGAAACTTGCTTGGACCAAGTGGATAACACATGTGCAAATACAGGAAACTTCTCGTAAAGCTCCTATAACAATGCAACAGGAATAATGGATAGCATGCACCAACATGGTAAATTCAACAGACCTTTTATTTTTTTTCATGGTCCCGTTTCAGGGCTCCCCAAACAGCATGCACCCCCTCGGGGAGCCCTGAAATCCATGACGGTCCTGGCACATCATGGGTCCTGATGGCTCACCAACCTATGACATGTCAGGTCCGTCATGGGTCCTTAAGGAGTTAAGCCAAGTTATAAAAACTGGAAAATCTCTGTATGTATTACCTTTCAATAAACTCTTTTTTTGTCAGTATGTTTATTCCTCTACAATAATTCCTAGCTTTCCTATACGAGTCCAGAACTAATTCTTTTGGCTAACTTGTTTTAAGAATCAATCTGCCAAAATTTTTGATGTTTATCGTAATGTCACTGTGGTAGTTATGCCGGATTCTGGAAAATTGACCATAAGGTATATTTTGTAACCATTTTCTATAGTGAAGGCTTGTATAATTCAAATAACTTTATGTCTACTGTCTTGAAAAATGTGAGAGACACAATTTTTTTCCAGGAATCTCTATGAGGTCCAAATCAATGAAATCAATAATAGATTTTCACATTGTTTTAGTTAATGTAATTCACCAAGGGTTATTACTCATATGGTTAATATAATTCTGTATTTCACTGTAATTTCCTCTCCAGATAATTCAAATGCCATTGATGTACTGTTGATACAATACCAAGTTTGCACCCATATAAGCAGAACCATAGACCCTGAACTGCTCAAAAAAGCCCATAAAATGGTTCTCTTAGCTGGGTGCAAACTTGGTGCCCATCTCTGTACCCTTGATTTGAAAAAAGATTTCATTATTAAATAAAAAATTGTGAGATAAAGTAAATTCCATTGCCTGCAATATAAAAAGTATCAGGTCAAGGGGTCTAAGATAATACTCTGAGGCCTCTAGCCCTCCCTGATGTGGAATATTAGAGTACAAAACTGTTACAACCATTGTGACCAAAGTAAAATCTTCGGACCACAAAAAATCCTGTTATAACTCTAAAAGATTAGCGGAATCTTTCAGGTAAGAGTCTGAACCCAGTACTAGGCTTTGTAAATGAAAATCAGTACCTCTGGCATAGGCCCCCTCAACCATAACGATCATATACATTTTTTTTATAATATGTTTTATACTGTATACGACTGGATTCCCCAATATAGTCATCATAGATTAGCACTACAATGGCTCTGCCTTTGACGGTGGGTTTTATGACTATATCGGGGTTGTTTCTCACACTGGCTATTGCCTTTTTTCGACCTTTCTTTCTTCACCAGACTTCAGACAATAGTGGGAAAAGAATGGAGATGGTAATATCAGTTGTTCTAGAAGATGAGTTAGAGCTGTCTATAAATGTGGGTTAATGGGCTGTTTGACTTGTTCACCTGTAGTGGATGGTGCCAAGCAGTTCTCTTCTTTTGTTACATCAGAACAATTTAGTATAGACAGTATGATGGATTGTGGTACTCAATTTGTCATTTATCTTTTATTTTGTGAATCTGGTCTACAATATTTAGGTTGTACATATCAACGTTTCTGTACCCAGATCGGGCAACACAGACTAAATATTACAAACAAGTTCCCTAATCATGGTGTTTTGAGACATTTCTATGGCAGAATCATATAGGATCTTTCGACTAAATTCATTGGGGAAGATGCACTAAAGGTCGATGCTATAGCAATATGATTTTGTCAGTGTGTTCAAAGCACTTCAACATTTCGATGTAGACACACATTGCCATTTGCACTAAAAGATAGGGATGCAAGGGTGGGGGAGGAGACTGTTCCAATTAGTATAAAGGATTGTTGAACTGTTGTCGATGTGAAAGGGATATTCTCCCTCACACATCATGAAGAGCCCTCTTCAACCCTGCTTTAAATGAATGAATGAATTAATGAATGAATGAACTCTATCTGATTTTTTATGAATGACCGGGTTGAGTAGGAGGATGCTCAAGACGTGTGTCTTGATGATCCTCTTACTGGAGTCAGTCATTGTTAGAAAGCAGGAGGCTTTAGTAGGAGGTAAAGGAAGGCGGTAATCACCTTCCTGGTCACTGCATTAATCACCTATCCTATTGGATAGGTCATCAATGCCAGGAAGGGTCCCTATGACCACCATGAGATCTGATTTTGTTTTACAGCTCAAAACTGCACTAAGTGTTTTTTTTTATGTTTACTCAGCTATTGCAAGGATATTAACCGTGCGAGGGCAGCATATGTCAAATGTATGAGCCATCATTTGTTGGATTTTACTGGGGGAGGCAGCATTTTATCAAATGATTGGGCCATCATATGTTGGATTTTACTGAGGCAGGAAGCATATGTCAAATGAATGGAGCATCATATGTCTCATTTTACAGGGAGAGGCAGCATATGTTGAATATAAGTATTGTGGGGGAACATCACCATTGTGTATTAGCCCACACATGCTGACTGACACCACCCCAGCCATGTTCCCTTGCAAGGCAGTGCCCATGGGGATTTGTGGCTACCAGTAGGTAAGGGGAAAAGGCTGGAAAGGGTCAGACAGTGTACATGGGGTTCTTTGGCTACCAGTGGGCAAGGAAACAAGGCTGGGACGCAAGTGGTACCCACAAATCCTCATGGATGCTGCCTGACCCCCAGCCTTGTTCACTTGGGAGTGCACAACATGTATAACATATGATACAGAGCAAAGGGACTAATTGTGTAGTGTTTGGTGTACTGTTTTAACTCTTTGAGTGCCACAGGGGTGAGCAATGCACATCCCTATGGCACTCAAATAGATAAGGGAGTACTGCTGTCCATTGTGCCGAAAGTATTTTCTCCACTCCCCTACTGGCAGCAGAGGGAATGCTCTCCAACTTCAGGGTCAGCTACTGTTGGTGAATGTGAGGGAGAGTGAAGAAAATGTAGTGCATACTGTCGATGTGCCTTTGACACCGCTAACAGGAGATCGACATTTTGAGCCCTCTTCAACTATTAGTGAATCTCGAACCATTGTATCCCAAGGGTTTAAATGAAACAGTGGACATTTTTTGGTAATATATATATATTATTTTTTTTTTTTTTTTTTTTTTTTGTGGGATGAGCTATGTGTGTGCAGACATATATTTAAATATAAATATATAGTACTGTGCTAAAGTTTTAGGCAGGTGTGAAAAAATGCTGTAAAGTAAGAATGTTTTCAAAAATAGACATATTAATAGTTTATTTTTATCAATTAACAAAATGCAAAATGTGAGTGAACAGAAAAAAAAAAAATCTAAATCCAAACAATATTTGGTGTAACCTTTGCCTTCAAAACAGCATTGGTTCTTCTAGGTACACTTTCACAAAGTCAGGAATTTTGTAGGCATATAGTCAGGTGTATGATTAAACAATTATACCAAACAGGTGCTAATGACCATCAATTTAATATGTAGGTTGAAACACAATCATTAACTGAAACAGAAACAGGTGTGTAGGAGGAATAAAACTGGGTGAGGAACAGCCAAACTCAGCTAACAAGGCGAGGTTACCTACGTTTAATGTCAAAGTCATATACTTTGGCAAGACAGAGCACAGCCACGAGACACAAGGTAGTTATACTGCATCAGTGAGGTCTCTCCAAGGCAGAAATTTCAAGGCAGACAGGAGTTTCCAGATGTGCTGTCCAAGCTCTTTTGAAGAAGCACAAAGAAATGGGCAATTTTGAAGAATATAGACGCAGTGGTAGGCCAAGGAGACTTAGTGCAGCAGATGAAAGACACATCATGCTTACTTCCCTTCACAATTGGAAGATGTCTAGCTCAGAATTGGCAGAAAACAGTGGGACCTTGGTACACCCATCTACTGTCCAGAGAAGTCTGGTCAGAAGTGGTCTTCATGGAAGACTTGCGGCCAAAAAGCCATACCTCCGACATGGAAACAAGGCCAAGTGACTCAACTAAACACGAAAACACAAGAACTGGGGTGAAGGAAATGGCAGCAGGTGATCTGGACTGATGAGTCAAAATTTGAAATATTTGATTGTAGCAGTAGGCAGTTTGTTCACTGAGATCTGGAGAGCAGTACAAGGATGAGTGTCTGCAGGCAACAGTGAAGCATGGTGGAGGTTCCTTGCAAGTTTGGGGCTACATTTTTGCAAATGGATTTGGGGTTTTGTCAGAAATAATCAGTGCTGAAAAGTACAGGAAGATACTTATCAATCATTCAATACCATCAGGGATGCATCTGGACACAAATACATTCTGCAGCATGACAACAACTCCAAACATACAGTCAAAGTTATTAACCCCTTAACGACGGGCCGCGCCCGCACCTTGCGGTCCGTTAAGGACCACGGAGCATTTTTTTTTTCTTGAGGCTGTGTTCCGGGCTCCCCAAACGGCGTGCAGCCGCGAGGGGAGCCCGGAATTCCATGACGGTCCAGTCCCGTCATGGGTCGTTAAGGGTATAACAACCTATGACGGAACAGGACCGTCATGGGTCCTTAAGGTGTTAAGAACTATCTTCCACGTAAAGAAGAACAAGGAGTCCTGGAAGTGAAGGTATGGCCCCCACAGAGCCCTGATTTCAACATCATCAAGTATGTATGTAATTACATGAAGAGAGAGGAGCAACTAAGGCTGCCTAAATCCACAGAATTACTGTGTTTAGTTCTCCAAGATGATTGGAACAACCTACCTGCAGAGTTCCTTAACCTTTAAGGACCGGGAAAATCTGAAGTGGATTGCAATTCTGACATTTTTGACTATGTCTTTGTTCAACTGTGTTTTCCCTCTAAGTCTTTTATTACAGCCACATAAATTATATAACTTTTTTTTCTCACAAGTAGGGCTTTCTTTTGATACCAAACTTATATGGATAACCCACCATTTATTTTATTAAAATTAAAGAAAATTATTAAAAAAGTAAAAAAACACCTTTTATCTCTTATGATCATTTGGGCGCAGTGGGTTAACTTTTTATGGAGACTGCATGAAAGGTATGACCGGTCATTCAAACTTAAAAAACGGGCAGTTGTAAGTGAGCGCTCTCCCTCTGTGATGAAAATCTCCATGTCCCTCTTTCCCTCCCTATTTTCCACTTTTTTGTTTGATCAGACTTTGTGGTAGTATAAGTGCATTAAACTGCTCCAAAACAATGAAAGTGGCATTAACTTTTATTTAAACGCCAGCATAAACGTTTATGAAATTAAACTGTGTAAATAAAATAGTTTGATCTTGCTAATTTTATTTATAACATTTACAGACTACTGTCAGTAGGCCATTAAAGGACCTATTTTTAACCAAGCCCCAGCTCTCAATGTATAAAACACATTGCCTTTGTGAAAGAAAATGCCAGTAGAAGTGATCACTCCTGGATCAGCCAACATTATTTTTAACCATAAAGGGATGGTTGATCAATTCTAAAGGGATATTGTGGGTTGTATTATACTGGGTTTACTTACAATTGAGTTTATTTGTCATATATAATTTTTAGGGGTATGTGCCATTAAAATCAGACAGCATTATTTTTAGTCTAAAAATGTATTTTTTTTAATCCTTTTTTTAAAGGGATATTTTATATTTTGGATCTTTGATTTTTAAAAATGCATTGTTTAGTGTTCAGCTCCTTCTTCTGAGTACGGCAATACCCCATATGCATAGGTTTCTCAAGGTTTGGGAGAGCTACGGGGCCCAAATTGGAACATGCGCGTTTCCAGTTTCACACTATGAATTTTCCCAGCTTGCAGCACTGGTGCCATGTCTCATTTGGGGCTGTGTAACAGTGCTCCACGCTAAGATGTCCGCCCAAAAGTATATATTTTTGGAAAGTAGATACCCCAGGCTTTCATTTTATGTATGTTTTCAATTTTTTTACGCAGCCGTTTTACCACCAATCGCTCATAAATCTTGACGTAAGTTAAAAAAACAGCGTTTTTCATACTTGCACTTCAATGTTGATGTGAATTTCAAGCACATGATAGGTGAAGATTTTGAAAAATGCATTCTTTAGTGTTCAGCTCCTTCTTCTGAGTACGGCAATACCCCATATGCATAGGTTTCTCAAGGTTTGGGAGAGCTACGGGGCCCAAATTGGAACATGCGCGTTTCCAGTTTCACACTTTGAATTTTCCCAGCTTGCATCACTGGTGCCATGTCTCATTTGGGGCTGTGTAACAGTGCTCCACGCTAAGATGTCCCCCAAAAAGTATATATTTTTGGAAAGTAGACACCCCAGGCTTTCATTTTATGCATGTTTTCAATTTTTTTACGCAGCCATTTTACCACCAATCGCTCGTAAATCTTGACGTAAGTTAAAAAAACAGCGTTTTTCACACTTGCACTTCAATGTTGATGTGAATTTCAAGCACATAATAGGTGAACATTTTTAAAAATGCATTGTTTAGTGTTCAGCTCCTTCTTCTGAGTACAGCAATACCCCATATGCATAGGTTTCTCAAGGTTTGGGGGAGCTACGGGGCCCAATATTGAAAAAATATTGAATTTTCACATCTTGGTTAACTGGTGCCATTACTCATTTTGGGCTATGTTCCAGTGCTCCACTTTAGGATTTCCCCCCAAAAGTGTATATTTTTGGAAAGTAGACACCCCAGGCTTTCATTTTATGTATGTTTTCAATTTTTTTACGGAGCCGTTTTACCACCAATTGCTCGTAAATTTTGACGTAAATTAAAAAAACAGCGTTTTTCACACTTGCACTTCAATGTTGATGTGAATTTCAAGCACATGATAGGTGAAGATTTTGAAAAATGCATTGTTTAGTGTTCATCTCATTCTTATGAGTACAGCAATACCCCATATGCATAGGTTTCTCAAGGTTTGGGGGAGCTACGGGGCCCAATATTGAAAAAATATTGAATTTTCACATCTTGGTTAACTGGTGCCATTTCTCATTTTGGGCTACGTTCCAGTGCTCCACTTTAGGATTTCCCCCCAAAAGTGTATATTTTTGGAAAGTAGACACCCCAGGCTTTCATTTTATGTATGTTTTCAATTTTTTTACGTAGCTATTTTACCACCAATCGCTCGTAAATCTTGACGTAAGTTAAAAAAAACAGCGTTTTTCACACTTGCACTTCAATGTTGATGTGAATTTCAAGCACATGATAGGTGAAGATTTTTAAAAATACATTGTTTAGTGTTCATCTCTTTCTTCTGAGTACGGCAATACCCCATATGCATGCGTTTCTCAAGGTTTGGGGGAGCTACGGGGCCCAAATTGGAACATGTGTGTTTCCAGTTTCACACTTTGAATTTTCACATCTTGCGTCACTTGTGCCATGTCTCATTTGGGGCTTTGTATCAGCGTTTCAACTTAAAATTTCCTCCCAAAAGTATATATTTTTGGAAAGCAGACACCTCAGGCTTTCAGTTTAGGTCTGTTTTCAATTTTTTTACACAGCCATTCTACCACCACTTTCTCGTAATCTTGACGTAAGTAAAAAAAACAGCGTTTTTCACACTTCGCCTTCAATGTTGATGTGAATTTCAAGCACAGAATAGGTGAAGATTTTATAAACTGAATTGATTAGTGTTCAGCTCTTTCTTCTGAGTACGGCAATACCCCATATGCATAGCTTTCTCATGCTTTGGGTGAGCTACGGGGGCAAAATTGGAACATGCGCGTTTCCAGGTTCACACTTTGAATCTTCACAGCTTGCGTTACTGGTGCCATGTCTCATTTGGGGCTGTGTAACAGTGCTCCACTCTAAGATGTCCCCCCAAAAGTATATATTTTTGGAAAGTAGACAACCCAGGCTTTCATTTTATGTATGTTTTCAATTTTTTTACGAAGCCATTTTACCACCAATCGCTCGTAAATCTTGACGTAAGTTACAAAAACAGCGTTTTTCACACTTGCACTTCAATGTTGATGTGAATTTCAAGCACGTGATAGGTGAAGATTTTGAAAAATGCATTCTTTAGTGTTCAGTTCCTTCTTCTGAGTACGGCAATACCACATATGCATAGGTTTCTCAATGTTTGGGAGAGCTACGGGGCCCAAATTGGAACATGCGCGTTTCCAGTTTCACACTTTGAATTTTCCCAGCTTGCATCACTGGTGCCATGTCTCATTTGGGGCTGTGTAACAGTGCTCCACGCTAAAATGTCCCCCCAAAAGTATATATTTTTGGAAAGTAGACACCCCAGGCTTTCAGTTTAGGTGTGTTTTCAATTTTTTTACACAGCCATTCTACCACCACTTTCTCGTAATCTTGACGTAAGTAAAAAAAACAGAGTTTTTCACACTTCGCCTTCAATGTTGATGTGAATTTCAAGAACAGAATAGGTGAAGATTTTATAAACTGAATTGATTAATGTTCAGCTCTTTCTTCTGAGTACGGCAATACCCCATATGCATAGCTTTCTCATGGTTTGGGGGAGCTATGGGGGCTAAATTGGAACATGCGCGTTTCCAGGTTCACACTTTGAATCTTCACAGCTTGCGTTACTGGTGCCATGTCTCATTTGGGGCTGTGTAACCGTGCTCCACTCTAAGATGTCCCCCCAAAAGTATATATTTTTGGAAAGTAGACAACCCAGGCTTTCATTTTATATATGTTTTCAATTTTTTACGCAGCCATTTTACCACCAATCGCTCGTAAATCTTGACGTAAGTTAAAAAAACAGCGTTTTTCACACTTGCACTTCAATGTTGATGTGAATTTCAAGCACATGATAGGTGAAGATTTTGAAAAATGCATTGTTTAGTGTTCAGCTCCTTCTTCTGAGTACGGCAATACCCCATATGCATAGGTTTCTCAAGGTTTGGGGGAGCTACGGGGCCCAATATTGAACAAATATTGAATTTTCACATCTTGGTTAACTGGTGCCATTACTCATTTTGGGCTATGTTCCAGTGCTCCACTTTAGGATTTCCCCCCAAAAGTGTATATTTTTGGAAAGTAGACACCCCAGGCTTTCATTTTATGTATGTTTTCAATTTTTTTACGCAGCCGTTTTACCACCAATCGCTCGTAAATCTTGACGTAAATTAAAAAAACAGCGTTTTTCACACTTGCACTTCAATGTTGATGTGAATTTCAAGCACATCATAGGTGAAGATTTTTAAAAATACATTGTTAAGTGTTCATCTCCTTCTGAGTATGGCAATACCCCATATGCATACGTTTCTCAAGGTTTGGGGGAGCTACGGGGCCCAATATTGAACAAATATTGAATTTTCACATCTTGGTTAACTGGTGCCATTACTCATTTTGGGCTACGTTCCAGTGCTCCACTTTAGGACTTCCCCCCAAAAGTGTATATTTATGGAAAGTAGACACCCCAGGCTTTCATTTTATGTATGTTTTCAATTTTTTTACGTAGCTATTTTACCACCAATCGCTCGTAAATCTTGACGAAAGTTAAAAAAAACAGCGTTTTTCACACTTGCACTTCAATGTTGATGTGAATTTCAAGCACATGATAGGTGAAGATTTTTAAAAATACATTGTTTAGTGTTCATCTCCTTCTTCTGAGTACGGCAATACCCCATATGCATACGTTTCTCAAGGTTTGGGGGAGCTACGGGGCCAAAATTGGAACATGTGTGTTTCCAGTTTCACACTTTGAATTTTCACATCTTGCGTCACTTGTGCCATGTCTCATTTGGGGCTTTGTATCAGCGTTTCAACTTAAAATTTCCCCGCAAAAGTATATATTTTTGGAAAGCAGACACCTCAGGCTTTCAGTTTAGGTGTGTTTTCAATTTTTTTACACAGCCATTCTACCACCACTTTCTCGTAATCTTGACGTAAGTAAAAAAAACAGCGTTTTTCACACTTCGCCTTCAATGTTGATGTGAATTTCAAGCACAGAATAGGTGAAGATTTTATAAACTGAATTGATTAGTGTTCAGCTCCTTCTTCTGAGTACGGCAATACCCCATATGCATAGCTTTCTCGTGGTTTGTGGGAGCTACGGGGGCAAAATTGGAACATGCGCGTTTCCAGGTTCACACTTTGAATCTTCACAGCTTGCGTTACTGGTGCCATGTCTCATTTGGGGCTGTGTAACAGTGCTCCACTCAAAGATGTCCCCCCAAAAGTATATATTTTTGGAAAGTAGACACCCCAGGCTTTCATTTTATGTATGTTTTCAATTTTTTTACGCAGCCAGTTTACCACCAATCGCTCGTAAATCTTGACGTAAGTTAAAAAAACAGCGTTTTTCACACTTGCACTTCAATGTTGATGTGAATTTCAAGCACATGATAGGTGAAGATTTTGAAAAATGCATTGTTTAGTGTTCAGCTCCTTCTTCTGAGTACGACAATACCCCATATGCATAGGTTTCTCAAGGTTTGGGGGAGCTACGGGGCCCAATATTGAACAAATATTGAATTTTCACATCTTGGTTAACTGGTGCCATTACTCATTTTGGGCTACGTTCCAGTGCTCCACTTTAGGATTTCCCCCCAAAAGTGTATATTTTTGGAAAGTAGACACCCCAAGCTTTCATTTTATGTATGTTTTCAATTTTTTTTACGCAGCCGTTTTACCACCAATCACTCGTAAATCTTGACGCAAGTTAAAAAAACAGCGTTTTTCACTCTTGCACTTCAATGTTGATGTGAATTTCAAGCACATGATAGGTGAAGATTTTTAAAAATACATTGTTTAGTGTTCATCTCCTTCTGAGTATGGCAATACCCCATATGCTTACATTTCTCAAGGTTTGGGGGAGCTACCCAAATTGGAACGTGTGTTTCCATTTTCACATTTTGAATTTTCACATCTTGCGTCACTTGTGCCATGTCTCATTTGGGGCTTTCTGTCAGCGTTCCAACTTAAAATTTCCCCCCAAAAGTGTATATTTTTGGAAAGCAGACACCCCAGGCATTCAGTTTAGGTGTGTTATCAATTTTTTTACGCAGCCATTCTACCACCACTTTCTCGTAATCTTGACGTAAGTAAAAAAAACAGAGTTTTTCACACTTCGCCTTCAATGTTGATGTGAATTTCAAGAACAGAATAGGTGAAGATTTTATAAACTGAATTGATTAGTGTTCAGCTCTTTCTTCTGAGTACGGCAATACCCCATATGCATAGCTTTCTCATGGTTTGGGGGAGCTATGGGGGCTAAATTGGAACATGCGCGTTTCCAGGTTCACACTTTGAATCTTCACAGCTTGCGTTACTGGTGCCATTACTCATTTTGGGCTACGTTCCAGTGCTCCACTTTAGGATTTCCCCCCAAAAGTGTATATTTTTGGAAAGTAGACACCCCAGGCTTTCAATTTATGTATGTTTTCAATTTTTTTTACGCAGCCGTTTTACCACCAATCACTCGTAAATCTTGACGCAAGTTAAAAAAACATCGTTTTTCACTCTTGCACTTCAATGTTGATGTGAATTTCAAGCACATGATAGGTGAAGATTTTTAAAAATACATTGTTTAGTGTTCATCTCCTTCTGAGTATGGCAATACCCCATATGCTTACATTTCTCAAGGTTTGGGGGAGCTACCCAAATTGGAACGTGTGTTTCCAGTTTCATATTTTGAATTTTCACATCTTGCGTCACTTGTGCCATGTCTCATTTGGGGCTTTCTGTCAGCGTTCCAACTTAAAATTTCCCCCCAAAAGTGTATATTTTTGGAAAGCAGACACCCCAGGCATTCAGTTTAGGTGTGTTATCAATTTTTTTACGCAGCCATTCTACCACCACTTTCTCGTAATCTTGACGTAAGTAAAAAAAACAGAGTTTTTCACACTTCGCCTTCAATGTTGATGTGAATTTCAAGAACAGAATAGGTGAAGATTTTATAAAATGAATTGATTAGTGTTCAGCTCTTTCTTCTGAGTACGGCAATACCCCATATGCATAGCTTTCTCATGGTTTGGGGGAGCTATGGGGGCTAAATTGGAACATGCACGTTTCCAGGTTCACACTTTGAATCTTCACAGCTTGCGTTACTGTTGCCATGTCTCATTTGGGGCTGTGTAACCGTGCTCCACTCTAAGATGTCCCCCCAAAAGTATATATTTTTGGAAAGTAGACAACCCAGGCTTTCATTTTATATATGTTTTCAATTTTTTACGCAGTCATTTTACCACCAATCGCTCGTAAATCTTGACGTAAGTTAAAAAAACAGCGTTTTTCACACTTGCACTTCAATGTTGATGTGAATTTCAAGCACATAATAGGTGAAGATTTTGAAAAATGCATTCTTTAGTGTTCAGCTCCTTCTTCTGAGTACGGCAATACCCCATATGCATAGGTTTCTCAAGGTTTGGGAGAGCTACGGGGCCCAAATTGGAACACGCGCGTTTCCAGTTTCACACTTTGAATTTTCCCAGCTTGCATCACTGGTGCCATGTCTCATTTGGGGCTGTGTAACAGTGCTCCACGCTAAAATGTCCCCCCAAAAGTATATATTTTTGGAAAGTAGACACCCCAGGCTTTCATTTTATGTATGTTTTCAATTTTTTTACGCAGCCATTTTACCAACAATCGCTCGTAAATCTTGACGTAAGTTAAAAAAACAGCATTTTTCACTCTTACACTTCAATGTTGATGTGAATTTCAAGCACATGATAGGTGAAGATTTTGAAAAATGCATTGTTTAGTGTTCAGCTCCTTCTTCTGAGTACGGCAATACCCCATATGCATAGGTTTCTCAAGGTTTGGGGGAGCTACGGGGCCCAATATTGAACAAATATTGAATTTTCACATCTTGGTTAACTGGTGCCATTACTCATTTTGGGCTATGTTCCAGTGCTCCACTTTAGGATTTCCCCCCAAAAGTGTATATTTTTGGAAAGTAGACACCCCAGGCTTTCATTTTATGTATGTTTTCAATTTTTTTACGCAGCCGTTTTACCACCAATCGCTCGTAAATCTTGACGTAAATTAAAAAAACAGCGTTTTTCACACTTGCACTTCAATGTTGATGTGAATTTCAAGCACATAATAGGTGAACATTTTTAAAAATGCATTGTTTAGTGTTCAGCTCCATCTTCTGAGTACAGCAATACCCCATATGCATAGGTTTCTCAAGGTTTGGGGGAGCTACGGGGCCCAATATTGAAAAAATATTGAATTTTCACATCTTGGTTAACTGGTGCCATTACTCATTTTGGGCTACGTTCCAGTGCTCCACTTTGAACTTCCCCCCAAAAGTGAATATTTTTGGAAAGTAGACACCCCAGGCTTTCATTTTATGTATGTTTTCAATTTTTTTTACGCAGCCGTTTTACCAGCAATCGCTCGTAAATCTTGATGCAAGTTAAAAAAACAGCGTTTTTCACACTTGCACTTCAATGTTGATGTGAATTTCAAGCACATGATAGGTGAAGATTTTTAAAAATACATTGTTTAGTGTTCATCTCCTTCTGAGTATGGCAATACCCATATGCATATGTTTCTCAATGTTTGGGGGAGCTACGGGGTCCAAATTGGAACGTGTGTTTCCAGTTTCACACTTTGAATTTTCACATCTTGCGTCACTTGTGCCATGTCTCATTTGGGGCTTTGTATCAGCATTCCAACTTACAATTTCCCCCCAAAAGTGTATATTTTTGGAAAGCAGACACCCCAGGCATTCAGTTTAGGTGTGTTATCAATTTTTTTACGCAGCCATTCTACCACCACTTTCTCGTAATCTTGACGTAAGTAAAAAAAACAGCGTTTTTCACACTTCGCCTTCAATGTTGATGTGAATTTCAAGCACAGAATAGGTGAAGATTTTATAAACTGAATTGATTAGTGTTCAGCTCTTTCTTCTGAGTACGGCAATACCCCATATCCATAGCTTTCTCATGGTTTGGGGGAGCTATGGGGGCCAAATTGGAACATGCGCGTTTCCAAGTTCACACTTTGAATCTTCACAGCTTGAGTTACTGGTGCCATGTCTCATTTGGGGCTGTGTAACAGTGCTCCACTCTAAGATGTCCCCCCAAAAGTATATATTTTTGGAAAGTAGACAACCCAGGCTTTCATTTTATGTATGTTTTCAATTTTTTTACGCAGCCATTTTACCACCAATCGCTCGTAAATCTTGACGTAAGTTAAAAAAACAGCGTTTTTCACACTTGCACTTCAATGTTGATGTGAATTTCAAGCACATGATAGGTGAAGATTTTGAAAAATGCATTCTTTAGTGTTCAGCTCCTTCTTCTGAGTACGGCAATACCCCATATGCATAGGTTTCTCAAGGTTTGGGAGAGCTACGGGGCCCAAATTGGAACATGCGCGTTTCCAGTTTCACACTTTGAATTTTCCCAGCTTGCATCACTGGTGCCATGTCTCATTTGGGGCTGTGTAACAGTGCTCCACGCTAAAATGTCCCCCCGAAAGTATATATTTTTGGAAAGTAGACACCCCAGGCTTTCATTTTATGTATGTTTTCAATTTTTTTACGCAGCCGTTTTACCACCAATCGCTCGTAAATCTTGACGTAAATTAAAAAAAACGCGTTTTTCACACTTGCACTTCAATGTTGATGTGAATTTCAAGCACATGATAGGTGAAGATTTTGAAAAATGCATTGCTTAGTGTTCATCTCATTCTTATGAGTACAGCAATACCCCATATGCATAGGTTTCTCAAGGTTTGGGGGAGCTACGGTGCCCAATATTGAACAAATATTGAATTTTCACATCTTGGTTAACTGGTGCCATTACTCATTTTGGGCTACGTTCCAGTGCTCCACTTTAGGATTTCCCCCCAAAAGTGTATATTTTTGGAAAGTAGACACCCCAGGCTTTCATTTTATGTATGTTTTCAATTTTTTTACGCAGCTTTTTTACCACCAATCGCTCGTAAATATTGACGCAAGGTAAAAAAAACAGCGTTTTTCACACTTGCACTTCAATGTTGATGTGAATTTCAAGCACATGACAGGTGAAGATTTTTAAAAATACATTGTTTAGTGTTCATCTCCTTCTTCTGAGTACGGCAATACCCCGTATGCATAGCTTTCTCATGGTTTGGGGGAGCTACGGGGCCCAAATTGGAACGTGTGTTTCCAGTTTCACACTTTGAATTTTCACATCTTGCGTCACTTGTGCCATGTCTCATTTGGGGATTTTTATCAGCGTTCCAACTTACAATTTCCCCCCAAAAGTGTATAGTTTTGGAAAGCAGACACCCCAAGCATTCAGTTTAGGTGTGTTATCAATTTTTTTACGCAGCCATTCTACCACCACTTTCTCATAATCTTGACGTAAGTAAAAAAAACAGCGTTTTTCACACTTCGCCTTCAATGTTGATGTGAATTTCAAGCACAGAACAGGTGAAGATTTTATAAACTGAATTGATTAGTGTTCAGCTCTTTCTTCTGAGTACGGCAATACCCCATATGCATAGCTTTCTCATGGTTTGGGGGAGCTATGGGGGCCAAATTGGAACATGCGCGTTTCCAAGTTCACACTTTGAATCTTCACAGCTTGCGTTACTGGTGCCATGTCTCATTTGGGGCTGTGTAACAGTGCTCCACTCTAAGATGTCCCCCCAAAAGTATATATTTTTGGAAAGTAGACAACCCAGGCTTTCATTTTATGTATGTTTTCAATTTTTTTACGCAGCCATTTTACCACCAATCGCTCGTAAATCTTGACGTAAGTTAAAAAAACAGCATTTTTCACACTTGCACTTCAATGTTGATATGAATTTCAAGCACATGATAGGTGAAGATTTTTGAAAAATGCATTCTTTAGTGTTCAGCTCCTTCTTCTGAGTACGGCAATACCCCATATGCATAGGTTTCTCAAGGTTTGGGAGAGCTACGGGGCCCAAATTGGAACATGCGCGTTTCCAGTTTCACACTTTGAATTTTCCCAGCTTGCATCACTGGTGCCATGTCTCATTTGGGGCTGTGTAACAGTGCTCCACGCTAAAATGTCCCCCCAAAAGTATATATTTTTGGAAAGTAGACACCCCAGGCTTTCATTTTATGTATGTTTTCAATTTTTTAACGCAGCTGTTTTACCACCAATCGCTCGTAAATCTTGACGTAAATTAAAAAAACGCGTTTTTCACACTTGCACTTCAATGTTGATGTGAATTTCAAGCACATGATAGGTGAAGATTTTTAAAAATGCATTTTTTAGTGTTCATCTCATTCTTATGAGTACAGCAATACCCCATATGCATAGGTTTCTTAGGGTTTGGGGGAGGTACGGTGCCCAATATTGAACAAATATTGAATTTTCACATCTTGGTTAACTGGTGCCATTACTCATTTTGGGCTACGTTCCAGTGCTCCACTTTAGGATTTCCCCCCAAAAGTGTATATTTTTGGAAAGTAGACACCCCAGGCTTTCATTTTATGTATGTTTTCAATTTTTTTACGCAGCTATTTTACCACCAATTGCTCGTAAATCTTGACGCAAGTTAAAAAAAACAGCGTTTTTCACACTTGCACTTCAATGTTGATGTGAATTTCAAGCACATGACAGGTGAAGATTTTTAAAAATACATTGTTTAGTGTTCATCTCCTTCTTCTGAGTACGGCAATACCCCGTATGCATAGCTTTCTCATGGTTTGGGGGAGCTACGGGGCCCAAATTGGAACGTGTGTTTCCAGTTTCACACTTTGAATTTTCACATCTTGCGTCACTTGTGCCATGTCTCATTTGGGGATTTTTATCAGCGTTCCAACTTACAATTTCCCCCCAAAAGTGTATAGTTTTGGAAAGCAGACACCCCAAGCATTCAGTTTAGGTGTGTTATCAATTTTTTTACGCAGCCATTCTACCACCACTTTCTCATAATCTTGACGTAAGTAAAAAAAACAGCGTTTTTCACACTTCGCCTTCAATGTTGATGTGAATTTCAAGCACAGAACAGGTGAAGATTTTATAAACTGAATTGATTAGTGTTCAGCTCTTTCTTCTGAGTACGGCAATACCCCATATGCATAGCTTTCTCATGGTTTGGGGGAGCTATGGGGGCCAAATTGGAACATGCGCGTTTCCAAGTTCACACTTTGAATCTTCACAGCTTGCGTTACTGGTGCCATGTCTCATTTGGGGCTGTGTAACAGTGCTCCACTCTAAGATGTCCCCCCAAAAGTATATATTTTTGGAAAGTAGACAACCCAGGCTTTCATTTTATGTATGTTTTCAATTTTTTTACGCAGCCATTTTACCACCAATCGCTCGTAAATCTTGACGTAAGTTAAAAAAACAGCATTTTTCACACTTGCACTTCAATGTTGATATGAATTTCAAGCACATGATAGGTGAAGATTTTTGAAAAATGCATTCTTTAGTGTTCAGCTCCTTCTTCTGAGTACGGCAATACCCCATATGCATAGGTTTCTCAAGGTTTGGGAGAGCTACGGGGCCCAAATTGGAACATGCGCGTTTCCAGTTTCACACTTTGAATTTTCCCAGCTTGCATCACTGGTGCCATGTCTCATTTGGGGCTGTGTAACAGTGCTCCACGCTAAAATGTCCCCCCAAAAGTATATATTTTTGGAAAGTAGACACCCCAGGCTTTCATTTTATGTATGTTTTCAATTTTTTAACGCAGCTGTTTTACCACCAATCGCTCGTAAATCTTGACGTAAATTAAAAAAACGCGTTTTTCACACTTGCACTTCAATGTTGATGTGAATTTCAAGCACATGATAGGTGAAGATTTTTAAAAATGCATTTTTTAGTGTTCATCTCATTCTTATGAGTACAGCAATACCCCATATGCATAGGTTTCTTAGGGTTTGGGGGAGGTACGGTGCCCAATATTGAACAAATATTGAATTTTCACATCTTGGTTAACTGGTGCCATTACTCATTTTGGGCTACGTTCCAGTGCTCCACTTTAGGATTTCCCCCCAAAAGTGTATATTTTTGGAAAGTAGACACCCCAGGCTTTCATTTTATGTATGTTTTCAATTTTTTTACGCAGCTATTTTACCACCAATTGCTCGTAAATCTTGACGCAAGTTAAAAAAAACAGCGTTTTTCACACTTGCACTTCAATGTTGATGTGAATTTCAAGCACATGACAGGTGAAGATTTTTAAAAATACATTGTTTAGTGTTCATCTCCTTCATCTGAGTACGGCAATACCCCATATGCATAGCTTTGTCATGGTTTGGGGGAGCTACGGGGCCCAAATTGGAACATGTGTGTTTCCAGTTTCACACTTTGAATTTTCACATCTTGCGTCACTTGTGCCATGTCTCATTTGTGGCTTTGTATCAGCATTTCAACTTAAAATTTCCCCCCAAAAGTATATATTTTTGGAAAGCAGACACCTCAGGGTTTCAGTTTAGGTGTGTTTTCAATTTTTTTACACAGCCATTCTACCACCACTTTCTCGTAATCTTGACGTAAGTAAAAAAAACAGCGTTTTTCACACTTCGCCTTCAATGTTGATGTGAATTTCAAACACAGAATAGGTGAAGATTTTATAAACTGAACTGATTAGTGTTCAGCTCCTTCTGAGTACGGCAATACCCCATATGCATAGCTTTCTCATGCTTTGGGTGAGCTACGGGGGCCAAATTGGAACATGCGCGTTTCCAGGTTCACACTTTGAATCTTCACAGCTTGCGTTACTGGTGCCATGTCTCATTTGGGGCTGTGTAACAGTGCTCCACTCTAAGATGTCCCCCCAAAAGTATATATTTTTGGACAGTAGACAACCCAGGCTTTCATTTTATGTATGTTTTCAATTTTTTTACGCAGCCAGTTTACCACTAATCGCTCGTAAATCTTGACGTAAGTTAAAAAAACAGCGTTTTTCACACTTGCACTTCAATGTTGATGTGAATTTCAAGCACATGGTAGGTGAAGATTTTGAAAAATGCATTGTTTAGTGTTCAGCTCCTTCTTCTGAGTACGGCAATACCCCATATGCATAGGTTTCTCAAGGTTTGGGGGAGCTACGGGGCCCAATATTGAACAAATATTGAATTTTCACATCTTGCTTAACTGGTGCCATTACTAATTTTGGGCTACGTTCCAGTGCTCCACTTTAGGATTTCCCCCCAAAAGTGTATATTTTTGGAAAGTAAACACCCCAGGCTTTCATTTTATCTATGTTTTCAATTTTTTTTACGCGGCCGTTTTACCACCAATCGCTCGTAAATCTTGACGCAAGTTAAAAAAACATCGTTTTTCACACTTGCACTTCAATGTTGATGTGAATTTCAAGCACATGATAGGTGAAGATTTTTAAAAATACATTGTTTAGTGTTCATCTCCTTCTGAGTATGGCAATACCCCATATGCATGCGTTTCTCAAGGTTTGGGGGACCTACGGGGCCCAAATTGAAACATGTGTGTTTCCAGTTTCACACTGAATTTTCACATCTTGCGTCACTTGTGCCATGTCTCATCTGGGGCTTTCTGTCAGCGTTCCAACTTAAAATTTCCCCCCAAAAGTAAATATTTTTGGAAAGCAGACACCACAGGCTTTCAGTTTAGGTGTGTTTTCAATTTTTTTACACAGCCATTCTACCACCACTTTCTCGTAATCTTGACGTAAGTAAAAAAAACAGCGTTTTTCACACTTCGCCTTTAATGTTGATGTGAATTTCAAGCACAGAATAGGTGAAGATTTTATAAACTGAATTGATTAGTGTTCAGCTCTTTCTTCTGAGTACGGCAATATCCCATATGCATAGCTTTCTAATGGTTTGGGTGAGCTACGGGGGCAAAATTGGAACATGCGCGTTTCCAGGTTCACACTTTGAATCTTCACAGCTTGCGTTACTGGTGCCATGTCTCATTTGGGGCTGTGTAACATTGCTCCACTCTAAGATGTCCCCCCAAAAGTATATATTTTTGGAAAGTAGACAACCCAGGCTTTCATTTTATGTATGTTTTCAATTTTTTTACGCATCCATTTTACCACCAATCGCTCGTAAATCTTGACGTAAGTTAAAAAAACAGCGTTTTTCACACTTGCACTTCAATGTTGATGTGAATTTCAAGCACATGGTAGGTGAAGATTTTGAAAAATGCATTCTTTAGTGTTCAGCTCCTTCTTCTGAGTACGGCAATACCCCATATGCATAGGTTTCTCAAGGTTTGGGAGAGCTACGGGGCCCAAATTGGAACATGCGCTTTTCCAGTTTCACACTTTGAATTTTCCCAGCTTGCATCACTGGTGCCATGTCTCATTTGGGGCTGTGTAACAGTGCTCCACTCTAAGATGTCCCCCCAAAAGTATATATTTTTGGAAAGTAGACAACCCAGGATTTCATTTTATGTATGTTTTCAATTTTTTTACGCAGCCATTTTACCACCAATCGCTCGTAAATCTTGACGTAAGTCGAAAAAACAGCGTTTTTCACACTTGCACTTCAATGTTGATGTGAATTTCAAGCACATGATAGGTGAAGATTTTGAAAAATGCATTCTTTAGTGTTCAGCTCCTTCTTCTGAGTACGGCAATACCCCATATGCATAGGTTTCTCAAGGTTTGGGAGAGCTACAGGGCCCAAATTGGAACATGCGCGTTTCCAGTTTCACACTTTGAATTTTCCCAGCTTGCATCACTGGTGCCATGTCTCATTTGGGGCTGTGTAACAGTGCTCCACGCTAAAATGTCCCCCCAAAAGTATATATTTTTGGAAAGTAGACACCCCAGGCTTTCATTTTATGTATGTTTTCAATTTTTTTACGCTGCCATTTTACCACCAATCGCTCGTAAATCTTGACGTAAGTTAAAAAAACAGCGTTTTTCACACTTGCACTTCAATGTTGATGTGAATTTCAGGCACATGATAGGTGAAGATTTTGAAAAATGCATTGTTTAGTGTTCAGCTCCTTCTTCTGAGTACGGCAATACCCCATATGCATAGGTTTCTCAAGGTTTGGGGGAGCTACGGGGCCCAATATTGAACAAATATTGAATTTTCACATCTTGGTTAACTGGTGCCATTACTCATTTTGGGCTATGTTCCAGTGCTCCACTTTAGGATTTCCCCCCAAAAGTGTATATTTTTGGAAAGTAGACACCACAGGCTTTCATTTTATGTATGTTTTCAATTTTTTTACGCAGCCGTTTTACCACCAATCGCTCGTAAATCTTGACGTAAATTAAAAAAACAGCGTTTTTCACACTTGCACTTCAATGTTGATGTGAATTTCAAGCACATGATAGGTGAAGATTTTTAAAAATACATTGTTTAGTGTTCATCTCCTTCTGAGTATGGCAATACCCCATATGCATACGTTTCTCAAGGTTTGGGGGAGCTACGGGGCCCAATATTGAACAAATATTGAATTTTCACATCTTGGTTAACTGGTGCCATTACTCATTTTGGGCTACGTTCCAGTGCTCCACTTTAGGACTTCCCCCCAAAAGTGTATATTTTTGGAAAGTAGACACCCCAGGCTTTCATTTTATGTATGTTTTCAAGATTTTTTACGCAGCCGTTTTACCACAAATCGCTCGTAAATCTTGACGCAAGTTAAAAAAACAGCGTTTTTCTCACTTGCACTTCAATGTTGATGTGAATTTCAAGCACATGATAGGTAAAGATTTTGAAAAATGCATTCTTTAGTGTTCAGCTCCTTCTTCTGAGTACGGCAATACCCCATATGCATAGGTTTCTCAAGGTTTGGGAGAGCTACGGGGCCCAAATTGGAACATGCGCGTTTCCAGTTTCACACTTTGAATTTTCCCAGCTTGCATCACTGGTGCCATGTCTCATTTGGGGCTGTGTAACAGTGCTCCACGCTAAAATGTCCCCCCAAAAGTATATATTTTTGGAAAGTAGACACCCCAGGCTTTCATTTTATGTATGTTTTCAATTTTTTTACGCAGCCGTTTTACCACCAATCGCTCGTAAATCTTGACGTAAATTAAAAAAAACGCATTTTTCACACTTGCACTTCAATGTTGATGTGAATTTCAAGCACATGATAGGTGAAGATTTTTAAAAATGCATTGTTTAGTGTTCATCTCATTCTTATGAGTACAGCAATACCCCATATGCATAGGTTTCTCAAGGTTTGGGGGAGCTACGGTGCCCAATATTGAACAAATATTGAATTTTCACATCTTGGTTAACTGGTGCCATTACTCATTTTGGGCTATGTTCCAGTGCTCCACTTTAGGATTTCCCCCCAAAAGTGTATATTTTTGGAAAGTAGACACCCCAGGCTTTCATTTTATGTATGTTTTTAATTTTTTTACGCAGCTATTTTACCACCAATCTCTCGAAAAATCTTGACGCAAGTTAAAAAAAAACATTGTTTTTCACACTTGCACTTCAATGTTGATGTGAATTTCAAGCACATGATAGGTGAAGATTTTTAAAAATACATTGTTTAGTGTTCATCTCCTTCTTCTGAGTACGGCAATACCCCATATGCATAAGTTTCTCAAGGTTTGGGGGAGCTACGGGGCCCAAATTGGAACATGTGTGTTTCCAGTTTCACACTTTGAATTTTCACATCTTGCGTCACTTGTGCCATGTCTCATTTGGGGCTTTGTATTAGCGTTCCAACTTAAAATTTCCCCCCAAAAGTGTATATTTTTGGAAAGCAGACACCCCAGGCTTTCAGTTTAGGTGTGTTTTCAATTTTTTTACACAGCCATTCTACCACCACTTTCTCGTAATCTTGACGTAAGTAAAAAAAACAGCGTTTTTCACACTTCGCCTTCAATGTTGATGTGAATTTCAAGCACAGAATAGGTGAAGATTTTATAAACTGAATTGATTAGTGTTCAGCTCCTTCTTCTGAGTACGGCAATACCCCATATGCATAGCTTTCTCATGGTTTGTGGGAGCTACGGGGGCCAAATTGGAACATGCTCGTTTCCAGGTTCACACTTTGAATCTTCACAGCTTGCGTTACTGGTGCCATGTCTCATTTGGGGCTGTGTAACAGTGCTCCACTCTAAGATTTCCCCCCAAAAGTATATATTTTTGCAAAGTAGACACCCCATGCTTTCATTTTAGGTGTGTTTTCCAATTTTGTACACAGCCATTTTACCACCAATCCCTCGTAAACCTTGACGTAAGTAAAAAAAAACAAAAAACAGCGTTTTTCACACTTAGGGTTGGCGGCAGTATACTGGGCAGCATACAAATTGGTTTGGGACACAATTTCACCTAAAATGTCTTCCCCCAAAAACAAATCGAAAAAATTATCATGGGTAAATCCTTCCACATCAATTTGAATCCCTGGGTTGCCTTTGAATTCTGGGATTTGTGGGCATAAATTGATTGGTGATACCCATTCATTAGGATCAGGAGTGGCAGGTGTTGGGGCATTTCTTTGGGCAGGTCTTTTGGCAGGTCTTTGGGCAGATCTTTTGGCAGGTGCTGGGGCAGTTGCCAGGGCAGCTCTTGGGGCAGCACTTTCGGCATTTCTTTGGGCAGGTATTTTGGTAGGTCTTTGGGCAGATCTTTTGGCAGGTGCTGGGACAGTTGCCAGGGCAGCTCTTGGGGCAGCACTTTTGGCATTTCTTTGGGCAGGTATTTTGGTAGGTACTTGGGCAGATCTTTTGGCAGGTGCTGGGGCAGTTGCCAGGGCAGCTCTTGGGGCAGTACATCTTTTCTTTACAGAAGGCCCAGCGTCGTCACTAGAGCTGCTCTCACTCTCTGAAAACTGCATTACGTCAGTCTGACGCAGTGTCTGTTGCCTCTGAGTCAGACGCCAAAAATGCATATACCTCTTCAACACTGTACCTGCGCTGCATTTTGTCCACTTAATCTAAAAAAATTTTTTTTTTCTTTTTTTTTTTTTACACTATCCCTAAACCTAAATCTAACCCCAAAACTTACCCTAACCTACGTATATCCTGAACCTACCTAACCCAAGTGAACTACCTATCTAAACTGCACTTATTATATATATTTTTTTTGGGGGGGCGGGGTTGTTTTGTTTTTTTTTTCTTACGCTATCCCTAAACCTAAATCTAACCCTAAAACTTACTCTAACCTACGTATATCCTGAACCTACCTAACCCAAGTGAACTACCTATCTAAACTGCACATATTATATATATTTTTTTGGGGGGGGGTTTGGGGGTTTTTTGGGGGGTTTTTTACTTACACTATCCCTAAACCTAAATCTAACCCTAAAACTTACCCTAACCTACGTATATCCTGGACCTACCTAACCCAATTGAGCTACCTATCTAAACTGCGCTTATTATCATTTTTTTTTTTGGGGGGGGTTGTTTTTTTTTCCCTAAACCTAAATCTATCCCTAAAACTTTCCCTAACACATTTCTACACTAAACCTAGCCAACTACCTACCAAAATACCTAAACTATATTTACTATTCAAATTAAAAAAAAAAAAAAAAAAATTTAAAAATTTTTTAAAAAAATCTAAAAAAATTCAAGGGTGATGGGGGTGTCCCACAGATCAGAAAACACTGATCTGCAGCAAATTGATCACTCCAAGAGTGATCAGATGGGGGGAACTTATTGATCACTGCTCAACAGTGATCAAAGGGTTAATTTTCTTTATTTAAACTTTTTTTTTTACAGGAACACTGTAACACTATGTTTCTCTGTCTCTCTCCACCTCAGCAGTATGCAAGGTGGAGCGAGGCAGAGAGATCTGACAGGGACAGTATTTACAAATACTTTCCCTGTCATTCAGATTTTGCAACGTGTGATTCGCTTTTGAAGCAAATCACATGTTGCAACAATGTTTCTACTGCTTGTTACTAAGTGTCCCGATACCGGGACACTTAGTAAGAAGCAGCCTGTGCTCTTCCATCGCTCCATGCGGCCGCGATAGAAGAGTTTAACCCTTGACGTACCGGGACCGTCAATGGTCGTTGGAGCACATTTACCCTTGACGGTCCTGGTACGTCAAGGATCCTTAAGGGGTTAAGGGAATAGTAATACTTTATTTTAACCATCTTTAATATTGTACATATTAAAAAATAAATTAAATTATCTAAGCCCCGTTGATCTAACTTTAATAGTTTTAGTGTAATATGCTTCTAAAGTTCTCCCCTCCTGCCCCTTTTACCCATGTCAGCTCTCTAGCTGACAGACTTAGATACTGGTCCCGGTAATGGACAACTCATCAACAGAGCTGAAATAGCATTGCATACAAAGAAATTCTTCATGAGAATGGTCTACAAAATGTTCCTGGTCTGCAGACAAGGCGTCCTGTCCCAGAACCAGGATCTAAGTCTGTCAGCTAAAGCGCTGATGTGGGTATAATAAAGGGCTAGCTGACTGTCTCAATTAATATTCCTGTTCAGTTTTTACAGAGGAAGATGAAGGGAAGGGAAATGGCAAGACATGGGAAATATGCATGTTTACAGAGGAAGAAGTTCTACTTCAGCTTTCTAAGGTAAAAACAGATAAATCAATAGGACCAGATGGTATACACCCAAAGTTATTAAAAGAACTTAAATGTGTTCTGGCAAAACAGTTGACAGAATTATTCAATTAGTCACTATCGACAGGAGTAGTTCCAGAAGATTTTAAGTTAGCAAATGTAGTACCACTTCACAAAAAAGTTAGCAGGGAAGAGTCTAGTAACTACAGACCAGTAAGTCTTACATCAGTAGTGGGAAAATAAATGGAGACTATGTTAAATGAAAGAATTGTTGAATATCTGAATTTGAATGGCTTGCAAGATACCAAACAGCATAGGTTTACAGCACGGAGATCTTGTCAAACTAATCTCATAGATTTTTTTGACTGGTTAACTAAAATAATAGACCAAGGGGGAGCAGTAGATATAGCTTATCTAGATTTCAGTAAAGCATTTGACACTGTTCCTCATAGAAGACTTATTAACAAATTGCAGTGTTTGGGTCTTGATGTAAAAATAGTTAAATGGATAAGGCAATAGCTGAGTGACAGGAGACAGAGGGTGGTAGTCAGTTGAGAATATTCAGACGAAAGGAACGTTACTAGTGGGGTACCTCAGGGATCTGTACTGGGGCCCATTCCTTTTAATATTTTTATTAGTTATATTGCAAAAGGTCTTCAAGGTAAGTTATGCCTTTTTGCAGATGATACAAAGATCTGCAATAGAGTAGACATTCCAGGGTGAATAAGCCAAATGACAAGTGATTTAGGTAAATTAGAAGAATGGACAAGAGTATGGCAGCTGCAGTTTAATGTTGATAAATGTAAAATAATGCACTTGGGACATAAAAATCCAGAGGAAAAATATACCATTAAGGTTACTGTGCTTTCAGAGACAACAGAGGAAATGGATTTGGGAGTAATTATTTCTAATGACTTAAAGGGATAGTAATATTTTATTATTACTATCCCCCATATTGTACATATTTGTAAAATAATTCAATAGCCCCCGGTTCATCTCTCAAATCTTTATGGTTTGAGAAATAACCGAAGCCAAAGTTCCCCCCCTCCCTGCCCCTTCCCTGAAGTCAGCGTTGTGCTGACTACAGGTATATCCAGTCTGATATTCATCATGCGGCTCTGCAGCAGAGCTGCGATCGTGTTGGTGACAAAGAATTACTTCACTGAAACGGTCTTCTACATGTGCTTGCAAACCCAGCACTAGAAGACCGTTTCAGTGAAGTAATTATTTTTCACTAATGGGATCTCAGCTCAGCTGCAGAGCCGCAAGCCTATCAACGACAGACTTCCTTGCAGTCAGTACAACGCTGACTTCAGGGAAGGGGGACGGGGGAACTTTGCCTTCGGTTATCTCTCAAACCATTTATGGTTTGAGAGATGAACCTGGGGGCTATTAAATTATTTTACAAATATGTACAACATGTGGGATAGTAATAATAAAGAATTACTATCCCTTTAAAAGTAGGCAGGTAATGTAATAAAGTGGTGGGGAATGCAAGCAAGGAGCTGGGTTGTATTGCTAGGGGCATTAGTAGCAGAAAAAGGGAAGTGGTTATGCCACTCTACAGATCTCTAGTTAGACCTCACCTAGAGTATTATGTACAGTACTGGAGACCCCATCTCCAGAAGGATATAGATACTCTAGAGAAAATTCAGAGAAGGGCTACTAAAATGGTGAATTGTTTACAGGAAAAGAAATATCAGGATAGACTAAAGGATCTGAACATGTATAGCTTAGCGGAGAGAAAAGAGAGAGGGGTATATGATAGAAACATTCAAATACGTGAAAGGATTCAGCAAAGTGCAGGAGGGAAGTACATTTCAAAGGAGTAAAAGTATTAGGACAAGAGGCCATATTCTAAAACTAGAGGGACAGAGGTTTAGACGTAATGTAAGAAAGTTTTACTTCACTGAGAGGGGAGTAGATAAGTGAAATAGCCTACCAGCAGAAGTGGTAGAAGTTTGAACTTAGATAATATACTTTTTTTTTTAATATGTACAATATTAAAGATTAAGTATTACTATCCCTTTAAAATAAGCCAGTATTGTTATAATTTTAATGGGATATTTGATCTATTTTAAAGTAATATTTTATCCATATGATTTTTGAAACACTTGTTTATGATCATGGCTAGTTGTGTGCATGATCATAATCCACATGGATACATTTCTCTTTTTATGGATAATGTTTGAGAACTGTTAGTATTGATATGCAGAGATTGGTGTGTGTTCCATGTGTATATGGGCGTACACATTTTATTCATATATGTAGTCTGCACCAGTTGAATATTTTCCTAATTAGTTAGTACCAATCACAAGGTGTTATAGGGTTTAAATCAGTTCAGTTTGTCAGATGTAGGGGTGGGTGGAAGTTCCTGTTGTATTCCCGCAAAGAAATCATCAAAAAACACGTTGTTGTTTGCTTTTTCATGGGAAAATCCGCTTTAAACACAGAGATTAAAATCTTCACCATTTTCACCCATTGGCAAAAATCCTTTGCCATGTTTTCAATGGTTAGAAAGTGTTTTAAATAACGTGTTTTTCACCTTGTAGCTATAAAAACATGCTGTTTTCCAGGAAGTGAAAATATAAGCAGTTACAGAGAGAGAGAGACGTAATGTGTGCTGTTCTGTGTGGTAGTAGCAAATTTGAGTTTGAGGAGGAAGAGGAAGTAACCACTACAGACCCAGTGCTGGCCAGTGCCCATAAATCAACCTTAGGGATCTTGGGGAAATTAAACTCAAGGGAGGAAGAAGAGGGTAGTAGTGAGAGCAGGACAGCTGCCTGTGCCTGTTGCCACCAGTGCTGTGTCTGCTGCCTGTGCTGTACCTGCTGCCAACAGTACTGTGTCTGTTGTCAGATGTGCCGCCCCTGTTGCCACCAATACTGTGTCTGCTGTCAGACGTGCTGCCCCTGCTGCCACCAGTGCTGTGCCTGCTGCCAGTGCTGAACCTGCTGTCACCAGTGCTGAACCTGTTGCTAGTGTGTCTTGTAATACTCAGGTGGAAGGGAAGGAGAAGATGATGCCATGTGTGACAGTAAAGGACCCTAAGTCACACTTGCCATCCCCAAGCAGTCCCGTCCGTGCTAGTACTACTACTACTCCAGCAGAGTTTTAGTGTTAGGAGTGAAGGAGGGGGTAATCAATATTGTCATATTACTTGTGACTGTGAGGAGAAAGACTCAGAGGCTGAACTTGAAGTGGTTGGTGTTAGTAGTAGTAGCAGTAATGGTGAAGCAGATGGTGGGACTAGTGTTAGGAGAGTGGTAGGGGAAGTATTTGAGAGAGTCCAGACTAGTGGTCAAGGGAACCCACACCATTCCTCTGGCTCTGGGAGGCCTCCCCTTCCCTTCACTAAGTGTCCAAGTGGAACATAATCCTGTTTATGGTTTATGGTGCTGGGGAGAGCAGGCACACAATTAACCCCACCACCATCAGGGGCACAGATCAGCTGATTGTGCCAGCTGCTACTGCTGCCAGTCTGCCTTCTTCAGGTCAAAAGGAAATGTGACATTAGGGGACCCTCTGTCACATTGCTCGTCACCTCCTCCAAGCAGCAGTGAGATGTCTGTAATAGAGCAGCAGCAGCATCACGTAAGGACTAGTGGTGCTGGTGGTGATGATGATGTTGAAGAAGCTGGGGTGGAAGAGACATTTATGGCCTTTTTAGCAGAAACTGAGAAGGAATGAGAGACAGGAATGAGGATGGGCATCACCACCACCACTAGCAGTGAGATTTTGGAATTTAAGGAATTTGCAATTGCTTTAATTCCTACTGCTGCTGAGATTCAAATGAGCAAGCTAGTGTGCCACAAACCACCATGTACACAGTGGCAATGGGGTCAACAAGTGACTAGGACAGGTTCCACTTGCCAGCAATACTCCTGGTCCTGGTTGCAGTGCTGAATCTGAGGTATTAGCAGCAACAGCAGCAACATTTTCCACTACCACAGACAGTGAAGAGGAATGTAGAGGACAAGAAGAAAGAGGCCATTCTTCTCAACCTGTTGCACCTTTTTCCTCCCTCAGAAGTCATGGGTGTGGGACTATTTTTCTCTTGTGGCAGGCACAGTGCAGTAATCACCAACAGCACTGTGCACAATTTGTGATAAGTCAGTGAGAACAGGGAAGTAGGGAACACACCTTGGCACAAGCACCCTGATTACACACATGAAATACAGACACCATGTCAAACATGTTAAAGCCAAATAACCACCACAGAAATTCAACACCACTGTTACTTACCTGATTCTCCAGAAAGGCAACAATAGCAAAGATCAAAGAGGAGGAAGAGTAGAGAAACCCAGGCAGAGACTGGAAGTTCCATAACAAGTGAAACAAATAGATCGCCAACACCAACACCTTCTTGCTCTATGGTAACTACATCTTCTGCCAATCCACTACATTCATCATTACCTCCCCCGCCAAATGATAGCCACTCTGTTGATGTTAGGATGTGGTAGTTCATGTCTACCCATTGCACACTGCGTGGTGCACTAACCACACATGGCAGTGTGGTGGAGGAGAATCGCAACCAAGGCATTAAGCGGCATCTGAGGAGATTCCATTTCGCAGAATATGCTAAGATGCTGGCAGGGAGAGTTTATCATTATTATTAAACTGTCAGCAAGTTGTCATATGTCCTTAGCGGGTTCTGGACAAGGGACATAGTGACAGCAGCAGTCCATGGTTTCTGGTGTTGTGGTGTATGGATACAGTTGTGCCCCCAGGTGTTATTTACCACACACACTGTGCACATTGCAGTTGCTGATGAATACCACAGTTCCTTCTCTCAAGGGAAAAAATTCTATTCTAATAACAACACACCCATGATTTTGGAGGAGGGGCAGGTGGAGAAGAATTATTGGCCAACTTCTTCTTTTCTTCAAATAGACTGGGGGCTACTTATTGTGCTGCTACTGCCTCAGGAGCATCACTGGAGATAGTCGTGGCAAGTGGAACCTTCATCAACCATCATCCATGTTACTGCTACTGTTGATCCTATTCCCTTTCAGCTGCTTAAACAACTCAGCTCAGCAGCAAGAACAGCAGTTGCAAATTCTGCAAGCATGGACTCAGGTAGATATTTGACAATGGCCAGTGGCCACTGGCCAACATGACCTGCTGGCACTAGGCTTGTAGGGCATTTTTTCTCAGGGCTTGTGCTTTGAAAACAAACATAGTTCTACCAAAAACAACATTTTGGGGGCTTTATTTCTAACAAGCCTATGTCCTACAAATCAATGATTCCTTATGGCTTGTGCCAAACAAGTTTAAGTCCTACAAATCAATGTTTCTTCAGGGCTTGTGCCTCTAATAAGCCTAAGTCCTACAAATTAATGTTTATGTCAGAGGGGTTCCTGTCTCTATTACATTACATACAAATTTCTTATTTTATTTTATTGATTTATTTTTTTATTACCTGTCCCCCCAATGCCAGTCAAGAACCCCCAAAATAAATTTCCTGTTCAACTGGTTCATTCCCCAGACTCCACCCACCAACACAGGCACCCTTCTTAGATACCTTTTATACCGTGTCTTATGGGTTTTTTTTAATTGTATTTATGATTTATTTTTTATTAACTGCCCCCCCAAACACAGTAAATAACCCCCCAGACAAAACATTACCTGTTCAACTGATTCTTTCTCCACACCCCCACAACACAGGCACTCTCATGCCCCTTTTATATTATGCTTTTGGGAAATAAAGTAATATTTTTATGTGTTGTGTGTAAATTCAATGTTCCCATTGATTTCAATGGAATGAGCTAGGCAAAAAAAACTTAAAATCATCACTTTTCACAGTAATTATTTGCAAAGCGGGAAATGCCATTAGGCACCGATTTGTTTGAGGCAAAATTTTTCGCACATCCCTACCTCATGCCCCTTTTATACTATGCCTTTGGGAAATAAAATAACATTTTCTATGTGTTGCATGAAAATTCAGTGTTCCCATTAATTTCAATGGAATGAGCTAGAAGGAAAAATGGCACTTTTCACAGGAAATTATTCACCAAGTAGGAAGTGCCATCATTTAGCGATTTTGGTTTGGTTTTTGCCTATCCCTACCTTTCTGTTATTTCGTACTACAGGCTAGATTTAATTTTGATTTGATAAAGAGGTAAGTATATCCGCAGAATGCGTAATCTATTCAGCCTGTTCATTTTTTTAAGTCTTTTTAATAAATACATATATTATGTATATATCATTGGAACGGCTTTCATTTGATTTTATATCACCTCGAGTTGTGCTATACAATATCCTGGAGATACTTTGGACGGAGAGCTGCCAAAGAAAAGACACCCAAGCAGGGACAGGTAAGTTAAAGCACTACTGTCTCCCCCTTTGTTGTTTTTTTTTTTTTTTTTTGCTGTCTCTGCATATCTTCTTCCACTACGTGGATGTAAGAAATAGAGCTGCCTACACTGCTTTGGTGAGATATTCTTAAGAGCCATGACCTGAGAGGAGAAGGTGTCATTCTTTCCCGACTGCTTTGACTGCTGATCAATATATATATATATATATGCTGTTTTAGCTATTTCCTTTGTGAGTAGAGTCTATATGGTGATGGTGTGGAGATCGGCTGTTTGTTGTTAAAATAATCTATTTGAATATATTCCCCATGATAAAACAGGCATCCAAAAGAGTTCTGGGATGTTCACACACAGTTGTACCATCAGAATTCTATTCCCTGACCACCAGAAACTACAATGAGCCCTTGTGTCCAAAACTATGTTAACTTCCTTCTCTTCTTTCTCTTCTTATAATATCTCTTAAGTTAAAAAAAAATCCAGTGAAAGTTGCATTCCATAAAAAAAGGGTCACTTTTGAAATGTTGCATGCATAACGCTGTGCAACATGAAGGCTCTATAAGAAGGTTGCAGGCTTCAAAAGCGCCACATCAGAATCTCGCACGAATCAAAAGGGTGAGATTCTTATGCCGCAGCCTAAAACGTTGCCTCCATCCACTGCCCGCACTGCCCGCATACCTTAAGCTGTGCCTCCAATGTCCGTGCAATTGCAATACATACATTTAATTTAACTGCTGTCTACATAACTGGTCCACTCTAAATGAATAATGGAAATGCTTCACACAGTGCTATATTTCTCTAGATGGTGGTATTTTATTCTGATGGGATTCTTTTCCATCCTTAACCCTTTTGTACCTCTCTGGCAATCAAAGGCTTAAGGATGGAAAAGAATCCCATCAGAATAAAATACCACCATCATTTACATTATATCTTGAGAAATATAGCACTATGTGAAGCATTTCCTTTATTAATTTAGAGTGGACCAGTTACATAGACAGCAGTTACATTAAATGTATGTATTGAAATTGCAAGGAAGTCAGAGGCACAGCTTAAGGTACACGGGCAGTGCGGGCAGTGGATGGAGGTCACATTTTTAGGCTGCATTATAAAACGTTCGACCCTTTTGATTTGGGCGAGATTCTCATATGGAGCTTTTGAAGCCGGTGACCTGCATATAGCACCTTCATGTCGCATGCTCTTATGAGTGTGACATTTCAAAAGGATACCATAAAAAATACCCCCAGTGTATGCCTATTGACCCTTTCAGTGGTGGGGGGTACCCCTCCGGCACTCCAAGGGTTAAATGCAGTCTGGCATATCTTTTCAAAATAATATGCTGCCATTCCGGAATATGAAAAGGTTACTGCATTCTTTTTTTAAATTATGAAAAGGCCTTACAAGGGTTAAAATTATGTCACTGCTGGTGCTGCCTCCTTTAGCTCCACTGGCAGTAGCAGCAATGCACAGTGGCATAGCCCCCCCCCACATACCTTTCGGGCCATTGCCCGAATTAGGGAATTTTGAACAGAGACTTGCTTTTTATATGCTAGCTATTCCATTTTGAACAGAGATTGGCATATAAAAAGCCATTCTCTGTTCAAAATTCCCTCAGTTGGACTTAGGCAATGGCCCAGAAGGTATGGAGGGGGGCATCTGTTTGTGTGTTCCCAGTCAGTCACACTGAATTTTGGGGTATTTGGGGTAATTCTCCTATGCCCCCTTCTCATACCCCCAGACTTCCCTGACACAGAGATAACAGCCAGATCAGGAAGGAACTTGGATGACAGCCTGTGTCTATCTGGTCGCACAATATTTTGGAGTATCTGGGGTAAACTTCCATTGCTCTTTCCTCACACCCCAGACACCCCAGCACAGAGCTAAAAACTAGATAAGGAAGAAATGTGGATTACTATCACGGTGCCCGTGCTTTCCTGTCACTCTCTGTGCTGGATCTTGTCCATTGGAGTAAGCTGATTGGCCGCCCAGGGTGTTCCTTTATATTGAGCGTCAGGGCACCTGTCAGGTGCCCTTTAGTGGTGTTCCTGTGCCTGAGCTATTTTGCTGTGTTCCTGTATTCCTGTGTACCGACCCAGCTCGTCTGACTACTCTACGTTCCTGCTCCGTGATTGACCCGGTTCTGGCTGACGTTCCTGCTCTGTGATTGACCTGGTTCTGGCTGACTTCCTGCTCCGCGATTGACCCGGTTCTGGCTGACGTTCCTGCTCCGTGATTGACCTGGCTCTGGCTGACGATCCTGCTTCGTGATCAACAGATACTGGCTGACATTCCTGCTCCGTGATTCTTCCAGTCTGCGTTCATCTTCCGCCTGGCGACATTCTGAGCCTGCTCGCAGTTAGCACCAACTGTTCTCACTTTCATTCTCTGTGGCCTCCGCTTCTGAGCCTGTTGGTTTCCTCCGTTACTGAGCTGAGAGATTACTGCTGAGCTGTACCTTTGTGTCTGAGCCTGATTTTACACTGCTGTGCCTGTTGCTTCCATGAAACCGAGCCTTTGCATACGCCTGCCAAGCTTGTTGCCTCCATTACTGGTTGCCGTTCTCCGTTGCATTGCGCCGCGTGGTGCAAAGGGCATTCCTATACTCTGGCAGTGGAAGCTCCGTGTCAGCACCGGAAGGGTGCTTGGCTCCAGTTCTATTCGCTCACTGTGTATGTGTCCATCCATCCGCACTCAGTTGTGCTTTGGCTCTATAGTCAGCTTGGGCAGTGCTCCCTCCTTTACAGCACCTAAGGGGTGCGAGGCTCAGGTCCCGTTGGCATTCGCAGTGTACACTACTATCGCACCAGGGGTGCTTCCTATGCTGGCTCCTTAGGCTCAGGCAGTATCTCTCCGTGTCGCTCACCCCTGTGGGGGCATTGGCTCTTATTACAGTTGGTTACCCAAATCCCATGGGCATCTCCACACCGAGATCTGGCCGTGATTCAGTTGGTCGCTCTGCTTGAGCTAGCTGCTACATTTTCTCCTTGGACTGTTGTATACCGGGCGTTGGCTAATCGCCATCACAGAGACTGACTACAACCTGGGTGTTAACCCTATATTGTGCTTGCTATACTGTTCCTGCTATATATCAAGCCTGTATTCTCTCAGTATTGTATTACCGATTCTGGCCTTAGGGGCGCTGTTCCTCATTTTTTATTTTTAGTAAAACTGTGTTTTATCTCTAACTCTGTCTGAGTGGCAGAAAACCGTAACAATTACCTCTACTTTTCTGTTCCCAGTCAGTCACACAAAATGTTGGGGTACTTGGCATAAACCTCCTTTGCTCCATTCTCACACCCTCAGTCTTCCCTAGGACAGATAGAAGATCACTTCATGTTGTGCACTGACTTCACATTTAGGGTATCACTGAGCACCTGTAGACATTCAAATCCAGTGAGTAGTCCAGAAAAACAAGACATATGGACAGCATTCCCACCCACTGATAAAGCCAGGGAGGCCTTTGGAAACAACTTTTAAAGATCTGAGAGACACCCAGTACAAACATACAAAAAACTGGTGGAGGCACCTTACTTTCCAAAAATATAAAGAGGAAGAATATATACCTAGAGGGTTAAGGGTTCATGTTTTGTGAACTTATAGTTTCACAGATCCCTCCTTCACTAAAAGATGGGAGGATCTATCTAATAAGTGTTCATTGTGATATATTGACATTTTGATATATTATGAAGCCTTGACTATACCTAATCTTGATAAAGAAAGCAAAGAATTGGAGTAACACATCAAGAATTTTGTTAATTTTGAAATAGTTAAAAGGGATCTAGAAAAACATTTGACAAAGATCAATCAGATCATAAGAAGCAGTCCATATATTACTGACATAGGAGGAAACAAGGATACACCATCAAAGATGACCCTTGCAAACTTTTAAATGAGTCTTCTTGTGTCTGAGACTGAACAATCAGACACTGAGAGAACAACTTCTAGATCTCAACATCCTCTTCTTCTTCTTTTTTACAAACACACTGCAACAAAAACATAAGAAACCAACAAGAGGAGAATGTAACAGAACAGACGGACAGACAAAAATGGGCATACAAACAAACAGGGAGGAGTCCATGGCCCAGATGATAAGACAATTTACAGGTCATCAGTTTGTCCACATGTCAATTAACAGATCAATATATTAGTTTTATATTTTTCTCTGACCAACTATTTAAACAAATTTTAGACCATAGTTGGTGTTTATGCATTCACATATAAATTATTATTACACAAATGTTTCAGTTATCAAGAGAAAGAAATACTGCAACTTCGGATCCACTAGTTGCGGATATAGATAATTCAGATGTGATCAATTTCAATATTCTGAAGGAACTATTAGAGGAATGTGAGACCTTTGGATTTAGAATAGGGATGGGTGAAAAGCCATTTTGGGTTCCCGCTGGAAATTTCGCAATGTCAGATCAGGAAGAACCTTGGATCAAGACTGCCGGTCTATTCTTAGTCAGTCACACTGAATTTTGGGGTATTTAGGGTTAACATCCTTCATTCCTTCCTGTCCCCAAGAGTCCCTCAGACTGCCCTAATTATAACAGACTACCTACCTGCAAGACTCCCTAAACTAAGCTTCAACTCCACTTTATTAGCCTGTCTTCTCTAGCTCAAAAATGTGTTGCTTTCTCTTCCTCTCAGAAACATAGAATGGCATGCTGCAGGAACCTGGCAGCCCTTTTATACTATGCTTGCAGAAAAAGATAGGAAACTTTCCATGTGCTGGGGAGAAGTTTAGTCTTCCCATTGATTTCAATGCAATGAGCTAGGTGAAAAAAATTGCTGACTGCTTCTGATCTCTTTATATCCTAAACTACATTATGCTAGATGGTGGAAAATTCTGAGTTCTTATACTATGGAGGTGGGAAGTTTCATTGCCATTGGAAAACATAGGTGGCAAATGGGACAGTTTTTGAGGAAATTCTGGGGTGAAATGGTGGAAAATGTAATGGTTTCTCTATTGGAAAGAATTCCCACAGGAAAAGTGAAAAAACATGCTTTCTTCAGGAAAATTCCAGTGGGGAAAAAACAGGACTTTTCGCCACTTCATAGTCAAGGGCTAATGAAGGAATGCACATACGTGTAAATATAATACTGCAAATGTAGGAAACATCAGTGATTTTTTAGGCCCCTGTGATTTTTCCTATGAAGGACAGGATGAGCCCGCACAAAGCTAAGAGACGTGCCTATGGGAAAATTGACATGTGAAAGGGAAGTGGAGAAGAGATCCCCAGAAAAAGAACTCGTATTTATGGCACTCTTCCAATTTAAAAGTTCAATCTATATTTCTTGCAAAAAATAATTATTGGTTATTCAGAGAACTTGGGGGAATATATAAAACATTACTAATTTGTTGATTGTTACTGGGGTATTAGTTTTTACCTTTGCAATGACGTGGGTGGACGGAAGGGGGGATATCTGCCTAGTTGCAGTAAGGTAATTGGTAAGAGCCCTTATTGCTATTCGGCCATTTTTTCTACAATGGACGTTTTTCTGGTGTCTCTTGTCTAGATGTGTCCAGATGTCTTGAGCAAGATTATATCTAGAGCTCAAAACAAATAAATCTTTATTGTGTGCACAAGCTATCTCAGTACTATAGTGTTTATATCACCACTCCTTTAATGCATTTGTCAAGTTGCTATCGCTTTGTTACAGCAACTCTAGGGTTAATTACAAATCAACTCTGAATAAATTGTTAGTGTGTCTTATTCCTCCAGTTTATGACATGCAACAAATTACTTCTAGATAATACAGAATGTGCCTCAATAGAACTAATTAAACACCGGTATATTTAAGATTGATTGGTGGTACATTTAGAAGCATTTACTTCCACTTTGCAGTATACAAGGTGTTATCAGAAATGCTTATTAAATTAACCCCAGAGGAGCTCAATGGGTGACACGATCTGGCATTTTGATATATGAGGGATTGATTTTAGATACAATCAGAAGATGGTCCAGAAATAAATGCTGTGGATTGTATCTTTATGTATGTGAAACAATTGTACGATTATTCTACCCTCCTTTATTCATTACTAGATGCTCTAAATTAAAAGATGAAGTATCAAGCTTAATTAGAAGATGTACTGCTGCAGTTCAGCATTGCTCTATTGAGTTAGTTAGAGCTCACAAGTACCCACGGGATTATCCCGTAGTCTAATTATAAGTGCAGCATAGAAGAGTTTTGTAGGCACTCGGATATAACTCAGAGTCAATGTCAGATTCTCACTAAATCGCTCACATTTGGATTAGACCCACTACGGAGCATTACCTCAGATTACCCACTTAACCCCCTGTAATTGAGCAATTAGTTAAACATCAAACATTAAGACATTATTAAAAGCAATGGGAGAGAGTATGAAAGGGACCGTAATGCATAGTGGAGGGACCCCATAGAGCTAGGTTGTAAATGGGAGCTGTGCCCCTTTAAATAATAAAGTTTTATTAAAAGAGCTGAAGAAATTGCTAGAAAGATAGGTATTTTCCACCTGGCAGTCTGATTTGCCAGGTATGCTTTACGTTGAGTCAGTTATGCTGCTTTAGGCGGAAAGATACAGTATAAATACCCCTGCAGTGATTGAATAACCCACCTTTGAGCTGGCTTTCTGAAGTGGCAAGATTCTCAAGCTCGCCTTGCAAAAGAGCTTTGGAGCTGCAGCGAGATGAATGCTAAGCTTAGAAAGCTGGCTGAAGAGTTCCAGAGAAAGGTGCTTGAATCCGGTAACAGAGCCTGGTTGATTGAGTGCCTCAGCATAGCTCCATCCACATCAGAGGCAGCAGTGACAGAAGACGTCAGCAGAGAGAGAGGCGGCACCAATAGAGAAGACAACAGGAAGTCATCTGACGAGGTGGTCCTTCCCATGGAGAACTCAAGTGTGATGACGTCACTGGAATGCAGGGAAGAAGATGTGTTCCAGCTACAATCGGGCACCGCAAGAAGAGAACTCCTAGAAGACAGTTCTCTCCAGAAGACCAGCAGATATCTAAGCAAAGAAGAGGATACAGAGCAAGAGGAAGGTCAGAGAAGCGTACTACAGCTGCTGAAGCAGCAGGATCAGTGACAGCAGAAGAAACACAGGACCAGCACCAGCAGTAATAGTGGAGCATCCAACAGCCAGAGAGGAATCAAGGCAAGCAACATTGACTGGAACATCACATCAGGATTTGGAGAGGTCTGGTGAGTCTGATTTAAATGTTAATATGAACACTGATTTAGGGGATGTGTTAAGCTCCCTAACTGACTTATTGAAGAAATGTAAAAAGGGTAATGATGTGGCTAGTGTGTGGGAGCTAGAAGAAGAAGATAGAGGCCCAAGGGTGTGAGTTTCACACACTACAATTAATAGACCAGATGTTGAGAAGGGGTTAATAACAAGGGTTAATGTTCCAAGTGTGGGTGAATACTGTTTAAGGGAATCTTTGACTTGTGATCCTTCTCCTTTGGGTTTCCATTTGTCTGCACAGTTGAAAGAACAGATTTGAAAGGGGGAGATTTTAGATTTATTGTCATTGCTCCCAGCTTCCAAAGATTTTATAGCAAAAAGGAATGAAGACAAAACTGAGATGGACAGAAGGAGACAGATACCAACAATGTTTCACAATTTTACTACATGACAGAAGGCTTCATATTTTGCTTAACTTCCTTTACTAAACTCCAATAGCAGCACAGTAATATCACCCATATACAACCAATCAAAGATAGGAAAAAGAGGTAATATAAGGCATGACACCCCTGCTGCTCCAACAAGCTGCACACAGGTTAGAGTATCTTTTGTCACATAGCTTGCCATATGGTGTTTTCACTGTTTTTTGCTAAGCTCTAAGTACATTTTCTTTTATGCCTATATTTCATGCCTAATTTTCATGTTTCTTTTAAAAGTTTTAACTAAGTCTGTTGGTATTATTTTACTTAACTGATTAAGGGTGTCCGTTCATCTGCTCCTCTACTCGCATCCTGGTACTCGTTTGCAATTGTTACACTTCTCAAAGAGGTGTTTCCCTTGTTGGCTTCCCCCTTCGCTCCGTTGTTTTGTGATGGTAGCAACGTGGGACTGTTTTGTTTTACCTTGTGTGGGACTCGGGAGCACGGTGACTGGATTTCCCTGGCTTCTCTCAGCTGTTTCTGCCTTGCACACTGCAGACCTCTCGTGCAGACGGCAGCCATCTTGAATCTCGTGAGAGAGAGATTCTCGGCTGCCATTTTTTTTTTCGTATGTACTGTATGTTGGGGTGAGCCCCCATATTTTTAACTGCCTCAGGTCTGACATTTAACCCTTTGCTCTGCATGGGTTGTATATGGTCTGGATCTGTTCCCAGACTTAGATTCTTGGGGTAAGCCCCCATACTTAGATACTCAGGATAGCCTCTTTTCTTCCTACCTGTGGGTTCCCTAGGGTACAGTGATATTACAGTTGACTTTTCTTTATGTGGGTGAGCCCCAGTTGTACTTGTCAGAGGTGTATCCCTTCCTTGTTTGATTGGATTTTGGGTTACTGACCCTGTATTTTGTTCTGGACCCTCTCCAGGCTCTACATTTAAGGACATCATGAGTGGCTCCCCTTCTCGTCCTCAGGACTTTCAGGCCAGTATTGATGCGGCAGTGACGGCTTCCGTTGATAAGGCTCTAGCAAGGGTGCTCTCTCAATCCCCTTCTGACTCTTCTTCGGGACACCGTGCTTCTGGGTCTCTTCATGATGTCAGTTCGCCTGTCGCGGTGGACCCTTCTGGTACTGGGCTGTCGACATCCAAATGCCAACGTAAAGGGGCATCATATGGTCTGCAAGGGGCCAAGGGAAACACCTTTGATGAGGGTTAAACACAGTGACAGGCTGGATTCCCTTCCTCCCACGCTACCTTCATCAGACGAGGAGGATTTGTATGAATGGCATTATATGAATGGCATGCCGAGGACTCAGTGTCAGAGGATGAGGCGCATTGGGAGGATCCTAGAGAGTCTACATCCCAGTATGTTAAGGAGTCGATTGTGGTGGGTCCGGAGTTGTGTGGGGCTGGTCAAGGCCCATCTTTGCAGAAGAATTCCAGTTTTCAGGATTCCCAGGGTAATCCCCCGTTCGACCCCCGTTTCCTGCGTCATCCCTGATCTTCTGAATGGAGCCTTCCAGAGCACCTGGCTCATTTCATTCACTTCAGGATCAGGAAACCTTTAGATTACGATGTGAGGAGCCGACTCAGAGCTGAGTGCCCGAGACCTTTAATTCCGGGCAAAGTGGCGTTGACCCCAGAGTTCGACCCTACAGTGCTTACCTTTATGTTGAGCTCTGGTAGAGTTCCTAGGAAAGGTATCAAAAAAGGGCTTAAGCTGGCTCAAGATAAGCTCTTGGACATTCTCGGCCCCTTAGCGAAGATCTTATACTTTTCAGACCAAGCTTTGTCCCACGGAGAAGTTCTGAATGCGGGTGATGTTTGTGAACGGGTGCAGAGAGCCATCTGCCTCTTGGGGAATTCCAACGCTGCGGTGTCAGCTGAAATATGGAAGGCAGCTTTGTTATGGATCAATGCAAAACTTTCTGTCTTGGGGGCAAAGGAGCTGGGACCGTCAGCCAACGGTCTTCTTTTTGGAGAGCCTTTCATTGTGGAACTTAAACGCCACGTGAACCTATTTACAACCCTGAATAAGGCTCAGACATCCCTGAAACAGGTTTTCCACCCACCTTCATCTAGAGGTGTTTTTGGGAGAGCTGGTCGGCAGAGGGGTCGTGCCGCCAGCAGATTTTGATCTACAGGCCCCCGAGCCAATCCTCCCTCTGCAAGTTTTTTCCTGACCAGTTCCTACCGGACTACCTCCTTTGCCAGAGGCGCTGACAGATACAGGAACTACAGGGGGCCAGGCTGGTCCAGATTTCCTGCAGGTAAGAAATCAATTGAAGCTGTGACTGCTTTTACTGCTGGCAAGATTTCTCTTCTTTTGCAGAATTGGGAGGCGATTACCTCAGACGCATGAGTGCTTCAGACGGTGAAAGGTTTCATCATAGAGTTCTACTCTCCCCCTGTGCCACTCTCCCCTCCTCCGCTGGTGGTGGTTTCAGAAGCCGATCATCAACTGATTGATACCGAGATTCGATCACTGTTTTCGAAAGGCGCAGTTCAATTCGTACACGAGGGAGGGTTTTTCAGCAACATCTTCCTCATCAGAAAGAAGACTGGTGATTTCCAACCAGTCATCGATCTTCGGAACTTGAACGCCTTTGTGATTTAACGCCACTTCAAGATGGAGGGCATCCATCTTTTACGCAATCCTCTCACTGAAGGGGATTGGTTTACTCACCTCAATCTCAAGGACGAGTATCTTTCTGTCCCGGTGGAGCACAGCTGTCGTTGTTTCCTGCGGTTCATGTGGCACAGTCATTCATATCAGTTCACGTGCCTACCTTGGCCTCAGCTTGGCTCTGTGGTGCTTCATGAAGCTTCTGAAGCCGGTGGTGGCACACTTCGGATCTTTAGGCGCCTGGTGTTTGGTTTATTTGAACAAATTGTTGCTGTTCTGCGATATTCTCCGATATTCGATCTCAAACTTTCTTCGTTGTGCATTTCCTGGAGTCTTTGGGCTTCAAGGTCAAAAGGGAGAAGTCGGCCCTAGTTCCTTCACAGGTAGTTCAGTTTTTGGGTTTCAAGATAGACTTGAATCTTTGTCTTCTTTTTATCCTTCCTTTGGCAAAAATTGCGGCAATCTGGAAGGAGATTCGGTGGGTTCTTTGCCTCGAGCGGATTCCCTTGCATCTTCTGGCTCACATAGTAGGGCTCCTATCATCCTCCATCCAAGCGATATTCCCGGGTCCTTTGCATTACCGAGCGATGCAACGCTTGAAGGCTCATCGTTTGCAAGCAGGTTGGTCGTACGATTGCTAGGTGACACTGTCAGAGGACATCCGGTCGGAGCTCCATTGGTGGCTCCTTGATATGCAGGACTGGAATGGCAGGGCGGTCTTTGGTCCTTGTCCAGACTTTGTGGTGGAATCAGATGTTAGCCTTTGGGGTTGAGGCGCTCATTGCGCTGAAGCTTCCACTGGAGGCCCTTGGGCGTAAGAGGAAATTGGCTTACACATCAATTGCCTGGAGTTGATTGCGGGTTCTTTTGCCGTATGCAATTTTGCCAAGAAAGAATCCGACTGCTGCATTTTGTTACAGATAGACAACATCTCCGCAGTCTGGTATATCAACAAGTTGGGAGGAGCCAGATTCCGGGACTTGACTGAAGCAACGAAAGAGATTTACAGGTTTTGCTTCAGCCGCAATATTTATCTAGGGGCAGAGTATCTTCCTGGGTATTCAAACTTCACCTCTGACTGGTTCTCTCGTCATTGGCAGGACAGCAGCAATTGTAAGCTGGATGTTTCAGTTTTCCATCGACTGTGTCTCCTTAAGGATCCGTTGGTGCTAGATCTGTTTGCTTCCAGGACCAATCATCAACTGACGCAGTACTTCAGGTGGCTTCCGGATCCGGGTTGCACATCGGTGGATGCGTTTCTGCAGACGTGGCCGAGCTTGGGAGCATATGCGTTTCCACCGTTCGCAATGTTGGCGAGAGTAGTTCACCAGGTTCGAACTATGAATGTGAGCATCCTTCTCATTTCTCTGTTTTGGCTGATTCAACCGTGGTTTCTGGGTCTTCTGGAACTGTCATACGCGGATCCACTTCTTTCCCCCTTCTTCTCACGGATCCTCAAGGAAACCCTCATCCACTCGTTCTTCAAGCCCTCCTACCGCTGGTGGCTTGGACACTTTCCGGGGATCCTGGTCAGTTGAGGGTTTATCGCAGGGGGGTAGGGATCTTTTGTGGGACTCCTGGGCTCCTGTCACGAGACGAAGCTATGTTTCAGCATGGAATGCTTGGTCTCACTGGTGTGTGGAGAGGGATTGCGATCCCTTTACAGCACCTGTGACGGCTATCTTGTATTTTTTTGTCTGGAGGTTTTTCCGCTGGTCGGTTTTATCAGTCGCTTAATGTTATGAGGTCTGCCATTTTGGCGGCTGGTGTTCCGATTTCTGGTATTCCAGTGGGACTGGACCCTCTGGTAGTCGAAGTTTCTATTTACATTCGTCGTCAAACTAAATCTGTTTTTTCGACAGTTTCCTTAATTGTGTGTGGTGAAGGTGTTACTTCTCTACGTGGCAGTTATGGCATCTCTTCGCTCTTCGCATTCTGGTCAGCTTCTTGTGTCTTATGTCAAACCTCACAAGCCGGTTTCTTCTACTACTCTGGCCAGGTGGGTGCATTGGATTTTTTCTCAGGCTGGAGTGGAAGATGTGTTTGGGGCGCACTCGTTTAGAGGGGAGGCAGCAACACTGGCCGCGACGGCCGAGGCATCTATTGCGGACATTTTGCATTCAGCTGACTGGTCTAGAGAGGATACTTTCCGTACTTTTTATTTTAAACCAGTGGCTCATGCATCTTTGTCTTTTTTGTCTCAGCATTAAAACTGCAAAATATGAAGCCTCCTATCATGTAGTAAAATTGTAGATTATGCTAACATAGTGTACTAATAATCTTAATTTTAGTAATGACAGGAGGCGAATATTTTCCCTCCCTTTCCACCCTGGAAGTTTTTTCATTAGGTAAGTATGGGGGGCTTTAGGGATGTAGTTGGTTTATTTGTGATTGTTGATTGATGATTTGTTTTTTTCTGAAGCTGATATGCATGTGTTATTTACATTTGATGGTTTATTTCCAGAGGCTTTCACAAATTTTCTTCTTTTTCAGCTTAATCATCTTCATCATGGATCTCAAGTGAATGTTTCCTGCCGGGGGTTCCTAACCGGATTGGAATGGACATGGGATTACAGAGGAATTGTTCTACTTTGAATTTTATTGTGTTATACATTTAGAGGTGTTTATGCTTGTTGTTTGTTCAAAGAAAGAGGAGTGGCTTACGGGTGTCATGCCTTATATTACCTCTGATTGGTTGTATATTGGTGGTGTTACTGTGCTGCTATTGGAGTTCAGTAAAGGAAGTTAAGCAAAATATTCACCTCCTGTCATTACTAAAATTAAGATTGTTAGTACACTACGTTAGCATAATCTACAGTTGGTTACAAGTATTTTGTATTTGTGCAGCAGTTATGGGGGAAAAATACCAAGCGAAATGTTCAGGAATGTTTCAGAATGTTGAGATTGTGCTGGAAACATTTAGAACATTTGGAGGATTTGCGTGGCTCATGTTCGATGAACAATTTAGGCAGAAACTAGTTGTACATACCACAGTATCTTGGGGGCAAAACGATGTAGTCCTCTGGGTATCTTTGATGTCTCAACAGGCCATGTGAAACATTCACAGAACACAATTGGGCCAAACAGCTGGACAGATGAATAAAAAGGGCATATGTTGGGCAAATAATGAGTCCCAGTGTAGGTTTCCCAAGTTTAGACATGAGTACTTGAACTGTGGGGTAGTCATCCTAATGTGAAGTGTTTTCATAAATCAACAGTTTCATCCCAGTCAGGAATTAAACCCAGCATTTACAAAAGCAATAACCCAATGAGTTTGAGAAACATGTTGACTTGGCTCAAGCATTAACCAAACAATGGGAGGGCATGCATAATTAGACAGGGAGTCCAGGATGGTTTTCAATTGCCAGTATATACAGGTGTAAAATTTCAATGTATTGAAAATTTGAGATCAGCAGAATTGCCAGATATTGTAAAAGAAAGAATACAGAAGGAAATAAAAGCAGGTAGGGTAGCAGGCCCATTTATGAGCAGATTTTTTTAAATGGTCCTGGATGCAGAGACACAAGGAGAGCATTGCCCAAGTCACCTATAAGACTTAATTTAGGAGAGATGGGTCAGTACATCACTAGTTTAGTGTCAAGATCAAATTGGTCTGGTTACGTGACAGCTTGGAACCATTGGTTTAAATGGTCAGAAGGGAATAAAATCGAATCTTTGCAATACAAGGACGAAAAATATAGGATGTATGTGCAAGGTCAGATAAAAAAAGAAGGTTTCTTGTGCTTCTATAAAGAAAAGTTTAGCAGGGGTTAAGTTCCTTTTTTGTTTTATAGGTTTTAAAGAGTGTGGTAAGGAGTTTGTGTTACAGCAAATTCTAAAAGGATATGGTAGGTCTATGTTTAAAAGAGATGATAGGAGGCCAATATCGACCCCTGTAACGGAAGCTGGGAAGGGACCGCGTCACCTTCCACCGTCCTTCCTGGGTCTCTCCTTCTCTACGCAGATAAGTGCCGTCGGATACACCAGTTGAAGTATGGACAGTCACTGGAAACAGCCGCAGGATCGCTGGAAGCAGGGAAGCAGGGAGGAGTCCACGCCGCTGCCTGACAGCATATGAAGTTGGGACGCAGGAAGCTGGCAGCAGGCGGTCAACGATTCAGAATACTTGGCGCAGATGGGTATCAGAGTGGACACTTTAGACCATAAGCAATATAAGACTCCAGGACTCCTTGTTCACTCCAAAACATAACTCACTTTATTGACACAAACTACAGATATTTATACAGAAATCTTGCATTGCCTCTTATGGGGAAACCAGGTACTATAGGGCTTAATCCAATCATATTACAGTACACAAAAGGGCAACAGAAGATGGCCTAACAAACACAATAACTCAGACATGATTATATTTCAGATACGATAGGATTTGTTTGAACAAAGACTTGAGGGGCGTGAATGGATTAACACACACAGCAGGGGGTCTCAGGACCGTTCTCAATACAATGACTTGATTAACACCCAGCAGGAGATCTTGAGTCAAATGGCTGGAGTGGCTACAATACACATCCTAGGGACAAGTACAATTAAACACATACAATATTTGACAATACATAAAACATAAATCTTTTAACATAAAGATAGTAAACCCCCCATCTGAGGTCAAAGGAGGCCAAGGGGCCATAGTCTTTAGGTAAAATGTTCGAGGTCCAGACAAGGGCCCAAGTAACGGATAAGATCCGTTACAACCCCGTTATTGGGTGATTTAATACATATGTTAACAGTAGTGTGTATAGACAATTTTGAATATGTGGTTTTTAAAGCTGTTTTCTGTTTATCATTTTTTGGCGCTTTAAGAGTTGGTGAAATTGTACCTAGAAATAAGTTAGACAGTAGTGACATATCAGCATTTTAGATTAGGTAAGGGTATGGTTTCAGTTTTTATACAGAAATCTAAAACAGACCAAGAGCGTAAGGGCATTTGGTTGAATCTTAAAGATCTAATAGATTCTCCTCTTTGTCCATTTGCAGGATTAATAGATTTAATTAGAATAAGGTCTGAGGTACAAGGTAGTTTCTTTATTCATGAAGATGGTTCTCCTATTTCAAGATATCAGTTTCATAGTGTATTTTTAATTTTGTTTGAATTTTTGCACGTGTGCAGTCGATGACCCCCATGACCCTGGATATGCCTCCACTTGTTTAGAACTCCTGTTTTACACATGTCCACTCCATGTCGGTGGAGAGGAAGTGGCTGTACCTCCTGGACGTCCTCTTGAGGGCTGCCAACATGTGGCCTGGGACATGCCAGATGCATACCCTTCTCTGCACTGGAAGGATCCATGGTCCCTGTGGAAGCTGTGGAAGCTGCTGGAGATCCGGTTGTGGCAATTGAGGTGCTGCTGCCTGTCCTGGTCGTCTATGTGGAGATGGTCTTCTGGTTGTCTTGCCAGCCTAAGCATCAGCATTGGCAACAAATGGAAGATGTTCAGCAGGTGTGCTTTGGGGTTCCTGGGGATCGCTATCCCTTGCACGCCTTCCTACCTGTCTTCTTTGCAAGAATTTCAATGGAAACATAATGTCCGTAATCTCTCTCTCATTGGTCTCACTGTAAACATGCCACATTTGAGCACTTTGAGATGTCCCTTTAATACAAAGGTGGGGTGTTATCCTGTCATCAGATATGGAGGAACCAATGAGAAGGTGTGTGTTTTCCAAGTTAAGTGTTTGCCAGTGTGGTTCTTGTTGTTTTTCTATGTTGTAATTGCTTTGTGTACCTCTCAGGTGAGTGTGTGATTGTCACAGTGTGTGCCTTACCTCAGTTCCCACGTCGCTCAGCTGGTCGCTGTTGAGTGCCTGGTTCTGAGTATGATGCTCAGGCATCAATGCTCGAGTCTCTCCTGGCTTGTGGTCTGGCCGCGTCTGGTGCTTTCAGTGGTCTTCCGTGTCCTTTCCCCAATCGGTACGAAGGTTTCAGTTTGGGCGCGAATCTGCCATCAGTCTTATTCCTTGGGACACTGGAGACTCCACCTTCCTACTCTCTGGCTGGGTATAAGTGGGCTCTGGACACTGTTCAGTTGCCCTTACATTGGTGTCTAATGCAGTTGTTTATTTCTTTTGACCACTCCGTGTATGACCTAGGCTTGTCTGACCATCCATTCTGGTGCTGACTTGTGGCTCTGTCTGACTATTCTTCCTGTGTTATCCCCGGCATAGTAGATATCCAGTCTGGTGCAGACCTGTGGCTCTGGCTGACTATTATTCCTGTGTTATCCCTTGGCATAGTAGATATCGAATCTGGTGCAGACCTGTGGCTCTGGCTGACTACCCACTCCGTGTATGACCTAGACTTGTCTGACCATCCATCCCGGTGCTGACCTGTGGTTCTGTCTGACTATTCTTCCTGTGTTATCCCCGGCATAGTAGATATCCAATCTGGTGCAGACCTGTGGCTCTGGCTGACTACCCACTCCGTGTATGACCCAGGCTTGTCTGACCATCCATCCTGGTGCTGACCTGTGGCTCTGTCTGACTTTTCTTCCTGTGTTATCCCCTGGCATAGTAGACATCCAATCTGGTGCAGACCTGTGGCTCTGGCTGAATTCCCACTCTGGTATTGACCCCTGGCTAGTCCTAGGAACCGCACAACCTTGACCATCTGCTCTGGCCTACCATCTGCTCTGTCTCAACCCAGATGGTCTCTACCAAGTATACTGACTGCAGGCATGAGTCAATAAGAGTCTCTCTTGCTTCAGTATCCTGTGGGAGAACTCTGTTGCTATGCATTTGTGGTTACCTTACTCGCTACTCTGAGACTACCATTCACAGTCTGCCTAGTCTCTAGGAGAGATGTTTACTCCAAGCGGCCTCCTATTTCTGGTAGGAATCGCTGCTTCTTCTGCTACCCTCTGTTTCTTGTTGTTATTTTACTATCTATTATATATTACTGTTCAATAAAGGTGGTTTTACTATTACAGTACTGATTCCTGGTGTATTCTTGATATCGTGACAGTGATATTGTCAGGTACACCTTGGTTCTTCTTTGTCTAGTGATGTTACGTAGGTGAGCTTGGGTTGCTTAAGTATTCACAGGTGTGCAAATTGTGCTCTGTGTACATATCTTTTATTTATTAACCCCTGTTGTGCCAGGGTATGGTGTGACAGATTGTGTTGCTTTGCTTTGTAAACCCCTTGTCCTTGAGAGGTTTAATGGGTTAATGTTGGTTGTCTGTGACTTCTCTGTAGGGCATGCACATTTGCAGGGTGGTTCCTTGGCTTTGCAGGAGTTAATTTTGGCATAGCTCTTATTGTGCTATGTGCTAAGTGTTGTGTGAGCTGTTAGGTGCTTTCTTTTGTTAGTTGGTGGTTTTTAACATTCATTATGTGTCGTATGCCAAGAAGGACCGGGTGCATAATTGTATGTAAATGTATCAGTTTTTCATGCGGTAGCACTGACCTCACAGAATTGAATCGATCCTGGATAGAGCTGTTCCGTATTCAATGGGCTAAATATTACTGGCCGCTGCATTTTTTTAATTCCTGTTAGCTGTTCATATAGCACGGGTAATGGAATGGCTTACTGTGCTTATAAAACTGTTTTTTTTATTTATTATTTTTTTTTTACCAGGGACAATTGAATTGAGCTTCATGTTGGTTACAGACACCACATTTGGAAAAAGCAAATAGAAGTCTTGAATTGATTGTGTAACATGATCCCCAGCCAGCCAGATGCATGCTATTGAGTAAGAAGTATCCATCTGATATTGTGAAAGTGTAGGGAATACAACTAAAATGGAGCAGGGACTATGAAATGCTCAAGGAGTAATTATTGATTGTGTTTCTTTTCAACTCTCGTTAATTATTTTTAAGGACTCTCTCTGCTCCAGCACAAGGTCTTTCCTATTAAGGTTCCAGTCCCTCATTTTCATTTTCTCTTGCTCAATTATAATTCACCCTCTCCTGCTTTTTCTTCAGTATTTATAGTGCGTGTTTATGAGAAGCTACCTAGTCTTGCTGTTTTCCTAGTCAACAATGGCAGCATTCACTGAAGTATAAAGGTTCCTCTTCAGTTAATAGGGCAGGAAACACTCCTGCAAAATAACATGTTGTTTCCTGTCCTATAGTTTGCTTTCCTTTGGTGGATGCCACTAAGGAGGAAAACATGGGAGGCCACAAGGCCACATAGTTGTGGGGGCAGGGTCTTGGTGGTTGTCTGTCATCCCTCCACTTCCCTCTCCCTTAGTCTGTGCTTTTCCTATGTGATGATGCCTCTAGTGCTCTTTGATAATCCCAAGATGGTGGAAGCATGTTTTAACTATCTTGGAAGCTGAACAGCAAAATGGCACTTTCTCTTACTCCAACTGAGGGTATTTACCGGTGGAGAACCACAGGATCCTGTTGGAAAATGCTATTCACAGGAATAGCCATCTGGAGAATGACCTAAAATTTCTGTTCCTTTCTATTCTGTTCTGCCTGTAAGACTTGTCTCTGTCATCAATCTCAAGATATATGACAATTTGGATAGACAATGTTGAATAAGTGATTGTCCAGGGAGAATTCAGATCCACCATCATATATTCCCTTATGGAGCTTAAGCTAGCCATTGAATATATGACTGATTCATCTACAGACATGGTTCGCATCCAGTCTAAAGCAATGCTTCCTGCAATGATATCCAGAAGGGCCCTGTTATAGTCCAATGAGTTTACATGTTGGCTTACCGGTGACCTGATCTGGCCTGTTGCATGCTTAGGTACTGTGGACCACTGTACCTTTAACCTCTCTCCTGTTCAGGTGGGTTTTCAGCTGTGCAGGTCTTTCTGGTTTCCTTATATACTGCCACCAGTGTTCTATGCCTGTACAACAGCCTGTGTCCAGTGATTCCACATTGTGTCAAGTCTCTGCATTGCAGCCTGTCTCCAGCATCTCCAGCTAATGTTCACGCTGTTACTGCAGTCAACCTCAAGTATCTCCTCTATATGAGGAAAGAATGAGCAGCCCCCTGAAAGAAGACCTTGACATGTGGTAAGGTGGCAATGCATCTCTGAAAAAAGACAGAAAAAGCTGAGGTCTGAACCTTCAGGGAACTAAGGCTAACACCTTTGTTCACACCAACCTGCGAAAAAGACAAGGTAACCGGAAGATCAAATTCCTGTGAGGACAGATCCCTGTCCACATACCAAGCATGGAAAATAGACCAAACCGTATGGTAGGCCTTAAAAGAGACTGGCTTCCTACCTTAATCATGGTGGAAACAACTGCAGAAGAATACCCCTTCCTCCTCAAGATGGAGGCCTCAAGAGCCAAGCCATCAAAGCCAGTTGATCCACATCCTCCTTCCACAGGTAACCCTGCCAAAGGAGATCTGAACTGCGTGACAGAGGAAATGGTTCCTGAGCGGACAGGGCAAGTAGTTCTAGGAACCAAGGCTGTCTGGTCCTATAAGGTGCTATCAGGATGACTGAGGTGTTGTCCATCTAGATCTTCTGCAGGACCCTGGGAAGCAGAGGAAGTGAGGAAAAGATGTAGGCCAGCTGAAATCACCAAGGAATTGACAGGGCATCCACCGCAAATGCTAGGGGATCCTGCCATGGTGAGCAGAAAATCTGAACCTTCCAGTTGTCCCTTGTGGTCATTAAGTCTATACAAGGAAGACCCCACTTCTGTACCAGGAGTTTGAACTCTTTTGGGTGAAGTTCCCACTCTCTGGGATCCACTGTGTGTCGACTGAGGAAGTCTGCAAGAATTTTCTGCACCTGGGATGTGCATTGCGGAGATAGCAGACACATTGTCTTCTGCCAAGCCAAAATAGTTTTGACCTCAAACAAAGCCGTAGGGCTTCTTGTGCCTCCTTGCTTGTTGATATAAGCCATGGCTGAGGCATTGTCAGACTGGACTTGGACCGGGCATCCCATTAGGTGAGAGATCGAGAGTTCCAAGATGTTGATGGGAAAATATCGTAGCTTTGATACAATAGTAGCGATACGCGTTGGGTGTTCAGTATCTTGGCTATTGATTATTTGACATTCCCAGTGGGTTTACCTTAATACTATATCAGTATATGCCTATATTTTCTGCACTTTATTTGCATGGCACTGTTCACTTTATACACACAAAATATTTTGCCTTGTCTCATTATAGTTGAGACTTTATAGTGCATACTTATATTGTTGACATATCTTGTCTTTTATTTTATTATTCAGGTCTGGGTATGTATAATATTGATTATATAATTTGCCTTATACTGATTGTTTTTAATTGTTGTTAACTTATCTGTCAATTATTATGTTTATTTTTTCAATAAAGCTTCGTATTTATTCATTTCCTACTTTTTTGAGTGCCTCCCTTTAATAGGCTTCTTTTAGAGGGATTTGTACCCTTGGTGTCTTTACATTGGGTACTTCCCTTCTGATCTTGTACTATGTGCTTTGCCTATGAGTGCACCATGCATACTCATGCTTGACTGTAGGTTTTTGTTATTATTATGGCATGTGCAGCAATTTTCTTTTTACACAATGGTCTAGTATGGGATTACAAATTGTTTCCTCTAAACCAGGTTGGAGAGATCCAGCTATCAGTGAAGGGTCTGTTTCATTTCAGCCAGAAGGGAAATAGGATGAACCAGAAGGTCCGGGTTTTCCCTGCAAACATGAATCACAAATCTCTGAAGCTCCCTGGCATGAGCCAAGGTAAAGGGTACCGCTTCTATGGGTGGTATCATCTTCCCCACCAAAGAGGAGAATTTCCTTGCAGGAGCTTATGTCCATGATAGACCATGCCCCACAGAATATTGAACCGGAGTCCCAGGAACACCAGATTATGTGAGGGAACCAGGGAAGACTTGTCCATATTCAGAATCCAACCATGTTGGAGGAGGATATGAGCACACTTGTGAACTTAGTGCACCAGATGAATCATGGAAGGCACCTTGAGGAAAAGGTCATCCATGTAAGGAGTCACCTGAATCCACTTGGTGTGCAGGAAGGCAATCAATGCACCAAGAACCCTATTGAACACCTGAGGGGCAGTAGTGAGCCATGTTGCAGGCAAACCTGAGGTACTGCTGACTCGCTGGACAGGAATGTGCAGATACTCATCCTGAAGATCCAACGATGCCAGAAATTCCCCTGGACACATTGCTGCGATGACAGAAGCATGGACTCCATCTTGCAGTGGGCCTTGACCACAAATTTGTTGAAAGCCTGGAGGTCCAGGATAGGATGGCATCCCGAGTCCTTCTTGGGAATGACAAAGAGATTGGAATAAAAACCTGAACCTCTCTCCTGCTGAAGAACTGAGGCCAGAATTCCCTTGTCCAAGAGAGACTGGACCACTCCATTGAAAAGTCTGAGCTTCTTCTGTCCCTGAGGGGAGCGAGAAGGGAAGAACCTGAAGTGGGGGTAGAGGCTTTAAGGGAATCCTGTAGCCTTCTGAAACCACCTGTAATACCCACTGATCCGAAACAGTGCCTGTCCAAACACTGAAAAAGCATTGCAGGGGACCCCCCACTGGGCGCAGACCAGGTTTCTGCTAGTCATGCATAAGATGGTTTGGTGGATCTGGGTTTGGAGGAGGAGTGTTTGGACCTCCACTTCTGTTTGGGCTTGAGGGTGAAATGCGGGGCCTGAGGCACCACCTGGTTCACCCTAAACTCCTTGCCTTGTTTGAGAAGAATAAGACAATGTCTCTTCTCTTGATAATTACTTTCTGGAACCTGAGGCAACAACGTACTCTTACCCCCAGTGGCCTTACTGATGAGGTTCTTCAGTTCAGGGGCAAAAAGAGAAGTACCCTGGAAAGAGAAACCAGTGATTTCACAGATATTCAGCCATAGCGTACACCTAGCAGTCACAGAAAAGGCTGAGGCCTTAGCTTCAAGCCTAACAGCATCAAAGAGAGCATCAGTAACATAGTGCTGAGTATCACAGTGCCCATGGTTCCTTCCTGTACTGTATTGTTGGTTGGCGACATTATCATTTCCTCTGTTCCTTACTACGCTCTTATTGGAGGTCGGGTATGAGCTCCTCCCGCCATTTGCCTTTATATACCCAGCTCTCAAACTTCCTGATTGCCCTTTCATGGTGTACCTCCGTCTAGTGAATCTCTTGTTGCTACATATGTTCTGTGTATGACCCTTGGCTAGACTGACTCCAATTTCCGCTTGTTCCTGTGCTGCGCTCTGCTCCTGGTTTGACCTCAGCATTGGCTGATTTCTCTTTCCGGTTCTGACCCTGCTCTGTATGACTACCCGCTCTGTGTACCGACCCGGCTCTGGCTTACATTCGCTCCTGTGGTTGACTCGGCTTGGCTGCCTACCCTCTCTGTGTACCGACCCAGCTCTGGTTTTGACTCCTCCGTTTCCTCACTGTCTGGCAGACTACCCACTCGTATTACGCAAAGGCTCCGGCCCCTGATCAGTTAGTCTCCTTGCAGACTCTGTATCATTCTGTGTGAAGCGCTCCTATCATCTATCCCCGTTTGCGGGGATTAGCTTATGGACTTACACTGTCTGCTGGCTTGCCCTAGTGTTCTAGGGCTGATCGAGTGGTCCACCTTGTAGTCGCCTTCAGTCCATTTGCAGTAGCCTGTTGCCTAAGCTCCCTAGCATTCTAGGGTTTGACCGAGGGTGCTTCTTACCAGTCGCCCATTCTATTTCCAGTAGCCTGTTGCTTACGCTACCTAGCGTACTAGGGATCCGTTCTGTAGGTCTCCTTCCTGCTGCCTGGTACCTACTTATAACCTCAGCGGTTGAGGTCATTACCGTTGCCTAGTCTGAGGGAATCTACCCTCTGTAGGTTGTTGCCTATTATCAGTCTGATCCAATAGCGTTCTATTGGAAGGTTCTATTTCTGGGTCGAGGAACTTCACCTTTTTTGACTAGTTTCTGCCTTCATCTCCACTAGTCATTTCCTATACTTTTTCATGGGTCAATCTGAAGACTAGTCTTCCTCTCTGTGAGCCTACACTGTCTCCATACCTGACCTGTGACATTGCTGGGAAGTACCACGGTACCATCCTCCTCTGGGCCTGTGTGGGTTGGGGAAGTGCATATTTCCTTGTTATTTATTTTTTAATAAAAACCTTGTTTTTACCTAAACTGTACTTGTCTGAGTGTTCTTACAAAAACCGTGACACTGAGTCTCAGAAATGTAGACAAAAAGGGTTAAAAGTTCAGCTTTTGGAGCAACAGTCAGCTGTTCAGTCCAAACAGCAGTGGCCCTATTGACCCAGACAGAAGCCAAGGTGGGTCTCAAGGACGCACACATGGCAGTGAAATTAGCCTTAAAGACAGCTTCAAGTTTTCTCTCAGTCACTTCCTTAAGAGCTGAAGCATCCGTAACTGCCAAAGCAGTGGATTTAGAGATCCTGGAGATGGGATAATCAACCTGTGGAGGAGTAGCCCATTGTGGCAAGGCATCTTCCAAAAAGGCATACAGTTTAGAGAATCTCTTAGACAAGGCCAGATGCCTGTCAGGAGATTTCCACTCATCCAAAATACATTGATCCAGAGTGGGATTAGGCGGAAAAACAGTACAGGACTTCTTGCACCTCTGAAATATGTCAGAAGTAACCTGAGACTCTACACGAATAGAGGGAAAGTCCATGGTAGTTAATACTGCATTATTAAGACCCTCAGCAGAGGGTTCAGGGTCATCTTCAAAGGGGTCACCATGAAATTGGGAAGAAGCATCTTCAGAACACACTCCATCCTCAGAATCCCAATCTGAATCCTCTAGGGAAGAATAAGATAGATCAGGATTGCCAGGGACTTAAAGCCCACAAACCTGAAAGAAGTGGGAGGTCTACAGGACTGAAGAAACCCCTGGAGAGTAAGAGGAAACTGTGCCATAGAGTACTTTAAGTTCTTGACCCAAGGTGGCTCTTGATCATGGTTGGAACGCCTTGGTGGAAACGCAGGGGCCACAGCGCATGAGGGGCATAAGTGACCAGAGTAACCCGTGGCAAGCTTCAATTGGCATGAGGAGCTGTAAGTAAGGGGGGGTCAAACATGTCCCTGAGTCCTTAGTCTTAGGCCTAGCCCAATGATCTAGTGGATCTGACATAGTACAGGAGAACAATGTCAATACAGTAAAGGAATAACAAAATACTGTCACCCAAATTACAGATTTCACCACAAGAAACCTAAAACACACTTATCTCGCAATCGAAGGGTTAAACTGAGGAGGAGAGTTGAGGAGACCAAGGAAAACAGCCCCCAGATAGTTAGGCAAGGGGAGACAAACAAAATGAGCCGTCTCTCAACTCGATACACAGAGCTGTTGCAGAGATATGTCCCAATATGTCTATTCCATAGAGATCAATGGAGCATTTGCGGTTATGCAGTAAAGGTGCGGAATTAAAAAATAACGTCTATAGTAAAAAAAACACATATGAACCACAATTCCATGGATCCCCCTCATTGGGTGGCTGTAGAGAGATCAACGCGTCAGGTGCATTCTGCGACTGACCTGCTCTGGACATCAGGTTTGCATCCCTGTGCATCTTTTTATAGGCCACCCTTGTCTCATACTATAATTATGTGGTGACATCACAGCATTAGAGATGCTCTGACTAACCCTGTATCTCTGCTGTGTTCTCTCTTTGGTAACCCGAGTTTCCCCCAGGTCTAGTTTTTTTGGTGTATCCAAAAGGGGATTACTAAAGTATAGGATTTGGTAATGGCTTCTGCCTTGCAATCTTGGGAATTGTTTCATGACCTATATGCAGCTCTGTCCAGGGAATGTTTTCGTTGTTGTCAGGTCCAACACTTTATTCAGTCCTTCCTCGGTCACCTCCACATCACCGTACTCTCTTTGAAATGCTGTGTTCCTCCACGTTACCTTGCAGGGGGGTCATTTCTAAGGTATATTCTCACCTTATGTCAGTCATGTTTTCCGCAATGGGAAGCAGATCTTGGTGAGACCCTCGACCCTGAAGTCTGGAAGGTTATCACTGATAACACCGCAAGCTTGATCCTGTGCTCATTGATTAAGGAAAACAGCTATCAGGTTTTAATGCAATGGTATCTTTGCCTGACTCAGCTGGCTCAAATTTACCCTTCCTCTTCCCCCATTTGTTTTTGGGGGTGTCACCAGCTTATGCTTTTCGATGCCTGAATGTAGCGCTTTACCTCTCTCTGTCTCCGGACCCTTGGACGGGTCTTTTGAATTGGCCTTACTCGGCCTTACACTTGCCTGTTAAGTCCAATAAGCTCATCTATCAAATCTGTACGGCAGTTCAGTTTCATATTGCCTCCCAATGGGAGTCGGCTCCACCGGGGACGGCTCAGATGGAGGGTCACATTTGGAGACTCCTAGAGATGGAAAAACTGACGGCTTACTCTCGCAATGCTTCTGCCTCTTACCTTGGTATATGGTCGCCCTGGGTGGACAATGTCGCCACACCTTACTTCTGTCAGGACCTCTTGCTACTTTGACCTTGCTTTGGCATGTAAACAAGAAAAATTCGGCACCACCTAGAAAGATAATATAAATAGGTACTATAACGCTAATAAGCGAAGGTGCTAAGTAGTAATGTAATATATCAAAAAACAAAAAAGGGGAGGACAGACTACTATAAAGCAGATGTAGTATATCTAGACTTTGCAAAGGCATTTGATACAGTACCACACAGAAGGCTGGTGTATAAAATAAGGAAATTGGGGCTAGGAGATAACCTTTGCAATTGGATACAAAGCTGGTTGAAGGATAGGGAACAGTGTGTGGTTGTAAATGGAAAATTCTCCAGTATAGTTAAAGTGGAGAGTGGAGTACCTCAGGGTTCAGTATTGGGTCCGCTGCTTTTTAACATGTTTATAAATGACCTGGAAATAGATATAGAAAGCAAAATATCAATATTTGCAGATGATACTAAATTATGCAAAGTCATTAATTCAGAACAGGATATTTTCTCTCTACAGAGGGACTTACATACAATGTCAGATTGGGCAAACATGTGGAATATGAAGTTTAATGTGGGGAAGTGTAAAGTCATGCATTTGGGAGGAAACAATCCCAAGGCTACTTATAAACTTAATGGAATAATTTTAGGTGACTCGTTGCTAGAAAAAGACCTGGGTATCCTTGTCAACTACAAACTTGGAAACAGTGACCAGTGTCAAACAGCAGTAGCAAAGGCAAACAAAGTCCTGTCTTGCATAAAAAGAGGTATTGAAGCAAGAGTGGATAACATTATTTTGCCATTATACAAATCATTGGTAAGACCTCACCTTGAGTATGCAGTGCAATTTTGGGCACCGGTTCTGAAAAAGGATATACTAGAACTAGAGAGGGTACAGCGGAGAGCAACAAAATTAATTAAGGGAATGGAGGACTTGACATATGAGGAACGACTAAACAAACTTGGTTTATTTACTCTAGAGAAAAGACGACTAAGAGGAGACCTTATCACGTTGTACAAGTATATGAGAGGTCAATACAAGGATCTCTGCGGTGAGCTATTTATTCCAAGGCCTGCTCAGGTGACCAGGGGACACCTCTTGAGATTAGAGGAAAGGAGGTTTAAACTTCAGCAGAGGAAGGGTTTTTTTACGGTAAGGTCTGTCAAATTGTGGAATTCATTGCCCAGGGAGGTAGTTATGGCAGATACAATGGACACATTTAAGAGAAGATTAGATACATTTCTTTCAAAAGGGAACATACAGAGTTATACTGTTTATCAGTAGGCAGATCAGGAAGGTCTGATAAAGACTAATTTAATTGGTAGCAGGAAAGCTATAAAATTCTTAGTTACTGAGGTATGAAGCGAAGGTTGAACTTGATGGACTTGTGTCTTTTTTCAACCTAATTTACTATGTTACTATGTTACTATGTTACTTAAGTACCTATAATTATAACTGATACGATATGGATTCATTACAACATAAATATGTAGGGATATTAAAGTGGTATTTGACAGTATGTGAAAGAAATAAAATCACCTAAAAACAAAAATCTTTATTGACACATAATAGACATACGGTAGCAAAATTAGGGCGTATTATCTATAATAGGAAAATAAGGTGTATATATGTAAACTAAAGGCTGGCAGTATACAAATATGTCAAACAAATCCAGGCACCAACTGGTTAACGATAGCAATGAAAGGAATTGCATATATAGTATCGAGCAACCCTATATAATGTCTATCGCCCCTATAAAAATTGGTTGCCTGTATAAGTAAACTAAATCCAAAAAATTGTTGAATATCATAAATCAATTCAGGCACCAACTGGTGAACGATGGAAATCTCAGGAGTTGCATATAAACCACCCAGCAACCCTATATACTATCCATCGCCCCTATAAATATTGGTTGCCTGTATTATTATACATCCTTTAAAGTTCAACAGCAAGATGCTAATATAATACTAATGCTGTCCCTAATCGGCACATAGGCGTCTTGGATAAATACTGAGACAGCACATCACTATGTCAAAGATATAAATAAATGGCTCGTTATAAAATACACAGCCCTGTTATAGATAATCTAAAGCAACATGCTGTCTAAAACCAGCCTAAGGTTTACACAATCCCTTAAAGGACATTGGCCCCAATAATTGCTACATTAACTCCATTGAAAATAAAAACAGAAACAGCCTAACGCATTTCTCCCGTACACACGGGCTTCGTCAGAGGCAAACAAACCGAGTGTGAAAAACTTCCGGTTTATATACTTGTTAAAAGAATCCAATTGGACAAAATAATATTGAATGAATTAATACTCAACAGGAATTGTCTAATTCATGTGTCAATCAAGAACACTAAAGTTACAATGTAGCAAGATTTTTCGCTACATGAAAAACCCACAGACCAGAGAACACACTCCGTATCAACAAAAATAGAAAGGCAGAATTTTCGCAAACGGTATTATAGATTCACAACCAATGAGAACCATCACGAAAAATTCTATCCTAGTAACTCAATATTATTAAAGAGAAAATATATCCAAAAAATAGAGGAAAGGATATTACACTCCTACATATATAAGCAAAACTATATCCACATAATAGAGGAAAAGATGTTACACTATAGCATATATAGGCGAAAAGATACCATAATTTCTCACTAACAAACATCTATGAGAGCAAAAAATGCTCCAGATTGTCCTCTATTATTTAAAGTCATAACATCCTATTTAATAACATCTCTAAATGGAATAAATTACTAATTTGACAATAATATTTAAAGTAACAACTCCCTATTATATAACAACATATCTAAATGGGATAGATCACTAATTTGACAATAGTCAAATAAATATATATCAATACCACTTCACAAATATCTATATGTCATTAGACAAAAATATATGTCAAATTAAATAATGTATAGAGAGAAGAAATGTATTGATGTCAAAAAATCTCAAATCATGTGAATATAGACACAATTGTGAGAAGTGCCTATATTCAATTGAAACAAAAATCAATCCTAAAAATATAAGGATAAAGCAATATAAGGGAAATACCACAATTAATTATAAAAAAGGGGGATTTATATTAAATGAAAACTCCGAAATTCAGAGTTTCATTCATGCCCTCAGGATACAGAGTATTAAGATTAAAAATCCATTTACATTCTTTTTTCAAAAGGGCCTGAACCAAATCTCCTCCCCTTATACCCAGTGAGACACGTTCAAGCCCCCAACATGACAGGCTATTAAGCTTTCCTTGATGGAATCTCATAAAGTGTCTAGCCACTGGGGAAAGTTGTCTTCCCTGTTCTTTATCCTTATTGATGTTCTTAACATCTCTTATGTGTTCTCTAATACGTTCATGTAACGTTCTTTTGGTCATTCCTATATATCGTTTGGGGCAACCACATTCAATACAATAGATTACCCCTCTAGTTTTACAACTAATATATGTCTCTATGGTATACATCTTTCCAAATATATTGAAAAGCAAAACAAAGAAAAAAGATAACCCTGCTGTTACAGCACTCTCCCATGAAGTCTAATGTTGCCGAAATGTACCATGTCCGAATGAATTATACAAAAAATGATAAAACATAACCTTTATTAAAATGATAAAATACCGGGGCTGTTCCGGTTTGCCACATGTAATAGATACACTATATCATGTGCATCAATGGTGCACCATCGAACGCACATGAAAAGATAAAGGGTAGTGTATAACTAGAACCCTAGGTAGAAAAGTACACTAATATAAAGTATGGTCTCAATCCCTTAATAGAAGTTGTCCAAAAATGGCAAAGTGAATCTAGATAAGAGGAAAACACACTAGATATAAACACTGCGGGGACTGAATGACCCAGCAGTGAGTGATTGGTCACGACAAATAAGTTAGTGTCAAAGCTGTTCTCACTTATTGTCTCACAAATAGATACCAGAGCTATTTCGGCTTGTCTATAACATCAGATGACCTGTCACAACAGATCCACTGGTGCCGAAAAAATTCCTACTTACTGTATCTCTATCAAATACCGGGGCTGTTCCGGCTTGCCACCTACCTTTAATTAAGTTAGTTAATATCGGAACTGTTCCTGCCTATTATCTCACAAATGGATGTCGGAGTTATTTCAGCTTGTCAATAACATCAGATGACCTGTTGTAACAGATCCACTGATGCCGAAAAAATATCTACTTGCTATATCTCTATCAAATACCGGGGCTATTCCGGCTTGCCATCTACATTTAATTAAAGATAAAAATAAAAAAGCTGCAGAACAACTAACATATACCGGGGCTGATCCGGCTTGCCATAAAGAACAAACAACTATCGAAACATATCATGTAATTAAAGGGATGCCGGGGCTGGTCCGGCTTGCCATCTAAAAAGAAATCTACCTAACTCTTCAGTGTCTGGGCTATATAACTTGAAACACTGAACTGTCTAAATGTTCAAAGTTGCACAGACACTGATCTGATCGCAACACTGGCCGACGCGCGTTTCGTCGGCACTTCTTCTGGGCAGCGTTGCAACGCTGAGGCTACAAATTAACGGTTATTTAAAGGGATTGGAAAGGAATGATTGGATCAAAGTCATACTCCAATCAATACACAGGGAAAACAGAGCACATAGATTGATACGAAATTACATCTGTCAATCATCCTCAAGCCAAAAGGTAAGTCGAAAAAGTGAAAATAATTTGTCAATCACCAATACTGAAGGGTGAATTGAAATGACAGCAAGTAATTCATGAACATCCATAAATGAACTTATCCATTATCTATAAATGATTTCCATGTAAGGGAATAAACGACACATTCCAAATAAAGCCTTAAAATGTAAAAGTACTAAAAGGTATATGTGTCAATAAGAAAGCATATATGAATATATATGTGATATTGCTTTAACTATCCCCTGAACAATAGATGATTCCACTTCAATATATTGGATATGAGAGTTACCTGAAGTCATTACCAAATGGAATGCAATTTAATTATAATCATAGTTAAGTCAAATGTACACTTAAAGTCCACTCCTCATTAAGACCATTAGGGGTCATACTGTTGAGTAGAAAAATCCAACGATTTTCATTTTGTAAGAGAGCATGATTATAATCTCCACCCCGTATGCCCAATTTGATTTGTTGTAAACCCCATGCTTTTAATCCAATTGGGCTAGAATCATGGTTTTGAAGAAAATGTCTAGACACTGGCGTGAGTTGTTTTCCCACAATCAAAGACTCTTGTGGGGCTCTCATTATACTTGTCACATGTTCTCTAATTCTTGTTTTGAGTTTGCGCAATGTTTTTCCCACATATCGTAATCCACATGGACACTCCAAACAGTAAACCACTGCTGTTGATTGACAGGTGATATAATCATAAATGATATGATTCTTGCCAAATCTGTCAATAATGTTTTTGTGGTACTCATGTGTTTACACGCAACACAATGCCCACAACTATATGAGCCAGAAACAATAGGTTTCTTTTTAGATTGCAAATGGCTATGAACTAGTTGATCTCTTAAATTAGGTGCTCTTTTAAAAGCCATAGAGACATTATCTCCCAAAATTTCTTTAAGATCAGTATCACATTGTAATATATGCCAATGAGTATTAAGAATCTTCTGAATATTATCCCACTGGCAATTAAAGGTTGAAATGAATCTGATCTTTGATTCTTTTGAGAATGATTTAATATCATAAAGAAGGTGTGTTCTTGAACTGTATAATGCCCTCTTATAGGCTTTCTTGATCACTCTCTTACTATAGCCTCGTTGTAAGAAATGTTCTTGTAGCTCTTCTGATCTATATCTGAAGTCTTCAATGCTACTACAATTCCTTCGTAGCCTCAAGAACTCACCTACTGGAATGTTATTTTTCATAAATACAGGATGGTGACTTGTATAATGTAATAAACTATTAGTAGATGTCGGTTTTCTATATAAATCAGTCATAATGGTGTTATTTTTACTTCTTTTTATAGAAATATCCAAAAAGTCAATCCTTTCATGACTATGAGTCATAGTAAGTTTAAGATTCATGCTATTATGATTGAGTTTGTCAATAAAAGCAATCAATAAATCAATTGATCCATCCCATAAGATGAAAAGATCATCTATGTAACGTAGCCACAGAAGAACATGTGATGTATATTTTTCATTGGATTCTGAAAAAACAATGGTCTCCTCCCACCACCCGAGGTACAAATTAGCATATGTGGGGGCGCATGCGCTCCCCATTGCTGTCCCTCGGGTCTGGAGGAAAAATTGATCCTTAAAAACAAAGAAATTCTTCTTCAGAATAAAAGACAGTAGATCTAATATAAATTGTTTTTTATCATTACTATGTTTGGCATCTTTATCAAGAAAATACTTGACAGCTTGCAAGCCAAAAGTGGTATCAATTGATGTATAGAGTGACTCAACGTCACATGTCACTAAGAGTGTTTCAATAGTAATAGGTAAAGATTCAATTTTGGAGATAATATCTCCCGTATCTCGTATATAAGAACTTAAAGTATACACGTGAGATCTCAGAACAAAGTCAATATATTGACTGGCTCTTTCAGTCAAGCTCCCATTACCAGAGATGATAGGCCTCCCTGGTGGGACTTTATCATTCTTATGTATCTTAGTTAGTAGATATAAAGTAGGTGTTCTTGGGAATGAAACTTTCAAGAACTAAATTCCTGTTCTGTCAAAAAAGACTGTTCATGTGAATGCAAAATGAAATTATCATATTGTCTTTTCAAATCATCAGTAGGATTACTGAAAAGTTTTCTGTAACATGTCCTGTCTTCAAGTTGTTTCCTGGCTTCCACAGTATACATGTCAAGTGGCCAAATGACAATATTGCCACCCTTATCAGATGGCTTTATGACAACATCTTCCCACTTTTTGATGTCTATTAGAGCTTGATTTTCATCCTTAGTTAAATTTCTATTAATTGTAATGTCTGGAAGATCTAAAATGTCTTTAGTGGCTAACTTCATAAAAATTTGGACAGCAGGACACACATTAGATGGTGGCATAAATGTGGATTTGACCTTAGGCGGTGAAGGCATTTTGTATCTAGAACTCTCATTGATGAGATTCAATAAGTTATCCAGATCAACATCATCCTGACTAAATGTGCTCAAAGATGGTTCAACTTCATTATTGACAAACCTTTCCTTTTCTTTAAAATATTTATGTAGCAATAGTTTGCGTGTAAATATTTGAAGGTCCACAATAGTATTAAATTTATCCATGCTATTAGTAGGAGAAAATGTAAGACCTAAAGCCAGAACTCTTTTTTGAACATCTGTCAATATGTGACTGGAAAGATTGATTATCTGTAAACTGTTCACATTATTAATGCAATCAGTTATTGGGGACGCTCCGTCCGTTTGTACCCCCATTGGTCTCGGTTTCGCAATTCTCTTGCGACCCCTTCTTGTTGGTTTCTTGGAGTTTTGTTTCGCCGTGGGCGTCTCTTGCCCCTTAAAAAAGGTTGCATTTTGGTTCTATCTGTAACTTGTTCCGTGTCAGATTGTCCTGATTCAGATATAGAGGATTCACTTAAATAGTTATCAAGATCTGCCTTATTAGTATATCTAGGTCTTCTTTTATTCCAAGAATATATAATTCCCTTCTCATGATCGGCTACATCTCGATCAAATATATCCTCCATATGTTGAACTTTCCTCATATATTGACAGGTACTACAGGAATGGCAAGGAAAAGACCCTTTGACAGGTAATTCACCTTTGTGTCTAGAAAAATGGCTTCTCACTAATTTGTCATGTAAATTGGGTGATCTCCTAAACGTGACCAGTATGTGAGTGCCAATTACCTCCCGTAGATCTGGGTCATTATGAAGAATATTAATATGTTTATTTAAAATATTCCTCACTATTTCAGTCTTGCCTCTATAATCCATAATAAACCTAATAGGACCTGTCATTGTATCTTCTCTAGACTTTTTAAATAATAACGACTCCCTCTTAGTATGTAAAGCACGATGGTAGGCTTTTTTAATAAGATTATTACTATAACCTCTATTTAACAAACGAGTCTTAAGATCTACAGCACCAGATTTGAATAATTCTACAGTTGTACAATTGCGTCTAAGACGCAAAAACTCCCCAAACGGTATATTATTTTTGACAGATCGCGGATGATGACTATTATAATGTAAAATAGAATTAGTTGCTGTAGGTTTCCTGAATAAATTAGTCATAATTCGATTTTCTGAACCACGTATAATCTGTAAATCCAAGAACTCAACCTGTTGTGAACTAACTGTATAAGTCAAATGCAAATTCAAATCATTATGATTAAGTTTATCAATAAATTCCTGCAGGAGATCAATGGGACCATCTAAAAAAAAAAAATATCATCAATATAACGTACTTACAACGTAATGTACAATGTATATTATCATTCAGATCACAAAATACATATTCGTGCTCCCACCACCCCAAAAATAAATTAGCATATGTGGGAGCACAGGCACTGCCCATGGCAGTGCCTCTCAACTGCAGGAAAAAATTGTCATTAAAAGTGAAATAATTATGCATCAATACAAACCGTAATAGTTTGAGAATAAACATATTTACACTTTGAGTAATAATAGATTGAGAATCAAGGAAATATTGAATAGCCTGACATCCTTTATCATGTTTAATACTAGTGTAAAGTGACTCCACGTCACATGTCACTATTTGTGTCTGTTCAGAAATGTGTAATTCTTGAAGCCTATTAAGCACTTCCATCGTGTCTTTAACATAAGATGGCATAGTTAATACAAAGTCACGGAGTCTGTAGTCTAAATTTTTACTAGCCCTTTCTGTCAAGCTGTCAATTCCAGCAATAATGGGCCAGTGGGTTTTTTAATGTTTTTATGGATCTTTGGTAGGAGGTAAAATGTGGCTACTCTGGGATTGGAGACTTCTAAAAACTTAATCTCTTTTTTATGTTTAATAACATTATTCACTTTTGCCTCATCAATGAGAGCTCTATATTTCTTAAGAAACTCCTCAGTTGGATTACCTAAAAGTCTTTTATAGCAGTTAGTATCTTTTAATTGTCGTTGCGCTTCCTGCATATACATCTCCAAAGGCCATAATACCACGTTGCCTCCTTTATCTGATTCTTTCACTATCACGTCCTCCCACATTGAAATTTCCTTTATAGCTGCTATTTGGTATTTAGTCAAATTAGAAAAATCGCACTTCAAAAAATCAGACTTGACCAATTGATAATATACCTGAATATGTGGAGAAATATGTATTGGTGCGGTAAAGTTGGATTTCAAATGTATTTTATCCAACCATTGGTTGTTACATGGGTCCTCTTTAGTCATGAGTTCCTCCAATATCTCTAAAGTTTCCAAATCTTGATCAGAAGATATTCCAGATATAGAATCAACTTTATCACCAGAAAAAAACTTTTTTAAAAGTAACTTTCTGGTAAATAAATGCAAATCTTTCATAAGTGAAAACTTAGACATCTTAGCTGACAGGGAAAATGAGAGTTCTAATTCAAGGACTGAAATTTGTGCTGCCGTTAGATGTCTGTCAGATAAATTGACCACCGTCAACTTATTTTGACTTCCTCCACATCCTGTCTCAATTCCATGTTGTTTCTCTGTCTCATATTGTATTGATGTGAAGGACCTTGATCGGCATTTCTTCCCCCCCCCGCCTCGTCTTACGTTTCTTCCTCTTCTGTTTTTGTTGTGATGTACCTTTAAAAAAGGAACCGATTGAGGAGCACATGCTTTGGCATGTGCTCCTGGCCAGCTCTGTTTACACTTCCCCTCTTCCTTCCCTTCTTCCCGAACTCTCTACCACCCCCCCTTTTTATTTTCTTCTCCCCTCTTTTCTTTCTTTTCCTCTTTTCGCTCGCTTCTCACATTTTCCTTCCTTGCTGCTTTTCCTGTGCCATTAGTCTCCGTGGGCCTGTAGTCTCCTTCATGTCCTTCCCTCGAAGTTCTGTGTGGAAATGTTTTCTTCTCTTGCTAGATGGTTGGGTTGGGGATTTAATGACTCTGCTCTCTGGGCTTCGTCCCAGTTCTGTCATTTTGGTTGCTGACAAAATGTTTTGTTTTTGTACCTCTTGTTATTCAAACTTCAATAAAACTTGAATTAAAAAAAAACACACATTAACACATATTACAACAATGGAAAAATTAGGAAGGAGTAATTCAACAGCCCAAATACTGGCAGGGAAGGGGCTAAAATACCACAAAACTGCTCAAAATGCTCCAAACACCCTCAGAACAGAATTAAAAGTACCCAACATGAGTGCAGGAATTACAGATAACTCAGATAAACCCTTGTGCGGAAGAGAGCTGTGGGACAAGTGGGCCATGGCTCTCAAAGGGTTGCTCACCTTTTTGCAGATCTTCTTTCTTCAGATTACCATTGCAAGGAAGAAGCCTCAGAGAGACTCCCTCTGGAGAGAGATACAATGGTTACATGGTTCTCTCCCAGGGTTGAAAAGGTCCACAACCAGCTCCTGTAAACTGGGCAATCCACCAAGGGGGAAGCCAGTAATGGTAATCCACCTAATGGGGAATTTTGACACCCCATATCTAAATAAAATAATAAAACAACTAAAAACTAAGTAGAACTGTTCACAGCCTTCCTACCAGGATGATGGAACAAATCTATCTGGTGGGGAGCAACTAGGTAGACTGCTAGGGAGGAGAGGGAGGCTCCGCCCCCTGCAGTTCTTGAATAATTGTTCCAGCCTACTGGGAGGAGCTGTCACCTCCCCATGGTACCTGTAAGCTATATTGGACAACAGAAAAAAACCTCTAGCAGCATAGTAAAAAGGAAGCAGCAAAGCACTTCAACCAGCAGCAGGAACACCTACATCATCAACCAGAACATCCCATTCTGAACACTGGGCAATTCATGGGTCTCAGCAGGAACTGCAGAACATCCAACATTGGTGGTGGTGGTGATGGCTCTGGTGGCAGCACATCTCTTTGTGACTTGATCCCTGAGAATGGGTTGGTAACTGACACAAATTAACACTGTGTAGCTCCTAGGAGTGGTCTCTCTGCATGTGAGATGGTTTCTGCAAGATAGCTATGTTCAAGGCAGAAACAATCCCCATGGACTACTGGCAAACAAAGCAGTGTGTGTGGCCAGCATTGACATGTACTGCAGTGGAAACCCTTAGATTTCCTCCAACAAGTGTGGAATTGAGCGTGTTTTCAGTGCAGCTGGTTACAATGTGAATGACTGTAGGATGCGGCTATCAAGCAACAATGTTGGGAGTCTAACATTTTTAAAAATTAACCAACATCTCATACCATCTGAGTATCAGGTAGCACACATGACAAAGTAAGCCAGGCCAAAGGTATAAACAGCAGCACAGAAGAGGCAGAGGATGATTATCACGGTCCCCGTGATCCTGTATGTCACTCTCAACTGTGCTGCTCCCTGATTGGTTGAGCTGTGTTGGCCCGCCCCTGGTTACCTGTTTTATTCTGGCCACTGGCACCTGTCAGGTGCCCTTTCGTATTCCAGTATTCTGATCTCCTGTGTACCGACTAGGCCTGTACCGACGACGTTCCTGTGTTCCTGTTCCGTGATTGACCCGGCCTGGCTGACTTCCTGCGTGTTGCTGATCCGGCTTGTCTGCGAATCTCCTACGGCATCCTACCTGGCCCGGCTGACGTCCTTCCTCCGTTGCTGATCCGGCTTGTCTGCGAATCTCCTACGTGTCCTGATCCGGCCTGGCTGACGACTGACTCCTGTGCTTGCTTCTGTTCCTGCCGTTCCGACTGACGGTTCCTGTTGTCGCCTCGGCGACATTCCGATAGCTGCAGTGTGTGATTGAGCCTCCGTTTTACCATTGCTGAGCTGTATTGTTTAGCTGAGCCTTCCATCTGATTGTTGAGTACGTAGTGCTGAGTCTGGACCATTACTGTGCTGTCGCTATTTTGTGCCTAGACACTGGTGTTGCCTCCATCCTATCACTGTCACTGCTTCCATCATTTGCCTTAGCCTGTTACGTTGTGTGTGGACCTCGGTAGTCGGCGGCTCTCCACCTTGACAGAGCTGTGGTTCCGTTACGCCCGTTGGCTATTGACAAGCAGTGCTGCAACCAGTGGTCTCCATTATGCCCTTTGGGGCTATTGAAACAGGCATTCACGATACTATTGGTCTCCGGTTACGCCCGTGGGGGCTATAGGCTCAAGCTATCACGATACTAGTGGTCTCCGGTTACGCCCGTGGGGGCTATAGGCTCAAGCTATCACGATACTAGTGGTCTCCGGTTACGCCCGTGGGGGCTATAGGCTCAAGCAATCACGATACTAGTGGTCTCCGGTTACGCCCGTGGGGGCTATTGGCTCAAGCAATCACGATACTAGTGGTCTCCGGTTACGCCCGTGGGGGCTATTGGCTCAAGCAATCACGATACTGTTGGTCTCCGTTACGCCCGTGGGGGCTACCACCTTATCACTCTGCAGCTCCACTTCTAGTCGCAGCTCTATTCTACAGCTTCACACAGTGGATGGACTTTAGGTGCTATCTCCTAGCACATATCGCTATATACAACACCAAGGGCGTGCCTAACACCACATTAGAGACTGATTACTATTAACCTCTTGTCTCCTGTTTGTGCTGCTATATCTGGTGATTTATTCCCTGTTGTACCTGGTATTTCCGCCCATATTCTGCTTATGTCAGTACTGCCCTAGAGGTGGCCTTGTCATTATTTTTTGCTTTAATAAAATTCTATTTGTTTTATCTAACCCTCTGTTTGAGTGTCTGAAAACCGTAACAATGATATGAAGAAGGGTTGTACCACACTTGGGACCATTACTACTAAGTAATGTGTATCAGCTATCTGAGAAGATAGCTTACATTTGATACAAACATGATAATGGTAAAAACTACTGTAGAAATATATATATATATATATATATATATATATATATTTATGTAAAATAACAAACAAAATAAGTATCTTGTAATACCTTTTTTATTGGACTAACAGAATTTTGGATTGACAAGCTTTCGGGAGAACCTCCCTTTCTCAAGTCTAAAGCATTTCTGACTAAAAGGACACAGAATTCACAGTGATACATAAAATTCAAGTTTGGCTGTGTGTAGGTTTAAGAAAACATAGCAGCAGATAAGGTCAGAGCATCTACACTCTACTTGTAGAAGGTCGTAAATACCTTTTGTAAGGATTGGAGTGGGGGGAGAGGGAAAAAAATGCAGGAGATGATAATGGAGTGGTGAGAATTAAAAAAAGTTTGCACATGTTAGGAGTGCTAGAATTGCCATCCAACAATCCAGCATGTGCATGCAGGCCTATATACAATATGCGCCCATATGTGCACATACATACACACACACACATACAAACATACACCCATATACATACATATATACATATATACACATATACATACATATATACATATATCCACACATATATATGTATGCATATGTGTATATATGTATATATGTATGTATATGGGTGTATGTTTGTATGTGTGTGTGTGTATGTATGTGCACATATGGGCGCATATTGTATATAGGCCTGCATGCACATGCTGGATTGTTGGATGGCAATTCTAGCACTCCTAACATGTGCAAACTTTTTTTAATTCTCACCACTCCATTATCATCTCCTGCATTTTTTTCCCTCTCCCCCCACTCCAATCCTTACAAAAGGTATTTACGACCTTCTACAAGTAGAGTGTAGATGCTCTGACCTTATCTGCTGCTATGTTTTCTTAAACCTACACACAGCCAAACTTGAATTTTATGTATCACTGTGAATTCTGTGTCCTTTTAGTCAGAAATGCTTTAGACTTGAGAAAGGGGGGTTCTCCCGAAAGCTTGTCAATCCAAAATTCTGTTAGTCCAATAAAAAAGGTATTACAAGATACTTATTTGGTTTGTTATTTTACATCTGCATCACTGGACTAATACGGCTACAATCTCAACTCTATATATATTTATTTATTTATTTATTTATTTATTTATTTATTTATTTATTTATTTATACATACATACATACAAACATCAATCCCACCAAGCCAGTCCACCACCCCCACCACTACCATACACAGTTTCTACATTGTAAGTTGTACTTTTTTATCTCTAGACATCATCATGAAAATGTGCATGTTCACTTAAGCAGGAAGTTAGTGTTGTGGGCAAAGGACAAAGGCACTCTCCATGCTAACACATTTTTCAAGTAGGCATATGTTGCTGCAGGATTCACAACTTTGACTTTCAGTGACATATTACTCCACTGCAGCCAGAAGAAGTAATATTGTGGTAGGAAATGTTGCAGCATAGGAAACAAAGGTGAATAATTTGTTGGCAGTGAAGAAAAGGAGAATAATTTTACAGTGGCAAAAAGGAGAAAGTGAAAAATAATGCAGGAAATGTTGCCAACTTTTTTCTACCCCTAGTAAAAATCCTCAGCCTGGTTATTGGCTTTATTCATTTTAGTGTACTTTTCCATATATTGGTTAATAGATTACATACTGATGAATGCTTCCCTAAGGGAGATCAAGCTGTGCAATGTTCCAGACTGGAGTTCAGTACTATCCTGCTCCATTCTGTAAGTTTTTTACATTTTTTGAACAGGTATTCTTCAAAGCAGTTCTAAAGGATTTTCCAGAAGCCTACTTTGCTGTAGTATTCTTTTACTTGCATGTTCTTTGTATTTACTGATGATCAGTGCTCATTAAATTACTCTAGTCTTAACAAAATATTATCTTATACCAGAGTTTCTTGGATTTGTGAACTTCATTGGTGTTTTAGGGTTTTTTTTTGTAATTTACTTTTACATTACTTTTGTTTACTTTTGGGGTTATGTAATTTTTATGCAGTCAGGTTCTCCGCCTGAAGGAGTTTCATGTCAGCGGGCTTTGGCGCTTATAAGACACATATTGTGTAATGTGACTTGTCTTGATAAAAGTCCAGGGGAGAGATTCACTAAAGGTCGAAAATGGATCAAAATATCAATGTCCTGTTGTACCAGTGTCGAAGGCACATCGACAGTATGCACTAAAATGTGTCTTCGACACCACATCCCCATCAGTCTGACAAAAATGTGCCCACATTGACATCCATCTGACATGCCTTTGCCAGGTTTACGAATTTTCATTCATCACATCGATAATGGCCTACTTCCATATGGAAATTAAGCATAATGACTCATTTCCATATAGAAATGCAGGATAATGAGCCATAGTAACATAGTTGATGAGGCTGAAAAAAGACTTGTGCCCATCAAACCCAACCCATGCCGAATCACACCTGTTGATCCAGAGGAAGAAAGAAAAAAAAAACATTGAAGCAATGAAATCATCTGTCATCATTCTCAATATTGTTCTGTGCTAGATAGATATCTATTGTTTTATGAAAGCAGTTACAGTATTTTCAAGCACAGCATCCTGAGGCAAAGAATGCCATAGCTTTACTAGCCTTACTGTAAAAAATCCTTCCCTTTGTTTTAGTCTAAAGTGCCTTTCCTCTAGTCTTAATGGATGACCTCTAGTTCTCAGCTCAGGTCTTCGAGTAAATAATTAATTGGAGAGTTCTTTGTATTGACCTTGAATATATTTGTAAATCGTAATCATATCATCCCTTAGACATCACTTCTCTAATGTAAACAATCCCACTTTGGCTAGGCTCTCTTTACAGCTGAGATCCTCCAATGCCTTTATCAGTTTTGCTGCACGTCTCTACACTTTTTCCAGTTCAATAATGTCTTTTTTAAGAACTGGTGCCCAAAACTATACTCAATATTCTATATGAGGATTTTTCAAGGATTTATATAGAGGTAGAAATATATTAGCACCCCGTGCATCTATGCCTATTTTTATGCAGGATAGTATCCTATTTGCTATTGCAGAAACTGAGTGACTCTGCACACTGCTGTGAAGTCTATCGTCTATCAGAACTCCTAAATCTTTCTCTGATGAGGATTCCCCAAGTTGTGTATATGTATCATGTTTTTTTCTACAGCCCAAATGCAAATCCTTACATTTATCTACATTACACTTTTCTGCCCATTCATTCAGCTTATCTAAATTATTTTGCAGAGAAAACCATCCAGCTCTGTATATATTTCCTTACACAGCTTCGTGCCATCAGCAAAGATTGATACACTAATTTCAGTTCCCACTTCTAGATTATTAATAAACAAAGCCTTCTAATTTATGCAGTAACCTGTTGTGAGGCACTTTATAAAAGACTCTTGCAAAATTCAAGTATAATACATCGACAGCAATTCCCTTGTCCAAATTACTACTTACCTTTTTTGTAAAATGCAATTAGTCTGACATGATCTATGTATGTGCCAATCTATTTTTAACCCAGACTGGCATTTAAAAGTCAGTCTCAGTACAGAAGGGGAACTCTGTGATGGTGGACATGACCTCTTCCACCAGCTGAGGTGGCGGAGGCAAGGGGGTAACAAATTAGAAACTTTTCAACATATTGAAACATAAGAAGGGGAACTTTTGAACATTCAAAACATTTCACATCAGCATCTATATTACATACAAGATGCCACAAATAGCAACCCTTTGGATAGCCCTCCGATGCTCAGAGGGTTAACAGTAGCATCTTGGGGGTAATATTTTATTTATTTTAAATTACAAAACATTTTTTTTTTTCAAAGAAGTAAGAAGAAAGAAGATCAGAGGAAGAAAAGAAGTCTGACAAAACAAAGACAGAAGAGAATAAAGAAGGATAGATAAATGAAAAAGCCAGATAGAGATGACAGGTAAGTGATACATTTTCGGAATCGTTTTAGCACGATCTCGTTGTTTGACAGTGTCAAACAATGACAGTTTGTGTTTTTTTCCTTTGATGCTCATACAATTCGTGCTATTTAGTGTAAATTGTGGGAACAAAAAACCATAAAGAGCATTTTGCCAAGTTGTGTGTTTTGGACAACAATGCTCTTTTTTTGCCATGTACACAGAATAGCTGGGATACATGGTTGATTTTTTTTGGCACTACTAGTTTTGCTATCACCCCCAGGAGTCGACTGAAAAGTTAACTCAATAAAGCTACACTTTGTTGTACCTTTAAGAAGACCCACTGGTGCTGCCTATTTTGTCTAGCTGTTTAATATTACTAAGGGATGTGCACCTAAGCGTGTTAAATTCTGAACATAACTTCCACTGTTTGTGACCATACATTTTATATATATATATATATATATATATATATATATAGTATCTCACATAAGTGAGTACGCCCCTCACATTTTTGTAAATATTTTTATTTTATCTTTCATGTGACAACACTGAAGAAATGACACTCTGTTACAATGTAAAGTAGTGAGTGTACAGCCTGTATAACAGCGTAAATTTGCTGTCCCCCTCAAAATACCTCAACACACAGCCATTAATGTCTAAACCTTTGCAACAAAAGTGAGTACACCCCTAAGTGGAAATGTCCAAATTGGGCCCAAAGTTTCAATATTTTGTGTGGCCACCATTATTTTCCAACACTGCCTTAAACTTCTTGGACATGGAGTTAACCAGAGCTTCACAGGTTGCCACTGGAGTCCTCTTCCACTCCTCCATGATGACATCACGGAGCTAGTGGATGTTAGAGACCTTGCACTCCCCCATCTTCTGTTTGAGGATGCCTCACAGATGCTCAATAGGGTTTAGGTCTGGAGACATGCTTGGCCAGTCCATCACCTTTACTCTCAGCTTATTTAGCAAGTCAGTGGTCATCTTGGAGGTGTGTTTAGGGTCGTTATCATGTTGGACTACTCCTTCGAAAGGAGGGGATCATGCTCTGCTTCAGTATGTCACAGTACATGTTGGCATTCATGGTTCCCTCAATGAACTATAGCTCCCCAGTGGCACTCATGCAGGCCCAGACCATGATACTCCCACCACCATGCTTGACTGCAGGCAAGACACACTTGTCTTTGTACTCCTCACCTGGTTGCTGACACACACGCTTGACACCATCTGAACCAAATAAGTTTAAGTCATCGGACCACAGGACATGGTTCCAGTAATCCATGTCCTTAGTCTGCTTGTCTTCAGCAAACTGTTTGTGGGCTTTCTTGTGCATCATCTTTAGAAGAGACTTCCTTCTGGGATGACAGCCATGCAGACCAATTTGATGCAGTGCGCGGCATATGCTTTGAGCACTGACAGCTGGCCCCCCCACCACTTCAACCTCTGCAGCAATGCTGGCAGCACTCACACGTTATAACCTCTGGATATGACGATGAGCACGTGCACTCAACTTCTTTGGTCGACCATGGCGAGGCCTGTTCTGAGTGGAAACTGTCCTGTGAAACCGCTGTATGGTCTTGCCCACCGTGCTGCAGCTCAGTTTCAGGGTCTTGGCAATCTTCTTATAGCCTAGGCCATCTTTATGTAGAGCAACAATTCTTTTTTCAGTCTGAGAATAGAACAACTTACATTGCAAATATGACATCTACTAATACTGACAGTTCCATCTCGTCTAAAAGAGATAATGTTTCAAGGAATTCGAATGACAATTGTACAGGCATTAATCTTCCTCCTGATCCAACTCTAAAGGAGAGAACTTCAAGAATCCCCACCAAGTTAAAAAGACCTATCACAGAGGTACAAAAGGAAGGAAATAAAGATATAGTAGCATCTAACGTCATGGTTGGGGAACCAAATCAGATTGATAGTTCTCCAACAGTGTCCAACTCACATATGACCAAATCTATCTCCACCCATGCTATCCATCCCATTTTTTGGGCCGGGGTCCGACTCCAGGAATGAACCGGTGGAGTTCACATCCCAACCAGTTCCTCCCATTGGAATTGGAGGGTCAACGAGCAGGAAGAGATTTAGAGGATCTAGGGGTAGGGGGAGCAATCCCCAAAAAGTCCAAATTGGAAACCAATCAAGAGATCAACCAATAACTTTAGAGAAATCTAACATTATCAATCTCTCTAAACATATTTTATCAATTGAGGAAATACATCTACTCCAAAAAGAGTTATCATTTTGTCCTTCAAACAATTCAAACAATCTTTTTGAACTGTTTGTTGATGTTAACGAATTTATTTGTAAGATGTCTTTGAAGACATATTTTGTTAATAGTTAAAATTTTGTTAATAGTTAAAAATATTCCAAATACTATTCCCATTATCACTGGTAGTGCACTTCTTGATGATGAGGGTAGAGAGGTGACTCCAGTTATAGATGAAATAACAGACTTTATACTCAATGGAAGTGTCCCTACAGACTTAAAACCTAAGTCTAATTTTTTTCCAACACATGCAAAAGGTTCTTTTGTTGAAACCTTTAATACTCTAGTTTTGGAAGATTTAAAAAGTCTGAAAAAATCTCATCTTGAATATGGAAATCTTAGTAGAGCAGATCATAGAGCTTTAATACTCCTTAAAGCTAATCATAACATCATAATAAAACAAGCAGATAAAGGGGGAGCCCTTGTTGTTCAGGATATTGAGGATTATCTGATGGAGGCAGAACGTATATTAGGTGATAAGGAATATTACCAGGTTTTGAGTAAAAGCCCCGCAATATTATTTCAATGGGAATTTGAAATATTCATAGAAAAAGCTTTTGAGGAAAATCTCATCAAGAAGAACGAAAGAGCTTTTATAAATATTAAAAACCCTATTCCCGCGACTTATTATCATCTACCTAAGGTTCATAAAAATTTATATAATCCACCAGTAAGACCAATAATTTCAGGGGTGAACTCATTAACTTCAAATTTATCACAATATATCAATTTTCATCTTCAAAGACATGTTATAGGTCTACCTTCATATCTAAAAGACACACAACACCTTATAGAGAATATTCAAGATTTTGTGTGGAGTAAGAATTATATTTGGTTAACCTTAGATGTGACTGCACTCTATTCAAATATTCCTCATGAGGGAGGATTGACAGCTATTAGACATGGATGAATTAATGCCCACTAAACAAAGTGATTTCTTACTGGATTCAATTTTTTTAATTCTGACCCATAATCATTTTGAATTCAATGACCGCTATTTCTTACAGGTTAAGGGGATCGCAATGGGAACCAGATTAGTGCCTAGTTATGCCAACTTGTTTATGGGTTATTTGGAAGAACTTTTGGTTTACCATAATAACCCCTATGGCGCGAATCTGGTTCTCTATAAACGGTATATTGATGACATTATTATCATTTGGAAGGGGCATATCACAAAGATTGATAAATTTGTTGGATATCTCAATCAAAATGTATGGAAGATGGAATTTACTTACAACATCCATAAAAGTAATATCCAATTTTTGGATCTTGAATTAATGGGAATTAGTGATGCCTCCATTCATTATAAGACATTTTTCAAGGAGGTAGATAGGAACAGTTTCCTCAGGTTCGACAGCTGTCACCACAGAAAGTGGTTAAGAAATGTTCCCTATGAACAGTTTCGTCGGATTAGGAGAAATTGTTCTACAATTATTGATTATGATGAAAAAGCTTTAATTTTAAAGAGTAGATTTCTAGAAAAAGGTTATCCAATAGGATTGTTAGAAGACTCTTGTAAAAGAGCGAGAGAGTGGTCATTATCCTCCAGGAGTGTGGTTAATAAGAGAGAAAATAAAATAAAAAGAGGTCTCTCTTTTATTACGAGATTTAATTCTAATTCACATGAAGTGTATAGAATTTTGAACAAACATTGGAAATTACTCCTTATGGATCCATTATTGAAACAACATCTAACTCTGAAACCTAGTGTAGTATATAGGAGAGCTAAGACAATAAAAAACATTGTTGCTCCCAGTAGATTTAGAGGGCCTAATGTAAAAAATGTAAAGAGTAAGAACATCAAATAAAGTGAAATTACATATTTAATTCTGATAGATGATAATTTGTCATCTTCAATTGGTCCTGGTAAAATAGTAAAGGGAGCATATAGATGTTCTAAAAAACGTTGTCAAACATGTTGTCTGATGCCTAATGAAAATAGAGTCTTCAGGTCTACGGTTACATCAGAGATTTTTTATATTGAATCTTTGATGAATTGTGATACTGATTTTGTTGTTTACCTCCTTAGCTGTACTTGTGGTTTACAATATGTGGGTCGAAATACCCAAAAATTAAGAACTAGGGTGGGCCAGCACAGACGTAATATTTTGAACAGATTTCTCCAACATAGTGTATTAAAACACTTCTTTTACCATCATGATAAGATGATTTCTGATATGAAAGTGATCCCCATTGAACATATATATGAATCCAAGCATCTTCACAGGCAGATGTGTCTTAATAATAGAGAGGCTTATTGGATCTATCGACTTTCCACCATGGTTCCATATGGCCTTAATGAGAGCCTCGAAATTCCCAGGATATAGTTCTTTTTGATGGTGAATATTATCTATTTACAATTCCCCATTCACTTTTGTTCACATCATCACTATTTCACTTTAGATATATTAGTTGGAGTATATCTCATATTTTATTCAAACAGACTTACATTCAAATATACACCTACAGTTTTTGTTCTTCATGTTTCACACACCAATTAAACATCTATTTATCCATCATATATTTATCATATATTTATACAATTTTTCATATAGTTTATTACATCACTGTTTTTTATTTCAATGACTCCCATCTCATTTTTATCCTTTAATAGTTTTTTCCTCTTAGTTCCACACTGATCACTCATCCACTGATCACTTTTTTTTTTAATTATTATTATTCCCATTTTATTTAATTTTCTGAAGGCTCTTTTTAGTAACTCTTTTACATAGATTTTATATTTATTTATGTGTATTAGTAATCATTTTTCACCAACTTTTTAACTATATCACTATATGTGTATTGGACCATTAATCTCCCAAGTCTGTTGTTTTGGTTTTAATACAAATGTTAGTTCGAATACCTGTGCGGGAACACCTTGTTTTTGATGAAGTAGTCACTCATTTACTGAAACAGTTCAGCCAATTTTCGGGGCAATGAATTTCTATGTATGTTTCTTTATGATTTCTTATACATGTTGTGACTACATTTCCCATAATGCATCCTTTTGAGATGCTTTGCGATTGGAGCTTTTGGATGTAGTCACACAAGCCTCCTGCCAACCCATGGCATACGTCACCTAGGTTGTTTGCAAATTTTATCCGATTGGATCTTTGATCCGTTGTTCTACCGGGCGACTGACCATTGGAGGTAGGAGAAGTTCTTTTGAATTATTTTGATAACGGCTGTTAATCGGTTCACTGATATAAAAGTAAGGGGATATTCAGACGGTTCTCTGTTTATTTAATATATGTTTTATTCTCTGTTGGCTGATATAGCTTTGAGAAAGCGGTGTTTAACCGCGAAACGCGTTAGCGTTACAGCCAGTCATTTTATTAGCATTTTAATAAATTTTAAACGGGAGTCCGCCTGGTGTTTGTTGTTGTCTTCAACTTGGAAGATCCAAAATTTCCACGGAGAAACAGGAGGAGACAGTAACCCTAAAGGAGAAGGGACAATTACTCTGTATGCCTAAGAGTCAAAGGACCCTGATATCAGAGCTCTGACAATATCTAAATGTGAGTGTATTTTTGTTCCTTATTAACGATATACCAATACTTACTTCACCATATGTGCCCCTGTTTTTTGTTTTGTTCTTTTATATGCATCGTGCCGCTGAGAGGGAGTGTGTGACCAAAGGGAGCTGCAGTGGAATAGAAGTTTTGTATCTACTATCATACTGTTTGGAGACAGTTACCATTTCTCCTACTGCCTATTTAGTCAGTGCCGTTACTGACACTATATTTTTGTGAATGCGCACTTTAAGGGTGCGGTGGTGGTGATTTATCAAGTATTATCTCAGCTTGATACACACAAGGTGCACTCCTTGTTTTGTTTTTTCCCTTTCCTTTTCTCTTTTTACAATTCTTTTTTTCAGATCCTCAGAGAGTTCATGAGGTGCCATGTTGAACTTCCAGTTACCAGTATGAGAGCGATAACACCAAATTTAACACACCTGCTCTCCATTCACACCTGAGACCTTGTAACACTAACAAGTCACATGACACCGGAGAGGGAAAATGGCTAATTGGGCCCAGTTTGGACATTTCCACTTAGGGGTGTACTCACTTTTGTTGCCATAGTTTAGACATTAATGGCTGTGTGTTGAGTTATTTTGAGGGGGACAGCAAATTTGCACTGTTATACAGGCTGTACACTCACTACTTTACATTGTAGCAGAGTGTCATTTCTTCAGTGTTGTCACATGAAAGCTAAAATAAAAATATTTACAAAAATGTGAGGTGTGTTCTCACTTATGTGAGATACTGTATATATACACACATATATAAACACATTATATAAAGGTCCCTGAAAGGGACCAAAAAGTTGACCCCATTTTTGCCACTTTGAGTAAATAAAGCTATTCCATAAGTCCCAAGGGTGCTGCCCTCTTTCATTCTCTGTATCATCTTATCTTGGTGAATGTGCACCTGGGCATGTGATTTTTAGAGTGAATGCTTTCAGCCAACACCTGGTATCTATACATATAAATATATATATATATATATATATATATATATATAGGAATACAGCAAAAGGAGGCAGCACCAGTGGGACTTTTTCAGCATTCATTTATTTAACAAATTGGGTAACACATGGGTCAACGTTTCGGTCCCACAAGGGACCTTTATCAAGACTTAATGCTGAAAAAGTCCCACTTGTGCTGCCTCCTTTTGCTGTATTCCTATTAACAATTATGAGGACTGTGTACCTGGGCATTTGAAGATTTTAGAGTGAGTGCTTCCACTCCCACCATTTTATATATATATATATATATATATATATATATATATATATATATATATATAGAGAGAGAGAGAGAGAGAGAGAGAGAGATAGATAGATAGATAGATAGATAGATAGATAGATAGATAGATAGATAGATAGATAGATAATATATATAGAAACACTTTGAAGAGAAGATGTCACTCACTATATTATTTATTATGTGAATAATGTAAAAATTTAAACTGATTACGAGGATATGTATGAACACTTTTGAATTATAAGGTTTCTTGTAACTGGGGAGGTTGAGAAACAACGGCTTTCAGATTGCATGTAAACTCATGACTGAAACATTCAGGTTCTCTAAATTCCTAATTCTTTAAGACACAGGTAGCAATAGCTTTAACACAAAAACCTAATGCTTATTTGACCCATATCTGTTGTATTTTTGTTACAGAATGATACATTTCAAAATGTCAATTTTTTTATTTTTAACTAATTTTATTATGAATGTGTACAAACTATAGTTGCATGTTTCATATTCTCAATTCAACATAACGAAACAGGAACTCAACATACACAAAGAAAAGAGAAATATATTTTTAGTAGTATGCTACAAATGCTAAAAAGACAGTTAACCGTTTGAGTGTCAGAGGAGCATCAAACACATTGGTGCACAATCCATCTGCCACTCAAATCATATATATATATATATATATATATATATATATAATCAAAGAAGGATTGGGACAGCACCCGTGGGACTTTTAAATAGTTTTCTTAAGGAAAAGAGTTATAAGCTTGGTCAACGTTTCGGTCCTCTGTGGACCTTGATCAAGGTCCACAGAGGACCAAAACATTGACCAAGCTTATAGCTCTTTTCCTTAATAAAACTATTTAAAAGTCCCACGGGTGCTGCCCCAATCCTTCTTTGATTACATACACACCATTAGGGATTGTGCACCTGGGCATAAAATTCTTTTAGAGTGAGTGCTTTCCCCACCACTGCATTTATATATATATATATATATATATATATATATATATATATATATATATATATATATATATTTATATATATATACACCTATTATACAAATGTTGCTTTCTACTGGTTATTCTTTAATAACAAGCATACAAAAAATAAGACTAAAGATACCAAAAAATATGTTTGAAGTCTGTGACTCAAACTTTGACTTACATTACTTATTACAATGGTTCTCAAACTTTTTCTGGGTTTAAAGTCCCAGTCAACCTCTTTTTTGACTAAACATATTCTGTAGGTGCATTTTATTATTGTTTCATTAATCTTCCCTTGTCCCTGATATGGAGCTATATGATTTTTTTTACAGAGAGCTTTCTGTCAAGGGCTGTGAAAGGAAAGAGTGCAACAATGTATAAAAAAAACATAAACAATTTAAAAATTAAGACAATAAATAATTATGTAGAAAACCCTGACTCTGCATACATAGATTAAACAGGGGGAATGCTTGCATAAGTTATCCCTAATTAATTGTTAGTAGCTTGTTAATCATAGAAATAGCATAATAAAGTTTCTTACGTGCAGACATTAGTTGGAATCATAACTTCATATGAAACTTAATCAATAGGACAGTGCAGATATCTTGGCAAAGAGTGATCTGTGCACCTGCGCTGTCCATCCCTGTCTCATCACTGATAGGTTATTTGCCAGAGGGGAGTTGCATTGTGCCTTAAGGTACAGGCAGGGAAGAGCAGCACAGGTACACAGATCACTCTACACAAAGATGTCTGCTCTGTCCTACTCATGTATGTTTCATACAATGTTATGATTCCAACTCATGCTGGAACTTTAAGCGTTGCGTACCCCTCTGGCACTGAAAGGGTTAAGAAACTTTATTATGCTATTTCCATGATTAACAAGCTACTATTAATTAATTGGGGATAATTTATGTAAGCATGATAGTTCCTCTTTAATTAGTGCTGTAGAAAGACTTCAGCATATGTCTGCTTTCACAGTCCTGACTAAAAGCTCTCTGGAAACAGAGATCCAGGGAGCTCAATATCAACAACATAAAATAAATAGGTGAAGATGAAAAAGTAAAAAGTGCAGGTAATTTGACTGTACATATGTAAAGTCAAAAACAAGGCAGACTGACTCTTTAAAGCCTTTAGTTTCAAATAAAATACCTGTGGAACCCTTTCAATCAAACCCTTTAACACACCAGACTCTTCCCTAGTATCAAAGGATTTAAAGGGATAGTAATACTTAAAATGTAAAAAAAAATATGTTGTAGGGTTTATCCCCCTGAGTAAAACAAGGGAACTCCCACTGCTGAAAGGTGTTTCATTCAAAAGTTATTAATTTTCAAAGTTGAATTTTTTAGGTGCAATATCACAGTGGCCTGAAATTGTACAGAGGCGCTGTTGCTACACGATCCTATGGACAGCTCTGGTCAATTGACCATAAATCTCCATAGGATGGTGTAGCAACAGCGCCACTGTACAATTTCAGGCCATTGTGATATTGCACCTAAAAAATTTAACTTTTAAAATTAATAACTTTTAAATGAAACACCTTTCAGCAGTGGGAGTACTCTTGTTTTACTCAGGGGGATAAACCCTACAACATATTTTTTTTTACATTTTAAGTATTACTATCCCTTTAATACTCCTTTGATACTAGGGAGGTCTCAGGAATGTTAAAGGGTTTAACACTCCAGAGACTTCCCTAGAATCCATGGAGTAAATTATCAAATGTAGTTATATGGTACAAGTTGGTGTTGGTAACTACATTATTAGTCTAAAGTAATTATATGTTTCCTTTGAGGGGCTAGGAAGCTTATAAGGCTTAATAACCAGAGAGCAAACAGAAAAAAATTGTCTTTCACAAGTCCACTGGTAATCACAGAACCATATATGCCACCTCTGCAAGGTTTACTGTCCTGTACACCAGTTTACTGTCCACCTTTACTCAAATGTCTTCCAATGAACTCCTTTTACTTCTTCATGGAACCCTAGGGCTCCGTGAATCCAGTTTGAGAACCACTTGTTTATAAGATATGGAAGTAATACTTTACATATAACCAAACATGTCACTTTTGTTCAGACATTTGATAGCTATACTACAAAACAAATATGAGACATTGTTCAAGATCTTCAGAATTATATACAGAATGGAATTACATGAACACAAGAAAATTGAAGTAATAAAACACTATATTTGCTTTACAAATTATTTTGTTCTAAAGTATTGTAGCAAAGAAACACAATTAAAATCAATTGATGCATGATTTTAGTTTTAGTTTTCCTTTAGTAGAGGGATGCATCATTATTGTGATAATGATCCTGAAAATTAATTCTAATTGTACTATTTTGTTCCTCTTGTTTACATGAATCATAGCAGTTTAACAAATGTTTTAAATGCCTTCTAAATTTGATTCCAACAAATGCATATAAGATAGGGTTGAGACAACAATGGGAAATTGCTAACTTTTCAGTTACAGATTTTGCATAGTCAAGATGCTTAATGAACTGACAATCCATAAAAATATGCTGCTTATGTAATGACTGTAGAAACATAACAATATTGTAAGGTGCCCAACAGAGAAAGTAAACCACAACAATTATAAGTATTAGTTTGACTGGTTTGTGATTCCTTTGAGACCGAGATCGGCGTAATGCCCTTATTATCCTTAAATAACAAATTATGATAACAGAGAAGGCAAGTAGAAATGAAATATTCTGTTGATAGTTGCTTGCCAACTCTGGGAGGACTTGAGTGTATTCACATTTTGTAAAGTCGTGGATTTTAGTCTGTACTTTAAAGATCATAACAGGAACCGATGCAAGTATACTGATTAACCAGCTTACTACACTGGTCATTATTCCAATGACTGGTTTTCTGACTTTGAGGGCAGACAAAGGATCTACAACTGCAAGGTAGCGATGAAAGGTCATTAGAGCTAAGAAAATAATACCACTGTAGAATCCAATTGAGAAAAAAGCATTGATGGCTTTGCAAGCCTCCCATCCAAAAACCCACCCTAGTCTGTGATACACAATAAAAAATGGAAGCCAGGAGGATAATATCAGGTCTGCAATGGAAAGATTGAAGATGAAGACATTTGTGAGAGATACAAAATGTTCATACTTAACAAGGATCCAGAGCACAAGGCAATTGCCAATAATGCTTAAGAAAAAAAGTAAAGAATTGAAGATTGTAGTAAGATGTGTTGCAAATATATAAATGTCATCTTTGTTACATGGTTGACTGAAATCATCATATAAATATGATGTATTAAAGTCTATATAATCTGTTGTTTCTTGCATTGTAAGTTTTTTCTCTTTAGAGACCTTGAGTAAAGAAAGCAAATAAAATCCTTATTAAAAATGTGGTCAATAGTGTATTATTGTCTGGTGTTAAAATTTGTCTTACCTTAGTAATAATACAGGGAACAGTGATTAATGTAACATTGCATCCACTATATATATTATTTAACTTCTCATTTTTGTGCTTTCACTTTATTGAAGCCCAGAAAACAAAATAATTTCCAGACAAATGCACACCTGTAAAAATAAATGTTTGTTTTTAATTCAAACACCTAAACACTTATATGAATAAATTTATAAATACATAAACACATTCATAAATACATAAATAAATACATACATTAATGAATAAATAAATTAGGGCCGAAGAAAAAAACACATTACAAATATTGTTTGAAAGTAAGTTTGCCAGATTCGCAATAAAAGATTGATAGACCATTTTAAAATAAATATTACTGATATGGATGAGGTAAAAGGTAGTTGTGCATGCTTTTTGTAATTAGTTCAAATTTCACTCTAAAGTTATGGAATTCCTTGCCTAAGGATGCTGTGCTTGCAGATACTGCAAGATATCTATCTAGCACAGAACAATATTGAGAATTATGACAGATTCAAAGAAGATAGGATGTTGATCCAGGGAAATATCTGACTGCCATTTGGAGTCAGAAAGGGATTTTTAATCACTTGGGGCTTCACTGGAAATGGTTTCAATGTTGTTTTGCTTGTCTTCCTCTGGATCAACATATGCCATGGGCTTGATAGACGGATGTCTTTTTTTCACCCTCATAAACTATGTTACTATGTAAAATTAATTGTTTTATGAGAGTAGGAAAAAAACCCAAAACAAACAAACATAGTAATAGGACAATGCACCAGAACAAGAAATGGCACATTCTATTTTTTCATGCAATTCAATTTGCTCATTCATTCTTTATTTCTCGTGCTTTCAGTAGGGAAAGTGGGAAGGGGCTGTAGAGAGAGAAGAAGCAATTGGTACAAAATATAGCCAATATGATTCTGGCATGAAGTTGGGAGACAGTCTCCTTAGTTAAAGCTGTGACTGATTGTTGCAACATCCTGTGAATCTCCATTTTATCTGCACTGCATTTTATACATTGCCAATCCTGATTTCCAAGAGGATGGTCCCTCAAGCTAATATAATCTTTACGCAGAACTTTTTTTTTTTTTTTAACTTTCAATTTAGCAGCAAAAAGCAGTATCACAATAAGTGTGATGATCTCATCTCCCTGCTATTTTCTGAAAATCAGTCTCATCTTTAGCTATAGTTCTATCACTGTGGCCGTGCTTTCGATGGCAAAATTGTTATGTCTATCCACTTCCTCATTCCCTCTTATTGGCCACCGTGGATTGTCTCCACCCAGTCCTAGCCATTTTTATACTGAGCGCTGTCACTTTAGCGCTGCCCTTTCATGGTGTACCTGTTGCCAGTGCTTGTTCTGATTATTCGTGTGAACTCTGTGTATGACCCAGACTGCCTGACTATTCTGCCAGATCTACATTCCTGCTCTGTGTACCAACTCGGATTGGCTGACGTTCCTGCTCTGTGTACCGAACCGGCTCGACTGACGTTCCTGATCTCTGTACCAAACCGGCTTGGCTGACGTTCCTGCTGTGTGTACCGACTCGGATTGGCTGACGTTCCTGTTCTGTGTACCGAACCGGCTTAGCTATCGTTCCTGCTCTGTGTACCTCCCGGTACCATTATACCCTGTTGCCTGCCATCTCGGAGGTCCTTCCTCCATACCGTTGATGTCCCTGTCAGTCACTGTTGCCTCCATTCCATCTTGGGGAGCACTGCTATTGACCCTGTATCATATCCGCGATGTTATCCTTTCACTGCGGTGTTAGGTGTTGTATTGCACCCAGTACGCTTGACCTGCTTGTTACACTCACTGAGGTCGGGTGGCTTATGGGCGCCTCAGTTAGCCTCTGGTACTAGGACACATGGTCCAGGTCTGAGTGTCCATTTCCATTACTGTTGGGTACTATAGCTTGCCAGGGTCACAACTGCTCTGTCGTCCGGGAGTTTCCCGTGACTCACTATTGTCGGTACCGGTTGTTCTCATTTACAGTGCAGTCCACCTTGTTGCCTAAATACCCTTCAGTCTGTAGCCTTCCCCAGACTGCTAAGGACTGTCCGCTAGCCTCCAGTGCCAGGCTTCCGTTTCTCTGTTGCCTAGTCTCTACCGTACAGTGACGTGGGGCCTCCTTCTAGTCACCTGTGGGTGATCTACCATGGGCTCACTCCCTGCGTATGGAGCCTCTGTTATTTGTGGCACTATAGTACCTGTTGGCGTTCCTGGTCTTGGCATCAGTGCCTCTGTGGCACAGCTTCACACGAACTCTGACCTGACCAGTGCCAGTATTGTATCGTGGTACTTGCTAGGCCTGAGTAGGTTGTTGCGCTCCTTGTAACCTGACCTTTGCCAGTATAGTACTTTGGGTACCTGCTGGGCCTGAGTGGGTTACTCCTATCCCTGTGACCTGACCTGTGTCAGTATCTATACTCCTGTTTATACTACATCTGTCTGAGATACTGTTCATACCAGTAACCTGACCTGTGTCCATATTGTGGAGTGTTGTACGGGACCCGTGTATTACAGTTTACAGCTTACCTTGTTTGCAGCAGCATCTACAGGCGCGAGGCTTCTAGCATGCAGCAGGCCTCTGTTTTATCTGTTTGTTTCCTGTAGTCTCCTTCTACCTACTTCCTACTTCCTCCCTCTGAGCTGCTCCTCCTACTTCCTGTGGAGGACTCAGTCGCCCTTGCATTGTTGTTATTAGGTGAAGTACTTGGGATATGTGTGTGACCTGGCTATCTACGAAAACCCACTCTGTGTATGACCTGGCTATTTATGAGAACCCACACTGTGTATGACCCGGCTAAGTAAGAGAATGCTTTCTGTGTATGACCCAGCTAAGTATGAGAACCCTCTCTGTGTATGACCCAGTGATCATGAGTATCCCTTACTGCGATCAATTTGTGCTATTGGCTTAAGACAGACCACTGTTGTGGACAGGGTCTGATTGGTGACTGCAGGCGTGAGTCACAGGGTCTCAATATAGTGACTGCAGGAAGAGTCACAGGGTCTGGTGTAGTGACTGCAGGTGTGAATCACAGGGTCTCGTGTGGTGGCTGCAGGCATGAGCCACAGGGTCTTTATATGTGACTGCAGGAGTGAGTCACAGGGGTCCGATATAGTGACTGCAGGCAGAGTCACAGGGTGTCTTAGCGGTGACTACAGGCGTGGGTCACCGGGTTGCTGCAAAGGTATGGTGTTGCTGGTTTGACTGATTGCAGGCGTGGGTCAGTTCTCCAGTCCATCAGTCCTTGTGTTCCTGTTCATTGGATCAAGATTGGTCGCCTGTTCCAGTGTTCCAGTTGACAGATCAAGAGTTGTCGTTCCTGTATCCTGCTGAGACTAACAGGGGCTTCGGGCCAGTCTCTCACATTGTGGTCTAGCGAGAGGCCTACTATTTCTGGTAGTAGTGTCGCCAGCTAGTAACCCTTTGCTTGTTGTACCACTTATTTATCGCTGTGATTTATTCTAATAAATATTTTGCATTATATTACCATACTGAGTTCTGAGCATTCCTGGGTGCCCGTGACACAGTGAGGGTCACCTGATCATTGACTTATTAATAAAACAGTGTTTTACCAAACCTTCTGTGTCTGAGTGTCTGAAAACCGTAACAAGTTCTTCTGATTGCCTTCCTTTTAGTGCTGGAGGCTGTACAAAAAGGACAACTGGGCAGCTGGATGGACTTCACTTTTCCTCATAGTGGGATTACAATAGAAGACCAGACTTTTTTCTACAAGCCCTACTGGTACTTTCTTCACCTCACCTATTTTATCCTTTTTAAAGGACTGTTTAACAGCAGCTTAGCTAATTAATTAATAGCTAATGACTAGAAGTCAGGGATTAGTGTTAGAGCAGTCAGTGAAAAACAACAAGTGCCTTTTTACCATTGTAATCATTCTGCATTAATACTAGTATTAGTCAGAGTTAAAAAAATCATACCTCACCACAAAAGGTACAAATACATGTATGCATTGCATTTTGGTGCCTCTCAAATGAAATTCCCCTCATTAGAATGACTTGGAATTTGTGTGGGGGAAATGTCATGTAGGGGGGCTAAGAGTGGGCCAAGTTTTATGTAATTTCTTTGAATAAATCTTGTTCAAATGTCAGTCAAGGCAGCAGGGCCTTCTCCATTGAAAATGGCATTGAAAGAATTTTGACCAGTAACTAAAATGAAATTCTTATTTAACATTTATGTAAACAAGATTCATTTTCACCGAACTCAGGCCATATTTTTTAAACAATTGATTTGGATGAAACTAATTTTCTCTCTATGCACAACTAATGAAAGAATGAAAACATGATGATATGATGTATTTAGAAATAGGATGAGTAGAACTTTTGTTGTTTCTCATGTAACTCTCAATTCATTGGCCTCCCCCTCTTACATACACCATATCAAGATCTATAAATATCTTGATCTAATCTCACAAAGCCTGAAAGAGCTTACTCTAAATTCTTATATACACAACAGAACACAACATGGTCTGGCAATGATCTGCTAGATATAGAATTTAAGTTAGCTTAAATACCTAAAAGTTGTCAAGGAATCCTCAATCATTGTTTACTTAAAATACTGAAAACTGCCTTACCATTTCCAATGCCCTTACAGATTATTTTGACAAGAATTGCAGATCTATTGCAACCTTTCTATGATCTGAGAAGAATATAAGGCAAGTACTGGGGGTATATTTATTTCGATTGCCACAAGGGCAAATATATCTCAGGACTTTATACTAGATTACATACACCAGAGAACATTCAGAAGAAAAACTCCAACACCACTGAGGTTCTTAAAGATATTCATAAGGAGGTCCATATTGCATTGACTAACAAAATAAAAAAGCCCTCACTTGGACAAGACAGACAGTTTATGAGATTGGCAAAGCTTACACTTGCAGTGGCGACTCTAGGGATTCTCTTTGGGGGGGGACATACATGGGGCCAGAGGAAACAATGGGCGGCCCCATTTAATGAGCAATGTGAATGCCCTAAACCTAAAATAATGACATTCATGTCAGTGGGTATGTGTGTACACACATAATATCAATGGAAAACATTGATAGACTGGTAAAACACTGATTTGTTTTCCTAGCAAGTGTTAAAGCTCTAGCACAATGCATCTCATCACTGGTCCATTTGTATTCCTGTCTTAATCAGCTTCAGATATGCCACTTTGCATGTACATATCTAATGGAACCAACTAAACTGCTTGAGATATTTTTTTAATTATATTAACATAATAGCATGGGTATAGATAGCAAAAATGGGGTAGATAGAGCAGATAGGAACTGGGTCCAAGTAACTGACCAGGGGGGTGGAGAAAGGGTGGGGAGAAATTTAGTCAGTAGGGAGGAACTCCTAGTAAATGAAGGTGAAGAAAAAAGGCATGTAGGGATTAATATATGTAAAGACTTCAAAATCAATTGTATGCTAGCAAATGCAAGAAGTATGGTAGATAAAATAGGAGAACTAGAATTGCTGGCGGTTAATGAGCAATTAGACATAATTGGAATAACAGAAACATGGTGGAACGATGCACATGACTGGACTGTAAATATAGAGGGCTATTCCCTGTTTAGAAGAGACAGAATTAATAGAAAAGGTGGAGGTGTGTGTTTATATTTGAAAACAGAGCTAAATCCAGTTTTGCGAGGTGATATTAGTGAGGAAACTGGCCAAACTGTGGAGTCCATGTGGGTAGAAATCGAGACTAAATGTGGTGTGAATGGTAAAAAAAAGTTGTTGGTGGGCATATGCTACAAACCACCAAATATCGATGACAATGATGAGGCCCAACTGCTATTGCAAATGAGGAAAGCTGCCCAGTTTGGGCATACTATAATTATGGGAGATTTTAATTATCCAGATATCAACTGGAAAAATGAGACCTGTCAGAGTGCTAAGGGTAGCAGGTTTTTGAACACGCTTCATGAAAGCTACATGTCACAAATGGTGGGAGCGCCGACAAGAAATAACAATGTATTGGACCTAGTGATCACTAATAACACAGAAATGGTATCCAATATTAAGGTAAGAGAACATTTGGGAAACAGTGATCACAACATGGTTACATTTGAGATCTGTCTGGCAAAGCAAAAATGTATAGGTTCAACCAAAACTCTTAATTTTAAAAAAGCAAACTTCAAATTGTTAAGGGCCTCAATGCAACACATAGACTGGGATATGTTATTTAAAGGCAAAAATACTGAGGAAAAATGGTCAGAATTCAAATTTAGGTTGCAGAAATGTACCCAACTGTATATACCAATGGGGAACAAGTGCAAAAGAAGTAAGTCACAGCCAATGTGGTTAACTGCACATGTAAAGAAGGAAATGGCAAGGAAAAAAAAAGCATTCAAATTATTTAAGTCAGAAGGAACTGAACAATCTTTCTTAAAATACAGGGAGAGCAACAAAGATTGCAAAAAGGCAATTAGGGTAGCAAAAATAGATAATGAAACTCGAATTGCAAGGGAAAGCAAGACTAATCCAAAAAAGTTTTTTAAATATATAAATAGCAAAAAACTTAAGAGGGAGTGCATTGGACCATTCAAAAATGAGATGGGTGAGTTGGTTAGTGAGGATAAGGAAAAGGCTGATGTTTTAAACACTTTCTTTGCATCAGTATATACAAGGGAGCAAGGAATGGTAGAAGAGCCTCCGCAAGTATCAAATAAAACAATACAATTAATAGATATTGGGTTAACTCAAGGAGATGTCATGGGAAGACTGAACAAAATTAAGACCGACAAAGCACCGGGTCCTGATGGTATACATCCAAGGGTTCTTCAGGAACTCAGTGCAGTGTTAGCAAAACCCCTATATTTACTCTTTAGAGATTCTATTACCACAGGCTCAGTGCCACAGGATTGGCGAAGAGCTAACATAGTGCCTCTATTTAAGAAGGGAACTAAAACAGAACCTGGGAATTATAGACCAGTGAGTTTGACCTCTGTAGTGGGAAAACTATTAGAAGGCATAATAAGGGACTATATTCAGGATTACAACACAAAAAATAAGATCATTAGCACGAATCAACATGGTTTTATGAAGAATAGGTCATGCCAAACTAATCTTTTCAGCTTCTATGAGGAGGTAAGCAGCAACCTTGACAATGGCAAGGCAGTAGATGTAGTATATCTAGACTTTGCAAAGGCATTTGATACAGTACCACACAGAAGGCTGGTGTATAAAATAAGGAAATTGGGGCTAGGAGATAACCTTTGCAATTGGATACAAAACTGGTTGAAGGATAGGGAACAGTGTGTGGTTGTAAATGGAAAATTCTCCAGTATAGTTAAAGTGGAGAGTGGAGTACCTCAGGGTTCAGTATTGGGTCCGCTGCTTTTTAACATGTTTATAAATGACCTGGAAATAGATATAGAAAGCAAAATATCAATATTTGCAGATGATACTAAATTATGCAAAGTCATTAATTCAGAACAGGATATTTTCTCTCTACAGAGGGACTTACATACAATGTCAGATTGGGCAAACATGTGGAATATGAAGTTTAATGTGGGGAAGTGTAAAGTCATGCATTTGGGAGGAAACAATCCCAAGGCTACTTATAAACTTAATGGAATAATTTTAGGTGACTCGTTGCTAGAAAAAGACCTGGGTATCCTTGTCAACTACAAACTTGGAAACAGTGACCAGTGTCAAACAGCAGTAGCAAAGGCAAACAAAGTCCTGTCTTGCATAAAAAGAGGTATTGAAGCAAGAGTGGATAACATTATTTTGCCATTATACAAATCATTGGTAAGACCTCACCTTGAGTATGCAGTGCAATTTTGGGCACCGGTTCTGAAAAAGGATATACTAGAACTAGAGAGGGTACAGCGGAGAGCAACAAAATTAATTAAGGGAATGGAGGACTTGACATATGAGGAACGACTAAACAAACTTGGTTTATTTACTCTAGAGAAAAGACGACTAAGAGGAGACCTTATCACATTGTACAAGTATATGAGAGGTCAATACAAGGATCTCTGCGGTGAGCTATTTATTCCAAGGCCTGCTCAGGTGACCAGGGGACACCTCTTGAGATTAGAGGAAAGGAGGTTTAAACTTCAGCAGAGGAAGGGTTTTTTTACGGTAAGGTCTGTCAAATTGTGGAATTCATTGCCCAGGGAGGTAGTTATGGCAGATACAATGGACACATTTAAGAGAAGATTAGATACATTTCTTTCAAAAGGGAACATACAGAGTTATACTGTTTATCAGTAGGCAGATCAGGAAGGTCTGATAAAGACTAATTTAATTGGTAGCAGGAAAGCTATAAAATTCTTAGTTACTGAGGTATGAAGCGAAGGTTGAACTTGATGGACTTGTGTCTTTTTTCAACCTAATTTACTATGTTACTATGAGTCTATGCACTAAGACATCCAAAGCTGAATAAATCTTAGTGCATAAGCTCCATAGACTATCATAGGAATTGAAGAAGAGATAAACATATAACTGAACTGGCAATGCCATGATAGAAACAATTCACAGATTCATTCCGCACTAACACCTAAGGCAGATCTCAATTAAAATCAATCTCACTTTTATTAGATATAAATAAAAAGTGCTGTGTACTTATCCATGTCAATGGCTCACAATAGGTCAACAGCAGATATTAGCAGGCGTATGGACACATGAACGCGTTTCACGTATACATCATGATTAAGTGATGTATACGCGAAACATGTTGATGTGTCCATATGCCTGCTAATATCTGCTGTTGATCTATTGTGAGCCATTGACATGGATAAGTACACAGCGTTTTTTATATATATCTAATAAAAGTGAGATTGATTTTAATTGGGATCTGCCTTAGGTGTTAGTGCTGAATGAATCTGTGAATTGTTTGTATTATATACGGATCAAGGAAGGTCCGAATCGATCCAGCACACACCAAAGGAGCTCTCTTCATATGACATTGCAGTGGTTGTTCATGGGGAGGTTCCATGCACCTTAGAGCCGCTAGAATGTTTTGTCCATTGTTACACTGTAATGCCATGATAGAGCTATAGGTTGAGAAATATTGGGACCCTAAGACTAGTGCAGGAGCTTTTAAACAATACAGTTCACCTGTAGTTCTTTAACGTCAAAATAGTCAATTAAAAATAATACTACAGAGTTATATGCCACCACCAAAGCAAGGCAGTGTTATATGTCACTGGCACAGCAATAGAGAATTATACGCCACCTCCAGAGCAAGACAGTTATATGCCACCACCAGAGAAATGCAGTTACATGCCACCACCAGAGCAAGACAAGCCAGAGTTATATGCCACCACCAGAGCAAGACAAGACAGAGTTATATGCCACCACTAGAGCAAGACAAGACAGAGTTGCATGCCACCACCAGAGCAAGACAGGAAAGAGTTATATGCCACCACCAAAGCAAGACAAGACAGAGTAATATGCCACCACCAGAGCAAAACAGTTATATGCCACCACCAGAGCAATGTAGTTACATACCACCACCAGAATAAGAAAAGACAGAGTTATATGCCACCACCAGAGCAAGACAGGACAGAGTTATATGCCACCACCAGAGCAAGACAGGACAGAGTTATATGTCACTGGCACAGCAATACAGAGTTATTTGCTCCCCACCAGAGCAATGCAGTTGCATGCCACCACCATGGCAATGCAGAGTTACATACCAGCACCAGAGAAAGACAAGACAGAGTTATATGCCACCACCAGAGTAAGACAGTTATATGCCACCACAGAGCAAGACAAGACAGAGTTATATGCCACCACCAGAGCAACACAAGCCAGAGTTATTGTCACGGTTTGTTAAGAACGCTCAGACAGTTAGTTAAGGTTAAAAGCTTTATTCAAAGTAATAAACAATCGTCCCACTCAGGTCCAGATGAAGTCCATACCAAGTACTTTTCAAATCTGACTCGGGTCAGGGTGAGAACACACACAGTAGTAATAGTACAAGATAAATGTGATGATCTTGGACTTGCAGGCAGAATTCCTCAACAGCCCCACACTGCAATAGGTGACACAAGCGATGGGTAACTGAAGGGCAATCCCCTAATAGACAAGAGGTATCGGAGGCAGCACAGACAGTGTACAGGTAGACACTTGACCCTAGACTTCTAGGGTTAATGGAGGCAACACAGGCAAGACTCTGGCAGAGAACTGACCCTAAGGATTTAGGGTAAACGTAGGCAACATGGACGGGACTCTGGCAGTGACTGAACCCTAGAGTGCTAGGGTTAACTGAGGCAACACAGACAGGACTCTGGCAGTGACTGAACCCTAGAATGCTAGGGTTAACTGAGGCAACACAGACAGGACTCTGGCAGTGGCTTAACCCTAGAACGCTAGGGTTAACGGAGGCAAGACAGACTGGACTCTGGCAGCAACTTGGACCTAGCATGCTATGGTTAACGGAGGCAACACGGACACGACTCTGGCAGTGGCTTGACCCTAGAACGATAGGGTTAATGGACGCAACACAGACAGGACTATGGCATCGACTAGGCCCCAGCACGTTAGGGTTAACGGAAGCAACAGACACCAGATACTGGCAGTATACTGACCCTAGACCACAAGGGTGAGCGGAGACAATACAGACAGAAGTCTGGTTTAGACTGGACCCTACTATTATAGGGTTACCGGAGGCAACACAGACACTGGTGAGAGACTGGGCTCCCACAGGCTCCAGGAGACTATTGAAGTGATTAGGCCTAACAGGTGCTATGCGGTAAGCGAGTGGGAGAGAGCAAGGTATGTAACGTACCGGTCTGTAAACGGTGTCGTCCTGATCGGTACACAGAGATAGTCAGCAAGTCCCCCGAACGACGGAACCAGAAGCTCAACCAGGTCAGCACACACAGAATTCACAGCCAGTCTAGATGGACCACCAGACACTAGCCCAGCCAGATCAGTGCATACAGAGTAGTCAGCCAGTCCTTAGTCGGTAACGGAATCAGATACTCAGCCAAGCCAGTTCGGTACACAAGGAGTTAGTAAGCCGTCCAAGGTCAGCAATGGAATCGGATCACAGGAGTGTCAGGAACTAAACGTAGTCAGGCGAGCCGAGTCATACACGGAAACAGGAACAAGAGCTACTTGTGGCTAGATACGGGTACACCACAAAAGGGCACCAGTAGAATGACAGGAGGGCATATTTAAAGGCAAACCCTGGGAGGAGTCATCAACACAGAGCCAATAAGAATACAGCCAGAGTCGCTCAGACAGAATCACGGGCACTGTGATAGTACCCCCCCTCTCAATGACCCCCCCTGTCTTGAGGGGGGTCTAAGCTTAGCTGGAAACTTAGCATGGAATCTGCGCAACAATAGTGGAGCATGGATATCAGAGTGGTTCACCCAAAATCGTTCCTCTGGGCCATATTCCTTCCAGTGCACCAAGTATTGGATCTGTCCACAGAATCTACATGAATCTATAATACTCTGCACTTCATATTCATCGTGATCCTCAGTACACACTGGTGCTGGAACTGCCGGAGATGTTGTATAGAGGTTACACACCAGGAGTTTGAGGAGGGATACATGGAACATGTTATGAATCCTCATAGAGGCAGGCAACTCCAAGGCATAGGCAACAGGTTTAACTTTGCGGAGCACCCGGAACGGTCCCACAAATCGGGGGGCCAACTTACTACATGGAACATGCAACTTTAGGTTTCTGGAGGACAACCACACCAGGTCCCCCACTTGGAACACAGGAGCCAGCAGTCGTCTATTGTTGGCATGCCGCTGGACTCGTTGAAACTAGTTACTGAGAGAACTCTGGACTTGTGCCCAAGTGGCATGGAGTTGCCTAATGTGCTCATCTAGAGCCAGAATCTGCTGTGCTTGAAATGTGTCTGGAAGCAAGCACGGTTGGAACCCATCGTTGATGAGAAAGGGTGAGCTCCCTGAGGCAAAGCACACAGCACAGTTTCTAGCGAACTCAGCCCATGGCAACAAGTAAGCCTAGTTATCGTGATGGTTGGAGATAAAACATTGTAAAAACTGCTACAACCCCTGGTTGGAGCGTTCAGCGGCCCCATTCGTCTGAGGGTGATATGCAGAGGAGAATGACAACTGGATGGCCATTTGGTCACAGAATGCCCTCCAGAAGCTGGATACAAATTGGCTCCCACGATCGGAAACAAGGACCTTGGGTACCCCATGGAGCCGAAACACCTCTCTAGCAAAAAACCATGGCCAATGTCTGAGCCAAGGGTAAGCCAGGGAGTGGCAAAAAGTGAGCCATCTTCGAGAATCTGTCGACCACCATAAGAATGACTGTGTAACCATTAGAAGCAGGCAGTTCTCCCATAAAATCTGTTGACACATGTGACCATGGTCGATCGCCATTAGGAACAGTTTGCAAGAGCCCCAAAGGGAGTTGGCTTGGAGACTTGGAGCGAGCACAAACTGTACAAGCTGCTGTAAATGCTGCACAATCCACCCTTAACATAGGCCACCAGAACATTCATGACAACGACCATATTAGCTGATACTTGCCTACATAGCTGGCAGCATGGAATGCGTGATAAGTCTCCATTAGCTTAGCCCGAAAGGGTTCAGCCACAAAGCACTTTCCCATGGGTTTCTCTGGAGGAGCATTGGCCTGGGCTGCCAAAATCTCTTGACCCAATGGGGATGTGATACTGGTGTGTAGAGTGGCAAGGATACGATCCGGAGGTATAATAGGCACAGGCTGTAACAGTTTGTTATGACTCTCAGACACAGAGTAAGATAAAAAACAAACTTCATTGAAAGTTTAATGTGAACGCACACTGGTCTAGTACATACACATATGTCAATACACAAATTAGGTGCAAACAGTAGTAGCGAGATAGCAGTATAGGCTCTACCGGCCTTGCCGGGCAAGGCAGCCAGTAAGATGGTACAACAGAATGTAACTCGGCTCTACCGGCCTTGCCAATATACCGGGCAAGGCAGCCTGAAGGGTATGAAAGCACTAAACAAGGCTCTACCGGCCTTGCCAATATACCGGGCAAGGCAGCCAGTAAGATGGTACAACGGAATGTAATCCGGCTCTACCGGCCTTGCCAATATACCGGGCAAAGCAGCCTGAAGGTAAAACAATCACTGAATAAGGCTCTACCGGCCTTGCCAAGATACCGGGCAAGGCAGCCTATAGGAATATGAGGACAGCTCCACTATAGCTGAGGTGGAAAGGCAGCAGCCAAGAGAGAAGAGTGGAGCAACCAGTAAGTATAGACAGAGAAATGGCCCAACCAGTACGATACAGTGGAATCAGCAACCGGCAAATGGAGTAAACCAGTACCGCGTACTGGAACAAGGAAATGCCCATCTGGTTCTATACCACGGGATCAGCAACCAGTATATGGAGTAAACCAGTACCGCTACTGGAGCAAATGGAACGCCCAACCGGTTATATGCAACGGGATCAGCAACTGTATATGGAGTAAACCAGTACCGAGTACTGGAGCCAGTGTAACGCCCAACCGGTTCTATACAATGGGATCAGCAACCGGTAAGTGGCGTGAACCAGTACTGCGTACTGGAGCAATGGAACGCTCAACCGGTTCTATGCAACAGAATCAACAACCGGTATGTGGAGTAAACCAGTACCGTGTACTGGAGCAAGTGAAACGCCCAACCGGTTCTATGCAACGGAGTCAGCAATCGGTATATGGAGTGAACCAGTCCCGCGTACTGGAGCAAGTGGAACGCCCAACCGGTTCTATGCAACGGGATCAGCAACCGGTATATGGAGTAAACCAGTACCACGTACTGGAGCAATGGTATGCCCAACCGGTTCTATGCAACGGGATCAGCAACCGGTGTATGGAGTAAATCAGTAACGCGTACTGGAGCAATGGTATGCCCAACCAGTTCTATACATTGGAATCAGCAACCGGTATGTGGAGTAAACCAGTACCACGTACTGGAGCAATGGAACGCCCAACCGGTTCTATACAACGGAATCAGCAAGCGGTTTGTGGAGTAAGCCCCGTGATAGAAATGTCGCCCAGGCGACAGGCAGCCAGAAGAAGTAATTCAGGATACAGCAACAGGAACAGGTCGCCCTCCTGGACAACCACAGGAACGGCAGGACGGCCAACCAGGTCAGGAACGGAAGCAGTAACAACGACAGCACCGGATCAGAAGCAGGATCAGGAACAAAACTCAACCGGATCTGGAACGAGGACAGGAACCTTGCAGCAGCAGCTCTGGCAGTGGAGAAACGCTGACACTGGTAGCAGATGATCAGGCCCAAGGATACATAAGACAGGTGACTGCAGATACAGAGACACCACGAAAGGGCAACCAAAGGGTGCCTCAGGCCGGTTTAAAAAGGCAGTGCTAGGCGGGCATTAAACAGGCGGCCAATGGAGAATACACACACCTGACTGAAAGCAAGGGTGAGCAATCACGGGCACCGTGATAGTACCCCCCTCTCAAAGACCCCGCCTTCTGGAAGAGGGATCAGGCTTTTGGGGGTACCTAGAGTGAAAGATCCGCAGTAATTTGGAAGCATGAAGGTCCTTACTATCCACCCATGATCGATCCTCAGGACCATAACCCTTCCAATGTACCAAATACTGCAGCTTTCCTCTAAATCTGCGAGAATCAATAATACTCTGAACTTCATACTCCTCCTGGCCCTCTACCTCAATAGGTCCTGGCACCACAGGATTAGTAGTATAGCGGTTACATACCAGAAGTTTGAGGAGAGATACATGGAACACATTGTGAATGCGCATGGACGCAGGGGTGTCCAATGCATAAGAAACAGGGTTGATTTTGCGAATCGCCCTGTACGTACCAATAAACCGGGGAGCCAATTTATTAGACGGGACCCTGTCCCCAACCTGGAAGGAGACTGCTGGCAGCCGTCTACGATTAGCATGACGTTGATGGCGCTGAAAAGACTGACTGAGTGCCCTTTGAACCTGTGCCCATGTGGAGCGGAGCTGCTCAATATGCTCATTCAGAGCTGGAATCTGTTGAGACTGAAATGAATCCTGGAGGAAGCACAGCTGGAACCCATGGTTTATAAGAAACGGGGAGCTCCCGGATGAAGAGTTAACAACACAGTTCCTGGCGAACTCTGCCACGGCAACAGGTCGGCCCAATTTTCATGATGGTCAGTAACAAAACAGTGCAGGAACTGCTCCTGTCCCTGATTGGCACGCTCAGCAGCCCCATTGGTCTGGGGATGGTACGCAGAAGGAAAGGATAATTGAATGCCCATCTGTTCACAAAAAGCTCTCCAAAACCTGGACACGAACTGGCTCCCCCGGTCAGACACCAGAACTCTCGGTACCCCATGCAACCGGAATACTTCTTTAGCGAAAAACACAGCTAATTCTTTGGCAGAGGGAAGGCCACGGAGGGGCACGAAATGAGCCATTTTAGAAAACCTGTCCACCACCATAAGTATAAAGGAGTACCCCTTAGACACTGGCAATTCTCCCATAAAATCAATAGAAACGTGGGACCAGGGGCGTTCACCATTGGGCACTGGTTGGAGTAGGCCCACTGGGAGGTGTCTAGGGGTCTTGGCACGGGCACAGGTGGCACAGGCATTGGTAAATGCAGCACAATCTGCTCTCAAGGAGGGCCACCAGAATACTTGCGAGAGAGACCATATCAATTGATCCCTACCAATATGCCCAGCAGCCTTAGAGGAGTGGTAGGTTTCAAGTAGTCTAGTGCGGAATGGCTCGTCCACATAACACTTGCCCACTGGAGTGTCTGGAGGGGCAGTAGCCTGGGTGGCCAATATTTCTTTCCCCAGTGGCGAAGTGATACTCGTGCGTAAAGTTGCCAATATATGATCAGGCTGTATGATAGGTGCAGGGACCTCGCTCCTGTCTGTCTCAGGCTCAAATTGTCTCGACAGGGCATCGGCCCTAACATTCTTGGAACCCGGCAAGTAAGAAACAATGAAGTTAAATCGGGAAAGGAACAGTGCCCATCTGGCCTCACGAGAAGACAATCTTTTAGCTTCTGAAAGATAAGTCAGGTTTTTATGGTCTGTGAGAATTAATACAGGATTTCTGGTACCTTCCAATAAATGATGCCACTCCTTAAGAGCGAGAATGATAGCCAGAAATTCTCTGTCACCTATCTCATAATGGCTCTGGGCAACCAACAGTTTCTTTGAGAAAAACCCACAAGGTCTGAGTGAATTGCCTATTCTGGTCTTTGGGAAAGTACTGCCCCAACCTTGATTTCGGAGGCATCGACCTCCAACATAAATGTAAAGGGCTGGGTTGGGGTGGGATAATATTGGAGCAGCTGCAAAGGCGGATTTCAATGTCTCAAAAGCGGATTCAGCTGCCTCAGACCATTGGGAAGGATTAACTCCCTTATGAGTCAAGTCAGACAATGGTTTAACAATCGAGGAGAAGTTCTTGATAAATTTCCTATAATAATTGGCAAAGCCCAGAAATCACTGAGCAGCTTTTTAACCTTTTGGCCGTGGCCACTGTAAAACAGCCTCAAGTTTCTCCTGAACCATGGCAATACCCTCCTTGCCAATCACAAACCCCAAAAAGGGTACACTGGATCTATGAAACTTGCATTTTTCCAATTTGCAATACAATTTGTTCTTACGTAAGCGGAGTAATACTTCAGACACATGCCTGATGTGTTGTAACAAGTCATTAGAGTGAATAAGTATATCGTCCAGGTAGACCACTACACAGGACTGCAACATATCCCTGAGGATGTCATTAATTAGTTCTTGGAACACTGTGGGTGCATTACAGAGACCAAACGGCATTACTAGATATTCATAGTGTCCAGATCTAGTGTTAAAAGCCGTTTTCCACTCATCACCAGCTCTGATCTGAACCAGGTTATAAGCTGCCCATAGATCCAATTTTGTGAAAATTGAGGAACCCTATTGTCTGTCAAATAGCTCAGTGATGAGTGGTATCGGATACGCATTCTTAGGCATCAACTTATTTAGGCCATGGTAGTCAATGCATGGTCTTAATTCGCCACTTTTCTTTTTCACAAAAAAGAACCCAGCCCCGGCTGGTGAGGTGGATTTTCTGATTATCCCTCTCTTGAGGGCATCTGAAATATATTCTTCCATAGCTTTATTCTCCTCGCAAGACAAAGGATAAGTACGACCCCCAGGGGGCACCACCCCCGGGGACAGCTCAATAGCGCAGTCATAGGGTCTGTGCTGAGGCAAGGTGCCAGCCTCCCCTTTGCTGAATACATCACTGAATTGTTGGTACTCATCTGGCAATGAAGAGGAGGTACACAAGATCTTTACCGGATGAGACACACAATGCTCCATACAATATTGGGACCAAGCAGAAATCTCACACTTTTGCCAATCAAACTGGGGGTTATGAAATTGCAACCAAGGGAACCCCAAAATGACTGCATGGTGAGGAGAATTGATTATCTGAAACTGTTGTTCCTCTTTATGTAATGCCCCAGTAGTCATGTGAAGTGGCATAGTTTCAAAGGTCACCTGGGCAGGTTGCAGTGGTCTGCCATCAATAGCCTTGATAGCCAGAGGGGTTTCTCTCTTAACCAATGGGATCTTATGCCGATCAGCAAAGGCATTATCCATGAAATATCCAGCAGCACCGGAGTCAATCAGGGCCAGAACCTCCACCAAGCAATCTGCCACAAAAGTACCACCTGGAAGGTGGGTTTTTGTATGCTCAAACCTGGGGACAGATGAACACCACCTAGGGCCTGTCCCCCAAGGTACCCTAGGTGTGTTCGTTTCCCAGATGAATGGGACAATTTTGTAGCAAGTGCCCAGATTTGCCACAGTATAAACATAACCCCTGCCTCCTGCGAAGTGCTCGTTCTTCTTTGGTTAGCCTGGTAAACCCTAATTGCATAGGTTCACCAGGTTCCCATGCATGGTCATTGGGTATAGGCAATGAGGGGTGGGCAAAATGAACTGCTGGGACCAGTGCTTTTTGACCGTCCCTTACAGTCTTTAACCATAAGCCTGTCCTGGATCTGAGTGTCAATTAGGATAACATAATCAATATATTCGTCCAGATCATTAGGCAGCTCCCTAGCTGCAATTTCATCTTTGAAATAATCGTCCAGACCTTGAGCAAAGGCAGCCAACAACGCCTCATTATTCCAACCTACCTCTGCTGCTAGTTTACGGAATTCTATGGCATACTCGCCCACAGTCTGTTTGCCCTGTTGGATTTCCATTAGACGTTTAGCAGCAGAGGTGGTCCTACCAGGGATCTCGAATACTCTCCAAAATGTTTGCACGAATTCTCTGAAATTTTTTGTGCAAGGTTTAGCATTTTCCCACAAGGGATTGGCCCATGCCAGTGCACGCCCGGTCAATAAAGATATCATAAACCCCACTTTACTGCGATCATTGGGGAATGCATGAGAGGTCAACTCCAGAAATATCTCAAGTTGATTGATAAACCCTCTGCACAAACTGGGTTCGCCATCATATCTGAGTGGCAATGGTGCGGAAGCGGATAACCCTTTAACTGCAGCCACAGAGTTAGTAGTATCATTCTCCGGTGTTGAAACTGAGGAGACCACCGAACTTGAAATAGGCTTATCAGTAAGTACCGTACGCTCAAGGATAGTTTGGATGGTCAATGCCAACTGATCCAAACACTGCTCATGTACAGCCATCCTCCAATGGATGTTCAGTCCATTACGTTGACTCTTACTGTCTGAGGTCATGGCCCTTTCGTACTGTCACGGTTTGTTATGACTCTCAGACAAAGAGTAAGATAAAAATCAAACTTTATTGAAAGTTTAATGGGAACCCACACGGGTCAAGTACATACACATATGTCAATACACAAATTAGGTGCAAACAGTAGTAGCGAGATAGCAGTATAGGCTCTACCGGCCTTGCCGGGCAAGGCAGCCAGTAAGATGGTACAACAGAATGTAACTCGGCTCTACCGGCCTTGCCAATATACCGGGCAAGGCAGCCAGTAAGATGGTACAACGGAATGTAAACCGGCTCTACCGGCCTTGCCAATATACCGGGCAAGGCAGCCTGAAGGTAAAACAATCACTGAATGAGGCTCTACCGGCCTTGCCAAGATACCGGGCAAGGCAGCCTATAGGAATATGAGGACAGCTCCACTATAGCTGAGGTGGAAAGGCAGCAGCCAAGACAGAAGAGTGGAGCAAACCAGTAAGTATAGACAGAGAAATGGCCCAACCGGTACTATGCAGCGGAATCAGCAACCGGCAAATGGAGTAAACCAGTACCGCGTACTGGAACAAGGAAATGCCCAACTGGTTCTATACCACGGGATCAGCAACCAGTATATGGAGTAAACCAGTACCGCGTACTGGAGCTAATGGAACACCCAACCGGTTATATGCAACGGGATCAGCAACTGTATATGGAGTAACAACTGGTATGTGGAGTAAACCAGTACCGTGTACTGGAGCAAGTGGAACGCCCAACCGGTTCTATGCAACGGAGTCAGCAACCGGTAAATGGAGTAAACCAGTACCACGTACTGGAGCAAGTGGAACGCCCAACCGGTTCTATGCAACGGGATCAGCAACTGGTGTATGGAGTAAACCAGTACTGCGTACTGGAGCAAGTGGAATGCCCAACCGGTTCTATGCCACAGGATCAGCAACCGGTATATGGAGTAAACCAGTACCGCATACTGGAGCAATGGTATGCCCAACCGGTTCTATGCAACGGAATCAGCAACTGGTATGTGGAGTAAACCAGTACTGCGTACTGGAGCAAGTGGAATGCCCAACCGGTTCTATGCCACAGGATCAGCAACCGGTATATGGAGTAAACCAGTACCACGTACTGGAGCAATGGAACGCCCAACCGGTTCTATACAACGGAATCAGCAACCGATTTGTGGAGTAAGCCCCGTGATAGAAATGTCGCCCAGGTGACAGGCAGCCAGACGAAGTAATTCAGGATCCAGCAACAGGAATAGGTCTCCCTCCTGGACAACCACGGGAACGGCAGGATGGCTAACCAGGTCAGGAACGGAAGCAGGAACAACGCCAGCACCGGATCAGAAGCAGGATCAGGAACAACACTCAACCGGATCTGGAACGAGGACAGGAACCTTGCAGCAGCAGCTCTGGCAGTGGAGAAACGCTGATACTGGTAGCAGATGATCAGGCCCAAGGATACATAAGACAGGTGACTGCAGATACAGAGACACCACGAAAGGGCAACCAAAGGGTGCCTCAGGCTGGTTTAAATAGGCAGTGCTAGGAGGGCATTAAAAAGGAGGCCAATGGAGAATACACACACCTGACTGACAGCAAGGGTGAGCAATCACGGGCACCGTGATACAGGCGCAGACTCAGACTCCGGATCTGTACCAAATTGTCTGGATAAGGCGCCCTCCTTAATATTCTTAGTGCCTGGTAAGTATGACACAATGAAATTGAAATGTGACAGGAACAAGGCCCATCTGGCTTGTCTAGGGGATAACCTTTTAGCCTCCGAGAGGTAGGTAAGGTTTTTATGGTCTGTGAGAATTAGAATTGGCGCCCTAGTGCCCTCTAACAGATGGTGCCACTCACGAAGTGCCAAAATGATTGCCAATAATTCAAGATCCCCAATATCGTAGACACTCTGGGCCTTAGTTATTTTTTGTTTTTAAAAATCCACATGGCATTACAGTCTTCCCAGGACCCGGTCTTTGTGACAGTACTGCTCCTACGCCAGTCTCGGAGGCGTCCACTTCCAGAGTAAATGGCAAACCAGGTATAGAATGCGACAGGACTGGTGCTGAGGAGAATGCGGACTTTTACAAGTCACGAATAAATTTTCTATAATAATTTACAAAGCCCAGGAACCGCTGCAAGGCCTTAAGACCAATGGGACGTGGCCACTGCAACACAGCAGAGAGTTTGTCTTTGTCCATGGCAATGCCATCTTTGCCAATTATGTAGCCTAGGAATGGTACCTTGGATCTATGGAATTCACACTTATCCAGCTTGCAAAATAACTTATTTTCTCTCAGCCTCTGTAGCACTGCTTTAACGTGTTCCCGGTGTGTCTCCAGGTCAGCGGAATAAATCAGAATATCATCCAGGTAGACCACTAAGCAGGACTGTAACATGTCCCTAAGGACGTTGTTGATAAACTCTTGGAATACCGCAGGGGCATTGCATAGCCCAAAGGGCATCACTAAGTACTCGTAGTGCCCTGTCCGAGTATTAAAGGCAGATTTCCACTCGTCACCTTCTTTTATTCTGACTAAATTGTATGCCGCCCTGTAACGGATCCTACCTGTTACTTGAGCCTTGTCTGGCCATAAGTTTTTTTAACCAAAAACTGTGGACATTTTTCACTGGTTATGCACTAAAAATAGTTTGAAAATGCTTTATGTGATTGAGGAAATGGACTGTATTACTGCCCTGTGGTAGACTGATGGCAGTGAGGGGTTTATTATTCCAATGTATATTGTAGTCCCTCAAGGCACTGACTATGTGTACTGTAGCCAGACCTCCTGCTGGGTGTTAACTTAGCCATTGTGAACTGCAGTCAGACCCCCTGCCGTGTGGTAATCAGTTCAAGCCCTCAAGTCTTTGTTCAATCAAACCCTTTTGTATCTGAAATGTAATCATGTCTAAGTCATTGCATCTGTTAAGACCATTTGTTCTTGGCCTTTTGTCTCATGTAACATGATTGGATTAAGGCTTTTGTATCTGGTTCCACCCATCAACGTCAATGTAAAGATTTGTGTATAAATATCTGTAGTTTGTGTCAATAAAGTGAGTTATGTTTGGAGTGAACAAGGAGTCCTGGAGTCTTGTATTGCTTATGGTCTAAAGTGTCCACTCTGATACCCATCTGCGCCAAGTATCCGGAATCATCGACCGCTGCTGCCATCTTCCTCCGACCCAACTTCGTGGACTGTCAGGCGGTGACGTGGACTCTTCCCTACTTCCCTGCTTCCAGCGATCCTGCGGCTGTTTCCAGCGACTGTCCATACTTCAACTGGTGCATCCGACGGCGCTTATCTACGTCGAGAAGGAGAGACCCGGGAACAACGGCGGAAGGCGACGCGGTGCCTTCTCAGCTTCCGTTACACGCCCTTAAGTTGAGTTTGGTGAAAATGGAAGCGCCCTTGAGCCAATCAAAAAATTCTGTTATGAGTGGAATGGGGTAGGCATTCTTGATCATTATCTTATTCAGACCCCTATAGTCGATACAGGGTCTGAGTTCCCCATTTTTCTTTTTCACAAAAAAGAATCCAGCCCCCGTGGGTGAGGAAGACTTACGAATTATGCCCAAGGCCAGGGCATCAGAGATATACTCCCTCATTGCCTGATTTTCCTCACAGGACAATGGGTAGGTTTTACCCTTAGGTGGCATTGAACCGGGCACAATATTAATAGCACAGTCATATGGGAGATGCTGTGGCAAAGTGCTAGCTTCTCCCTTACTGAACACATCGCTGAATGATTGGTATTCTAGCGGTAAAGAGGGGGAGGTACACAAAATCTTGGTAGGTTGGTGTAAACAATGTGTCACACAGAACTCAGACCAGGCCAGAATCTCACAGGATCTCCAGTCCATCTTGGGATTGTGTGTTTGCAACCATGGGAAGCCCAGAATAATTGCATAGTGCCGAGGCTGAATGATCTGGAACTTCAGGGTCTCCGTGTGGAGGGCTCCAATGAGAATTACCAAGGGACAGGTCTCCTGGGTGACCTGTTGAGGCACCAAAGGTTTCCCATCAATGGCCTCAATATTCAATGGAGATTCCATCTCAACCAATGGGATATTCTGACGGCTAGCAAAGTCTTTGTCCATAAAATAACCGGCAGCGCTGGAATCAATCAGGGTGGAGGCAACAAAGGACGACCCAGCCCAAGATGCCAGGACCTCCACCACGGGTTTATTCTTAGTGCGCTCTGGGGACTGGTATACTCCACCTAGGATCTGTCCCCTAAAACACCCTAGGTGTGTTAGTTTCCTGGCCATACTGGACATGAGCGCAAAAGGTAGCCAGACTTGCCACAATACAGGCACAAGCCTTGTCTCCGTCGGAACAGTAGTTCCTTTTTGGATAGACGGGTGAACCCCAACTGCATAGGTTCACTACTACAGTTTGTGGTGCCCGGAGGCGTGGGAGGACAGGGAGGCATGGGTGGGCAATTAAGGTTAGGCAACACACCAGTGGTTGGCCTCTGCTTGCGTTCTTTATAGAGACTCCTCTCCCTTATGCGGGTATCAACTAGTGTAGTAAATTCAATGAATCTGTCCAGCCCATCTGGTAACTCACGTGTGGCTATCTCGTCCTTTATTTTGTCATTGAGGCCTTGTGCAAACGCTGCCACAAGTGCCTCATCGATCCAGCCAACATCTGCAGCGAGTGTGCGAAATTCTATAGCATAATGTGCAACCTTTCGTGCACTCTGCTGGATTCTCATCAATCGTTTTTCTGCAGAGCTGGTAGGCCCAGGAACCTCGAATACACTACGGAAGGCCCTTATGAAATCATTAAAGTTTGCTGTAATAGGTTTGCCTGTCTCCCAAATTGGGTTCACCCAGGCTAGCGCTCGACCAGTCAACAACGAAATCATGAATCCCACCTTACTTCTCTCGCTCGGAAAAGCCTGGGGTACCAGTTCCAAAAAAATTTCTAGCTGATTTAGGGACCCCCGGCATAAGGTGGGATCCCCATCATATCTCAATGGGAGAGGAGCTGTAGCTGACAACCCTCTATTAGGCATAATGGGGGTCATAGTCTGTGACATTGGTGCCAAAACTGGGGTGGCCACCAATGCCTGAACAGGTTTGTCAAGGTGAGAGGAATGCTACAGGATAGTCTGTACGGCCAGCGACAACTGATCCAGATGTTGCTCATGCGCATCCATTCTCCAATGGATGTTCTGAAGGCTACCTTCACCTGAATTGTCTGAGGTCATTGGCCCTTTCGTACTGTCACGGTTTGTTAAGAACGCTCAGACAGTTAGGTAAAGTTAAAAGCTTTATTGAAAGTAATAAACAATCACCCCATTCAGGTCCAGATGAGGTCCGTACCAAGTACTTTCCAAATCTGACTCGGGTCAGGGTGAGAACACATGCAGTAGTAATAGTACAATATAAATGTGATGATCTTGGACTTACAGGCAGCATTCGTAGATAGTTTCAGGAACAAGAATATCCTCAACAGCCCCACACTACAATAGGTGACACAAGCGATGGGTAACTGAAGGGCAATCCCCTAGTGTACTAGGGGTATCGGAGGCAGCACAGACAGTGTACAGATAGACACTTGACCCTAGACTTCTAGGGTTAATGGAGACAAAATAGGCAAGACTCTGGCAGAGAACTGACCCTAGGGGTTTAGGGCAAACGGAGGCAACACGGACGGGACTCTGGCAGTGACTGAACCCTAGAATGCTAGGGTTAACTGAGGCAACACAGACAGGACTCTGGCAGCGGCTTGGCCCTAGCACGCTAGGGTTAACGGAGGCAACACGGACATGACCCTGGCAGTGGATTGACCCTAGAACACACGCTAGGGTTAATAGAGGCAACACAGACAGGACTCTGGCAGTGACTAGGCCCTAGCACGTTAGGGTTAACGGAGGCAACAGACACCAGATACTGGCAGTATACTGACCCTAGACCACTAGGGTGAGCGGAGGCAACACAGGCAGAAGTCTGGCTTAGACTGGACCCTACTATTATAGGGTTCCCGGAGGCAACACAGACACTGGTGAGTGATTGGGCTCCCACAGGCTCCTGGAGACTACTGGAGCAGTTAGGCCTAACAGGCGCTATGCGGTAAGCGAGTGGGAGAGAGCAAGGTACATAACGTAACCGGTCAGTAACCAGTGTTGCTCTGATCGGTAGTCAGCCAGTCCCCCGAGCGACGGAACCAGAAGCTCAACCAGGTCAGCACACACGGTCAGTCCTTAGTCGGTAACGGAATCAGATACTCAGCCAAGCCAGTTCGGTACACAAGGAGTTAGTCAGCCAGTCCTAGTCGGTAACGGAATCAGATACTCAGCCAAGTCAGTTTGGTACACAAGGAGTTAGTCAGCCAGTCCTTAGTCGGTAACGGAATCAGATACTTAGCCAAGCCAGTTTGGTACACAAGGAGTTAGTCAGCCAGTCCACGGTCAGCAATGGAATCGGATCACAGGAATGTCAGGAACTAAACGTAGTCAGGTGAGCCGGGTCATACACGGAAACAGGAACAAGAGCTACTAGTCACTAGATACGGGTACAACATGAAAGGGCACCGGTAGAATGACAGGAGGGCGTATTTAAAGGCAAACCCTGGGAGGAGTCATCAACACAGAGCCAATAAGAATACAGCCAGGGTAAACCCGGAAGTAACAATGTCGCTCAGACAGAATCACTGGCACTATGATAGTTATATGCCACTACCAGAGCAAGACAAGACAGAGTTATATGCCACTACCAGAGCAATAGTTATATGTCACTGGTAGAGCAATACAGTTATATGCCACCACCAGAGCAAGACAGTTATATGCCACCACCAGGGCAAGACAGAGTTACATGCCACTACCAGAGCAAGGCAGTTATATACTATCACCAGAGCAATAGTTATATGTCACTGGCACAACAACTGAGTTACATGCCACCACCAGAGCAACAGCAAGACAGTTATATGCAACCACCAGAGCAAGACAGAGTTATATGTCACTGGCACAGAAATACAGCGTTATATGCCCGCATTAGAGCAATGCAGTTGCATGCCACCACCAGAGCAATGCAGAGTTACATACCACCACCAGAGCAAGACAAGACAGAGTAACTTTGGGAAGGTGACCAGCCCTTTAAGTTAGGCAGGAAATAATTCTGTAAAGAATTTGCTGGGTGGAGCCTTCCTTCCCTCCTTAGCTGGTCATCAGCCAATCCCCTTCTAGTTAGATTGTTCCCTTGTTCAGAAAAGGCATGAGAAACAGTTCTGCTATAGTTAGCTTTTTTTATTGTTTTCTGTTAGATATGGAATACCGCCATTAGGTGGATTACCATTACTGAAAATTCCCTAGTCGATAGCTCAGTTTCCATGTGCTATGTGGACATTAAGCCCTGGGGGGGAAATCTTGCACTCCAAGTTCTTTCCTCAGGAGTTGCCCACTTAGGCTTCTTCTTTACACGTGGTAATCTGAAGACAGAAGACCTGCTGAAAAGGTGAGCAACCCTTTGAGTGCTGAAGTCCACATGTCCCACGCTTCCCCTCTGCACAGGGGTCTCCTTTGGAGTTCCTAATACATACTCCTGCACTCACTGGGTTTATCTGTATGTCTGTTGGATGTTTTGGAGCAAGTTTCTGTAGTAACTTAACCCTTTGATTGCTTGCTTGGCATCTTTTGGGGGGTTTATTGGCACTTTCCCTACTGGGTTCAGTGTTTATTGGGTTCTGGTAAGGTGTTTTACTGTTTTTTGCTGACTTTTTTACCTCATTCTAAAACTTTGCAAAATTTGAGAAAGGCGCACTTTACCACATAGAATCCATTGCTCCCTTCACGAGTATCCTACACAGGTCTCCATCTCTTCTCAGCAGATTAACACTTCGCCTGCCACATAAGTGCATTTTGGCGATTTCTGGGGTGAAATTTTAATTATACACACTGTATTTGGGTGATTCCTTATACTTTAAACATTTTGACACTGTGAGAATGTCTATTCCTTTGAAGCTTGGGGCTAGACCTAAGACTAAGGATACTGGGGTGTTTGTGTCCCCCATTGTGCATTGCTCCTCATGTCAATCAGGGTTTCCTAGAGAATACTCAGGTCATGTATGCCCAGCATGTGCTGCTGCCCCTGAGTCTCCCCCAGGGATCTCCAGCCATGCACTAGAGCCAATTTGGATGCAAGAGTTTAAGGCTACTACCAGTGACCTCAGGTCTACCTTACAACTCTTTCCATCCCAATTACGGGGGGGGGAGTCTTGGCAGCCCCCCACTCCTGTCAGAGCTTCCCTGCCGAAACTTCAGGGAGTACCTGATGTATCAGATTCCTCTGAGGAGGGACTGTTGGTGGATTCTGATGAAGGGGAATGTTCTGCAGTGATCTCCTCACAATTCTTTGGGGACCTCTTTGAGGCTGATCCTGATCCCTCAGCTGTGGGTCTGATCAGGGCTGTGTTAAATACCCTAAACATTCCCTTGGTTCAGGAGGTCCCCACAGATCCCTCTGATGTGTTTCAGGAGCCTAAGTAGCTGCCTACCTGTTTTCCACCCAACCCCACTCTTGACCGTCTGGTGTCTGATGAGTGGGAGTCACCTGACAAAAGCCCTTCTGTATCTAAGAAGTTTGCTAAGCTGTATCCCTTCTCTGAAGCGGTGTTAGCTCAGTGGGTTCATCCACCTAAAGTGGACACCCCTGTTTCTAGACTCTCTAAGTCCACAGCTTTGCCTGTCGCAGCACTACTACTCTCTACTCTCAAAGATTGGACTGACAAGAAGCTTGAGACCTCCCTCAAAACCAATTTTGCCACAGCTGGTACTTCCTTACGCTGCTGCTTGGGTGCATAGGACCATTGCGGTTTGGACTGAACAGCTAATTGTGTCTGTCCATCAGGGAGCTCCTACTGCTGAGATGTTATGGCTCCTAGCTAACATCTCTGAGGCTCAGCACTATATTTCTTCTGATATTTTTGATGCCAACTGTTTGGTGGCCAGGGTTTCCACCATGTCTGTGGTGGCTAGAAGGGCTCTTTGGCTCAAGACCTGGTCTGCAGACACTGCTTCTAAGAAAGCATTACTCTCGTTGCCTTTTCAGGGCACCTCTCTGTTTGGGCCAGAGCATAAGGACCTAATTAGTGAGGCTACAAGGGGCAAGAGTACCCTCCTTCCTATGGTACCTAGGAAGAAGATGCATATCAAGCATAATCGGCTTTTTTGTTCCTTCCATGCTGAGGCACACCCGGCGAACCAGGAGGTTCCCCAGGTTCCACGTTCCTCCTCCAAGCCCAAACCGCAATGGAGGCCCAAGTCCTCCACCAAGCCCAAGACTTCCAAACCTTCTTTGGCATGACTTGCCAAACCCCGGGCCCCAGGCTCCTGTGAGTGGTCGTTTGCTCCACTTACTCAGTGTCTTGAAAGACACCTTGGTGAATCCGTGGGTTTTGCAGGTGGTATAGGATCCCTTTCACCTATCTTCCTCCTTTCAGGTTCTTTCCTTCGCACACTCCTCAGGGTGTAGAGAAACGCCATCTGTTCAATGGCACCATCCAGACTCTTTTTGACAAGGAGGTTATGGAACTGGTTCTGGTTCAGGGCATGGGTTTGGGTTTTTACTCAAACCTGTTTGTGGTTTCCAAAAAGGATGGCAGCTGTCGTCCAATTTTGGACCTCAAGGATCTCAATTCCTTTGTGGTCAAGACTCACTATCTCATCTCCAGGAGTCCCTGTGGACGGTGATTGCAGCCATGTCCCCTGGGGAATTCTTCGCTTCTCTGGATCTTCAGGACGCATACCTGCACATCGCCATTCAACAAGAGAGACGTCAGTATCTCAGATTTGCTTGCGATCAAGGGCATTTTCAGATTTCTTCTCTTCACTTTGGTCTGACTACAGCTCCTCAAGTCTTCAATCTAGTCCTTGGAGCCTTAGTGTCTATCCTCCATTGGGACAGCATCAGAGTCACTCCATACATGGCCGACCTGCTTCTGAAGGCCCCTTCTCCAGAACTCCTTCATCAGGTCCAGAACTGCATTCATGCACTCACGCATCATGGATGGATCCTCAACATGGCCTAGTCAGATCTTGCACCATCTCAGAGGCTGGTCTTCCTGGGCCTTCTCTTGACACCCAGCAGAGCATGGTGTTTCTCATGGGCGAGGTAGCTCACCAGATCGGCCACAAGGTATCTGCTATTCTGGCTTATGATCCAGTTCCAGCCAAGAAGTTAACCTCTCTGGTGGGGAAGTTCATTTCCTCCACAGAAGCAGTATCGTTTGCCATGGCTCACACCAGGGAACTCCAGAGGTTCGTGATCCAGCTGAGCAGAGGTCAGCCAGGCCTGCTGAAGATGTCAGTGTCTCTCCCTCTCCATGTGGCACTGAGTCTGTCGTGGTGGCTCAACCTCTCCAATCTGCTGAAGGGCAGGTCTTTCCTGGTGTCCTTCTGGATGACAGTAATGACAGATGCCAGCCTCTCTGGCTGGGGAACGGTTATCGGTCACTTGAATGCTCAGGGATGGTTGACTCCCATCAATGTGTTAGAGCTTCGGGCGATATTTGATGCCCTTCACCACTGGATGCACTAGCTGGAGGGATGTCCATTCAGAGTCCAGTCCGACAATGCCACGGCAGTGGCCTACATCAACAAGCAAGGCAGCACAAGAAGTCTTGCAGCTTGGTTGGAGGTCAAGGCTATTTTGTCTTGGGCAGAAGAACATGTTCCTTCCATATCTGCAGTTCACATTCCAGGAGTAGACAACCTTCTAGAGGATTTCCTATGTCGACACACAGTGGACAGTGGAGAGTGGGAACTACATCAAGATGTGTTCGACCTCATTGTACAGAGGGAGGGCTTCCCTGCATCGACCTAATGGGGACAGGACACAACCAGAAGATCCCGACGTTCTTTTCTCGTTGGAGGGATCCTCTAGCTCTAGCAGTGGATGCCATGTCCATACCCTGGCCCTTTCCTCTGGCATAAATCTTTCCTCCCATCCCCATGTTACACAGGTTGCTGCGGAAACTGTGGCTGAAGCACTGTCCAGTCACTCTGATTGCTCCATACTGACCTCGGCAGGCTTGGTTTCTGGAACTTCTGGATCTCTCAGTGGCGGAGCCCTTTCGCTTGCTCCGCCGTCTTCTTCTACAGGGATACCTGTGGAAGGAGGATGTCCGTCGTCTAGGTTTGATGGCATGGAAATTGAATCCTCAATGCTGAAGAAGAAGGGTTCTCTTCTGGCAAGGTGTCTATCATGCTTAGTGCCCGCAAGCCTGTTTCCTCTAAGGCCTACCATCGAGTCTGGTCTACCTTTCTCTCTTGGTGTGCTGATAAGGATCTTCCCACTGTCCTGTCCTTCCTGCAGGATAAAGTGGATAAGGGCCTCAGCTTGAGTTCCCTTAAGGTTCATACTTCTGCTCTCTCTGTCTTCTTCAGAGACTCATTGCTATTCTTCCTGATGTCAAGGTTTTTTTCCAGGGCATTGCTTATACTCGCCCTGCCTTTGAAGAGACCTGCTTCTCCATAGAACCTTAACTTGGTTTTGGGTGTTCTTCAGTGCCCTCCATTTGAGTTCCTGGCTACTATTCCGCTGCACCTGCTGACTTGGAACATGGATTTTCTCCTGGCGATTGTTCCTGTTCTCCGAGTAGGGGAGTTGCATGCCAAGTCTTGTAAACCACCCTTATGAACTTAGAAAGAAGCTGGTTCCATTTCGGGTCACGGCTCACTCCACAAAATCCATTGGGGCTTCTTGGGCTTACAGGAATCAGACCTCAGCTGATGTGTTGTGCAAGGCTGCCACTTGGTCATCTGTGCACACCTTCTCCAAACACTATCGTGTTGATGTGCTGGCATCGGCTGATGCAAGCTTTGGGAGGAAGATCCTGGAGACAGCTTTGTCTGTCTAGGATCTCCTTCATCTCTCCAGTATTCCTTAACTTTGAGCCCAGTCGGCTCTAGTTCAGTGTGTTGTGTATCAGTTCCTGGGGTGTTTTCCCCAGTTTTTGTGTCCGTTTATATTTTGTTATTGTTGGGCTGTCTATGATCTGATGGTTCATATAAGCTCTGGTGACTTTGGAAGCCTGCGACTGGTAAACCAGTATGGTGTATTGGACAACAGTAGCGTCTAACCGGTTCTATACTAGCGAATCAGCAACCGGTGAATGTGGAGTGAACCAGTACCACGTACTGGACGACAGGAACGCCCAACCGGTTCTATAAGCGGAATCAGCAACCAGTAGATGTGGATAAACCAGTACCGTGTACTGGACTACAGGGACACCCAACCGGTTCTATACAGCGAGATTAGTAACCAGTGAATGTGGAGTAAACCAGTACCGTGTACTGGACAACAGTGAAGCCCAACCGGTTCTATACAGCCAGATTAGCAACCGGTGAATGTGGAGTAAACCAGTACCGCGTACTGGACAACTATGAAGCCCAACCGGTTCTATACAGCGGAATCAGCAACCGGTGAATGTGGAGCAAACCAGTGATCAGAATGTCGCCCAGGCGACCCAGCAGCCAGATGATGACAGTGAGGATACAGCAGCAGGAACAGCAGACAAGCCAGGACGACCACTGGAACGACAGGACTGACAACCAGGTCAGGAACGGAGCAGGAACAACGGCAGCACGGGATCAGGAACGGAGGCAGGAACAACGCAGGAGAGGCACTGACTACTGGAGAACGCTGACACTGGTAGCAGAGCGAAACAGGCCCAAGGAACAGGTACAGGTACAGGTGACTGCTGACATAGAGACACCACGAAAGGGCAACCAAAGGGTGCATCAGCCCAGTCTATATATAGGCAATACTGGACGGGCAAAAGACAGGCGGCCAATGGAGAGTACACACCTGACTGACAGCACCGTGATAGTACCCCCCTCTCAAGACCCCCCCTAGGAAGAGGGACCTGGTTTCTGCGGGTACTTGGAATGAAAAATTTGCAGTAATTTGGAAGCATGAAGGTCCTTACTATCCACCCAGGATCGATCCTCAGGACCATAACCTTTCCAATGTACCAAATGCTGCAATTTTCCTCTGAATCTGCGAGAATCAATGATACTCTGAACTTGTTACTCCTCCTGACCCTCTACCTCTATAGGCCCTGGCACCACAGGGTTAGTAGTATAACGGTTGCATACAAGAGGTTTGAGGAGAGATACGTGGAAGACATTGTGAATGCGCATGGACGCAGGGATGTCCAAGGCATACAAAACAGGGTTAATTTTGCGGATCACCCTATACGGACCAATAAACCGGGGAGCCAATTTATTAGATGGGACTTGTAACTTAAGGTTTCTGGAGGATAGCCATACCCTGTCCCCAACCTGGAAAGAGACCACTGGCAGCCGTCTACGATTAGCATGGCACTGGTGACGCTGAAAAGACTGACTGACTGAGTGCCCTTTGAAACTGTGCCCATGTGGAGCGGAGGTGCTCAATATGCTCATCCAGAGCTGGAATTTGTTGAGACTGAAATGAATCCGGGAGCAAGCATGGCTGGAACCCGTAGTTGATAAGAAACGGAGAGCTCCCGGATGAAGAGTTAACCGCACAGTTCCTGGTGAACTCTGCCCACGGCAACAGGTCGGCCCAATTATCATGATGGTCAGTAACAAAACAGCGCAGGAACTGCTCTAGTGTTACGGTTTTCTGACACTCAGACACTGATATAGTAAAACACAGTTTTATTGAAAATAAAAATGAAAGAACAGCGCCCCTGGGGGCCAAGAATGGTAACTGTGATACAGGCCCAAATATGTCTAACAGTAATGAGCACAGATAAGCAAACACACAGGGTTAAATGTGGATAAAATTAACTAGATAAGTACACTGATTGGCCAACGCCCAGAATAGATATCAGTCTCTTGGTGATGAAGAGAAGGGTGTATTGTGTGACTGAACTAATCACTCTCAGAACTTTTGGAAATGAACGCCCAGATAAACCAGCAATGCCCAGGACCGAGCCTATACCACCTTAGTGGAATAATCTGGAGTAGAGCCACTGCGAGTAGATGGACCAGAATCGGAATCGCCCTTAACCTTGTCACAGATATAACCCTACTTATGCCAACGGGAGAAGAGCCGTACGCACCCCTTGGGTGCCAGAGCAGACGAACACTGCACAAGCGATAGCGAGCCAACGGAATAGTAATACGGTATTAACACAATGAGCGCTTTAGGTGACCTGGACCGGAACACCTCACCGGTGTCCAACGGAGCACAACAGCAAGAGCAAACGGAGGTATCAACGCCAGCCGGACCGGTTGCGGTGTTAATGGCACCGGAAGACTACAGCTCTGCTAGTGCAAATAGTGAGGTCTGGTCAGGAAGGCACAGGCACACTCAGTGTTAACAGGCTCGTAAGGAATACACTGGCTTGGCAAGTAAGAGTACAGGCTCAGAGATCAGAGGCAACCGGCACAGCAAGGGTTAATACTGTTTTTTACAAAGGTACTTGCTCAGCAGTGCTTAAGGAACAGGCTCAGGCAATGGTCCAGTACTCAAGAGAGGATTAGTCAGAGCAACAGAAACACAGTTCAGAATGTCGCCAGCAGGCGACCTGGAACACGCAGGAACAGACGCAGCACTGGATCCCAACCGGAACCGGATCGGTACTCAGAGCTTGAATCGACAGCCAGAGCCGGGTCAATCACGGAGCAGGAACAATGGGATGGTCAGACAAGCCGAGTCGGTAAACCGGAGAGCAGAAACACTGCAACAAGGCGCAGGCTCAGGAACACCACGAAAGGGCAACTGACAAGTGCCCACAACCCAGTATATAAAGGAACATCTTGGGCGGGCCAATCAGCTTCCTCCAATGCACAGGTAACCCAACAAAGATTGACAGGGAAGCACGGGAACCGTGATATCTAGTCACTGATTGGCTCGCTCAGCAGCCCCATTGGTCTGGGAGTGGTATGCGGACGAAAAGGACAATTGGATGCCCATCTGTTCACAAAATGCTCTCCAAAACCTAGACACGAACTGGCTCCCCCGGTCGGACACCAGAACTCTGGGTACCCCGTGCAACCGGAATACTTCCTTAGCGAAAACCACCGCTAATTCTTTGGCAGAGGGAAGGCCACAGAGAGGTACGAAATGAGCCATTTTAGAAAACCTGCCCACCACCATTAGTATGAAGGAATATCCCCTAGACACTGGCAATTCTCCCATAAAGTCAATAGAAACGTGACACCAGGGACGTTCTCCATTAGGCACTGGTTGAAGTAGGCCCACAGGGAGGTGTCTAGGGGTCTTGGCACGAGCACAGGTGGCACAGGCATTGGTAAACGTGGCACAATCTGCCCTCAAGGAGGGCCACCAGAAAACTTGTGAAAGTGACCATATTAATTGATCCCTACCAATGTGCCCAGCAGCCTTAGAGGAATGGTAGGTTTCAAGTAGTCTAGTGCGGAATGGCTCATCGACAAAACACTGGCCCACTGGGGTTTCTGGGGGAGCAGTACCCTGAGTGGCCAGAATCTCTTCCCCCAGTGTTGAAGTGATACTAGTGCGTAATGTGGCCAATATACGATCAGGCTGTATAATAGGTGCTGGGACCTCGCCCCTGTTGGTCTCAGGCTCAAATTGTCTAGACAGGGCATCAGCCCTAACGTTCTTGGAACCTTGCAAGTAAGATACAATAAAATTTAATCGGGAAAGGGACAACGCCCATCTGGCCTGGCGAGAAGACAATCTTTTAGCTTAGCTTAGATTTTTATGGTCTGTGAGAATCAATACGGGATTTCTGGTGCCTTCCAATAAATGACGCCAGTCCTTAAGAGCGAGAATGATAGCCAGTAGTTCTCTGTCACCTATCTCATAGTGACTCTCGGCAACAGACAATTTCTTTGAGAAAAACCCACAAGGTCTGAGGGTACTCCCTTTTTCTGGTCTTTGAGGGAGTACTGCCCCCGCCCCGATCTCTGAGGCATCGACCTCCAATGTAAACGGGAGAGCTGGGTTGGGATGGGATAACACTGGAGCAGCAGCAAAGGCAGATTTCAATGTCTCAAAGGCACATTCAGCCGCCTCGGACCATTGGGAAGGATTAGCGCCCTTATGAGTAAGGTCAGACAATGGTTTAACAATCGAGGAGACGTTCTCAATAAACTTTCTGTAATAATTAGCGAAGCCCAGAAATCGCTGAATCGCTTTTAGGCCTTTAGGTCATGGCCATTGCAAAACTGCCGCAAGTTTCTCCTGATCCTTGGCAATACCCTCCTTGGCAATAACGAACCCCAAGAAGGGAACACTGGATCTATGAAACTCGCATTTTTCCAATTTGCAATACAATTTGTTCTTACGTAGGCAGAGCAACACTTCTAACACATCCTTGATGTGTTGTGACAGGCCAGCTGAGTGAATAAGTATATCATCCAAGTAAACCACCACACAGGACTGCAGCATATCTCTGAGGATATCATTAATTAGTTCTTGGAACACTGCAGGTGCATTACAGAGACCAAATGGCATCACTAGATATTCATAGTGCCCGGATCTAGTGTTAAAAGCCGTCTTCCACTCATCACCAGCTCTGATCCGAATCAGGTTATATGCTGCACATAGGTCCAATTTTGTGAAAATGGAGGAACCTTTTAACCTGTCAAATAATTCAGTGATGAGTGGTACCATATACGCATTCTTACGCATCAATTTATTTAAGCCACGGTAATCAATGCATGGTCTTAATTCGCCATTCTTTTTCTTCACAAAAAAGAACCCAGCACCAGCTGGTGAGGTGGATTTCCTGATTATCCCTCTTTTGAGGGCATCTGAAATATATTCCTCCATAGCTTGGTTCTCTTCACAAGACAAAGGATAAGTATGGCCCCTAGGGGGTACCACCCCCGGGGGTAGTTCAATTGCGTAATCGTAGGACCCGTGCTGAGGCAGGGTGCCAGCCTCCCCTTTACTGAAAACATCACTAAACTGTTGGTACTCGTCTGGCAATGAAGGGGAGGCGCACAGAATCTTTACCGGGTGAGACACACAATGCTCCATACAGTATTGGGACCAGGCAGAAATCTCACACTTTTGCCAATCAAACTGGGGATTATGCAATTGCAACCATGGAAAACCCAGGATGACTGCATAGTGAGGAGAATTGATTATCTGAAACTGCTGTTCCTCTTTATGGAGCACCCCAATAGTTATAGGAAGTGGCATTGTTTCAAACGTAACCTGGGCAGGTTGCAGTGGTCTGCCATCAATAGCCTCAATAGCCAGAGGGGGTTCTCTTTTAACCATCGGAATCTTGTGTCGTTCAGCAAAGGCATTACCCATGAAATATCCGGCAGCACCAGAATCAATCAGGGCCAGAACCTCCACAGAGCGATCTGCCCAAGAAAGTACCACCTGGATGGTGGGTTTTTGTATGCTCAAACCTGGGGACGGATGAACACCACCTGGGGCCTGTCCTCTAAGGTGCCCTAGGTGTGTTAGTTTCCCAGACGTACGGGCCAGGTTCTTAGCAAGTGCCCAGATTTACCACAGTATAAACATAACCCCTGCCTCCTGCGAAGTGCTCGTTCCTCTTTGGTTAACCTGGTAAAACCTAATTGCATAGGTTCACCAAGTTCCCGTGCATGGTCATTGGAATTAGGCAACGAGGGAGGGATGGGTGGGCAAAATGAACTGCTAGGCTGTCACGGTTTGTTTAAGACTCACAGACGCAGAGTTTGGTAAAAACTTAACTTTATTGAAAAGTTAATGCAACCCCGTAGGGTAGAATACACATACACATATATTTCTTTATTAGACAGGAATATAATGCAAATAATCGCAATGACGGCTCTACCGGCCTTGCCAGAATACCGGGCAAGGCAGCCAGGAGATAAAACTACGGGGATGAGGCTCTACCAGTCTTGCCAATACCAGGTAAGGCAACCCAAGGAAACAGGTCAGGTTCTACCGGCCTTACCGTTTACCGGGCAAGACAGCCGATACAGGTGACTACACAGGCTCTACCGGTCTTGCCAATACCGGGTAAGGCAACCCAAGGAAACAGGACAGGTTCTACCGGCCTTACCATTTACCGGGCAAGAGAGCCGATACAGGTGACTACACAGGCTCTACCGGTCTTGCCAATACCGGGTAAGGCAACCCAAGGAAACTGGACAGGTTCTACCGGCCTTACTGTTACCAGGCAAGACAGCCAATTAACAGGTGAGAAATAAGGGCAACTGACAGTGACTAGCTGGTGGTGAAACAGTCACTAGGATGGTAAAGAGGCAAATCAGTAAGCGAGCCGCCAGCAGCAGAGATGATAGCACTCAGTAATGCTTTACACAAACGTAACGCCCTACACCCGTAGAGCAAGCAAATCTGTATGGAGCGAACCAGTACCCACTATGTGGGGTGCACAATATCTATACTGAGGCAGCTGAGCAGCTTGTGTGGCGAACCAGTACCCAATACGTGGAACGCTATAATACTGATACAGCCGGGTGGCTTGTGGAGCGAACCAGTGTCCTGTATGTGAAACGCACAACACTTAGACAGCCGGGTGGCTTGTGGAGCGAACCAGTACCCTGTACGTGGAACGCTATAGCATTTATACAGCCGGGTGGCTTGTGGAGCAAACCAGTGCCCTGTATGTGAAATGCACAACACTTAGACAGCCGGGTGGCTTGTGGAGCGAACCAGTACCCTGTACGTGGAACGCTATAGCAAGTATACAGCCGGGTGGCTTGTGGGGCTAACCAGTACTCTGTACGTGGAACTCTATAGCATGTATACAACCGGGTGGCTTGTGGAGCAAACCAGTGCCCTGTACGTGAAACGCACAACACTTAGACAGCCGGGAGGCTTGTGGAGCGAACCAGTACCCTGTACGTGGAACGCTATAGCATTTATACAGCAGGGTGGCTTGTGGAGCAGACCAGTGCCCTGTATGTGGAACGCACAACACTTAGACAGCCGGGTGGCTTGAGGAGCGAACCAGTACCCTGTACGTGGAACGCTATAGCAAGTATACAGCCGGGTGGCTTGTGGAGCGAACCAGTACCCTGTACGTGGAACGCTATAGCAAGTATACAGCCGGGTGGCTTGTGGAGCGAACCAGTACCCTGTACGTGGAACGCTATAGCAAGTATACAGCCGGGTGGCTTGTGGAGCGAACCAGTACCCTGTACGTGGAACGCTATAGCAAGTATACAGCCGGGTGGCTTGTGGAGCGAACCAGAACTCGCATAGTTCGTCGCCTAGGCGACTCAGGAACATCTGAAGGCAGGAATCAGTGAACAGAAGCAGGAATCAGCAGGCAGACGGTCAACCGGAATACTGGAGGAGACTGGCGGCAGGAAGCGGAGAGGGCGACCGGAACAGCAGGAGGCAGGAACTCTTCACAGAGAAACACTGGAACGTCTAGAATACAGGTAGCAGGAACACAGCAGGGGCCCAGGATACTCAGGAACAGACTCAAATGCAACAGCATGGAGACAACACGAAAGGGCAACCAAAGGGTGCCCTGACTAGGTTTAAATAGGCTATACAGGGCGGGCTGACAGCAGCCAGCCAATGGAGAGCCCCCTACTGGTGACAGACAAACAAAGAGCGCAATCACAGGCACCGTGATATAGGCCCAGTGCTTTTTGACCGTCCCCTACGGTCTTTAGCCATAAGTCTGTCCCGGATCCGAGTGTCAATTAGAATTACGTAATCAATATATTCGTCCAGATCATTAGGCAGCTCTCTAGCTGCAGTTTCATCTTTGATATAATCGCCCAGACCTTGAGCAAAGGCAGCCAACACGCCTCATTGTTCCAACCTACCTCTGCTGCTAGTGTACGGAATTCTATGGCATACTCGCCCACAGTCCATTTGCCCTGTTGAATCTCCATTAGACGTTTAGCAGCAGAGGTGGTTCTAAACCAGTAAACCAGTATGGTGTATTGGAAAACAATAGCGTCTAACCGGTTCTATAATAGCGAATCAGCAACCGGTGAATGTAGAGTGAACCAGTACCACGTACTGGACGACAGGAACGCCCAACCGGTTCTATAAGCGGAATCAGCAACCGGTAGATGTGGATAAACCAGTACCGTGCACTGGACTACAGGGACACCCAACCGGTTCTAAACAGCGAGATTAGCAACCAGTGAAAGTGGAGTAAACCAGAATCGTGTATAGGACAACAGGAATGCCCAACCAGTTCTATACAGCCAGATTACCAACTGGTGAATGTGGAGTAAACCAGTACCGCGTTCTGGACAACTGTGAAGCCCAACCGGTTCTATACAGCCAGATTACCAACTGGTGAATGTGGAGTAAACCAGTACCGCGTTCTGGACAACTGTGAAGCCCATCCGGTTCTATACAGCGGAATCAGCAACCGGTGAATGTGGAGCAAACCAGTGATCAGAATGTCGTCCAGGTGACCCAGCAGCCAGATGATGACAGTGAGGATACAGCAGCAGGAACAGCAGACAAGCCAGGACAACCACTGGAACGACAGGACTGTCAACCAGGTCAGGAGTGGAGCAGGAACAATGGCAGCATGGGATCAGGAATGGAAGCAGGAATGGCAGCCCAACCGGATCTGGAACGGAGGCAGGAACCACGCAGGAGAGGCACTGACTACTGGAGAATGCTGACACTGGTAGCAGAGTGAAACAGGCCCAAGGAACAGGTACAGGTACAGGCAGGTGACTGCTGACATAGAGACAACACGAAAGGGCAACCAAAGGGTGCCTCAGCCCAGTCTTTATAGGCAATACTGGGCGGGCAAAAGACAGGTGTACACACACCTGACTGACAGCAGAAGTCAGCAATCACGGGCACCGTGATAGAAACTCAGTGGTTGGACATCCCAGAGTTACCAGTAACCTATATTGGATAACAGAGAAAAGAGGATTTTAGTCTTACCTGTTAAATCCTTTTCTCTTAGTCCATATCAGTTACTGGTCTCCCACCCTGTCAAGGGACCATGCTTGGCTCTCCTGTGGCAGAACGTGGGGGTCCGTTAGGGTTCATGCTCACAGGAGTCTTCTGTTTTTCCTTCTTGCTATCTAGTCAATAGTTAGTGTCTCAATCTAACTGGAAGGGGATTGGCTGGTGACCAGCTAAGGAGGGAAGGAAGGCTCCACCCAGCAAATTCTTTACAGAATTGTTTCCTTCCTATCTTAAAGGTGCCGTCGCCTTCTCAAAGGTAAGACTAAAATCCTCTTATATCCACCACCAGAGCAAGACAGGACAGAGTTTTATGCCACCACCAGAGCAAGACAGAGTTATATGTCAACGGCACAGCAATACAGAGTTATATGCCACCACCAGAGCAAGACAGTTATATGCCACCAACAGAGCAATGTAGAGTTACTGTCAAGTCTCGAGAAATGGAACAGTCTACTCCACTGAGATATAGGATCCAATTGCTAGAGGTTAGAATAAGTTTGAATGGATTCAGGAACCAAGGTCGAAGGCCTGCAGGTAGCAAAGTCTCGAAAGGCCTACCCAAAGTAGAAGTCGTAAAGTCTCAGATTAGATAAAGAAGCTACTAGGTGAAGTCAAAGTAAGTCGGTGATGTAGGAAGTCGGCCAATGGATTCGTAAAGTCTCAGATTCGAATAGTGAAGCAAAAAGGAGACGTCGTAGGAAGTTGATGATGTAAGTAGTTGAGCACCGGGCTTAGGACAAGTCGTACAGTTTTAGTTTCGACTACCCTAACCCTTGATTTGTTGGATAGCTCAGAGATGGTGGTCTCAGGAATTACAACCAATGATACCCTCAACAAATTGGACAGGCAGGAGGCAGGGAGTCGCAACCAAATGACAATTCACACTCTCGACTAGTCGGAGGTCCCAAGTCCGTGGTAGGAGTACCAACGAGAATGCCCTTGATTAATCGGAAGGCCTGAAGTGTGAAGTCGGAAGGAGAGCAGGAAAGGTTCTCTGGGAGCACAGAAGACTCTGTTTGGAGAAAGCTGGATGGACCCCTATTGCGAGCCGGAACCTGCTGCAGTCGCTCTGAAGGTCGAACACTCAGAGAGGTCAAGACAAGTCCGGATCGTAACCAGACAGGATTCAGAAGTACCAAGGGGTGAGATGGAGTCGGAATCAAGGGTAAGCCAGGTTGAAGACAGAAGAGGTGAATAGTCCAAATCAGCAATTGAGAAGCAAGGTCAGGACAAGTCGGAATCAGTACACAGGAAATCTGGATAGACGATAATCAGGCGCTGACTCTAAGAAACAAGGCACAAAGATTGAGCACAGGTAAATGAGCTAAGCTGGTAGATAAAGCAGTGGCATCCAATGAGAGTGAGAGAAGAAGGGGTGATAGGTGAAGAGGAGTGACAGTTACATGCCACCACCAGGGCAAGACAGGACAGAGTTATATGCCATCACCAGAGCAATGCAGAGTTACATGCCACCATCAGAGAAAGACAAGACAGAGTTATATGCCACCACCAGAGCAAGACAGAGTAGTATGTCACCACCACAGCAATAGTTATATGTCATTGGCACAGCAATACAGTTATATGCCATCACCAGAGCAAGATAAGACAGAGTTACATGCCACCACCAGAGCAAGACAAGATAGAGTTATATGCCACCACCAGAGTTATAGTTATATGTCACTGGCAAAGCAATACAGAGTTTTATGACACCACCAGAGCAAGACAGTTATATGCCACCACCAGAGCAAGGCAGTTATATACCACCACCTGAGCAATAGTTATATGTCCCTGGCACAGCAGGTCAGTTACATGCCACCAGCAGAGCAAAAGAAATACAGTTATATGCCACCACCAGAGCAAGACAGTTATATGTCACTGGCACAGCAATACAGAGTTATATGCCACCACCAGAGCAATACAGAGAAATATGTCACCAGCCCAGCAATACAGCATTATTTACCACCACCAGAGTAATATGCCATCACCAGAGTAATACAGGAGTTATACTCCACCACCAGGAGAGCAATACAGTTATATGTCACACCAGAGGGTTACATATATCCCACCAGTCCAGCAATTCAGAGTTATATGCCACCAGAACAGCAGTATAGTTATTTGCCACCACCAGAGCAATGCAGAGTTATATGCCACCACCAGAGCAATACAGTTATATGTCACCACCAGAGTAATACAGAGTTATATGCCACCAGCAGAGCAACACATATATGCCACCAGCACTGCAATACAGTTATATGTCACACCAGAGGATTACATATACATACCGTGAAACTTTCAGAAATGGCCCACCCTGAGATTCCCAAACTTCCCCCCCAAAAAAAGACACCTTTATTTATATTTTGTGCAACTAAAGAAAATTGACCAAAAGTACTGATGCTGTTTGTTCTTCATTAGATGAAGAATGAATGAACAGTGCAGTACGTTTGGTAAATTTTCTTTAGGTGCATAATAGTGTCCTTTGAGCACCTATTGCCATCTCTATAAACTATACTTAGTGTGCACTGTGTTCATTACTTGAAATAAAATTAACTTAGAAACACACTTTTAGAGGTGGTAGCTGCTGGTTTGGAGGTTCCATTTCTAGTGAAGTCTGCCGACCGTGCTCTGCCTCCAGCCCTCCACTCACTGCACTGGCGCTCCTCCAGCAACAATTGGCTGGCTCGGTCATCTGTCACTATCAGGTGATGTGGGGACCGGGGTGACAGTGAGGGGGTCTCAAGGGCAAGCAGAGATGGACAATGGGATGGATCAATCAGTGGGCAAAGTGTGCACTTGCACTGCAAGTACATCCGGCAGCAGTAACACACTATATACTTTAATTATCACAGTTGCAAAATGCCACATGACGAGTTACCTGGAGATATGAAGGTTTCATCCGGAGACCCGGAGACAGAGCTCTAAATCCAGAGTCTCTGGGTGAAACCCAACAAGTTCCCAGGTCTGTACATATATGGCGCCAGCCCAGCAATACAGAGGTATGTCACTACCAGAGCAATAGTTATATGTCACCAGAAATACAAAGTTTTATGCCACCAGAGAAATATGCCATTATATGCCACCAACAGAGCAAAACAGCATGATATGCCACCACAGTGCCTCACTATCTCCCATAAAAGCATTATAATTCCCAATATAAGCCAAAGTTGGATATTTTATACACATGTTGGTACATTTGGCAACAGCAGTGGGTCACTTGTGTAACTGATTTGCCACTCCATTTATATGTTTGCCCGTTTGGTACCCAGATTTATACAATGTTGTGTGGATGATGATATTTAGATTAACTTGAGCCCACATTATTCTAAATATCAACATCCATACCACACTATTAATCTGGACTGGGCACACAACATGCAAATATAGTAGCAAATTAGTTATGCAGTGTGATTCACATTTGTTGAACAATATCTCCCAACAGTTCAAATGAACAAAGAGGGACACTTTTGGTTTAGGGGTGTGGCTGGGGGTATGGCTGGTGGGCAGGGCATTACAGATAATTTTTAGATTATTTCATGATCTACTGACACCTCTTTGTGTAGCTGAATAAATAATCTAGAACAGGACCAAAGGATTTTATTTACACAGAATAATATATAAGCACATATACTGAAGTTTATACAAACATTAATGTGAGTTTTATTACTGTATACACATGTATATACACCACACAATCTGATATCCTAAAAAAGAGGGTCACCAGGGTAGGAAAGAGGGACAGAGGGATTGGGTCTCAAAGAGGGACACTTGGGAGGTATGTACCACTAATATCTCCTAAAGAGGGACACTTGGGAGGTATGAACTTAAAATGCTCCACTTTGGCATATGAGTTAGGGTGTGTGGGGGGGAGAGTTAGCCGCTACACATTCATTTTAATGCCACTGTTTCAAACAGCATTTTACAGACAGAAAACAGTAAAATTACTTTTTAAAACAATTTCAAAACTGTATTTTTCAAGTTAACTTCTGTTTAAAATAGAACCACATTTTCTCAGTGAAGAAAATCATAGAACATGCTCTTGCCATTGTATTCAAAAGGTTAATATATGATATACGCTATATCATTAACCCATTGCGTGCCAGAGGGGTATGCTACGTATTGCAGAGCAATGCATTGCATACCTCTCCAGCACTCAGACCTTGGAGTGCAATGACAAGAGCATGATGATTCAAGAATTTATTCAATAAGCATGTGGTTCTGTTTTAAACTGAAGTTAATATTAACCCTTATGTCAATGACAAGATCATGTTTTATGAATTTTTAAGTTCACCATGCTGAGCACATATGGTTACATTTTAAACATAAATATTAATTAACCCTTAATGTCAATGATAGAAGCATGTTTTATTAATGTCTTCTTCACTCAGATAACTACAGATTTGTCTGATTAACTAAAATAGAGTTGGGTGCTCAGGAAAAATACATAAAACATGCTTTTGTTATCGATTGACAACATTAAGGGATAATATCAACTTCTGTTTCAAATGTAACAATATGTGCTCAGTGAACTTCAAAAATTATGAAATTCTAAGTTCAGTGAGCACATATGGCTGTATTTGAAATGGAAGTTATTACTTTTCTGATGATGTTTTTCTGATTCACACCATGAGGCTTAAATAATTAATATTAGAGTCTAGATGCTGTCCACACTCTGTCCTCCTCACTCCTGCCCACCCTATCCTCCTCCTCCTCCACACACACTGTCCACCCTGTCCTCCTTTACACTGTCCACCTCCACACACACTGTCCACCTCCAAAGTGATCACATTGGCCCCCACTGTCCACCTCCACACTGTCTAGCTCCACAATGGCCCCCACACTGTCCATCACCACAGTGACCCCCACACTGTCCATCTCCACAATTGCCCTCACACTGTACATCTCCACAATGGCCCTCACACTTTACATCTCCACAATGGCCCTCATTGTCCATCTCCACAATGGCCCTCATTGTCCATCTCTACACTGTCCATCTCCCATACTGTCTATCTCCCACAATGCCCCCCACACTGTCCATCTCCACAATTGTCCACCTCCACATTATACCCACTGTTCACCTTGACATTTGCGCCCACACTGTCTATCTCCACAATGGCCTCCATGCTGTCCATCTCCACAATGGCCCCCACACTGTTCATCTCCACAATGGCCCTCACACTGTACATCTCCACAATGGACCTCATTGTCCACCTCCACAATGGCCTCCACACTGTCCATCTCCAAAATGGCCCTCATTGTCCATCTCCACGCTGTCCATCTCTGTCAATGGGCCCCACACTGTCCGTTTCCCACAATTGCCCCAACACTGTCCATCTCCCACAATGGCCCCCACACTGTCCATCTCCCACAATGGCCCTCATAGTCCATCTCCACACTGTCCATGTCCCACAATGGCCCCCACACTGTCCATGTCCCACAATGGTCCCCACACTGTCCATGTCCGTCTCCCACAATGGCCCCCACACTGTCCATATACATCTCCCACCATGGCCCCCCACACTGTCCATGTCCATCTTCCACAATGGACCCCCACACTGTCCATGTCCATCTCGCACAATGGCCCCCACACTGTCCATGTACATCTCCCACCATGGCCCCCACACTGTCCATGTCCATCTTCCACAATGGACCCCCACACTGTCCATGTCCGTCTCCCACAATGGCCCCCCACAGTGTCCATGTCCATTTCCCACAATGGCCCCCCACACTGTCCATGTCCATCTCCCACAATGGCCCCCCACACTGTCCATGTCCATCTCCCACAATGGCCCCCCACACTGTCCATTGTCCATCTCCACAATGGCCCCCACATTGTCTCCATGTTGTGCACACTGTTCACCTCCACATTATCCAGCACTATGCATTACCCCTATTGTTCTCCACCAGTGCTCACCTCCACAGTTTCCTGGCATTATTTATTTATTTACCTCCACATCACGTAACATTTGGACGTAGGACTCGCGCTGGTTTTCTTAATCTGGCGGGTAATGCTTCTGGTGTGCTTTGATGTCCCCATATATTCTGTCATCACGCAGGGCATGCTGACAGTCTGTGCATGGAGCACAGACCACAAGGTTGCTAACACATGCGCAGTTAGGAACTAGCTTCACTCATTGAGTCTGAATAGACTCAATAAAGGGAAGCTTACTGTCAGTGCCAGGCGCTGGTGGCACGCAGGGGAGGGCAGGCATTCTAGCAGGGGGGACTGGGCCCCCCCGGTTTCCCCCTGGTAATGCTACTGGACTCAGTAGATGGATAAAGCAGATTTTTTTAGAAGAGACTACAAAACTGAGGATGACTGGTGGAGGGCGGACACAGGATGACAGCAAGACTGTAGATGTAGCCAGCAGCAAACTGCAGAACATTGGAGCACGCAGGACTCAGTAGATAGATACTGCAGACTTTTTTTAGAAGAGATGATAAACAACAGAGCAAGACTGAACAACCTGTATAGTGGGACAACAGTGAAGACTTTAATGCCCCCCTGTGTCCCACCAAGTCAGGAGGGTGTCCTCTGCCCAACCTACCATGGTTCTAGAGCTGGATAAGCTGGCGCACTCAGCGTATTATGGTACTACGGATGATTATAAAGTCCTTATTTTTTCAATCTGCATTGAACCTGAGAGCAGGGTAACCCAGCTTTGGCAGGTTGACTTTTAAAAAAGTAATTTTCTCCATGAACTAGGGGGCCAAGTGAGAGCGCTGGAGGCTAAGTATATTTCCTGCTATGGAAAATACCCACTTACTCTGGACAGTGGTTGGGGGGCAAGAAAGCAACTTTTGGGCTACCAGGGACAAAGTAGGCCACAGAGCCCTCTTGTTATCCCAGAAATTCAAGGGATCTGTACTTGGGGGCAAAGAAGGTTCTGCAAGGTAAGCCTTAACCTCAAATTCAGCACTTTTTCTATTTATGGGGAGCTCTTTCTTTTGTCCAAAGCATAATCTGTCCATTGCCTTATCATAAAAAGCAGCAGCTGCTGCACTGAAATAAGATGAAGTACTAATGGCGCTGCCACTGATAGAAGACCACCATACTCCTCCAGATCATCTGTGGAATCTTATCCTGCCTCCTGTGACTGCATTCTGTTTTTTCTTTTCCTCTCACGCACCCTCGCTATCAATTGTTCCCTCCAGGCAGCGAGGGAATTGGATCTAAGTGCCATCTTGCCTTTGATTCGAGGATCGCAAATTGTAGCAAGCATTAACTTGGGACAATTGTTCATGTGTGCGCGCTTCCATGCACGGAGTCACTTCCTTTTTCAGCCTTATTAGAAGGGCAGCAACATCAGGAATTACATTACCCTCAGCACCAGGCAAGCAATCCCTATGGGCAAGGAAATCATCAATTTTTAATGAGAGGTCTGTGAAGAGGGGTGTGTGAAGAGAAGAATGACTTTGGCCAGGCTAGCTTTCTCTTTGATTAAAATTTCCATCAAAGTATGGAAAGGCGTGAGGACTGTCACTACCATCAGGGCCCAGTCAGCCCTGCCCAGTGTTCTGTTACTGCCAAAGAAATGGTGACATGACATTGCGTGAATTTACTTTTTCTGTTCCAGGATACGCCCTAGGAGTTCCACCTGGTCCCAACATCTTGTTTGAGGCGGTGCTCTGGGAGGTCTGCCTTTTTCTGTTCCTCCCTGAGGAGCTGGCTACCCTTGACGCTGCGATGGAAGTGGCCAACAATTTGTCGGCACAACTGCAGAAGTGCTGACAACCTTCCAGTGTTATTGCCATCCTTGAGAGAAGCCTTAACTACCAGATGCAGGACACGTGCTGAGCAGCGCACACCCACAAATCTGCCATCCCAGAGTGCCTTTATCATGTTAGCTGCACCATCAGTAACCACAAACTCCATTTGTGCCTGTGTGCCTGCCCTCTCCCCTAGTCACTACACCACCATGTTCTGCAGTGCTTTGCGAATGTTATCTGAGGTATGCTGCTGATCCATTACCTCAGCATGGAGGAAGAAAGAGCAGTGCCACTGCTTGGCTACTGCACATGAACTTGTTGTTGGTATTGGATTCGGTATGGAGGTGGTGGAGAAGAAGAAACTGAGGTGACACTTTCTTGATCTTCACATGCTGGAGTAACCTCACAATGCTTTTTGGTTATACGTACCTTTACAGGGGTACCAGTAGAACTAGACATGGCAGCAGGGATGTTGGGACTGGGGCTGGAGGAGTATAGTGGAGTAACAGTGGTGGCGGAGACACTAGCAACTACTACCTGCCTGGGAGACTCAATTGGAACTGGAGAGGCAGGTATTGAGTTCTCAATAGAAGAGACAATTGTAGCTAGAGAAACAGGAGGAGTACTATGGGCAGCAGGGGAAATATCCAGCTCAGTGGAAAAATCAAGCTCAGGAGGCCTTGGTCCCTCATATTCTTCTTCTACATCTTGTAGCTTTCAACAGAAGAAAAATCAGCAGCAGACGATTTTGGGGAGACCTACTGAATTGCCTATTCTGCCTGGTGGCTACCAGGAAATGGTAAACAACTATCTCCCTCACCTTCAATAACAATTTTTGGAAAATATATGCTCTCAGTGGCAGTGACAGTAGTGGCAGGAGGAATTTTCTCCAAATACTGAAAAAATTCCTATTTGGGCTGCTTTTACGGGCATTTGCTGTAAAAATCCTGTGTTGATACTGCCCTCTGTTTCTGACCAGTAGTGTTAAACACGCTAGGTGTCTCCTGGTTTATAGAACTGGCTGTGGCAGAGGTGGTGACGGAACTGGCAGTGGCATTAGTCATTGCACATGCGGTTCAGGGGGGATCATCAAGAAACAGCTAATGGCGAGAAACAGATGCATGCTGCTTCATGGTCTCAGAGAGGGACCTGGACCTCTCTACCCTGCTAGTAGAGGTAGAATGACCTGCAGTTCCCTTCTTATTTTTATTTTTTGGTTTGGAGTGCTGCTGCTGTGTTTGACTGTCACGGAGTGACTTGAGAAATAAAGACAATGAGGAGTACAGATAAAATGAATACATTTTATTGAACACAATGGTAGCAGCAATGTACCTCTCACTTTCCTGAGACCAGGGAAGGACAGTGCACACACTTCCTTTACCCTTCACTAGGCAAGTGTGAGATGAACCCACGTCTGTACCCTAACGCTAGGGTAAACCCAGGCAACAGGAGCGAGAAACTCCAGAACGCTGGAGCACCAAAGTAGCAACTCTAACTCCACCACCCTTCTCGAGACCAGGTGTGAGGACAGCCTGCAACACTTCCTCAACCCTTCACTAGGTAGGTGTCAGCTAGAATATGTATGGCCTGTAGTAACCTTCACAAGACTAGATATGAGGACAGTGCACAGCATTACCTCAATCCTTCACAAGGCAGGTTAAAATAGCGCAACTATACCCTACCACTAGGGTATACCAAAGGCAAGGTAAACTGCACCTAGAATGCTAGGTAAGGCAACAAACCACCCTAAGCTCGACTGCAGAAGGTCAGTGACACGGACTGACCGAACAAGCACTGCTACAGGAGTAGCAAGCATGGCGGTAACGGTAGCCCCAGGAAGCCGAGGAGAATGATAGCCAGGGCTGGATAGCCGAGGCTGGCAGTAAACCAAGCCGGGAGCACAACAGAAGGATGAGGTAGTCAGACGAAGCCAGGAGTCAGAGTCGGATCGAGTAGTCAGATGAAGTCAGGGTTTAGAGTCGGATCAGGTAGTCAGACGAAGCCAGGAGTCAGAGCCGGATCGGGTAGTCAGACAAAGCCAGGAGTCAGAGACGTATAGGGTAGCCAGATGAAGCCAGGAGTCAGAGCCGAATCTGGTAGTCAGACAAAGCCAGGAGTAATACACAGGAATCAGTAAATAGACCAACACAGCACTAGGCCCAGGTACACCATGAAAGGGCACTGGATAATGGAAATGCTGAGGCCTTTATGGCCTAGTAGGTGGGGGAGACATGACAGCAATTACCAGTGACCCATAAGAACAGCGACTTGCATTGAGTGACAGCCAGGAAGTAGCAAGGTCGCTGTTACAGCAACGCAACACTGGAGGCAATCACGGGTACCGTGATACTGACTTTGACATTGACTATTAGTACTACTGACAGTCCTCTTCTTTAGCCGCCTGCTGATGCTAGCTCTGCTTGAAAGCAACGGCACAGGACGAGCAACATCAGGTTGTTCACTAGGACTCAAATCCATTACCGATAGGTCGGTATTGTACTATAATAATTTTAAAACCTGGCCACACGACAACTGTCAGACTGGCTGTGTCACTCTGAAAATTGTTATTTACACAAATTCCTAATATTTTTCTTTTAAACAGGAAAAAAGATGACTTGCGGTGGCAATAAGGCACTTATGATGGACGCCTGCCTGCTTACACAAATGACACACTGGCTGTGTCACTCTGAAAATTATTATATACACAAATTCCTAATCTTTTTCTTTTCAACAGGAACAAAAATTACTTGCAGTGGCAATAAGGTACTAATGCTGGATGCCTTCCTACACAACAACTGTCAGACTGGCTGTGTAACTTAGAAAAAAAAAAAACAGCTCCTGACAGTGGTAATAAGGCAATAGAGTGGTACTATACTGGCTAATAAGGCCCTAGACTGGCTATAAGGCACTAGACTGGCACTAGACTAGCTAATAAGGCACTAGACTGGCTAGTAAAATCGCTTTTCTGGACTCTCTCTCTCCTTCTTCTCTCTCTGAGCTCCAACCACAGACTAACAGGAAATTCAGGCTGTCTGGGTGTCTGTGTCATTAGTCCAACCCCCATCATGAAACGAAGAAGATAATTGGACTAGAGAGGACCCCCATCATGAAACGAAGACGATAATTGAACTAGAGAGGGAGGGAAAGTAGTACAACCGCAGGAAGCCGTCGTCCGAATTTACGAAATTTACACCAAAATTTCGGACCAGTGCTGTTCGGATTTGTTTTTTTTTTTACGAACAGCTCTTGCCTTTCTGTTGGCCCAAATGACGCCGAATGACACTTACTCATCCGAAATTCCGAATTTGGCAGAACTGATTTGCACAATTCTACATACAAGGTACTTTTTTCTTTCTGTGCAATTCGAGCCTGCACACCAGAATATACCCCACTCATTGTTGGTGCGCCATTATACCCCTGATCACGGCATTTTGTTATATCGAGGCCATTGCTCTCTATGCAAGTAACAATGCCATGTTCAAGTCCTGCAGCACTCTGGTCCTCAATGGCATAAAACCCCAGGAAAAACTATTTTATCTCAACACTAGTTGTTCTCTGGTTTTCATCTCTTTCCACAGAAATATATCTGAATATCTGTGTAGTATCCATTATAACTGAAAAAACTGTGCCTGTTCCTGCTATCCCGTATTTCTGAATATCTTCGATCTGCTCAACTTCCCCAGCTCTCTCCCTCCTCCTATGCTGCTCTTGAGGTTCCCATCTCTCTTGATGAAATTAGTAAAGCCATTGCAGCTTTGCCTTGTGGTAAAAGCCCTGGCCCTGACGGTTTCTCCCACATTTATTATAAAACTTTCCAGGATAAGTTGATCCCTATGCTAGTGCCCATGTTTTTGGAAATGCCTGATAAAATAACTTCCTGCCCCTCTCTAGCAGAAGCACATGTCGCGGTGATCCCGAAGCCGGGTAAGGATCCTGAATTTTGTGAGAGTTATAGACCAATATCTCTTCTCAACTTGGATATGAAAATCTATGCTAAAATTCTGGCGGAAAGACTCAAACCTCTTTTGCCGTCGCTAGTGCATACGGACCAAGCGGGTTTTGTGCCGGGACGAGAGGCACGTGATAACACACGCAAACTCTTACATATATTACATTATGTTAAAACTCGCAATATACCTTCTGTATTCCTCTCGACGGATGCTGAAAAAGCTTTCGACCGGGTCAATTGGTTATTTCTTGAACGAACCCTTTCAGCTTTTGGTTTTGGCCCTCTTATCCTCAGCTATATTTTTGCCCTATATCAGGGTCCTAACGCCCAAGTACGCGTAAATGGCCATCTTTCCTCGACCTTTGATATACACAATGGGACCAGGCAGGGTTGCCCTCTTTCTCCCCTTTTATTCGTGCTTTTAATGGAACCATTCGCTCAACATATTCGTCTCAGTGATAATTTGACGGGGGTGCGCATGGGATCGGAGGAATTCAAGTTGTCAGTTTTTGCTGATGATGTGCTTCTTTCGGTAACCGATCCAGCTCTTTCCATACAATATGCTTTGGACGAATTTAATTGCTTTTCGGAATTATCTGATTTTAAGATTAATCTTGTTAAATCTGAGGCTCTTCATATAGGCCTTTCCCCTTCTCTTCTTCAATCCCTGATCACTCAGACTGCTTTTCGTTGGTCACATACTCACATCAAATATCTAGGGGTCAATCTAACGCCCTCTTTCGCTTCCTTATATGGCCATAATTTTGCCCCTTTGCTGAAGTCGATAAAAGCAGATCTACATAAATGGAACTCTCTATACCTATCTTGGCTAGGAAGGATTAATGCTATAAAGATGAATGTGTTGCCTAGACTCCTCTATTTGTTCCAAACGTTACCCATTAGCATACCTTCGTCATTCTTTTCTCTATTGAATCGGGCCATTAGATGCTTTATTTGGCACTCACATCCACCTAGAGTGGCGACTAAGTGTCTGTACTTACATAAATTTCATGGGGGGTTAGGTCTTCCTGACTTTGCTTCCTATTATTATGCTTTTGCGTTGACCACAGTTATTGATTGGACTCATAACGGGGCTCACAAGGCTTGGGTGAGGATTGAGCGAACAATTACTGGAGCGGAGGATCCACTTGTTGATTTATTTTTGCATCCGAGTATGCGCTGTAAACTATTTACCTCTTCCCCGATTATCTCACACGTTTTTTCGGTTTGGTCCTTGTGTAATAAGGCTAATGAGCTGGCAACCTCTCCTTCTCATGCTTACCCTGTATTTTCCTCTAAGTCGACCCCCTTTAATCTTCCGCACTCTGACTTTCCCAAATGGAATCGCACCCCTCCTATACGTATAGTGGATCTAGCTTCGGATGGTGTACTTAAACATTTTGATGACTTGCGAGTCGCATTCAGTCTTTCCGCTTCGGAAATTTGGAGATTTTTACAAATTAAACATTTCCTTGAAACACCTTCTATAAAATGAGTGTGGTCGTGTCTCCCAACAGCTTTTGAATCTCTGCTGCTGTCATTAACAGTTCACACAGGTAAAATCAGGAAGGATTATGCTGCTCTCACAACTCCTAATCCCGCTGACAAACCTGGTTATGTTGCTTCCTGGGAACATGAACTATACGCTACGGTCCCCTTAGAGGATTGGAAAACTATTTGGAAAACCGCTGCTACTGCATCGATATCCACTGCGGTTCTGGAATCGCATTTCAAATTTCTGGCTAGGTGGTACCTCACACCGTCTAGACTTCAAACTATTTACCCATCAACTAGTTCTACTTGTTGGCGCTGTCACTCTGGAAAAGGAACTCCATCCCACATTTGGTGGTCTTGCACGAAAATTCAACCCTTTTGGAATACGTGCCTTGACTCTATAGATGAATGCTTGGGCATATCCCTTACTAGGGATATTTGGAAGACACTTTTTCTCGTTCATCTACCACGTCTTCCTATTTTAAAGAAACGTATTCTTTTGACTATGCTATTGGTTGCAAAATCTCTTATCCCCAGGCATTGGAAAGATGTAGAGCCCCCCACATTCCAGGAATGGGCGTGCAATGTCAGATCTCAAATCTTAATGTTGAGAACCTACGTTATTAAGGAAGGGGGTGACCCAGATGCTGTAGATTCGTTTTTCTCCTTATGTCAGTTCTAGCTCTTAATTATTGCTCACGTATCTATGGCACTTACCCGGTGGATGTATGGTCCTTGGCGCCAGATTTCTCCTTCCCTTTTCCCCCTGTTCCGAACCCTTCCCTTTTTTTTTTCTCTCTCTTTTCCCCCACTCTTTCACTTTGTATTCTCTTTCCCTAGGAAGTGCTGGGCTGCTTCCATATCTATCACGATTCCTTACTGTATGTCATATGCTCTTGTTTGTAATGCAGTTACATTTTGGTGACACTTTCTTCCTTTTCGATTCTGTATGCTGATTTTCTACCAATGTACTTCTTGTTGTTTGTATTCATGTTTATAATACTTAATAAACTTCATAAATAATAATTAAAAAAAAAAAAAAAAACTGTGCCTGTTTTATTTCCGATACAATGATGTTCTGGACCTTATTTGAAAGTATGTCTATAATTTTGTTTTGTATTTTAGGACTCAGGTACTTTTCATTTTCCTCATCGATTGCTTTTTTCTTCCTACAATGTTCATAGATTACACATCCTTCTGTATGAGCTTGGAATGACTCATGAATCTGTATTCTGGCAGAAAGCCTTTGCAATTTCTGGATTCAACAATAAAATAGTGTTCAGTATTTAGTCGTATCGCAGGTCTTACATTAACTATGAATAAATGGTGAAAAAAAGAGAAGATAGAAAAGATAAAGCCTAATGACAAATAAGATTTTTTTTATCAATAGGATTGAAAAGACCAGCTCAATACTGTTACAGAAACGGTCCAATTGGTCTCTAATAGTAAACCTAAGTCTCATAAAACCAAACTTTATTACACATACATATACACAATTAAAATCTGTAAACCCAGCCAATTTACTGCTACTGAGTTTTAAAATACTCCCCACCAAATTTGGTGAGCTAAGAGGTGGAGAATAGCATGTCAATATGTAGATACTCCCTCAGAAAGCTATGCACTATTATGATATGGTATACAGTGCTAATTATATGTCCAGCCATTCAATATTCCTGGCATCAATGGAGCAAATATGGGGTTAATTAAATGTAATTAACTTTGACAACCCCTAATCCATAAATATATGGCTATCATACATCCCCCTTATTATATAGTATAGTCTATTGTAAGGGCTATAATATAGGTTAACATATAACGGACAAAGTGAAAATCTCTTTGATGTATTTAATATTTATGTCTACTAGTTTGTCGACTACCACAGGTTTTTCAATGAGGAATGAGCAGTTTGTTTCAGCTATAGCAACCTTTGTATAACTTGTAAACATTTTAGTATAACCACTTCTTGGCAACCATAATGTTACTAGACCTCTGAGTTTAATCCTAATTGTACTTCTATGTCCCAGAGGACCGTACAAAGATCAAGGCTGTTCCCTCGCCCATACATATGTTTAATCTGTCCCTGGAGCCATAGTCCAATATTCATTTTTCAATTTTCCTAAAGGCAATCATGAATATTGTTACTAAATATCTTTCACTTATTTGAAGCAAAGGGTTGCAACAATTTCACTTATCCTTGTTGTCCGTAAACAATAGCTTTCCACTAGTAATGCCTATACTGTTTCTAACTAACCAACGTTGAGCTCTCATTTGAATTGATTGGATCCCCACATCAATTCCAAGCTTGAGGCGGATGTAAAAATTGACTGACTGCCTCCTAATTTCTTCTTTCCTAGAGGACCCCCAAACTAAGTACACAAATCTCCAACACCCCTCACACATAGTTGCCCTATGCGTTTCTTCAGACTCTGCTGGCTTCGTCAGGGGCACCTTTAGAAAGTGGCGGTGTATGAGACACGGCTTATATACTCTATGAGTAAGTACAACTACAAATTCAAACGAGACTGTTTCTGATTGGTTCTTTGTTCCGCAACTATACTACGGATAGTCCAACAGTTTAAATGCATGTTGGCTATCACATAGTTGTGTTTATATTACTTGCTTGTCATTCGGCTCAACAACCACAGAGGGACATCAATAGTGCAATAATGCAGTATGACATGTTAATTAAGAGCACTATATAGCGTATTACGGTCTTTAATATTTAAAGTGACATTACTCTTTCACTGTGCAAGTCTTAAAGGGATGAACACAGTGAGATTTCTATAATTGATGTTCAAATCTAATAAGTTTACAAATTAATATCTCTTTATCTATTATGTGATCAAGACTAATAGATCCTCTTTCTATATCTACACTTGGTTTCCCACGTCACAAAAATGAATCGTAACTCCAAAACTTTCAATATTTATTTGTTAAAGGGATGGTGTCAAATAGCCCTCTTTTCTCAACTTTATTTTTTCAGATTAATATTTAAAGCTAATACAGAAAGAAATATATATGTTATTTATTGACCAATACTTTATTTATCATACTGCACTCACTGTTCACATATTCAAAACAGCATTGGCACTTTTATACCACCAGGATTTTTTACTTCCTCGTATAGTGGCTTTAGTTAGTAAATCAAAGTAGTCTTTTTTTACTATTTATTGAGGCATATATTCTGCAATGTCAATGCCCAGACTAAATATTATTTCTCATGTGCTGTTTTTTTTTTATATTGTGCATTGACATAGCTGCGTTCTGAATTTTAAACATGTAAATATTGAGGACCATATTCACATCATTCTATAAAGAGTTTAAAGGTAAACTCTTCATTTAGCCCATATTTGCCTCTTGCTACTAAACGATAAATCCATGATGCTTCTTTTTTGAAGAAGCATCTTGTCAAAGTCACCTTTTCTCTTTAAAGGTGATACTTTCTGAACACCAGTAAACTGCATTAATGCCGTATCTGATTTATGATATCTTATCATGTGTTTAGCTATTGGAGTGTCCCTATGATTCCGCACATCCCCTATGTGTTCTAGTATTCTAACTCTGAATTCTCTAGAGGTCTTTCCAACAGCAAAACCATCAGTGACGTTTAGGACATCACAAAATCTTAAAGATCACCTAGTACATAGTCACTTTGAGAGAGAATCCCCTAAAACCTGGTTATGGTCTTCTATTAATGGCTGTTTTCCATGTAAAAAAATTAGTACTTGTGCCAATGTAGTCAAACAGTCAGTAATCAATATAAGAAGAATGAGGTATCAAATTAGGGAGTTCATCAGCTCCAGATCTACAGGCATTATTTACATGATGGATTGCTCCTGTCATAAAATCTATGTGGAATAGACCTCTAGAGAATTCAGAGTTAGAATACTAGAACTCATACGGGATGTGCAGAATCATAGGGACACTCCAATAGCTAGACACATGATAAGATATCATAAATCAGATACAGCATTGATGCAGTTTACTGGTGTTCAGAAAGTATCACCTTTAAAGACAAAAGGTTACTTTGACAAGATGCTTCTTCAAAAAGAAGAATCATGGATTTATCGTTTAGGAGCAAGAGGCAAATATGGGCTAAATTAAGGGTTTACCTTTAAACTCTTTATAGAATGATGTGATTATGGTCCTCTTTGTTGGTTCAATTTTTACATGTTTAAAATTCAGAATGCAGCTATGTCAATGCACAAAAAAACAACACATGAGCAATAATGTTTAGTGTGGGCATTGACATTGCAGAATATATGTCTCAATAAATAATAAAAAAAGACAGTGAGTGCAGCATGACAAATAAATTATTTGTTAATAATTAGCATATATATATATTTCTCTCTTTGTTAGCTTTAAATATTAATGTCATCTGAAACAATGTAGTTGAGAAAAGAGGATTATTTGATAAATACCATCCCTTTAAGAAATAAATATTGAATGTTTTGGAGTTAAGATTCATTTTTGTGACATGGGAAACCAAGGGTAGATATAGAAAGAGGATCTATTAGTCTTGATCACATAATAGATAAAGATATATCTATTTGTAAACTTTTTAGATATGATCATCAATTATGGAAATCCCACTGTGATCATCCTTTTAAGACTTGCACAGCGAAGGGGTAATGTCACTTTAAATATTAAGGATTGTTATACGCTATACGATGCTCTTTATTAACATGTCATACTGCATTATTGTACTCATGATGTCCCGCTGTGGTTGATGGACCTGAATGACAAGTAATATAAACACAACTATGTGATAGCCAACATGCATTTGAACTGTTGGACTATCCGTAGTATAGTTGCGGAATGAAGAACCAATCAGAAACAGTCTATCTTGTTTGAATTTGTAATTGTAATTACTCATAGAGTATATAAGCCGTGTCTCATACACCGCCACTTTCTACCCATCACAGCGACGATCCTGTGAAACAAACTCAACTGTGGAAAAGCAACACAGATCAAGAAGAATATATCACTGTGACTAAACTAAAATTCAATTGGCTAATTATGGAGTAATGAGGCAGGAGCCTCGGTATCCAAAATCATTGCTGCCAGTTTAAGTCTGACAGCCAGAGAAGAACGTCCTGTTCCTGTTCTCCGCCACTTTCTATATGTGCCCCTGACGAAGCCAGCAGTGTCTGGCAAAACACATAGGGCAACTACGTGTGAGGGGTGTTGGAGATTTATGCACTTAGCTTGGGGGTCCTCTAGAAAAAAAGAAATTAGGAGGCAGTCAGTCAGTTTTTATACCGGCTTCGAGCTCGGAATTAATGTGGGGATCCATTCAATTTAAATGAGAGCTTGACGTTGGTTAGTTAGAAACAGTATAGGCATTACTAGTGGAGGGTTATTGTTTACGGACAACGAGGATAAGTGGGATTGTTGCAACCCTTTGCTTCAACTAAGTGAAAGATATTTAGTAACAATATTCATGATTGTCTTTCGGATAATTGAAAAATAAATATCGGACGATGGCGCCAGGGACAGATAAAACATATGTAGGGGCAAGGTAACAGCCTCTGAGATATAGAAGTACAATTACAATCAAACTCAGAGGTCTAGTAACGTTATGGTTGCCAAGAACTGGTTATACTAAAACGTTTAGAAGTTATACAAGGGTGGGTATAGCTGAAACAAACTGCTCATTCCTCATTGAAAAACCTACAGTAGTTGACAAACTAGTAGATATAAATATTAAATACATCAAAGTGATTTTCCCTGTGTCTGTTATATAACCTATATTATAGCCCTCACAATAGACTACATTCTATAACAAGGGGGGAAGTGTGATAGCCATATATTTATGGATTAGTGGTTGTCAAAGTTAATTACATTTAATTAACCCCGTATTTGCCGCATTGATGCCAAGAATATTGAATGGCTGGACATATAATTAGCACTGAATACTATATCATAGTAGTGCATAGATTTCTAAGGCAATATCTACATACTGACTGGGATTAACCCCCATATTACACGCTATTCTCCACCTCCTAACTCACCAAATTTGGTGGGCATATTTTAAAACTCAGAAGCAGTAAATTGGCTGGGTTTACAGATTTTAATTGTGTATATGTATGTGTAATAATAAAGTTTGGTTTACTGATCAGCTCCTGTCTTACGGGCAGTGCTACTTCGTTGGTCCTTGGGTGATATGTGGGTTCGTTCATGCTTGATAATTTGTTCAAGGATTGCAGGATATATTGAGGCACTTACAATTGGTGTATTACACATGCGAATCACTAAATAAATTCAGGGAAAGGGGAATAGGGGTTAAAGTCTAGTAAATAAATTATTATTTAAATCACATTATTCTATCTATACTGATCATACGATTGCTCAAAGCTTCAGCAGTCCATATGTAACGCCAGTGTAGTCATATTGCGCACCGGGTGTCGCTCAACATATATATCTCAAACACCAATAACGCTATGTCATATGGCTTAAGAGTTAGTTATATTATTGTCATATAACTTAAGTTTTTGATCTTGTTGCAGCCACTGTTTATATGATTCTTTTTGTGTTTACCTATTCCGATCCGCAGTACGTTAGGTCTGCCTATTAGAGGAAACGCCAATAAGCGCGTGTTTGCTTTAAGACGACAAATGTTATTCATTTCAATCAGTTACTCTCATATAAATTAGATATATTGTAATATTATCTGGTGTTATGAAGAGACCTGCGGGATATTTGGTCCCCCGGTATAGCGCTTCTGTTACCACATAGAGGTAGTGTATGTCAGTTTTCTAAAGTTCGCTCGGACAGTGCTTAACAGTATGCACTTAATATATATACCAAAGGTGTTCATGGTCATAGGATCCTTACGTGGTCCTATGCAACTTAATAGCATTAGAATTTATCATATGTGGTAGCTTACCGGATGCTAAAAAAAAAAAAAAAAAAAAAAAATCACTCACGTATAGTCACTCGGATCTGTAGCAGGAAGGAAGCATTTGTACTGTATGCTCACTATCATAAAGCATGCTGGCTAGTGTTGACAGGCAGAATAATATTGTGTGGTTAAATCTTCCTGCGCTAATATATATAAACATTCTAGAAAGGGTGAAGCTCATTTTGCCCTATTTCTAGCCATATACATATGTTTAAATTAAATGCACCATGCACATTGGTTCTTTTATTCATGACACAATCCAAGTACAATCTTGATACTAGCATCTATGTTAGTGCTGAGTTGCATCCCCCCTTTGGGTAGTCACCCCTTGTCAACTCCGGTGAATTCCCACCTTATTTCTGTCTTTTCCGTTGTCAGTTTAGGGAGGTGGGGTTTAACGGGGAAGACAAGCTAGGTATAAGCAGGGTATTACATGGTTGTACATAGCCGTGCTAGTTGGCGATGTGGGGGGAGTTGCTAACATCCAGGTGGTATATTACTGGTGGTTTGCGGGCGACTCTCCTTTGCATCGTGCAGCATATGGTACAGTATGGGTGCCTGTGGGGGGGTGTCATAGTCTTCTATTTTATGCTCAGCAAGACTGCATAGGGGGAATGATCACAAGTTGCATCGTGTGCACAGTTCTCCAAACTCTTTACGCTAAACACCAACTGCATTACGGTATTTTAATTTCATTAGGTTTTCCTCTTGGTTTCAGGTTAATCTGGGATTTATTCGTAGTGGAATAAGAGATAGCCAAACTACGCTTGTATGAGCAAGGTATAGTCTATGGTGCTATTTGTTCTGTTGAAGCTGTATCAGCCCTTTTCATTGGCAAGTCTGGTCAGCCGGAAGCTACAAAAAAAAAAAAAAAAGAGCTGGCGTGGTAAGGGGTCCACAGGTTGTACGTGGAGTCATTATACGGGACAAGTTGGTCACTCCGGAAGTCTTTCGCTAGCACGTTATCAAGCACTTACGTCAGGTGCGCTACGTTTTATAGCCAAGTTATTAATATGTCTGTTAATATCTTAAATCAGGGTTTAGTCTTAGTCTGTCGGTCCTTTCTTTTTAGGCTAGCATAGTGGGAGATAGTTTTCCCAGAACAACTCGGTTCCCTCGGGCCAAATCATAGTTACTCTCCCACTGTGTCTATCTAGGAAGGTAGGGCATCACTTTTTCCCATCCTTTAGGTTAGCTCTACATCTTGAGATAGGGGTTCCCACCAGGCCATCGATCCCAGCCTCTCATTCAGGCTACACGCCCATCAGCCCAATCTCATAATCAGCGCCTGGGACAGCCTTATTGGGACATCAGCTTAGGGCCTCACCTGTCATTTTTCAATTAGTTCCAGTGAGTTTAAAAAATTTTTCTCTATCTTTTCTTCATCTAGGTAGCAGGAACCATGGACCGACAGCACTTCATATGTTCTAACTTCACACATTATTATGGTATGTTGTTTTGTTTCAGGTTTACGAAGCCTAGTCTTCATGTCTTCAAGATCAGATCAAGAGGACAGTTGCAGCACACAAGTATCCCCAAGTCTGATATCTGGGGCCGACAGTCCCTCGTTCTATAAAGCTTGGACGGTGGCTAAGATAATAAGAGAACTGCAGAACAGGGGCATACCTTATTCCGCCTCAGCTCGGAAGGCTGAATTATATAAGTTACTATTTTCCTCAGCACGTAGTCCTAGGGCTAGTACTAGCCATAGTCTGGTTCCATCTCATTCACAATCTGATTTGGCAGAGTTTCAGTCATCCCTAGCGACTTTGGCAGAATCTGTGGCATCAATTCATGGTCGGCTGGACGGCATGGGGACACCACAGAGGGGTGATCAAGCTATGTTTTCCACACTTCCGGAAGTACCTAGCGGTATGCTTGACTATAGTGCCCCAGGCAGGGGTCCCCCTTCTATTTCACCAGCACATTTCATTCCAGGACACCTTAGGAAAGACATCCTAGAAGGTAAGGATGTTAATCTGGTGGCATTGTTAGTGTCATCTACAGACCAGGTGGAAAATAAGTCCTTTTCATGTGAGCAGGTGTCAGTTGTGCTGAAGTCTAAAGACCCTAGGCTGAGTAGGAAACTGACTATACCTGCGTTTGTTTTAGGTTTTAGCTTGTTTAGGGATGTGATTTGTCCTGTTCATACTCAGTACAGGGAGGAATTGGATCTCTATTTATATAGGGTGGTCGAGCTTGGGCATAAGTATGGTGGATTCACTTTTTATGATTATCACCGGTCATTTTCGGCTAAGGCAGCTGCGTCCTTGGCCCAATTTAATTTTACTATGGATTGGAGCCAGTTGGACACAGAGCTTTTTTGTCGGCATTTTGCTGGCATGCGAGCTCCTGCTTGTTCGGTATGCCAGTCCGCGGAGCACTCCACCAACTTATGCCCCATATCGGTCACCTCCACCACGACTACTAAGAACTCCAATTCCCAGGAAGATGTCCAGCCTGCGGCCATGGGAACTGGGAAAACTGACCGGTTGGGTAGACCTATTGTTTATTTTGGTAGATCCCAGATTTGTAATAACTTCAATTATACAGGTTGTATGTTTAGTGCATGCCGCTTGTTACATTTATGTGTCATTTGCAAGAATTCCCACCCAAAGTCCATCTGTCCTAAATGGCTTTTCCCTAGGTCATGACTAGGCGGAGTGCATATTCCCAACCTTATAGCGGTCCTTGGATCTCACGCCTCTGCGGGTCTGGTAGAATTCTTAGACCAAGGATTTTCAGAAGGGTTTCAGTCAGGTCTCGTAGCTACACCAGCTGAGTCCATCGAGTGTGGTAACTTGAAATCTGCTTTACAGAACCCCGCTGCGGTAGATGAGTTGTTACTACAGGAAATTTCTAAAGGGTATATGATAGGCCCCTTTGACAACCCCCCTTTTCAAAAATAGAGGGTAAATCCACTAGGGCTAGTTTCCAACAAATTTTCTAATAAACTGCGCTTAATTTCTGATTTGTCTGCCCCTCATTCTGTTTCTACACCAAGTCTTAACACGCTCTTTCCATCTGAAGAATTCTCCCTAAACTATGCTACAGTAGACAACGCCATTCAATTGATTTTACAATTAGGAGTAGGGTGCTGGCTATCGAAGGCAGACATTGCTGATGCTTTTAAGTTAATGCCCCTTCATCCTTCCCTTTGGAGCCTTCACGGTATCAAATGGAGAGTACGCTATTATTTTGCCACTCGGCTTACCTTTGGCTCAAAAAGTAGCCCAAAGATATTTGATCTGTTCGCCGACACTCTTTGTTGGATACTATTGAACGTCTACCACTGCCATTTAGTCATCCATTATCTTGATGACTTCCTGATTTTAGAACCTCCGCAGTGTACACCCTTAGGTTTTAAACAAATTTCCAGACTATTCGCAGATTTAAACATTCCTTTATCAGCTCATATGTCCTCGGAACCAGCAACTAAAGTGTGTTTCCTAGGCATCCTTCTAGATTCCGTTAGGATGGAGGCTAATTTACCACCTGAGAAGCTGATCCATATTCAGAGTTTAGTCAACCATTTCACCACCCTGGATTCCTGCCATAGAGTTCAGCTACAGTCCTTGTTGGGTACATTAAACTTCGCCATGAGGATTATACCTCAAGGACGTTCGTTTGTGTCTCATCTGCTGGAGCTGCTCTCTGGAGGTTCAGAGGCAGGGGAACATGTATGGTTGGATGATGTCGTCAGGTCGGACCTGGCCATGTGGGCCAGGTTTCTGAAGACATGGAATGGGAGCTCTATGTTCATCCCTAGGGTTTCTATTTCATCACCTTCGGTGACCACTGATGCGACGGCCTCGAGAGGCTTCGCTGCAATATACAAAGACCATTGGATGGCAGAAGCCTGGCCTCCCGAGGTGCTTAGCATACCCAATTTCTTTGCCGTCTCGGCCTTGTTCGAGTTGATTCCCGTAGTGGCAGCTGCATTTACATGGGGTCATAACTGGGCAGGACAAACAGTCAGATTTTATGTGGATTATGAGGCTACGACTCATATTATAAACAAAGGTAGGGCATCTTCAGTAAAATTCATGCCTTTTGTAAGGAAACTTATATGGTTATCCTTATATTTCAAATTTGCTATAGTATGTGAACATCTGCCAGGGAAGGATAACTCTAAAGCTGATGCCCTTTCTCGCTTAAACTTGCAGGTATTTCATCAACTCCAACCTACAGAGGACCCCTTCCCTACCAAGGCGCCAGACTTTCACTCAGTGATGATGGCTTAGGTTTTTTCCTCCAGGGAGCTCATGTTCTTATGCACCAGGCTTTAGCTCCCAACACTCGCAGGTCTTATGACAGAGCATGGAAATTATTTATGAGATTTATAGATTTTTATAGACCACTAAATCCTGGTTCTATTCACACCATTTTGGCTTTTATCTCATATTGTCACTTCTCGTTACACTTAGCTATTAACACCATCAAGGTATATTTGGTGGGTATCCAATATTTTTGTCAAGTTCGAGATGCTAATTTTAAGGCTCTACTTTCTTGCCACCCCATTAGGACGATTCTTAAAGGTATAGAGAAATCCTCTCCAATTAAACCAGTAGCCAGGCTACCTACACATGATAAATTGTTCAAGGAGATCTGCAATCTTCTTGAGTCAGGTGTCGTAGAATCATGTGGAAAAAACACTCTGTGGGCTGCCTTTTTCCTGGCCTTCTATGGTTTCTTGAGACCAGGGGAGGTTACGGCCACACATGTATCAGGTACATTTTTAAAATTAGTAGACTTAAAGCACAGATCTGATCATTTCGTTTTGATTTTACAGCAATCTAAAATGAATCAGGTAGGGCTTCCTACGGAAGTTTGTCTCTACCCCATTTTTAACTCATGGTGTCCCGTGTTATTTTTGGACACTTATCTCAAAACCTTAGCAGGTAGACCTCCTGTTAGTCCGTTACTTCCCTATTATGGTAAGCCCCTTTCCACTGCTATTTTTATCAACTACATTAGAATGTTTATTTCCAGACTAGGGTTAGACCCCCAAGGGTTCTCAGGTCACTCCTTCAGAATTGGGGCGGCTACTTCTGCCTCTCATAAACAGATTTCAGTACACATCATTAAGAAACTCGGGAGCTGGAAGTCTGCCTGTTACATGACCTATATCCCACAACCTATCACTGAAGTTATGCAGGTTTTTATGGCATTATCTGAGTAACTAAGTTTTGTATTTTGAGTGCTGATTAAAGATGTTTCTTTGTTTACCAGTATTATTTGATATCTTTCTTTTTGCCCTCATCCGACTTGCGCTCACGAATTTCTTTCTTGCTCTTGGTGCTAGGTGGGGCCAGCCACAAATGTTAAGGCTATTGGTTAGCCTGGTATTGTGGGAGGGCTTAGACTCCCTTCTTAAGCCATAACTTTAGTCTGTTAGGTTATCGGATCGAGATCCCGTGGTCCTCCCACCCAGGCCCTCCCTTCTTTATTTAATTCTCCTTTCACGGTGGGCCCTCTCTCTAGGCCCACAGGTAAGTCGGAATAGAGCACACCTCATCCAACTTGCACTCATGAATTTCTTTCTTGCTCTTTTTGCTAGGCAGGGCTGACCACAACCAATAGGAATTTTCTCTCCATTATACAGCTGCTCACGGAGTACGGTCCTACTTTAAGGCAGCTCCTCCAGTTACCACAAAGATCAGTGAAGTACCTGAGTCCTAAAATATAAAACAAAATTATAGACATACTTTCAAATACAGAACATCATTGTATCGGAAATAAAACAGGCACCGTTTTTTTCAGACCAATTGTTCCATTTCTGTAACAGTATTAAACAGGTCTTTTCAATCCTATGGATAAAAAAATATTTTTTTTGTCATAGGGCTTTATCTTTTCTATCTTCCTTTTTCCACCATTTATTCACAATTTCTGGATTACTTTTGCTTATGCAGGTTCAAATCCATGCATTTTTCCGGTCCCCAAACAGCCAGCATGGTTCACAGTATGCAGCATTCATTTAGGTGAATAGTGTAGCCATATCAAAGGGATCTTAATTCCTGTTTTTGTAACTCACTCATAATAGCTTTCATAGAAACATAGAATTTGACGGCAGATAAGAACCACTTGGCCCATCTAGTCTGCCCATTTTTCTACTGTAAAAACCTCTAACCTTTTTTGGTCTTTGGTGTTTTCTTATGTTAAGGACAGCCTTATGCCTATCCCATGCATGCTTGAATTCTGTCACTTTATTACCTTCTATCACTTCTGCTGTTAGGCTATTCCACTTATCTACTACCCTCTCAGTGAAGTAAAACTTTCTTATATTACGTATAAACCTGTGTCCCTCTATTTTTAGACTATTGCCTCTAACATTTTTACTCCTTTGAAATGTACTTCCATCCTGCACTTTGTTGAATCCCTTCATGTATTTGAATGTTTCTATCATATCCCCTCTCACTCTTCTCTCCTCCAGGCTATACTTGTTCAGATCCTTTAGTCTATCCTGATATTCTTTTCTTGTAAACCAGCACCTTCTCTCTTTATTTCAGAGAAAACATCCTGGAGGTCGGCATGGGTATGAGCTATTATAAATGTCTTTACATTTGCATCCATTATTGTGATAGGTTAATGTCCCCTATCAGTAATATGTTTCTCTCCCAGAACGCTACTTTCTATCGTACCACTGATGAAAGCCTCTGTAGAGCTCAACAAGTCAAAATCATCACTTGATTTTGTGGTGCTCTCTGTTGAATGTTCTATTTCTTTACTCGGTAGACTTATGCTACTGCCTTCATCGGGATTATCATCTACTACTATATGGGAAGAACTGGAGTAAGTTCACTCAGTGATTTCCACCCCACTGACATCATCAACACTTTCCACAGTCTTTTCATTTTCAGTGTTATTCGGTACAGGAGGACCACCAGCATTTGTTGGAGTGGAAAATTAGCTGCTTATTTTTGGAAGTTTCTCAGTTCTCTTCCCTTTTTTTTTTTTTTTTAAGTTTCTGAGCACTGCTCTTATGTTAATAGGATGACATACTTGGAAAAAGTAGTAAATAAAGTTAAAATCTTTATGTAGATGTGTGACCACTGGAGCCCAAGGAGCACACTGTTATATTAAAGCGGAGCTACCACCACTAAACAACTTGATGTCTAATAATTCACCATCTGGCAACTAGCTGCTTAGTAGTGCTAGTTGCCAGAATTATTGCCCTATTCAATAGAATTCTCCATTCTTCCCGGGCTGACAGGCAGGACGGAGCGCAGACATCTTTCAATAGTGACGCCTGCCCGTCTGTGCTGTCAGTCTCTTTTGGAGCCAGACGGCTCCTAGCAACACCTCCTAGAGCCAGCTGGGACTGACAGCGCAGGCGTGCAGACGTCACTGTTGAAAGATGTCTACGTTCCGTCCTGCCTATCAGCCCAGGAAGAATGGCTAATTCTATTGAATAAGATAATAATTCTGGCGACTAGCACTACTAAGCAGCTAGTCGCCAGACGGGGAATTATTAGACATCAAGTTGTTTAGCGGTGGTAGTTCTGCTTTAAAGGGATAGTAATACTTAATTATTACTAATCCCTATATTAAAAACATATTAAAAATAAATGTATTGCCCCCAGTGTCATCTCTCAAACCTTTATGGTTTGAGAGATAATTTCTCCTAAAGTTGCCCTCTCTCTCCCCCTTCCCCGAAGTCAGCGTTGCAGCTGACTGAAGGGAAATCCGGTCTTACAGTCATCAGATGGCTCTGCAGCAGAGCCACGATCGTGTTAATAAAAAAAAATATATTTCACTAAAACAGTCTTCTTCATGTGCTTGCAAAACAAACACACGTAGAAGACCATTTCAGTGAAAGATTTATTTTTTATTAACGCTATCTTGGCTGTGCTGCAGAGCCGCCTGAAAGTCGTACAACAGGCTTCCCTGCAGTCAGCTAGAATGCTGACTACGGAGAAGGGGGAGAGAGAGGGCAACTTTAGGAGCAATTATCTCTCAGACCAGAGATGACACTGAGGGCAATACATTTATTTTTAATATGTCTTTAATATAGGGATTAGTAATAATTAAGTATTACTATCCCTTTAATATTGTGGATGTAAATTTAAATAGCAGCATTCACATGTTTTTTAGATGGCCATGGCATCCGGGCAACTACTCTAATAAAAGGTGTACTCCTTCATATGTACAAGTTTTGTGACATTAATATATCATATATACACTTAAGACTCCACAGTTTATATAGGTATTTTGAAGAAGGTCCAGAGAGAGAATAGTTCATGGTTTACAAGATAAGAATGAACATTAAAAACCTAAATGATCTATAACATGTATAGCATAGAGGGAAGACAAGGCATAGAGGAATATGATAGGAACATTTAAATATATAAAGATAATCTACACAGCAATGGAGGAGAGAATAGTTAAAATGAAGAAAGCTTCAAGGACAAGCACTTAAATTAGAGGGTTATGGGTTTAAAAGTAACATTAGAAAACATTACTTTACTGAGATCGTTGTGCAGTTGTGGAACAGCCTTCCAAAAGTGGTAGAAGTTAATACAGTGAAGGAGTTTAAACATTCATGGGATAAGCATAAGGCTATCCATAAGATAAGACCAAGGACTAAAGAAGACAAGAGGATTTAACAGCAGGTAGAAATATGGACAAACTAGATAGAATGGTTCTTATCTGGTCACACAGCATATGAGATATAATGCTCCTTGCCAGGCCTTGACAAATATTTGAAAACATTTGAAGCCAAACAGACAAAATCAGGAGCCAGCCTAGTTATTTTTAGGAGTCAGGGAAATGGTACACATCCATAGAGTTCTATGTAAAGCAATCAAGAAAGTTAGGAGCCAGCAGTAGGGAAACCAGGTTCCTGGGATTTCTCAAGCCCAGCTTTATGCTATTATTTATAATAAAGCTCTTTTATTATAACCCACCAGGATGACAAGTTGTTTCATTACTATTATTATATGCTTAACCTTGGCACCACACCTAGGGGTAGATTTAAAGATTTGCATTAAAACAGCTGCTAAGTAAAAAAGGCACATCGCCGCAAATAGTACATGATTTATGTTGGATTCGACAGGTAGTCTACAAGAATAGCTAACGAGCGTAGGTACAACAAAAACACGTATCACAAAAACCTGCATTGCACATTTTTTCACATCACCGTGCATCCTAATCACCCGATAATGTTGTAACATAACGTCCAACGTTGTCTAGCAACCCTGATTGATGCACCAACAAATTCAAACCTACCAAGACCCCAAAGAATCAACAATGTTCAAATACACCTATATATAGCCCAAAATAACTGTCCCAACTTGACTGTTGAGAGGCGCAATCACATGAGCAAGGTAGAAGGAGTTTAGAGTTTCGAGAGGTGCACATAAATAGACACATAGCGCACTTTTGCAATTATTACATACACACATACAAACACAAACACATACACATACACACAGTCTTTTTTTATAACACTTAACACATATTTTAAACTTTCTTTTTCAGTGTGAATCTGTGAGTGACAGAGTATGACAGAGAGTGAGTGGGATCGAGTGTGTCTCTGAGGGCCTGTGTGAGTGCCTGGGTGTGAGTGGGTGAGTGATGGCCAGGAGAGGAGGACAGGAGAGAGGGATGGGGAGAGTAGTGGAGGAGGTGGAAGAAGGAAAGCAAGGGATCCCTGTTGAGAGTAGGAGTGGGAGAGGGAGATCCGTGGGGCAGAGGGGGACCCAGCTTAGAAGAGCAAGGACACAGAGGGCAGGGACAGAACCTTCAGTGACACGAGGGGTATCTGTAGGGGAGCACCACGCACAGGCAGAGGCAGAACAGGCAGGATATTTTGGCCACAGCTCTGAAACCTCACAGGCTGGAGCTGAGGAGGAGAGGCTCAGGGATCCTTGCTATACGGAAGAGCTTAACTGTGCCCTAGTGGAGGTTGCCTATGAGAGGGAGAGTGTCTTCTTTCTTTCTGGTCTGACTGCGAAGAGGAATGCCGTCTGGAATCAGATCTGCAGCAGGGTGAATATGGAGGCCACCTGCAGACTGGACATGGACTGCGTCAAGAAGAGATAGGGCAACTGTAAGAGGGTGGTCAAGAAAAAGATGGGGGAGGCTGTCCCATACGCCCGAGGAAACAGAGGTGGTCCCCCCGCCCACATCATTTACACCAACTGGGATGAGATTCTGAGGCAGAATATGTTGGCCACAGCTGTTGGGGGGTCCCTGGAGGATCGGACACTGGGGAAGAGAGGAGCCTCCACACTACCGGTAAGTGCATCAACACATAACCACAAACCACATCAACCGACACAACCTTCACATGCAAACACAGTCACACCTTTACACATGCCCATCATTCATCCACACAACTGCATCAACACAGCACCCTGAGGGTTAAAAACAGGACACAATACATGCACTAATGGGAAAGTTTGAACAGGCTCAAACCTGTCCCAGTCCCAGTTCAACCCTCTTGTTGTTGTGCTGATCACACACAATCCACACAAACCATGCTTCACAAAATGATGTCTGTTAAAAATCATTACTGTTCCTCCACGATGCCACCCATATACCCACAGGTAAGTCAGCACATAACCCTTTGAGTGCTAGAGTGATCATCAACACATTGCTCAACAATCCTTTGGCAACCCCTCTGGTACTCAAAGGCTTACCGACAACCAAGACAAGTCGATACGGTAACGATTAAATGAGATACAGAGGCCAGTCATTAAGCTGTGAAAAAGAGACAATGGAGTGAAGTTACCATCACTTCACCAATTCCCATGTTAGTCTATGGAGAAAATTCAAAAACATGTTTCAAGTTTTGAACATCCCAATGAATAGACTCCATAGAAAAACATTAGACATGGAGAAATTATATAACTGGAGAAATCATCATCTGTTCCACTTCACCTCTACTTCATCAGGTCTACATCACCACTCACTGAATCTCATTAAAGATGGATGAGGACACACATCACAGTGCTGATGAGACTAACTGGGTGTATGTGCAACACACAGGCCTCCAAATAACCAACATTGTGGAATTAAAGGAGTACCATGTAGGTCTTTGTGCTGTGTATGCAATCATTAATCATATTATACATTTGGTTTTCACACCAACAGGACATGATTGATGGATATCCCTGATTAAGCAAGGCTGGGTCACTCAGAAAGATGGAGCAACTGATCCAAACAACAACAGGCCATAATCAGAGAAATCCTTCACTGTCCTGATTGGTGGCCTTGAAGACTGAACTTGGACATACCTCATGGACACGATCCTGTAAAGTTAATCAATCTATGATTACCAGGGTGGTATCCCATGCATCGCAACGCAATGCATAGGACACCATCATGGCACTCTGTGATCCAGATGTCAATTACATCATCTTGCATTCATTTTATCATTGCTTACATTACTAATCACACAATGTAATTTCCCCACACAGCATACAGGCCTGCAACACAGCAGGAGGCCGTGGAGGAGGAGGCAGACACATCCCCTGGTGAGGAGATTCCTCTTGGGGAGGAGGAGACCGGCACCTGGTCTCCATACCCAGCATCTCCACAAGCTGAACCACCTGCTGCACCTGCTGAACCACCACCTGCTGCACCATCTGCTGCACCATCACCTGCTGCACCTGCTGCACTACCTGTTGCACCACCACCTGCTGCACCTGCTGCACCCCTCTACAGCAAATGGATGCAGCCATTCACCATAGGACTGCATTTCTCTGCACCACCACCAGGAAGGCACAGGATGCCCGGGACAGTGCCAACCCATCTGTATGGAGAATATGGTCAGCAGATGGACTTACCCTCCTGGATGACTCCCCACCATGAGCCAAGGTGGGGGCCAAGCAACTACCAGTGGCCAAGGTATGACCACTGCCCTGGAATATGAACACCTTTGCCTGATTGGGGAGCCCCAGCACCCTCACCCAAGGGACAAATTCACCCCACCACCACCACAGAGATCAGTGTAAAGCACTGAATCCCTGGATGTGGTAGGGACGCAGCCTTCATCAGCAGCAGCCACCACACCTGCACCAGCAGCTGTCTCTCCACTAGCACCAGCAGCTGCCTCTCCACCATCACCAGCAGTTGCCACCCCACCTGCGCCAGTAGCTGACTCTCCACCAGCACCAGTCAGCCCACCAGCACCAGCCTCACCACCAGAACAACTGGAGGATGTAGGTGAGGCAGCATCACCAGGCACATCTTCCTCCAGTACTGTATGCAGCAGAGGGCTGGAGAGGGAGTGCCTGGTGCTACAGAGGAGGCAGCTCAGGGAATCCCAGAGGACAAACCAAGAAATCAGGAGGATGCAGCAGGATTCCCTGAGGACTGCAGCCAGCCTTTAAGCCAGCCTTCATGCCCTGGAGGCACAACACATGGTGCTGACTGCAGAGCTGCAGCAGTACAGTACAGGTATGATAGACATGATGGGGCAGCTGCTGGTGGAATTCAGAGACCACAGCCCCAGGGAGAACCTGCGTATGGAGACAGTGCAGTTGTCTACAGAGGGTTCCACTGCTCTTCCTCCAGTGTGACCCCTGAACCAACACCAAGGGTGCAAAGGGTGACCAGACAGTCAGTCAGGGTTCCACGTCTGGCATCCAGTCAAAGCCTCCCCACCCCAAAAGAAAAAATAAAGAGACCAACTTGTAATTTTCTCCCAAAATAAAACAAGCACTTCTAGATTATAATCCTGTCTGAGAAGGTTTGTGGTTACTGAAAAATTAAGTGGCAAAGATGTCTCCAATGCATTGCAAAGCAATGCAGTCAACACAACTTCTGCCCAGGTTACATGGTCGTAGAATGTTTAACATGGGTTAGCACACACACCACACACAACGTTGTCCAAATTCAACTTACAATTCACCACTGGAGCCAAACAACATAACAGTGATGTATGGCCATAATGTGGGTTTGCTTTGAACAACCAATGCCTACCCCTTAGCATAACAACAGATGCACCACTGGACATTCAGTTTCATCAATTGTTGTGGTTTATAATATTAACCAAACAACTATTTGACTTAGCTAAGAAGTGACATACAGGAGAGATAGAACATGCCAAATAGGCAGTGATTCACACTCTGATTGTGAAACTAACTTACTGGATAACCCAATGATCACCCTAAGATTTCAATGTGGGTGCTACACTTTGAAATCTTAGGCTGATCCAGGGTTAAAAAAATGGAAATTATGGAAACTGAAATGTCAGACTCCCTCCCTATAGGAGCCCACCCATGCCTATTTAAAGCAGCCGCCGGCTGGTTCACTTTTAAGAGATTGCGCCACATTATGTCACCAAGATAAAAATGGCGACATGAGAATGATTCTCATGTAGCCTACTGAAAAAGGCCTCTGGTTACATCTGCTTCTGCTGCAGACCCCCCACCCCAGCTTTATACCAGAGAGTTGGTCTTTGCTATTAGAGAGCTTAAAAATGCAGGTCAAGATGGTGTCTCAGAATATTATATTATCTTAGAGGAATTTATACTTTTGTATCTACTAACTCTATGTAATTGTCACTCCTGCTGCCAGAGCAAATGCAATCAGGAAACCAGCCACCTTCCTAGCAGCACCTGCGGTCCCCTACAATATCTTGTACCTACGGGATCTAAAGGATATTGTGGGCATTACAGGTAATGCTCTCCAGGCTGACCTGCACACCCTTGTGGCCTTCCATCCTTTATGGCCTAACATGGTGAGTTTTGACCCAAACATCTAATATTGGGAAGATCCCAGAGCTACACACTGTAGATCAAAATAGTTCTTGTGACTGAACACAACCTTTGCAAGAGGCTTCTGGCTATCGCTGAGCAGTGCGGACTGGAGTTATCTGTTGAGATGCTGGAACCTATCAAACTGAGGCTGTCCCTTCTTTTCATGAAATGACACACAAAGCCCTATTCCAAACCCTAATATACTGGTCTGAAGGACTGCTGGTGCCACTACTGATACTCCCTACTAATGTAAGTCACCCCTCCAAGGACCTAAACTGGAGATACTCCACTGAGGCACCATTGCCTTGCAACCTGTCGTGCTCCCCTTAGATCGCCATCCCTTTTTGTTTTCCTCCCAGTACCCCCATCCCTCCAATAGGTCTTTTTACACTCCTGTAAATCGGTCACTCTTGGACTGAACTCATGTCACTCCTTCTTTCACCTTAGCTGCCTACAGAAGAAGTAAGTGGGTTGCCAGAGTGGAGAGAAGTGTCACATTGCAGAGAGAGAGTTGGCATTCAGTGCAGTCACTATCCAGTAGCTCCAAGTTGCTTTCAATAAATAAATCATATAGTACTATTTGTATGCTTTCCAGCCTCCTCTCCCAACTCCTAGGCAATACTGCGGACTCAGCTCTGGTTGGGGGAGAAAGGGAGGATGACGGGACTCCTCTTTTTCCTTCTTTTCCCTCCCTGACAACAGCAGCTGGAACCAGAAAGCGAGCCGGGTCCTAACAAGGAGGAGCTGCCTCCTTCTCCTGCTTCCTCCTCTCTGGTGCTCCTTGATTGGATCCACCTCCCTTCTCTCACTGTGCTCCTGGTCTGACTACATGAACTCCATCTCCCACGCTCCTTCCTGTCACTGACTCCTGTCACTTCCAAAGTTTCAGCGAAGTGGTTGCTGTAAGTTTGGAGGTGACAGGAGCCCTGACGGGAAGGATCCTGGGAGATGGAGTTCATGTAGTCAGTGCCAGGATGGCCCTTTTCACAGTTTCTCGTCCCTCCTCCCTCCCCAGCTCTCCGTAGGGGCAAGAGCGCTCCCTACATTAGGTATGCCTCCCCCTTTCCTTTATTGGCTGCAACCTTGTATGTGCACTTTAACCCTTTGAGTGCCATGGGATATGCAACGCATTGCAATGTGTTTCATACCCCGTGGCACTCAAACGGTTAAATGGTAGATAATAACCATGTACCTTGTAAGTGTTCATGCCATCCCATTTGCAGCCATCCTTATTTTTTTTATTTATTTTTTTTTAGAATTTATTAATCAAGAAATATCTTTACAAAGATATAATACACATATAAATACATACAAATCAAGACAAACGTAACAATAATCAGCATCAAGCCGAGAAGTAAAACAGTACTGGCCATATGTGAGTCAGTGCAGTATATTAAGCTTATTAATCACATTCTGCCAGGTGTCCAACCATCCTTTTTTTTACTGAATCCAGGAACCCACTTCCTTTTCCATTTGGAATTGATATAAACATTGTTGTCTAATGGATGCCCAATTTGGAAGAATATCCGTCTTCCAACACTTTGTAACTTCTAATTTAGTTGCAATTAATATATGTATTATCATTGCTTTTTTTATTCGTCCTATCTCGGGTAGAGACATATGGAACAGTATTTGAAGTGGAGAGAACTTCATAGAGATATTAAATAACCTATTTATATAATCTGTTATGTTTTTCCACAATGATTGTATTAAGGGGCATGACCACCATATATGAACAAAATCTGCATATGGAGCATTACATCTCCAGCACTGATGAGAAGTCGAATTATGCATTTTATGTAGTCTATATGGTACTAGATGCCACCTATTTATCATTTTATACTGCATTTCAACTAGGTTCAAGCAATGAATCCCTGAACTTAAATATTAAAGTGCCTGAATCCAGTCAGAATAACTGATATTTATTTCAAGATCTTGTTCCCATTTTCTTATTACTTGCAGAGTTAATTTATTAACTTATTAAGCATGTCCTTATTAAGCATGTCTCATGCCGCAATCATATGTGGGTCTCTCGCCCCCTTATTTAACATGTGTGTCTCTTTCTCTCCTCTTATCCATCATATGTCTAGTTCCCCCTTATTCAGTATGTGTGTGTCTCTCTCCCATCTCCATCATGTCTCTCTCTACCCCATCTCCATCATATCTCTCTCTCTCCCCCATATCCATCATGTGTGTGTCTCTCTCTCCCCATCTCCACCATGTCTCTCTCTCTCTGCCACCTCCAACATGGCTTGCTCTCTCCCCCATCTCCATCATGTCTCTCTCTCTCTCCCCCCCATCTCCATCATGTCTCTCTTTCTCTCTCCTCCATCTCCATCAAGTCTCTCTCTCCCCCCTTCTCCATCATGTTTCTATCTCTCTCTCTCTTTCTTGCTCTCTCTTCCTTCTCCATCATGTCTCTCTCTCTCTATTTCTTTCCCCCCCATCTCCATGTCTCTCTCTCTGACAGCATGTGCCTCGGCTTCTGTGCCTCTTCCTCTTCTTTGCACATGCTACGCGACCATTTGGTCTGCGCAGCATGCGCATTAATGTCATCACAGCCACAGGGAAGCATAATAATGCGGGGGGGGGGGCTGTGGGACCCAGTCAGCAGAAGAGCTCCCCACAGGACATCACGTGAGCCTGCCAGCGCCAAGGAGGACTCAGCAGGATCAGGACAGATCACAGGAGGGCTGCTGGGGACTCAAACTCCCCAGAAAGGCCAGTACAGCAGTGACACTGACAGCACAGCACTAGCAGCACACAGAAGACCCACCACCAAGCAGCACAGGTAAGCCAGTAGTACTGGTAAGATGCCCCAGACTCACTCTACATTCAAATAATATTAAAATACATTTGATGTCATGCACCTCTGCTCGGTAGCAGTGTGATGCCTGAAATCATGCTGGGTCACTGTACAAGAAGACTCCAGCAAGGGTAAAGAAGCTGTACCCTCACTTATGTAAAAACCATGCGCAGACCAGCGTTCACCTTGAAATATACTGATCATATTATAAAACTACAAGGGGTACAATATGCGACCCAATAGTGGAGTCAATAAACCTGGATAAAATTAATAAACAATAGTGCAGTTTGATCATAAGTCTCCACATGTATGATTGTCCCAGTGATGAGAAAACACAGTCTCTATCCAGACTGAAGTACCTTATAGAGATGTGATGTTAAGAGTAAATGGTTAAAGTTCTCCTTCAAATCTGGATGTGCTTAAGGAAGTTTCTCTGCTTAATAAATATATGGTGGGGATATGGGTGGGGCTAGGCATGGAAACTGGTGGCAAGTAACTTTTCTGTGCTGGCCAGTAGCTCAGGACTTGAAATTTTGAGCCCTGGGTCGATCATTGGGTTATCCAGTAAGTTGTGTTAATGTTTAACTAAGGTTGAAACAGATTTCTCCAGTGATATCACTTCTCCAGTTTTAGTCAGTTTGTTAATGTAGCCTTTTTACTGTGATATGTCAAACCAGAGCACTCACAGAACACTGGTTACATTGAGCAACATGAGAACTGTGGACATGAGATCACTGGGGAAGTAATGTCCCCTGTATCACCTCCTTATCACTCACAACACACCTCATTGTATCATTGACATAATCTCCTTGCATGAATACATCCCAAAATCCACACATAGTTAAACACCTAGTGGACTCCTGTGATGTAGGTCATGCCTTCCTATGTATCAGGGATACTCTAGCCATGCGTATGGTTCCACATTGAGATATGTCTAATCCAACATTTAACAGACACATATTGAATAGTGATGGTTCTCCTTTAATGTGTCACACACTACATTAAAACATATGTGTTTTTGTGCATATTGCCTATGTGCATCGAACACATGTATGAGCACCCAAAAATGTACATAAAACTTAAAAAAGCATACTGTAGCAACACTACAGAACTGCTCATGTGTTGTCCACTAGGTATTTTAACTCTGAAGATGAGCTTTCTTACTGTTCAGGTTTGAAAGATGGATGCTATAAAACACATACATTTGTGGATTCTGTGGATATGTGAATGTACCAGTAGAGGTTGCTGTGAACTTCAGGTTAAACATTGCATCACCAACACAAGTACTTGAAAGAATCAAGGGGTCAGCTTCATGGAGGTGTTTCAAGGCTTCAGTCCAGTCACATGGAAACTCCTCAGTTCCAGGATGGATCATGCTATGGATGCCTGTGGGACAAGACAACAGGATTTGTAACAGCACCCTCGAACTGATTGTCATGCAACAGCTACAACATCATTATCCCATTAATCTTTGCCGTTACAGGGGAGTACACAAACCATTGCTTTGTAATGTGTTTTCCACTCATCTGGGAAACTAATGGGATGTCAACCAGCCCTAGGGATATGTGACCCTGACATAAATCCACACATCAACATATATGTCCTAATAGCTCCATGAAACAAATATATTTTGTCCGCCAATGTCAAAGTGCTATGCTACACACGCACAGGTCAGCATAGTGTCCCTTGGGATCTGATCCACATTTCATGACCTCTATGCTGTATAACACACTACCACTGTAAATCCATCCCTCTGCTGCTCTTTTCAGCTATACCAAACTACAGGTCCCAAGTTCACTCAAATGGCCCATCAACCCCTGATGTGACAAAGTGTTATCCGATGCATTGCACTGGATAAAGCTCTTTTGCTACAAGGGTACCATGGTTGCTATGGCTATGATCATGGCAAATCACGTTAGTTGCTGTCAGTCAAGCCCTGGAATACGCTAAACATGGGTCATGTGTTCTACCTTGGTTCTCTTGGGGGAATGCATGATATCCGTGAGATAGCAATGTCAATATGGAGGAAGGAATGGGAGATGGTATTGGAATCCCCAGCTACAATATGCCAAGTCCATGGTATGGATGATGTTTGGGGTCCATACTGCTGCCAGTGTCAGGGTTCTGTAATTGATCCTATGGGGTGAAACAGAACATCATGCGTGATGTGGTTAGTATGTTGGCACCAATTCACGGGACTGATGATGGATATGCATGGATTGTGTGAATCCCTGTGTTATACTCACAGCTGAAATGTTCCCTGATCAGCCTGTCTTTAATCTTAGCCTCTCTCAGGGTCTCCTCGTTATGCCCGATGTCCGCAGGCACATCTGGTATGGGTGGGGCCTGGATATCATCCACAAGTCGAGTGTCCACCACGATGTTGTAGAGTATTGCACAGGCCATTATCATATTGCAAGCCTTGTAGGGATGGGCAAAAGTTGTCACCATGTTCTGCTTTTTTGAGAGAAATTCCAGTTTTAAAACAGTGAGTAAAATGTCTGTGTTTTTCGCCCATTGGCAAATTCCCTGCCAATTTTTCAGTGGCTAAAAAGATTCCGCCCATTGATTTGCGTTGTTTTCGCTTTTTCACTATAAAAACTCAACGTATTCCAGGAAGTGAAACACAATATTATTTGTCCCCTGAGTCTGAGGAGGAGGAAGTGACTAGCAGTACTGAACCAATGATGTCCAGTCTCCTTAAATCATCCCAAAGGATCTTGTTGAATTTAATGGGAAGGGAGGGAGAAAAGGGAATGGGACGGGAGGGAGAAAAAGGTAGCACTAATGATAGCAGGACAGGTCAGCTGCCTGTGTCTGCTGCAAGACATGTTACCAGTGCCACCACTGCTCTACATGCAGGCACCATTGCTGTACCTGCTGCCAGATGTGCCACCCCTGCTGCAACTAATGCTGCCCCTGCTGCCACCAGTGCTATACCTGCTGCTAGTGCAGAACCTGCTGCCACCAATGCTTTTCCTGCTGTTAGTGTGTCTTGTAGTACTCGGGGGGGGGGAGAAAATGATACCAAGTGTGACAGCAAGGAACCCTAAGTCACACTTGCCATCCCCAAGTAGTCCCGCCAGTGCTAGAACTAATACTACTAGTAAGGTCCAGCAGCTTGTTAGCATTAGAAGTGTAGGAGGGGGTAATCAACAACAATATCCTCATATTACTAGTGACTGAGACTGAGGAGGAAGACTCTGCGGCTGAACTTGATGTGGTTGGTGTTACTAGTAGTAACAGTAATGGAATTTGAGGAATTTGCAACTGCTGTAATTCCTTCTGATGCTGAGTTGCAAGGGCAGCAGGATGCTGAGGAGCAAGCTAGTGTTCCATAGACCACCATGGACACAGTGGGAATGAGGTCAACAATTGATGCGGAACTAGGACAGGCTCCACTTGCCAGTACCATCAATACTCATGGTCCTAGTTGCAGTGCTGAATGTAAGGCAGTAGCAGCAACATTATCTGCTGCCACAGACAGTGAAGGGGAATGTGGAGGACAAGATGAAAGGGGCCATTCTTCTCCACCTGTTCCCTATCCCCTGCAGTCATGGGTGTGGGACTATTTTTCTCTTGGGGCAGGCACAATGCAGTCATCACCAACGGCACTGTGCACAATTTGTGACAAGTCAGTGAGAAGAGGAAAGGAGGGAACACCTTGGCAAAACCGCCCTGATGGCAAACATGAAACACAGACACCATGACATTTATGTCAAACGTGTTAAAGAGATATTAATACTTGATTTTTACTATCCCCCATGTTGTAGCCCTTAAAAATCAGAATTAAACGAGACCAGCGGCATCTCTCAAACATTTATGGTTTGAGAGATATCCGCATTCAAAGTTCCCTCTCCTCCTCTCTCCCCTTACTTCAGCGTGGTAGCTGACAGCAGGGGAATTCGGTCAGTGAGCAAGGGGCGGCTCTTCAGCAATGCTGAGATCGCATTATAGAAACAGAAATCCTTCACTGAAATGGTCGTCTATGTGTGCTTGGTTTGTGCTAGGTTTGCAAGCTCACGTAGAAGACCATTTCAATGAAGGATTCTGTTTCAATAACTCAATCTCACCACTGCTGCAGAGCCGCCGCCGGTTCTGGGACCGAATTCCCCTGCTTTTAGCTAAAATACTGACTCCAGGGGAGAGAGAAGGAGAGGGAACTTTGAATGCAGATATCTCTCAAACCATAAAGGCTTGAGAGTTGCCGCTGGTCTTGTTTAATTCTGATTTTTAAGGGCTACAACATGGGGGATAGTAAAATGAAGTATTACTATCCCTTTAAAGCCAAACTTCCACCACAAAAATCAAGCACCACTGTTGCTGTACCCCCAGACTCTTCAGAAAAGCAACAAGAGGTGAGGCAAAGATCAAAGAGGAGGAAGAATAGAGAAACCCAGGCAGAGACTGGAAGTTCCATAATGAGTGAAACAACTACATCGTCTGCCAATCCACCTCATTCATCGTTACCTCCCCCACCAAATGATAGCCACTCTGTTGATGTGGAACCTTAATCATCCATCAACCATGTTACTGCTATTGTTGATCCCATTCCCTTTCAGCTGCCTAATAATCCTGCTGCTTAATCAACTCAGAAGTTGCAACAGCAGTTGCAAATTCCACAATTATGGACTCAGGAAGATATTTGACAATGGTCAGTGGCCACTGGCCAACATGAACTGCTGGTATTAGGACAGTAGGTTATTTTTATTTTTTTCTCAGTGCTTGAGCTTTGAAATAAAAAATAAATAAAAACATAGTACTACAAAGAAATAAAAATTTTGGGGGGGTTTGTTTTTAACAAGCCTAAATCCTACAAATCAATGTTTCCTTAGGGCTTGTGCCAAACAAGCTTAAGTCCTACAAATCAATGTTTCTTCAGGGCTTGGGCCTCTAATAAGTCTAAGTCCTACAAAGGCCATTTAACAACAAATCTAACAAATCATTCTCTACAAAATACTCTATCAAATTAAGTATCAGCCCATCCCAATGGCAGATTATGTCAGGGGGGGTTCCTGTTTCCATCACTTTACATGCAAATGTCTTGTTTTATTTTTTTTATTATTAATAATTGTCCCCCCAATACCAGTCAAGAAACCCCCCAAAACAAATTCCCTGTTCAAATGATTCATTTTTTATTAACTGCCCCAATCTCAGTAAACAACTCCCCCCGCAAATCATCCCCTGTTCAGCTGATTCTTTCCCCATACCCCACCAACACAGGCACCCTTACGCCCCTTTTATACTATGCCTTTGGGAAATAAAATAATGTTTGCAATGTTGTGTGTAACTTCAATGTTCCCATTGATTTCAATGGAATGAGCTAGGCGAGAAAAGCAGGAAAAAGTAGAAACTTCCAGATTGTCCACCTTCACAATGCCCCCATTGTCCACTTCCACATTGACCACCTCCACATTATACCCTCATTGTCCACTTCCACATTACCCCCATTGTCCAACTCTACATTAACCACTACTACAATGCCCCCATTGCAAGACAAGAAAGGAATAGGGGACAAGCAGAGGGGTGCCCCTGTGTATTTCAATCAAATGGACACTTGACTACCACCAACACGTTAAGGTGTGCACTCACCTCACTCGCCTACGCCAAAAACAACAACAGCGCCTCTGGATATATGATACTGCATATTAAGGGCTGCTCTCAGGATCTCACATTCCCAAGTGCATAAAATATCTCCAGGACAGACAACAAAAAAAGAAAGCACCCAATAGTGCAACAATGTCAGAAAAATACAATTATATACATGTAACTAAATAAATGAGTACTCAAACTTTAGCAAGGTTAAATCGCTGTTATCAGCTGGACTAAGGGCTACATTTAAAGGCCCCCGTTAAACCAGCCGCTAAGTGAAAAAGGCACATCGCTCACAAATAATACATGAGTTACGGCAGATTCAATAGGTACTCTACGAGAATAGCTATCGAGCATAGGCACACACAAAACACGTACCACAAAACCCGTTGTCGCTCATGTTAATGCACAACGGGCGGCCAAATCACACGATAACAGCGCTCAAAACAACATGTAACATAACGGCTGCCGTTGTCTAGCAACCATGATTGATGCAAAAACAAATTCAAACACACAGCCAATCACAAAGCCCCAATGTATCAAAATACTTCAAATACACCTATATATACCCAAAAATAACCGTTACACACTGTCTGTTATCGAGTTCTTCAGAGCCAGATATCAGGACCCAGGAGCAGAGGATAGTGATTAGAGAGAGGGAGACAGGAGCGTACATTGGAGGTAGAGGAGTTTGGGATTTTGAACTTTGGAGAGAGGTGCACTAAATATACACATATCACACATTTGCACATATTACATACACACATACAAACACATACACATACATACACATAGTCCTTTTATTTTATAACACCTTACACATTTTACCTTTTATTTTGACAGTGTGGATCTGTGAGTGAAAGTGTGTGACAGAGAGTGAGTGGATCGAGTATGTCTGTGAGGGCCTGTGGGAGTGCCTGGGTGTGAGTGGGTGAATGATGGCAAGGAGGGGAGGACAGGAGAGAGGGATGGGGAGAGTAGTGGAGGAGGAGGAGGAAGGTCAGGAGAGTATCCCTCAGCAGAGCAGGGGTGGGAGAGGGAGATCCGCAGGGCGGAGGGGGACCCGGCCAACGAGAGCAGGCACACGCAGGACAGGGACAGAACCTGCAGTGGGACGAGGGGTAGTTGCTGGGGAGCACCCCACACTGTCAGGGTCAGACCAGGAAGGGCACTCCGGGTCTGAGTCATCCCATGCCGGAGGTCACGAGGCCAGGATCAGGGACCCCAAATACACAGAGGAGGAGAACACGGCTCTCATGGAAGCTGTCCTGGAGAGGCAGAGTGTTCTCCACCCGACGGCGAAGGTCCCTGGCCTGTCAGCGAGGAGGAAGGCAGCCTGGAACCAGATATGCAGCCGGGTCAACGCGGTGGCTCCATGCAGGTGGGACGTGGAGTCCATCAAAAAGAGATGGGGCGACTGCCGGAGGGTCATCAAAAACAAGCTGACAGAGCTCGCCAAGCAGGCGAGGCACTGGAGGTGGACCAGCCGTCCCTATCACCTTCTGCGACTGGGAGGAGATGGTGCGGCAGACCATGTCCCCGACCCTGATCGAGGGAGTCGTTGGAGGAACTGACACTGGGGATGAGAGGAGCCTCCACACTACCGGTAAGTGCAACACTGCAGAACAACACACTACAGCAACCAACACCAGCTGCACACACACAGTCACACCTCAACCTCCATCACTCAGTCATACAACTGCACCAACACAGCACCCAGAGGGTTAAAAAAAGGACACAACACCAGGACAAATGGCAAGGTCCAACTTGGGACAAACCTTTCAAAGTCCTACTTCAACTCTCCTGTCGCTGTGCTCATCACACACAATACACAAACCGTTATGTTCAAAATGTCGTCTGTTAAATATCATCACTGTTCACACACAGTGTCACCCATGTCCCCACAGGGAAGTCAGCACCTAACCCCTTGAGTGCTAGAGGGATCATAAATGCATCGATCAACAATGCGTTGGCAACCCCTCTGGGTCTCAAAGGGTTAACCAGACAACAAACAAGTCAATAGGCCAACAATCACATGCTACACAGGGGACATTCACTAAGTGGTGACAAAGAGATGGTGGACACAAAGTAACGCACACACACCCTCACTTCACCAATACCAGTGTTAGTCCATGGAGAATATGCAAAAACAATAATCAAGTTCATAAGGTCCCATTGTACAGACTCCATGGAAAACACTGGAAATGGGGAAAGGAGATCACTGGAGAAGTCACCATCATGTTCACTTCATCAGTTCAACATCATCGCTTACTGAATCACAAAAAGGGGGCATCAGGTCACACATCACAGTGTCCCACAGAATAAATGCTTGTATGTGCAACACAGGCCGAAAACTATTCCACAGAATTCAAGCTGGAAAAAGTAGGCACTGGTGTTGTGGCTGCAATCATTTACTCTGACTTGAAATGACATATCCCATATCTGATTCCCACATGGATTCACAGGGGTGCTGATGCCATGGATGGATGGTACACCAGCCGCTCTTTGCAGGATACACATTGGAAACAAATAGCAAACATTGTACCATGGTCACCAACAGGCCATGCTTGATGGATACAGGGCCGGTGTAAGGATTTTTGCCACCCTAGGCAAAACCTACTTTTGCCGCCCCTTGTGTGCCGCCCCTTTATACCCCGCCTACCTATACCCCACCTCTTTTCTTGCCCCACCAGCTCCACTTTGCCCCCTATCAGCTCCAACTTGCCCCCACCAGCTCCACTTTGTCCCAACAGCTCCATTTTGTCCCCCACCAGCTCCACTTTGCCACCTCAGCTCAAACTTGCCCCCCATCCGCTCCAACTTGCCCCCCATCCGCTCCACTATGCCACCTCAGCGGCAACATGCCCCTATCAGCTCCACTTTGCCCGCCATCTGCTCCAACTTGTGCCCAGCAGCTCCACTAAGCCCCATCAGCTCCAACTTGCCCCCCAGCTCCACTTTGCCCCCCATCAGCTCCAACATTCCCCAACAGCTCCACTTTCCCCCCAATCCGCTCCAACTTGCACCCAGCAGCTCCACTATGCCCCCTCAGCTCCAACTTGCCCCCCATCACATACATGTAGCTCCCGCGCTGTCTACTCTTCAGTAATGCAGAGCGCTCCTGGAGATCATGACTCCCAGTGCACTCTGCATTACTAAAGAGTGACCGCGATGAGGGAGAGCAGTAGCAACACAGACCTCACTGTGTTGCATTCCGGTGTGGTGGGTGCGGTCGCAGCTCTTCTCCGCTGCTGCCCGCGCCCCCAGTACTTGTGCGCCCTAGGTCGGAGCCTACCTCGCCTATAGGTGGCACCGGCCCTGGATGGATATCTAGGATTGAGTACGGTTGCCTCACACAGAAGGATGGATGGGCTCATACACACAGTAAAAACAGGCCTCAATCAAAGATATCCCTCACTACTGGCTGGATTGTTGCCCTTAGGATTCAAATATTACTAAATATTTTCCAACACGATGTGAACACAGAGATCAGTTCACTGGATGTGATTGCCTTACTGGCCAGATATGTGCACCCATCACAAATCAACCTACATAGCTACCATCCAAATACACATACATAGTATATCACACTCTACATAGATGGGATATATACGAGGTATGTTCATATCCATCATATCAATCCAAAGTATTGTTGGATGGGTGCACATATATAGCCAGTAAGACAATCACACATACTGAACTGCTCTCTGGCTTCACATCTTGGAAGGATATTACTGTATCCATATGAAGAGTACATATCCACATACATATATGACCATGTCTACTTGTGTGTGACTGTAATGGGATAGCAATGGGTAATGTCATCACAATGTCATATCATTGCCATTGTTAAAAGATGTGTCTCGATCTAAGTCCCATCCCTCCAACACTCATGGTTATACAGATATTGCTCCATGTGACAGATGGAGATATCTATCATTTGATCACACGGAGGCTCTTCAGCAGAGCCAATATCGCAACATATCGAGATAAATAACTCTCTGGAATGGTCCACAGAGTGTGCTTGCAAACCATGCACATTCTGTACACCATTCCAATTAAGTATTGTTCTCTAAATGGGGCGATTTGGGCTCTGATGAAAAGCCCTCGTGTGGACAAATGACTGAAATGTACATCTGTCACACAGAGCAATATCTGAACAACCATGATGGTAGGAGGGATAGGACTAACAGCGAACAACATCTGTTTTCACAATGTCTACAATCTGACATCAAGGTGGACTTAACCTTTGCCATCCCCCTGGAGGGATAGCCATCCCTACAAGTTGTGAAGACAAATATATGTTGTTGGATTCCCCCCCCCCCCAAGTTAAACAATGGTATTCCTACTGCTGAAAGGTGTGTTGATTCAAAAGGTATCACAGCTCAGGCATGGATATGTCAGGGGCAATATCACAGTGGCCTGAAATTGTACAGTGGTGCTGTTACTACACTATCATATGGACAGCTCTGGAACAGGGACCAGAAATCTACATGGGAGGGTGTTGCAACAGCCCCACTGTACTATTTCGGGCCACTGTGATATTGCACCTCAAAATGAAACCTTCACCCGTTATAACTCAAACAACACCTTTCAGTAGTGGGAGTACCCTTGTTTACCCAGGGGGATTAACCCAAACACATATATTTTTCCTCACCACATATCAAAATATAACTGTCTCCACAAACGTATGGCTAAGGTCACTAATCACAACATCTTATTTCTCCACACAGCTTACGGCCCTCAAGCCCAGTGGGAGACAGTGGAGGAGGCAATGTCACCCCCCAGTGAGGAGTACACAGAGGAGGGGACCAGCCGGTGGTCACCTTACCAACCATCACCATCCCCTCCAACACAGGCTTCACCACCACCTACTGCACCCCTTCCAGCTGGACCACCACAGGCTGCACCACCCCTTCAAGCTGGACCACCACAGGCTGCACCACCCCTTCAAGCTGGACCACCACAAGCTGCACCTCCCCAGTACCGTGGCTGGATGCCACAGGAGGAGAGGTGGACATATCCATCCACCTCCACCAGCTACTACCCTCCATCAGCAGCACCACCACCGCCAGGGAGGCAATGGCTGCCAGGGACAGTGGCCACCACCCAATATGGGCCATATCCCTCACACAACACACCCTCCTGGATGGCTCCACAGCATGCCCCAATGTATGATCCGAGGTGGGGTCCCAGCACCTATCAGTAGCCACCATATGACCCTTGGCTACTGGACTACCCACACCTGGGCCTGATTGGTGAGCCCCAGCGCCCCCTACCCAGGGACATTTTCACACCTCCACCAGCACACACATCATTGGGCAGCTCAGGATCACTTGATGTGGTGGGCATATGCCCATCATCTGCACCAGCCACTCCAACAGCAGCCACAGCACCCTCAGAAGCAGCAGAGGAGGAAAGAGCACCCTCAGCAGCAGAGGAGGAAATAGCACCCTCAACAGCAGCAGAGGAGGAAAGAGCACCCTCAGCAGCAGAGGAAACAGCACCCTCGGCAGCAGAGAAAGGAGCACCCTCAGCAGCAGAGGAAACAGCACCCTCGGCAGCAGAGGAAACAGCAGCACCAGGGACACCGGGCACATCCACCTCCAGCACCGCACGCCTCACAGGGATGGAGGCGGAGTGTATGGCCCTTCAGAGGAGACTGCCCCGGTCGAGCAGGAATACTGACAGCAACATCACCAGGAGCAGGAGGCAATCCAGGAGGAACATTGCCCAATTGGAGACCAGAATCCAAGCCCTGGAGTCGGAGGTGGCCAGGGGGAACACACCACTCCACCAGCTCAGGACTGGTCTGATGGACATGTTGACACAGGTCCTTGTGGAGTTGAGGGAGATCAACCGCAGGGAGAACCTGAGGATGGAGAGGGAGAACTTGCGTTCCACCGAGGGGTCTACTGCAACCACCACCCCCTCCAGTGTTACCCCTGAAGCCACATCTAGGGGGCAGAGGGTTACCAGGAGATCAACAAAGGCATCCACCTCTGGCACCCAGGCTAAGGCCCCCCACCCAAAAAGGAAAAAATGAAAGGCCCAACCTGTTAACTTTCCCCTCAATAAAGAAACCTTTTTTTTGGATTCCAGTCTGATCTGTTGTGTCTTCAGTTATAGATTGGGTGGCAGGGTTGTCTTCAATGCATTGCCATACAATGCAGTGAACACAACCTCTGCCTGGGTGAAATGTTTGTGGGATGCTACAACATGGGTTCACGCATACACACACACACACACACCATTGTACAAATTCAACTGGAAATACATCCCTGGAGCCATATTACACAACTGGCGATGTTGTGTGTTGAATTTGAACAACAAAACATACCCCTTAGCACAACAAATGGTACAACATTGAACATTTGTCTACATCATATGTTGTGTTTAACCCTTTGAGTGCCAGAGTGGTAGGCAACGCATTGCAAAGAAATGCGTTGGGTACCACTCTTGCACTCAGTGGGTTAATGGGATAACCAGACAAACAGCTCTGTGACTTAGAAGGGACATAACAAGCAGGACAGATAAATGAGACATGTATCAATATTGTCTTGGATTCAAACACTCATTGTGCAACTGACTTACTGGGGAAGCCAATGTTTTTCACATAGGATTTCAATGTGTAGCACACACATTGATATCCTGGGGTGAGCAATGGGGTCTCCAGTAAGTTGAGCTGCTGTTTCCCTAATGGTGTAACAGACTTCACCAGTGATAACACATATCCACTTAGTCTGGTTGTTCGTTGATATAGCCCATGTACTGAGATATGTCAAAGTGGAGTAAAATCAAAGAACATTGATCATACTGAGCAATACAGATACTGTGGACAGGTATTCACTGTGGAAGTATGTCCCCTGTATCACATCTTTATCACTCCCACAACACATTGGTGCATCACTGCCACCATCATCTGTTTGCATGTATACATCACAGAGTCCACTCACTGGCAAACAAGTGGTGGACTCCTGTGATGTGTGTGATGCCTTTCCATGTATGGGGGATACTCTATCCTGGGTGTGGTTACGCATTGACAAATGTGTTCTCAAATATATCCTCATACAGACACAGATAGAATGGTGATGGTTCATCTTTATTGTGTCTCAAAGTACATTAGAATGTACATGTGTTTTCTGTGTGTATTGCCTATATGCATTTAATACCTGTATGAGAACACTAAACGTACTTTGAAACTAAATCGTACTACTTCAGTAACACTGCTGCCCTGCTCATGTGTTGTCCACAAGGTTTGACAACTCTGTAGCTGAGCATCCTAACTGTACAGGTTATAACACTCAAGAATTAGTGTTTTCTGTGTCTATATGAGAATGTTCCAGTAGAGGTTGTGTGAACCTCAGGTCAAACATTGCATCACCAACAACATCACCATAAACAGCAAGGGGTGATCTTCATGAAGGTGTTGTCAAGACATCAATCCAGTCACATGGAAGATCTTCAGTTCAAGGATGGATCATGTTACGGATGCATGTGGGACAAGATTACAGGATTTGGAGCAGTAGACCTGATCTGATCATCAAGCAACAACAATTTAGTCTTTTTAATCCCCTCAATTGCTTGACAATGTGTTGTGTACTCATCTGTAACCAATTCTGTGGGGAACTAAGGACATGTGCACCAGCCCTATGGTTATGTGCCCCTGACATGTATACACACATTAACAAGTGTTCTGAGAGCTCCATGGAGGTAATGACATTGTGCTGCCACTGCGAAAGTGACAGTGGCAGCCCAATGTCATTTGTTCCATGGAACTGTTAGGACATATTTGTTGATGTGTGTATTCATGTCGGGGGCACATATGTCTGCACACTCACAGGTCACCATGGAGTCCCTGGTAATCTGATCTACGTCTCATGACCTCTACATTGTGTGACAATACCACTGTACATCCACCCCTGTGCTGCTCTTCTCAGCTCTAGCACAGTACAGGTCCCATATTGAGTCCAATGGCCCTTTAACCCCTGATGTGCCTGAGTATTATCCAATGCATATCATTAGAAAATACTCTTTCGCTACTGGGCTAGCATGGTTGCTCAGGCTACGATCATGGCATATCCAGTTAGTTGCTGTCAATCAAGCCCTGTAAGGTAATGAACATGGGTAACATGTTGTACCTTGTTTTTCCTGGGGGTGTGCGTGATATCCTTGGGGTCTGTATGTCAACGTGGAGAGTGGAATGGAGGATGGTTTTTGAATCCATACACACAATTTGCCACGTCCACTGCCAGTGCAGTGCTGTGTCACTGTTCCTGTGGGGTGAGACAGAACAAAATGTGCAGTGTGGTTAGTGTCACAGGACTGATGGGGGACTTGCATGGATTGTTTGCATGCCTGTGTTATACTCACAGGTGAAGTGTTCCATGATGAGCCTGTCTCTGATCTGTGCCCCTCTCATGGTCTCCTCCACATGCCCGATGTCCATGGCCACTTCATGTATGAGGGGGTCCGCTTTCTCAAAGCTTAAAAGTCAAATATTATAAGCAACCAGCAAAAGTCTCTGTATGCCTGACTGTTAGTCCAGCGGTCTAACCTTGCTAAATTGTGAGCACTCATTTATTTGGATATGTGTTTATCATTGTTTTTTATGACATTGTTGCACTATTGGGCACTTTCTTTTTTTGTTTTCTATCCTGGAGACAATGTCCCCATTGTCCACCTCCACATTGCCCCATTGTCTGCCTCCACATTTCCCACCTCAGCAGTCTATTCATGTCAGGAATTTTATGGTGACGGTGGGAGAGCAGAGCTGTACTTCTTGCATGCTCTGCTTCTGATTCCCTTATATCCTGCACATGCACAGTCAAGGAACTAGCACCCCTTCACTGAGTTCCCTGGTTGCGCATGCGTTTGTGACCTTGTGGTCGCGTACCATGTGCCATATAGGAGAACAGAGGCAGAAGGCAGAAGAAGAAACTCAGTGTCAGACACAGACAGTGAGTCTGGTTAGAGGGTGGGTGGCCCAAGTCATCTGGCTCTGGCTCCTGCAGTAGATGTGCGCCCTAGGCCGGTGCCTACCTCACCTATAGATGGCGCAGGCCCTGATCTCAGTTTTATGTAAAATAATCAAAAAAGTTAGGAGTCGGCAATGGGTATTAATAGGTCCCTGCCTCCTGGGATTTGTCAAGCTTCCCACAGTGCCACATGCCATATATAAAACATTCCACAGTACCACATGCATTATATAAAACATTTTTATCCAATGTATAACTTGACATATGGCATGGTAATGCATAACTTTCCACAGTGCCACATATCTATATATCATTTATACATTTCCACTATACTATATACATAAACATAGACATGCCCACAATGCCATATATATATATATGAGGAAGGCCAGCTGAGTCTGGCCGAAACGTTGATTTGTATTAAACACACTTTTAACCCTATCATGGAAGTCCTGAGAGTGCTTAATTTTTCATATTAATATATATATATATATATATATATATATATATATATATATACATTTATATTCACTTACTGTTAGTGGCAGTCTGGCAGAGATCCAGCTCTTCCTCACAACTTCGGTGCCAGACATTTGAACAGGTTTCCTCAGTGCCGTGCATTCATACACATTCCCCCCCTCAGTGCCATATACATTCACACATCCTCCACACTAGTGCCATATACATCCATACAGGTTCCCCCAAGTGACATGCAGATTCCCCCAATGTAATGCCACATGTATAAATACTGATTCCCCCAGTGCAATGCCATATGTGGCATTGTACTGGGGGGATCTGTACTGATATTTGTGGCATTGCACTGGGGGAATATGTATTGATATATGTGTCAGTACAGATTTGCCCAGTGCAATGCCACAAATAGTAATACTGATTCCCTCAGTGCAATACCACATGTATCAATACAGATCCCCCCAGGGCAATGCTATATGTGGCATTGCATTGGAGGTCCACATTAGCCACCTCCACATTGCCCCCATTGTCCACCTGCACATTGTCCACCTCCACATTAGCCACCTCCACCGTGTCCCCATCGTCCACTTCTACATTGCCTACATTGTCCACCTCCACAATGCCCCCATTGTCTACTTCCACATTGGCCACCTCCACATTGCACGACCCATTGTCCACCTCCACATAGCCACCTCCACAATGCCCCCATTGTCCACCTCCACATTGCCCCTATTGTCTATTTTCACATTTCCCACCTCAGCAGTCTGTTCACATCAGGAATGGATCTGAATGGCGATGGCTGGAGAGCAGAGCTGTACTTCTTGCACAGTCTGCTTCTGTTTCCCCTATATCCTACGCATTCACAGTCAAGGAGCTAGCTTACCTTCACTGAGTTCCCTGGCTGAGCATGTGTGCGCAACCTTGTGGTCTGAGCACCATGCGCTGAATATGGGAACAGAGGCAGAGGTCGGAAGAAGAAGCTTACTGTCATTGCCAGACACTGACAATGAGTTGGGTTTGAGGGTGGGTGGCCAAGTGGCGGGCCCCCCCCAAGTCATCCGGCTCTGGTAAATGTGTGCCCTAGGCTGGTACCTATCTCGCCAATAGGTGGTGCCAGCCCTGGACAGAGGATGCGTGGTCTCAGCAGGGGTCGACCAGACGGCTGGGACTCTTGGAGTAAAGGGCCTGTTGCGACCCCTGCGACCACGATAATTACATCACTGCTCCAAACCCTGACAAACCGATGCATATGGGGCATTGTCATACTCAAAACATGTAGCTAAAAACTAGACAATGCATTTTTACACAAATACTTTTGGGGGTAAAATATTAATTGCAACATTGCTAAACACCCCAAATGAGACAAAGGTACCAGATGAACAAGCAGTAAAATTGCCATGTCTGAAAATGGAAACGCGTATGTTCCCAACTGCGCAGAGTAGATCCTCCAAACCCAGAGAAACCTATGCATATGGGGCAATGCCATACTCAGAAGATGTAGCTGAATGCAGTTTTACAAATATCCTGTGCTTGAAAACAACAACAACACCAAAATATAGGTGTGAAAATGCAGTTGTTGTTTTTTTCTTACTGCAGGTTTTGGGAGGGATTGGTGGTAAAATTACTGCAACAAAATTGTCAAAATGTACCTAGACTGAAATGCAGGGTTGTCTACCCTTCTAAAAATTATACTTTTGGAGGTAAAATATGAATTGCAACATTGCTAAACAACCCATATGAAACAAAGGCACCAGTTAAGCAAACTGTTTCCAACTGTAGACAATTCAGTTGTACAAATCTCCAATATCCTTTGCTTGAAATCCACAGCGACACCGAAAAATAGGAGTGAAAATTCTGTGCGTTTTTTTTCCCTTACTGAAGGTTTCGGGAGGGATTGGGGGTAAAATGACTGTGAAAAAATTGTCAAAATGTACCCAAATGAGACGTGGCAACAGTTAAGCAAGATGTTAAAATTCTATGTGTAAAACTGGAAACGTGCATGTTCAAATTTGGGCCCAGTAGCACCCTCAAACCTTGAGAAAGATATGCATATTTGGTATTGCCATACTCAGAAGAAGTAGCTGAACATTCTTTTTTTATCTGCAACTATCCTGTGATTGAAATCCACAGCAAAATTGAAAAAGCTGCATTTTTTTATTTAAAAAAAAAAAAAATTGAAAAAGCTGCAATTTTTCTTACATCAAGTTTTATGAAGATTGATGGTAAAATGGCTGCATGAAAAATGTGACAATAGATGAGAGTTGGTATTATTATTATTATTATTATTATTCTTTATTTATATACCGTGTTAGCCGCAGAAATACAGGAGGCAAAAATGTAGTAAAGTTGATACCTTTATTGGCTAACTAAACAGATTTAAAATGCAAGCTTTCAAGACTTCTTAGGTCTCTTCCTCAGGCACGTTATACAGATAGATATGAAAACGTATCTCTTAAATACAAGTACACATTACATTGTTTATAACGGAAATTAGATAAGAATGTTAGTTCAGATACTGAATCTTTGATCAGTCAATGGTAGAGGATGTGTTTAAATTACATTCTTCCTCTGAGGAGTCCAGGTATTTATGATCCCAGAAGGACTGTCATAAAAGTTAGTTCACAATGTGGTAATGTGACAGAAACTCTCTGTCTCTATTCAGCCCATAAGTCAAAGAATCAAATTGTAGCATTAATTTTATCTCCCATAATTTTCTGTCCCTCTGAATGGGAAATTGTCCCATCAGTACAGTCAGTTTAATGTCCCTGACACTGTGTTCACTTTGGCAAAAATGTTCTCCCACAGGTGTCTCTGTCTTTTTGTTGTTAATGCTGGATCTGTGGGAATAAAACTTCTTATGTAATGACTGTCTCATTTCCCCCACATAAAGAGCTGTTGGGCATTTTGCACACATGATGAGGTATATTACATTGGATGATTTGCAGGTGAAATTACCATTGATCTTATGGTGTAACTGGGTGTTTGGTATGAGTTTCTTGTCTTTGGTGTAAATGTGTGCACAGGTTTTACACCTACTTTGTTGGCAGGGTAATGTGCCATTTTTTGTATCTTTGTTCAGGGCACTCCTTACCATCAGTTGTTTTAAATTGGGAGGCTGTTTGAAGGAGAGTAAGGGAGGCTGTGGGGATATGATCTTAAGTATTTCATCTGTATGTAAGGTTGCTTGAAGTTCTCTTGATATTTAGCGCAGAGCTTTAACCTGGGGGTCGTAAGTGACAACAAGTGGCACACGGTTTCCCTTATGCTGTTCTTTGTAGCTCAATAAATCTTTTCTTGGTATGTGAGTAGCTTTCTGTATCTGACTGTCAATAATCATTGCACTGTAACCCTGTTTTATAAAGTCTCCTCTGAGTTTCTGGAGGTGCTTGTCACGGTCCGCCATGTCAGAACAGATACAATTGTATCTGATGGCCTGGCTGTATATGATGGAGTTCTTTGTGTGTTTTGGGTGAAAGCTAACATTTTTCAGGTAGGTTGGTCTGTCCATTTGTTTACGGTACAGGGATGTGTAGATGGAGTTTTTCTGAATACTGATAATCGTGTCTAGGAAGTTAATGTTTGTGCATGAGTGACTAAATGTTAGATTGATACTGGGTTGAAATGCGTTGTAATTTTTGTGGAATTTGAGAAGTTTCTCTTCACTGGCGGTCCAGATGATAAGAACATAATCTATGTAGCAGAGATAGACCAGGGGTTTTATAGGAACTCCTCTTCTAACTTTGCCATAAACAAGTTGGCATATTGTGGTGCCATTCGGGTACCAATTGCAGCCCCCATTTTCTGAAGGTAGCGGTCCTGTCCAAACTTGAAGTAGTTGTGGGTGAGTATAAACTGTACGAGTTTTGTTACTGGTTCTGTGGCTGTGCTATTTCTTTCCAGATATTCTTGGCATGCTGCTATGCCATCTGTGTGTGGAATGTTGGTGTAAAGGGATTCTACATCCATAGTGGCAAGGATGTTGCTCTCTGGAATTTAACCATGTCACTGTGTGCTTGTTCTTTGGAATTTCATCAAAAACCTACCAAATGCTGGACTTGATTATATCCTCATGTGTGTGGTCATATGACATTGTTTTGCTACATTTTAACACAGTGAACCCACTTGCCCTGACATACTCACTTAAACTCCAGGCTGGGACAGTGTCGAGTGCCACGCTGGGCAGCAGGCTGATGTGACAGTGACTGAATCAGTCAGATGCTGCAGTTCTGGCTTGCCTTGAGTCCTCCTGAGCCCACTCCTAACTCTGCTGGCCTCCTCCTTGCTAGGTCATGACACCTGCTAATGGAGTCTGTCTGTTCCACTCAGGCATCTGCTCCAGACCCTGAGCAACAGTGCCATGCCTCAGAACACGCACAACCAATGAGAGAGGAGGAATATAAGAGCACTCCTCTCTCACTGGCTGCAGTGTGACATGCTATGAAGGAGAGGAGGTGCTGGACAGCGGGGCACATCTAATATCGTCTGAACCTTTGTATATTCAGTCTTCATCATGCGCTTCTAGCTGCTTTTTGTTATAGATGATGCGGGCATCACAAGCTGTGTGGCTAATAAATATATAAAAATGAAAAACGGGACAAAATAGTAGATGGGATGGACAGGAAAAAAACGGCACTGTCCCATTCAAAACGGTACATATGGTCAGCCTACTTAAACAACACTTTATCAACTTTATTTACTAGACAGGTAAATCAAAGTTCTCCGGTATAAAAGCCAGGAGAAAGGAGAGCTTAATCTAGAATAAAAATACTTTGATGGCTTGCTCTTCAACTGGTAGAATAATGAAATAATGTGAAAATGCATGAATTGACCAAGAGAACAACACAGCCATGATCCAGATACAAGGAGAGGATATTAGATCTCAGATGCCTCATCATGATGTCCAACAGAGCCTTGCTATAAGAGGCTCTTGCGTACGGGTCTCGGGCTCTCTTTCTTTGAGTTCCCCAGTGTTGCCACTACTCTCCCTTGCATTATATCAGATTTCCTGGACTTTGACCCTCAGCTTACTCTCTCTTTGTCTTCTGTCTGTACTGGACCTTGGCCTTGTTTTTTGATGTTGCTTGTTCTCAGGCAGCCCTGACCTCATCATGTTACTCTGTTTTTGACCCTTTTCAGCCTGTCCTGACCTCAACCTGACCCTCACTTCGCTTTTTGGATTCTCCTTTTGGCTCTGACATTTTCATATTTTTCTGGTACTTCACCAGTCGCCTCCTGACTACTTTCTATTTATATTATTTTATGCTGCTTGTGGTAGCTTACTCTTCATAGAGTTAGTATTCAGGCAGCTAACACCAGATACAGCTGGAGAACAATATCCAATGGGAGCTTGGAGGTAGACATCAATTAATGAGAGAGGAAAATTTTGTTTTGCAGGCTTCTTTCTTAAATACTAAATGCTTTATTAGAAGAAACTAGGACAGAAAAGATACTGGATGACTCCAGGGGAGTCTAGGGGAGCTAGGGGAAAACCTGTATACACTCGGGCCCAATTGGGTCTCTTGTATATAAGCTATCACCTATAAAAAAAAACACCAATCTAAATGTAAATATTATTAACCGCACATTTCTTTAATATACCAGTTATAAAATTGTCACACTTCTTATGTGGGCTTGGGGGATGGTGTTAAATATTTCACTCACTGTAGTCAACTAATAGACTGAATTATTTATATCGTTATTGCACTAACCCCTTGTCATTTAACAGTTAGAATGGGCACAATTATGATTAATGACCTCAGTAGATAGATCACTGCACTTTAAATGCTTATAAATACCCTTTAATTGTTTCTTATACACTCTCTCGCTTGATTACCGCTTTTCTAGATCACTACATTGTTACTTGTTATAGCCACCTCTTAGCTATATTGGAGACAGATAACTGTTATAACAAGTCCTTTATATACTGCGGATAAGGAATTAAATCAACTTGGTCAGTGCAATGCTCTCCACACTTTTATACAGCAATCATGTCCAGTTTTACTATATAATACCCTTCTGGGGCTAATAAGAGGATTTTAGTCTTACCTGTTAAATCCTTTTTTCTTAGTCCATATGACACACAGGTACCATAGGGAGGCAACAGGTCCTCCCAGTGTTCTAGAACATTTCAAGACAAAGACCTGTGGGTGGATCCTCCCCTTCTCCTTATCAGGCTATCTCCTAGCCCCACCTTCCAGTTAGACTTGAGACAAGCTCAATAAACAGGACAGAAAGAAAGAAGAAGGTAAGCTCCTGTGAGGAACAAAACCCATGAGGAGTCCCATGTCCAGCTAAGTGAGACCAAGCAAGGTCCTTTATGACATTCAGGTACCATGGGGATATACCAACATTAAGATCCCAGGGTAGGAAGAGAAGCAAAAGACCAAGTACCAGTCCCCATGATAACCAAGTTCCCTAGTACTATTCAGACTAAGAACAGCCCAAACGTAACTAAGTGTCAGTAGACACTGATAACATAACACAGCACACAAGAACAAGAGCAAACCGGGCTCAAACAGTTAAAGAACAGTAAGACACAGGTAAGAGTAGGCCCTTAGACAGGCAAAACTGCCTGAAGGATCTTCCTGCCAAAGCTGGCTTCAGTCAAAGCCAGAATGTCAACACCATAGGGCTTAGCAAAGGTGTGCATGGAGGACAAAGTCCCCGCCTTGCACAGCTGTTCAGCAGAGGCCTGATTCTTATAGGCCAATGAGGCCCCAACAGACCTGGCGGAGTGTGCTTTAACACGAAAGGGAACAGGTTTATTCCTGAGTTCGTAAGTCTTGGAAATGGTAGACTTAAAGGGATAGTAATACTTCGTTTTAACTTTATTTTATTTTGTAGGCATTAAAAAAACATGAAGAACGATATAAGTCTTATCTCTGAAACCTTTATGGTTTAAGAGATATTCACAAACAAAGTATCCCTTCCCTGTTCAACCAGGTCAGAAGGGAGATGCCCAGGTAGACTGCAGAGAGGGACAATCTTCAATTAAGATAATGGAAAAAGCTGAAAAACTTGTCAAGGGGGGAAGGGCTTTCATTGTTTTCATACAAAGAAAATTGTCCCCTTCTGTTATCTGTCCTGTCATACAACCAGACTCACATTTGAGAAGAGATGGCTTACACTAGGTAAAAGGGGCGGGGAGGGGAACTTTGCTTGTGAATATCTCATAAACCATAAAGGTTTGAGAGATAAGACTTATATCATTCTTCATGTTTTTTTTAATGCCTACAAAATAAAATAAAGTTAAAATGAAGTATTACTATCCCTTTAATACAGGATTCAATAGTAACCTTGGATGCAGCCATACCTGCCCTAGGAACCTCAGGGATGACAAACAAAGTGTCAGTGTTATGCAAAGGCTCAATAAGGTGCACACAGAATTTAAGACAGCCCACCACATCCAACAAGTGGATTTTCCTTTCCTTGTCATATTTGGGGTCGGGACAAAATAAAGGCACAATAATCTCCTGATTGATGTGAATCTCAGAGACCACCTTAGGAAGAACAGCTTTGTCTTTGTGAAACACTAGGAAAGGTGGTTTGCAGTAAAAGATCTGCAACTCAGCAACTCTGTGCACAGAGTCCACAGTCAGAAGAAAGGTCATCTTCTATGTCATGGTAGCAAGAGACTCAAAGGGAGGCTGCTGCAAGACAACCAGATTAATGTCCCACTGGGGAGTGCCAGCCTTATATGCAGGGAAAGCATGAGTGACACCCTGGAAGAAAACCTTGACATCTGGCAAGGTGGCAATGCATCTTTGGAACAAAACAGTTCGAACCTTCAAGGAGCTCACCCCATCGTTTAAAAAGGACAGGACCACTGGGAGATCAAACTCCTGTGAAGACAGATCCCTGTCTATACACCAAGAATGGAAATTGGACCAAACTCTGTGGTAGTATCATGGTGCCCGTGCTTCCGGTGCTGAGCGGCGACATTATTATCACTGCTGTTCTCTTATTGGCTGGTCTTAATTGCTACTACAAGGACTTGCCTTTATATACCTTGGGATGTCCTCCCTTAGGCGCCCTTTTGTGGTGTATGAGTTCCTGAGTTATTTCTGTGCTTTTTGCTGATCCGTGTATGACCTGGCCTGCCTGACTACGATTTTGTTACTGAGTTCCGGTTGCTAGGCTCCGTTGCTGACTGTATCATGGCTGAGAACCCGCTCCATTGCTGACCGTATCTGGCTGAAGAATCTGCTCCGTTGCTGACTGTATCCTGGCTGAGAACCCGCTGTGTTGCTGACCATATCTGGCTGAAGGACCCACTCCGTTGCTGACTGTATCCTGGCTGAGTACCTGCTCCATTGCTGACCATATCTGGCTGAAGAACCCGCTCCGTTGCTGATGGTATCCTGGCTGAGAACCCGCTCCGTTGCTGACCGTAGTTGGCTGTCTTCCGCGCTGTGGCCGTTGCCAGCCATGGATTACTATCCACGTGATTACCGTGTATTGTCTGTGCCTCTAGGTGACCCCGTGAGGTCACCGGTTTCCAGAGCCTTGCGTTTGTTTCTCGGTGTTCGCCACGGGGCGCTGTTTTCTGTCGACCAAAGGCTGATCATTCTGCTCAAGCTGCTCTACTGCCATCTAGGTGGTGTGTACAACTGAAGTACTGGCGCAGTGTTATACACGCTGACTGAGTTACTCTGATCCCTCTCTGTGTCTGCCTCCCTAGTAGCGCTGGGCTCACTCCCTATGGGAGTTGCAATTACTATCTGGGCATTGTCATTAACCCTGTACATACCTGGAGCCTCCGTTTCTGACTGCAGAGTCTTGGGCTCAAGAGCCAGCATTGCATTTCCACCTTGCAGGTTGAGAGACACTGGTTGCGTTCCTAGTACTTACCTTTTACCGATCCACCCCTAGCGTTCTAGGGTTTTCCATCAGCAACTGCCTAGGTCTCCTTTAACCCTTTCAGGGTTGGTCTGCATATACACGGTTGCCTCCTGCCAGCGGGCTAAGGCCTTGGTCACTGCTGCCTCGCTCCAGTTGGGTCAGTACCCAGGCTTCTGGGTTGTGCCAGTCCTCCATTGTGGGCTTCTTGCCACTGTAGTCCTGTTGCCATTCCTGAACGGTGTACCTGTTACCTCCTGTTGCCATTCCTGAACGGTGTACCCGTTGCCTTGCCGGTTCTGCCAGAGTTCTGAATTGCCAGCCAGGTCCAGTTCATTAGGTTTGCCCTTACGGGTTCCAGTACCCAGGCGTCTGGGTTGTCCTGTCCTATTCGTGGACCTCCTGTGTTGGCACCTACCCATCAGTTCTGGGACTGTACGTTTAATCTCACTGGGTCGCCAGATCCTGTCATATTTATATATTATTACCAGTATCCTGATTGTCTAGTCCAGTCCTGTTCACTGTATACTTTGCATATATTTTCCTGTTCTGTATTGTGGGTCTTTGGGCCTACACTCGTGTATGCACTTTATTCTAATAAAGTTATTTTAACCTTACTGTTCTGTCTGAGTGTTCATCTAAAAACCATGACAGTACGAAAGGGCCAGTCACCTCAGCCAGTGAAGGAAGTTTGGTCAATATCCATTGGAGAATGGATATGTATGAGCAACGTTTCAATCAACTGTCCGTGGCGGTGCAAACTATGCTGGAGCGGACCGCACACTTGGACAGACCGGTTCCATCTTCGGTGGCCACCCCAGTTCAGGCACCGACAGTCTAAAATTCGAATGTCAATATGCAGTATAAAGGGCTATCTGCTACGGCACCATTACCGTTAAGATACAATGGGGAACCTACCCTCTGTAGAGGTTTCCTCAACCAGCTGGAAATTTTTTTGGAACTGGGTCCCCAAGCCTTTCCTATGGAGAAAAGCAAGATTGGGTTCATGATATCACTGTTGACTGGTAGGGCTCTAGCCTGGGCAAATCTGATTTGGGAAACAGCTAAGCCCATTACTACCAACTTTGGCGAATTTGTGAGGGCCTTTCGAAGTGTTTTTGAGATCCCTGGGTGCAATATCTCGGCTTCCAAACAAATTATGAATATCCGACAGGGCAACCATATAGTTGCAGATTACTCTATTGAATTTTGTGCCTTGGCAGCCGACTTGGGATGGAACGATGAGGTGCTGGTAGCAGCATTTGCCCAGGGCCTTAATGACCGTATTAAAGGTGAGATTGAGGCCCAGGAGTTACCTGAATCTTTGGACAAATTCATTGAATTTGTTAATCTAATTGATACTCGGATCAGAGAACGAACTCAGACTAGAGACCACAAACCAAGGTTTCCCGTAAGTCAGTGGCACAAAAATATTATCCCACCCTTGCCTCCCTCTCCTCCCACTCCTCCTGGTCATGTTGAGCTTGCCGAATCCATGCAGGTGGGCTTTATTAGACTTACTAAGGAAGAAAGGTCATTTCGCCGTAAGAATGGCCTATGTTTGTACTGCGGCAAAGGAGGTCATTTGTTGCGCAATTGCCCAACCCGGCCGGGAAACGCACGCACTTAGGTTTCCTTAGCGGACAGGTCCTAGGTGGTATTCAGCAGTCCCCAGAGGTCGTGCCTTCCAAACCGGTGGTTGATGTGGTTATTTCCTCCTCCAACCTATCCGTTACGGTATCCGCGTTGCTAGACTCTGGAGCAGCAGGATATTTTATGGACCAGGAATTTGCTAAATTGCATAATATTCCTCTGGTATTGTTAGACAATCCTTTGCAGATTGAAGCCATTTATGGGCGACCTGTGGTGCCTCCCCAGGTCACCCATGAAACATGTCAGCTCTCTGTACAGACTGGAGCATTACATTTCGAGACCCTATCTTTTCACATCATCCAGTCACCTCATTATGCGGTTATTTTGGGGTTCCCATGGTTAAGAACACATAATCCCAGAATTAATTGGGACTCCTGTGAGATTGTGGCCTGGTCTGAGAATATGTACGAATCACTATCTGCGCCAACCTAAGAGAATATTGTGTACCTCTCCCTCCCTACCACCTGAATACCAATCCTTCAGCAATGTTTTCAGTAAGGGAGAGGCTAGCACTTTGCCATCGCATAGGGCACATGACTGTGTCATTGATATTGCACCTGGTGCTGTTCCTCCTAGGGGCAGAACGTATACCCTCTTGTGTGATGAGAATCTGGCCATGGAGGAGTATATTCTGATGCCCTGGTAAGGGGCATCATTCGCAGATCATCCTCACCCGTGGGGGCTGGATTTTTCTTTGTAAAAAAGAAGTCTGGGGAATTAAGGCCATGTATCGACTATAGAGGCCTTAATAAGTTGATGGTTAAAAGTGCCTACCCAATTCCACTCATCACCGAGCTGTTTGATCGCATCAAAGATGCGACAATATTCACCAAATTAGATTTGAGAGCTGCTTATAACCTCATCCGCATCAAGGAGGGTGATGAGTGGAAAACCACTTTTAATACTAGCAATGGGCACTACGAATACTTGGTAATGTCATTCGGGTTGTGTAATGCCCCAGCAGTATTTCAAGAACTAATTAATGATGTTTTCCGCGATTTGTTGCAGTCCTGTGTAGTAGTCTATTTAGATGACATTTTTGTTTATTCTCCCGATTTGGAGACCCATCACATACATGTGGCTACCATACTTCAGAGATTAAGGGAGAATAAATTATTTTGTAAACTTGACAAATGTGAGTTTCATAGATCCATGGTACCATTCCTTGGATACGTTATTTCGAGTAAGGGCATTTCCATGGATAAAGAAAAAATTGTCAGCGGTGCTTCATTGGCCGCGTCCTAAGGGCCTCAAGCCTATTCAAAGATTTATTGACTTTGCCAATTATTATCGTAAATTTATCCGTGATTTTTCCAGAATTGTCAAACTCCTCACAGACCTGACACATAAAGGAGCTAAGGCATCTGAGTGGTCCAAGGAGGCTGAGGAGGCTTTCGAGGCACTCAAAGCAGCGTTTGCCTCTGCACCAGTCCTGTTGCACCCCAAAGTTGGCCTACCATACATACTTGAAGTAGATGCATCTGACACTGGTGTAGGGGCTGTTCTCTCTCAGGGGTCTGGTCCTGGCCAACCACTCAAGCCGTGTGGCTTCTTTTCTAAAAAACTAAGTAAAGCACAATCGGTATATGAGATTGGTGACCGTGAATTGTTGGCAATTATCCTGGCCTTACATGAGTGGCGTCACTTGTTGGAAGGCACTAGAGTACCGATTCTCATATTAACCGACCACAAGAATCTTTTGTACATTTCCGACGCTAAAAGATTGTCTCCTAGACAAGCCAGATGGGCCCTCTTCCTCTCTCGCTTTAACTTCATTGTTTCCTATTTACCCGGCTCTAAGAATGTAAGAGCTGATGCGCTGTCCAGGCAGCATGGTCCTGAATTGGAGTCTGAGGAACAGCCAGTACCTATTATTCCTCAAGATCACATCCTGGCCACCCTGAGGACTAACATCACTTCTCCTTTGGGTCAAGAGATCTTGGCTACTCAGGCTGAATCTCCCCCTGAAAAACCCATGGGCAAATGTTTTGTAGCTGAACCTTTTCAGGCGAGATTCCTTGAAACATACCATGCTTCACGAGCAGCTGGCCATGTGGGCAGAGATCAATTAATTTGGTCGTTCTCTCGTATCTTCTGGTGGCCCACACTAAGGGCAGATTGCGCTGATTTTACGGCAGCTTGTGCAGTTTGTGCCCGTTCCAAAATATCCAATCATCTGCCAGTGGGCCTATTGCAACCTGTTCCTAATGGTAATCGTCCATGGTCACGTGTCTATCAATTTTCTGGGTGAATTACCTGCCTCAAAGGGTTACACATATATATTGATGGCGGTGGACAGATTTTCTAAAATGGCCCATTTCGTGCCCTTGCCTGGTTTGCTTTTAGCTAAGGAGTTGGCTATTGTGTTCACTCGTGAGGTATTCAGACTCCACGGAGTACCTCAGGTGCTGGTATCAGACCGGGGCAGCCAGTTTATTTCCAAGTTTTGGAAGCCATTCTGCGGCCAAATGGGTATTCAGTTGTCTTATTCATCTGCATACCATCCACAGACCAGTGGAGCTGCTGAAAGCTCTAACCAGGGGCTCGAACAATTGATCCGCTGCTTTGTATCCAATCATCATGACGACTGGGCTGAATTGCTACCTTGGGCAGAGTTTGTGAGAAACTTTGCGATTAATAATTCATCCGGAAGTTCCCCATTTCTTGTCAATTATGGGTACCAACCATCCTTGCTTCCAGATGCCTTTCAGACACAGCAGATGCCAGCCCTTGATGAACACCTCAGACAGCTTCGTTCCACCTGGGCACAAGTACAGACTTCGTTACGTGAGTCCTTTCAACGTTACAGGTGTCATGCCAACAACAGGGGTTTGCCAGCTCCGGTGTTTCAGGTTTGGGACCGTGTGTGGCTCTCGTCAAAAAACTTGAATTTACAAACTCCTTGTCACATGTTTGCCCCACGGTTCATTGGTCCATTCAAAGTTCTCTGGTGAATCAATCCAGTTTCCTATGCATTGGACCTCCCCGCTAATATGCGTATTCACAATGTCTTTCATGTATACCTACTTAAACCTCTTGTCTGTAACCGCTATACCTCTGCTCCGGTGGTGCCGGCTCCGGTTCGCATCCAAGACCACGATGAGTATGAGGTTCAAAGTATTGTGAACTCATGCAGGGTGCGTGGGCAACTCCAGTACCTGGTTCATTGGAAGGGGTACGGCCCAGAAGAACGTTCATGGGTCAAGCATGCTGACATTCATGCACCAGTATTATTATGTCAGTTCCATGCCAAATTTCCCTCTAAGCCTGGTTCTCCTCCAAGGGGAGGGGGTCGTTGAGAGGGGGGTACTATCACGGTGCCCGTGATTCCGGTGCTGAGCGGCGACATTATTATTACTGCTGTTCTCTGATTGGCTGGTCTTAATTGCTACTACAAGGGCTTGCCTTTATATACCTTGGGATGTCCTCCTTTAGGCGCCCTTTCATGGTGCACAAGTTGCTGAGTTATTTCTGTGCTTTTTGCTGGTCCGTGTATGACCTGGCCTGCCTGACTACCATTTTGTTCCTGAGTTCAGGTTGCTACGCTCCATTGCTGACAGTATCTGGCTGAAGAACCCGCTCCATTGCTGACTGTATCCTGGCTGAGAACCAGCTCCGTTGCTAACCGTATCCTGGCTGAGAACCCGCTCCGTTGCTGACTGTATCCTGGATAAGTGTCACTCAGACAATTGGGTAGGATAAAATAGAAAAGCTTTATTAGGCAAAATGTAGACAAAAAACACAAAAGAGAGAAGCGCACACGATCTAAGTGTAGACTGTAATGTCAGTATATGGAATCCTCCACCAGATAATCACCTGTGAGCTCACAAGATGTCTACTCACGTTTCCATGAGGCTATACCGGCCTCTCAGTGAATAAGCCTCCACTGGATCACCCCCAGTGCGGGTATCTGTATCATTCCTGTTCCAGATCTTTCCTCCAGTCTTCCCAATATCTCCCAATATTCCTCCTCACCCAGAGTAGATGGAGATGGTATAATACTCCTCAGGATTCGAAGACTCCAACTGATACTCTATATCTAATGAGGACTAATGTATATACAAAAAGGAAGGGGAAGACTATATGGAGTAATACAGTCCCAAAAGCACAATAACTGTGGGCCACTAATGAAATAGGAACCACACACTAGATCAAATGGTTCTCCATAAAAATATACATTTATTGTAAAAAATGTGATATATTATCACTTCCTCAGAGGTCTATCTACTGGTACCACATTGCATCTTGACCCCTTATATACTTACATAAACTCTAAGGGGTCAAGATGCAATGTGGTACCAGTAGATAGACCCCTGAGGAAGTGATAATATATCACGTAACGCGTAGGGTGAGAGTATTGTTTTATCTCTTTTGGAGATTATTTTATACTGATTATATTCTTTTTATAGTATTCAGTATATGTACATGCACATATATGTGTGTTTTATGTGATTTATTTTTTACAATAAATGTATATTTTTATGGAGAACCATTTGATCTAGTGTGTGGTTCCTATTTCATTAGTGGCCCACAGTTATTGTGCTTTTGGGACTGTATTACTCCATATAGTCTTCCCCTTCCTTTTTGTATATACATTAGTCCTCATTAGATATAGAGTATCAGTTGGAGTCTTCGAATCCTGAGGAGTATTATACCATCTCCATCTACTCTGGGTGAGGAGGAATATTGGGAAGACTGGAGGAAAGATCTGGAACAGGAGTGATACAGATACCCGCACTGGGGGTGATCCAGTGGAGGCTTATTCACTGAGAGGCCGGTATAGCCTCATGGAAACGTGAGTAGACATCTTGTGAGCTCACAGGTAATTATCTGGTGGAGGATTCCATATATTGACATTACAGTCTACACTTAGATCGTGTGCGCTTCTCTCTTTTGTGTTTTTTGTCTACATGTATTGGAAGTCGGATACCAGCGACTGATGTTGGGAGGCGGCACCGTGAAAGTAGAAGTGAAAAGAGATTTTTGAAGAAGGCTGGACTAGAGACTTTGGGTTTATTTTGTTTTATTATATTCATTTTATTCATATTAATTTTTATTTTTTTCCCTTTTGAAGGGTTTTTTATATATATTTTGAATATTACATATTGTTTATTTTCACTACAATATTGTGGTTGTATATTCAAAGTAGAGACCTCTCAATAGTGAGCGCTGATATATTTAGAATTGTTATTAGGCAAAATAAAGCGCACAAGGCCCCTCACGCGTCCAAACTCTACAAACAGCAGTAATAAAGTTTGACACAAGAAAGGGCATACAAAATAGCAATACAACAGATAGGCTCTACCGGCCTTACTGAATACCGGGTAAGGCAGCCTAATACTAATGCAACAAGAAACAGAGGAGGCTCTACCGGCCTTACCTAATACCGGGTAAGGGAGCCTGATATCTGGTGCAACAAGGAACTGAGGAGGCTCTACCGGCCATACCGAATACTGGGTAAGGCAGCCTGAAATCTGGTGCAACAAGGAACTGAGGAGGCTTTACCGGCCTTACCAAATACCGGGTAAGGCAGCCTGATATCTGGTGCAATAAGGAACTGAGGAGCCTCTACCGGCCTTACCGAATACCGGGTAAGGCAGCCTGATATCTGGTGCAACAAGGAACTGAGGAGGCTCTACCGGCACACAGACTGAGTGTATACTGGGAAGGCAAACGTAACCGCTTAGTAACCGGATAGCACTGACTGGGTGTGCTTAACGGAGACCAAAGATAGTCACAGGCTAAGCGTATAGTGGAAAGGCAACAGTAACCGCTTAGTGACCAGATAGCACTGACTGGGTGTGCTTAACGGAGGCCACAGATAGTCACAGGCTGAGCATATAGTGGGAAGGCAACAGTAACCGCTTAGTGACCGGATTGTACTGACTGGGTGTGCTAATGGAGGCCACAGATAGTCACAAGCTGAGCGTATAGTGGAAAGGCAACAGTAACCGCTAGTGACCGGATAGCACTGACTGGGTGTGCTTAACGGAGGCCACAGATAGTCACAGGCTGAGCATATGGTGGAAAGGCAACAGTAACCGCTAGTGACCGGGTAGCACTGACTGGGTGTGCTTATCGGAGGCCACAGATAGTCACAGGCTGAACGTATAGTAGGAAGGCAACAGTAACCGCTTAGTGACCGAATATCACTGACTGGGTTTGCTTAACAGAGGCCACAGATAATCACAGGCTGAGAGTAGTGCAACCGGAGCCAACAAATCAGAAAAAACTAACAATAATAGCGAGGGCAACAAGATAGCGTAAGTCAGTTAAAGCCTGGATCGGTACACAGAGAGCGGTAGTCAGCCAAAGCCTGGATCGGTACACAGAGAGCGGTAGTCATCCAAAGCCTGGGTCGGTACACAGAGAGCGGTAGTCAGCCAAAGCCTGGATCGGTACACCGGAACAGAACAGGAGCAAGGTCAGATGGAAACCGGATCAACACGGAACAGGAGCACTGAATAATGTAAGGTCAGGAACACCACGAAAGGGCACCGGCCTAGTGACAGGAGGGCATATATAAAGGCTAGTCCTGGGAGGGGCTAGCCAGCTAGCACCAATAAAAACAGCAAAGCACAAACCCGGAAGTCAGAATGTCGCACAAGAATCACGGGCACCGTGATAGTACCCCCCTCTCAAAGACCCCCCCTCCTGCCTTGAGGGGGTCTGGGTTTGGTAGGAAACTTGGCATGGAATCTGCGCAACAGAATAGGAGCATGAATATCAGAGTGGTTAACCCATGAACGTTCCTCTGGACCATAACCCTTCCAATGCACCAAGTATTGGACCTGGCCACAGAATCTACGTGAATCCAGAACACTCTGTACTTCATATTCATCGTGATCCTGTATGCGCACACGACCAGGGACAGCAGGAGTGGTAGTGTAGCGGTTGCACACTAGTGGTTTGAGGAGTGACACATGGAACACATTGTGTATTCTCATAGAAGCCGGTAATTCCAACGCACAGGAGACAGGGTTAACTCGACGGAGCACCCGGAAAGGACCCACAAACCGGGGAGCAAACTTGAGACACGGAACTTGCAACCTGAGATTCTTAGAGGATAACCAGACCCGGTCCCCCACCTGGAATACAGGAGCCGGTAGATGTCTGTTATTGGCATGCCGCTGGGTACGTGCAAAAGACTCACGTAGGGTATTCTGGACCTGTGCCCATGTGGAGCGGAGCTGCCTAATTTGCTCATCCAGAGCCAGAATCTGCTGTGCCTGAAAGTTATCTGGGAGCAAGCATGGTTGGAACCCGTAGTTGATCAGGAAGGGTGAGCTCCCAGACGTGCTGCACACCGCACAGTTCCTGGCAAACTCTGCCCACAGCAACAAGTCAGCCCAATTGTCATGATGATTGGAAATGAAACAACGCAAGAACTGCTCCAATCCCTGGTTGGCATGCTCAGCTGCCCCATTAGTTTGGGGATGATAAGCCGAGTAAAATGACAACTGAATCCCCATCTGTTCACAAAAGGCCCTCCAGAATCTAGAGATGAATTGACTCCGACCATCCGAGACCAGCACCTTGGGTACCCCGTGGAGTTAGAATACCTCCTTGGTAAATACAATTGCCAGTTCCTTAGCAGATGGCAAGCCAGGGAGTGGCACAAAATGAGCCATTTTAGAAAACCTGTCAACTACCATTAGGATTACGGTAAACCCTCTGGAGGCTGGCAGTTCTCTCAAGAAATCAATAGATACGTGTGACCAAGGCTGGTCCCCATTAGGAACAGTCTGTAAGAGACCCATAGGAAGATGTCTGGGAACCTTGGAATGGGCACAGGTGGCACAGGCTGCTGTAAATGCCACACAGTCATCCCTCATGCCAGGCCACCAAAACATATGGGACAATGACCAAATCAATTGATTCTTCCCAACATAACCAGCTGCAAGGGAGGAGTGGTAGGTATCCATAAGTTTAGCCCGAAAAGACTCGGCCACAAGGCACTTGCCCACAGGTTTCTCTGGAGGAGCATTGGCCTGGGATGCCAAGATCTCCTCCCCTAAAGGAGACGTGATACTGGTTTGTAGGGTGGCAAGTATACGGTTCGGAGGGATGATAGGCACCGGAATAGAGTCAGCTTCTGGATCTGAGCCAAATTGTCTGGATAAGGCATCAGCACGTACATTTTTAGTACTAGGCAAGTATGAGACAATGAAATAAAAACGAGACAAAAATAGCGCCCATCTCGCTTGCCTCGGAGAAAGCCTTTTAGCCTGTGATAGATACATGAGGTTTTTATGATCAGTCAGGATCAAAATAGGTACCTTAGTGCCCTCCAACAAATGTTGCCATTCACGTAAGGCCAGAATAATCCCTAGGAGTTCCCGGTCTCCAATGTCATAAAGACTCTGAGCTTTGGTCAACTTTCTTGAAAAGAACCCACATGGTCTCAAGGTCTTATCTGGACCTGGTTTTCGGCCCAAGACTGCCCTGACTCCAGTCTCAGAAGCATCCACCTCTAAATGGCAACCCAGGAATAGGATGCTACAGAAATGGAGCAGTAGAAAATGCCAATTTTAGATTCTCAAATGCCTTAATTGCCTCTGGGGACCATTCAGAGGTGGAGGCTCCCTTGTGGGTCCTATCGGTGAGTGGTTTGACAATACTGGAGTAGTCGCGAATAAATTTCCTAAAATAATTTGCGAATCCTAGGAATCGCTGTAAGGGTTTGAGGCCCGTGTGCCGCGGCCACTGTTGCACAGCTGCAAACTTGTCCTTGTTCATAGCGAAGCGCTCGTTAGAGATCACCCCAAAAAGGCCACACTGGACCTATGGAACTCGCACTTCTCGAGTTTGCAATACAGCTTTTCTCCCTTAACTTCTGCAAAACCGCAGAGACATGGCCACGGTGAGTCTTCAGGTCAGGAAAGTAAATCAAAATGCCGTCTAGGTACACAACCACAAAGGATTGTAAAAACTCACGTAGGACATCATTAATCAATTCTTGAAACACCGCCGGGGCATTGCACAGACCAAATGGCATAACTAAATACTCGTAATGCCCCATACGAGTATTGAAAGCTGTTTTAAACTCATCACCGTCCTTAAGCAGAACTAAATTATACGCCGCCCTCAGATCCAGTTTAGTAAAAATGGAAGCGCCCTTTAAACAATCGAACAATTTGGTGATGAGTGGAATGGAGTAGGCATTCTTTATCATGATTTTGTTAAGACCCCTATAATCAATACAGGGTCTTATTTCCCCGTCCTTCTTTTTAACAAAAAAGAATCCAGCCCCCGCAGGCGAGGAAGACTTGCGTATAATACCCCGAGCCAGGGCGTCACTGATGTACTCCTCCATGGCACTGTTTTCATCACCAGACAATGGGTATGTCCTACCCTTCGGGGGCATAGTGCCTGGCACAAGATCAATAGCACAGTCGTACGTACGATGTGCCGGCAAAGTGCTAGCCTCACCCTTACTGAACACATCGCTGAATGACTGATATTCCAGCGGTAAGGAGGGAGAAGTACACAAAATTTTGGTAGGCTGACTCAGACAGTGGGTTTTACAGTACTCAGACAATACTTCACAATTTCTCCAATCCAGTCTGGGATTATGCTTATGTAGCCACGGGAACCCCAAAATGACCTCAAAATGGGGGGACTGGATCATCTGGAATTGAATGGTCTCTTTGTGAAGGGCTCCAATGCAACAGATAAAGGACATGTCTCACGCGTGACTTGAGGAGGTACCAGCGGCCTCCCATCAATGGCCTCAATGTCGAGTGGAGAGTCTCTGCTTATCAACGGAATGTTATGCATCAATGCAAAATTCTTGTCCATGAAATACCCAGCTGCACCAGAATCAATTAGGGCCGGCATCTTAGCAGATTCAGAGGCCCAAGAGATCACAATGTCTATCACAGGTTTGCTTAACATGCCTTCTGGGGACTGGTATACTCCACCTAGGATCTGTCCCCCATATGACCCTAGGTGCCCTCGTTTCCCGGTCGCACGGGACAGGTTTTTAGCAAATGGCCTGCCTTGCCACAGTACAGGCATAACTCCTGTCTGTGACGGAAGGAACGCTCTTGCTTGGACAATCGTGTAAAACCGACTTGCATAGGTTCCGTGCTCCCTATAGCATGACTCGGAGGTATGGGAGGAGAGGGAGGCATGGGTGGGAAATTAACCCTGTTGCCAGGTTCGCCAGTGGATCTTGCCCTGAGATCCTTGTACAGACTCCTCTACCTTATGTGAGAGTCAATCATAATCATGTACTCAATGAATTCGTCTAGACCCACCTGTAGGTCTTTGGCCACAATTTCGTCTTTAATTTTATCATCAAGGCCCTGGGAAAATGCAGCAACAAGCTCCTCATCATTCCAGCTTACCTCTGCTGCAAGAGTACGAAACTCAATGGCAAACTCAGAAACAGTACGTGTGCCATGCTGGATTCTCATAAGGCGCTTGGCAGCAGAGGTGGCACGCCCTGGAACCTCGAACACACTGCGGAAGGCCATTACAAATTCAACAAAATTTGTAGTAATTGGTTTGCCAGTCTCCCAAATCGGATTTGCCCAGGCTAAGGCCTTGCCCGTGAGTAGTGAGATCATAAATCCCACCTTGCTTCTGTCACTGGGAAACGCCTGTGGCACTAGTTCAAGAAAAATCTCCAGTTGGTTCAAGAACTCAGGGCAAAGTGTTGGCTCCCCATCATATCTCAAAGGCAGCGGAGCAGTAGCGGAAAGCCCTCTAGAGGAAGGGCTGGGTACACTAGCCTGTGTCAATGGTGCCGGAACTGGAGTGGCCACCAAAGATTGTACAGGTCTCTCGAGGCAAGCAGTGCATTCAAGAATGGTCTGAATAGCCATAGACAGTTGGTCTAACCGTTGTTCCTGCGCGTCCAATTTCCACAGGAGATTCTGAGAACTACCCTCACCAGCCTTGTCTGAGGTCATGGCCCTTTCGTACTGACACGGTTTTATTGAACACTCAGACAATTGGGTAGGATAAAATAGAAAAACTTTATTAGTCAAAATAAAGCGCACAAGGCTCCTCATGGGTCCAAACTCTACAAACAGCAGTAATAAAGTTTGACACAAGACAGGGCATACAAAATAGCGATACAATAGTGAGGCTCTACCGGCCTTACCGAATACCGGGTAAGGCAGCTTAATACTAATGCAACAAGGAACAGAGGAGGCTCTACCGGCCTTACTTAATACCGGGTAAGGCAGCCTGATATCTGGTGCAACAAGGAACTGAGGAGGCTCTACCGGCCTTACCGAATACCGGGTAAGGCAGCCTGATATCTGGTGCAACAAGGAACTGAGGAGGCTCTACCAGCCTTACCGAATACTGGGTAAGGCAGCCTGATATCTGGTGCAACAAGGAACTGAGGAGGCTCTACCGGCACACAGGCTGAGTGTATAGTGGAAAGGCAACGGTAACCGCTTAGTGACCGGATAGCACTGACTGGGTGTGCTTAACGGAGACCACAGATAGTCACAGGCTGAGTGTATAGTGGGAAGGCAACAGGAACTGCTTAGTGACCGGATCGCACTGACTGGGTGTGCTAACGGAGGCCACAGATAGTCACAGGCTGAACGTATAGTAGGAAGGCAACAGTAACCGCTTAGTGACCGAATAGCACTGACTGGGTTTGCTTAACGGAGGCCACAGATAATCACAGGCTGAGAGTAGCGCAACCGGAGCCAACAAATGAGAGAGACAATAATAGCGAGTGCAACAAGATAGCGTAAGTCAGTTAAAACCTGGATCGGTACACAGAGAGCGGTAGTCAGCCAAAGGCTGGGTCGGTACACAGAGAGCGGTAGTCAACCAAAGCCTGGATCGGTACACAGAGAGTGGTAGTCATCCAAAGCCAGGATTGGTACACAGAGAGCGTTAGTCAGCCAAAGCCTGGATCGGTACACAGAGAGCGGTAGTCAGCCAAAGCCTGGATCGGTACACAGGAACAGAACAGGAGCAAGGTCAGATGGAAACCGGATCAACACGGAACAGGAGCACTGAATAACGTAAGGTCAGGAACACCACGAAAGGGCACCGGCCTAGTGACAGGAGGGCGTATATATAGGCTAGCCCTGGGAGGGGCTAGCCAGCTAGCACCAATAAAAGACAGCAAAGCACAAACCCGTAAGTCAGAAAGTCGTACAAGAATCACGGGCACCATGATACTGAGAACCCGCTCCGTTGCTGACCATATCTGGCTGAAGAACCCACTCCACTGCTGACTGTATCCTGGCTGAGAACCCGCTCCGTTGCTGACCGTATCTGGCTTAAGAACCCGCTCCGTTGCTGACTGTATCCTAGCTGAGAACCCGCTCTGTTGCTGACCGTATCTGGCTGAAGGACCCACTCCATTGCTGACTGTATCCTGGCTGAGAACCCGCTCCGTTGCTGACCGTATCTGGCTGAAGAACCCGCTCCGTTGCTGACAGTATCGTGGCTGAGAACCCGCTATGTTGCTGACCGTAGTTGGCTGTCTTCTGCGCTGTGGGCGTTGCCAGTCGTGGATTGCATTTCCACCTTGCAAGTTGAGAGACACTGGTTGCGTTCCTAGTACTTACCTTATATCGATCCACCCCTAGCATTCTAGGGTTTTCCATTAGCAGCTGCCTAGGTCTCCTTTAACCCTTTCAGGGTTGGTCTGCATATACACGGTTGCCTCCTGCCAGTGGGCTAAGGCCTTGGTCACTGCTGCTTCGCTCCAGTTGGGTCAGTACCCAGGCTTCTGGGTTGTGCCAGTCCTCCATTGTGGGCTTCTTGCCACTGTAGTCCTGTTGCCATTCTTGAACTGTGTACCCGTTACCTCCTGTTGCCATTCCTGAACGGTGTACCCGTTGCCTTGCTGGTTCTGTCAGAGTTCTGAATTGCCAGCCAGGTCCAGTTCATTACGTTTGCCCTTACGGGTTCCAGTACCCAGGCGTCTGGGTTGTCCTGTCCTATTCGTGGACCTCCTGTGTTGGCACCTACCCATCAGTTCTGGAACTGTACATTTAATCTCACTGGGTCGCCAGATCCTGTCATATATATATATATATATATATATATATATATATATATATATATTATTACCAGTATCCTGATTGTCTAGTCCAGTCCTGTTCACTATATACTTTGCATATATTTTCCTGTTCTGTATTGTGGGTCTTAGGGCCTACACTCGTGTATGCACTTATCACGGTGCTCGTGCTCCCTTGTTATTGTTTTTCTGTCAGTCTACACTGTGTGTGCTCCCATTGGCTGTCCTGTGTTGGTCCCACCCAGTATGGCCTTTATATACTGGGCTCCAGCACCCATACGGTGCCCTTTCGTGGTGTTCCTGTACCAGTGTTAGTTTTCTGCTCAATGATTCCCAGTGTACCGACTTGGCCTGCCTGACTACTCTGCATCTGTTGTCCTGCTCCTGTGTACCGACCCGGATTGCCTGACTATTCTTCAGTGCCTGCTTCTGTGTACCGACCCGGCCTGGCTGACGTTCCTGCTCCTGTGTACCGAACCGGCTTAGCTGACGTTCCTGCTCCATGATTCGACCCGGCTTGGCTGATGTTCCTGCTCCTTGATTCGACCCGGCTTGGTTGGCGTTCCTGTTCTGGCAGCCTATTGACGCCTTGGAGACATTGTTATTCTCCAGGCTATCCGGTTCCCGTTTTGTTCAGCAGAGTGCGAGAGTCAGTTTCCGTTACTGCTACGGCAGTGTGTCTTGGGCCTAGTCTCCTTTACTGCTCCTGCAGGGTTCAAGTGTCTGCCTTCGTTACTCCTCTGGCAGTGTGCCTTTGGCCTAGTCCTCCGTTACTGCTCCTGCAGAGTGCAAGTGTCTGCCTCTGTTACTGCTCCGGCAGTGTGCCATTGGCCTAGTCTCTGTTACTGCTCCTGCAGAGTGCAAGCGTCTGCCTCTGTTACTGCTCCGGCAGTGTACCGTTATACCTTGTCTCCGTTATTGATCCTGCAGAGCGCAAGTGTCCGCCTCCGTTACTGCTACGGCAGTGTCCTCCATTACTGCTCCTGCAGGGTGCAAGTGATTGCCTCCGTTACTGCTACAGCAGTGAGCCATTGGTCTAGTCTCCATTACTGCTCCTGTGGTGTGCAAGTGTCAGTCTCCGTTACTGCTACGGCAGTGTTCTACATTACCCTATTCCTGATAGTACTCTGGCAGTTCATGTTTGTTCTGCTAGTCTGTTCCTGGGCGTTAAGCATCCTGAAGCTCTCTATTTGGAAAGAGCTCTATCACAGAACTCTCAACACATGGGACTGTTTACACTCCTTGAATACCTTTAACCCATGCAGTACCTTTGTCCTGGGAATCCAACATATTCTGCCTGACCTGTGTCAATATATGGTTGTACTGGACCTGTGTGGGTATATATATTGTTAAACTGTCGTGTGTCTGTATTATACTGCCTGTATACTACAGGACCTGTGAGGGTTCTTATTTTATTGTGATTTCAATAAAACTATGTTTTAGCCTAAACCACTGTGCCTGTGTGTCGAACAAACTGTTACAGTACAAAAGGGCCATCACCTCAGACAGTAAAGGTGAAGGAAATACACAGAACATTCACTGGAGGATGGATGTACATGAGCAGCGTTTGGACCAGTTGGCACTGGCCATACAAACTATTCTTGAGCGCACGGTGCATATCGATAAACCAGTTCAGAACCCGGTGGTCCCCCAGTTTCGACACCGGAGAGTCAGTCCTTGACAACTGTTGCCTCAGTCAAAGGGTTAACCGCTTCTACTCCGTTACCACTCAGATCCGATGGCGAATCTACCCTGTGCAGAGGGTTTTTCAATCAATTAGAGATATTTTTGGAGTTAAACCCTCACGTTTTTCCCAATGACCACAGTAAGGTCGGGTTCATGATATCATTATTGATGGGCAGAGCCTTGGCATGTGCCAATCCCTTAAGGGAGAATGCTAAACCTTACATCAGGAACTTCAGGGAGTTTGTGCAGACATTTCGGAGAGTATTTGAAGTTCTTGGTAGAGCCGCCATCAATCAACGATTGATGGAGATACAACAGGGCAATTGTACTGTCACGGTTTGTTACGACTCTAAGACACAAAGTTAGGTAAAAACACAACTTTATTGAAAATAATTTAAAAAATGATCCCTTAGGATTCCAACATGACATGCAACATACAATAATTGAGAGATACGAATTGCAGGCTCTACCGGTCTTGCCAATATACCGGGCAAGACAGCCAGTAAATCTAATACAATAGGCTCTACCGGGCTTGCCAATACCGGGTAAGGCAACCTGCAGATGGAATATGTACCAGGTTCTACCGGCCTTACCAATGCCGGGCAAGGCAGCCCAAAGGAGCTGGCGTAGGCTCTACCGGTCTTGCCAATACACCAGGCAAGACAGCCAGATATACTAAACAATAGGCTCTACGGGCCTTGCCAATACCGGGTAAGGCAACCTGCAGATGGAATATGTACCAGGTTCTACCAACCTTACCAATACCGGGCAAGGCAGCCCAAAAGAGCTTCGCGAAGGCTCTACCGACCTTGCCAATACCGGGTAAGGCAACCTGCAGATGAAATGTGTACCAGGTTCTACTGGCCTTACCAATACCGGGCAAGGCAGCCCAAAGGAACTCACTCTAGGAACGCCCAACAGAGAGTACGTTTTTTAATGCTCTTGGAGCAAACCAGCGTCCACATGCTGGAACCAACAGTGATACGTATAGCCGCAAGGCTTTGGAGCAAACCAGCATCAGCACACTGGAACCAACAGTAATGTGCACAGCCGCAAGGCTTTGGAGCAAACCAGCGTCCGCACGCTGGAACCAACAGTAATGTGTATAGCCGCAAGGCTTTGGAGCAAACCAGCGTCCGCACGCTGGAACCAACAGTAAAGTGTATAGCCGCAAGGCTTTGGAGCAAACCAGCGTCCGCACGCTGGAACCAGTAATGTGTATAGCCGTAAGGCTTTGGAGCAAACCAGCGTCCGCACGCTGGAACCAACAGAAATGATTATAGCCGCAAGGCTTTGGAACAAACCAGCGTCCGCACGCTGGAACCAACAGTAATGTGTATAGGCGCAAGGCTTTAGAGCAAACCAGTGTCCGCACGCTGGAACCAACAGTAATGTGTATAGCTTTGGAGCAAACCAGCGTCCGCATGCTGGAACCAACAGTTGTTTGTGAAACTACAAGGCTGGGACAAACCCGTGTCCGCACGCTGGGCTAAGAATGTCGCCAAAGCGACCAGGCGTCAGGGATACATCTGGCTGGACAAGAGATGACAGGAACTTGCAGGAAACCAAGCAGTCAGGAAGTCTCAGTGAAGATGATCAGCAGGAAACATCAACCTCTCAGGACTAGGCCGGAACCACTCTGGAACAACTCTGCAGACAGGAGACTCAGGAACAAGATGTATTCTGGAACTCAGGTACAGGTACTAACGAATACTGGAACATGGTCAAGGCTAAAGTGGTCAGAGACACCACGAAAGGGCAACCATAAGGTGCCCAGAACAGGTTTAAATAGACAGACTGAGGTGGGATAAAGGCAGACAACCAATAGGAGCCCCCTAATGGTGACTGACAAGGAAGTGCAACAATCACGGGCACCGTGATACGTACTGTGGGCGACAACGCTATAGAATTCCGTACATTGGCAGCAGAGGTAGGGTGGAACAATGAGGCATTGGTGGCAGCCTTTGCTCAAGGTCTTGCTGACCATATTAAAGATGAAACAGCAGCTAGAGAATTGCCTAGTGATTTGGACGAGTACATTGATTATGCCATTCTGATTGATTCTCGGATCCGTGAGAGATTTGTGGCTAAAGACCGTAGGCTACAGCCTAGAAACAGTGGGCATAACAGCTTTTTGATCCCACCCACGCCTCCCTCGCCTCCCATGCCTCCTGATCGTAAACAGGAATCCTGTGAACCAATGCAACTAGGATTCACCAGACTAACTAAGGAGGAACGGGCACACCGCAGTAGGCAGGTGTTATGTCTATACTGTGGTAAAGCTGGGCATCTATTACGTACCTGTCCTGTACGTTCGGGAAACGAACACACCTAGGGTACCTTGGGGGACAGGCCCTAGGTGGTGTTCAGCAGTCTCTAGACCCGATTATGCAGAAACCCACGATCCAGGTGGTATTCTCTTGGGCAGATCACTCCGTGGAGGTTCTGGCCCTGGTTGATTCTGGCACGGCCAGTTACTTTATGGATAGTTCATTTGCTGTGCTACATAAGATTCCGTTGGTTAGAAGGGAATCTCCCTTAGCCATTGAGGCCATTGCTGGCAGACCGTTAGAACCAGCTCGGATCACTATGGAAGCTATTTCGCTGTCTATGACTATTGGGGCTGATAGATTCTCTAAAATGGCTCATTTCGTGTCCCTTCCTGGCCTCCCCTCTGCCCAGGTGTTGGTAGTTGTTTTCGCTAAAGAGGTGTTCCAGTTGCATGGGGTACCTAGAGTTCTGGTGTCCAACCGTGGGAGCCAATTTGTATCCAGATTTTGGAGAGCTTTCTGTAATCAGATGGGCATTCAACTGTCCTTTTCTTCTGCCTACCATCCCCAGACCAATGGAGCCGCTAAGCGTGCCAGTCAGGAATTGGAACAGTTCCTGTGCTGTTTTGTCACCGATCATCATGATAATTGGGCAGACCTGTTGCCGTGGGCAGAGTTCACCAGGAACTGTGTGGTCAATTCATCGTCCGGGAGCTCCCCGTTTCTCATCAACTACGGGTTCCAGCCATGTTTGCTCCCGGACTCATTCCAGTTGCAACAGATTCCAGCTCTGGACGAGCACATCGAGCAACTCCGCTCCACTTGGGCACAGGTTCAGAGAGCCCTCAGTCAGCCGTTCCAGCATAATCAGCGCCACGCTAACCGTAGACGGCTGTCAGCGGTCTCCTTTCAGGTTGGGGGCAGGGTATGGCTCTCCTCCAGAAACCTTAAGTTGCAAGTTCCATCTAATAAGTTGGCTCCCCAGTTCATTGGCCCCTTCAGGGTGATCCGTAAAATGAACCCTTTTTCGTACGCCTTGGATCTCCCTACGTCCATGCGCATTCATAATGTTTTCCATGTATCTCTGCTGAAACCTTTGGTATGCAACCGTTACACTACCACTCCTGTGGTTCCCGGTCCGGTGGAGGTTCAGGGTCAGGAGGAGTACGAGGTTCAAAGCATTATTGATTCACGCAGATTTAGAGGGAAATTGCAGTATTTGGTCCATTGGAAGGGCTATGGCCCTGAGCAGCGTTGATCAGAATGACCTTCATGCTCCTAGATTACTGCACAATTTCCACTCTAAATATCCTCAGAAGCCAGGTCCCTCTTCCAGGAGAGGGGGTCTTTGAGAGGGGGGTACTATCACGGTGCCTGTGCTCCCTTGTTATTGTTTTCCTGTCAGTCTACACTGTGTGTGCTCCCATTGGCTGTCCTGTGTTGGTCCCGCCAGTATGGTCTTTATATACTTGGCTCCAGCACCCATACGGTGTCCTTTCGTGGTGTTCCTATACCAGTGCTAGTTTTCTGCTCAATGATTCCCAGTGTACCGACTTGGCCTGCCTGACTACTCTGCATCTGTTCTCCTGCTCCTGTGTACCGACCCGGATTGCCTGACTATTCTTCAGTGCCTGCTCCTGTGTACCGACCCGGCCTGGCTGACATTCCTGCTCCTGTGTACTGACCCGGCTTGGCTGACGTTCCTGCTCCATGATTCGACCCGACTTGGCTGACGTTCCTGCTCCGTGATTCAACCCGGCTTGGTTGGCGTTCCTGTTCTGACAGCCTATTGTCGCCTTCTTATTCTCCAGGTTATCCGGTTCCCATTTTGTTCAGCAGAGTGCGAGAGTCAGTTTCCGTTACTGCTACGGCAGTGTGTCTTGGTCCTAGTCTCCGTTACTGCTCCTGCAGGGTGCAAGTGTCTGCCTTCCTTACTGCTCTGGCAGTGTGCCTTTGGCTTAGTCCTCTGTTACTGCTCCTGCAGGGTGCAAGTGTCTGTCTCCGTTACTGCTCCGGCAGTGTACCGCTATACCTTGTCTCCATTACTGCTCCTGCAGAGTGCAAGTGTCTGCCTCCATTACTGCTACGGCAGTGTCCTCTGTTACTGCTCCTGCAGGGTGCAAGTGATTGCCTCCGTTACTGCTACGGCAGTGAGCCATTGGTCTAGTCTCCGTTACTGCTCCTGCAGTGTGCAAGTGTCAGTCTCCATTACTGCTACGGCAGTGTTCTACATTACTCTATTCCCGTTAGTACTCTGGCAGTTCACATTTGTTCTGCTAGTCTGTTCCTGGGCGTTAAGCATCCTGAAGCTCTCTATATGGAAAGAGCTCTATCACAGAACTCTCAACACATGGGACTGTTTACATTCCTTGAATACCTTTAACCCATGCAGTACCTTTGTCCTGGGAATCCAACATATTCTGCCTGACCTGTGTCAGTATAGACTGCTATGGACCTTATGGTTGTACTGGACCTGTGTGGGCATATATATTGTTAACCTGTCATGTGTCTGTATTATACTGCCTGTATACTACAGGACCTGTGAGGGTTCTTATTTTATTGTGATTTCAATAAAACTGTGTTTTATCCTAAACCACTGTGTCCGTGTGTAGAACAAACCGTTACAGCACTTTATTCTAATAAAGTTATTTTAACCTTACCGTTCTGTCTGAGTGTTCATCTAAAAACCGTGACAGGTAGGTCTTGGAAGAAACAAGGGGCTTCCTAGCCTGGATCATAGCGGAGATCCCCTCAGGAGAGAAACCTTTCCTCCTTACGATGGAGGCTTCAACAGCCATGTCCTCAAAGCAATGCGCTCCATGTCCTCCTTCTAAAGGTACCCTTGAATAAGGAGATCCGGTCTGAGTGTCAGTGGAAACAGATCCTGAATGGAGAGGTTAACTAGGTCTGAGAACCTGTCATGCCATTGTTTACCCCCCCACTCCGTTTGTCCTCCGTTTTGTGCTTCCAATCCTTGCTCTTTCACCTCTCCCCTCTGTTGCTGCTTGTGCCTCCTTCTTCCGCTGCTCTCCTCTCTCTAGCCGGATTCTGCCACTCTACAATCCTGCCGGCATCCACGCCTCGTTTTCACCTCTGCTTCTGGTACTGGATTCCTGCACAGACAGACTCGTTAATATAGCATCTCATCCTTGCCTTAAACCTTGTTCATAGTGCCTATTGCTGTTTCCTGTGTATGCCCGAACCTCTTCAGACCTTGCCTTTGCCTACTCCAATGATTCTGACCTGTGTATGACCCAGACCTCCTCAGACCTTGCCTTTGCCTGCTTCAGTGATACTTTCCTGTGTATGACCTTGACCTCTTCAGACATCTCTATTGCCAGTTCCTGTATTGCTCACCTGTGTATGATCTAGGACTGAACCTGACCTCTCTCTTGCCTTCTGCTATGTATCGCTTACTAGTGTATGATCCAGACTGGAATTGACTAATCTACTGACTTCTCCTTAACTTGGCCCAGCTGTATATGACCTGGCTAGTTCCAGACCTTCCTCTTTCCTCTTCAGTGTTCCAGCTACGGGGGACCTATCAGAATCTTGGACCCTGAGTGAGTACCATCTTATCCTGTATGGAGTGTCTGTCTTTTCTCCCTGGAGATTGCTTATTATAGCTCGTCTTGTTAGGGGTTATCCGAGGTCACCCTGCAGCTTCTCTGTTGGGGACTGCAACATCTGGCTTTGAGGCCAGAAATTTGCTCAGTAAACCCTTGTTGGAGGAGTCTCCTGTTCTTCCACCTTGGTACTCCTATCCTACATGGCTTATCATTTGTAGTAACTGACAGAACCACGCCCTCCTGGTCCAATATGGGGCAATCATGATGACCGCCGGATTGTCCATCCAAATCTTCCTAAGCACCCTGGGGATGAGAGGAATGGGAGGGAAAATATGGGCCAGATGAAATCGCCATGGGATCACCACAGCATCCACCGCAAAGGCCAGAGGATCCCCCCAATGATAACAAAACATTTTACCTTCCTGTTGTGCCTAGTGGCTATCAGTTCTATCTGAGGAGACTGCACCGTTGCACCAACAGATAAAAAATGTCTGGCTGGAGCTCCCACTCTCCAGTGTCCACCCGTTGGCAGATGATAAAATCCTACAGGACATTGTCCACCCCTGAAATGTGTACAGCGGAAATAGCTGGAACATGATCTTCTGCCCAGGCCAAGATAAACTTGATATCTCTACTTGTGCCTCCTTGCTTTTTGATGTATGCCACGGCAGTGGCATTGTCCGACTAGACACGGACTGGATATCACGGTGCCCGTGATTGCTCTCTTTTTGTGTCAGTTACCAGTAGGGGGCTCTCCATTGGCTGTCTGTTTTCAGCCTACCCTGCATTGCCTATTTAGACTGAGCCTGGACACCCTTTGGTTGCCCTTTCGTGTTGTCTCTGTGCTGCTCGTATCTACCTTATGTTCCTGAGCTTCCTGTGCCCTTTGCTGTGTTCCTGCTTCCAGTGTTCATCCAGTTCCTGTAGTTACCTGTCCGGTGGTTCCTGCTTCCGTTTCTGATGCGGTTGGAGTCGCCGCTTGGTCATCATTTCCTGCTGCCAGTTCCCGCTGCCGATCCTGATCGGGTTGATCTTCTGAGTTTCCACCTGCTGGTTCCTATCCAGTTCGTCTGTAGTCAGCTGACATTCCTGAGTCGCCTTGGCGACATTTCTACTCTCTGCCGGTTTATCCAGTACGCGGGTACTGGTTCGCTCCACAAGCCATCTGGCTGTTATTGCAGGTTACAATTAGCGTTCCACGTACAGGGTACTGGTTCGCTCCATAAGCCATCCGGCTGCTATTGCCGAGACGTATAGCGTTCCCAGTGTGTGGGCACTGGTTCGCTTCACAAGCCATCCGGCTGTTATTGCAGGTTACGATTAGTGTTCCACGTACAGGGTACTGGTTCGCCCCATAAGCCATCCGGCTGCTATTGTCGAGACGTATAGTGTTCTCAGAGTGTGGGCACTGGTTCGCTCCACAAGCCATCCGGCTGTTATTGCAGGTTACAATTAGCGTTCCACGTACAGGGTACTGGTTCACTCCATAAGCCATCCGGCTGCTATTGCCGAGACGTATAGTGTTCCCAGTGTGTGGGCACTGGTTCGCTCCACAAGCCATGCGGCTGTTATTGCAGGTTACGATTAGCATTGTACGTACAGGGTACTGGTTTGCTCCATAAGCCATCTGGCTGCTATTTTCAAGACGTATAGCATTCCCAGTGTGTGGGCACTGGTTCGCTCCACAAGCCATCCGGCTGTTATTTTGGATATGATTAGCGTTCCACGTACAGGGTACTGGTTCGCTCCATAAGCCTTCCGGCTGTTAGTGCACGATACTATAGCGCTCCCAGTGTGTGGGCACTGGTTCGCTCCATAGCCACCAGGCTGTTATTGCAAGATCGTTTAGCGTTCCCAGTGTGTGGACACTGGTTCGCTCCTTAGCCATCCGGCTGTTATTACGTATACGTATAGCACTCTCAGCACAGGGTACTGCATCGCTCCTTAGCCTCCCGGCTGCAGTTGCACCTTGTTGACTTGCTCCCAGTACTAGGTACTGGTTCACTCCACCACCCTTGAGTCTATTATAGTATTGCATTACTGTCTTCCCAGTACGCAGGTACGGGTGGTACCCTGGTATTCCTTGGCTTGCCACTTATGCTGACTTAGCCTCTTATGTCATCCCTGTGACTGCTGTTGCCACCTTTACAGTCACTGAGGCTTTAGTGGTTGCCATTCACCCCTTTCCAGGCTGCCTTGCCCGGTATATTGGTAAGGCCAGTAGAACCTATTCTATTATCATCTTGGGTTGCCTTACCTGGTATTGGCAAGGCCGGTAGAGCCTCTATTCTGGAGTACCTACTTCCTGGCTGCCTTGCCCGGTATATTGGCAGGGCCGGTAGAGCCTATCTATTCCATGTACCAACTTCCTGGCTGCCTTGCCCGGTATATTGGCAAGGCCGGTGGAGCCTCTATTCCTTGTACCTACTTCCTGGTTGCCTTGCCCGGTATATTGGCAGGGCCGGTAGAGCTTGTATTGCTATTGTTAATATTGCTTTCCTGTCAATAAAGATATATGTATGAATGTGTATGATACCCTATGGGGTTGTCTTAAACTTTTCAATAAAGTTGTGTTTTTACCTAACTTTGCGTCTGAGAGTCTTAACAAACCGTGACACTGGACAACCCCTCAACTGAAAGGACCAGTACTCCAGAACATGGCGAATTGCCCTGAGTCCCAGAACACTGATGGATTGAAGGGACTCCTGCAAAGACCACTTGCCCTGGATTCCCAGGCAATCCAGGACCATTTCACAGCCCCGGGGGCTGGCATCCGTCATCACATAGATCCAATCCTGGATCACAAATGGTTTCCTCTGCTCCAGGTTGGCCCTGTCCAGCCACCAGAGCAGGACCTCTCTGACTTCAGTGGGAAGAGACACCCAGAGATCCAAGATGTCAAGGTTACCATGCCAAGAGTGGATAGTGAATCTCTGGAGCTCCCTGATGTGGGCCATGGAGTAAGGATCCACCTCCATGGTGGAAACCACACAATCCACAAAAGTCATAAACTCGCAAACTGGAGCTGAGGGCCACTCCAGAGTTTGGAACTTCAGATGAATGGTTTGCTGAATGGAGTTCTATGTCAGAGAAAACTTTCCTTGGCAGGTATCATACCGGAGGCTGAGGAAGACTAGGTCCTGGGAGGGGACCGGAGCAGACATCTCCATGTTGAGAATCCACCCATGGTGAAGGAGAATCTGAGTACAATCCCGGACATGCTTGGCAGATGAGTTCCCTTGATGGAGCCTTCAACAGAAGGTCATCCATATAGGGAGTCACCTGAATCCCCCGTGTGTGTGAAGGAAGGCACTCAATGCCTCTAGGACTCTGGCAAACACCAAGAGAACTGAGGTAAACCCAAAGGAGCCGAGCGGTAGACTGGAAGTGCCCCAAGTTGCAATTGAAGTGGAGGTACTTCTGACTGTCCAGATGAATCAGGACATGAAATTAAGTATCTTGCAGATACAGGAATTCCCCTGGACAAATAGCTGCTATGACAGAGTGCAAAGACTACATCATGAAGCGTGTAGAGTAAAGAATTGAGGTCCTTGAAGTCCAAAATAGGACAGCTGCTGCCGTCCCACTTGGCCAACCTTGAACAGGTTTGAATAAAAACCTGAATCTCTCTCTTGAGGAGGAACTGGAATCAGAACTCCCTTGTCCAAGAGAGCCTGACTCGCCTCGTTGAAAAGAAACAACTTTTCCTGGCCCAGGGGAGTCCTGTACTGGAAGAATCTGTAGGGAGGAAGGGATTTGAAGGCAATCTTGTACGCTTCCTAAATCACCTGCAGAATCTAATGGTCCATCACTGACTCTGCCCAGGCAGTTGAAAAACTAAATCTTGAGCCACAAGGTACATCTGGCAGTGACAAAAAAGGCAGACGCCTTAGCTGAAAGTTTGACAGCATCAAATAGAGTGTCAGTAACATATGTCTGAGCCTCAGACATGTTGACAAAGAGGGTCAAAAGATCCCCCTTGGGAGCCATTTCTGACAGCTCTGTAAGTTGTTCACTCCAGATAGCAATATCTCTAGTGACCCAAGCTGATGTCAGAGTAAGGTGCAGAGCGGCTCCAGTTGCATAAATGTTAGAAATGAGGATAGCCTCAAGTTTCCTGTCGGTCATATCTTTGAGCGTCCTAGCATCAGCCAGAGGCAGAGCAATAGAAATGGGGGGGGGGGGGTCAGTTGTACAAGGTGAAGCCCACTGGGCCAAAGCTGCCTCTGTAAAGGGGAACAGCTTAGAGAATCTCAAAGCAAAACCTGTCTGGCATCTTCCATTCATCCAGAGTGGCACTGGGTGGAAAAACTGTGTAGTACTACTTACGCCTTTAAAGACATCAGAAGAAGACTGGCCCACATCAGGGGTATTATTGACCTGAAGAGTAGTTAAAACCACCTTGATGAGGCCCTCAGCAGAGGGTGTGGGGTAAGCCTCAAAGGGATCGCCAAAAGCATATGTAGAATCCCTTCTGTCACACTCCCCTTCAACCGTATCACCATCAAAAGTATCCTCCTCAGAGGATTCAGTGAGGGCAGATATACCTGGAGCTTTAGGGGCCACACATCTGAAGGTGGTGGAGGGTTTCCATGAATGGAGGACCCCCTGGAGGGATAGAGGAAAATTGCCATAGAGGATGACCCAGAGTGGCTTTTGTTGAATGCTGGAGGGCCTAGGAGGTGTAGTGGGGGCCACAGCACAAGAGGCATAGGTGTTCTGAGAATTCTCTAGGGAGGCCCGTTTATCATGAGAACCAGTAAGCAAGGGGGGTTATAGGCACCTCTGATTCCTTTGTCTTAGGTCTAGCCCATGTCCCTTGGGATCCGACATCCTAACAGGAGAAGTATCTATGAAACCCAAATACTGTGTCCTAGACTAATAATTCACCCCAGAAAGCCCAAGAAAGTACTTAGCTGACAGGTGAAGGGTTAATATGAGAAGGAGAGCTAGGAGAGACAAGCCACTGCATAGGATACCCCAGCAAAGAGAAAATTGTGTCTGTAAAACCATCAGCCAATCAGAAGAAAGTCCTGGAAATGGGCATTGTGGAAGTTGTAGTCTTTTCCCAATACTGTATCCTAGCAAGACCAGAACCTGCACTTGTGGGGCCCCCATGGCACTGGGGATGTGAGTTGGATCATAGGGCAAAAAGAGACAAGAAGAAGGCGCTCTCTCTACTCTGTATATCAAACGGTTGCAGAGATATGTCCCAAAGCAGTTTGTCCCACAGAAGTCAAGTCAATGGAGCAAGGGCTAGATTTAAAGGTGCACGTTAAACCAACCGCTAAGTGAAAAAGGCACATCGTTCGCAAATAATACATGAGTTACGGCAGATTCAATAGGTACTCTATAAGAATAGCTATCGAGCGTAGGCACACACAAAACACATAACACAAAAGCCATTGTCGCTCATGTTAATGCACAATGGGCGGCCAAATCACACAATAACATCGCTCAAAACAACATGTAACATAACGGCTGACGTTGTCTAGCAACCCTGATTGATGCAAAAACAAATTCAAACACACAGCCAATCACAAAGCCCCAATGTATCAAAAAACCTCAAATACACCTATATATACCCAAAAATAACCGTCACACACTGTCTGTTATCGAGTTCTTCAGAGCCAGATATCAGGACCCAGGAGCGGAGGATAGTGATTAGAGAGAGGGAGACAGGAGCGTACATTGGAGGTAGAGGAGTTTGGGATTTTGGAGTTTGGAGACAGGTGTACTAAATATACACATATCACACATTTGCACATATTACATACACACATACAAACACAAACACATACACATACATACACATAGTCCTTTTATTTTATAACACCTTACACATTTTACATTTTATTTTTACAAGTAGTGGAAGAGGAGGAAGGTCAGGAGGGTGTCCCTCAGCAGAGCAGGGGTGGGAGAGGGAGATCCGCAGGGCGGAGGGGGACCCGGCCCACAAGAGCAGGCACATGCAGGACAGGGACAGAACCTTCAGTGGGATCAGGGGTAGTTGCTGGGGAGCAACACACACAGTCAGGGTCAGACCAGGCAGGGCACTCCGGCTCTGAATCATCCCATGCCGGAGGTGACGAGGGCAGGATCAGGGACCCCAAATATACAGAGGAGGAGAACACGGGTCTCGTGGAAGCTGTCCTGGAGAGGCAGAGTGTTCTCCACCCTACGGCGAAGGTTCCTGGCCTGTCAGCGAGGAGGAAGGCAGCCTGGAACCAGATATGCAGCAGGGTCAAAGCAGTGGCTCCATGCAGGCAGGACATGGAGTCCATCAAAAAGAGATGGAGCAACTGCCGGAGGGTGGTGAAAAACAAGATGACCGAGCTCGCCAAGCACGCCCGAGGCACTGGAGGTGGCCCGTCCATCCCTATCACCTTCTGCAGCTGGGAGGAGATGGTGCAGCAGACCATGTCCCCAACCCTGATTGAGGGGGTCATTGGAGGAGCTGAAACTGGGGATGAGAGGAGCCTCCACACTACCGGTAAGTGCAACACTACATAACAACACACTACATCAACCAACACCAGCTGCACACACAGTCACACCTCAACACATGCTCATCACTCATCCATACAACTGCACCAACACAGCACCCTGAGGGTTAAAAACAGGACACAACACTAGGACAAATGTCAAGGTCCAACTTGGGACAAACCTGTCACAGTCCTACTTCAACTCTCCTGTCGCTGTGCTCATCACACACAATACACAAACCATTATGTTCAAAATGTCATCTGTTAAATATCATCACTGTTCACACACAATGTCACCCATGTCCCCACAGGGAAGTCAGCACCTAACCCCTTGAGTGCTAGAGGGATCATCAATGCATCGATCAACAATGCTTTGGCAACCCCTCTGGGACTCAAAGGGTTAACCAGACAACAAACAAGTCAATAGGCCAACGATCACATGCTACACAGGGGACATTCACTAAGCGGTGACAAAGAGATGGTGAACACAAAGTAACCCTCAGACACCCTCACTTCACCAATACCAGTGTTAGTCTATGGAGAATATGCAAAAACAAGAATCAAGTTGATAGGGTCCCATTGTACAGACTCCATGGAAAACACTGGAAATGGGGAAAGGAGATCACTGGAGAAGTCAGCATCATGTTCACTTCATCAGTCCAACATCACCGCTTACTGAATCACAAAAAGGGTAGATCAGGTCACACATCACAGTGTCCCAGAAAATAACTGATTGTATGTGCAACACACAGGCCGAATACTATTCCACATAATTAAAGGTGGATGAAGTAGGCCTCGGTGTTGTGGCTGCAATCATTTACTCTAACTTGAAATGACATATCCCACATCTGATTCCCACATGGATCCACAGGGGTGCTGATGCCATGGATGGATGGATGGTACACCAGCCGCTGTTTGCAGGATACACATGGGAACCAAATATCAACCATTGTACCTTGGTCACCAACAGGCCATGACTGATGGATATCTAGGATTGAGTACGGTTGCCTCACACAGAAGGATGGATGGGCTCATACACAAAGAAAACAGGCCTCAATCAAAGATATCCCTCACTACAGGCTTGATTGTTGCCCTTAGGATTCAAATGTTTCTAAATATGTCCCAACACAATGTGTACACAGAGATCAGTTCACTGGATGTGATTGCCTTACTGGCCAGATATGTGCACCCATCACAAATCAACCTACATTGCTACCATCCAAATACACATACATAGTATATCACACTCTGCGTAGATGGGATATATGAGGTATGTTCATATCCATCATATCAATCCAATGTATTGTTGGATGGGTGCACATATATAGCCAGTAAGGCAATCACACCTACTGAACTGCTCTCTGGCTTCACATCTTGGAAGGATATTACTGTATCCATATGAAGGGTACATATCCACATACATATATGACCATTTCTACTTGTGTGTGACTGTAATGGGATAGCAATGTGTAATGTCATCATGATGTAATTTCATTGGCATCGTAAAAAGATGTGTCTCGATGTATGTCCTATCCCTCCAACACTCATGGTTATACAGATATTGCTTTATGTGACAGGTGGAGATATCTGTCATTTGACCACACGGAGGCTCTTCAGCAGAGCCAAATTCGCAAAATTTCGAGATAAATACCTGTTTGGAATGGTCCACAGAGCGTGCTTGCAAACCATGCACACTCAGTACACCATTCCAATTAAGTATTGTTCTCTAAATGGGGTGATTTTGGCTCTGCTGAAGAGCCCTCGTGTGGACAAATGACTGATATCTACATCTGTCACATAGAGCAATATCTGAACAACCATGAGGGTAGGAGGGATAAGACTAACAGAGAACAACATCTGTTTTCACAATGTCTACAATCTGACATAAAGGTGGACTTAACATTTGCTATCCCCCTGGAGGGATAGCCATCCCTAAAAGTTGTAAAGACAAATAAATATTGTTGGATTCACCCCCCGAGTTAAACAATGGTATTCCTACTGCTAAAAGGTGTGTTGATTCAAAAGGTATCACAGCTCAGACATGGATATGTCAGGGGCAATATCCCAGTGGCCTGAAATTGTACAGTGGTGCTATTACTACACTATCATATGGACAGCTCTGGTACAGGGACCAGACATCTATATGGGAGGGTGTTGCAACAGCCCCACTGTACTATTTCAGGTCACTGTGATATGGCACCTCAAAATGAAACCTTCACCCATAATAACTCAAACAACACCTTTCAGCAGTAGGAGCACCCTTGTTTACCCAGGGGGATTAACCCAAACACATATATTTTTCTTCGCCACATATCAAAGTATAAATGTCTTCACAAACATATGGCTAAGGTCACTAATCACAACATCGTATTTCTCCACACAGCTTACGGCCCTCAAGCCCAGCGGGAGCCAGTGGAGGAGGCAATGTCCCCCCCCAGTGAGGAGTACACAGAGGAGGGGACCAGCCGGTGGTCACCATACCCACCATCCCCATCCCCTCCAACACAGGCTGCACCACCACCTTCTGCACCACCACAGGCTGCACCCCTCCAAGCTGGACCACCACAGGCTGCACCCCTCCAAGCTGCACCTCCCCAGTACAGTGGCTGGATGCAACAGGAGGAGAGGTGGACGTATCCAGCCACCTCGACCAGCTACTACCCTCCAACAGCAGCACCACCACCGCCAGGGAGGCAATGGCTGCCAGGGACAGTGGCCACCACCCAATATGGGCCATATGCCTCACACATCAACCCACCCTCCTGGATGGCTCCACAGCATGCCCCAAGGTATGATCCCAGGTGGGGTCCAAGCACCTATCAGTGGCCACCATATGACCCTTGGCCACTGGACTACCCACACCTGGGCCTGATTGGTGAGCCCCAGCGCCCCCTACCCAGGGACATATTCACACCTCTACCAGCACACACATCATTGGGCAGCTCAGATTCACTTGATGTGGTGGGCATATGCCCATCATCTGCACCAGCCACTCCAACAGCTGTCACAGCAGCCACAGCACCTCCAGCAGCAGCAGAGGAAACAGCACCTCCAGCAGCAGAGTAAACAGCACCTCCATCATCAGCAGAGGAAACAGCACCCTCAGCAGCAGAGGAAACAGCGTCCTCAGCAGCAGAAGAAACAGCAGCACCAGGGACACCGGGCACATCCACCTCCAGCACTGCATGCCTCACAGGGATGGAGGCAGAATGTATGGCCCTTCAGAGGAGACTACTACGGTCGAGCAGGAGTACAGATAGCAACATCACCAGGAGCAGGAGGCAATCCAGGAGGAACATAGCCCGATTGGAGACCAGAATCCAAGCCCTGGAGTCGGAGGTGGCCAGGGGGAACACACAACTCCACCAGCTCAGGACTGGTCTAATGGACATGTTGACACAGGTACTTGTGGAGTTGAGGGAGATCAACCGCAGGGAGAACCTGAGGATTGAGAGGGAGAACTTGCGTTCCAAGGAGGGGTCTACTGCAACCACCACCCCCTCCAGTGTTACCCCTGAAGCCACACCTAAGGGGCAGAGGGTTACCAGGTGATCAACAAGGGCATCCACCTCTGTTGTGTGTTGAATTTGAACAACAAAACATACCCCTTAGCACAACAAATGGTACAACAGTGAACATTCGTCTACATCATATGTTGTGTTTAACCCTTTGAGTGCCAGAGTGATAGGCAACGCATTGCAAAGAAATGCATTGGGGACCACTCTGGCACTCAGAGGGTTAATGAGATAACCAAACAAACAGCTATGTGACTTAGCGGGGACATAACAAGTAAGACAGATAAATCAATATTGTCTTGGATTCAAACACTCATTGTGCAACTGACTTAATGGAGAAGCCAATGTTTTTAACCTAGGATTTCAATGTGTAGCACACACATTGATATTCTGGGGTGAGCATTGGGGTCTCGAGTAAGTTGAGTTGTTGTTTCCCTAAGGGTGTAACAGACTTCACCAGTGATAACACATGTCCACTTAGTCTGGTTGTTCGTTGATGTAGCCCATGTACTGAAATATGTCAAAGTGGAGCAAAATCTCAGAATATTGATTATACTGAGCAACACAGATACTGTGGACAGGAATTCACTGTGGAAGTATGTCCCCTGTATCACCTCTTTATCACTCCCACAACACATTAGTGTATCACTGCCACAATCATCTGTTTGCATGAATACATCACAGAGTCCACTCACTGGCAAACATGTGGTGGACTCCTCTGATGTGGGTGATGCCTTTGCATGTATGGGGGATACTCTATCCTGGTTGTGGTTACGCATTGACAAATGTGTAATCAAATATATCCTCATACAGACACAGATTGAATAGTGATGGTTATCTTTATTTTGTGTCTCAAAGTACATTAGAACGTACATGTGTTTTCTGTGTGTATTGCCTATATGCATTGAACACTTGTATGAGAACACTAAATGTACTTTGAAACTAAATCATACTACTTTAGTAACACTGCTGCCCTGCTCATGTGTTGTCCACAAGGTTTGACAACTCTGTAGCTGAGCATCCTAACTGTACAGGTTATTACACTCGTGAATTTGTGTTTTCTGTGTCTATATAAGAATGTTCCAGTAGATTTTTGTGTGAACCTTAGGTCAAACATTGCATCACCAACAACATCACCAGAAACAGCAAGGGGTGATCTTCATGAAGGTGTGGTCAAGACATCAATCCAGTCACATGGAAGATCTTCAGTTCAAGGATGGATCATGTTATGGATGCCTGTGGGACAAGAGTACAGGATTTGGAGCAGTAGACCTGAACTGATCAATTCAATTCAATTCACACACACACCGAGGCCTGGCAACAGGCAGGGAGGGGGAGTAGGCATCCTGCTGCCCCCTAACCATATATTTCAGGTACTCCCCACTGTTCCCTCTCTTTCCTTCCCTACATTTGAAGCTCACACACTTCGCCTCTTCTCTCCCCTCCCCCTGCGTGTCGCTGTCATATACAGGCCACCTGGTCCCACTGCACAATTCCTTGATCACTTCACCTCCTGGCTCCCTCACTTCATGTCCTCTGATGTCCCTACTCTCATCATGGGTGACTTCAACATCCCTATAGATAATCACAACACCCCCCCTGCCCTCAAACTCCTCTCCTTAACAACCTCCTTAGGCTTATCGCAGTGGACCAGCTCTCCCACACACAGTGATGGTCACTCCCTCGACTTGATCTTCACTAACCTCTGCTCGGTCTCCAACTTCTCTAATGTCCCTTTTCCCCTCTCTGACCACCACCTCCTCACCGGTAACCTCATCATACCACGCAAACCCATCACCCCCGCCACAATCAAGCGCATGCGGAGAAATCTACATTCTCTTGATAAGCAACAATTTTCCACCTCCCTGCAGCCTATCCTCAACCCCATCCTCACACTTACTTGCCCAGACAAAACTACTGCTCTCTACAACAGCACTCTCACTTCAGCCCTTGACATCGCTGCACCTGCAACTCCACGCCACCCACGCACAACCCCACTACAACCCTGGCACACAAGATTAACGCGATACCTCCAAAGGTGCTCACGCACTGCTGAAAGGCACTGGAGGAAATCGCGCTCCACAGCCGACTTCACACACTACAAATTCATTCTCCGTTCGTATAGCTCTGCCCTCTCCCTGGCTAAACAGTCATTCTTCTCCTCTCTAATTTCTAATCTTTCCTCCAACCCCAAACGCCTTTTCTCAACCTTCACATCTCTTCTAAACCCACCAACACAAACACCTTCCACTAACTTCTCTGCCCAAGATCTCGCCAACCACTTCAAGAACAAGATTGAATCTATCAGACATGACATTTCATCACTACCACCCCCACCCAGCCAGCCCAGCCCTGTCGCCTCTCCCACATACACACTAAGCTCCTTCCCACCTGTCACTGAGGATGAAGTCTCCCTTCTCCTCACTCGCTCAAACCTAACCACATGCCCTCTCGACCCAATCCCATCTCAGCTCACCCAAGAACTCTCCCCTCTACTAACTCCAATCCTTACTCACTTATTCAACCTCTCTTTGTCAACCGGCACCTTCCCATCCTCTTTCAAACATGCACTAATCACTCCCATCCTAAAAAAACCCTCCCTGGACCCAAACTCACTGTCAAATTACCGGCCAATTTCCCTACTCCCGTTCGCCTCCAAGCTTCTCGAGCGCCTTGCATATAACCGGCTCACTAAATTCCTCTGCTCCCATTCCCTGCTAGATCCCTTGCAATCCGGATTCCGCCCTCATCACTCCACTGACACTGCCCTCACTAAAGTGGCCAATGACTTGCTCTCAGCCAAGTCTAAAGGCCACTACTCCCTACTCATTCTTTTGGACCTGTCAGCCGCATTTGACACAGTCGATCACCCACTCCTCCTCCAAGCCCTCCACTCCCTAGGCCTCTGCGACACTGCACTCTCCTGGTTTTCATCTTATCTCTGCAACCGCTCCTTCAGTGTTTCCTACTCCGGCTCCACTTCCCCACCCCTCCCACTGTCTGTTGGTGTGCCCCAAGGATCAGTACTGGGACCCTTGCTCTTCTCAATCTACACTGCTTCCCTTGGAAAACTAATAAACTCCTTTGGGTTTCACCATCATCTCTATGCTGATGACACCCAAATATATCTTTCCTCCCCAGACCTCTCTCCTTCCCTCCTGTCCCGAGTGTCTGACTGTCTGTCTGCTGTGTCTTCCTGGATGTCCTCCCATCAACTCAAACTTAACCTTAGCAAAACGGAACTAATTCTCTTCCCTCCATCTACAACCAGCCTTATCCCAAACATTACCCTCACCGTTAACAACACTTCCATCACACCAACCCCTACAGCACACTGCCTGGGGGTCACATTTGACTCTGCCCTATCCTTCATTCCTCACATCCAGTCAATCTCCAACTCATGCCGCCTCCACCTCCGCAACATCTCTAGAATCCGACCCTTTCTCACAGAAGACACTACCAAAATTCTAATCCAAACACTCATCATGTCCCGTCTTGACTACTGTAACTCTTTACTAATTGGCCTGCCTCTCACCCGACTAACCCCGCTACAGTCCATAATGAACTCTGCTGCAAGACTAATCTACCTCACTCATCGTTTCTCTAACACCACACCCCTCTGTCAGTCCCTACACTGGCTCCCGTTAGCATACAGAGTAAAATTCAAAACTCTGGTGCTAACTTATAGAGCCCTCACTAACACTGCACCCCCCTATATTTCATCTCTCATTTCCAAATATACTCCCGCCCGCCATCTTCGCTCTGCACATGACCTTCTGCTCTCCACAGCTCTTATCACATCCTCCCACTCCCGCCTACAGGACTTCTCCCGTGCTGCACCTGAGCTGTGGAATTCCCTCCCCCGCCCCATTAGACTCTCCCCCAGCCTTCAAATCTTCAGACGCTCCCTGAAGACTCACCTCTTCAGGGAGGCCTATCAACTGCCTCCATAAACATCATCACCAAGATTCACCCCTTGCACGGACTACTGCACTCAATGGCACTTCTCACTCCCACCCACTGACTGGCAGTTCATGTGGCAGGAGGCACTTAAACACAATAGCACTTACTCCTTCTGTATCAAACCTACCTTCCTCTAGACTGTAAGCTCTTACGAGCAGGGCCCTCTGATCCTCCTGTTCTACACATCTGATTGTACTATTTAATACCTCTGTATGTCTATTCCCCAATTGTACAGCGCTGCGGAATTAGTTGGCGCTATATAAATAAAGAATAATAATAATAATAATAACTGATCATCAAGCAACAACAATTTAGACTTTTTAATCCCCTCAATTTTCTCAATTACAGTTGAGTACACAAACCATTGCTTGACAATGTGTTGTGCACTCATCTGTAACCAATTAAGTGGAGAAATAAGGACATGTGCACCAGCCCTATGGATATGTGCCCCTGACATGTATACACACATCAACAAGTGTTCTGAGAGCTCCGTGGAAGTAATGACATTGGGCTGCCACTGTGAAAGTGACAGTGGCAGCCCAATGTCATTTGTTCCATGGAACTATTAGGACATATTTGTTGATGTGTGTATTCATGTCGAGGGCACATATGTCTGCACACTCACAGGTCACCATGGAGTCCCTGGTAATCTGATCTACGTCTCATGACCTCTACATTGTGTGACAATACCACTGTACATCCACCCCTGTGCTGCTCTTCTCAGCTCTAGCACAGTACAGGTTCCATATTGAGTCCAATGGCCCTTTAACCCCTGATGTGCCGAAGTATTATCCAATGCATAGCATTGGATAATACTCTTTCGCTACTTGGCTAGCATGGTTGCTCAGGCTATGATCATGGCATATCAAGTTAGTTGCTGTCAATCAAGCCCTGTAAGGTGATGAACATGGGTTATATGTTGTACCTTGTTTCTCCTGGGGGTGTGCGTGATATCCTTGGGGTCTGTATGTCAACGTGGAGAGTGGAATGGAGGATGGTTTTTGAATCCACACACACAATTTGCCACGTCCATGGTATGGTTGATGTTTGGGGCCATGCTGCTGCCAGTGCAGTGCTGTGTCAATGTTCCAGTGGGGTGAGACAGAACATAATGTGCAGTGTGGTTAGTGTCACAGGACTGATGGGGGACTTGCATGGATTGTTTGCATGCCTGTGTTATGCTCACAGGTAAAGTGTTCCGTGATGAGCGTGTCTCTGATCTGCGCCCCTCTCAAGGTCTCCTCCACATGGCCGATGTCCATGGGCACTTCAGGTATGGGGGGGTCCTGGATGTGATCCAGCAGCCTGGTGTCCACTGCGATGTGGTGCAGTATTGCGCACGCCACAATTATGTTGCACACCTTTGCAGGTGCATACTGCAGTGTTCCCCCCGAGTGGTCCAGACATCTAAATCTTGACTTGAGTGTGGTTATTCGTGCAGCAGAGTTTAAAACAGATTGCAAAGGTGAAAGATGAGTAACAGGGAGGCCAGTTAGTAGAATATTGCAATAGTCTAAGGTGGACAGAATGAGGGCATGTACAAGAGTTTTAGTAGTTTGTTGGGAGAGGAACGGGTGGATTTTAGCAATGTTGCGGAGAAAGAAGTGAGATGTTCTAGCAACAGAGTTAATGTGGGGGGAGAAGGAAAGAGAGGAATCAACTATGGCCCCAAGGCAGCGTGCTGAGCTGACCGGATCAATGTCAATTCCATCAACTGTGATGGTGAAGCTAGGTGTTGGGTAAGGTTTTCGGACATGTTTATCTTCAGCTGACGGTGTGCCATCCAGGAGGAGGTGGCCAAGAGGCAGTCTGAAATTTGCAGCTGGATTTGAGGTGAAAAATCAGGAGCAGAGATGTAAATTTGGGTATCATCAGCATATAGATGGTACTTGAAGCCAAATGAATTAATAAGTTCACCCAGTGAAAGGGTGTACAGTGAAAAAAGCAACAGGCCCAGAACAGAGCCTTGAGGCACCCCCACAGAAAGAGGGACTGTGGAGGAGGTGTTATTTCTAGAGGATACAAAAAAGTAATGTTATGAGAGATGGGAGGAAAGCCATGCAGCAGCTTGATTTCGGAAACCAAGATTGTGGAGAATCAGAGCAAGAAGAGAATGGTTAACTGTGTCAAAGGCAGATGATAAGTCAAGCAGTATAAGTAGAGAAAACTGTTTGCTTTTTCAGTCTGGAGATCGTTAGCCACTCTACAGAGAGCTGTCTCAGTTGAGTGACCACCGGAAGCCAAAGGGTCGAAAATATTGTTAGAGCTGATGAATTTGGTTATTTGGGAGAAGACAAGGCATTCTAAGAGTTTTGAGGTAAGTGGTAGAAGGGAGACAGGTCGATAGTTAGAGAGACAGGAGGGTTCCAGGTTAGTCTTCTTTAGTAGAGGTTTAATTTGTGCCTGTTTGAATGAAAAAGGGAAGGTTCCTGTGGAGAAAAAGGTATTGAAAATGTGTGTTAATGTAGGTGTAAGGACTGGTGCAAGTGGTTTGAGTAAGTGGAAGGACAAAGGGTCCAAGGAGCAGGTAGTGAGGTGAGTAGATAGGAGAGGCTGAGAGACTTCTTCTGTTACAGGTGTAAATCTATCAAAGTATGATGAAGGGGATTTGGGGAGAGAGAGTTCAGAGACATATGAAATAGTGGGAACCTGTTTTAGAATAGATTCCATCTTGTGTCTGAAGTGTTCTGCAAAAGATTCAAGTGAATGGATGGGGTGAGAGGAAGCTGTGGGAGGATGGAGCAAGGAATCAAAGACTGCAAAGAGATGGTGAGGATTAGATTTGTTATTGTGGATCAGTGTGGTGTAGTATTCCTGTTTAGCTTTAGATAAAGAAAAATTTAGACAGGACAGCATAAATTTAAAGTGGATGAAATCTGCATGTGAGCATGATTTCCTCCAAAGGCGTTCAGCAGAGCGAGTGCAAGAACGTAGGAATCGGGTATGGGAGTTGAGCCAGGGTCGTGGATTGACTCGGCGACTCTGATGTAGTTTCAGTGGGGCAAAGGAATCAATAGCAGAGGATATGATTGAGTTGTAAGAGTTAACAAGAATGTCTGTGTCAGAGATGGCCAAGATAGAGGAAAGGTTGGAGTTAAGTGAGGTGCTCATCACAGAGAGATCAAGTGAGCGGGTATCCCTTATACATCTGATGGGGGAAGGTGCAAAATTTAATTAAATAAGTTTGGAGTCTTCAGTATGATTTTTTTTTTCCCTTGTTATATTTCTCATGCACGCTGCCGGCAAGGTGAATGTGAAGGTAAACGGGAATGTTTATGTTTAAAGTCAGGAATTTGTATCAAGATATAAAGGGTTTTGAATTAAACTGGCACCTGTAAATTAAGGTGATTGACCGGAACCAATTGAAAGGTAGCTCACAGAATTTTTAATCAATGAACGAGTCTAAGTATAAAAGTTACCCCTCAGTCACCATCATTGCATTATAGTTCCCCTGGCGAAGATGTCCTTGTTCAGCAAAACATGTAGGGCAATGTTTGTGGGGTAGGTGGTGTATGCACATTGCTATGCTAATGTATAATAACTGAAATATTACCTAGACAATTAAGATACTGCGTGGTTATATACCCGCTAAGGCATTGTGATAATAATAATGCAATTTTCCAGGTCAAGTGATCGAATGGTGGAAAGAAAAAGTCACATATAGATATATACCCTTCCTTACAAAATACTAATAAGGAGGAAAGAAGAAAGTGAGGTGGTCTGTTGTATTTTAGCACTAGGGCTGTAGTCTCATTGTAGTATGCTCTACTGTGTCAAATAGCAACATGGAACAAAGCGAAATGTGAGATCGTCTGTTTAATTGTTTAACTATTAGGACATTCAAAATAGCAAGGACTGAAGCTATGAACATACTATAAATCAAATATTAGCCCCAGATGGGTATTATATAGTTAAACTGGACATAACTGCTGTATAAAAGTGTGGAGAGCATTGTATTGACCTAGTTGACTTAACTCCTTATCAACCATTTATAAAGGACACACTATAATACCAATTATCTGTCTGGAATACATCTAAGAGATGGCTATAACAAGCAGCAATGTGGTGATCTAAAAAAGTGGTAATCAAGTGAGAGAGTGCATAAGAAACAATTTCCCCCCATAAAAAGATGACAATTAAATGGCATTTATAAATATTTACAATGCAGTGATCTATCTATTGGAAGTCATTAATTATAATTGTACCCATACTATTTGTTAAATGACAAAGGGTTAGTGCAATAACCATATAAATGACTCAGTCTATTTGTTGGATACTAGTGAGTGAAATATTTAACACCATTCCCTAGGCCCACATAAGAAATGTGGCAAATGTATACATTAAATAAATGTGCAGTTAATCATTTTATAATTTAGATTCTGTTTGGTACTAGTAAAGATTGATTTTTATAGGTGGAAGCTTATATACTAGAGACCCACTTGGGCCCAAGTTTATACAGTATTGTATGGGCTTTCCCCTAGCTTTTCTGTCTTTTATTCGAATAAAGCACTTAGCTTGGCGCTAGGCCCAGGATCCAGGAAAAATAGGTAGAACAAAAGGATAACAGCTACAGAACAGCATCTTGGCAAAAGACCCAATGGTGGCAGCGAAGATGGTAGCAGGACCCATAACCTGAAGGTTGCTGGTTCAAGCCCAAGGAGAAGTCTGTCGAGAGGTATGCTAAAACTAGATGTGTATTAAAAGGGTGGCTATGCCTGGCAGTCTGCCATCCAGAGAAGCGATCCTGACAAACTATAAACCTTTGAGTGTCAGATGGGTATCCAAAGCATTGTTTCACAATATGCTGGATACCCATCTGGCACTCAAAGAGATAATCTGTCCCTCCAGCATCCTTCTCTTCTTCAGATACAGAATTTGAGAGTGAGAGATGGGGGCATGGCCAGAAAGTTAGCTGAAAGGCAAAGGCTGAATATTCCACCACTGAAAAGGAGCATTGTGCCTGTTTATAAACTGAGAACACAATTGGAAAGTTTGACCCTGGACAAGTAAAGATGCCAAAAAATACAAAGTCATCATGATCATCACTGCTCAAGTCCAACCACCACATAGCCAAACACAAAAGCATTGTGTAACTAGCAGCAACACAGGCTATCAAGAGCCACAACCTTAGCTATAATTAGTAGTACAATTGCAGCAACATCTAACCTCACTAGCAGTAGTAGCCCCTCAGACTGTGAAGTCCACAGTATGGAGATATGGAGATATTTCACTCAGGATCCAAAAGCTTAACATGTTGCTATTTGTTAACTGTGTACGAAGCATGCTCACATGTAGGAACCTCCTCATTCATATACCTTTAGAAGCATAACGACAGGTCTGACTGAGAGACACAAAAACAACATGGTGTCATTACTAGCAGCAGAAGCAACACTCCTAAAAGGGGGGCACAAAATAGAAGTGATGATGTTTATGTGTCAGAGAGTGTTCTAAGATGTCCTTCATTTGAAATAGCACCTATGGCTCCTGCTGCAGAGGAGCTGTAGAAGATAAAAAGAGTCAAACTGCCCACACATGCTGCTGCCACCATCTCCTCAAGTTATTTTATTAAAACATTAATGTTACACAGTTCTTCTGTCATGTACTGCCAACTCACACTGACTGAGTTTTTGAGAAGGGGTCAAAAACGTCACAAAAATAATCCTACAGTAGCTGGTGGAATGGTAAAGTTACCAAGATGTTGTCAGTTGACAAGCTGCCATATTCTTTTGTAGAAAACTGAGGTTTTAGAGAACTAAAGTCATCTTGCTGGCATATCTCATTGTCAGGAACTACCACATACCTGTAGGTAGATCATTTTCAGGAGTTGGAACCCAATGACAGGGAAGCACACACCTGTACAGAACTGCACTTATGAGGTGCCTGAAAGTGAAAACAGAGCCTACCACAGGGGGAGTATGTAATCCGGAAAGTGCAGTACAGGAATCAGCAGATAGAGGTGTAGTCATAATCAGGCTGAGGTAACAGAAAGCAGCAAAGGTTCAGGGGCTAGATTTAAAGGCAGCCGTTAAACCAGCCGCTAAGTGAAAAAGGCATATCGGTCGCAAATAATACAGGAGTTACGGCAGATTCAATAGCTACTCTACAAGAATAGCTATCGAGCGTAGGCACACAAAAAACACGTAACACAAAAGCTGTTGTCGCTCATGTTAATGCACAACGGGCGGCCAAATCACACGATAACTGAGCTCAAAACAACATCTAACATAACGGCTGCCGTTGTCAAGCAACCATGATTGATGCCAAAACAAATTCAAACACACAGCCAATCACAAAGCCCCAATGTATCACATAACTTCAAATACACCTATATATACCCAAAAATAACCGTCACACACTGTCTGTTATTGAGTTCTTCAGAGCTAGATATCAGGACCCAGGAGCGGAGAATAGCGATCAGAGAGAGGGAGAAAGGAGCATTCATTGGAGGTAGAAGGAGATTTTGGAGTTTGGAGTTTGGAGAGAGGTGCACTTACTAGACACATATTACACCTTTGCACATATTACATACACACATACAAACACAAACACATACACATACATACACATAGTCCTTTTTTTTTCATAATACCTTACACATTTTACTTTTTATTTTGACAGTGTGAATCTGGGAGTGAAAGTGTGTGACAGAGAGTGACTGGATCGAGTGTGTCTGTGAGGGCCTGTGGGAGTGCCTGGGTGTGACTGGGTGAATGATGGCAAGAAGAGGAGGACAGGAGAGAGGGATGGGGAGAGTAGTGGAGGAGGAGGAAGCTCAGGAGGGGATCCCTCAGCAGAGCAGGGGTGGGAGAGGGAGATCCGCAGGGCGGAGGGGGACCCGGCCCACAAGAGCAGGAACACGCAGGACAGGGACAGAACCTGCAGTGGGACGAGGGGTAGTTGTGGGGTGCACCCCACACAGTCAGGGTCAGACCAGACAGGGCACTCCGGCTCTGAGTCATCCCATGCCGGAGGTGACGAGGCCAGGATCAGAGACCCAAAGTATACAGAGGAGGAGAACACGGCTCTTGTGGAAGCTGTCCTGGAGAGGCAGAGTGTTCTCCACCCGACAGCGAAGGTCCCTGGCCTGTCAGCGAGGAGGAAGGCAGCCTGGAACCAGATCTGCAGCCGGGTCAACGCGGTGGCTCCATGTAGGCGGGACGTGGAGTCCATCAAAAAGCGATGGGGCGACTGCCGGAGGGTGGTCAAGAACAAGCTCTCCGAACTCGCCAAGCACGCCCGAGGCACTGGAGGTGGCCCACCTGTCCCTATCACCTTCTGCGGCTGGGAGGAGATGGTGCGGCAGAATATGTCCCCAACCCTGATCAAGGGGGTTGTTGGAGGAGCTGAAACTGGGGATGAGAGGAGCCTCCACACTACCGGTAAGTGCAACACTACAGAACAACACACTACAGCAACCAACACCAGCTGCACACACAGTCACACCTCAACACATGCCCATCATTCATGCACACAACTGCACCAACACAGCACCCTGAGGGTTAAAAACAGGACACAACACAAGGACAAATATCAAGGTCCAACTTGGAACAAACCTGTCCAAGTCCTACTTCAACCCTCCTGTCGCTGTGCTCATCACACACAATACACAAACCATGCTGTTCAAAATGTCGACTGTCATCACTGTTCACACACAATGTCACCCATGTCCCCACTGGGATGTCAGCACTTAACCCCTCGAGTGCTAGAGGGATCATCAATGCATCGATCAACAATGCTTTGGCAACCCCTCTGGGACTCAAAGGGTTAACCAGACAACAATCAAGTCAATAGGCCAACGATCACATGCTACACAGGGGACATTCACTAAGCGGTGACAAACAGATGGTGGAGAGAAATTCACCCTTACACATCCTCATTTCACCAATACCAGTGTTAGCCTATGGAGAATATGCAATAACATGAATCAAGTTGCTAAGGTCCCATCGTATACACTCCATAGAAAACACTGGAAATGGGGAAATGAGATCACTGGAGAAGTCAGCATCATGTACACCCCATCATGTCAACAACACCGCTTACTGAATCACAAAAAGGATGGAGCAGGTCACACATCACAGTGTCACTGAGAATAACTGCTTGTATGTGCAACACACAGGCCTCAAACAATACCCCAGAATTAAAGGGGGAAAAAGTAGGCCTTGGTGTTGTGTCTGCAATCATTTACTCTAACTTCAAATGACATATCTCACATCTGATTCCCACATGGATCCTCAGGGGTGCTGATGCCATGGATGGATGGTACACCAGACACTGTTTGCAGGATACACATGGGAACCAAATATCACCCATTGTACCTTGGTCACCAACAGGCCATGAATGATAGATATCTCGGATTGAGTACGGTTGCCTCACTCAGAAGGATGGATGGGCTCATACTCAAAGAAAAACAGGCCTCAATCAGAGATATCCCTCACTACTGGCGTGATTGTTGCCCTTCAGGATTCAACTGGAACACACGACATGGACAGGATCCTGTCCAGTTCATCAATCTCTGATTGCCAGGGTGGTATCCCATGCCCTACAATGCAATGCATAGGATATGATCCTGACAACCAGAGTCACCTGTCAAGTAATGAAAAATTGTGAATTGGACGGGATTAGCTAAGAAGATAGGGTTGAATAACACTTGATTCCCACTGCACATCTGTTCAAAAAAGATATGCACACAAAGGAAAATGGTCAGATATGTACCTTTCAAATGGCTCAAAATATGTCCCAACACGATGTGAACCCAGAGATCATCTCACTGCCTGTGATTGCCCTACTGGCCAGATATGTGCATCCATCAGAAACTAACTTACATTGATACCATCCAAATACACATACCTAGTATATCCCACTCTACGTAGATGGGATATACGAGGTATGTTCATATCCATCATATCAATCCAATGTATATTTTGATGGGTGCACATATATAGCCAGTAAGGCAATCACACCTACTGAAATGATCTCTGGCTTCATATCTGGAAAGGATATATTCATATCCATATGAAAGGTACACATCCACATGCATATATGACCATTTCTCCTTGTATGTAACTGTAATGGCATAGCAATTGTTAATTTCACCAACATGTGGATCCATGTTAGTCCTATCCCGCCAACCCTCATGGTTAGACAGATATCGCTCTATTTGACAGCTGGAGATTTCAGTCATTAGACCACACGGAGGCTCTTCAGCAGAGCCTAAATTGCCCCATTCAGAGATGGATACATCTTTGAGATGGTCAACAAAGTGTGCCAGGTTTGCAAGCACACTCTGTTCACCATTCCAATGAAGTTTACATCTCTGAATGGGGCAATTTAGGCTCTGCTGAAGAGCCTCCGTGTGGTGAAATGACTGTCAAACATGTCAAAATGACTGTCAAATAGAGCAATATCTGTCTAACCATGTGGGTTGGAGGGATAGGACTAACATCGATCCACATCTGTCTCTTACAATGCCTACAATATTACATCATGGTGAAATTAACCATTGCTATTCCGTTAAAGGGATAGTAATACCTAACATGTGAAAAGAAAAATATATTGCAGGGTTCATCCCCCGAGCAAAACAAGGGTATTCCCACTGCTGAAAGGTGTTTCATTCAAAATGTAGCACAGCTCATAGTTGACTACTCCAGCGGCAATATCACAGTGGCCTGGAACTCTAAAATGGCGATGTTGCTAGACCATCCTATGGACAGCTTACGTCCAGACGCAATAAATTCTCATAGGATAATGTAGCAACAGTGCCAATGTACAACTTCAGGCCACTGGGATATAGCACCAAAGCAATTCTATTCTGAGCTGGGAGACTTTTTGAACAAAAACCCCCTCCAGCAGTGGGAGTACCCTTGTTTCACTCAGGGTGATAAACCACAAAACATATTTTTCCCTTTCTGCATTTCATGTATTAGTATCCCATTAATCCCATCATGGCTACGTTTACTAATCACACAATCTCAATTCTCCACACAGCTTATGGGCCTCCATCGCAGCAGGAGCCCACCCAGTGAGGAGTATACAGAGGAGGGGACTAGCCACTGGGAAGCGTCTACAACCACCACACCTCCTCCCCAACTGGCTGCATCACCACTGCCTGCCTCTCAACTGCCTGCCTCTCAACTGGCTGCCTCTCAACTGGCTGCCTCTCAACTGCCTGCCTCTCAACTGCCTGCCTCTCAACTGGCTGCCTCTCAACTGGCTGCCTCTCAACTGCCTGCCCCACCACAGGATGCTCGACAAATGTACAGCGGCTGGATTCAGGGGGAGAGATGGATGCATCCCACTACCACCGGAAGCTATTACCCTCCAGCAGCAGCACCACCACCACCAGGGAGGCAATGGCTGCCCGGGAATGTGGCCACCAGCCAATATGGGCCATATTCCACCGAGATGGATCTACCCTCCTGGATGGCTCCCCAGCATGGCCCCAGGTATGATCCCAGGTGGGGGCCAAGCACCTACCACTGGCCAAGGTATGACCCTTGGCCACTTGACTACCAACACCTGGGCCTGATTGGGGAGCCCCAGCGCCCTCAGCCAAGGGACTTGTTCACCCCACCACCTCAACCAGCACAGACATCAGTGGGCAGCAGTGGGTCCCTTGATGTGGTGGGCACCCACACACCGTCTGTGCAAGCCACTCCACCAACACAAACAGCAGTAGCAGCCACAGCACACCCAGTACCAGCAGAGGAGACAGCAGAGGCTGGGGAGATAGAGGCTGAGGAGACAGCTGAACCTGTGGAAGCAGAGGCTGAGGAGACAGCTGAAGCTGGGGAAACAGAGGCTGAGGAGACAGCTGAAGCTGGGGAAACAGAGGCTGAGGAGACAGCTGAAGCTGGGGAAACAGCACATGTGTCACCGGCCACTCCCATCTCCAGCAGTCAACACACCCCAGATCTGGAGGCTGAGTGCATGGCCCTTCAAAGAGGACAGCTCCGGGCAACCCACGCCACCAACGACAACCTCACGAGGAACCGGAGGGAATCCCGGAGGAACACAAACAGGTTGGAGACCAGAATCCAAGCTCTGGAGTCAGAGGTTGCCAGGGGGAACACACAACTCCACCAGATACATACGGGGATGATGGACATGTTTGCACAGGTGCTCGTGGAGTTGCGAGAGATTAACCGCAGGGAGAACCTGAGGATGGAGAGGGAGAACCTGCGTTCCACAGAGGGGTCCACTGCACCCACCACCCCTTCCAGTGTTACCCCAGAAGCCACACCTAGGGGACAGAGGGTGACAAGGCAATCAGCCAGGGCATCCACCTCTGGCACCAAGTCTAAGGCCCCCCCCAAAAAAAAAAAGAAATGAAAGGCCCAACCTGTCATCTGCCCCCTCAATAAATGAAAATTGTGCTTTTGAATCCTGTCTGATCTGCTGTGTATTCACTTATAGATTGGGTGGCAGGGTTGTCTCCAATGCATTGCCAAACAATGCAGTGAACTCAACCCCTGCCTGGGGGAAATGTTTGTCTGATGTTACAACATGGGTTCACACACACCCACACCATTGTCCAAATTCACCTGGCAACCCATCCCTGTAGCCATATAACACAACAGTGTTACATGGCCATGATGTGTGTCAGATTTGATCAGAACATACCCCTTAGCACAACAACTGGTGCAACACTGAACATTCGTCTGCATCAATTGTTGTGTTTGAGGGGAAAACCAAACTAACAGCTATGCGACTTAGCAGGGAAATAACAAGCAGGACAGATTGAACATGCATCAATATGGTCTTTAAATCAAAATTCTATTGTGCAGCTGACATACTGGGGAACACAATATACACCCTAGGATCTCAATGTGTGTGTTACACATTGTGATCCTAGGGTGAGCATTGTGTTCTCCAGCAAGTCAGTTGCACAACAGGAGTTTGAATCACAGCCTAACTTACTGCATAACCCAATGATCTTCCTAAGATTTCATTGTGTAGCACGCACATTGGAACCTTAGGCTGAGCATTGGCTTATGTATTAAAGGGATAGTAAACCTTGAAAATAAGTTCATTCTATATTGTAGCCCTTAAAAAAACATGTAAAATGATATAAGTCTTATCTCCCAAATCATATATGTTTGGTAGATAAGACTGATATCATTTTTCATGTTTTTTAAAGGGCTACAATGTGAAATAAACTTATTTTCAGGGTTTACTATCCCTTTAAGTTGTGTTGTTGTTTAACTAAGGTTATAACACACTTCACCAGTGATAACACATGTCCACATGGTTGTTTTTGTTGATGTAGCCCATGTACTGAGATATGACAACCTACAGCAATCTCAGGACATTGATTATATTGAGCAACACACAAACCATGGACATCACATCACAGTGGAAGTGTGTCCCCTGTATCACCAGCTAATCACTCACAACACACATCAGTGTATCACTGCCATCATGTCATTGCATGTATACATCACAAAGTCCACTCATGGTCAGGCAACTAGTGGACTCCTGTGATGTAAATCATGCCTTCCTTTGTATGAGGGATACTCTAGTCTTGGGTACGGTTCCACATTGACAGGTGTTTGATCCAACATTCATTCATACAGACACGGATTGAGTAGTGATGTTTCTTGTGTATTTAGCCAATATGCATTAAACACTTGTATGAGCACAAAAAGGTACATCTGAACTAAATAGGAATACATTAGGCTCAGTGCCACAGGATTGGCGAAGAGCTAACATAGTGCCTCTATTTAAGAAGGCAACTAAAACAGAACCTGGGAATTATAGACCAGTGAGTTTGACCTCTGTAGTGGGAAAACTATTAGAAGGCATAATAAGGGACTATATTCAGGATTACAACACAAAAAATAAGATCATTAGCACAAATCAACATGGTTTTATGAAGAATAGGTCATGCCAAACTAATCTTTTCAGCTTCTATGAGGAGGTAAGCAGCAACCTTGACAATGGCAAGGCAGTAGATGTAGTATATCTAGACTTTGCAAAGGCATTTGATACAGTACCACACAGAAGGCTGGTGTATAAAATAAGGAAATTGGGGCTAGGAGATAACCTTTGCAATTGGATACAAAACTGGTTGAAGGATAGGGAACAGTGTGTGGTTGTAAATGGAAAATTCTCCAGTATAGTTAAAGTGGAGAGTGGAGTACCTCAGGGTTCAGTATTGGGTCCGCTGCTTTTTAACATGTTTATAAATGACCTGGAAATAGATATAGAAAGCAAAATATCAATATTTGCAGATGATACTAAATTATGCAAAGTCATTAATTCAGAACAGGATATTTTCTCTCTACAGAGGGACTTACATACAATGTCAGATTGGGCAAACATGTGGAATATGAAGTTTAATGTGGGGAAGTGTAAAGTCATGCATTTGGGAGGAAACAATCCCAAGGCTACTTATAAACTTAATGGAATAATTTTAGGTGACTCGTTGCTAGAAAAAGACCTGGGTATCCTTGTCAACTACAAACTTGGAAACAGTGACCAGTGTCAAACAGCAGTAGCAAAGGCAAACAAAGTCCTGTCTTGCATAAAAAGAGGTATTGAAGCAAGAGTGGATAACATTATTTTGCCATTATACAAATCATTGGTAAGACCTCACCTTGAGTATGCAGTGCAATTTTGGGCACCGGTTCTGAAAAAGGATATACTAGAACTAGAGAGGGTACAGCGGAGAGCAACAAAATTAATTAAGGGAATGGAGGACTTGACATATGAGGAACGACTAAACAAACTTGGTTTATTTACTCTAGAGAAAAGACGACTAAGAGGAGACCTTATCACATTGTACAAGTATATGAGAGGTCAATACAAGGATCTCTGTGGTGAGCTATTTATTCCAAGGCCTGCTCAGGTGACCAGGGGACACCTCTTGAGATTAGAGGAAAGGAGGTTTAAACTTCAGCAGAGGAAGGGTTTTTTTACGGTAAGGTCTGTCAAATTGTGGAATTCATTGCCCAGGGAGGTAGTTATGGCAGATACAATGGACACATTTAAGAGAAGATTAGATACATTTCTTTCAAAAGGGAACATACAGAGTTATACTGTTTATCAGTAGGCAGATCAGGAAGGTCTGATAAAGACTAATTTAATTGGTAGCAGGAAAGCTATAAAATTCTTAGTTACTGAGGTATGAAGCGAAGGTTGAACTTGATGGACTTGTGTCTTTTTTCAACCTAATTTACTATGTTACTATGTTACTACTATTAGAAATGCTAGTGAACTGCTCATGTGTTGTCTACATAGTTTGGCATCTGTGTATGAGCAGTCTTACTGTACAGGTCTGATACCTGGATGTTAGTACACACATTAATTTGTGTCCATATGTGAATGTTCCAGTAGAGGTTGCTGTGAACATCAGGTCAAACATTGCATCACCAACACAATCACTTGAAACGCCAAGGGGTGAGCTTCATGGAAGTGTTGTCCAGACTTCAGTCCAGTCATATGGAAACTCCTCTGTTCAAGGATGGATCGTGCTATGGATGCCTGTGGGACAAGAGGACAGGATTTGGAACATCACCCTCGAAGTGATCATCATGCAACAGCTACAACATCATGATCCTCTTAATCTTTCCCGTTACATAAGTCTACATAAACCACTGCTTTGTAATGTGTTGTGTACTGGTCTATGAACCATCATGGGGGGAACTAAGGGGATGTTAACCATCCTTAGGGATATTTGCCCCTGACATGGTTACACACATCAACAAATATGTCCTAATAGCTTCCTGACAACAATATATTTGGACTGCCACTGTCAGAGACAGGCCAAATATGTTTGGTTCATGGAGCTAGTAGGACATATTTGTTAATGTGTGTATTTCTTTCTGGGGCACATATCACTGCACACACACACAGGGCAGCATGGTGTCCATGGAGATGTGATCCACATTTCATGAGCTCCATGTTGTGTAACACACTATTACTGTCGATCCACCCCTCTGCTGCTTTCTTCAACTGTAGCAAGCTACTGGTCCCATGTCCCCACAAATGCCCCCTGAACCCCTTATATGACAGAGTTCTATCCGATGCATTGGCTTGGATGAGACTCCCTTGCTACAGGGGTACCATGGTTGCTATGGGTCTGATCCTAGCAGAACACTTTAGCTGGTGCCTAGGGAGCAGTGGGATATGCTGAACAAGGTTAAAGTGTTGTACCTTGGTTTCCAGGGGGGGCATGCATGATATCCTTGAGGTAGCAGTATCAACATGGACGACAGGTTGTCAGATGTATTCGGAATCTCTAGGCCCAATCTGACTGGTCCACGGAATAGTTGATGCTGGTGGTCCATACTGCAGCCAGTGTCAGGGCTGTGTCACTGATCCTGTGGGGTGAAACAGAACATGTGTGTTGTGGTGGGTGTGTATGCATGGATTGTGTGCATACATGTATTATACTCACAGCAGAAGTGATCCCTGATCAATCTGTCCCTTGTCTGCATCCCTGTTGGGGTTTCCTCACACTCAACGATATCCACAGGGTCTTCAGGTCTGGGTGGGGGATGGACATCGTCGATTAGTCTGGTGTCCACCGCGATATTATGTAGGATGGCACATGCCACGATGATGTCGCAGACCTTGCCTGGTGCATACTGCAATGCTCCCCCTGATTGGTCCAGACATCGGAATCGGGACTTGAGGAGGCCGAAGGTCCGCTCAATGGCATTCCGTGTTCTGGCATGAGCCTGGTTATATCGTTCCTGGGCATCGTTTTGGGGATTGGCGACAGGGGTGAGGAGCCATGGCTTGCATCCATAGCCAGCATCACCTGTGGAAAGTGAGTGACATGGTGTGACAAGGAGCACATATTGTGTAAATGATGTTTTCTGTGGTGAACGTACTAGCACATGTGTATGTGGTGTCATTTGGTGCTGTTAACTCACCCAGAAGCCATCCGCCTGTATAGGTCCCATTTTCGAAATCCCTCTGCACAGCTCCCGGGAAATTTCGCATAGACATTCATTATGGCCAGGTTGCTGTCACACACCATCTGCACATTCATGGAGTGGAAGTTTTTGCGGTTCAGGAACATATGTCCCTGACGTGCTGGTGCTTTGATACGGACATGGGTGCAATCTATTGCACCCATGACCCTGGGCATGCCTCCCCTTGCATAGAAGCCCTGCTTCAGATGTGTCCACTCCATATCGGTGATGGGGAAATGTATGTAGGTACTGGCCTTGGCTTTGAGGGCTGACAAGACCTGGGCCAGCACCCTGGAGAATGTGGCCTGGGACATGCCAGATGCGTAACCCTCTGTCGACTGAAAGGCGCCACTTGCCATGAAGTGTATGGCACACAGGAGTTTTTGAAGGCCAGTTAGAGCATGGTTATGGGTGCATATGGGATCCACCTGCTCCTTGATGACCTCATACAGGGCTATGATGCTGTGTGGCCTCAACCTGTAGCGATCAATAACCTCGTCATCGGTCATTCCAAAGAGAGTGACCCTTGGGCGGTATACCCTGGGCCTTGGTGGTCGTCTATGCATCCTGGGCTGCTGCAGGGGTCCCTGTGGCAGCTGGGGAGCATCCTGTTGATGGTGAGCATCCTGTTGCTGCAGCTGTGCATCTGCAGGCAGGTGTCCTCTGGGTGGGGATGGGCTCCTGTGTGGCTGCTGAGCCAGAGCCTCCTCACTTGCAACAGGTGGAGGCTGTTGATGAGGCGTGCTTGGAGGTTGCTGATGTTCCCCAGCTCTCTCCCTTGCACGCCTTCTCCGCAGCCTTCGCAACAATATGTAACCCAACATACTGTTTGCTCTCTCTATCTGTCTCTATCTGTCTCTATCTATCTATCTATCTATCTATCTATCTATCTATCTATCTATCTCTCTCTCTCTCTCTATCTCTCTCTTTCTCCCTCCCTGAGTGGAAAACAAGCCACAAGTGAGTGTGTTGAGTTGTCCCTTTAAGTACTTGCTAGGGCGTTGTGTAGGTGTGCTGATGAGGTGAGTGCTGACCAATGGTGAGTTGTTTTTGTCCAGGTAAGTGTTAGCAGGTGTGTGTGTGTTATAAGATGTGGTGTGTTGTGCTTGTTCTGTGTGTGCCATTTGCGGGTGTGCATTTGTGGGGTGCAGGTCGCGTGTTGATGTTGCCCAGGTGAGCTTGTATTTGCAGGTGTCCGCTTTGTGTGATAACCCCCATTGTTCCATGCCATGCTGTGTTGTTGTTTTTTTGTGTGTCGTTGTCCCTGTGGTGTTGGTTGTTGTTGTGTGTGTAGTGATTTGTGTTGTGTGTGCATGTTTTTGTGTTGTTTTGGCATTGCACGGGTTAATTTTCCCATTTACATGGTTGTGCGGTAAGCATTTTGTGTGTTTTCCTATGTAACGGGTGTTTTGTTTTGGCCTTTCAGTGTCTAACGTGTGAGAAAAGTGGGTCTTAACTTTTAGCCGTTAGGTGTGTCTTTTTTTCAGCCGTTATCAGTACCGCAAGCCTTTGAATAGCTCTGGGGTATGTTGTTCCATGCGTCTGAATGCACGTAAGTGTATCGGCCGTTAGGATTGTGCAACTGCCGTTAGCTGTTGTTTAGACGGATCTTTGAATTGCAACATGACACTTAACACACCCGTTACTGATTTTTTTTACTAACGGCTGCCTTTAAATCGAGCCCCAGATGTCTAAGATCCAGGCAGAGATCAAGACAGGCAGCACAGGTTCAGTGGTCAAAGATCCAGGCAGGGGTCAGTGCAGGCAGCACAGGGGTAAAGTAGCAAACAAGCCAATACTCACGAAACCAGTAATGATAATAGAAAGCAAGGCTGAGTTTCTGGTCAGGTCAGTAGTAAGTTTAGACTAAATGTGTCCTAAAAGGATGGCTACGCCTGGCAGTCTGCCATCCAGAGAAGCGACCATGACATAGCCCCTCCTTCAAGGGTGACCTATGGGCACTTATTGATGACACGCAGGTTCTGAGAAGTCATCAACAGAGGAATATCCATCAGAATTAGCCAAGCCCTCCTCAGGTTCAAGCAAGTTAACAAATTGCAGATCCCAGTCTTTGAGACAGGACAGAGTTAATACCGGTGAACAGGTGAATGTTGCCCAGCTGACCAGTCTCTCAGGAGGGTGCAGTAAGACAACCAGAAGAGAACTCAGTGGCACAAGCTTGGGCAGGTGGCTGGTGCACTGATAGCAGAGTAGTACTAGCACTGGAAACAGGTGTCACAGGCCCTTGCAGAACAAATAGGTGAGGAGGTGACTTGGTCCTGGAAGGCTGCAAGAGGAGCACTGGACATCACAGTCACTGGAACCTGAGTGACAGCAGCAAAGCTAGATGTAGAGGTCACTGGCACCTGTGCAACCATAACTGGGGTTAGAGTGGCAATGGCTGATGTCTAGACACTGATTCCTTTTTAGCAGTGATAGCAGGATCTGGACCAACTCTTAACAGCAGTGCAGCAGTATTGGTGACAGCATGGTGAACGAACTGAAGGGTAACTATTGGTAACATCAACAAACTCCTGTATTGGTCATGGAGGGTGAGTAGGAAAAAAATGGATGTAATATCCTGGGGCCCAACAGTAAAAACACAAATCCTGGCTTCACCTACAGGTCTTTTCATCCACAGATAAGGATGTCCTTAAGAGACCTATTTGCATAGGTTCAAGCTTGTACAGATGAGGCACAGTCCTCACAGGCATAGGTGGTGAATACAAAACCAAACACACACAAAGGATTGCGCTAAAACCCACGGTAATGCGTATGAGACAATGTATAGGACTCTAAATATAAAACATATTTAAGAATAGACAAATATAAGGGAACTGAATAAAGGCATCACTATGATGGTAAACTATGATACCTTGATCCAATGTATATTAGAATATAAACATACATAAATACATATAACGTCCCCACTTGTCACTAATAACTGTTGGTTCACCTAATCTTTAAAAGATCCGTAATGTGCCAAGTGTAATGGATACTAATAATCATGATATATAATGGACATGAGATGATACACGAAGAATAGTTATTTTGTACACTACAGTCCAATAGTCCTTATGCAGCTTCCCAATATGGCCTCATCCATACAATATAGCAATCTAGAAGAAAAAGAAGTGCAAAAAGAACAAAATCTAAAAGCAGTGTTTATTCTTAAAAAACTTCTACACGCAACACATAAAATCACACAAAATCTATAAAATCCTCAGGATTATCCTGTAAGTGTGATTTTATGTGTTGCGTGTGAAAAGTTTTTTAAGAATAAACACTACTTTTAGATTTTGTTCATTTTGCCCTCCTTTTTCTTCTAGACAGGTGATGAATAGCTCTGAAACTCTATGTCTTTAAAAGCCAGTCCCAGCTGCACTCACCCAAACAGCGATCCACTTGGATAGATAGGTGTACCAATTCTTCCAGAGTGCAGGGCACACCGGTCCATGCAAGTTTGTCTTTCAAAGCATCAGATGGTCCATGTTGAAACTGATCTTTCAGAGCTGTCTCATTCTAGCACATGTCATCAGCCCACGAGTGAAATGCTGCCCTGTACTCTTCTGCATTACATTTGCCCTGTTTAAAAGTCCAGAGGGCAGACTCAGCAGTGTCAGTCTTATGCGGGTCTTCATGCAAAGAAGTAAAAGGTCCCCGGAAGGACTGCAGCCTGAGGAGCACTGGATCATGCAGTTCCAGAAGACTGTGAGCCCAAGACGTTGGCTCACCTCTCAGTAGGGAGATCACAGTTCTTTCTTGAACAAAGACAAAGTGGCACGTGGTTTGAGTGAGAACAAGAGTTTACGGAATTAAGGAAACTTTGGAAACAGGAATGGTCCCCAGAGAAATATTAAGATAGCGGGACATGGGGTTCAGGTGCCAAAGACTCTTTCTCCTTCAAAGTAGAGTCTAATTCCTGTAATTTTTTAATTATCTGGGAGTAATCTCTCTGAAGTTCTTTGACTGACTGGGAAAGCAGCTTCACCTGCTGGACTAGTGTGGTCAGGACTTCAGCCATCCCTGTGGGCTCCATGTTTGTGCTCAGTTGTTTTTTCAGAAACTACCATGTACTGTAGTTAGACCTGGAACCCAATGGCAGGGAGGAGCACACCTGGGCAGAACCACACTAATGAGGGGTCTGAAATTGAAAACAGAGCCCCCCCCACAGTGGGAGTATGCAAAGAGGAAAATACAAAAAATGCAGTACAGTAATCAGCAGACAGAGGTGTATTCACAGGCAGGTCAAGGCAGGAAACAAAGTTTCAGTGGTCTAAGATCCAGGCAGATGTCAGGTCAGGCAGCACAGGTTCCGTGGTCAAAGATCCAGGCAGGGGCCAGGGCAGGCAGCACAGGAGCAATGTAGCAAACAAGCCAATACTCAGGAGAGAAATAGTGGTCAAACAGGAAGCAAGGCAAAACAACTGAGCCCTGGGACACACATCACCCCAGTCAACCACTGAACCACTGTCACATTCAGTGGAAGCGGTAGTTCTTTTTTTTTACTATCTCTTTAAAAAGAAGGGTTAGGTAGAAAGCATAGCAACAGGATTGCAGTAAGAAAAACTCAAAAAAACTTTTGCAGGCTTATAGAAAGTTATTAAAGTTATTAAATATTAAAGAAGGTTAAGCTTGAGCCTAAAACCTGTATGTAGGCCGCAATCTTGCCAAAAAAAAGCCCTGAGAAAATTGTGTTTGTAGTCCTCAGAACTGCAAATACATTACTGGCATAGTGCCAAAGTTAGATGGTGGTGGCAATCCCCCACCAGAAATATTATGCCATGCAGCAGCAGTGGCCCCACCAGTAGTGACATTCTAATATTTGCTACTGCTGTAATTCCTGCTGTGAGTCATCTGAGCAAAAGGAGGATTAGGCTGCTGCATGGTACTGGCATCATCAGCACTCAAATTAGAATGGCAATGGTACAATGAGCTTCCAATTTACACTAATCACAAAGATGCTGCTAGGGCAGCAGAAACCAAAAACAAGCCCCCACACAACCTGATGCTCTGGTCAGCAATGTAAAATCATACCCCAAGAAACCAAGTAATGCTTTCACTATGACCTTTGTCCAGTCCACTTAGGACACTTGGTGCCAAAAAGACATAATAAAAATAATTAACCCTCCTTGCTGCCAGCTTAGCATATTCAGTGGGATGGAATGTCCTCAGATGCTCCCTGATGCCCTGCATTTGATTGCTTTCCACCACATTGCCATATATAGTCAGTGCATTACACAGCTTGCAATGGGTAGACACAAAACGAGAGATCCTGATATCTACAGAATTGCTACCTGCTGGTGAGAGAGGTAACAGAGAAAGGTAGTATGTCAAAAGAGGAGGAAAAGGACCCCCAGGATGTTGGGGTGGGGACAATGGGTATGTTTTCCTGCACCTGGACTCTAGCACATGAAGACAAACAATGCTAATCATTGAGTGTCAAAGGTAACTTTCTCTTGTCTTCCTCTGGTATTTTCTCCCTGTTATTTTTACCCACGGGGAAAGGCAAGGAGCACAGTGACAGTGTCTCTTAATTTTATTTTTGTGGGTTTTGGCTTTCATATGTATAACACAAACATAAAGATGTTTATGTTGTATGTGTTTAATGAGGGCATATGTGCCAAGGTGTGCCCCCTCCTTTACCCTGTTCACATAAGTGCACAGTGCAGTCATTGATGACTAAACTGTGCCTGTTCCAAATGATAAATATTTACACACCCATGATTTCAGTGAGGGGAGAGGTGGAGAAGAATGGCCTTCTTTCTTCTACTCTGGAATCATCTTCACTGGCTGAGGCAGGGCAGCATCAGCACTACAGAAGGACCAGGACTCAATGGGTGCCATTTTTCTCATATGAGTAGTAACTAATGAATACAGTAGGAAATTCTATAGTTTTCATAGATTTCAGTACAGTTGATCTGTTAAGAAATGACAAATGTTCACTTAGTGCAACATTCTGTAAATATTTGTGCACACCAGGCTAGGGGTAGAAAGGCAAGTTAACCGCATTTGATGCAGTGGGTTATCTTTTTTCCAAAATGGTATTGTTTGTCTACTTTTTCTTCTTTTCTGTAGCTGGTACAACCATTTTCACAGTTCCCAGAGAAGGTTAGGAGTCAATACGGTATAGTTAAATGCAATTTATTAATAGTAGTAGTGGTAGGCAAATATATACAATAGGAAGCAGGAAAATATATATAATGAAACAAGCATAGGGTAACAAGCCAGTGAGCACAGTTATCAGAAATAACAGGCTGCCAAGCTTGACCACAATGCTAGAGACTAGACCTCAGCCACTGGTAGTCTCTACCAGAATCAGGAACAGAACAGGAGCAGGAACTGGGTCAGGAACAGGAACACAGGATCTTGATCCGAAGTAGGAGATGTACCGATGCACGCCTGCCATCAGTAAGGAGAGAACTCTGACTCAGCCTGCAGTCAGAGAGGGAGTAGATAACTGACTCAAGCCTGCAGCAACAGGTTGGATGGAAGACTAGCCAGGTCATACTATCACGGTGCCCGTGATTGCTGCCTTTTTGTGTCGGTTACCTGTAGGGAGCTCCCCATTGGCTGTCTGCCTTCAGCCCGCCCTGCATTGCCTATTTAGACTGAGCCTGGGCACCCTTTGTTTGCCCTTTCGTGTTGTCTCTATGCTGCTCGCATCTTCATCTTGTTCCTGAACTTCCTGGGCCCTTGCTGTGTTCCTGCTAACCTGAGATCATCTAGTTCCTGAGTTACCAGTTCAGCGGTTCCTGTTTCCGTTCCTGATCCGGTTGGAGTTGCCGTTGTGTCGCTGCTTCCTGCTGCCGTTCCTGATCCAGTTGACCGGCGGAGAGTGCTGGTTCCTGTTTCACCTGCTGTGCTCCTTATCGAGTTCGCTTGGGTTGGCTATTGTTCCCTGGTCTCCTTGGCGACATTTCTACTTTTGCTGGTTTATCCAGTACGCGGGTACTGGTTCACTCCACAGCCTCACGGCTACTGTTGCCTCGATACTGATTTGTGTTCCCAGTACGCGGGTACTGGTTCACTCCACAGCCTCACGCCTACTGTTGCCTCGATACTGATTTGTGTTTCCAGTACGCGGGTACTGGTTCACCCCACAGCCACCCGGCTGCAGTTGCATCTATGTGATTTGGTTCCCAGTACGCGGGTACTGGTTCACTCCACAGCCACCCGGCTGCTGTTGCATCTATGTGATTTGGTGTCACGGTTTTTGAAGACTCTCAGACTTAAGGTTTGGTAAAATAACTTAACTTTATCAAAAGTTAAAGGCAGTCCCCATAGGGTAAACATACATAACAATACAACAGTAATAGAACATATAATAGGTTCTACCGGCCTTGCCTAAATACCGGGCAAGGCAACCCAAGTGACAGTTTTAATGACAGGCTCTACCGGCCTTGCCTATACCGGGTAAGGCAACCGTGAGATGACATATACCGGTTCTACCGGCCTTACCAATACCGGGCAAGGCAGCCCCCACGGAATGCTGAATGTAGGCTCTACCGGCCCTGCCAATACCGGTTAAGGCAACCTTAAAGATGGTGAATTACAAGGTTCTACCGGCCTTACCAATACCGGGCAGGGCAGCCCAAAGGAGTACTGGAGTAGGCTCTACCGGCCCTGCCAATACCGGGTGAGGCAACCTACAGGATGGTATCGTCAAGGTTCTACCAGCCTCACCAATACCGGGCAGGGCAGCCTGAGCAAGTAGACCAGCTGTCAAGTGACTAAGACAGCATAGAGCATAAGTATAGAGGTCTTACTCAGCAGGAGTCTATAGCCAGGGATACACAGACAACTAGAAGGAAGTGGACAGCGACTGACCACAGTACTGGATGTTCAGGAGCAAACCAACGTCCGCACGTCGAGACTAATGGTAATAGCGCCACCAGGTTTAATGGAGCAAACCAGCGACCGCACGCTGGAACCAACAATGTATATCGCAACCAGGTTTAGTGGAGTAAACCAGCGTCCGCACGCTGGGACCAACAACGTATATCGCAACCAGTTTAGTGGAGTAAACCAGCGTCCACACGCTGGGACCAACAATGTATATAGCAACCAGGTTTAGTGGAGTAAACCAGCGTCCGCACGCTGGGACCAACAATGTATATCGCCACCAGGTTTAGTGGCGTAAACCAGCGTCTGCACACTGGGACCAAAAATGTATATCGCAACCAGATTTAGTGGAGTAAACCAGTGTCCGCACGCTGAGACCAACAATGTATATCGCAACCAGGTTTAGTGGAGTAAACCAGCGTCCGCACGCTGGGACCAACAATGTATATCGCAACCAGGTTTAGTGGAATAAACCAGTGTCCGCACGCTGGGACCAACAATGTATATCGCAACCAGGTTTAGTGGAGTAAACCAGAGTCCGCACGCTGGGACTAACAATGTATATCGCAACCAGGTCTAGTGGAGTAAACCAGCGTCCGCACGCTGGGACCAACAATGTAATCGCCACCAGGTTTAGTGGAGTAAACCAGCGTCCGCACGCTGGGACCAAAAATGTATATCGCCACCAGGAACCAACAAAGTATGATCAGCAGCGAGAAGAACAATGTCACCAGAGCGACGGCTGGAGCAGGAGATACAGGAACTCAGTAAGATTAACCCGCGAGGTGCTGGAACACAGGAAGACTGGAACTCAGTAAGATTAACCCGCGAGGTGCTGGAACACAGGGACACTGGAACTCTGGAACACAGGAACACTAGTATACAGGAACACTGGAACACTGGATCAGCAAGTACAGGCAGGAACAGCAGGAACAGGCCCAGAAGCCTGACAAGCAGGTCAGGCAGAGTGAAGTCAGAAACACCACGAAAGGGCAACCTGGAAGTGCTCAGCCTCGGTTTAAAAAGGCTGTGTGAGGAGGTGTAATCACAGACAGCCAATCATGATAATCAGCAAGTAACTGACACTGAACAGCAGCAATCACGGGCACCGTGATAGTACCCCCCTTTCAAAGACCCCCTCTCCCAGAGTAGGGTCTAGGCTTCTGAGGGTATTTGGCATGAAATATTCGTAGTAACTTGGGTGCATGAAGTTCCATACTGTCTACCCAGGAACGATCCTCAGGACCATAACCTTTCCAATGCACCAGATACTGTACCCCTCCTCTACTTCTGCGGGAATCAATAATGTTTTGTACTTCATACTCCTCCTGCCCCTCGACTTCAACAGGACCTGGCCTCACAGGTGTGGTAGTATAATGGTTACAAACCAGAGGTTTAAGGAGAGACACATGGAATACATTATGAATGCGCATAGAAGCAGGTAATTCCAAGGCATAGGAAACAGGGTTAATTTTGCGAATGATCTTGTACGGACCAATGAACCGAGGTGCCAGCTTATTAGATGGGACCTTGAGCTTTAGATTCTTGGAGGACAGCCATACTCTATCCCCGACTCGGAAGGAAACCGCTGGAAGCCTTCTGCAATTGGCATGACGCTGATGTCGCTGAAAAGACTGGCCCAATGCCCTCTGAACTTGTGCTCATGTGGAACGGAGTGGCTCTATATGCTCATCCAGAGCTGGAATCTGCTGTAATTGAAAGGAATCCGGGAGCAGACAGGGTTGGAACCCATAATTGATCAGAAACGGAGAGCTCCCGGAGGAAGAATTAACTGCGCAGTTCCTGGCGAACTCTGCCCAAGGCAACAAGTCGGCCCAATTATCATGATGGTCAGTCACAAAACATTGCAGAAACTGTTCCAATCCTTGATTGGCCCTCTCAGCAGCCCCGTTAGTCTGAGGATGATATGCCGAGGAAAATGATAGCTGTATGCCCATCTGTTTGCAAAATGCCCTCCAGAATCTGGACACAAACTGGCTCCCCCTGTCAGACACCAGCACCCTGGTACTCCATGTAACCAAAATACTTCTCGAGCGAATACCATTGCCAGTTCCTTGGCCGAAGGAAGGCCACGGAGGGGTACGAAGTGTGCCATTTTAGAGAACCTGGCATTCGTAAAATTGGCACAATCTGCTCTCATAGAAGGCCACCAAAATAGCTGAGAGAGAGACCAGAACAATTGATCCCTACCAATATGTCCCGCAGCCTTAGAGGAGTGGTAGGTCTCAAGTAATCGAGTACGGAATGGCTCAGCGACAAAACATTTGCCCACTGGAGTCTCATGAGGAGCAGAGGCTTAGGATGCCAAAATCTCCTCCCCTAGTGGTGAAGTAATGCTAGTACGTATGGTAGCCAATATTCGATCGGGTTGAATGATAGGGGCTGGTACCTCTTCTCTGTCAACCTCTGCTTTAAATTGTCTAGACAGAGCATCAGCCCTAACATTCTTTGATCCCGGCAGGTATGATACAATGAAATTGAATCGGGATAGAAACAGTGCCCATCTGGCCTGGCGAGAAGACAATCTCTTGGCCTCAGAAAGATACGTCAGATTTTTGTGATCAGTTAGAATCAAAACAGGGTTTTTTGTGCCTTCAAGTAAATGACGCCATTCTTTGAGAGCGAGGATAATGGCCAGTAATTCTCGATCACCAATCTCGTAATGACTTTGAGCACTAGTCAGTTTTTTTGAGAAGAATCCACAGGGTCTGAGTGTACCGCCTTTAACCTATTGCTGAGAGAGCACCGCCCTGACCCCAATATCTGAGGCATCAACTTCCAAAGTAAAGGGGAGTATTGGATTAGGGTGGGACAACACAGGCACTTCAGCAAAGACTACCTTCAACTTCGCAAAGGCCTCTTCAGCAGCCACCGGTATCACAGTGCCTGTGATTATTCTGTCACTCTCATCTGTGGCAGACTGTGATTTGTTCACTTGGTTTGGCCCGCCCCTTGGTGACCTTTTTATACCTGACTCTTACATCTGTCAGATGCCCTTTCGTGGTGTTTCTGAGCCAGACTTGCTGTTGCTGTGTTCCAGTATCCGATTCCTGTGTACCGACTTTGGCCTGTCCTGACTACTCTCCAGTGTTCCTGATTGTGTATGACCCGGCTTGTCTGAGAATCTTCTACGTGCTACGCCCCGGCCTGTCTGAGAATCTTCTACGTGCTACGACCCGGCTTGTCTGAGAATCCTCTACGTACTACGACCCGGCTTGTCAGAGAACCCTCTACGTGCTACGATCCGGCTGGCCGACTTCCTGCTTCAAGATCATCGCGGCCTGCTTGGTTGTTGTCGCCGCCGCGACATTCTGAATCCTGCATCGCTGTGCCGATCGAGTGTGACCATTACCCTCCTGGTTAACCCATCCATCAGTGCAGAGTCCCTTGCTGACTTGCGTAAGCTGTGCCTCTTGTACCGAGCCTATACACGCTGCAGAGCTAAGCTACCATACCGAGCCTGGGAGATTCAAACGTACCTTTTAACCCTTGCACTGCCGCTGCTCTCTGACCGGACCTCCTTTCTAAATACAGAACCGTTACCTTGTAAGTCTACTGCTGCTGAGTTGGCCGCTACTTGGACGGCGACTCCCGATTACGCTTGCAGAGTATCCTGTTAGGCCGGTTGGGCATCTTTGGCTCTTGGTCTCATGGTTATCAACGGAGGTGTCCGGTGCGGCTATTGGTGGCAAGGTTAGGCTCCAAGCTCTTGCTAGATCCGTAGGTAAACGCCCGTGGGGGCTATTGGCTCGTGTTGTGCTCACATTGGTCTCCGGTTATACGCCCGTGGGGGCTAAAACGCCAGCTTCGCATCTCAGGCTAGTCTCGATCACGCCCGTGGGGGCTACATACTCTCGCACTTGCAGGCTCAGTGGTCTATTGACGAACGCCCGTGGGGGCTATTTTGGGTTACTGTGCTGCTATCACTCACATTGGTCACTGAACATCTACGACCCATCTTTATATGAACTCTGTGCTGTGCACATTTGCTCACTTGATCAATACACCACACGGGCGTGCCAAACCCCACAGCTGAGACTGACAATTTACTCTCATTCACCCTTTAGGGGCCAGTTCCCTATTCGCTGTTCCTATGTTGGGTGCCTTCTATCCATATTATTAAAGCTATGTGTACTGTGTTATAGCTTGCAATTGTTGCTGTCAACTGTAGAGGGCGATCATTTGTATTTATTTTCTTTCAATAAAAGATTGTTTTATTTTACCTACTGGTCTGAGTGTCAAAACAAACCGTAACAGTACGAAAGGGCCATGACCTCAGACAGTAAGGGTGAAAGTAACACACAAAACATCCATTGGAGAATGGATGTCCATGAGCAACGCTTAGATCAATTGGCACTGGCTCTACAAACCCTACTTGAGCGTACGGTACACCTAGACAAGCCTAATCCGAATCCGGTGGTCTCCCCAGTCTTGACACCGGACAATCCGCCTCTAGCTCCTCCTACTTGTGTCAGAGGCTTAACGGCTACGGCGCCGTTACCATTGAGATATGATGGCGAGCCTTCCCTATGCAGGGGCTTTATTAATCAGTTAGAGATCTATTTGGAATTAACGCCCCAGGCTTTTCCTAACGACCGAAGCAAGGTCGGATTCATGATATCGCTACTAACAGGCAAAGCTTTGGCTTGGGCAAACCCCTTGTGGGAAAGTGCCAGACCTTGCACACTGAACTTTAATGAGTTCGTAAGGAAGTTCTGCCATGTATTTGAGGTTCCTGGCAGAGTGGCCTCCGCTGCCAAAAGGCTAATGGAGATACAGCAGGGCGAACGTACATTGGGCAGTTATGCGATAGAATTCCGGACCCTGGCAGCGGAGGTGGGCTGGAACAATGAGGCATTATTGGCAGCTTTTGCTAAAGGGCTCTCCGAAACAATTAAAGATGAAATAGCTGCCCGAGATGTACCTAGTGACCTGGATGAATTCATTGATTATGTAATGCTCATTGACTCTCGTATCCGGGAAAGACGGTTGGCACGAAGGTCAACCTCCAGAAAACATGGGCAGGACAGCTCCTTTGACCCACCTTCTCCACCCTTTCCTACTGAGCGTCCAGGAGAGGCAGCAGAGCCAATGCAGCTGGGTTTTACTAGACCCTCCAAAGAAGAGAGGTCTTTTCGTAAAAGGCAAGGCCTATGTTTATATTGTGGCAAACAGGGGCACCTTTTGCGCAATTGTCCAGTGAGGCCGGGAAACGCACGCACCTAGGGTACCTTGGGGGACAGGCCCTAGGTGGTGTACAACAGTCCCTAGATTCTAACATTGCTAAACCCACCATCCAGGTGACGTTCTTTTGGGACGATAAGGGCGCAGAAACCTTGGCACTGGTGGACTCTGGAGCAACCAGGTACTTTATGGACCGATCTTTTGCGGCTTCGCACAATATTCCTCTATGCAAAAAAGAATCTCCATTGGCAGTAGAGGCCATTGATGGCAGACCATTGGAACCCGCCTTTATTACAATGGAGACCATCCCTATTTCTATGTCAGTTGGGGCACTCCACAAGGAGGAGGTTCAGTTTCAAATTATTCGCTCACCTCACCATGCAGTCATATTGGAGTTTCCATGGTTGCTTCAGCATAATCCTCAATTTGACTGGCAAAAATGTGAGGTTCGTGCCTGGTCCAATTACTGTAAAGAAAACTGCCTATCTCTTCCTGTCAAAATTCTGTGTACCTCTCCTGCTGTGCCAGTTGAATATGGGGAATTCAGTGACGTATTCAGCAAAGGGGAGGCTAGAGCATTGCCCGAGCATAGACCCTATGATTGCGCTATTGATTTGCCTCCAGGTGTGATTCCCCCGAGGGGTCGAACTTACCCACTGTCATGCGAAGAGAACAGGGCAATGGAGGAGTACATTGAGGACGCCCTTGGTAGGGGAATTATTCGCAAGTCTACTTCTCCGGCTGGTGCCGGATTCTTCTTTGTAAAGAAGAAAAATGGCGAACTTAGGCCATGTATTGATTACCAGGGGCTTAATAAGCTGATGCCCAAGAACGCATACCCTATTCCACTCATCACCGAGTTATTTGACAGATTGAAGGGCTCTTCTGTCTTCACTAAACTTGATTTGCGGGCCGCCTACAATCTAATCAGAATCAGAGAAGGTGATGAGTGGAAAAAGGCATTTAATACCAGAACTGGGCACTACGAATATCTGGTAATGCCGTTTGGCTTATGTAATGCACCTGCGGTATTCCAGGAGCTGATTAATGATATCTTGCGTGACATGCTTCAGTCCTGCGTAGTGGTATATCTGGACGATATATTGATTCATTCCGCCACTCTCTCCCAACATATTAAAGATGTCATGCAAGTTTTGTTGCTACTCCGGGAGAATAAGCTGTTTTGCAAATTGGAAAAATGCGAATTCCATGTGTCACAAGTACCATTCTCGGGGGTTCGTAATCTCCAAAGATGGAATCGCTATGGACCAGGACAAGTTGGCAGCTGTATTACAATGGCCTCGCCCTAAAGGGTTAAAAGCGATTCAGCGCTTTTTAGGGTTTGCCAACTATTATAGAAAATTCATACGTAACTTTTCTACAATTGTGAAACCTTTGTCTGACTTAACTCATAAGGGCGCTACTCCCTCTCAGTGGTCCGAGGCCGCTGATAATGCGTTTGAGACCTTAAAATCTGCCTTTGCGTCTGCCCCAGTACTGTCCCATCCCAATCCCTCCCTGCCTTTTACTTTGGAGGTTGACGCCTCTGAGGTTGGGGTTGGGGCAGTACTCTTCCAGCGTCCTGTGGGAGGTGGTACCTTGAAACCTTGTGGTTTTTTTTCTAAGAAATTGTCCAGCGCACAGAGCCACTATGAGATTGGCGACAGGGAGTTATTGGCTATTATTCTGGCACTAAAGGAGTGGTGTCACCTGTTGGAAGGTACCAAGAACCCAGTATTGATCCTGACCGATCATAAAAACTTGACTTACCTTTCTGAGGCTAAGAGGTTGTCTTCTCGACAGGCCAGGTGGGCACTCTTTTTGTCCCGGTTTAACTTTGTAGTATCATACCTCCCAGGGTCTAAGAACGTGAGGGCAGACGCATTGTCTCGTCAGTTCGCGTCGGACACTGACAGGGAGGAAGCACCGGTACCCATTATTCAGCCCGACCGTATATTGGCTACTATTCGCACTAGTATAACCTCACCTCTGGGAGAGGAGATTTTGGGGTCTCAAGCTAGGGCCCCACCTGAGACTCCAGTTGGTAAATGCTTTGTAGATGAGCCTTTTCGCACTTGTCTATTGGAGACCTATCATTCTTCTAGGGCGGCCGGGCACATCGGCAGGGATCAGCTGGTATGGTCTCTTTCGCAATTATTCTGGTGGCCGACGCTCAGAACCAATTGTTCCGCTTTTACTGCCGCTTGTGCCACATGTGCCCGTGTTAAGACCCCCAGGCATCTCCCAGTGGGCTTGCTTCAACCTGTGCCTAATGGAGAACGGCCCTGGTCTCATATATCTATTGATTTTCTGGGAGAGTTGCCAATCTCAAGGGGGTATACATTTATCCTTATGGTGGTTGATCGGTTCTCCAAAATGGCTCATTTTGTGCCACTCAGGGGGCTTCCATCGGCTCAGGAATTGGCTAAGGTCTTTGCTAAAGAAGTGTTTCGTTTGCACGGGGTACCCAGAGTGGTGGTCTCCGACCGTGGGAGTCAATTCGTGTCCAGGTTTTGGAGGGCATTCTGTGGCATGATGGGCATTCAATTGTCCTTCTCCTCCGCCTACCATCCCCAGACCAACGGAGCCGCTGAGCGTGCCAACCAGGAACAGTTCCTGTGCTGTTTTATCACTGATCATCATGACAATTGGGCTGACCTGTTGCCATGGGTGGAGTTTGCCAGGAACTGTGCAGTTAACTCATCGTCCGGGAGCTCCCCGTTCTTAATTAATTATGGGTTTCAGCCAGGTTTGCTCCCGGACTCATTCCAGTCTCAGCAGATTCCGGCTTTGGATGAGCATATGGAGCAGCTCCGTTCCACCTGGGCACAGGTACAAAGGACCCTCAGTCAGTCTTTCCAGCGTCATCAGCGATATGCCAATCGTAGACGGCTGCCAGCGGTCTCTTTCCAGGTTGGGGATAGGGTATGGCTCTCCTCCAGAAACCTCAACCTGCAAGTCCCTTCGAATAAGTTGGCTCCCCGGTTTATTGGCCCGTTTAAAATTATTCGCAAAATTAATCCTGTCTCCTATGCGTTGGAACTTTCACCGTCTATGCACATTCACAATGTGTTCCATGTGTCTTTGTTAAAACCCCTGGTTTGCAATCGTTACACGACCACTCCGGTGGTTCCTGGGCCGGTGGACGTCCAGGGGCAAGAGGAATATGAGGTTCAGAGCATTGTTGATTCTAGGCGACTTAGAGGGAAGTTGCAATACTTGGTCCACTGGAAGGGCTATGGCCCGGAGGAGCGCTCTTGGATTGACCAGAAGGACCTCCATGCGCCTAGACTTGTGCGCAATTTCCACTCCAAATACCCTCAGAAACCTAAGCCTCCAGCTGGGAGAGGGGGTCTTTGAGAGGGGGGTACTATCACAGTGCCTGTGATTATTCTGTCACTCTCATCTGTGGCAGACTGTGATTTGTTCACTTGGTTTGGCCCGCCCCTTGGTGACCTTTTTATACCTGAATCTTACATCTGTCAGATGCCCTTTCGTGGTGTTTCTGAGCCAGACTTGCTGTTGCTGTGTTCCAGTATCCGATTCCTGTGTACCGACTTTGGCCTGTCCTGACTACTCTCCATTGTTCCTGATTGTGTATGACCCGGCTTGTCTGAGAATCTTCTACGTGCTACGACCCGGCCTGTCTGAGAATCTTCTACGTGCTACGACCCGGCTTGTCTGAGAATCCTCTACGTGCTATGACCCGGCTTGTCAGAGAACACTCTACGTGCTACGATCCGGCTGGCCGACTTCCTGCTTCAAGGTCATCGCGGCCTGCTTGGTTGTTGTCGCCGCCGCGACATTCTGAATCCTGCATCGCTGTGCCGATCGAGTGTGACCATTACCCTCCTGGTTAACCCATCCATCAGTGCAGAGTCCCTTGCTGACTTGCGTAAGCTGTGCCTCTTGTACCGAGCCTATACACGCTGCAGAGCTAAGCTACCATACCGAGCCTGGGAGATTCAAACGTACCTTTTAACCCTTGCACTGCCGCTGCTCTCTGACCGGACCTCCTTTCTAAATACAGAACCGTTACCTTGTAAGTCTACTGCTGCTGAGTTGGCCGCTACTTGGACGGCGACTCCCAATTACGCTTGCAGAGTAGTCTATCCTGTTAGGCCGGTTGGGCATCTTTGGCTCTTGGTCTCACGGTTATCAACGGAGGTGTCCGGTGCGGCTATTGGTGGCAAGGTTAGGCTCCAAGCTCTTGCTAGATCCGTAGGTAAACGCCCGTGGGGGCTATTGGCTCGTGTTGTGCTCACATTGGTCTCCGGTTATACGCCCGTGGGGGCTAAAACGCCAGCTTCGCATCTCAGGCTAGTCTCGATCACGCCCGTGGGGGCTACATACTCTCACACTTGCAGGCTCAGTGGTCTATTGACGAACACCCGTGGGGGCTATTTTGGGTTACTGTGCTGCTATCACTCACATTGGTCACTGAACATCTACGACCCATCTTTATATGAACTCTGTGCTGTGCACATTTGCTCACTTGATCAATACACCACACAGGCGTGCCAAACCCCACAGCTGAGACTGACAATTTACTCTCATTCACCCTTTAGGGGCCAGTTCCCTATTCGCTGTTCCTATGATGGGTGCCTTCTATCCATATTATTAAAGCTATGTGTACTGTGTTATAGCTTGCAATTGCTGCTGTCAACTGTAGAGGGCGATCATTTGTATTTATTTTCTTTCAATAAAAGATTGTTTTATTTTACCTACTGGTCTGAGTGTCAAAACAAACCGTAACAACCGGCCAGAGGGATGGGTTAGCGCCCTTATGCGTGAGGTCAGACAGAGTTTTCACAATAGAGGAGACATTTTTAATAAACTTCCTGTAATAATTGGCGAAGCCCAGAAATCGTTGGATGGCTTTGAGGCTCTTGGGTTTAGGCCATTGTAAGACTGCCGTCAATTTCTGTTTATCCATGGCAATGACGTCTTTGCCAGTTATAAACCCCAGAAACGGTACACTGGTTTTGTGGAACTCGCATTTCTCCAGTTTACAGAATAATTTATTTTTTCGTAAGCGCAGCAAGACTTCAGACACATCCTTGATGTGTTGTGGCAGGTCTTTGGAGTGGATAAGTATGTTGTCAAGATAGACTACAACACAAGATTGTAACATATCTCTAAGAACGTCATTGATCAGTTCTTGAAATACTGCAGGAGCATTACATAGACCAAATGGCATGACTAGGTATTCATAATGCCCAGATCTCGTATTGAAGGCAGTTTTCCACTCATCACCAGCTCTGATACATATCAAATTGTAGGCTGCCCTTAGGACCAATTTGGTGAAAATCGAGGACCCCTTAAGTCTATCAAACAGCTCGGTGATGAGTGGTATTGGGTAGGCATTTTTTGCCATCAGCTTATTCAGCCCACGATAGTCTATGCAAGGTCGCAGTTCGCCACTTTTTTTCTTAACAAAAAAGAACCCGGCACCGGCCGAAGAAGTAGATTTCCTTAGGATCCCTCTACTGAGGGCATCTGCTATGTATTCCTCCATAGCTTGGTTCTCCTCACAAGACAATGGATACCTGCGTCCCCTCGGTGGTACTGCTCCAGGACTCAGTTCTATGCGACAATCGTATGGTCTGTGCTGAGGTAGGGTGCCAGCCTCTCCCTTACTGAAAACGTTGCTAAACTGCTGGTAGGCATCAGGTAGTGAAGGGGAGGTGCACAAGACCTTAACAGGATGGGTAACGCACTTATCCATACAGAACTGAGACCAAGCAGCAATCTCACATTTCTGCCAATCAAATTGTGGGTTGTTTATCTGTAACCAAGGAAAACCCAAAATCACGGCATGGTGAGGAGAATTAATCAATTGGAACTGCTGCTCTTCCTTGTGAAGAGCCCCAATAGTCATGGACAAGGGCATCGTTTCAAAAGTAACTTGGGCGGGTTCCAAAGGTCTGCCATCAATTGCTTCTATAGCAAGAGGGGTTTCTCTCTGAATCCATGGTACCCCATGCAATTCAGCAAAGGTATTGTCCATAAAATACCCAGCTGCACCAGAATCAACCAAGGCCAAAACCTCAACCGAGCGTTGTGCCCATGACAATACCACCTGTATGGTGGGTTTAAGTGTGTCCAACAATGGGGACGATTGGACACCACCTAGGGCCTGTCCCCCAAGGTACCCTAGGTGTGTTCGTTTCCCGGAGATACCGGACAAGATCTTAACAGGTGACCATCTTTACCGCAGTACAGACATAATCCTTGTGTCTTGCGATACCTTCTCTGCTCTTTAGTTAACCTAGTGAAACCCACCTGCATAGGTTCACTTGGTTCCGAAATAGGTTCACTAGGTTTGGATGCAGAGGGAGGGTTGGGTGGGCAAAATATGCTACTGGACCCATTATTCTTTAACCGTACTCGTCGCTCTCTGGCGGTTAATCTTTCACGTATTCTGGAGTCAATTTATCACGGTGCCCGTGATTGCTGCAGTTCCCTGTCTGTCACCAGTAGGGGGCTTCTATTGGCTGTCTGCAGTTAGCCCGCCTCTTGTTGCCTATTTAAACCTGGATTGGGCACCCTTTGAGTGCCCTTTCGTGTTGTTTCTGACCTTCTTGCTATCACTATGCTAGTGATAGCTGGGCCTCTGTTCCAGTGTTCCTGAGTTCCTGATCTCCTGTGTTCCTGGGTTCCTGATCTCTACTGTTCCAGTGTTTCCTGGATGCTGAGTTACTCCAGTCCTGGTTCCGGCCTAGTCTCTGGTGTTGCAGTTACTGCTGAACTTCTTCTATGCTGTTTCCTGACCTGACTGATGGTTGCTGGTTCCTGTCATCTCATCACCGGTCTTCAGTATCCTGGCGACCTTCTGCCTGGTCGCGTTGGTGACATTGCTACAATTCTGTGTTGGTCCCAGCGTGCGGACGCTGGTTTGCTCCTTAGCCTTGCGGTTATACAAACTCACTTGTTACACCAGTGTGCGGTCACTGGTTTGCTCCAAAGCCTATCAGCTCTACATAGCTGTGTTGGTCCCAGCGTGCGGACGCTGGTTTGCTCCTAAGCCTTGCGGTTATACAAACTCACTTGTTACACCAGTGTGCGGTCACTGGTTTGCTCCAAAGCCTATCAGCTATACAAATCTGTGTTGGTCCCAGCGTGCGGACGCTGGTTTGCTCCTAAGCCTTGCGGCCATACAAACTCACTTGTTACACCAGTGTGCGGTCACTGGTTTGCTCCAAAGCCTATCAGCTATACAAATCTGTGTTGGTCCCAGCGTGCGGACGCTGGTTTGCTCCTAAGCCTTGCGGCCATACAAACTCACTTGTTACACCAGTGTGCGGTCACTGGTTTGCTCCAAAGCCTATCAGCTATACAAATCTGTGTTGGTCCCAGCGTGCGGACGCTGGTTTGCTCCTAAGCCTTGCGGCTATACAAGCTTGCTTGTTACACCAGTGTGCGGTCACTGGTTTGCTCCAAAGCCTATCAGCTATACAAATCTGTGTTGGTCCCAGCGTGCGGTCACTGGTTTGCTCGCAAAGCCTTACGGCTATACTATTCAGTGTTGTTCCCAGCGTGCGGACGCTGGTTTGCTCCAAAGCCTTGCTGCTTAACGATTCTGCTAATTTGCCAGTTTCATCTGACTGCTGCTACTATCTCTGGGCTGCCCTGCGCGGTATTGGTAAGGCCGGTAGAACCTTTTGCCACATTCCATCTGAGGTTGCCTTACCCGGTATTGGCAGGGCCGGTAGAGCTGACATTGTGTATCTATTGAGGCTGCCTTGCCCGGTAATTTGGTAAGGCCGGTAGAACCGTTATGCTATTCCATCTGCAGGTTGCCTTACCCGGTAATGGCAAGGCCGGTAGAGCCTATAGACTGTCCTGTCCGGTATATTGACAGGACCGGTAGAGTCTGCCTTCTGTCTGTGCTATATCCTGTATATATATATATATATATGTATGTTATTGCCATCCTAAGTTATCAATTTATTATTTCAATAAAATTGATTTTTTTTTACCTAAAACTTGTGTCTGAGAGTCATAATAAACCGTGACAGTACGAAAGGGCCATGACCTCAGACAGCAAGGGTGAAGGTAACGCACAGAATATCCATTGGAGGATGGATGTGCTCGAGCAACGTTTGGATCAGTTGGCAGTTGCAATCCAAACGATCCTTGAACGCACGGTACTCGCTGACAAATCGAGTTCTAGCCCGGTGGTCTCGCCAAGTCAGACACCGGAAAGTGATACCAGGCCCCTAGAGGGTACTGTTAAAGGTTTAACGGCTTCTGCACCCTTGCCGCTAAGATATGATGGTGACCCTAGTCTCTGCAGAGGGTTCATCAACCAACTTGAAATCTTTATGGAATTGACGGCACACGCATTTCCCAATGATCGTAGTAAAGTGGGGTTCACGATATCACTGCTCACTGGCAGAGCATTGGCCTGGGCTAACCCCTTGTGGGAGAATGCTAAACCTTGTACTAAGAACTTCAGAGAATTTGTGCAATCCTTTCGAAGAGTGTTTGAGCCTCCTGGTAGAACCAACTCTGCTGCCAAACGCCTTATGGAGATACAACAGGGCAGGCGTACAGTGGGCGACTATGCCATCGAATTCCGCACATTGGCAGCAGAGGTAGGTTGGAATAACGAGGCATTATTGGCAGCTTTTTCTCAAGGCCTGAATGACCACATTAAAGACGAAATTGCTGCTAAAGATCTACCTATTGATCTAGATGATTACATTGAGTATGTTATGATAATTGACTCCAGAATACGTGAGAGATCAATTGCCAGAGATCGTAAAATACGATCAAAAGATAATGAGCCTAGTAGCATATTTTGCCCACCCATCCCTCCCTTGGCATTGAAGTCTAGTGAACCTGTACGGGAAACAAGCGAACCTATGCAAATAGGCTTCACTAGACTAACCAAGGCAGAGAGACTTTATCGCAAGAAGCAAGGGTTGTGTTTATACTGCGATAAAAAAGGGCACTTGCTAAATTCCTGTCCGGTACGTCCGGGAAATGCACACACCTAGGGTACCTTGGGGGACAGGCCCTAGGTGGTGTACAATCGTCCCCAGTGTCGGGCATAACGAAACCCACCATTCAGGTGGTATTGTCTTGGGCACAACGATCTGTGGAGGTTTTGGCCTTGGTTGACTCTGGTGCAGCAGGGTATTTTATGGATAATACCTTTGCTGACTTGCACGGAGTTCCACGCATTGAAAGAGAAAACCCCTTGACTATCGAAGCGATTGATGGTAGACCTTTAGAACCGCCTCAGGTTTTATTTGAAACTATGCCACTGTCTATGACTATTGGGGCACTTCACAGAGAAGAGCAGCAGTTTCAACTGATTAATTCTCCGCACCACGCGGTAATATTGGGATTTCCGTGGTTACAGTTACATAACCCACAATTTGATTGGAAAAAGTGTGAAATTGCTGCTTGGTCCCAGTTTTGTATGGACAAGTGCGTCATCCAGCCTATTAAGGTCCTATGCACCTCCTCTGCTATACCGGATGTGTACCAACAGTTTGGCAATGTTTTTAGCAAAGGAGAAGCTAGTATGCTACCCCAGCATAGACCTTATGATTGTTGCATTGAATTGCAGCCTGGAGTAGTACCTCCTAAAGGACGCACTTATCCATTATCTTGTGAAGAAAATAAGGCTATGGAGGACTACATTTCTGATGCCCTTGCTAGAGGGATCATACGAAAATCTACCTCTCCAGCTGGGGCTGGGTTCTTTTTCGTAAAAAAGAAAAATGGCGAATTAAGACCATGCATTGACTACCGGGGCCTGAATAAACTAATGGCAAAAAACGCATACCCAATACCACTCATCACCGAGCTTTTTGACAGGCTTAAGGGCGCTTCGATTTTTACCAAATTGGACCTACGGGCCGCTTACAATCTGGTTCGCATTCGAGCAGGTGATGAGTGGAAAACTGCCTTTAATACTCGAGCTGGGCACTACGAGTATCTAGTAATGCCATTTGGGCTGTGTAATGCACCCGCAGTTTTCCAGGAACTGATAAACGATGTTCTGAGAGATATGTTACAGACATGTGTTGTGGTTTACCTTGATGATATACTGATTTACTCCCAAGACATGGCACAGCACATCAAGGATGTATCTGCAGTATTGCTACGACTCCGTGAGAACAAATTATTTTGTAAATTGGAAAAATGTGAGTTTCATAGAACCAGTGTGCCATTCTTGGGGTTCATAATTGGCAATGATGGCATTGCCATGGACAAAGATAAGTTGTCAGCTGTCCTACAATGGCCAAAACCCAAGGGGCTTAAAGCCATACAGCGTTTCCTGGGTTTCGCTAACTATTATAGGAGGTTTATTAAGAACTTTTCTTCCATTGTCAAACCTCTGTCCGATCTTACTCACAAGGGTGCTAATCCTTCTTGTTGGCCGGTATCTGCTGAGAAAGCCTTTGAAAATTTGAAGCTGGCATTTGCTGCGGCTCCTGTGTTATCCCACCCCAATCCTCTACTTCCATTTACGTTAGAGGTTGATGCCTCAGATATTGGGGTCGGGGCAGTACTTTCGCAACGACACGATAAAGGTGGAACTCTCAGACCTTGTGGATTTTTCTCTAAAAAGTTGACTGTCACTCAAAGCCACTATGAGATAGGTGACAGAGAATTATTGGCCATTATCCTCGCTCTTAAGGAATGGCGTCATTTGCTTGAAGGTACTAAGAATCCTGTCTTAATCCTAACGGATCATAAAAATCTGACGTATCTCTCGGAGGCCAAGAGATTGTCCTCCCGTCAGGCCAGGTGGGCACTGTTCCTGTCTCGATTTAATTTCATTGTATCATATTTACCGGGGTCAAAGAATATCAGGGCTGATGCACTGTCAAGACAATTTGAGGCCGACAGTGACAGAGTGGAAACACCAGCACCTATCATCCAACCTGATAGAATACTGGCTACTATACGCACGAGTATCACTTCTCCCTTAGGGGAGGAGATCCTGGCCTCTCAGGGGTCCGCTCCCCATGAAACCCCAGTGGGCAAATGTTTTGTCGCTGAACCATTTCGTACTAGGCTGCTCGAAACCTACCATTCCTCTAAGGCTGCGGGACATATTGGTAGAGACCAATTGTTATGGTCCCTTTCTCAGTTATTTTGGTGGCCTTCCATGAGAAACGATTGTGCCGAATTTACGAATGCCTGTGCCACCTGCGCCCGCGCTAAGACCCCGAGACATCTCCCAGTGGGCTTGCTTCAACCGGTGCCTAATGGCGAACGCCCCTGGTCTCATGTTTCCATTGATTTTATGGGAGAATTGCCTACGTCTAAGGGGTACTCTTTTATATTCATGGTGGTGGACAGGTTTTCTAAAATGGCTCATTTCGTGCCCCTCCGTGGCCTTCCTTCAGCTAAGGAATTGGCAATGGTATTCGCCAGAGAAGTATTCCGGTTGCATGGAGTGCCTAGGGTACTGGTGTCTGACAGGGGGAGCCAGTTTGTGTCTAGATTTTGGAGGGCATTTTGCCAACAGATGGGCATACAGCTGTCCTTCTCTTCTGCCTACCATCCCCAGACCAATGGAGCCGCTGAACGAGCTAATCAGGGATTGGAACAATTTCTCCGTTGTTTCGTGACTGACCATCATGATAATTGGTCCGACTTGTTGCCTTGGGCAGAGTTCGCCAGGAACTGTGCGGTCAATTCTTCATCTGGGAGCTCTCCGTTTCTGATTAATTATGGGTTCCAGCCCTGTTTGCTTCCAGATTCTTTTCAGACGCAACAGATTCCAGCTCTGGATGAGCATATCGAGCAACTCCGTTCCACATGGGCACAAGTTCAGAGGGCACTTGGTCAGTCATTTCAGCGTCATCAGCGCCATGCTAATCGCAGAAGGCTTCCAGCGGTTTCCTTTCAGATTGGGGATAGAGTATGGCTTTCCTCCAGAAATCTCAAGCTGCAGGTTCCGTCTAATAAGTTGGCTCCCCGGTTTATTGGTCCATACAGAGTTATTCGCAAAATTAACCCTGTTTCCTATGCACTAGACCTACCTGAATCCATGCGTATCCATAATGTGTTCCATGTGTCTCTTCTTAAGCCTCTGGTTTGCAATCGCTATACTACCACACCTGTGGTGCCAGGACCTGTTGAGGTCGAGGGCCAGGAGGAGTACGAGGTTCAGAGCATTATTGATTCCCGTAGGCTTAGAGGAGGGGTACAGTACCTGGTACATTGGAAAGGGTACGGTCCTGAGGATCGTTCATGGGTGGATAGTAAGGACCTTCATGCACCTAGGCTAACTAGGATCTTTCATGCCAAGTACCCACAGAAACCTAAACCCTATTCTAGGAGAGGGGGTCTTTGAGAGGGGGGTACTATCACGGTGCCCGTGATTGCTGCAGTTCCCTGTCTGTCACCAGTAGGGGGCTTCTATTGGCTGTCTGCAGTTAGCCCGCCTCTTGTTGCCTATTTAAACCTGGATTGGGCACCCTTTGAGTGCCCTTTCGTGTTGTTTCTGACCTTCTTGCTATCACTATGCTAGTGATAGCTGGGCCTCTGTTCCAGTGTTCCTGAGTTCCTGATCTCCTGTGTTCCTGGGTTCCTGATCTCTACTGTTCCAGTGTTTCCTGGATGCTGAGTTACTCCAGTCCTGGTTCCGGCCTAGTCTCTGGTGTTGCAGTTACTGCTGAACTTCTTCTATGCTGTTTCCTGACCTGACTGATGGTTGCTGGTTCCTGTCATCTCATCACCGGTCTTCAGTATCCTGGCGACCTTCTGCCTGGTCGCGTTGGTGACATTGCTACAATTCTGTGTTGGTCCCAGCGTGCGGACGCTGGTTTGCTCCTTAGCCTTGCGGTTATACAAACTCACTTGTTACACCAGTGTGCGGTCACTGGTTTGCTCCAAAGCCTATCAGCTCTACATAGCTGTGTTGGTCCCAGCGTGCGGACGCTGGTTTGCTCCTAAGCCTTGCGGCCATACAAACTCACTTGTTACACCAGTGTGCGGTCACTGGTTTGCTCCAAAGCCTATCAGCTATACAAATCTGTGTTGGTCCCAGCGTGCGGACGCTGGTTTGCTCCTAAGCCTTGCGGCCATACAAACTCACTTGTTACACCAGTGTGCGGTCACTGGTTTGCTCCAAAGCCTATCAGCTATACAAATCTGTGTTGGTCCCAGCGTGCGGACGCTGGTTTGCTCCTAAGCCTTGCGGCCATACAAACTCACTTGTTACACCAGTGTGCGGTCACTGGTTTGCTCCAAAGCCTATCAGCTATACAAATCTGTGTTGGTCCCAGCGTGCGGACGCTGGTTTGCTCCTAAGCCTTGCGGCTATACAAGCTTGCTTGTTACACCAGTGTGCGGTCACTGGTTTGCTCCAAAGCCTATCAGCTATACAAATCTGTGTTGGTCCCAGCGTGCGGTCACTGGTTTGCTCGCAAAGCCTTACGGCTATACTATTCAGTGTTGTTCCCAGCGTGCGGACGCTGGTTTGCTCCAAAGCCTTGCTGCTTAACGATTCTGCTAATTTGCCAGTTTCATCTGACTGCTGCTACTATCTCTGGGCTGCCCTGCCCGGTATTGGTAAGGCCGGTAGAACCTTTTGCCACATTCCATCTGAGGTTGCCTTACCCGGTATTGGCAGGGCCGGTAGAGCTGACATTGTGTATCTATTGAGGCTGCCTTGCCCGGTAATTTGGTAAGGCCGGTAGAACCGTTATGCTATTCCATCTGCAGGTTGCCTTACCCGGTAATGGCAAGGCCGGTAGAGCCTATAGACTGTCCTGTCCGGTATATTGACAGGACCGGTAGAGTCTGCCTTCTGTCTGTGCTATATCCTGTATATATATATATATATATGTATGTTATTGCCATCCTAAGTTATCAATTTATTATTTCAATAAAATTGATTTTTTTTTACCTAAAACTTGTGTCTGAGAGTCATAATAAACCGTGACACAATTAGAATCACGTATTCGATATAATCGTCTAGGTCAGTAGGTAACTCTTTTGCTGCAATCTCATCTTTAATCTGGTCACTCAATCCTTGAGAAAAGGCTGCCAACAGGGCCTCGTTATTCCACCCTACCTCTGCTGCCAAGGTGCGGAATTCAATGGCATAATCGCCAACCGTGCACCTGCCCTGTTGTACCTCCATGAGACGTTTAGCAGCAGAGGTAGTTCTACCAGGAGGCTCAAATACTCTTCGAAAGGATTGCATAAAATCACAGAAATTATTTGTGCAAGGTTTAGCGTTTTCCCAAAGTGGGTTAGCCCAAGCCAATGCTCTGCCAGTCAGCAGGGATATCATGAACCCAACCTTGCTGCGATCACTAGGAAATGCGTGTGCCGTCAATTCCATAAATATTTCAAGTTGATTGATAAACCCTCTGCATAGTTGAGGGTCCCCGTCATATCTCAGCGGCAAGGGTGCAGAAGCCGTTAACCCTTTGACTGCAGTCCCTGGGGACCTAGACTCATTCTCCGATGTCTGAATTGGCGAGACCACCGGGCTAGAGCTGGACTTATCAGCAAGAACCATACTGCGTTCAAGAATATTTTGGATAGCAACCGCTAGCTGATCCAAACGTTGATCGAGAGTATCCATCCTCCAATGGATATTCTGTGCGTTACCGTCACTCTTACTGTCTGAAGTCATGGCCCTTTCGTACTGTCACGGTTTTTGAAGACTCTCAGACTTAAGGTTTGGTAAAATAACTTAACTTTATTAAAAGTTAAAGGCAGTCCCCGTAGGGTAAACATACATAACAATACAACAGTGACAGTTTTAATGACAGGCTTTACCGGCCTTGCCTATACCGGGTAAGGCAACCGTGAGATGACATATACCGGTTCTACCGGCCTTACCAATACCGGGCAAGGCAGCCCCCACGGAATGCTGAATGTAGGCTCTACCGGCCCTGCCAATACCGGTTAAGGCATCCTTAAAGATGGTGAATTACAAGGTTCTACCGGCCTTACCAATACCGGGCAGGGCAGCCCAAAGGAGTACTGGAGTAGGCTCTACCGGCCCTGCCAATACCGGGTGAGGCAACCTACAGGATGGTATCGTCAAGGTTCTACCGGCCTCACCAATACCGGGCAGGGCAGCCTGAGCAAGTAGACCAGCTGTCAGGTGACTAATAGTGTTGAGCAAGCGTGCTCGGCCGATGCTCGGATCGGCTCGAGCATCGCTCTGCTCGGCACATGGCGGTACTCGTCGAGTACCGCCATGTGCTCGCCCGCCATGTTCGGGTGGCGGGGATCTGTGCCGGAAGAGGCACAGATCTGAAGACGCTCCGCTGGACCACCAGGGACTGGAGGTACGGGGGCATTGCGGAGATGAAGGGGGCATTGCGGAGATGAAGGGGGACATTGTGGAAGAGGGGCATAGCGGAGATGAAGGGGGACATTGTGGAAGAGGGGCATAGAGTCTATGCCCCTCTTCCACAATGTCCCCCTTCATCTCCGCTATGCCCCTCTTCCACAATGTCCCCCTTCATCTCCTCTATGCCCCTCTTCCACAATGTCCCCCTTCATCTCCGCTATGCCCCTCTTCCACAATGTCCCCCTTCATCTCCTCTATGGCATAGAGGAGATGAAGGGGGACATTGTGGAAGAGGGGCATAGCGGAGATGAAGGGGGACATTGTGGAAGAGGGGCATAGCGGAGATGAAGGGGGCATAGCGGAGATGAAGGGGGACATTGCGGAGATGAAGGGGGCATTCGGAGATGAAGGGGGCATAGCGGAGATGAAGGGGGGCATTGACCAGGCACCCTCCCCTCATCAGAGCAGGGGGTGCCTGGTGTAATGCTCGTGTCGCCCCATTCATTTCAATGGGGCTCGGGTGCTCGGCCGAGCACTCGAGCCTCAGGGGGTGCTCGGTCAGAGCACCCGAGCACCCGAGCATCGGGGTGCTCGCTCAACACTAGTGACTAAGACAGCATAGAGCATAAGTATAGAGGTCTTACTCAGCAGGAGTCTATAGCCAGGGATACACAGACAACTGCAAGGAAGTGGACAGCGACTGACCACAGTGCTGGATGTTCAGGAGCAAACCAACGTCCGCACGTCGAGACTAATGGTAATAGCGCCACCAGGTTTAATGGAGCAAACCAGCGACCGCACGCTGGAACCGACAATGTATATCGCAACCAGGTTTAGTGGAGTAAACCAGCGTCCGCACACTGGGACCAACAACGTATATCGCAACCAGTTTAGTGGAGTAAACCAGCGTCCGCACGCTGGGACCAACAATATATATAGCAACCAGGTTTAGTGGAGTAAACCAGCGTCCGCACGCTGGGACCAACAATGTATATCACAACCAGTTTAGTGGAGTAAACCAGCGTCCGCACGCTGGGACCAACAATGTAATCGCCACCAGGTTTAGTGGAGTAAACCAGCGTCCGCACGCTGGGACCAAAAATGTATATTGCAACCAGGTTTAGTGGAGTAAACCAGCGTCCGCACGTTGGGACCAACAATGTATATCGCAACCAGGTTTAGTGGAGTAAACCAGCGTCCGCACACTGGGACCAACAATGTATATTGCAACCAGGTCTAGTGGAGTAAACCAGCGTCCGCACGCTGGGACCAAAAATGTATATCGCCACCAGGAACCAACAAAGTATGATCAGCAGCGAGAAGAACAATGTCGCCAGAGCGACGGCTGGAGCAGGAGATACAGGAACTCAGTAAGATTAACCCGCGAGGTGCTGGAACACAGGAACACTGGAACTCAGTAAGATTAACCCGCGAGGTGCTGGAACACAGGAACACTGGAACTCTGGAACACAGGAACACTAGTATACAGGAACACTGGAACACTGGATCAGCAAGTACAGGCAGGAACAGCAGGAACAGGCCCAGAAGCCTGACAAGCAGGTCAGGCAGAGTGAAGTCAGAAACACCACAAAAGGGCAACCTGGAAGTGCTCAACCTGGGTTTAAAAAGGCTGTGTGAGGAGGTCAATCATGATAATCAGCAAGTGACTGACACTGAACAGCACCAATCACAGGCACCGTGATATTTGGTTCCCAGTAAGCGGGTACTGGTTCGCTCCACAGCCATCCGGCTGCTACTAAATGATAGTACTGTGTTCACAGAACGCGGGTACTGATTAGCTCCACAGCCACCCGGCTGCTGTCGCAACATGTGTGTTTTGTGCCCCCAGTACACGGGTACTGGTTCGCTCCTTAGCCACCCGGCTGCTGTTGCTACTTTGAGATTTATGCTTCCAGTACACCGGTACTGGTTTGCTTACATTTGTTACCGGTTGCTGTTCACCGAAAGAGTGACGGTTTCTCCAGTACACGTGTACTGGTTTGCTCCACCACGTCTGAGTACTATTGTACCGGTTTAGTGCTATTGTGTCCCCAGTACGTGGGTACTGGTTCTCTCTATGCTGGTTATAGCTGTCAAGTCCTAGGCAGCTACGTTGGTTCCCCAGTGCGCGGGTACTGGTGGTCCTCTGCTATTCCTTGGCTTGCCACTTGTGCTCATTTAGCCTCTGCATGTCATCCTTGTGACTGTTGTTGTCATCTAGACGGTCACTTAGGCTTCAGTGGTTGCCACCCACTCCGTATTAGGCTGCCTTGCCCAGTATATTAGTAAGGCTGGTAGAACCTTTCTCTTGGTACCATCTTGGTTTGCCTTACCCGGTATTGGCAAGGCCGGTAGAGCCTGTATACTTGCTGTCTCCCTTTAGGCTGCCTTGCCTGGTATATTGGCAGGGTCGGTAGAGCCAACTATCCTGTGTGCACCAGTCCTGGCTGCCTTGCCCGGTATATTGGCAGGGCCGGTAGCGCCACCTATTCCTCGTATGCCAGTCCAGGCTGCCTTGCCCGGTATATTGGCAGGGCCGGTAGAGCCTACTAAATTCTCCGTGTACTAGTCCACAGGCTCCCTTGCCCGGTATATTGGCAGGGTCGGTAGAGCCGATCTATTCCCTGTACTAACTTTCTGGCTGCCTTGCCCGGTATATTGGCAGGGCCAGTTGAGCCTATATCGCTATGATTATTGCTTTTCCTCTCATTGCCATATATATGTATGTATGTGTATGATACCCTATAGGGTTGTCTTAAACTTTTCAATAAAGTTGTGTTTTTACCTAACTTTGCATCTGAGAGTCTTAACAAACCGTGACATACACAGAGCCCAAGGTAAGAGAACTGCTAAGCACAACAACGCAACGGCAACTGAGTCAGGACTCAGTCTGCCTTTTAAACCCCTCCACAGGAAGTAGGTAAGAGGAGCAGCTCAGAGGGAGGAAGTAGGTAGGAGGAAGTAGGTAGGAGGAGACTACAGGAAGCAAACACATAAAACTATCACGGTCCCCGTGATTCCCTGTCAATCTGGCTGGGTGTACCTGTGCATTGGAGGCGACTGATTGGCCCGCCCAGGATGTGTCTTTATATACTGGGGTCACGGCATCTGTCGGTTGCCCTTTCGTGGTGTTCCTGATCCTGCATCTCGTTGCTGTGTTCCTGTGTTTCCTGTGTACCGATCAGGCTTGTCTGACTACTCTCCTGTTCCTGCTCCGTGATTGACCCAGTTCTGGCTGACGATCCTGCTCTGTGATTGACCGATTCTGGCTGACGTTCCTGCTTCGTGTACTGATCCGGTTCTGGTTGACACTCCGGCTCAGTGTACTGCTCCTGTGTTCCTGTGTGGCTCCGGCCACTCCCGGCGACATTCTGAACTGTCCTGTGTCGCTCTGATGAATCATCTCTCTATACCGAGCTGTTGCCTGAGGTTGCAGTAGTCTATCCGCTTTCACTGCTGAGCTATTCACTCCTATACCAAACCTTCTTTAACCCGTGCTGTGCCTGTTGCCTCCGTTTATGAGCCCATCCAATACACTTGCCAAGCCTGTGGTTTTCGTGCGAGCCATTAACCTTCCTGAGCCTGTGCTGTAAGACCTAGCCTACCTATCACAGTTGCAGAGCTGTGTTCGTTCCGGTGCTCGGTACGCACCGTGGTCGCGCTGGTTGGCGCTGGTAGCCCAGTCCGCTCTGGCAGTGTGTGTTCTGTGCGGCACTGGAAGGGTGTCCTGGCTCAGGTTTCCAAGTGCTCTAGGGGTTACGTTATCCTCCGCACTACCTAGTGCTCCGGCTCTTGAATAGCTTGTGCAGTGTCGCTCCACTTTGGCACCCTAGGGGTGTTCTGACTCTATCCCATTGGAACACGCAGGGTTACTACCGAGTGTAGGTAAAGGGCGATTCAGGTTCTGGTCTCGTCAGCTCTTGCAGTGCTTTCCTCCGAACATCCCACTGTGGTGGTATTGGCTCAGCTCTGGTCTGTTGGTGCGCTCCATTATACTACCTTTGAGAGTGATTCAGTGCAGACACTATACTCCAGCTCCTCACCATCAAGAGACTATTATCATATCCTGGGCTTTGGCTAATCAAGGACTGAGTTTGTCCAGTTTCCCCTCTTTAACCCTGTATGGGATTTTCCTGTCTATATATATATATATATATATTGCATTATCCTTACTGGGTCTGTATTGTCATTCCCAACTATACCTGTACTGGCCCCTAAGGGCATTGTTCTTTTATCATTCTCTCAAATAAAACTGTGTTTTTACTTTCTACCGTGGTCTGAGTGTCAGAAAACCGTAACAAAAACAGAGGCCTGCTGCATGCTTGAAGCCTCGCGCCTGTAGATGACGCTGAAACTAAGGTAATGTTACGGTTTTATTGACACTCAGACACAGTAGGTGAGATAAAACACAGTTTTATTGAACAGGCTCAGAAAATGATAACCCTCACGGGTCCAGCAGTATATGTATACATGTAACGGTTTTTCAGACACTCAGACAGAGGATTAAAATAAAACACAGTTTTATTAGAAAAAAAAAACGATAACAAGATTGCCCTCTACAGGCAGTATTGTGAATAGCAGAAATAGGCTACGTAGGCCTTCTCAGGACTAGGAGACAGAAACAGGGCTAATACATATACTGTCACAGAATAGGTGAACAGCGACTGGCAATGAATAGTTAAGTACAAAGAATCATCAGTCTCAAATGTGGTGTTAGGCACGCCCTAGGTGATAAGAGGCAGCAATAGGTGCTAGATCACACAACACCTTAAGTCCATATATGTACAGAGCTGCTGGATAGAGCTGAATGAGAGACTGAAGCTGCAGGGTAGTTGTTTGATAGCCCCCACGGGCATATAACGGAGACCAACAGTATTGGGATCTCTTGAGCCAATAGCCCCCACGGGCGTAACGGAGACCAACAGTATTGAGATTGCTTGAACCAATAGCCCCCACGGGCGTATAACGGAGGATGCTGTACTGCAAGAGCGTGAGCCAAATAGCCTCTTGGGCTTGTAACGGAGACCAACAGTATCGTGATAGCTTGAGTCAATAGCCCCCACGGGCGTATACCAGAGATCAACAGTATCGGAATCGCTTGAGCCAATAGCCCCCACGGGCGTATAATGGAGACCACCTGTTGCTGCACTGCTTGAGCCAATAGCGCCTCCCACGGGCGCATTAACGGAGAACTACTGCTCTGTAGATGACAACTGAGCCGCCGACAACCGAGGCCCAGAACGTGGCCGACTCAGCAGAAGCAGTGTAAGGTAACGGCTCAGCAAGAGTTAACAGTAGCAGCGAGGAAGGTGAAGGCAGTACAAGTGATCGGAGGCTTAATGAGTAGCGAGATAGCACAGCAAGTGCCAAGGAGACTCAGCTATACATACTACAATGCACCAGAGAAACGGAAGGCTCAGCTCAGGAGACACTGCTCAGCAGGAGTTAATGCAGCAATCTTGAAAGGCTCAGATACACGCTGCAGCGATCAGAATGTCGCCGAGGTGACAACAGGAGCTGTAGACTGGAACAGTAGTAAGCCAGAACAAGTCTAGGAGCAGGAAGTCAGCCGGACTGGGTCAGATCACAGAGGAGATTCGCAGACAAGCCAGATCAGCAACGAGCAGGAACGTCAGTCAGGCCGGGTAAGATCACGGAACAGGAACACAGGAGCGTAGTCAGTACTGGCCAAATCGGTACACAGGAGATCAGGAACACTGGAACACAACAACAGCAACACTGGCTCTGGAACACCACGAAAGGGCACCTGACAGGTGCCAATGGCCAGAATAAAAAGGTCACCAGGGGCGGGCCCAACCAGCTCAACCAATAAGGGAGCAGCACAAGTGAGAGTGACAGAGAGATCATGGGAACCATGATAATACACAATACAGTACTGACACAGGACAGGTTATAGCAAGATATATACCCACATGGGTCCAGTATATGTACAATATAGAATTTACAATATACTGACACAGGTCAGGCAACGTTCGTGTGAAACTCAAACCGAGGCAGCAAGGAATGGGTTACTATTAGGCCAGGAATGCTGATAGTCCCTAATAGTGCGAGGTCCTTAAGACTCCCACTCTGCAGAGAGTGCTTAAATAGCGAGAAACGCCCAGATGACAACGGAGGCCCAGGGTCAACTTTAGGACTGCCTTAGCAGTAATGGAGAATTGAGACAGTATGCCCGGGAGGGCACCCAATGGAGACTGCACGGTAGAATAGCCGGTGAAATAGTGGCACCTTCCCCGAAGGGGTTAACGAACGCTAAGACCAATAACGACTGCCTGATAGTAAGCACAGCCTGAGCCGCCCAAAGTAACACCAACCTCAGCTAAAGGCAGGAAGGAGGGTCAAGCGTACCGTGGTGCACTGATGGGATAGACATCAGAATGTCTCCCACACAACACTGACTGAACCGAGACTAGACTGCAGGGTGGCACTAAGGCACAATGGACTGTCCGGAGACAGAAGCCTGGAGGAGGACCCCAAACCGAGGACCAGAATGGGACCGCAGGCAACAGCAATACACAGGAGTAGTAGCCCACCAGGCCGGTACACAGAGCAGGAGCGTCAGCCAATCCGGATCGGTACACAGAGCAGGAACTTCAGCCAGGCCGGGTCGGTACACAGTGCAGGAACGTTAGTTAATCCGAGCCAGTACACAGAGCAGGAACGTCAGGTAGTCCGGGTCGGTACACAGAGATCACACGGGAACTGGAACAAGCGCTGGTAACGGAAACACCGCAAAAGGGCACCGGAGAAGTGACAAGGCCCAGTATTTAATGAGAAATACTGGGCGGGACAAAGTCACTACAGCCAATAAGTGTCAGCAGTAGACAGAGACCGACAGAATGTCGCCAGCATAGCACGGGCACCGTGATAGTACCCCCTCTCAAAGACCCCCTCTCCTAGAGGAGGGACCTGGTTTCTGAGGGTATTTGGAATAGAATATACGCAGTAACCTGGGAGCATGGAGGTCATTCTGGTTAACCCAGGAATGCTCTTCAGGACCATAGCCCTTCCAATGGACCAAATACTGTAATTTCCCTCTGAACCTTCGTGAGTCAATAATATTCTGAACTTCGTACTCCTCCTGATCTTGTACTTGGACAGGACTGGGGACCGCAGGAGTGGTAGTGTAACGGTTGCATATCAATGGCTTCAGAAGGGATACATGGAACACATTGTGAATTCGCATGGATGCTGGAAGATCCAGGGCGTACGAGACTGGGTTAATTTTACATATAACTTTGAAAGGATCAATGAACCGGGGAGCCAACTTATTACAGGGAACTTGCAAATTGAGGTTTCTGGAGGATAACCATACCCTATCCCCAACCTGGAAGGAGACCGCCGGCAACCGTCTGCGATTAGCATGGTGCTGATAATGCCGGAACGTGCCCAGGTGGAGCGGAGTTGCTCGATATGCTCGTCCAGAGCTGGAATCTGCTGAGTCTGAAATGAGTCCGGGAGCAAGCATGGTTGGAACCCATAGTTGATGAGAAACAGGGAGCTCCCAGACGATGAGTTAACCGCACAGTTCCTGGCAAACTCTGCCCATGGCAACAGGCCGGCCTAATTATCATGATGATCGGACACGAAACAAAACACTTGTCCACTGGGGTCTCAGGGGGAGCAGCAGCCTGGGTAGCAAGAATCTCTTCCCCCAGGGGCGAAGTGATGCTGGTACGTAAGGTAGCCAAAATGCGATCAGGCTGAATGATGGGTACGGGGACCTCATCTTTATCTATCTCTGGACCAAATTGCCTGGACAGGGCATCTGCCCTAACATTCTTGGAACCAGGCAAATAGGATACAATTAAATTGAAGTGGGACAGAAACAAGGCCCATCTGGCCTGTCGAGAGGACAACCTCTTAGCCTCTGAAAGGTACGTCAGGTTTTTATGGTCTGTCAAGATCAACACCGGAGTCCTAGTGCCTTCCAGCAAGTGGTGCCATTCTTTGAGAGAGAGGATAATGGCCAGGAGTTCTTTGTCCCCAATCTCGTAATTACTCTGGGCACTAGACAACTTTTTGGAGAAGAACCCACAAGGTCTCAGTATACTCCCAGGAACTGGACTTTGAGACAACACTGCCCCTACCCCAGTCTCAGAGGCATCAACTTCCAAAGTGAATGGGAGGGAGGGGTTAGGGTGGGATAGCACAGGAGCGGATGCAAAAGCAAACTTAAGTGTCACAAAGGCCCATTCAGCTGCCTCAGACCATTGGGAAGGATTAGTGCCCTTATTCATAAGATCAGACAGCGGTTTAACAATGGTGGAGAAGTCTCGGATAAATTTCCTATAATAATTGGCAAAACCGAGACACCGCTGGATAATCTGGAACAAGCGTTGGTAACGGAAACACCACAAAAGGGCACCGGAGAAGTGACAAGGCCCAGTATTTAAGGACAAATACTGGGCGGGACAAAGTCACTACAGCCAATAAGCGTCAGCAGTAGACAGAGACTGACAGAATGTCGCCAGCATAGCACGGGCACCGTGATAGGTAAGTTGTAGCACCATTTACGTTCAGGTAAGTTATGTTTCAAAAAACAAGAAAAAACAGAGGTTGTAGATGGTATAGTTTTGTGTTGCTGACACCTCGTAAAGTATTGCAACTCATACCAATGGGGTGCCATTTTTTCTGATAAGAAAAGTAGATAATGAATACAAGTGGAAATTCCATAGTTTTCAAAGATTTCAGTACATTTGAAGGGGTGGAAATGTACAAAATTTCATTTTTGTCCCTTAGCCCCACCTGTGCACACGAGTCTGTAGAAAGGCAAATGACCTCTCATTTGAACCAGGGAGATACCTACGTTCCAGAAATACATTGGTTTTACATAGATATTTTACCCTATATTCCATGAAATGTGTAGTGTAGTTCATATAACTGAAAATACCATTCTTGCCGTCTCAGGCAGGACACTAGGAGAAACCCTCCCAATCAGGACAAAAAAAAGAGGAGGAAAAGATTTCAAGGCCCACTCTGTACAGGGTCACTCCCACTTAGCATACCAGTATTTCCTGTCCTAGACAGGAGTGGGTGCAGGTTTTTTCTTTTCCATTTTCTTTTTTTTGTTGTCTCTTTTTTGGTTTCAGCCTTAATGTAGCAATCATCAAATGGGAAACCTGCAGTTCCTATTTGTCTAACACTAGACAACAAGCTCAACTGGAGAAGTCACCCTGAGAAGATACAGCAGAAGGCATCGGCCAAACTGTACTATACCCACTGCTAAAGACAAAGACCATGCCTATCTAGAGCAAAGTCAGTCTTATTGACACAATTAACAGACCCGCCCTGACAAATGCCTCACCGTAATCGTGTGCATGCTCTGAAGTTTTTAGCAAGGCATTCCACAGCCGCAATTGGGAACATCCATATGGACTCCTAGAGGCTGTCTTTTGTCGGCCACACATACCATATATATGTGTAATAAACCATAAGTGGACTGCCCCTGGATGGGCAGAAAGCACGGTTATTTTGTCATCGCACAAATTACAATAAGCAGGCAGTTTTACATAACAAAAACTAGCAAACATAGCACAGGTTTAACCAACCTTTTCTAAATGCTGCTTAATTGCACTTCTCTGCTCTGCACTCTCCCAGCAAGTCAAACTCCATTCTGCCTACATTCTCTGTAGCCTGGCATTCACAGGCTGCTGAACCTGCTAACTGGGAACAGGTGGTGGGGTAGAGGCTATGGAGGATTCTGGAGGCTTGATACTATTCCCAAAAGCAAAAACAAACACCGAAAGAAAAACAAACTTATGTTCCTCAGCTATTCTATAACTGCACCTGTAAACGTAACAACAAGCCCACACAGATCGACGTAACTTCAGATATGCTTTGCCTGTTTTTTTCTGCAACAATCTTTGATTTCCTATGAGAAAAGTCAGCTTCAAAGAAAGTTGACCAACATTTTACATTAGTAGGTCACATTAAGCGTTTTCAAGGCCAATTCAAATCCCCAGCCAATCCAAATCCACCAAAGTATCCAAATCAGTCACAAAAATATGGAAAGAGGTATAGTCGGATTGGGTAGCAGATCATTTTGCACTAAAAAAAAAATCACATATTACACTTTTTAACACATCACACACATTATATCCACACACAAACACACATCATATGTTTTGACACACCACACATTTATATTCATATTATACAGTGGGAGTGAGTAATATAGTAGCAGAGGGTGATTGTGAATGAGTGCTTGTGTGAGTGTCTGAATGTGACAGGGTGGTGGAGAGTAGTGAAGAGATGGTAGAGAGAGGAGTGGAGGGATGGGGAGAGGCACAGGAGAGGAGGAAAAAGAGCAGGGCATCCTCGGGCAGGTGGGAGGAGAGGTATCCACCAAGAGACAGGTACACTTCAGACAGGGACAGAGATGGCAGTGGGGCAGGGTGTGGTTATCGGGGGGGGGGGGACACACAGCCAGGACCAGCAAAGGCAGGGCCCCAATCAACTCAGCAAACTGAGACTGCAGTGGAGGGTGACAGCCTCAGAGAACCTATGTTCAACTTTGAGGAGGATCTGGCCTTAGTATGTGGTATACTGGAGAGGGAGAGCATCCTATACTCCACAGAAAAGAGAAGGGGAATAGGTGCTCAGAAAAAGTAGTGAGTTGAAGGAGGCAGTCAACTCATTGTGGTATGCAGGCGAACAGTGGATGGTATTAAAAAGAGCTGGACAGACTGCAAGAGGGGAGTGAAAAATAAGATGGGGGATCTGGCTGTGCATTTAAGAGCATCAGTTGGTGGCCCACCATCAAGTATAACCATTAATGGCTGGGAGGAGCTGTTCTGGCAGAACCTGTCCACAATGGCAGTTGAGGGTGTCCTTGGTGGTTGTGACATAGTAGATTACAGCACTTTTCATGTTCCCGGTAAGCAAGTTTATCTGTCCCCTTGTCCCCCTCACCAACATTCTGTTAGATATGTTGTCATAGAAGTAGTTCCACATATGTATGTTATAGATCCTTGAAGTTGGAAAATCCTACCCTCATAGGAATCTATCTTTGTAAGACTAATAGACCTTGTTCAGTTTATCTCTCTGAGTGCCAGAGGGGTATACAACACAGAACTCTGCCATGCATTGTGTACCCCTCTGGCACTCAAAGCGTTGAAGCACCTTGTTAAAGTGATAGTAATGTTTCATAATAAAAGCAGCTGTAATTAATCTTCATAGTATTTGGGCCATGGAGAGTGTTAATTCAATTCTGTCAGAGTTGTAGTTTAGGAGTAATTCAATGACAAAGTATCCCCTCCCGCCCCTTTTACTGATGTCACACTGTTCAGCACGATCAGAAAGGAGGTGCACAGGTAGACTGCAGAGAGGGACAATCTTCAATTAAGATAAGGGAAAAACCTGAAAAGCTTGTCAAGGGGGGCAGGGCTTTCATTGTTCTAATAGAAAGAAGCTTGTCCCCTGCTGTTATCTGTCTAGTCTATGGACTGCATTCCCACATCTGAGAAGAGATGGCTTACACTAGGTAAAAGGGGCAGGAGGGGGAAACTTTGCTTGTGAATATCTCTTATACCATAAAGGTTTGAGATAAGACTTATATCGTTCTTCATGTTTTTTTAATGCCTACAAAATAAAATAAAGATAAAACGAAGTATTACTATCCCTTTAATACTTTCATTGCTGTGTTGCTCATATATGCTCATTCCAGAAGTAACAGTGATACCAATCATGTAGTGACAGACACGTTTAACAATTGATATGTTCAAATGACATACATAGTACCAGAGACAGTTTTGTAAAAGGGCTAACAGCACCCAATTGTGCACAAAATATGTATCTGGGGGCCACAATGCCGAGCAAAGAAGGTAATGCACATCTGTAATGATTTTACCCTGGCAAACAACAAAAACAGCAGTGGGAGTACACGTTTCACTCAGCAGGATGAAACTCTCAAATATATACAGAGATGTATCATCTGCAGAGGTAACATCCTATCATTAAAGGCAAACTTATTCCTTCCAGTTGTTGTGGACACCATGATCTATAAACACAAAATGAATGCTTGATGATGATGATGATGATGTTATATGTAGTTCACAACAGCTGGAAATTCAAGGTTGCCTATTCCAGTGTATGGACAATGATTTTGAAAATCCCTGCCATGGTGTCTCTCCATAATAATGCATGCTGTCACATTAAGAGCCCATCTTCCATGTTCCAAAAGGATGTCTAATAACTCTTGACACCTAACATGTGACAGATGAAACCCAACAGGTGCATGACAACATAACATTGATCCCATTGTCCAGGATAGGGTATAGTTGGTCTTGATGAATGTTGCATGTTGTCATTGCCCATGCAACTAATTCACACCCATTATCCTTCAATTACAGTGTCCATTGCGCCTGACAGTCAGGATCCTGTGGTGGAGCCAAAAACCCAAACAAGCACAGAAGGCCCTCAGGAAGGAACCAGCTGGGTTTCACCTCCCCAGTCACAGCAAGGGATCCCAGCTGCCACCTCCACTACAAGGAGCTCACAGCGGTGGCTCCCACCACACCCAGAGAAGCAGAGGAAGATGCCACCCACTCACCATTGGTTCCCATCACCACATACTCTAGCACATGGCTGGATGACAGGGCCCCAGCCTGACAGGTCCTATGGCCCACAGATGGAAACACCAGGTACTAGCTGGCTGCCAACACATCCATATGGTATGATGCAGCCACAACACAGTTGGGGTGGCCCACCTGCAGGTCAGTGGCTGGAGAGTGAGTCATGGTCCCTGGACTACCCACATATTGGCTTTTGGGTGAGACACAGAGGCCACAAGCCAGATACACTCTGGAAAGCCATATTTATATACATATATATATATATATATATATATATATATATATATATATATATATATATACCAAAAAAAAAAAAAAAGGAGAAAAAGAGGGTGGCAATAGTGCCTTATCCGAGTATAATCAAATATAATCAACTTTTGTTATATGCACTCACATTTTATATATTGTTGGTAATCAGGCATACAATTGTAATTAACTCTTAAGGCATACAGGGTACTTTACCTATCCCTGTTTAGGTTCTTGTCCACATGATCTTTCTCCGTTGAGGAATGGATGGATGAAATGGATAATCCAAGAATAATGGAGATGTTTGAAGAAACCAAAGAAAAAAAAAATAGAAATCACCACTTTATCAACCTATTACAGCCCAAATTTCTGCGATACAAACAACTGAAACAAAAATGGAAAAGTGTGAAAACTGTGAAACGTGTACCCATAGCCAATATCAGTATTATCTACCTAATAAATCTTTTTTAGAGGAATGGCTACTTTCAATTTTAATGTTACTTTATTTTATTTCTATTTTTTATTTTTTGGTTTCCTCAAACATCTCCATTATTCTTGGATTATCCATTCATCCCCCAGCGGAGAAAGCTCCAGTGTACAAGAACCTAAACAGGGGAGGGTAAACTACCCTGTATGCTTTAAGAGTTGGTTATAAGCGTATGCCTGATTACCATAAATATATAAATGTGAGTGCATATAACAAAAGTTGACTGCATTTGATTATACTTGGATAAGGCACTATTGGCGCCCTCTTTTTGTCCTTTGTTTTTTTGGTATATATATATATATATATATATATATATATATCATTCATCTACCATTGTGGTGGTCGTTTGGAGTGGAGATACCTCTGTATCTATCCTGGAATATAGAAGGAGAAGATCATTGCTGTAGGGGAACAGCTATTAAATTCCCCAAAGCTGTTTATGCTGATTGACATACAAGAGTCATTTTCAGCCACCTTCCTTGTCAGTAAGATTCCATTGGTGATGGGGAGGTTATTGAAAACTGTATTACACTAGGAGTGTCCCACTTTTCTTTTCTTCTTGTTTGCTACCCTGAAATGCCAGTAAGCAGCCTCTAAGGAGTAGATCATAGATGTTGTTGGTGCAGAACTCTCACCACCTGAGCCTGCTGCCTACTGAATCACCAATGGAGCCTGCTGCACCAATTCTACCCTCTGAACCACCAATGGAGCCTTCTGAGGATGCATCACATTCCTATGGGGATGCATCATCTGCCTTGCCCTCCCCGTCTGCAACAGATGAGGGAGAACAAGCCATGGATAGGGAGTACATCCAAATACAGAGGTGGAGGCTGAGGGAGTCAAGGAGCCACAATAGGAGTGCACACCACCAACATACCATGGAGAATCAGCAAGTAACTGTAACAAATGAGATATGACAGTTCAGGGGTGTCATGGCTGACACTTTGGGATAGGTTGTAACAGAGCTACATGACCACAACAGGATCTAGGACAAAATGTTGATACTCCAACAATCAACCTCAACTGTTGTGCCAGCCCAAACACCAGTCCACTCAAGGGTCAACAGATGGAAAACCTGGCAACTCTGACCCCTTTACCCCCCATCAAGAAGAGGAAATGTTGACATGAGCTTTGTCCATCAATAAACATGCATTCGTCAAACCATGGTGTCTGTGTTTCTTACTCAGGTGTCACAATGTCAGTGCCAGAGGGGTATCCAGTGTATTGCAAAAGCAATACATTGGACACCAGCCTAGTACTCTTTAGTCAGTTGGTGTTCATGTATGTTGCAATGAAGCAACAAAAAATCCTCAGCTGTTGTTGACCTTCAAATCACTTGAGTCTCATCAACATAGAGAACACAGAAGAAATGGATGAGTCTCATGTAAGCTGCAGGTCAACACCAACTAATGCACAGTTTGTTAGCTAGACATGATTCCATACAGGTTCAGGATTGGCAAAACAGCTCACTGGCAGGACAACAAAACATAGGTCCGAGCTGTCAGAATGGCAATATGTATGCCAGCTGATAACTGGAACCCATGGTAACAAACACACCTACAGGTCACATTGGGTACAAATCACTGAGTCATGTTGCCAACAGGACCTATGTATATTCCATTTCTTCTGAACTGAAGGTCCAACACCTTGGATGGTAGGTTGGTCTGTAACAATTCCCATACCATTGTGTTTCAGACATATCTACCATTCAACAGGTTGGGAGTAGAGTTCAAAACAGAGTGGCATAGTGGATGTGTGTGAGTTCTCCCCTGTGGTGCAGTTGGTTGCTTAACCCTCTGAGTGCCAGAGGGGGAAGCCACACATTGCAGAGCAATGTGTTGTGTACACCTTTGGCATTCAAAGGGATATCCACATGGTGATTAGCTGTCATGTTGGGTGAGGCATAACATGTTCATAAGCATAATGGAGGTTTTAATGGCAGTCAAATAAGAGGACACAGTCTTTAACCCTTTAGCGACCCTTGACGGTCCTGGTACTTCAAGGGTCGCTAAGGAGTTAAAGACTGTGTCCTCTTATTTGCCATTAAAACCTCCATTATGCTTAAATTTGCTCCAAGGAACCTTGATGGTCCCGGTACGTCAAGGGTTAAACTCTCCCATCGCGGCTGCACAGAGCGATGGGAGAGCACAGGCTGCTTGTTACTAAGTGCCCCGGTACCGGGACACTTAGTAACAACCAGTAGAAACTTTGTTCTAACATGCGATTTGCTTGAAGAGCAAATCACGTTACAAACGCTGAATGACAGGGACAGTATTTGTAAATACTGTCCCTGTCATATATCTCTGCCTCCCTCCATCTTTCACATTGCTGAGGTGGAGAGAGACAGAGAGACATTGTGTCAGATCCTGCAGAGCATTCCTGTGTGGGGGAAAAAAACTAAAATTAACCCTTTGATCACTGTTTTGCAGTGATCAATAAGTTCCCCCCCATCTGATCATTCTTGGAGTGATCAATTTGCTGCAGATCAGGATTTGCTGATCTGTGGGACACCACCCATCCCCCTTGTATTTTTTTAATTTTTTTTACTTACTTACTTACTTAGTGTAGATGTATGTTAGGGAAAGGTTTAGGGATAGATTTAGGTTTAGGGAAAAAAAAAAACAACCCCCCCCAAAAAAAAAAAATATAATTAGTATAGTTTAGATAGGTAGTTCACGTGGGTTAGGTAGGTTCAGGATATATGTAGGTTAGGGTAAGTTTAAGGTTAGATTTAGGTTTAGGGATAGCGTAAGAAAAAAAAAAAGCTTTTTAGATTAAGTGGACAAAATGCAGTGCAGGTACAGAGTTGAAGAGGCACATGTCTTTTTTGGCATCTGACTCAGAGGCAACAGACACTGCGTCAGATTTTGACATAACGCAGTTTTCAGAAAGTGAGAGCAGCTCTAGTGACGACGCTGGGCCTTCTGTCAAGAAAAGATATACTGCCCCAAGAGCTGCCCTGGCAATTGCCCCAGCACCTGCCAAAAGACCTGCCAAAAGATCTGCCCAAAGACTTACCAAAATGCCTGCTCATAGAAATGCCCCAAGTGCCACCCCAAGAGCTGCCCTGGCAAATGCCCCAGCACCTGCCAAAACACCTGCCAAAAGATTTGCCCAAAGAAATGCCCCAACACCTGCCACTCCTGATCCTAATGAATGGGTATCACCAATCAATTTATGCCCACAAATCCCAGAATTCACAGGCAACCCAGGGATTCAAATTGATGTGGAAGGATTTACCCATGATAATTTTTTTGATTTGTTTTTGGGGGAAGACATTTTAGGTGAAATTGTGTCCCAAACCAATTTGTATGCAGTCCAGTATATTGCCGCCAACCCTACAGCTTTCGTAGTTAAGGAAGAAATATGGAAATCCATAGATATCACAGAATTTAAACAATTCTGGGCCTTAATAATGGCAATGGGGATAATATAAAAGCCAAGTATCCGATCCTACTGGAGCAAAAACCCCATATGTGATACCCCTATATTTCCCAAGAGAATGACCAGGTCCAGATTTGAAGTCATTTTGCACTTTATGCATTTTAGTGATAATACCCTGTGCCCCCCAAAAGAACACCCCCAGTATGATAGACTGTACAAAATTTGTCCCCTAATAAACCATTTACAGAAAAAGTCTGCCCAAGTATATATGCCCCAAAAAGAAATTAGTGTAGATGAATCCCTAATGAAATATAAAGGCAGGTTAGGGTTCAAGCAATACATCCCCTCCAAGAGTTCCAAGTTTGGTGTAAAATTTTATAAATTGTGTGAAAGTGCCACAGGCTACACCCAGGCTTTTAGAATTTATGAGGGCAAAGACAGCCAACTTGATCCTTCTGGGTGCCCCAAATTTATGGGAACAAATGGGAAAATCATTTGGGATTTAATTTACCCCTTATTAAATAAAGGCTAACAGTTATTTGTTGATAATTATTACACCAGCCCCCTTTTATTTAAGTCTCTTTTTTGTTTTGACACCGTGGCCTGTGGCATTGTCAGGCGCAGTTGCAGGGAGCTGCCCAAAATACTCGTAGATACCAAATTAAAAACTGGGGCGTCCTTATCTTTGTGCCAACAGGAGCTACTGGCAGTTAAGTTTAGGGACAAAAAAAGATGTCTACATGCTGACCACCATGTATGAGGACAGATCTGTAACAGTCACTGTTCGTGGCAGGACTGGAGTACTAAGAAAGCCAGTCTGCATCACGGACTATAATAAAAACATGGGGTTGATCTGTGTAATAAACTAATGCAGCCATACCTCGAAATGAGAAAGTGTAGGGCATGGTACAAAAAAGTTGCCATCTATATGATGCAGACTGCTGTAAATAATTCATTTTTAATTTTCAAACTGGCATACCCCAATCAAAAATGTAGTTTTTTACAATATCAGCTACAACCTATTTCCCTATTTTTATTTCAAGGTGCGTCAGAAATCATTCCAGCAAGACCCGGGGTAGTACATTTTATTTATAAAATCCCCCCAACTCCCCAAAAGAACAAACCACAGAAGCGCTGCAGAAAGGGAATACGGACAGACACCACCACTTACTGTCCTGATTGCCCTTCCAAACCTGGCCTCTGCCTTGGTGACTGTTTCAAGGAATACCATTCAGGCACAATGCAATAGTGCTATAAAGGTTCTTTTATTATCTGGCCACTTTTTCCCCCTGAAATATCCTGTTTTTTATTTTTCAAAACTAGAGATGCACCGATACCACTTTTTTTAAGACCGAGTACGAGTACCGATACTGGAAACGCACATGTTCCAATTTGGGCCTTGTATTTCCCCTAAACCTTGAGCAACCTATGCATATGGGGTATTGCCATACTCAGAAGAAGGAGCTGATTTACGAGTGATTAGTGGTAAAATGGCTGCATAAAATATTTGAAAACATACATAAAATGAAAGCCTGGGGTGTCTACTTTTCATACATATACACTTTTGGGGGGAAATCTTAGAGTGGAGCACTGTTACACAGCCCCAAATGAGACATGGCACTAGTGATGCAAGCTGTGAAAATTCAAAGTGTGAAACTGGAAACGCACATGTTACAATTTGGGCCCTGTAGTTCCCCTAAACCTTGAGAAACCTATGCATATGGGGTATTGCCGTGCTCAGAAGAAGGAGCTGAACACTAAACAATGCATTTTTAAAAATCTTCACCTATCGTGTGCTTGAATTCACATCAACATTGAAGTGAAAGTGTGAAAAACGCTGTTTTTTTAACTTACGTCAAGATTTACGAGTGATTGGTGGTAAAATTCTGTGTAAAAAATTTGAAAACATACATAAAAAAAAATTTGAAAACATACATAAAATGAAAGCCTGGGGTGTCTACTTTCCAAAAATATATACTTTTGGGGGGAAATCTTAGAGTGGAGCACTGTTACACAGCCCCAAATGAGACATGGCACCAGTGATGCAAGCTGTGAAAATTCAAAGTGTGAAACTGGAAACGCGCATGTTCCAATTTGGGCCCCGTAGCTCCCACAAACCTTGAGAAACCTATGCATATGGGGTATTGCCGTACTCAGAAGAAGGGTCTGAACACTAAACAATGGATATTTTTAAATTTTCAAATTTCCTTTGCTTGATATCAACAGTAATATTGAAATGTAAGCGTGAAAACTGCAAAAAAAATAAATATTACCACAATTTTGAAAAATATTTCTGGAAAAATAGCTGCATAAAAAACTCCAAAATTCTGATTATTTACCTTATGTTGTCTAGTTTTCAGAAACATATACCTTTGTGTTATTAGGAGAGAACATCATTTCATTAAAGAAGAAAAAATAAGAGGCGCTCCTAGCACAATATCATATGTAACTTCAGTGATTACCAACCACCACCAGGGAGATAGCTGAAACATACATATATATGTAGCTCAGCTTCAAAGCTCAAGGGTTATGGTTCTCACCGCCCCCTTTATAGCAGTATTCTCAGCAGCTTCACTTCAAACCAGATTCATCCAATGAATGGAAGCAGAACATGTATCCAAAACACAAAAAGAAGAAAGAGTGCCAATAGTGCATTAATGAACACTAAAAATCATCACACAAAGTAGATCATATATCAACTCACATTTTTTAGTTGTGATACTGTTACGGTTTATCAGACACTCAGACACAGAAGGTTTGGTAAAACAGTTTTATTAATAATGCAATGATCATGTGACCCTCTCGGGTCCATATAACGGTAACCCAGGTAGCCGGGAAGCCCTGGGCCATCGTTACGGGATTCTCTGCTCTCAAAGGCAGCTAGGCTCCGTTGAACACCCCGGTTGGAGCAAATCTCTTCACGGTCCTCTCGAACCCGTCGAACGTCGGAACTGGCTCGGACACTGAATTCCCACCGAGTACCGGAGACCGAAGATCCAGGAGGACTGCAGATTGAAGTTCGAGGCGGGGATTTGCTGGAACGTGAACAGCTCAAAGGCGTCTATTAGGATGGGGATCCTTTAGACCATCCGGACAAGAACGACACTGGAGACTTCTTGCTGCCAAAACAACACACTTTATTCAACCAAACACATGTTTTTATACACGTTAGCACAATGTCACAATGGGACAGGAGGGGCTAGACATTCTAATAGGGACTTGGGCTAGGGGGCAATCAGGTACAGAAGATAGGTGACACGGGAAACAACAGGGCCAATGGTAGATGGGTAAAAATGGCCAATAGGGATCGGGGGAAAAGGGCCAATGGCAGATGACCTCATCAGCATATTACTCCTGATATTGCAACATTTGAAATTAACCCGTTTACATACAGACAAAGGACTTGGGGGGTTGGGGTTATACATCCCAGGCTGGGCCAGTGGTGGAAGCACGTACACACTGGGGGTAGTCTGTGGCTCCAGCCCTGGCCAATCGGTGGGTGCAGTGAGTCATACGTCGGCCAATGTGGCGTCGACTCACTGCCCCCCGGTTCCCGCGCTCGAAGAAGTCTCGATGTTCCCAGACCCCGCACCTGGAACCGCCGGGAGTACTTAATGTTCGTGCACCCCCCCGAACATATAACATACGAAAACATTCGACATCCATGTAACATGTGACATTCGACAGTCCATAGTCCTACATTCTGTAGCAAGGGGAAATGAGTGGTCAGTCCATAGGTGAAAGTTCTCAGTAACGGCCTATGGCCCATTACATCACTCCCCCTTTTTGGTGTCCCTCCTGGGGAAGAAAACATAGTCAACTTAACAGAAACATAATATTCCACTGTGTTACCCCTATTGGTCCTCCTGCCGTGATAGCCCATCCGCATTTCCAGGACGGTACTTAATGGTGAAGTTAAAAGTTTGCAGGGCCAGGCTCCACTGGAGTAGCCGTCCATTATCCCCTGATACCCGGTTGAGCCAAACCAAGGGGCTGTGGTCCGTTAACACAGTGAACTCCCTCCCAAACAAATAAGGTTGCAGCTTCTTCAGCGCCCAGACCAGGGCCAGTGTCATGGTTTGTTATGACTCTCAGACACAGAGTTAGGTAAAAACACAACTTTATTGAAAAGTTAAAGAAAACCCTATTGGGTAGCATACACATACTATATATATATATAAGTAGTGAATTTACATAGTAGCATAGTACTGGTACACGGACTGAGATACAGGCTCTACCGGCCCTGCCAATTACCGGGCAGGGCAGCATGGAGACTATTGCAATGAGGAGAAGGCTCTACCGGCCTTGCCAATATACCAGGCAAAGCAGCCTGGAGACAGGTACCACGAATAGTGAAGGCTCTACCGGCCTTGCCAATATACCGGGCAAGGCAGCCAAGGGACTGAGACTGCAAGTAATGAGGCTTTACCGGCCTTGCCAATAACGGGTAAGGCAACCCAATGATGAATAAAGATGACTAGGTTCTACCGGCCTTACCAATACCGGGCAAAGCAGCCTAGACTGCTGATTAGGATGGCAGCACTGGTGGCCGTGGTGACTGGCTAGGTGGAGAGACCAGTCACCTAAGATGACAAGGATATACAGAATGGAATAGACTGCCAATCATACATGAATGGATCAAATACGAGCAGCATACCTCAGTCACAACCGGTGCTGACAGATCTTGCAACTAGCTACCGGTTTATACAAGGAGCAAACTAGTACCCATGTACTGGTGGAAACCTTCAATCTGCCGGGCTGTGTAGGACTGAACAGCCTCCGATCATGTGGAGCATACCAGTACCCGCGTACTGGAATAACCAATGTCCCTACCGGTGCACAGCAGCCGGTATAGCGGAGCGAACCAGTACCCACGTACTGAAATAACCAAATGACTCTTCCGGTGCATCAGCAGCCGGTTACAGTGGAGCGAACCAGTACCCACGTACCGGAATAACCAATGACTCTGCCAGTGCATCAGCAGCCGGTTATAGTGGAGAAAACCAGTACACGCGTACTGGAATAACCCAAGACTCTACCGGTGCAACAGCAGCCGGTTTCCGTGGAGCGAACCAGTACCCGCGTACCGAAATAACCAATGACTCTACCGGTGCATCAGCAGCCGGTTATAGTGGAGCGCACCAGTACACACGTACAGGAATAACCCAAGGCACTACCGGTGCAACAGCAGCCGGTTATGGTGGAGCGAACCAGTACCCGCGTACTGGGAAACCAGCAATTGAATAAAAATGTCGCCAAGACCACAGGAGGAAGCAGGCACCCTGTAGACGATACAAGCAGGAACCCAGCCAAGGATGAAGAGGAACAGCTCTGTGGATGATCCACCGGATCTGGAACGGCAGAAGGAAACAGCAGCAGGTACAGCAACCCCAACCGGATCAGGAACTGATGCAGGAACCTGGCGGCTAGAAAGCAGGAACTAGATGACTACAGGCAAGCAGGAACAGCGACAAGGCCCAGGAAGCACAGGAGCTCAATGCAGGTGCAAACAGCATAGAGACAACACGAAAGGGCACCCAAAGGGTGCCCAAGCTCAGTCTAAATAGGCAATGTAGGGCGGGCTGAAGGCAAGCAGCCAATGGAGAGCCCCCTACAGATAACTGACATGTAAAGGCAGCAATCATGGGCACCGTGATAGCCAGGCATTCTTTTTCCACAGCTGCGTAGGCCGCCTCCCTGGGTAACAGTTTTCTGCTCAGGTACACAACTGGGTGCTCCTCCCCGGACTTGAAACGCCTGCTCACAGGCCACAGACCATTCCACATTGCGGGGTAGGTTTTTCTTAGTCAAGTCAGTCAAAGGTTTGGCCATGGTGCTATATTGGGGAACAAACTTACTATAATACCTGCCGTACCCAGGAAGGCCATGACCTGTTTCTTGGTTCAGGGGGTTGGCCAATCTAGAATTTTGGCAGGTTCAGGCCGCTGCTGCCCCCCCCCCCACACTCGATGGCCCAAATATTGCACTTCTCCCATCCCTATCTGGCACTTCTCTGGTTTGAGAGTGAGGCCTGCCTGCATGATTCTGCCCAAGATGGCCTCTAGGTGGAGCAAGTGCTCTTCCCAGGTGTCGCTGAAGATAGCGATGTCATCCAGGTAAGCGCAAGCAAACTCCTGCGCTCCTGCTAGCAGATGATGCACTAACCGCTGAAAGGTAGCCGGCGCATTCTTCATCCCAAAAGGCATCACCTTAAACTGGCAGAGGCCATAAGGGGTGATAAATGCTGATTTGGCCACCGCATCAGGGTCAAGCGGTATCTGCCAGTATCCTCTACTGAGATCGAGGGTCTAAACAACGCTAGCCCCAGCAAGCCTGTCCAGCAGCTCGCCTACCCATGGCATGGGATAGGCATCAGTGACCGTCCGGTCTTTGAGCCTCCGGTAGTCTACACAGAACCGGGTGGACCCATCTTTTTTGGGCACCAAGACTACCAGAGAAGCCCAAGGACTAGCGGACGGTTCGATGACCCCAATTCCAGTATTTCCTGTATCTACTGCCACATTCCCTTCCTCACTGCCTCAGGGACTCTATATGCGGGTTGGCGTAAGGCCTCTGTCCTTGTGGTAAGGACCTGATGCTGGGCTAGGGAGGTGAGACCGGGTTTAGAAGAAAATAGGTGGGGCCACTTCTGAATCATGTCCCTAACCTACTGCTGCTGGGTTGCATCTAGCTGCGGTCCTAGGGGCAGGGTGTGTTCGCTGTCTGTGGGCCTGGTGTTGGCCAGGAGATCAGGAATGTCCTGATCCTCTGGGTCGCTACTTTCTGGGGTGCAAATGGCCATTACTAATTCGCCCCTGTCATGGTATGCCTTGAGGGCGTTCACATGGCAGGTCCTCTGACTCTGTCGTTTGGCTCCCTTGGTGATGACATATGTAGTCTTTCCCTGCCTGTCAACTACCTGATAGGGACCCTCCCAGGCTGTCTGCAGCTTGTTTTGCTGGAAGGGACAGAGCACAAGCACCTGCTGTCCTATCTGGAACTCCCTGTGCCTAGTACGCTTGTCATAGCCCTGCTGTTTCTTCTGGGCACGCTGAAGGTGCATGTGAGCTAGCTTTTCCCGAAGCTCAACTATATAAGTTACTGCTGGGGTTTCCTCGGAGACACACTTGCCCTCCCAATATTCCCGGAGGATATTCAGGGGTCCCCGGACCCTCCTCCCGAACAACAGCTCAAAGGGGGAGAATCCGGTGGACTCCTGAGGCACCTCCCGGTAGGCAAATAATAGGTGGGGCAGATAGCGCTCCCAGTCCTTTTCTGACTCCGTGAAAGCCCTCAGCATTTGCTTCAGGGTGCCATTAAACCTTTTGCATAGGCCATTAGTCTGTGGGTGATAACTGATGGTGTGGATGGGTTTCACCCCGAAGAGGTTCCACACTTGGTGCAGAGGTGAACTGGGTGCCCTGATCGGATAAGACCTCAGCAGGAAATCCAACCCGGGAGAACACTTTAATGAGGGCATCAGCGACACTCTCTGCCGTGATGGCGGAGAGTGCTACCGCCTCAGGGTAGTGTGTGGCGAAGTCCACAATGGTAAGGTTGAACTTCTTACCAGTGCGACTGGGCCTAGGAAGGGGTCCTATGATGTCTATCCCTACCCGCTTAAATGGTTCCCCAATGAGGGGTAGAGGTTGCAGGGGGGCTGGTGGATGGTCTCACCTTTGCCCAACCCTCTGACAGGTGTCACAGGTCTGGCAAAAGCGTTGCACATCCCTTGACAAGTTAGGCCAAAAGAAGGCCCTGGTTATCCGCTACTCAGTGCGTCGGATTCCCAAGTGCCCTGCCAATGGCACATCATGAGCTAGGGACAGGAGGGCATCTCTATGCTGTAGGGGCACTAAAAGCTGAGTACAGGTAACCTGGGTGTCTCCCTGGCAGCGCGTCTGAGTGCTCCTGTATAACAGCCCATCCTCCCAGAGAAAACACTCCCCCCCTTCCCTACCTCCCCTGTCTCGGCCCTACTTCTATACCCCGCCAGGGTGGTATCTTCTAATAGGGCCTTACGGAACTCTAGGGGAGGTAACCAAGCTATAGGAAGCTCTGAGGAGCTGATAGGGTCAGGGATTGTTGGGCTTAACATCTGGGGCTGAGCGGCAGCTCTGGTGATGACGCGGCAGTCCTCAACAGTATCTGGGGAGCCGAAGTGACTCTGCAGGTTCCCCAAGTCGTTTCCCAGAAGAATGTCAGCAGGCAAATCCGGCATAACCCCCACAAGGTGCTACTCAGGCCTCGCCCCCCAGTTCAGCTGAACCTTGGCCATGGGTAACTGGTACACCTTCCCCCCTGCTACCCGCACTTCCACCACTTGTTCGGACCGGCAGCAAGGGGACACGCAGGAAGGTTGAAATGAACCCGTTTATGTACAGACAAAGGACTTGGGGGGTTGGGGTTACACATCCCGGGCTGGGCCAGTGGTGGAAGCACGTACACACTGGGGGTAGTGACATAGTAACATAGTAACATAGTAAATTAGGTTGAAAAAGACACAAGTCCATCAAGTTCAACCTTCGCCTCATACCTCAGTAACTGAGAATTTTATAGCTTTCCTGCTACCAATTAAATTAGTCTTTATCAGACCTTCCTGATCAGCCTATTGATAAACAGTATAACTCTGTATGTTGCCTTTTGAAAGAAATGTATCTAATCTTCTCTTAAATGTATCCATTGTATCTGCCATAACTACCTCCCTGGGCAATGAATTCCACAATTTGACAGACCTTACCATAAAAAAACCCTTCCTCTGCTGAAGTTTAAACCTCCTTTCCTTTAATCTCAAGGGGTGTCCCCTGGTCACCTGATCAGGCCTTGGAATAAATAGCTCACAGCAGAGATCCTTGTATTGACCTCTCATATACTTGTACAATGTGATAAGGTCTCCTCTTAGTCGTCTTTTCTCTAGAGTAAATAAACCAAGTTTGTTTAGTCATTCCTCATATGTCAAGTCCTCCATTCCCTTAATTAATTTTGTTCCTCTCCGCTGTACTCTCTCTAGTTCTAGAATATCCTTTTTCAGAACCGGTGCCCAAAATTGCACTGCATACTCAAGGTGAGGTCTTACCAATGATTTGTATAATGGCAAAATAATGTTATCCACTCTTGCTTGGATACCTCTTTTTATGCAAGACAGGACTTTGTTTGCCTTTGCTACTGCTGTTTGACACTGGTCACTGTTACCAAGTTTGTAGTTGACAAGGATACCCAGGTCTTTTTCTAGCAACGAGTCACCTAAAATTATTCCATTAAGTTTATAAGTAGCCTTGGGAATGTTTCCTCCCAAATGCATGACTTTACACTTCCCCACGTTAAACTTCATATTCCACATGTTTGCCCAATCTGACACTGTATGTAAGTCCCTCTGTAGAGAGAAAATATCCTGTTCTGAATTAATGACTTTGCATAATTTAGTATCATCTGCAAATATTGATATTTTGCTTTCTATGTCTATTTCCAGGTCATTTATAAACATGTTAAAAAGCAGCGGACCCAGTACTGAACCCTGAGGTATTCCACTCTCCACTTTAACTGTACTAGAGAATTTTCCATTTACAACCACACACTGTTCCCTATCCTTCAGCCAGTTTTGTATCCAATTGCAAAGGTTATCTCCTAGCCCCAATTTCCTTATTTTATACACCAGCCTTCTGTGTGGCACTGTATCAAATGCCTTTGCAAAGTCTAGATAAACTACATCTACTGCCTTGCCATTGTCTAGGTTGCTGCTTACCTCCTCATAGAAGCTGAAAAGATTAGTTTGGCATGATCTATTCTTCATAAAACCATGTTGATTCGTGCTATTGATTTTATTTTTTGTGTTGTAATCCTGAATATAGTCCCTTATTATCCCTTCTAACAGTTTTCCCACTACAGAGGTTAAACTCACTGGTCTATAATTCCCAGGTTCTGTTTTAGTTCCCTTCTTAAATAGAGGCACTATGTTAGCTCTTCGCCAATCCTGTGGCACTGAGCCTGTGGTAATAGAATCTTTAAATAGTAAATATATGGGTTTTGCTCCAGCCCTGGCCAATCGGTGGGTGCAGTGAGTTGTACGTCGGCCAATGCGGTGTCGACTCACTGCCCCCGGTTCCCGCGCTCGAGGAAGTCTTGATGTTCCCAGACCCCCGCACCGGGAACCGCCAGGAGTACTTAATGTTCGTGCACCCTCCGAACATATAACATATGAAAACGTTCGACATCCATGTAACATATGACATTCGACAGTCCATAGTCCTACATTCTGTAGCAAGGGGAAATGAGTGGTCAGTCCATAGGTGAAAGTTCTCAGTAACAGCCTATGGCCCGTTACAGTCCAGTACATACAATATACAATACTGACACAGGTCAGGCTACAGAAATGAATAGTATCCCACACAGGTCCAGTACATACAGAGGTATAGATGCTGACACAGGTCAGGTCACAAGGATTGTAGTAACCCACTCAGGCTCAGCAGGTACCTAAGGTACTATACTGGCACAGGTCAGGTTACAAGAAGTGCAACAACCCACTCAGGCCCAGCAAGTACCAAAGGTACATTACAGGCACAGGTCAGGTCAAAGTTCGTGTGAAGCTGTAACACAGAGGGCACTGATACTACAGACCAGGAACGCCAACAGGCTCTAGTAGTGCCACAAACAACGGAGGCTCCGTATGCAGGGAGTGAGCCCAATAGGTAGATCGCCCGTAGGTGACTGAAAGGAGGCCCCACGTCACAGTATGGTAGAGACTAGGCAACAGATTAACGTAGGCCCGGAGCAGGAGACTAGCGGACAATACCTAGCAGTCTAGGGAAGGCTACAGACTGAAGGGTATATAGGCAACAAGGCGGACTGCAGTGTAATGAAGACAACCGGTACCGACAATACTTTGATAGACTATTTGTAGTGTTGATTAATGCACTATTGGCGCTCCATCTTCTTTTTGTGTTTTGGATACATTGTTTCATTAAAATAAATGCAATATCTCTAAAGTTTCCAGAGACAGTAAGTATGGTTATGTTCTTATATATTGCATTTTAAAACGCCAACACGCATTTCACCTAACGGCTTTTTCAAGGCTATTAGCCTTAAAATGGTCACATTCATTAAGTGTTAAACAAAATACATATACAATTTTTGTCCTTCCTCTTCCTGAAGACAGAGGTCTCCGGGATCTGTTTCCAGTGGAAGGCAAACTTTGTTTGTTTTTTTCTATTAGCCCAATGAAACATTACCTCCTATCCATTGGTTATCAGTCTTCTTGGTAAAGGCTACAAGATAGAGTTCACCTATCCTACTCACCTTTACTTACAGACTACTTTCCCGTCTCTCTATGTCAAATAAACTGGTTTCTCTAGGAAATATAGCATGTTGTCAACGCTCAACAAAAAGGGGCACAATTTATACAGTATATTTATCAATTAACAAAATGCAAAGTGAGTGAATAGAAGAAAAATCTAAATCAAATCAATATTTGGTTTGACCACCCTTTGTCTTCAAAACAGCATCAGTTCTTCTAGGTACACTTCCAAAAAGTCAGGGATTTTGTAGGCATATAGTCAGGTGTATGATTAAACAAGTATACCAAACAAGTGCTAATGATCATCAATTTAATATGTAGGTTGAAACACATTAACTGAAACAGAAACAGCTGTGTAGAAGGAATAAAACTGGGAGAGGAACAGCCAAACTCAGCTAACAAGGTGAGGTTGCTGAAAACAGTTTAATGTCAAAAGTCATATACCATGGCAAGACTGAGCACAGCAACAAGACACAAGGTAGTTGTATTGCACCAACAAGGTCTCTCTAGGGAAGAAATTTCAAGACAGACAGGGGTTTCCAGATGTGCTGTCCAAGCTCAAAGAAACGGGCAACACTGAGGACCACAGACACAGTGGTCAGTCAAGGAAACTTAGTGCAGTAGATGAAAGACACATCATACTTACTTCCCTTCACAAGCAGAAGATGCCCAGCAGTACCATCAGCTCAGAATTGGCAGAAAACAGTGGGACCCTGGTACACCCATCTACTGTCTGGAAAAGTTTGGTCAGAAGTGGTCTTCATCTGACATGGAAACAAGGCCAATTGACTATGCACGAAAACACAGGAACTGGGGTGCAGAAAAATGGCAGCAGGTGCTCTGGACTGATGAGTGAAAATGTGAAATATTTGGCTGTAGCACAAGGCAGTTTGTTCCCCGAAGGGCTGGAGAGCGTTACAAGAATGAGTGTCTGCAGGCAACAGTGAAACATGGTGGAGATTTCTTGCATTTTGGGGCTGCATTTCTGCAAATGGATTTGGTCAAAATTAATGGTTTCCTCAATTCTGAGTAGTACAGGCAGATACTTATCCATCATGCAATACCATCAGGGAGGCTTCTGATTGGCCCCCAATGTATTCTGCAGCATGGCAATGACCCAAAACATACAACCAAAGTCATTAAGAACTATCTTCAGTGTAAAGAAGAACAAAGTGTCCTGGAAGTGATAGTATGGCCCCCACAGAGCCCTGATCTCAACATCATTGAGTCTGTCTAAGATTACATAAGGAGAGGGAAGCAACTGAGGCTGCCCAAATCCACAGAAGAACTATGGATGAACTCTGATGCTGTGAAGCAACTGAGGCTGCCTAAATCCACAGAAGAACTGTGGATGAACTGTGATGCTGTTTTGAAGACAAAGGGTGGTCAAACCAAATATTGATTTGATTTAGATTTTTCTTCTTTTCACTCACTTTGCATTTTGTTAATTGATAAAAAATAAACTATTAACATGTCTGTTTTTGAAAGCATTCTTACATTACAGCATTTTTCCCACACCTGCTTAAAACTTTTGCCCAGTACTGTATATTTTTATAACATTTTGTTCCTGTTTGCTTGACATAGCTGTGGATCCCCTAGTGGCTCTGCTAGACTTTCTTTTTCTCTGTCCATGTAAGTTTTTTTTACTAAGCCAAGTTGGCTTGCTCTTTATTTTGGGACACTTTAGGCTTATATACTGTATATCTACTTGTTTTTTATTTTCAGAATGTCTGACCCAAAACCTATAGAGTCAGATGCTGCCCCTAAGAAGCCAGACACATCAAATGTACTTCTTGTGAATAATTATTTCCTGCCACTTAGAAAATGAAGCTCTTTGGGCCCTGAATCTAGCAGTCATTGATGTAGGACAACACCAGTCCTATGCAGGTTTTCATGCCATGGTGTCGCTCAGAGCTCCAGCTCACATTCAACTAGGTCAGGGGTAGAGAGTACAACAGTGAAATGCAGCACCATCTTAGCACCCAGTGTCCTAGTCTTCAGGGTTGAAGATGGAAGATAGACTTCCTGGTGAGGGTTATTCTTCAGAGGAAGAAGGTGAAGTCTCTGATGACATATACCTTCTGATAACAGACGTATCCATAGACCTCTCCATTACAGTCTGGTTTGGAGATCTTCAAGGGGACTTCACCTCTATAGCATCCAGAGAGAGATTTTAGGCAAGCTCTCAGCTGTGAACCTTGTTGTAGATTTTCTCTTTGACACATCCCTGGAATAAGGGCATAAGTCTGTAGAATTTTCGGATTTGACTGTGATGATTCAAAGATGTATTTGCCTGACATCCTGCGTGGAGGATTCGGCCTTGATTGCTTATGCTCTATGCCATTTCAGGGGGGTGTTTTATTTGGTCACGAATTGCAGCAATGTTTGGACAAGGCATCTGATTCTAAGAAAAAGCTCCCTACTCAGCACTCTTTCCCTTTTTTCTGGAAGCAGTTCTCCATGGATTTGAAGACCGAGAACATTCATTCTTCTAGAGATAAACAGCCCTCCAACTCCAAAATGTCTTTTATATCCCGGGGCAGAGGTGCATCCTCTTTCAAGGCTGCCCCTGTCCTTCCTCTTACTGATGACAGCGGTCTCCAGAATCTGTTTCCAGTGGAAGGAAACTTAGTTTTTTTGTTTTTTTTTCCTGGTGAAACATTACCTTCTCTCCATTGGTTATCACTCTCCTTGGTAAAGGCTACAAGATAGAGTTCACCTATCCTACTTGCCTTTACTTACAGACTACTTTCCCGTCTCTCTATGTCAAATAAACTGGTTTCCACAGGAAATATAGTATTTTTTCAACTCTCAACAAAAAGGGGTACATCGCTGCTTCCCTTTTTTAATTCCAAAGGCTTCTACTGGGTATTGCCTGATCAAAGACCTAAAGTTCACCAACAGATTTGTCAGATGTCAGAAATTCAGAATGGAGAATCCAAGATCTGTTATGGAAGCCTTTCCAGTCCTGAGAGAGTGGAAGCCAACCTTCACATTCCTGTCCATCCATTCCACCAGTTATTCCTCAGGGTAGCCATTCATGTCCATGGGAGTGTGAGCCATTTTCAGTTGTACTCCACACTGGGTAGATAGGGTTATACTAGTAGAACATTTAAGATCTATTAGAAAAAGCCGTTTGTATACTACTTTGGTATTCCATTTTTAGGATTGTCATAATAATTATAGCAATTTATTAAGATTTGGAGGCACTGACAAAATTTTACTAAATCACGAGATGGACATAGGCATAATTATTTGCTAAAAAGGGAAACAATTTGTATTATGAGACTACAAGTCAAAGCTTTATTAGGTTTAAATCACAAAAATGAAATGTCTCCATTTTTGCTGTAGTGGCATGTATATTTTTAATGTACTGTGATTTTAAAGCCTTTTGTTAAAATATATCAAACCCTTCACCATATTTGATTTTTATCTTATGGAGGACTGGTGTTTCCCGTGGCTCAGGAAGGGCTGTTCTCTACTGAGAATTCTGTTTAATGACTCTTTCGTGTGCAAGGGTTCAATTAGTATAACCCCACCACTGGATATTGAACAATACTTTGAACGTCAAAGTGTAGGGCATGATTCTTTAGTGAATTGCCACAATACATGAAACAGCTGTCAACTAAATTTGCGGACTACCATCTGTTCTCCTATATGTCTCACTAATGCAGAGTACACATTAAAGAACTTTTAATCTGTGGTGTGCCAGATTACTTATTTCTATCTTTCATCCTTTCTTACAGAGGCACGCCAGAACAATTTTAGGCCTCAGTTCAATTGGCTCCCGTCTACCAAAAAAACAGCCAATGGTATTTTTTTAAGCAGAGTAAGCTATTCAATTACTTGTTCTATGAAGAAATAATGTATAATAAACCCCACCTCAGGTGATACATTTTGTGGCATTTTCCCCCATTTTAAAAAAAAGAAAAGCTGAAATATGCAATTCAATTCCGTGTGTTAGGCACTAAGATCTGCACCCAGTTTTTTTTTTGTGCAGAGTCCCTTAACGGATCTCCAAAGTGCTGGTGCAAGAACTGAAAGTAAAAAGAAAACAAAGAAAACCCTATGTGACCAGTGGATGTATTGCTATGGGGTCCCTAAAACACATATTAGTACATCCAAAGTACTGAAAAAAATGTGTCATTAATAGTAGAATTAATCCTATGAGTGCCAGCGGGGTATGCTTACCCCATTAGTGCTCACAGAGTTAATACAAATAATGAAAAATAAAATCAGCCCCTGAAAAAAAAACACTTACCATTAATCCTGATGTCCAGCGATGTCTTCAGCACCCTGGTCATCTACTAGCTGACTTCTTCCTTCTTCTGTTTTATAAAATCTTATTTCTGCTTTTTCCTCTTTACTATAAATGAAAATAAAATGTCAATGTAATAGTAAAAAAGATGCCCCCAAGATATGCCATAGTTAACCCTTTGACATTTTATTTTTTTTTTTTTAGAAGAAAAAGAAGAAATAAGATTTGAGGCAACAGAAGAAGGAAGACAGACAGTGGATGATAGGTAAGTGTTACAGTTGTGGGTGCTAGGCTATTGTTAGGGGTAGTATTGTTGCACTTTACTGTTAGGAGTAGTGTTGGGATAGTGTTTGGGAGGGTGACTCTGGGTTTGAGCTAACGATCTCTGATTGACAGTGTGTCAGGCACCAATCGTTAGTTTTTTACTTTGATGTTCCCATTATTCACGCTACTTAATGTGAATTTGGGGAATTTAACACACATAACTGAGTCCTCATCTGTGGCCCAACTTCCGTTGTGGTTTCAGCTGGTAGGGCAATTGAATAGCTTCGTTATTACTTGATGCTAATGGGCCATTACATAATATTGCCCTACTGGCTGTTTTACTGGCCGCAACTGACTCGAGGCCTTAGTGATAAGGTTCTGAACATACTGATAGCAGGCTCAGTCAGAATTATGGCAAGCATGTCTTTTCAAGGGCTGATGTCATCCTCCAATCCAGCAGAGTCCCATGGGCCCTTATCCAAATTCGAACAGACGATCTCTCTCTCTCCCTCAACCAGTCAGTGATAGTCCCTTACCAAGTCAAGAGATCCTTAAAATAGTGGCTAGTCAACAAACACTTGTCTTCAGGCCTTCTATAGCACATCCCATTCTGGAATGTAATCACTTTATATGCCAGTTCCTCCAGTTGGGGTGCACATCTTCATAGTCATATCATCCAAGGTTCTTGGACAGCAGCAGAATCAAGGAAGTCCTCCAACTTCAGGGAACTTCTGGTAGTCTGGCAAGCTCTCCAGCACTGGAGCAATCTACTAAAGAGCACATCAGTCAGGATACAGTCAGACAGTCAATCAGTAGTGGTATATCTCAATCACCAGGAAGGCACCAGAAGCCCTGCCTTACTGAAGCTTGTCATGTCTATCTCTTGGATGTAAACCACCCTGGTACATCTTTCAGCCACATATCTGAAGGAAAGTCTAAATCATACAGCAGACTTTCTGAGCCATCACCAGCTACTCAAGGGGGAGTAGTTCCTCATTCTGAAAGTCTTCCTCCTGATCTTGCACTCCTTGAATTCTCTGGAAATAAAATCTGATGGCCACAGGAAGAAACCAAATCAACAAATACAAGGGAGCACCTGGATGCAGTGATGCTGAAAAGCAGCTTCTAAAAATTCAAGGTAATTGTTGCTCAGCAGGAAGAGGGTGTCCTCTTTACATTACCTCAAGATCTTGAAGATTATTTCCTCCCTAGAACTTGTTGCCTATATCCGCTGAACTAAATGCCATCTTAAATCTTCATTTTCAGGGCTTTGAAGTGGGTTTCTAGCCACCCAGTATCAAGGTTCAGATTGTGGCATTAGGTTCTCTGTGGAACTCTCTAATAGCGGGTCATCCAGTTCTCAAATGATTCACTAAAGCTCTGTCAAAGCTAAAACCTAGATTTCTCCCTCATGTTGCACTTTGGCACTCATTTGGTACTTACTGAGTTGATAGTCCATCATTTTGAGCCTATGAACTCTGTTCCTGTCAAGATCCTGACCCTTAAAATGGCTTTTTTGATCTTCATAACCTCAACAAGAAAATTTACGGAAATCAAGTCTCTGTGAGTAAAAGAACCTTACCTCATTTTCCATCCCAACAGGGTGGTCCTTTGACCACCTCCAGATTTTAAGTCCAAGGTAGATTCTACCTTTCATCACTCTCAGGAGGTGGTCCTGCCTAACTTGCATCCCACTCAGACTAAGGCAACAAAGGGCTCCTCGGCACTCTGGGTGTGTAAAGATGCCTTGAGATCTACCTACACTGGTCTCAGTCCTGGAGGCTACATCAAACTTGTTTCTTTCTCTGATCCCTCCAAGGGCAAGGTTTCATTCAAGTGATCCCTTGCTTGCTGGATTAAGCAATAAATCTTCATTAGGTATGCAACTGTGGGGATGGAGCCCTCTCCTTCCTTTCAAGCACATTTCACAAGGGCTGTGGAAGCATCATGGGCAGAGACTTTGGTGGACCAAACTTGCAGAGGAGCAACCTGGAAGATTGTCTACAACTTCTGCAAACATTACCATTTGTATCTCCTATCCTCTGAAGAAGCAGCCCTTGGGGGGGGGGGGTGTTCTCCAAGATGCTGGGTCTTAATTTCTAACTATCTCTTTGTGTACTGCCTAGGATAGCAAGAAAAGGATAAATTCCTACTTATCTGGGAATTCTTTTTCCTTGTAAATCCCAAGGCAGCACACAGATCCATCCACCCTACATCCATCCACAATATTTTTGTCTTCTGTCTTTTTTATTGTACTGTTAAGCTGCGGGGTAGGGACCCTTTTATAGCATGGGCCTTGAAACCTTTTATGGTGCCTTTTTCCTGCACTGGGGGTGAGAGTCTCTGTTAGTTTACAATAAAAAGTATTCCCAGGTAAGTAGCATTCACCTTTTTGCTCTCCTGGCAATTAGGGGGTCTGCGCAGGCCAGGCATGTTGGTAAAAGTATAAATATTTTGTATTTTTGTGCTAGGGAGAATCAGGGCTTTTTGAAAATATTGAAATTTTCTAAACCAACATAAATGCTTTTGATACATAGCAAGATATGTAATTTCTTCCTTTTTTGTATTTATAACATCACATCTTGTCACAGGATGCAAAATTTATTTAACGTGAGGCACCATGAAAAAAAAAAATGAATTTGTTCTCAAAAACAAAACAATATATAGCCGCACTGCCATCCCAGAATTCCATGATGTGCCAGCACCATCACAGGTCCTTAACAAACATCCACCGACATTGGTTGCAAAGGTATTAAATCACATAAAAACATAATTCTGCTGGACTGTACAGTAATTAATTAATCACTCTTGCTCTTTACTATTGCAGGCTTGATGAAATTGTATCAGCAGCATAAAATTAAAGGAAGTGAAAAATTATAACATGAAAACTTAGCTCTGTTTTGATCACACTTAAGTTGCCTGTAGCTGAACAGTTTACCCACAACAGGAAGTTAACACTTCTTGTTTCTAAATGTTTTGTGTTCAGTTTGCATAATATTAACTGCTTCTCAGGAACCACAAAGAATGTTAGTGACGATTGTGGTACTTATGTATCAAGAAAATTGGACAAGTGCTAGGGCAAACCAGATGCACTGCAGAGGGAAGTAAAACTTCCCAGTGATTTAACCCCTTCAGTGCCAGAGGCTTGGGCCATTTCCTGTACCCTGCAGGCCAGACACTTTTTCAGCATTTTTGCTATCCTTCTGTTTAGGCTTGATTTACTCCGGTGATTTTTAGTTACATATGGAAAACTATATATTGGTTTTTTTTTTCAGAACAATTTGAGCTTTCTTGTGGTACCTTACATGAAGAGAATTTTACATCGTGAAAAAGCTATGATGTCATAATTACAAAAAAAGTGAACATTTACTCATTTTGCTAAAATCACATACTATGTATCAAAAACATTTACCTTGATTGAAAAAGTTTCAATTATTTGAAAAAGCCCCACGTCCCCCGAGTAACAAAATACCAGATTTGTATAGTTTTACCAACGTCCATGGCTAGCGCAGAGCCCTAATCAACAGCAGCGCAAAATGACATTTTCAACTTTATAAACTAATATGCGCATTCTAGGGTTTTTGTGGTAAAACTACCCTAAAAGAGTGGAATAACTATATAAAACTATATATTTTTGAAAAGTAGACAACCTGCCGCATCTAATGAGGGGTAACTTGCCTTCTTACCCCAAGCCTGTTGTGCCCAAATGTTTCCAGAATGTGGCTGGATTTCCAACTATATTCATTAGCTAGTGCTCTTAGGAGAAAAATGACACACCATTGGTATGTGTTGACCTACCTCAGGGGACGCTAGAAGTGCAAAAAGACACCTACTACAACCTCTACATTTTCTAAAATTTTCTCAAACATTACTTGTCTAAACAAAAATGTTTATAACAAGTAGAGATGTGAAGAAAGGGTAGACAAACCATACCATTTTGGAAAGAAGACAACCTGCCACATCTAATGAAGGGTGAACTGCCTTCTTACCCCAAGCCTGTTGTGCCCAAATGCTTCAAGAAGGTGGCACTATAGGGAAAAAATGACATTTTCTTACATTTCTGCCCCTTCAACTGTACTGAAATCAGTGAAAACCATGGAATTTCCAACTGTATTCATTAGCTAGTGCTCTTTGGAGAAAAATGACACCTCACTGGTATGAGTTCACCTACCTTAGGGGTGCCAGAAGCACATAACTACACCTACCTGTTTGCTTCCTTGAAAATGGCTGCTTGTACTTAAATGTTAGAGACATGAAGGAAAGGTATAAAACGTATATCATTTTGGAAAGTAGACATTCTCCCGCATCAAATGAGGGGTCACTTGCCTTTCTATCCCTGGGTTGAAGTGCACAAATATTTCCAAAAGTTGGCGCTATAGGAATAAATACATGTTTTTTACATTTCCACCACTTTAAAAACACTAAAATCTTTGAAAACCATAACATTTCCTGCTGTATTCAGTACCTGCTACCAACATGAGAAAAATGGTAGCCCATTTGTGTGGGTTAACATACAATATGTGGGTGCTAGGAACACGTACGTAAACCTGACACCTTTGTTTTTGAAATTATCTGCTTGTACTAAAATGGTTATAACCATAGTAGATATGCAGGAAAGGTAGAGAAACAATGCGATTTTGGAAAGAAAACAACCTGCCGCATCTAATGAGGGGTAACTTGCCTTCTTACCCAAAGGCTGGTGTGCACAAATGCTTCCAGGTGGCGCTAATGAAAAAAAAGGCATTTTCTTACATTCCTGCCCCTTCAAATGTATGGAACTCTGTGAAAACCATGGAATTTTCAACTGCATTCGTTAGCTAGTGCTCTTAAGAGTCAAACGATACCCCATTGGTATGAGTTGACCTACCTTAGGGGGTGCTAGAAGTAGAAAACTACACCTACTATAACCTCTGATGCTTCTAACATTTTCTCAAACCTGACTTGCCTGTAAAAGATTTCTATAACACCTTCAGAAGTGAAGAAAAGGTAAATAAACCATATCATTTTGGAAAGAAGACAACCTGCCGCATCTAATGAGGGGTCACTTGCCTTCTTACCCCAATACTAATGTGCATAAATGTTTCCAGAAGGAGGCGATATAGGAAAAAAATTGCATTTTTTTTTACATTTCTGCGCCTTCAAATGTATGGAACGCTGTGAAAACCATGGGATTTTCAACTGCATTCATTAGCTTGTGCTCTTAGGAGTCAAACGACACCCCATTCGTATGAGTTGACCTACCTTACGGGGTGCTAGAAGTAGAAAACTACACCTACTACAACCTCTGACGTTTCTAACATTTTCTCAAACCTGATTTGCCTGTACAAAAATGGCTATAACACCTTCAGAAGTAAAGAAAAGATAGATAAACTATACCATTTTGGAAAGAAGATAACCTGCCGCATTGAATGAGGGGTCACTTGCCTTTTTACCCCTAAGTTAGTTTGCACAACTATTTCCAGAATGTGGTGCTACAGGAAAAAAAAACTTTTTTTTACACATCAGTCACTTCAAAGATATTAAAATGGTTCAATGGCGTGGGATTTCCTAGGAGGACTTCTTGCCAGCCTAAGAAAAATGGTACCCCACTGCTGTGGGTTGACATGCCAATTTGGGTGACAGGAGCGTAGCTACCAGTGAAACAGGGATGGGAAACAAACGGTGTATGTGTGATTTTATGGCTAACAGATGAAAGAAGCTAGAGCGTCAGCCGGTGTACTTGCGGACCTGTGACTGCTAGTGTAACAAAGTGTGTGGGAGGGTGAGGGATTAGGCAGTGTGTGTAGGTATGAGCAGAGGAGCAAGGATGGTGGTGATGGTAGGACAGTGTCTGATAGTGTATATGGGGGATCTGTGACTACCAGTGTGCACTGTATGTCCCCCACATACAAAGCTTGATTCCCAGCCTGAATCGAGTGCATACTGGTACTTTGAGTCTACCAGTAGGCAGTGGAAACAGGCTGGGGGTCAGGCTAGGGAATGGGACTGCCAGTTGGCTGTGGAACCAGGCAGGAGGATACGGTACGTGGGGGGGGGTGGAGGCATTTTGTGTGCATGCCACAGGGGTGCCCAGTGCACTGCAAAGCAATGTGTTGGACCCCCTGTTGCACACACAGACTTTTTTATTATTATTATTATTTTGTATTCATACCTCGTTGGGGAGGCGGTATCAGGAACATTCCTGGTGTCCCCCATCAAGGTCTAAAAACAGAAAAATGAAAAAAAAAAAAAGTGTGTGTGTGTGTGTGTGTCACAGAGGGTCCAACGCATTGCAAAGCAAGATTTTGGACCCCCCCGTGGCACGTGCATTTTTGGGGGCTTTTTCCCCCAATATTTTTGTGTAGACCTCATTGGGGGCATCAGAACCCATACAATGAGGTCTGAATAAAAAATAAAAGGGAAAAAAAAATAATAATCCTTTGCGTGCCACAGGGGTGTCCAGTGGATTGCAAAGCAATGCATTGGGCCCCTGTGGCACACAAAGGGTTAATTTTTTTTAAATTGTTACTTTGTATTCAGATGGCCACCAAACAAGTTCTGATCACACAGTAATGATAAAAAGTCCTGTGTGTGCCACAGGAAGGGGGTCTGCATTGAACCCCCCTCCAAGTGGCACACACAGGGTTAATTTTTTTTTTAATACAGACCTCATTGAGGGGCATCAGGACCCCCCTGATCCACCCCCCAATGAGGTCTTAGTCAAAAAAAATATATGTCCACAAAAGAAGTGACCCTGTGAGTGCCACAGGGGTCTCCAGCGCATTGCAAAGCAATGCATTGGATCCTTGTGGCACTCAGAGGGTTATTTTTTTTCTATCATTACTTTGTAATCAGAGCTTGTTGGGGGGCCATCGGGACCAATCCTGATGGCCCCCCAACAATCTCTGTTAAAAAAGTAATGATAAAAGCCCAGTGTGTGCCACGGGAGGGGGGGGCTGCATTGGACCCCCCCCCCCCGTGGCACACACTGGATTAATTCTTTTTAGTTACATTATTTTTATTATAGACCTCATTGAGGGGTATCAGGACCCCCCAATGAAGTCTTACAAAAAAAAAAAAAAAAAAAAGGAATCCTTGTGGCACTCAGAGGGTTAATTTTTTTTTTTTATCATTATTTGTAATCAGAGCTTGTTGGGGGGCCATCGGGACCAATCCTGATGGCCCCCCAACAATCTATGGTAACAAAGTAATTATAAAAGCCCTGTGTGTGCCACAGGAGGGAGGGTGCATTGGACCCCCCTGTGGCACACACAGGGTTACATTTTTTTAACTTTTTTTTTTTATCATAGACCTCATTGAGGGGCATCATGACCCCCCCCCCCGATCCCCCCAATGAGGTCCTGCAAAAAAAAAAAAAAATCCCCCAAAAAGAAGTGACCCTGTGAGTACCACAGGGGTCTGCAGCACATTGCAAAGCAATGTGCTGGAGACCCCTACGGCACTCACAGGGTTACTTTACATTTTTTTTTTATTCTATTTTTTAACTTATTCAGACCTTGTGGGGGACATCAGGACCCCTCCTGGTGTCCCCCCAGTTATTGATCTCCCAGCCGATCGGCTGGGAGATCAATAAGGCGACTGCAGGAGAGCAAAAGCTCTCCTGCCCTTCTCTCCTACCACCGGTAGGAGTGAACGGGACCGGAGAAACTTCCCTAATGTCATCGGTGACCGTGTCCCGCCCACTCCTACCCGGAAGTTCGAGTAGGAGAGAGGGGAAAGGAGAAACGCCGTTCTCCTTTGTATTTACTGATCTCCCAGCACGATCGGCTGGGAGATCAATAACTGGGGAGGCATGAGAAGTGATCCTCATGCCTCCCCAAGAGTGCCAGGCAACATGTCAGCTGAAATGCGGCCACTGTAAGCCGGTTATACCGGCTTATGCAGTGACCGCATTTTAGCTGTACAACGTACGAGCGTGGCACAGCAGGTACAACTGTGTCCACTTGTACGTTGTACCCCCTGGCACTTTAGGGGTTAAGTGGAGCTTTTGTCCCCTTGAATGCTAGACCTCAACAACACATTGTGAAGCATTTAAGGGCTTAAAAAACTTAATTTAAATAAATAAGTATTTCTTGAAAGTTCATTAATCTAATTCACTGTAGTTTGTTTGCTCTAGAATTGGTCCACTTTGTCTTCATAAATACAATTATATTGTTGTCATATGCACATATGCATATTAGGTTAAAAGTTTAGTAACATATGCCATAAAGTAGCTCTCCGAGTCTTCTTTATTGTAAAAATAACACATTGTCTTATATTAAATCACTTACTTTGATGTAGTTCCAAGGATATTACATGTAAAAAGATCCCCCTCTCATCCCTTCTGGCCGCATCACTGTTGTCCAGATTGAGAGGGGCAAGGGACAAACTTCAGTAAGCAACGGAAAATTGTACCCTCCTTTGTCAAGGGGGGGCAGGGTTTCCCTTATACTTACTCACTGAAGTTTGTCCCTTGCTGCATCCATCCAGACCCGGGACCAGATTGCAGCTCTAATGGGAGGGGGATCTTTTTACATGTAATATCTTTGGAACAACATCAAATTAAGTATTTAACATAGCGCAATGTGTTAGTTTTACAATAAAGAAGACTCGGAGCTACTTTATGGCATACATTCTATCCCTTTAATATTTCAAAGATCTCAGGGTGAGCTAATTTCAAAGGTTCCCAGGTATGTTTATTTACACCCCACAATCTGACTCCTAAAAAAGCAGCACACCAAGGGCTAGCATACCTCCCAAAAGTCCCTCTTTTAGACACAAATCCCTCTTTCCCACCCTGATAGCCCTCTTTTTAGGAGCTCAGATTGTGTGGTGTTATCACGGTGCCCATGCTATTCGGCGACATTCTGTCAGTCTACACTCCTGCTTAACACCTATTGGCTGAACTGTGATTGTCCCGTCCGGTATTGTCCTTAAATACTGGGTTCTGGCACATCTCCAGTGCCCTTTCGTGGTGTTCCAGTACCAGCGCTTGTTCCTGATTATTGTGTGTTCTCAGTGTATTGACCCGGCCTGCCTGACTACTCTGCATCTCGTTTCCTGACTGTGCACCGACCCGGACTGCCTGACCATTCTGCTTCTCATCTCCTGTGTACCGACCCGGCTTGGCTGATGTTCCTACTCCGTGCACCGACCCGGCTTGGCTGACGTTCCTGCTCCGTGTACAGACTTGGATTGGCTGACGTTCCTGTAGGTTTTATTAAAACCTACTGTGTCTGTGTGTCGAACAAACCGTTACAGTACGAAAGGGCCATGACCTCAGACAGTAAAGGTGAAGGAAATGCAGAAAACATCCACTGGAGGATGGACTTACATGAGCAGCGTTAGGACCAGTTGGCACTGGCCATACAAACTATCCTTGAGCGCACTGCTCCCCTCGATAAACCAGCTCAGAGTCCGGTGGTCCCCTCCGTTTTGACACCAGAGACTCAATCCATGACGCATGTGGCCTCGGTTAAAGGGTTAACCGCCTCAGCTCCGTTACCGCTCAGATATGATGGCGAACCCACACTATGCAGGGTTTTATTATTTGTGTGTACCTTTCGGAGAGTATTTGAAGTTCCAGGTAGAGCCGCCTCTGCTGCCAAACAACTCATAGAGATACAACAGGGCAATCATACTGTGGGCGATTATGCCATTGAATTCCGTACACTGGCAGCAGAGGTAGGTTGGAACAAAGAAGCGCTGGTGGCAGCTTTTGCTCAGGGGCTTGCTGACCGTATTAAGGATGAAACAGCAGCTAGAGAAGTGCCTAGTGATTTGGACGAATATATTAATTTCTCTATATTAATTGATTCTCGCATCCGTGAGAGACTTATGGCTAAAGACCACAAGCTGCGGGCAAGGAATGTTGGACAAACCAGCTTTAATGTCCCACCCATGCCTGCCTCGCCTCCCATGCCTCCTGAATGGACACACGACACCAGTGAACCAATGCAGCTTGGGTTCACCAAATTATCTAAACAGGAATGGGCACACCGCTGGAGGCAGGAGTTATGTCTATACTATGGCAAAGCTGGGCACCTGTTGCGTACCTGTCCTGTACGTCCGGTAAATTAATGCACCTAGGGTACCTTGGGGGACAGGCCCTAGGTGGTGTTCAGCAGTCCCTAGACCCTATTATGCAGAAACCCGTGATCCAGGTGGCATTTTCCTGGGCAGAACAATAGGTGGAGGTCCTGGCCCTGGTTGATTCCGGCGCAGCCGGATACTTTATGGACAGTTCATTTGCTGCGCTACATCAGATTCCGTTGGTTGAGAGGGAATCTCCCTTAGCTATTGAGGCCATTGATGGCAGACTGTTAGAACCGGCTTAGATAACTATGGAAACTATTCCGCTGTCTATGACTATTGGGGCTCTCCACAAGGAGAAACAGCGATTTCAGATTATTCATTCTCCTCATCATGCGGTCATTCTGGGGTTTTCATGGTTACATTTGCATAATCTCCAGTTTGACTGGCAGACTTGTGAGATCATGTCTTGGTCTGAGTATTGTATGGGGCATTGTGTGACTCATCCAATTAAGATCTTGTGTACCTCTTCCTCCGTGTCAGCTGAATATCACCAATTCAGTGACGTTTTCAGTAAGGGAGAGGCTAGCACTTTGCCCCAGGATAGGGCGTATGATAGCGCTATTGATTTGCCTCCTGGCGCTGTGCCTCCTATGGGTCGCACGTACCCGTTGTCGTGCGAGGAGAGTCAGGCCATGTAGGATTATATTGATGATGCCCTTAAAAGAGGTATTATTAGGAAGTCTACCTCGCCCACAGGGCCTGGTTTCTTTTTTGTCAAAAAGAAGAATGGCGAGTTGAGACCTTGTATCGATTACCGGGGACTGAATAAGCTAATGTCCAAGAATGCCTATCCCATACCACTCATTCCCAAACTATTTGACAGGTTAAAAGGTTCTTCTATTTTCACTAAGTTGGACCTAGGGGTGCATATAACCTGACGACTGGAGACGAGTGGAAAACTGCATTTAATACCAGATCGAGACATTATGAATACCTAGTCATGCCTTTTGGCCTTTGTAACGCACTCACTGTATTCCAAGAATGTATTAATTATATCCTCCTTGATATGCTACAGTCCTGCGTAGGAGTCTACCTAGATGATATACTCATACACTTGTCTAGCCTGTCTCAACACATCAAGGATGTGTCTGAAGTCTTGCTCAGATTACGCAAAAATAAACTACTCTGTAAGATTGAGAAATGTGAGTTTCACGGGTCCATGGTCCCTTTTTTGGGCTTTGTAATTTCTAGAGATGGTATTGCTATGGATCAGGAGAAACTTGCAGCGGTATTACAATGGCCACGACCCAAAGAGCTAAAAGCAATTCAGTGCTTTCTTGGGTTTGCGAATTTTTATAGGAAGTTTATTTGGAACTTTTCCACTATTGTTAAACCTCTGTCTGACCTCATGCACAAGGGTGCCAACCCATCCCAATGGTCTGAGGCAGCTGATCATGCTTTTGAGACACTTAAGTCTGCCTTCGCATCTGCTCCTGTACTGTCCCACCCCAACCCTTCTATTCCATTTACGTTGGAGGTTGATGCCTCAGAGAATGGGGTAGGGGCAGTACTGTCACAGCGTCCGGTTGCTGGTAGTACTCTGAGACCGTGTGGGTTCTTCTCTAAAAAGCTGTCTAGTGCACAGAATCACTATGAAACTGGGGACAGAGAACTCCTGGCTATTATTCTCGCTCTGAAAGAATGGCGTAATTTGCTTGAAGGTACGAGAACTCCTGTATTAATTCTGACAGACCACAAAAATCTGACATATCTCTCGGAAGCTAAGAGATTGTCCTCACATCAGGCCAGATGGGCCTTGTTTCTATCCCGTTTTAACTTTATTGTATCTTATGTTAGGGCTGATGCCCTGTCCAGGCAATTTGGGCCAGAGATGGATAAGGATGAGGTTCCCATACCCATCATTCAGCCTGATCGCATCCTGGCTACCCTACGTACTAGCATCACTTCGCCACTGGGGGAGGAAATTCTGGCTACCCAGGCTGCGGTGCCCCCAGATACCCCGGTAGGCAAGTGTTTTGTGAATAAGCCATTTTGTACCTGCTTGCTTGAAAACCTACCATTCATCTAAGGCTGCTGGGCATATTGGGAGGGATCAATTAATTTGGTGTCTCACATAAATATTTTGGTGGCCTTCCCTACGGGCCGACTGCTCCACATTCACGGCAGCCTGTACCACCTGTGCTCGTACCAAAACCCCTAGACACCTCCCAGTGGGCTTACTCCAGCCAGTACCGAATGGTGAACGACCTTGGTCCCATGTATCCATTGATTTCCTGGGAGAACTGCCAGTGTCCAGGGGTTACTCTTTCATCCTTATGGTGGTTGATAGATTCTCTAAAATGGCTCACTTTGTGCCCCTTCCTGGCCTTCCCTCAGCCCAGGAGCTGGCAGTTGTCTTTGCTAAAGAGATGTTCCGGTTGCATGGGGTACCGAGAGTGCTAGTCTCTGACCATGGGAGTCAATTTGTGTCCAGGTTTTGGAGAGCATTTTGTAACCACATGGGCATTCAGCTGTCCTTTTCATCTGCCTACCATCCCCAGACCAATGGAGCCGCTGAGCATGCCAATCAAGGATTGGAGCAATTCTTGCTCTGTTTTGTGTCCAATCATCATAATAATTGGGCAGACCTGTTGCCATGGGCAGAGTTCGCCAGGAACTGTGCAGTTAATTCATCGTCCGAGAGCTCCCCGTTTCTCATCAACTACGGGTTCCAGCCATGTTTGCTCCCGGACTCATTCCAGTTGCAGCAGATTCCAGCTCTGGGCGAGCATATCGAGCAACTCCGTTCCACTTGGGCACAGATTCAGAGGGCCCTCAGTAATTCGGTCCAGCGTAATCAGTGCCACTCTAACCGTAGACGGCTGTCAGCTGTCTCCTTCCAGGTTGGGGACAGGGTATGGCTTTCCTCCATAAACCTCAATTTGCAAGTTCCGTGTAATAAGTTGGCTCCCCGGTTTATTGGTCCTTTCAAGGTGATCCGCAAAGTTAACCCTGTTTCATATGCCTTGGATCTCCCAGCGTCCATGCACATTCACAATGTGTTCCATGTATCCCTGCTGAAACCTCTGGTATGCAACCGTTACACTACCACTCCTGTGGTCCCCGGTCCTGTGGAGGTTCAGGGTCAGGAGGAGTACGAAGTCCAAAGCATCACTGATTCACGCAGATTTAGAAGAAAATTGCAATATTTGGTCCGTTGGAAGGGCTATGGCCCTGAGGAACATTCCTGGGTTGATCAGAATGATCTTCTTGCTCCTAGATTGCTGCTCAATTTTCACTCCAAATATCCACGGAAACCAGGTCCCTCTTCTAAGAGAGCGGGTCTTTGAGAGGGGGGTACTATCATGGTGCCCGTGCTATTCGGCGACATTCTGTCAGTCTACACTCCTGCTTAACATAGTTACATAGTTACATAGTAATTTAGGTTGAAAAAAGACTTGCGTCCATCCAGTTCAACCCTTTTCCTATTCCTGTTTACCATCGCTGACCCATAAGAAGGCATCTGACTCCAAATGGCAATCAGATTTCTCCCTGGATCAACAAGCCCTAACTAAATATTAATCCCAATACTAACGTGCATAGCCCTCTATATTATGCTCTTTTAAAGGGATAGTAATACCTAAAATGTAAAAAAAAATATGTTGTAGGGTTTATCCCCCTGAGTAAAACAAGGGTACTCCCACTGCTGAAAGATGTTTCATTCAAAAGTTATTAATTTTCAAAGTTGAATTTTTTAGGTGCAATATCACAGTGGCCTGAAATTGTAGAGTGGCGCTGTTGCTACACCATCCTATGGAGATTTATGGTCCTGAGACCAGAGCTGTCCATAGGATCGTGTAGCAACAGCGCCACTGTACAATTTCAGGCCACTGTGATATTGCACCCAAAAAATTCAACTTTGAAAATTAATAACTTTTGAATGAAACATCTTTCAGCAGTGGGAGTACTCTTGTTTTACTCAGGGGGATAAACCCTACAACATATTTTTTTTTACATTTTAGGTATTACTATCCCTTTAAATAAGTATCCAGGCCCCTTTTAAAGGCATCTAATGTATTTGATAGCACCACCTCCTCCGGAAGTGCATTCCATACCTTTATTGTCCTTACTGTAAAGAAACCCTTCCGCTGTTGTAGACTAAATCTCCTTTCCTCAAGTCTAAGCGGGTGACCCCTTGTCCTGAGTACTGTTCTGTTAATGAACAGGTCTTTTGAAAGCCCTTTATATGGGCCTTGAACATATGTATATAGTGTTATCATATCCCCTCTAAGACGCCGTTTCTCTAGTGTGTACAAGTTTAACTTTTCTAGCCTCTCTTAATAACTAAAACTTTCCATTCCCCTTACTAGTTTTGTAGCCCTCCTCTGCACTCTCTCTAGTTCCATAATGTCCTTCTTCAGAAAGGGCGCCCAGAATTGAACAGCATATTCTAGGTGGGGTCTTACCATGGACCTGTAAAGAGGCATAATTATATCTTCCTCCCTTGAGTCAATACCCCTTTTAATACATGCCAATATCTTATTGGCCTTTGCAGCTGCCAGCTGGCACTGCATGCTACTGCTAAGTCTATTGTCTACCATTACTCCTAAATCCTTTTCATTAGTAGATTTCCCCAGAGAAACACCATTTAAACTATATGTTGCATTTTTATTATTATACCCAAAATGCATAACTTTACACTTGTCTATATTGAATCTCATTTGCCATTTGCCTGCCCAGTTACTCAATTTGCCCAAATCCTCTTGTAATGAAGACACATCCAGTTCAGACTTTATTACCTTACTTAATTTTGTGTCATCGGCAAACACTGATACATGGCTTCCTATGCCCTCTGGGAGGTCATTAATAAACAAATTAAAAAGAAGAGGACCCAGGACAGATCCCTGAGGCACTCCACTTATCACGTTTATCCAACTGGAGAACTTGCCATTTACTACCACTCTTTGCATTCTATCTTTCAGCCAATTTCCAATCCACACACAAACATTTTCCCCTAGTCCTATTTCATTCAATTTGTACAGTAACCTCTTTTGTGGAACTGTATCAAATGCCTTGGCAAAGTCTAAATAGATCACGTCAACCGCCGCTCCCTCATCTATATTATTACTTACTTTTTCATAAAATGCGATCAAGTTCGTTTGACAAGACCTATCTTTCACAAAGCCATGTTGGCAATTGCTAATGATATTCCTGTTTGTCACCCAATTGCAGGAATCCTGCAAGAGAGGGAGTGCTGGGGAGCGTCGCTAGGGTGCGTAGCTGGTCGAGCGTGGGCTGCCTATTGACAAGCTTTGCTGCGGCAACGGCCGGTTAAAGATGCCAGCCGCAAGGCTGGATGACTCGTCCCAGAGGAGCTGGAAGCAAGTCCAGGATAGCCTGACAATAAACAGCACAATCTCTCCTGCAGGGGAGAGCGCTGGCTAGGGAACGTTGTGTGGGGTGCGTCGCTAGGGTGCGTAGGCCAACAAGTGGCTAAAACTCTCCAGATGAAGGGAAAGGAGTCAGACTAGGTAAGTGGTCTGCGACAGGCCAGAAGTAACCACCGAATAGACGACGGCAAGCAGGGTCTACGCCGTCTGGACAAGATGGGCAAACTCAGCAGGCAGGATGGTCAAGACAACAGGGTCATGCACAGAACAAGTAGGCAAGCTCGGCAGGCAAAGGGATGGTCAAACTAGCAGGGTCATACACAGAGATGAGAAGGCTGATTCGGCAGGCAAAGGGATGGTCAAACTAGCAGGGTCATACACAGAGATGAACAGGCTGATTCGGCAGGCAAAGGGATGGTCAAACTAGCAGGGTCATACACAGAGAGGCCAGGAGTCTGAGCTGGGCGAGACTAGCACACAAAGAGGCTCAAGAACTGCACAGCAGAAGCAGAAGTGCCTTAGGCTTCAGGAACACTATAACAGTGCACCGAAGCCGGGGATCGGCACACAGATATAGGCGTCGCGTGCAACGTCATCCGCACGCGACGCATGGATTTCATGAAAAAGCGCCCGAGACCAGGAAGCCGCCCGCGCATGCGCACAAGGCGGCAGCCGCCGCGGGAGACCGACCGGGCGAAGACCGGAGCAGGGAGTCGGCGGGTAGGTGACACTGCCCCACCCCCAAGGGGCTCCTCCGGAGCTCAAACAGCCTGCCCCGCAGAGTGGGAGCGACGAAAGGCGCGGACCAGGGCCGGAGCGTGCACCTCCGAGGAGGGAACCCAGGACCTTTCTTCGGGACCGTAACCCTGCCAATTTACCAAATACTGAAGACGACCACGAACCCTGCGGGAGTCCAGGATGGCATCAATGATGTATTCCTCCTGGCCATCCACCGTAACGGGAGCCGGAGGAGAAGGGGCTACAGTAGGCATAGACGAAGGTAGAAATGCCTTGAGCAGGGAAACGTGGAAAACAGGGTGAATGCGAAGACTCCTGGGTAACGCCAATCTATAGGAGACCGGAGAGAGCCTACGCAGGACCCGATAAGGACCCAAGTACCGGGGACCCAGCTTGTCAGAAGGCTGGGCGAGCCGTATATGTCTGGTGGAGAGCCATACCCGATCGCCGATTCGATAGAGAGGCGCCGGAGTCCGACGACGATCGGCAGCGATCTTGTGACGCACCTGAGCGGAAAGCAGGGAGGCGCGCAAGGACTGCCAATGGGAGGCAAGGGACTGCACCCTGCTCTCCACCGCGGGTACTAGAGAGGTGTCCGGAGATAGCAAAAGCACTCGGGGGTTGTAACCGAGGGCGGCAAAAAATGGGGAGCAACCCAGGGAGGTATGACGGAGGGAGTTATAGGACAGTTCCGCCAAAGGCAGTAAGGAAACCCAATTGTCCTGCTGGTGGTTGCTGTATGTCCGCAGGAAGTGTTCCAGATTCTGGTTCAGCCTCTCAGTCTGTCCGTTGGTCTGTGGATGATAAGCCGAAGAGTGATGAAGAGTCACACCCAAACGGGAACAAAAGGATCTCCAGAATCTAGACACAAACTGGGTGCCCCTGTCTGAGGTTATGTGCAGGGGAACTCCATGAAGGCGTACAATCTCAGATAGAAAGATCTCGGCCAGTTCCGGAGCCGACGGTAGTTTGGACAGAGGGACGAAATGCCCCTGCTTCGTAAATCGGTCTATCACGACCAGAATAGTGGTCTTACCTGCAGATAGGGGTAGGTCCACCACGAAGTCCATGGACAAATGGGTCCAAGGAAGAGACGGTACCGGTAGCGGTTGTAACAAGCCCACCGGACGGGTGTGTGGAACCTTCATGCGGGCACACACTTCGCAAGAGGCTACCAACGAGCTGACGTCCGAACGACAGGTAGGCCACCAGAAGTAGCGTGTGAGCAGATCTAAGGTCCGATCAACCCCTGGATGACCAGCCACGGGGGAGCAATGAGCCCAGGACAACACCTCAGCGCGGTATGGTTCAGGAACAAACAGTTGTGCCGAAGGGACATGAGACCCCAGAACCGAAGAGGACTGAGCCTCACGGATTTTCCGAAGAGTGACGGTGGAAATGGCACTCAGGATCATCGAGGACGGAATGATGGGTTCCGGATCGGAATCTGGGAGAAACACTGCCTCACACTGTCTGGACAAGGCATCGGCCTTTTTGTTCTTGGTCCCAGGGATGTACGTGATAGTATAGTTGAACCGTGAGAAGAAGAGAGACCACCGAGCCTGTCGGGCATTGAGTCATTTGGCCGTGGCTAGATAGGCAAGATTTCGGTGATCCGTCAGAATAGTAACAGGATGTGCGGACCCCTCGAGGAGATATCGCCACTCCTGTAGGGCTAACTTCACGGCCAGCAATTCTCTATTTCCGGTGTCATAGTTACGTTCTGCCGGAGAGAATCGACGTGAAAAGTAGCAACACGGTCGTAAGGTACCAGAAGACCCTATCCGCTGAGACAAAACAGCCCCGGCTGCGGATTCAGAGGCGTCGACCTCCACGGTGAAAGGAGACGCAGGATCTGGATACAAGAGAAGCGGAGCCGAGGTGAAGGCCTGTTTGAGGGTTCGGAAGGCAGTAAGTGCCTCTGAGGGCCATATGCGAGGATCGGAGTCTTTACAAGTCAGGCGTACGATGGGCTGGATGATCCTGGAAAAGTTCCTGATGAACCGCCTGTAATAATTGGAGAAGCCCACGAACCGCTGCACCCCCTTGAGGGTGCGAGGAACCTGCCAGTCCAGAACAGCGCTGACTTTGCTGGGATCCATGGCTATACCTGATGCAGACACTATATATCCCAAAAAAGGGAGAGAAGATTTCTCGAAGCTGCACTTCTCAAGCTTGGCGTACAGGCGATTAGCCCTCAGGCGAGACAAAACGACCCGTACATGCTCTCGATGTTCCGTCAAAGAGGCAGAGTAAATTAGAATGTCATCCAGATATACGATGACGTACTTGAGCAGCAGGTCCCGGAATACGTCGTTTACCAACGCCTGAAATACCGCAGGGGCATTGCACAGGCCAAAAGGCATCACGAGATACTCGTAATGCCCAAAGCGAGTATTGAAGGCGGTCTTCCACTCGTCTCCTTTTCGTATACGTACCAGGTTATAGGCCCCACGTAGATCCAGCTTGGCGAATACAGTGGACCCACGGAGCCTGTCTAGGAGTTCAGGAATAAGAGGCAAGGGATAGGTATATCTTCGTGTAATTGCATTGAGACCCCTATAGTCAATGCACGGGCGGAGAGAGCCATCCTTCTTCTTTACGAAAAAGAACCCTGCTCCTGCAGGAGAAGAGGAGGACCGGATGAAACCCCTGGCTAGGTTCTCACGAATATAGTCCTCGAGGGCCGCAGTTTCAGGCAAGGAAAGTGGATACGTCCGTCCCTTAGGGGGTGAGGAGCCAGGTAGAAGCTCAATGGCGCAATCGTACTCCCGATGTGGGGGGAGGACCTCAGACCTGGTCTTGGAGAAAACATCCAGGAAGGAGCGATAAGGCGTAGGCACCGGGAAAGGCCCCTCCGTGGGTCGGGAATCAAGATCCACAGAAGACAGTGAAAGGACAGAAGAAGCGTCGTGGGTAAACACCAGTGAAGAAGCCGCCCAATCAATCCTGGGATTGTTCTTTACCAACCAGGGATGACCCAGGATGACCGGCGTCATGGAGGAATGAATAATATCAAATTCCACGGACTCGACATGAGTGGAAGCGACTCGTAATGTCAAGGGAATGGTCCTGTGGGTAATACGGCCAGTACCCAGGGGAGAACCATCGACTACGACAATGCCAACGGACGGAGTTCTAGGAACCAAGGGTATGTCGTGCTGCAGGGCAAAGGAGTGATCAAGGAATGAACCGGCCGCACCGGAGTCCACCAAGGCCCTAGTAGAAAGAGACCCGGTGTGCCAGGTAAGGGAGACAGGAACAGTCAGCCGTGGATTCCGCATGGAGGGGTACGACGCATGACTTAGGGGAATCCCCTCCACTCCTCCTAAGTCCTGTCGTTTCCCGGCTTGTTGGGACACAACCGGGCTATGTGTCCCGATCCCCCGCAATACAGGCAGAGGCCTGAAGAACGACGCCTGGCCTTCTCCTCCTCAGGAAGGCGGAAAACACGACCTATTTCCATAGGTTCCGAAGCGGTCTCTTGGGTTGCCGTAGGAGGGTTGTGGAACTTGGGCGCTAGGCGCACCATAGGACGCGCCAAAGGGCGTCGTGACCGTTCCCTCTCTTGCCGTCTTTCCTGTATGCGGGTCTCCAGAGATGAGCACAGAGAAATCAGACCCTCAAGGGACTCGGGTATGGGTCGGGTGGTCAGCTCGTCCTTCAGACGATCGGAGAGACCGCGACGGAAGGCTGCTTTCAAGGCCCCATCGCCCCAATCCGTCTCGTACGCCAAGGTGCGGAATTCGATGGCGTACTGTGCAAATGGCTGGTGGCCTTGTTGCAAATCAAGGAGAGAAGCCTCCGCCATAGCTCGTCTTCCAGGAACGTCAAAGACAGACCGAAAAGCAGCCAGGAAGTTATCACAATCCTGTAGGAGAGGGGATTGACGATCCATAAGCGGAGATACCCAGGCCAAAGCTTGTCCCCGTAGCAAGGAGATGATAAAAGTTACACGAGCCTGATCAGAAGCGAAAGCCTCGGGTTGACTTCTGAAATGAAGGAAGCACTGATTCAGGAACCCGCGCAGGAGCTTGGCATCACCCTCAAACTTATCCGGAAGGGGTATACGAGTGGGCAGAAAGGCCTGAGCAGCAGGAGGAGAGACAGGCCCAGGGATAGGCGTAGGTGTAGCGGGGCCGGACGCCTCCAAACGAAGCTGCATACGCTGAAGCATGGCCGTTATGGAATCCAGTTTCTGGTCCAAGCACTGTATCTTGGAGGAATGCCGGTCCAGGACCGCTGCTTGTTGGAGTACCGCTTGCGAGAGATCCTCTGGATCGATTGACATCGTAGTTATTGGCACTGTTATAACTGTCACCCAATTGCAGGAATCCTGCAAGAGAGGGAGTGCTGGGGAGCGTCGCTAGGGTGCGTAGCTGGTCGAGCGTGGGCTGCCTATTGACAAGCTTTGCTGCGGCAACGGCCGGTTAAAGATGCCAGCCGCAAGGCTGGATGACTCGTCCCAGAGGAGCTGGAAGCAAGTCCAGGATAGCCTGACAATAAACAGCACAATCTCTCCTGCAGGGGAGAGCGCTGGCTAGGGAACGTTGTGTGGGGTGCGTCGCTAGGGTGCGTAGGCCAACAAGTGGCTAAAACTCTCCAGATGAAGGGAAAGGAGTCAGACTAGGTAAGTGGTCTGCGACAGGCCAGAAGTAACCACCGAATAGACGACGGCAAGCAGGGTCTACGCCGTCTGGACAAGATGGGCAAACTCAGCAGGCAGGATGGTCAAGACAACAGGGTCATGCACAGAACAAGTAGGCAAGCTCGGCAGGCAAAAGGATGGTCAAACTAGCAGGGTCATACACAGAGATGAACAGGCTGACTCGGCAGGCAAAGGGATGGTCAAACTAGCAGGGTCATACACAGAGATGAGAAGGCTGATTCGGCAGGCAAAGGGATGGTCAAACTAGCAGGGTCATACACAGAGATGAACAGGCTGATTCGGCAGGCAAAGGGATGGTCAAACTAGCAGGGTCATACACAGAGAGGCCAGGAGTCTGAGCTGGGCGAGACTAGCACACAAAGAGGCTCAAGAACTGCACAGCAGAAGCAGAAGTGCCTTAGGCTTCAGGAACACTATAACAGTGCACCGAAGCTGGGGATCGGCACACAGATATAGGCGTCGCGTGCAACATCATCCGCACGCGACGCATGGATTTCATGAAAAAGCGCCCGAGACCAGGAAGCCGCCCGCGCATGCGCACAAGGCGGCAGCTGCCGCGGGAGGACGACCGGGCGAAGACCGGAGCAGGGAGTCGGCGGGTAGGTGACACTGTTCCAGCAGAATTCTTGAATATATTCCCTTAGCAACCTTTCAAACAGCTTCCCTACCACAGATGTCAAGCTTACGGGTCTGTAATTTCCTGGCTGGGACTTTGATCCCTTTTTAAATATGGGCACCACATCTGCTTTACGCCAATCCATGGGCACCATACCAGAAATAAAAGAATCCCTGAAAATCAGATATATCGGTCTGGCCAGGGTCTGGCTTAGCTCTTTAAGTACCCGTGGGTGTATACCATCTGGCCCCGGAGCTTTGTCTACCTTGACACCATTCAATTGTTTTAACACTTTTTCTTGTGTTAGCCAGTCCCATGCTTGCGGTGACTGTTCTGTAAAAGTAGTAACACCTATTGGCTGAACTGTGATTGTCCCACCCAGTATTGTCCTTAAATACTGGGTTCTGGCACATCTCCGGTGCCCTTTCGTGGTGTTCCAGTACCAGCACTTGTTCCTGATTATTGTGTGTTCTCATTGTATCGACCCGGCCTGCCTGACTACTCTGCATCTCGTTTCCTGCCTGTGCACCGACCCGGACTGCCTGACCATTCTCTTCTCATCTCCTGTGTACCGACCCGGCTTGGCTGACGTTCCTACTCCGTGTACCGACCCGGCTTGGCTGACATTCCTGCTCTGTGTACTGACCCGGTTTGGCTGACGTTCCTGCTCCGTGTACCGACTTGGATTGGCTGACGTTCCTGCTCTGTGTGATTCCGTCCGGTTGGGCTGCTGCCTCCTCTGCACGCCCTGACCGGTCTCCGGTTAAGGGTAGTGCTTCACTCTCGCTGTCTGTGCACAGCTGTGCAATTGGTCTCGGTTGCCTCCGTGTCACCCCAGCGACATTCCTATTGGTCTGCCTTATGAACCATTCCAGGTTGGGTGCCTCTCAGGGCGCGTTGCTCAGAATCCTTTACTGCTACGGCAGTGCTCAAGTGGCTTAGTCTCCGTTACTGTCACGGCAGTGTCCAATTGCCTAGTCTCCGTTACTTCTACGGCAGTGCTCAAGTTGCTCAGTCTCCGTTACTGCTACGGCAGTGCCCCTATTGATAGTCTCCGTTACTGTCATGGCAGCTCCTCAGTTGCTCTGTCTCCGTTAATGCTACGGCAGTATCCAGTTGCCTAGTCTCCACTACTGCTACGGCAGCGCTCACGTGGCTCAGTCTCCGTTACTGCTACGGCAGTGCTCAAGTTGCCTGGTCTCCGTTACTGCTACGGCAGTGTCTAAGTCACTCAGTCTGTTACTGCTACAGCAGTATTCACGTTGCCTAGTCTCTGTTACTGCTACGGCAGTGCTCAAGTTGTGCAGCCTCCATTACTGCTAAGGCAGTTCACTATTGTCTGGTATACAAATTCTTGGGCGTTAGTCGTACTACAGCTCTCACTTCTATTTGAGCTCCTTAAAAGGCCTTACCACATATGGGCCTGTCAACATTTTCTGTCTGCTATTAATTCATGCAGTACCGATATACTGGGACTCACTCAAGATCTGCCTGACGTATGTCAGTATAATGTTCTATGGACTCTTTACTTATACTGGAACTGTGTGGGCTTACCTCTGTATAACCTGTCTAGTGGCTGTACTATATTGAGTGTATATTACAGGACCTGTGAGGGTTATTGTGATCTTAATTGTTTAATAAAACTGTGTTTTATCCAAACCTACTGTGTCTGTGTGCCGAACAAACTGTTACAGGTGTGTATATAAGTCTATCGTATTTCTTATAAGATTCTCCTCCTCTCCTGTAAGTCTCTGTGTTCTTCAGCACCCTCTTACATTTCTGCTCATATCTCCTGCTACGCCCCTTCCCATACCCTACGGTAGGGTCTTCCCAAGGGTTCTTCCTGTCCTCTCCCTACACAACTCGAGCCATCTCTCGGCTACAAGCTTTTTCACTGGCTGCCTCTCGACTTTGGAATGCCATCCCTATCACCATTCGCCAATCATCCACAATCAGGGGAGGGCTGGCAACTTGTGGCCCAGGGGGCAAATAGATTCAAGTGGCCTATTTCTATTATCGTTCGAGCCCACTGTCCCAGCCCATCCCCTTTTGTTAATTTTAAAATTGGCATTAATGTTGTGATGTAAGTCAAGTGATACCACATAGCTTACAGTTGAAATGGGGCTACATTAGTGCGCTACTACAAAGCTAACAATTTAAGTAAAGCTTACCTAGTGATACTATAGAGCTTACAAGGGAAATGGTTTATGCTACTAGTTTAGCTCCATTTCAGTTGTAAGCTCTGTGGTATCACTAGTGTAGCTCCATTTACAGAAACAATTGGGAGATTTAGTAAGATGCAGTGGCCTACCAGCTCAGACTAAGGTGACCACATATCCCTTTAAATCAGGGACACTTATAAAATACACACATTGCAGGGTTGCTTTGATTCCTGTGCTGTACTGCAATGTGTGTATTTTATGTGTCCCTGATTTAAAGGGATATGTGGTCACCTTAGCTCAGACATATGACCAGCCCAGGGGGCAATTGCCCCCCTGCCCCCCAGGCCAGCCCTCCCCTGTCCACAATCATCACTTTCAAGCATCTGCTCAAAACCCACCTGCTCAAGGAGGCATCTCAATAGCAATATCCTCATCCTTGCACAACGATAGTGACATCAGAATCTTTCTGCATTTTCTTCACCACACCTTGTACTTGCACTTATAATCATTCTCCTACTGTCTCTGTATGCCATCATGAACTCTAATTAGATTGTAAGCTCCTTGGGGCAGGGTCCCTTTCCCAGTGTATGTTTCACTTGCTGCACTTTCCTCCAAAAATAATGCAATGATCGCACTTTAGCTTAATGCTCTTAAACTTGTTCTGTATTTTGTATTGTATTTCAAATTCTGTTAAGTGCTGTGTACAGGTATGGCACTATATAAATAAAGACACATGCATACATACAAAATATTGGTCTACAGCAATAAAACTCACATTATTGTTAGTTTAAACATCAGTGTATGTGTTTATAAATTAGTCTGCATAAATAAAATACTTTGGTCTTGTTATTTGTCATTTATTAGGTTACACAAGTTGGTGTCAATAGGTCATGAAATAGCCTAAAATTTCTTGGTAATGCTCCACCCACGCCCCCAGCAATACCTCCTAAAACACAAATGTCCCTCTTTGGAATTTGAAATGTTGGGAGGTATGAGCTAGATTCGATTACAGGTGCTAATTTTATCTCTGCTTTTGTCTTGAGTTTTCCCCATAACCTTCAATAGGAAGCTGTTTGATAAAACGGGTGTTAACATTTAGCACCTGCAATAGAATCTGGTCCCAAGGTGGTACAGACAGATTTAAATCACAGACATGGCTAATAGGAAGAAAACACAAAATACACAACACTACAGACCAGGGCACATACTGCCCAACATTTCGAAAGGCCTAATAGGAACACTTATGTTTTAGGTAAAGTTGCTGTGGGTTTGGCTTTTGGCCATGGCATTACTGAGAATTTTTAGGTATTTTCATGACCCAATGACACCTCTGTGTAACTGAATCAATTATTTAGAGCAAGATTAAAGAATGTGATTTATACAGACACATTTATAAACACATTCGTTGAAGTTTAAACAAACTTTAATGTGAGTTTTATTGCTGTGGAGTACAGTGCACACCACACTGTCTGCTTTTTTAAAATAGGGACACCAGGGTGAGAAACAGTGATCGTTCAGAGGAAGGCTTGGAAGTTGGTGTAATTTCTGTCAGCTCTGAATGGGATCATGGGTTTTGTAGTAAAGTTTAGATGGCTTATGGGAGTTGTAGTAAAGTGTATGTCAGTCATTAATGGCTACAAGAGGGAGGTAATGTTTGTTTCTGCGTCGGATGGGAATATAGGAAAAGTTTACAAACATTAACTTTGATTTGTTCTCGTTTCTTGCATTAACATATTTAATAACCTTTCATGTTTGCTGTAATACCCTTAAGTTTGATTTGCTTTTGTAAAAAAAGCTGAATATAACAGCAGTTTCGTTTTTCTAACTCGGTTCCGAGAGAACTGTTTATGTAAGTCTAAACAGACCTCGCTCAGTTTCTTTATCTGTTAAATTTCAGGAAGTTTCTTTTTCTCCTCTCTCTCCGGCACGCACATTTTAATTTCTTCTTCTTTTTTTTTTTAGTCCTTGTGTGACTAGGACACACATAGCTTTTACACACTTCCTTTAAAAATGCACAGTGTCTGCTGACAAAGGGGATTTTCAAAGTGATTAAGGAACTGAAACTTCAAAAATATTATGACATTTGCAATATACCGCTTGACACCCTGGTAAGGCGATACATACTTAACTCTTTGAGTGCCACCGGGATGTGCAACGTATTGCCTTTTAATACGGTATACACCCTAGTAGAACTCAAAGGGTCAGTTATGCTTGATTATGTAATAAGTTGCTGGGTAAGGTACTGTGAGATTCCAGATCTGTCTAATTTCTGCATAATCTGGGTATTGTTGACGTAATTTTAAACGTTAATCCTCTGTAAATGTATTCTTCTAGTGCCCGTGGGGTGCCGATCACAATACAAAATAATAAATTGTACACCCGCCTGGCTCTTAAACTGTCTACACGCCTCAACCCCTAAAGTGACAAGACGCTGCAGAGTATGAGAACTCCCTCTGCCTGGCCCTGTACATACTCCACATGTGCATGTCATTTACACCACTCTATTTTTTGTTACCAAACCAGATTTTATTGGGGGTGATGTCATTCTTGGACCCAGGCTGCTGCTTGAACAGGTGCTCATTGTATGTGACAATGGTGGGGGTGACAGCAGGTAGCTGGAGCTGTCCCACTGTACACATTACTACCAAAACTTACAGGATCTCTCTTTTCTTGTTCAACCCGTGAAGCAGCTTATTGCAGAAATATTTGGAAAATTAGACTGATTTTCTTGTTAGGCCCATAACATATCTCCATGAATGTAGCAACTTCCTGCATATTCAATGTTAAAAATTAATAAAGTAAATACATTCTCCATTCACGTAGGTGACTTTGGCAAGGTACTATAGCTGAACACATGCACCCGAAATAGAGAACCTTGGTCCAGTTATTCAGGAGTAAACCAACTGCACCATAGGGGACAAAAACAAAATGCTAAATTACCATGCACTTAAATAGATTTAAAGGGATAGTAATACTTCGTTTTATCTTTATTTTATTTTGTAGGCATTAAAAAAACATGAAGAACGATATAAGTCTTATCTCTCAAACCTTTATGGTTTAAGAGATATTCACAAGCAAAGTATCCCCCCCCCCGTTCAGCCACATCAGAAGGGAGGTGCCCAGGTAGACTGCAGAGAGGGACAGTCTTCAATTAAGATAAGGGAAAAAGCTGAAAAACTTGTCAAGGGGGGAAGGGCTTTCATTGTTTTCATACAAAGAAGATTGTCCCCTGCTGTTATCTGTCTGGTCTTACAACCAGATTCACATCTGAGAAGAGATGGCTTACACTAGGAAAAAGGGGCGGGAGGGGGAAACTTTGCTTGTGAATATCTCTTAAACCATAAAGGTTTGAGAGATAAGACATATCATTCTTCATGTTTTTTTAATGCCTACAAAATAAAATAAAGTTAAAACGAAGTATTACTATCCCTTTAAGCCCTTCATTACATTATAATGCATTTGACATCTCTCTAGCATTCAAGGGGTTAAAAGCCCAATTTAATGTAAAAGGACTTTTTATTTGTCTCCCATGGAGCAGCTGGTTTACTCCAGAATAACTTCAGTTTGCTTTTATAAATATGGGTCCTTGTCCTCTATGGAGCAGTCCTCATGGGGAACTGCATTGACTGAGAGCAGGCCATTCAGAAAGTGACTAAGCTGTCATTCTTATCACAACAGTCTAATAACTGACTGGCCCATGTGGGTATCACCAATCCTCTAGAGTTGACATTCACATGGGCTGGCCTTCTTCTCTGTAGTGCACACCTACACCTGTGGTCAGCTTACATTGATAGTGTAGTGCATGGGTGTTTAACCTGTAACCGCACACACACTCACTCGTTCATACTGTGCTGGTTTTTCTTATTGCCTCAAATGAGCACAGGTAACTCATTTAGTATTTCATTGATACTGAAGGATCCCTTGTGCTTATTTGAAGATATCTGAAAACATGCATTACCAAGGTAATCTGAGTACATGTTTGAGAGTCCTTGTTATTCATAATTTCTATTATATGCTTTTATTAATTTTGGGTTTCAGTGGATAACATACATAAATGTGTGTGTGTGTGTATATATCAGGAGTCAAAATTTCTAGTCCTGAGCTACTGGCCAGGCCAGAAAAGTTACTCGCCACCAGTTTCCACTCCTAGCCCCACCCATATCCCCACCATATATTTATTAAGTGGAGAAACTTCCTTAAGCACATCCAGATTTGAAGGAGAACTTTAACGATTTACTCTTAACATCACATCTCTATAAGGTACTTCAGTCTGGATAGAAACTGAGTTTTGTCATCACTGGTACAATCGTACATGTGGAAAAGTATTATCAAATGATGGAGAAGGGGGGGGAGACATGATGGAGAAGGGAGAGAGAGCGAGACATGATGGAGAAGGGAGAGAGAGTGAGACATGATGGAGAAGGGAGAGAGAGTGAGACATGATGGAGAAGGGGGAGAGAGACGCACACATGATGGAGAAGGGGGAGAGAGACACACATGATGGAGAAGGGAGAGAGAGACACACATGATGGAGAAGGGGGAGAGAGAGAGACATGATGGAGAAGGGAGAGAGAGAGAGAGAGACACACACACACACATGATGGAGAAGGGGGAGAGAGAGACACACACACGATGGAGAAGGGAGAGAGAGACACATGATGGAGAAGGGAGACAGAGAGAGACATGATGGAGAAGGGGGAGAGAGAGACATGATGGAGAAGGGGGAGAGTGAGAGAGACATGATGGAGATGGGGGAGAGAGAGAGACATGATGGAGATGGGGGAGAGAGAGAGAGACATGATGGATAAGGGGGAGAGAGAGAGACATGATGGAGAAGGGGGAGAGAGACATGATGGAGAAGGGGAGAGCGACACACACACACATGCTGGATAAGGGGAGATAGACATGATGGAGAAGGGGAGAGAGACACACATGTTAAACAAGGGGGTGAGAGACACACGTATGATTGAGCAGGGGGGAGAGATAGACATGCTTAATAAGGGGGAGAAGATAGACATGATGGAGAAGGTGAGAGAAAGAAACCTGATGCATAAATGTAACATACACTGTCGTCATAACAATTGGAGCTGGGTTGTTGCTAAGATTTGTGTGCTTGAGAGCAGAAGTTACAACTTTGAGTTTCAGAGAGGTAGGCATTGTAAAGCAATGTGTAGCCCTGGCAGTCAAAGAGTTAAATGGTAGATAAGAACCATGTAGCTTGAAAGTAAGGATGCCCTCCATTTTGCAGCCACATTAAACAGTGTGGCTGCAAATGGGATAGCATGAACACTTACAAGGTATATGGTTATTATCTACAATTAAACCATTTGAGTGCCAGGGGGTATGCAACACATTGCAATGAGTTGCATTCCCTCTGGCACTCAAAGGGTTCAGCGGTTGTCCTGTTGTGTTCTGGAGAATTATCAAAGTGTGTGTGCTCTGCTGGGCGGGAGGAGCAGTCTGCTGTGTAGGGTGCCCCATGTTCCTGAACAATCTGTTATTTTGGGAGGAGAAGAGAAGTAGCGATGTCACTAGCAATGAGACGTGTTCATTTCCAGCCCTGGTTCTGTGTGATGTAGAAATGGGGAATAGCCAATGCTATTAAGATCTCTGGGCGTTTAATGATGATCCTTAAAACCAGATTTTATTTGATGCAATAATGGCCTGATTTAAAGGTATGCAACCTTTCATTAGGCGACATGAGACTCTTGCGTAGTGCGAGAGTCTCATGTCGTCATTTTTATTATGGCAACATGGATATCATTAAAAAGATACCGGCCAGGAGCAGAGTATCACGGTCCCCGTGATTCCCTGTCAATCTTTGACTGTGTTACCTTTGCATTGGAGGAGGCTGATTGGCCCGCCCAGGATGTTCCTTTTAATACTATGCATATTCACAATGTGGTCCATGTGTCAGGGAATCACGGGGACCGTGATACAGAGTGAGAGAAGGAAGCAGTACCTGGCAGGAGAAGGAGGCCCCTCCTCCTCGCTAGGCCCCGGCCCGTACCGATTCTTGGTTACCAGCTGCCATTGTCAGGGAGGGAGGAGAAGGAAAGAGATGGATTCCGTCATCCTCCCTTTTTCCCCCAGCCAGAAATGAGGCCGCCGCATTGCCTAGGAGTCGGGAGAGGAGGCTGGAAAGCATTCTGGCTGCATGGGAAGCCCCTAGAGGGAGAGGGTGGCCCGGGCAGCCTTTGTCTGTGCATAGGCCAGCAGGGAGAGCAGGACATCAATGGGGAGGTAGATAGGAAGTGACCAGCTCTCTGGTATAAAGCTGGGGGAGTTGCAACAGAAGCATTTCAATTTTGAGCCCTGTATATATATTTGGCATTGTCGTGCTCAGGAGATTATTCATATTTCATACTTTTTGTAACCAGCTATATTAAACCTTGACATTTAAAATACAGTAAAAACAACAACCTGTAGGAGTTGCATGGAGTTGAAATTTCAGTGTCTTGTAAGTACAGAATTACTAAAATGTAACCATTAAATGGCCATGAAAAGCTGAATAATGACATCGTTTATAGCATTTGTTATAACTAATAACCATTGTCAATGGAAGTTGACATTCTTGGTTATCGAAACCAAGGGGTGGAGGGGACAGGAAATGGAGGAGCAGAAAGGGGTTGTTCCAGTTTGAAGAAAGGGTAGGTAAGTGTTAGGAATTTGATTTTACAGAGTTTCAGAAGAAGTACCATGCCCAGAACATACCATTCTGACATGTCAATGTTGAGAAAAGCAGTGACCTCTTCCAGATTATGTATAGCCCAGTTTCTAGTGGTTTCCACATTAATATAAGGTGGTGTTTTTTTTTCTGCAATGCCACAACCATATATCTCTATACAAATACTTAAAAAAAAAAACAACGGTGTGAACAACGCTTGTATTTAATGAGAACAGAAAGACCCTATAGTGAGGCACTCTAGACTGTAAAAATATCACATAAAAAATTGTTATATTGATTTGAAAATAGTACAAAGTTACATACATACACAGGTGTCAGAAAGGAGACATTAAAACCCTAAAAACAACACAGGGTTTCAGAGTGTTCCTGGAATAATACAGTGGTAGGGTTAAATCGCAAGATCACTAGACTAGGGGGATAGGAAAATATCTAACACCCCAGTTTTATATTAAAGAACCCAAACCACAGTACATATAATTATAAGGAAACATACAAATATATCCAGCCATAAGGAGACTGCTAATAAGCAAAGTGCGATACCTTCTCAATATCCTAAGTGTTAATATCCAACCCTAATAAACATAAGAAAAATATAATACATGCATATGTGATTCCATACATAGAAAAAAAGAAGAAAGTATAAATACAACATCTCCAATGGCAAAAAAATATAGGGATAATACTTATCGGTCCTATAGCATATAAAGTCCAGGAACAATCTGCCCCTGTGATCCCATCCCAACGCGTATCGCCAACAGGGACTTTCTGTTCTCATTAAATACAAGTGTTGTTCACACCGTTTTTTTTTTTTTTTTTTTTTTTTTTTTTTTTTTTTTTTTTTTAGGTATTTGTATAGCGTTTTTCTTTAGTCCCAGAGAGCACCCCACCTATTACGGTGGTTTGGATCAAATATTTATCCAAATAAAATATATATATTTTTTTTTAGCCAGTGCCTACTCCATTTTTTTTTTTTGTAGTTTTGTACAACCATATATCTAGCAGCACATAATGTGCGAGTGGCCAAAGAGTCTTGATTTCTGCTTTTCTGTGGTACCAGGTTCCTAACACTGTGAAATCTATATGCGCATATTAGGGCTTTTATGGAGTTCTGCTAAAGGGGTTAACGCTGTGTTCCCCCAAGCCTTTATAACCCTTCCTGTTACCTACAGCTACTTACTTGGTTTCTGTTACAGTGGATCTTCTGCTACCTTATCATTCTACCTTCTGTTTCTATTTGACCCAACTTCCATTTGACTATATTGCCTCTCTGCTTCACTGGCTCATTTCTGACTTCACATATTTTTTTGGCTTCCTGGACCTGCCTTTTTCTTTTGTATTGACATCTGATTTCTGCTGGCTTTCCTCAATAACCACATTGTCTCCATGGCTCTCACAAATTGACCAACCATTCTCTGTTTCTCTCCAGTGCCATCCCTGCTGCAGAACCTCTTCCCTGACAGAATTTTTCATTGAATTCAGTGACTTGCTTAGAGAGTATACATACATTACATCTTATGACCAGGATACTTAATTTTCTCCAGTACCACTACTGCTAGGGCACCTCTTGCTAACCTTGGAGGATTACTCAGGTACTATTTGTTTTTTTTAATCTTTTTGTACTAGGCACTGGGATCCATTCTAGTACCTTTCCCAGTTGGCTGTTTGTTTCATAACACCATCACGTAATGCCAGATGTATGTGCAGATATGTTATCTATCTTTACATATAAGTTAAATTGACAGTGCAGTGATTTTATTACAGTAACAGTGAGTCAGCAGACTTAAACTTGAATAAAAGAGCAGTGCACCAATAGTTTTGGAATCAAGAAGCAGGGCTTAGTTCTCTGTCTAGTCTTTAGCACTGTGTGCTTTTGGGAATTCTCTAAGAAGTAGGGTGCATTAACAAGGTAACAGTCCTACCATATGTGGATCGCTGTGTGTGTGTGTGTGGGGGGGGGGACAAACCCCCCCACACACAGATTTTCCAAGTGAGAACTGTTCCATTTCACTTATGTTTTCCAAAACTTCCAGCGCCTCTACTATAAAAACCCAGACTTTCCTGCCATGCAGCATACTGTAAAATAGGCATGATAGAGAGTGGAAGGAGACAGTGAGAAAAAATAAATATTGAAATAAAAATAAAGTTGTATGAAGTCCTAGCTAGTACTATGATCATTGCCAGCAAAAAGAGAAGCTGGATGGACCCTGATGCTGCTGATACAGAGGTGGAGCAGGAAGTTGGAATCACCAGTGGTAAAGGGAGCACATGTACCCCTGACCCAATGATATCCAGTCTCACAACAATATAATCCCTTGATATGTGGAAAACTATACTGAAGAAGTAGGCAGAAATGGCTAGCAGTATGAGCATCATACAACAGTGCCTGCTGCTACTGCTGCCAGTACGCATTCCTCTTCTAAGATGCCAAGTGTGACAACAGGGGACCCTCTGTCACACTTGTCATCCCCAACCAGTCCTACAGAGTGGCAAAAGACTGGTGGTGATGAGAGTGAGGGTCATGGTGGAGAAGAGTATGAGAATGTTTTTGGTGGAAAGTGATAGGGAATGGGAGAAAGAGATACAAATGGGAATGGACATCACCACCACCAGTGACATTCTGGAGTTTGCTGCTGCTATAAATTCTGCTGCTGAGTCATCAAAGGCAAATGTTCACAGCAGCAAATGTTTACAGCAGCAGAATAATTGTCAGGCTAATGTGCCATAGACTATTGTGGCCACCATTGATCTGGGTTCTTCAAGTAGTGATATGGGACTTGGTCATGCTTCACTTACCACCAATACTCCTGGTCCTAATTCTAGTTCTGAGGCAGCAGCATAATTTGCATGAGCCAGTGAACGTGATTCTGGAGAAGAAGGTCTTTCTACTCCACCACTTCCCTCACTGAAATCATGAGTATGGTAATATTTTTCCCTTGAGGCAGGCACAGTGCTGTCATTAGCGACTACCCTGTGCACTATGTGTGATAAGTTATTGAAAGGGAAAGGAGGGGACACATCTTGGCACATCTGCTGTCATTAACAACATAAAACATAAACACATTTATGATAAGATTGTGAAAGCCAAATCCCCCCAGAAAAAGCATTTAAGAGTCCCTGTCCTCCTTGTCTGTCTCCAAAGGAACAAAAAACAAGTGAAGAAAATCACAGAAGAAGACAAGACAAACCCATCCTGTAAGTTCGATGATCAGTGTAACACTTGCATCATCATCGTCTCTTAGGGAATGCTGATTCCATTGTTCTGCACGTTTCAGAGCTCAAAACTGGCACCATACTCTTGAGCTGCAAGGGCTCATTAGCCTAATTCTCCCCAGTTTATAGAGTTATCCACCAATCAGTGCAGCCCAATGACCATCTCCTGGGTACCTTGTATCACGATGTAACAATAATGATCCATCCCAAAATAAAAAACCACACATGCTGATTAATTCAGACCATTTCATATATATTAAAAAGTTTTTATCTGTATCCTGTTTTGTCTAACTTACAAAAGGATTGCTAGAGCATGCAATACCTTGAAAAAACATACAAGGATACAATAAAACTGATCACAAACAAGGACTGTCTCAATCTCTATATACATTATATATACAGTACTGTGCAAAAGTTTTAGGCAGGTGTGAAAAAATCCTGTAAAGTAAGAATACTTTCAAAAATAGACATGTTAGTAGTTTATTTTTATCAACTGACAAAATGCAAAGTGAGTGAACAGAAGAAAAATCTAAATCATATCAATATTTGGTGTGACCACTCTTTGCCTTCAAAATAGCATCAGTTCTTCTAGGTACACTTCCACAAAGTCAGGGATTTTGTAGGCATATAGCCAGGTGTATTATTAAACAATTATACCAAACAGGTGCTAATGATCATCAATGTAATATGTAGGTTGAGACACAATCATTAACTGAAACAGAAAAAGCTGTGTAGGAGGAATAAAACTGGGTGAGGAACAGCAAAACTCGGCTAACAAGGTGAGGTTTCTGAAGACAGTTTAATGTCAAAAGTCATACACCATGACAAGACAAAAGGGAGTTATACTGCATCAGAAAGGTCCCTCCCAGGCAGAAATGTCAAGGCAAACAGGGGTTTCCATATGTGCTGTCCAAGCCTTTTTGAAGAAGCTCATATAAAACTTGCGGCCAAAAAAGCCATACCTCCATAGAAACAAGGCCAAGTGATTCAACAATGCATGAAAAGACAGGAACTGGGGTGCAGAAAAATGGCAGCAGGTGCTCTGGACTGATGAGTTGAAATTTGAAAATATTTGACTGTAGCAGAAGTCAGTTTATTTGCTGAAGTGCTGCAGAGCAGTACGAGGTTCCTTGCAAGTTTGGGGCTGCATTCCTGCAAATGGAGTTGGGTATTTGGTAAGAATGAATGATCTGAGAAGTACAGGAAGATACTTATCCATCATGCAATACCATCAGAGAGGCATCTGATTAGCCCCAGATTTATTCTGCAGCATGACAATGACCCCAAACATACAGCCAAAGTCATTAAGAACTATCTTCAGCGTAAAAAAGAACAAGGAGTCCGGGAAGTGAAAGTATGGCCCCCACAGAGCCCTGATCTCAACATCATTGAGCCTGGGATTACATGAAGAGAGAGAAGCAACTGAGGTTGCCTAAATCCACAGAACAACTGTGGTTAGTTCTCCAAGATTTTGGAACAACCTACCTGCCGAGTTCCTTAAAAAACTGTGTGCAAATGTACCTAGAAGAATTGATGCTGTTTTGACGGCAAAGGGTGGTCACACCAAATTTTGATTTATATTTTTCTTCTGTTCACTCACTCTGCATTTTGTTCATTAATAAAAATAAACTATGAACATGTCTATATTTGAGGGCATTCTTACTTTACAGCATTTTTCATACCTGCCTAAAACTTTTGCACATTACTGTATATGTATACATAGATAGGTAGATAGATACAGATATCACTTCCATTGGTTGATGCCTTATCGAGGACTATGCTATCGGAACCATATACTCTTGGCAGCGTCAAGTATACAAACTTTTACCTGTAGGGCTAGAATAGTATCAAAAACATATGTATTTGGGTTTGAATGTTCTTTTAAAAGTGTCAGGCCATTAAATAGCAAAAAATACTGCAAATATGCCTACCTTATGCATTAGATAGTAGACTTTCTTTTTTTTAACCCTTCAACAACTGAAGCAAGCAGACATCCAAGCATAATTGATAATTGCAGAATGTTGTGGCCTGGAATGTCTATATTGAATTACATTGAATGCAGAGGGTTTGGAAGCTAGCACTACTACTTTTCTTGATGGCAGATAGCTCTCTTTCTGTCAGTCCAAGCACCTGGCTGCCCCATTCCCCATCTAATTTCTTTCAGAACCTGTTCTCTGTTGCTTCATTTTCTTCCTCTTCTTTTATGCACTGTAGTAGATGGAGAGCCATGTAAAATGCATTTGATTTTGTGTAATTTGTGCAGGTGTCATATATGATGTATATATGTGGGGCACTGCTTGATCTGAAGATGAATTTATTTACTTCTAATGCTCTTGCACGGGATAATTTGTTATTGATATTATTTGTTGATTTAGAACAATATATGGATATTCATAAATACTTTTTTTTAATTATTTTTTTATTTTAGATGCATTCTAAAGACATATGAAGCAGTGAGATCAACTGACCAAACATTCTGCATAAAGTTAAGCTGCCACTTCCCTTCCCAATGGCAACCAGTACTGGAGAAAGTCAACTACAAAGGATTATGAAAGATTTGCAAGGTCTAGTTTTTTTGTCTGTTTTTCTTAATGAGCTGTTCCTAACAGGAGCAAGGAGTTATTTAAATTAAAATGCAAATCAAGTATTGTTGCTGGGTATAAGGTGCATAACATATAAAGTACAATGATGAGATATGAATGTACTCTAAAATACTATTCAGAGAAACATAATTACAATAAAGCTACAAAGAAGGGAGAATAGTTTTTGATCGAAATGAGGCAACACGGGCAAAACTCACTCATCTTTGGGTTTGCTATGCATATGACTGATATAAGCATAGCTCTGTGATATCAGCTCCTTACTCAGCATTGTTGGGACCTTTTATGTTTCCATACAAGCCCCATAGAATACTTGTGCTCATGAATCTGCCATCAGTGTGCTTTTATGGAGATAGGAAAAAGTCACCCAGCTGTGAAGATAGTGGTTATCTGCACAATAAACCAGCAGACAACAGGTGAGTTATGAGCTAGGGGATGTCTGTTCCCTTAGCTCTGAGGGCACTGGCAGTTGGATAAAAGGGTCTTGTATTGACACAATATTGCCTCTTCAAAGTGTAAAAAGAATTCCTATTTAAAATGCTTATTTTGTAATGTGTATAACCTTTGAATGGATTGACAATGAAGAATATGGATGTAAAGGAATCAGTGAGAGGTCCCACCAAAACTGCAGATATGGTACAAATGGGTTGAGGAAACAAAGAATGATCTTGACCTTTTACACATCTTTTCCATAACAAAAACTAAAGAAGGCTACAGCAAAATATTCTGAACAAATTTCATTGAAATGTGGCACCGAGAGAGATGGCATGGTCTTTCTTATACTTAAGCAACCATAATAGGGTTTCATCATGGCCTTTCATTATAGCATAGGGATCTACACAGTGTGTGGTTACTCTTTATTTTCCCTAAAATCATTGCTAACACAAGTTCCTCATAGAAAATCATGCCTGTTTTTATGTGGGCATATACTCTGTTGAGTACGTAAAATGGATTGTTGCATTACAAATGATACAATGGGGTGGGAGATATACTTTACAACTGTTATCTTACTAAACTCTGCTATACTGTGGTGCATTAACAGTTAGAGTTCCTGTCACATATTCTGTCAGAATTCTTACAAGCCATGTACCTATAAAGGAAATCAGATAGGGTATTTAGGTACTCCTAACAGCTTAATATTACAGTAAAGGCAAAAAAAAAATCCCTAGTGAGTGCCTTTCTCTTTGCCTTATGCTGGCAGCTACATATTTCTTTTTGATATATACCCATATATTTCTTAAATTAATGTGGGCAGTGGTTATAGTAAAAGGAACTTGAGTATATGTTTTATTTTGCTAACATACAAACAAGACCTCATAATACACATTAAAACCTACAAATAAAACCAGATTATGTAATTTTAAATAGCATTTCAATCAGCATCTGTAAAATGTAGTTATTTTATGTTTGATGCAGAAAAATTATAATCCTAAATTTATATTTTCAATGCATGTGTGGACTATCCTATATAGACACATTTTGGTTAATTGTGCAGAGGTAAAACTGTTAATCTGTCGATTAGTGCCCACTGTTCTTCTGTTCAGAAGAGTTATCTCAGACCATTCAAAGACAATTGAGAACAACCACTTCTTAGACACCCTGTCAAGATTGCTTTGGTACTGGGTGTCCTGGAGCTCTGGAAAAGGTGGAAATGGGAGCCCCTACAGAGCCTATGTAAGAGTAGATTTTAGGCCTCAGAAATCAAGTGATGAGTGCACTAAAGGTTGATGAGGGCTTAGGATGGTGATGGTGTGTTGGATCTATGTCAAAGGCACATCACCAGTATGCATTAATTTGTCTTTGCCATCATATCCCCTTCAACCCACAACCAATCTGCTTGCCCTTGACCAGTACTGAACAAATGGCTCATTTCCATATGGAAATGCAGGATAATGAGCCATTGTCGTATTCATCTGGTTGTGTGTTTATATGTTATTTTGCCTGTTTGCCACATGAATCAAAATACTGAACAGTCGCTTCCAATATCAATCACCCCCAATAAATAAGCACTCACCAAGCCACTTTAGGACCGGAGGACCCAGTGCAGCTCTCCACAATCGCAGCCACGATTCCACAGACAGGAGGACAACAGGAGGAAAGCGCACCCGGATCCACCGACAGATTCTCAGCCAAACCAATAAGTTTAAAAGTCCAATACTTTATTTTAGTCTCATAAAAGCATCCATGAATGAATACATGCACAAGATGCGCAGGACTTGCCTAACGTGTTAGGCAAGTCCTGCGCATCTTGTTCATGTATTCATTCATGGATGCTTTTATGAGACTAAAATAAAGTATTGGACTTTTAAACTTATTGGTTTGGCTGAGAATCTGTCGGTGGATCCGGGTGCGCTTTCCTCCTGTTGTCCTCCTGTTTGCCACATGCACTAAATTTCGATAGCAGCCTCTACTATTGGAGTTTAGTCTCAACATCGCCAACCTCAGGCAGGCGATGTTGGAATGTCCCTGTAGCTCTCTATGGAGCCAGACGACAGTTTGCAGTCTTTGCTAAAGATAAGAGACAGCAGCTGCCTCCTGTTAACTATTTCAGTGCTATAGAAATGTGCAGTGTCATCTTGGTGAAGCAAACGTTGCCAAAGGAGACCCCCCCCCCAATTTGGTGAAGCAGTGGATGATTCACCAAGCTGGGTGTCTGACACACATAAATGGGAAGAAAAGGGCTATGAATATCCTGGCCACAAGGACGGACACTCACATGTCACAAAACGGCATGTAGCAGGATTTATTATAACATACTGGTCCCATAATAATATTTGCAATAAAATGGCTTTGATTCCCAAGAGCAAAAATTAACATGTAACGGCACATGCAAAGGAAAGCTGCACCTCCTGATAACTAACCATCTTTAATTGTTTTTATATAATTAGAAGCCTGCTGTCACAATGTTATTGTTTTTCATAATTACCAGTTATATTTTGAATTAAACACATATTAACAAATATAGATAATATTTCAGCTTTTAACCCTTTCAGTTCCTCAGGGGTGTGTGATGCACATCCCTATGGCACTTAAAGGGTTACAAGAGGGATGCTGCTTGCGGTTCAACAACCCTGTATGCTAATGGGGAAAAAATAACCCCCTTCCCCTTACATACTTAATTGTTAGCGCATATAGTGATGTGTGCTCCCCACACATTGCCAGACACACAATTTTTACAGATACTAGCATGAACTACAGTGCATTTTTATGTATAACAGTTTTTAGGTGTTAGCATTCCTTTAATCCGATATACTGTCTATAATTATAAAATGCAGTGCAACTTTTGTGGGGGTTTTTGTCTATGAGGTGTATAGCAAATCATTAGAGGTAACTGTATTTTATAGGATAAATGTTGGGTCTATTTACACAGTAACATAGTTGATGAGGCTGAAAAAAGACATGCATCCATCAGGTTCGGCCTATGTCATATCACTCTTTTTTATCCTGAAGAAGGCAAAATCAACCTTATTGAAGCCATTTCCAATAAAGCCCCAGGTGGGTAAAAAAAGTCCTTCCTAACTACAAATGACAGTCAAATAATTTCCCTGGATCAACATCCTATCTGCTTTGAAACCAACTGTCATAATTCTCAATATTGTTCTGAGCTAGAAAGGTATCCATTCCTTTTTTTTAAGTATCTGTGGACATTTGTGCATGAGATTGTAGAATTTAATTATTTATTTATTGCTGGGGAAGCAAAACAGCCAGAGCCAGTGGGTGATAAACATACAAGAGCACTAGTATTGGGGGGTAGAGACATAGATGGAGGAGGGCCATGAGGCAAAGTCAGTTATGAAGTGTGAGAGTTTGTCAAGAGAGAGAGAGATAATAGATCTGTTCCATGTCATATATATGGTTTAAAGGGATAGTAATGTTTCATAATAAAAGCGGCTCCAATTAATCTTCATAGTATTTGGTCCATGGAGAGTGTTATTTCAGTACTGTCAGAGTTGTAGTTCAAGAGTAATTGAATGATAAAGTATACCCCTCCCGCCTCTTTTACTCATGTCACTGCTCAGCTCAGAGCAGCAGGGTGGTGTCAAAGTGGATTGCATAGAGGGACAATCTTCAGTTAAAATAAGGGGAAAACCTGAAAAACCTGTCAGTGGCAGCAGGGGTTTCATTGTTCTCACAGTAAGAAGATTGTCCCTTGCTGTGAGTTGTCTGGTCTGTGGACCAGATTCCGCGTCTGAGGGGAGGCGGCTTACACCAGGTAAAAGGAGCAGATGGGGGAGACTTTATAATTCAATTACTCTTAAACTGCAACTCTGACAGTATTGAAATAACTCTCTCTGTGGCTCAAATACTATGAAGATTAATTGGAGCTGCTGTTTTTGTGAAACATTACTATCCCTTTAAGCAAATCTTCCAGTCAGTCAGGCACAGGGGTGGGGTGCAGATTTCCACAGTTTAGGCATGCAAGCTCTTCGACAGTGACCACTAGTAGCCACCTACAACAAAGTGATTGTGTCAGGGACAATACTTAGATGAAATGCTTTGGGAGATAGGGTAGTCAAGCTCTGAAAGCTAAGGAAGACCCAATTTGACCCCCCCCTCCAGAATGGGAAAATTAAGGGGGCAGATCTACCAGTTATGGAGGCGTGAACCTACAGGGCGTCCACACCTCCAGCAGAGACTAGCAATTAAGGGGTACATCTGGATAAATGCAATGGGTTCTGGTACCAATGGGTCAAAAGCTTAGTTAGTCTCCCTCTGGAGGTCAGATATCGCAATGTTCAGGTCACATTCCCAGGCCTGTCTATAAGCCATGGTTGGTAGAATAGCCAAACAACCCAATAGTATGAACACCTTGAAAATTCCATGCTCTGAATGAATTGTTAGAGCTGTGAATGCTGTAAGAGATCTGGGAGAATAGCCCAGGGCAGGAAACGAATGCACAATATGGTGTATGGCTTTTTAGCCTTCATTTTATATTTATTTGTAGTATTTTACATTAAATACATTTTTTACCAGAAGATTTGAAACAGCACCTTATTTCTTTAAACTGTTCCCTGGAGTAGAGAGAGGTATATTTTCTCTGCAGGCTCTTGTTGTTGGGCAATGGTATACGTCCCCTTCCAACCACCATACCTGTGAGTACATTCCAATATATTGTACGCATTATAGATCTGGATAACAGGCACTATTGGAAGCCTTCTCTTTATGTGTTTTTTCACGTACTTTCCGGACAGATGTTCTGAGGAGCAGCTCATTTACAGAAGTGTTTCAGTTGACAGCGTACTGTGGTTGGGGCAGTATAAAGATCCCTACCTCATTGTGTTCTTTAGCAGTGGAGTGGAGGTTATAGTTAGTATGGAGAGAGCATATTGCTCAGGTAGTCTGGTAGCTTTCCAGAGAAGTGGTTTATACTAAGCAAGAAAGGTGAAGGGCACGTCTAGAATCGAGTGTTAGCCAATTCAGTTTTTTAAACATATCACAGTGATGTGTAATGTAATTACATTGAGGATAAAGCACCATAGTGAGTTAAAACACTACTTTAATCAATAAATGAAACAGAAAAAGGGGAGACAGTGCATCTAAATGTAGTATATGGGAATACTTGGTAATAATATTACAGATGCATCAACATTTATCAATAGAGGATAAGGACCAAAATGGTGTTAGTTATATGTCAATAGGGTTCACATATTCATAGGAAGCTATTCACAAAGCAAAAGCCCATAAAAATAACACATTTGGTAAGGATATGGTAAAAACAAATCATTATAAATAACAATCTATTCGCATAAAAATAGTAAACTACAGCACGGGGAGATAGGTGTATGTAACCATATAAATGTTATGCTTTGGGGCAGTCTAACTGTAATTCGAGTATCGATATGCTAGAATTGTACACACAGAAATTATATAGATCTCAGAGTATAAGGATCCTGATTCATAAATATGAGCTCACCAGAAACATCTGATAACAGCAATAAGCACAAATATAGATGTCCTCTCACCAGAGTACCACCAGTTAGTGGGCACATCAAATAAGCAGAAGATCACTGCAAGATGGTCACTGTGGACGTAGCGCTCTCGATTAAATGCAAGGGACATCCTCATCTATTGGCTTTCCCCGACAAGTGATGTCAGCATATTGAAAGGAGAACTGATTAAGCTAAGACACAGTCATGATCTTCATATTTGTTTCACCAAGGATATACAGACTCGTACCTCGCAAGTGGTACCTGGAGGGAAACTAGAGAGCTACATCCACGGTGGCCAGCTTGCAGTGGTTCATTGCAATCCTAGTCCATTTTTTCCTGTAGGGGGTCATCTCTGTTTTTTTTGATGCTTAGGCATCTTCCATGACGGGCAAGTGAGTTTTATGGAGGGGTGTCAGAAAGGTACCTCATAGATTTCCGATCTCTTCATCCATATCGCTTCTTCTCCTCAAAAGTTCCAAAGAACAGAGAAAAAGTGAAACTTTTACTCTTTGCTGAACAAGCAGGTTCTGGTGCTGGTCCCAGTCCAACAGTGCTTTTCCAGTTTCTATTCCAACCTTTTTGCGGTTCCCAAAAAGGATGGCGGCTGCCATCCTATTCTGGATCTCAGATGTCTCAACCAGTACATGGTTGCTAGGTGCTTCGAAATGGAATACTTATGTTTTGTCATTGCAGCAATGTGCCCAGTAAAGTACCTGGACTCTCTGGATCTTCAGGAAGCAAATCTACATGTCTCAATCCACCCAGACAGCCAACACTACCTGTCTTTTGCTTTCCGTTGCAATCACTACCAGTTCCCGGCTCTGCCATTTGATCTGGCTTCAAGACTCAGAATCTCTACCCAAGTTATTTCTCTGACTACATATTTGGACTATTTCCTGCTCAAAGTTCCTTCAGAAGAACTTTTGGCTCACTATATCAAAGACTGAGCCTGCATTCTGGTGTATCATGGCTGGATTCTCAGTCTCAAGAAGTCTTTTCCAATACAATCTCTGTTTTGATGTTCCTGGTCATGCAGTCGACACCCTTCAGGGGAGAGTCTTTCTCACAGAGAAGATTCAGATTTTGTTCCAGGACATGTCTCAGGCACCGGAGTGGCAATCGGCCACAATTGTTCTTGATACATAAGTGTCCTGGGTCAGTTGGTGTCCACTTTGGAAGCTGTTCCTTACTCATAGTTCCATACAAGGGAACTTCAAAGGGACATCCTCAGGATGTGGTCCAGGAACCTAGGGCATCTCTCTCCTCAGATCACCCTGTCTCTGTAAGCCGGGGAGGACCTTAAGAGATGGCTCCATGGACCACACCTGGTGAGAGGGAGACACATTGTGTCACAGAGTGGACTTTGGTTATTATGGACATAGGCCTGGGAGGCTGGCGTGCGGGACAATTGGGTGCCCAGGGCAGGGGGGCGGGGAAAAGAGGCTGCTGTCCATCAACATTTAGGAGCTCAGAATGATTCATTTGACTCTTTTTCATTGGTCCCAGGTTTTCAGGGTTATTCCAGTGAGAGTGCAGTTGGTCAACTCCATGACCGTAGTATATTGATTGCCAAAGGGAACCGAACCCGCAGAGAGGTAGCATGGAGGGAAGCTCATGTTCCGGCCACCCCAGCAGTTGGCATTCCAAGTGCAGAGTGTGTACTTGCAGACTTTCTTATTCGTCTGAAGGTCTCATACCTGATAGTTCAACACTATGGGACATCATGGCAACCAGGGGTCACAGAAAGGTTCCAACGTTCTGTGCTTACACGAGGGATCCACTGGCCTTGATGATGGATTCAGTGTCCATTCCATGGAGTTTTCATCTGACCTATGTGTTTTCCCCTATTCCTCTCATCCTCAGGGTGATCCTGAAGTTTAGATTGGACAGGGCACTGGTTCTTTTAATCACTCCATTCTGGCCTAAGAGGTCATGGTTTGTGGACCTGGTCAGCTTGTCCATTCAGGATCTGGATTGTCTACTGTCCAGGCTGGATCTGTTTCTCCAGGATCCCTTTGGTACGAGTACCGTAAAATCTCGGGTATAATACGGACAATTTTACCCCACTTCACCTTATGTGAAGTGGGGGGTGCGTATTATACATGAGAGTTTAAAAAAAAAAAAAAAAAAAGTTAGGGTTGGCAGATACCTTCCCTCCCTCCCCCGGGCCAAAACAGCTGCCAAACCAAGACTTATCTTGGTTCAAATTTAACTCCCCACTGAAGTCCGCATCTCTGGCATTGATGAAAGGCAAAATACAAAGCTTCCCAGCGGGCGGCATGCTTCAATTTGCCGCCCGCTTCCTTCAATGGGCTTTCAGGACCTTCCGCCTCCAGCCAATTGGATCTGTATCTGTTGACAGCTAAGGTTATTCGGATCCATAATATTCCTAGGGAAATCTGGTATCTGGTATCCTGATCTGGTACCAGGAGGACATATGTTGGAAATCTGGACTTTGGTATATTCCCATGGCCCCTTTGTTCCATTTTGGACTTAAGAGAAAATAGGATTTTAGTGTTCTTACCTGATAAATCCTTTTCTATGTAGTCCATATGGAACACAGGTCTCTCACCTGGAGAAAAACCTCACTTGTGTTGCTTTCTCAGGCAGAGGAGTCCCCTTAGGGTCTTAGACCTGAGAAATTTTATTTTTTCTTATACTGTGGCTTTTCGTCACATGAATTCTGGGAATAGGTGGGGGTTGAGCTGGAGGAAATGTTGTGTTTGCAGAAAAGGAATGTTGTTATTGTCATTACAATGATCTGCAATTGCAATGTGTCAGGTTAAATGGTATTAAATAAAAAAAAATGTCTGCTTTCCTTCATCTTGAAAGCATTTTGACCACACAAAAAAAAAATTAATTAAAAAAGCAGCTTGTGTGGGCCACTATGAGTTCCCTGTGGGTCACTTCCTTCTGTTTGCAACCAAAGACCCCTGAGTATGGAGATAGCAATACCACACATACAACTCAAAATTGAATTCAATATACTCCCCTTTCTTTGCAAATCTCAACTTTCAAAATGATACAACAGACAGTAGGATCAGAACATAAGGAACTCAGGACAGATACCTTAAATGATGAAATGGGTAGTGATCTATAAAGTCTAAGCCTCTCTCTGTCTTTTTTATACAATACATGTGTTTTAATGCATTTTTGTTCATATATATGTGTATTATATGTGTTTGTATATATGTTTTATGTCTCTGTATTTGTGCAAATACGCAACCTTTGCTGTAAACACTCCAGGGCATACTTGAAAATGAGAGAAATCTCAATGTATTCTTCCTGGTAAAACATTTTCTAAATAAATAAAATATTTCTTTTGTGCTTTTATATATGTTTTAATATGTCAGTTTGGATTAATTTGTTCCACTATTTGCCAAATCGCCTTGGGAATCAGTAGTTCATTTTACTGAGGACTGGTGATTGTTGGTCCTCATGCTATTTACACCAGCTTGTATGTATATATAGTTCACACAATTATGAAATGTAAGTTGACAATTGAGTGATTTATCATGTTAACATAAAAACTAAACAACATGCTATGTTCTGGTTTCACTATTTCTCTCCCAATCATTTTTGAGGTATCTTTTCCTGATGTGTTCCTGACATCTGCTATCAGTAGTGGGCAACAACCAGTCAAAGATTTTACCACAGTGTATGTGGAAGGGTACAAGTTTTGAATATTTAATTATTAGAATATTCTCTACAGTATTGCTTTGATTATCCATATAATTGACAGAATTAAATGACTACCTTGTGAGAATCAGAAACTTTTCAGATGCACATTTATGCATAAAACTTCACAATTTGATGATTATTCAATATAATAAAATATCAACTGACCTAATATTTTTAAGATATATTCAAATAAACACTTATTTTTATAACTCCAAGGGATTCATACTGCAAACAACACAATTAAGAAAATCACAGCTGAAAACAGATTATAGCAGGGAAGGAAATGTCCCAGAAGCATAAGGGTTCTAAGTTTTTGGGGTATTTTTTTAATATATACCTATGTATCTTTACTCCTTCACTGCCTCCTAGAACTACAGAATGGCTTCTAAACATTTTGTGGAGTTCCAAGTTATTTATACGTCTTCATCCACACTTAGCCCATGCTTCGATATATCAGTAGCACCATGGAGCTATATTATGTTTGTATTCAAGAACTGTACAGTCTATATATATATTTAACAGGAATTAAACACTGGCTAATACATTTCCAAGAAACTTTAATAGAAATCATTTGAAAGAATGACACAGGAAAATCAACCATATTGGACTGTCACAAACACTCTGATGCCCCAAATGCAATAGCAGAGATATTTATTTCATCGTTTTTGGCAATCTTATGTATCCAGTTTTGTTGGGTCACTAGAAAGTGTTTCTGTAATAAAATATTACAAACTATCATCATGAAATACTACTAGGTATTACATACCAACAACAGCAGTTAAGTAGCAAAAAACAACAGCAAAAATTTAAATGTCTTAGGAATTAGTGGTTCTTGATTTCCGTAACACTGGAGAGCCATGGGTTTTATATTCTATAGTGAATATAGATGTCTTCTGGTAAAATTATACATCTTGAGTTTTATAACCTTGAGCTGTCACGGAGGTCACTTGTTTTTTGTGCAAAACTTTGTTATTGGAAGGGAGAGAAGCAACAACAATGTGCAAAGAGTGGTTTGGAGATGCTTTAATATCTAGAGATATAAATTCATACATTTTCATTATATATTTTAGAGTAGCTCATTACATTTTTCATTGATTAAATGTAGCTTCCATTGAAGAAAAAGTTGGTGACTGCTGGTATAGAGAAATATGACCGCTGGTTTTAGTGCGGATAGGATATCAATTAGGGAGATATCTAACTACCTTTTCAAGTCAGGGGCATTTTTTTACCTGCTTGGGTCCTAACTGGAATTTGCTTCTATATATTTTTTTTATTATCTTTCTCTGGATTAACAAAGATGATATTGCAAAGGTTAAACTTGATAGATGCATGTCTTTTGTCCAGCCTTGTCAAGGTAATTATTTTAAAAAACCACATCAGATAATTGAATAGAAAATACATATTATTAAAGCATATATCTCTTATGTCCAATATGGAATACAGGAACCATGGGGGTTGATCGCCCACCTCTAAGAAGGCAAGGCACTTCAAAAATACAAGGTCTCTGGGGTAGAGACTCCCTCCTCTTCCTCCAGCTCAACCCCCCACCTTCTTTAGATTCATGTGTCCTACATCCAGGATGGAGGTGTGGAGCAATTTCTTTTTTTTTTTCCTAGGCTTTTATTATTTTATCTATCTATCTATCTATCTATCTATCTATCTATCTATCTATCTATCTTTAGATATATATAATATCTACCATTAGATGGGTTCTCATCACTGGCTTCTCAGGAGTTAGATTGCTCAGTCTCTTGTGCTTATGGACCCTGTCCCCTGTGGAGATTGAATTTATGATGTCCTCGTGACTGAGTCTCCTAGAGATTCTGCCCTATTGAGATGGGAGCCTGAAGACAGAAGAATGTTGAGTGCCATGGTCCATTTAATGTCCCATTCTGAGCCTTTTTTATGCTTTCGTTTCTTATTAGCCTTGTGGCTCGGATGTTAGCAGTAGTTGTGGGTTCCCTGTTCTTGGTTATTATCACAAACTCGTCTGATCCTCCTCCTTCAAGGCGGTCTGATTACAGAACTCATACACCTGTCCTTAGCCTACTTATAACCGGAACTTTCCTATTACCCCGCCCTCAGATGGTCTGTGCTCAGCGTCCTAGTACCCGTGTATCAAGCTTTTCCTGTATTCCTGATCCCTGTTGTGTACTCCGTGTATCCGAATATCTGGCTTCCTGACCTTGGCTTTGTCTGCGACCTCTCTTCTTGTTCCTGTGATTCGACTGTTTGCTCCAGTCTTCTGCTCGACCCTTCGTTTACCGACTCCAGCTAGCCTCACTACTCTCTTCATATATCCAGATTGTTTCAACTCCTTGTGTACCAATTCCGGCTTGACTACGACTCTCCTGTTTTCGACCCAACCTAGGTACCGACTATCAATTTGTTTGACTTCCTGTGTACCAGACCCGGCTATCCTTCGACTCCCTGCCTGTCTACGACCCTGTGTAGTCAACATCAATTCTGTTCGACTCCTAGTTGACTCCAGCTTATCTTGGACTCTCCAGTATCTGCCTCCGCAGCTTTTAGTCAACTAGCAGCATAACTTTACTGTCGGCCAACCTAAGACTCCTTCTGTCTGTTCTCTGACTCCCGGCCTTCTGCTGTAGGGTTCCGACTCAGCCTCGTAGCCTGTGGGTCATCATCCTTATTCACCCGTTCCTTGTCTGGCTGAGAGAACTGTGATAGTATCTGAGGGCCAGTAACATCGAACCCGCAGAGGTCGGATAAAAACTCAGTACATGTGAGGCCAGGATTGAAGACCTAGACCACCGTATGAATCTGTTTGCTCAGGCCTTACAGACTTTGCTAGTTCATACTGATCCTGCATGCCATGTTGCTCCTGCTACTTCTGCTCCTGTTCAATTAGAGACCTCTACTTCTATGCCTACCATGAGACTACCACATCCCCCTCGTTATGGAGGTGATCCTGTTGCATGTAGAGGTTTCTTAAATCAATTTTCTATCCATTTAGAGATGATGCCCCACTTGTTTCCCAGACAAAGCTAAAGTGGGATATGTGACTTCTTTGTTAATGGACCGTGCCCTTGCCTGGACTTCCCATCTGTGGGAGAGAGGCACGCCACTGGTTAACAACTATTAAGAATTTGCCTGCAATCTTCACCAAGTCTTTGACCTTCCTGGCAGGGCAGGGACTGCTTCATCATCTCTATTCACCATCAGACAGGGTTCACATTCTTTATTGGACTATACAATAGAGTTCCGTACCTTTGCGGCAGGGGTTAATTAGAACAATGAAGCCCTGGTCTCTGCATTTAATAATGGATTGTCTGACTGTTTAAAGGATGAACTAGCTGCCAGAGATCTACCCTTGGAATTGGAGGATCTTATTGCCTTTGTCTGCCGCATAGATCTGAGACACAGGGAGAGACAACTCCAGCGGGATCGCAGCCGGAGACCTCCTGTTAAATTTGCACCTAAATTTTCTCCTCCGGAGACTCCAGTCGTTCCCCCTTCTGAGGAGCCCATGCAGATAAGGTCCATGGGGTTGAGAGAGGAGGAAAAGCAGAGCAGAAGGAGATGAAATCTATGTCTATACTGCTGAGGAGAGGGACATAATGCCCAAAATTGTCCCAAGAAGAGGGAAACGCCTGCACCTAGAGGGGATCAGGGGACCTGCTCTAGGTGTAATAGCTCATACCCCTGAGTCACAAGAAGATTGCTTACTGGTTCCCGTGCACTTGTCTTGGCAGGATCTTCACTTTTCTACTACTGCCTTAATAGACTTTGGAACCGCAGGCTCATTTATTGAAGAGACTTTCTGCAAAAACCAAGGGATACCATGCCTTGTCAAAAAATCAACCTCTGTTGTTACAGGCCATTGATGGGAGGCGGCTTCATCCCTCTACTATTACACTAGAGACTCAAACCCATGCAAGTTAAAATAGGACCCCTGCATTCTGAGACACTGAGATTTCATGTCATTACTTCTCCTTCCTGTCCAGTCATTTTGGGATACTCCTGGTTATCTCTACATAATCCACATATTAACTGACAAAGTGGCCACATTGTTTCTGGGGGTTCTTACTGCTCTCTTCAATGCCTGGAGTCTGTGAACCCTTTATGTATTCAGTCAGTCCAAGTATCTGTTCCTGAGCACTACAGAGAATTCACAGATGTCTTCAGCAAAAGGAGACTGACAAATTACCACCTCATAGAACTTTGGACTGCCCTATAGATCTTCTGCCTGGCACCATTCCTCCACGGGGTAGAGTCTACCCTCTATCCTTACCTGAGACCATGGCTATAGAAGAATATATCCAGGAGAATCTTAAAAAGGCTTTCATTCAACGGTCCACTTCCCCAGCAGGAGCGTGGTTCTTCTTTGTCTGCGTCACGGAGTGACTAGGCAATAACGACACTTGACAAGTACAGATGAACTTAAAATAAAACTTTATTTTAAACACAATAGTGGCAGCAATGAATAACACACTTTCACGAGGCCAAGGAAGATCAGTGCACTCACTTTCCTCACCCTTCACTAGGCTAGTGCGATAGGCCCATGTCTGTACCCAGACATTAGAGTAAACTGAGGCAACAGGAGCGAGTAGCTCTGTGGTGTCCCAATGCGGCGGGTTGCCATGGCAACCAGCCCGCCGATGACCGGAAGCACAGCCCAGTCGGAAACGGATGTGCAGAGGCGCATCCGCTACATCCTGCTCTATTGTCCGGGTCAGCACTCTTGGCGCCATTCCAGCAGCACCCGCTGAACTGCAGAGACGTGCCGACCCATGTGGAGACCTGGACGCTTGCCAGCCCTTTTTCCCCAGTCACTCCCGTTCCTGCTGAACCCTTTAATAAACGGAGCTCCTGTTCCAGCTCCTTACCAGTACCAGCGTGTCATGGTTATTTGGGAGGATAGCACAACTGGTGATGAGGATCTGAATTAGAACCCAACACAACGCAACTGTAAGTCGCACAACTACTTCGGGAATTCCTATCAGGATAAAAGTTAAGATTGTACAACCAACACAAGTGGGGACTAAGTAGAAACTATTGAAGACACACTTTTACATACATACTTCTGAAGGTATAATTATTCCCTATTACCACTGAGGACACTGACTTATTATTGAGATACTACTCTAACAGTTAAGGACACTGTTACTACTGAGGATACTGTGCTAATACTAAGGATACTGTGCTACTGCTGACAATACTGTTACTACTGAGGATACTGTGCTAATACTAAGGATACTGTCTTACTGCTGACAATACTCTGCTGAAAATACTGTTACTACTAAGGATACTGTGCTAATACTAGGGATACTGTCTTACTGCTGAAAATACTGTTACTACTGAGGATACTGTGCTAATACTAAGGATACTGTCTTACTGCTGAAAATACTGTTACTACTGAGGATACTGTGCTAATACTAAGGATACTGTCTTACTGCTGAAAATACTGTTACTACTGAGGATACTGTGCTAATACTAAGGATACTGTCTTACTGCTGAAAATACTGTTACTACTAAGGATACTGTGCTAATACTAAGGATACTGTCTTACTGCTAAAAATACTGTTACTACTGAGGATACTATGCTAATACTAAGGATACTGTCCTACTGCTGAAAATACTGTTAATACTGAGGACTGTTACTACTGACAATACTGTGATACTGTGTTACTACTGAAGATACTGTCTTACTACTGAGGATACTGTGATACTAAATTACTACTGAGGATACTGTATTTTGGCTGAGTATACTGTGATACTGTATTACTACTGAGGAGACTGTATTACTGCTGAGGATACTGTGATACTGCATTACTACGGAGCATACTGTATTACTACTGAGGATACTGTGATACTGTGTTACTACTGAGGATACTCTATTACTACTTAGGATACTCTATTACTACTGAGGATACTGTGATACTGTGTTACTACTGAGGACACCTTGTTAGTACTGAGGACACCTTGTTAGTACTGAGGACACCTTGTTAGTACTGAGGATACTTTGTTAGTACTGAGGATACTTTGTTAGTACTGAGGATACAGTGCTACTGATTTACGACTGAGAATACTGTTACTACTGAGGATACTGTTACTGCTCAGAATATTGTGACTGCTCAGGGTACTGTGTTACTGCTTGCTGCTAACGATACGGTATTATTGCCGCTGAAAATACTAGGCTCTGGTAACGCATACCCAACTACTACGAACACACTTCTTCCGTGCACAAATCATGGCCTCAGTAGGTCATTTAAAAGAATTCAACGAAGACCAGGAGCCATGGGAAGCATATGTAGAAAGAGTAGAAGAGTACATGATGGCAAATGACATTGCAGAATCAAAGCAAACCTCAGTGTTTCTGACCGGCATAGGGTGGAAGCCCTACTCCATTCTCAGGGACCTCCTAGCCCCTGTGAAACCCGGGACCCAACCCTTCCAATCCTTGGTCACTCTATTAAACAATTACTACCATCCACAACCCTTGCAGATTGCAGAACGTTTCCGATTCTATACGAGGAAACAACAAGCTGGGGAGGACATCAAAACCTATATCCGTGAATTGCGACGACTGGCCTCCACCTGCAACTTTCAAGTGCACCTGCCTGAAGCGCTGTGTGACCTCTTTGTCTGCGGCTTACTCAATAAAAACATACAGAAGCGTCTCTTAACAGAAAGAAACTTAACAGAAAAATCTGCATTTGACATTGCCATAGGCATGGAAATGGCGGACAAGGACGCATCCCAACTACAAGCTCATAACGGAATCACACAACAACATACCACACAGACGAGATGGATGTCAACAAGATGACAACCAACAAAACCCGTGCAACCCCATCGCAGGCAAAGGACACATACAAGCAACGACGCTGTTTCTGCTGCGGATCCCCGGCTCACGATGCACCAGCATGCCGGTTCAAAGATGAAACTTGCTTCAACTGCTCAAAAAAGGGCCACTTACAGAAAGTTTGCAGAAGCGCACGTACTTCGAGAAATGGGGCCAGAGGCAGAGGGAGACGACCCTCCACGTATTATACAGAGTATCAGCCCATGAACGAAGAAGAGGAACCACTAGAGGATGAAGGGTGGATGGCCCACCTAAGCATCCACCAACTGGAAGCGGCGGGTGACAAGATGCAAGTAAACGCTACAATTAATGGAAAACCGGTCCTCATGGATCTAGATACAGGATCAGCGGTTTCACTTGCACCTCCACTTACGCCAAACCTCCATGAAACTTAAAACCTATAGCGGACATCTACTGACACCGGTGGGATATGCCTCAGTTACAGTACAGCTGGAAGACAAGGAGCACAAGGCAATCTTGTATGTGGTCAAAAGCGGAGGACCCCCACTCTTCGGCCACACTTGGATAAGAGCCATGGGTATGCGACAACTGGTTCAGCCAGTTAACGAGATACAGGCGCCTAAATCTGAATCTACCGACAGATGGGTGGCACACCTGAAACATAAATACAAGGACGTATTTTCCCCAGAACTAGGCAAAGTCAAGAATACCCAAGCTACACTTCAACTTAAACCAGGAGCGACACCACGATTCTTTAAGGCACGGACCGTCCCATTTGCGATCCGCAACAAAGTGGAAACAGAACTTCAGCGGTTAGAGACGCAAGGCATCATCTCCAAGGTTGAAAGGAGTGAGTGGGCCTCCCCAATCGTACCCGTCATCAAAAAAACTGGAGAGATTAGAATCTGTGGGGACTTTCGTATGACGCTGAACAAACAATTACAAGTTGACCAATACCCACTACCTCGATTGGAGGAGCTGTTTGCATCCCTCGCAGGAGGCAACACGTTTTCAAAAATTGATTTGAAGCAAGCCTATGTACAGCTGGAGGTCCAACCTGAAAGTAGACACCTTCTGACGATCAACACTCACAAAGGCCTCTACCAATACAATAGAATGGTGTTTGGGATAGTGTCCGCTCCCACCATCTGGCAGCGCACCATGGACGCCATTCTAGCTGATATACCGCACACAAAATGCCTCCTGGATGACATGCTCATCACCAGCAAGACGGAGGAAGACCATAGACGAAATGTGGAAAGAGTCCTGCAACGGCTACAGGAAAATGGCCTCAGAGTCAACCTTGAAAAATGAGAATTCTTGAAGCCCCAACTCACATTCTGCGCCCACGTAATAGACAAACGAGGCTTACATACCGCAGAAGACAAGGTACGAGCACTGATACAAGCCCCCATTCCCAAAGATGTGACACAACTACGCTCCTATTTGGGCCTACTAAACTACTATCATCGGTTCTTACCAAACCTGGCACAAACTTTGCATCCATTACACAAACTGCTGGAAGCAAAAACAGAATGGAAGTGGTCTCCGGAGTGCCAAACAGCTTTTCAAACGACCAAGGACCAAATCCTTCACTCAAAGGTGTTGGTCCATTATGACCTACAAAAACCTCTCACTTTAGCTTGTGATGCCTCACCCTACGGATTAGGGGCAGTACTATCCCATGTCATGCCCGATGGTTCAGAACAACCGATAGCGTTCGCATCCAGATCACTAACCCAAGCGGAAAAGAATTACTCCCAAATTGACAAAGAAGCACTGGCCATTATATGGGCATTGCAGAAGTTCACAATCTACGTGTATGGCCGCACATTCACATTACTGACAGACCACAAACCGTTACTCACTATTCTGAACCCGGAAAAAGCCATTTCTGTCACTACAGTGGCAAGACTGCAAAGATATGCACTGTACCTCGGAGCATTCGATTACACACTTCGATACCGTCCACACAACTTACATTCCAACGCCGACGCAATGTCACGCCTCCCACTTCAGAACTCGCCGGCCACAAACAACAGGGGACTCGTATCGGACAACAGCCAAATCTGCTTCACTACGACATTCAGATCAGACGCGGTAGCCACAGCAACAAACGCCGATGACACACTGGCAACTGTGCTTCACTATGTCCAAAACGGCTGGCCACAGACAGCAACAGCAGCAACACTCCCATACGCCTGCAGGAAAGGCGAATTGACCAGCCATGGTGGGTGCCTTTTATGGGGAAATAGGATTGTGATCCCACCACAACAACGCTCCCAAGCGCTAGCCATACTACATGAAGGCCACTCAGGTATCGTAAAGATGAAGCAAAGGGCAAGAACCACAGTGTGGTGGCCGTCAATTGACAACGACATTACAGCATGGGTAGAAAACTGTGCAGGATGTGCACAGACCCAGCGGCAAATAAATCCACAAACAATCCAGCCATGGGAGTGGCCACTAACTCCGTGGGAAAGAGTACACATTGATTTTGCTGGCCCAATCCGGGGCACCACATACCTGATTTTAGTGGATGCCCATTCAAAATGGCCTGAAATATGGCCCATGACGAACACCTCTACAGAAGCTACTATTAGAATCTTACAACACATATTTGCAACATTCGGCCTTCCAAGGCACATAGTCACAGATAATGGCCCACAGTTTGTTTCGCAGACATTCCAAGATTACTTAAGAGACATCGGAGCCACACACGCACCGCTCCATACCATCCGGCCACAAATGGCCAGGCAGAGAGGTTTGTTCAGACCCTAAAATCAGCCCTAACGGCAATGCAAACAGTAACGAACACAAAGTCCTCACTGGATGAATTTCTGTCCACTTACCGCACCACACCACATGCCACCACAGGAGTTACCCCAGCACACTTAATGTTTGGCAGACCTTTGAGAACCAAGCTGCATACCTTCCGTCCTGATGTAACAGCCACTGTCCAAGCGCACCAAGCTCGCATGGCAGGTATGGGAAAAGAACGAAGGTTCCACAAAGGGGATCTAGCTCCAGACACTGGAACACACAGCAGCGACTCTAACTCCACCACCTCCACGAGACCGAGTGGGGACAGTGCAAGACACTTCCTCAACCCTTCACTGGGCAGGTGAGCTGGTATCCGAATGGCCCTAGGAACCTTCACAGACTAGATGAGAGGACAGTGCATGGCACTTCCTCAATCTCAGCCGACAGGTTAATATTTTGCAACTATACCCTACCGCTAGGGTATACCAAAGGCAAGGTAAGCGGCACATGAGGCTAGGTGAGGCAACACTCAAACCGGAAAGACCACGGGAGGTCAGTAACACAGACTGACCGACAAGGCAACACTCAAATCTGAACGACCACGGGAGGTCAGTAACACGGACTGACCGACAAGCGATGCTACTGGTAGCAAGCGCGGTAATAGGTAGGCCCAGGCAGCAAGGATCCCAATAGCCGGGGCTGGGTAGCCGAGGCTGGTAACCGCAACCGGAACTCAACAGAGGGAGAGTAACCAGAGGCAGCCAGGGGTCAGAGCCGGATCAGGTAGTCAGACAAAGCCAGTGGTCAGAGCCAGATCAGGTAGTCAGACGAAGCCAGTGGTCAGAGCCGAATCGGGTAGTCAGATGTAGCCAGGAGTCAAAGCCGGAATGGGTAGTCAAGACATAGCCAGGAGTCAGAGCTGGAACGGGTAGTCAGACAGAGCAGGAGTAATACACAGGAACAGCAATGGACCAACACAGCACTAGGCTCAGGTACACCACGAAAGGGCAAAGGTAATAGGACATGCTGAGGTTTAAAAGGCCTGGCAGGTGGGCGGAGAGATGACATCACAAGCACAGTGACCTATAAGAACAGCGACTTGCATAGTGCGACAGCCAGGAAGTAACAATGTCGCTGTTACAGCAATTACCCACTGGAGGCAATCACGGGCACAGTGATAGTCAGGAAAAAAGAGGGAGATCTTCGTCCTTGCATTGATTATAGAGGCTTCAATAAGATCACAATAAAAAACACCTACCCCTTATATCTGAACTGTTTGACCGACTTAAGGGGTCTAAGGTGTTTACCAAACTGGACTTACGTGGGGCTTACAATTTGATCCGGACGAGTGGAAGACGGCATTTAATACTCGTTCTGGGCATTATGAGTATAAAGTCATACTCTTTGGCCTCTGTAATGCTCCTGCTGTCTTTCAGGAGTTTGTAAATGAATGCCTCACGGACTTTCTGCAGCAGTTTGTCATAGTCTATGTAGATGACATACTAATTCACTCTCCTGATCTCCACACTCATCGCTTCCACGTCAAGCAAGTCTTACTCTGTCTTAGAGAAAACCGTCTATTTGCTAAGCTAGAAAAATGTCTGTCTGAGGTCAAGAGAGTGCCTTTCCTAGGCTATATTATCAGCCCTACTGGTTTTGAAATGGATCCCTCTAAATTGGAAGCCATTCTTAATTGGCCTCAACCATCTGGGCTTAAACCCCTCCAGAGATTCTTGGGGTTTGCAAACTATTATCGCAACTCTATCTGGAACTATTCCAAGATTACTGCTCCTCTCTCAGGTCTTACTAAGAAGGGAGCAGATCCGGTTAATTGGCCGTCTGAAGTTGTCAATGACTTTGTACTCCTGTAGCAAAAATTCTCCACTGCTCCAGTTCTGAGACATCTGGACCCTACTCAACCCTTCGTACTTGAAATTGATGCTTCTGAGATTGGTACAGGAGCTGTCTTATCGCAGAGAAGCACTCATAACGGCCCACTTCATCTCTGTGGATTCATGTCCAAGAGGTTCTCTCCAGCAGAGCGAAATTGAGATGTCACTAATAGGGAGTTATTAGCCATCATTCTCGCTTTAGAGGAGTGGAGACATTTATTGGAGGGGTCATGTACACCTATAACGATACTCACTGATCTCAAAAACCTTATCTATATCAGTGATGCTAAAAGAATGAATCCCAGACAGGCAAGATGGGCATTGTTTCTGACTCGATTTAATTATGTAATGTCCTATCGATCAGGAAAGAAGAACACTAAAGCCGACGTAATGTACACAGAACCCACAGAGGAGACCCAACTCATGGAACCTATTGTTCCCCCAAGCAGGGTACTGGCCAGTATATGCCATTCCAGTTTATCCTCTCCACTTCTAGAGTAGATCCGCAATAACCAGAACGAAGCCCCAGATGCCGTACCTCCCCGGAAGCTCTTTGTACCATCAGAAAAAAAAGGTGGTCTTGAAGTCCAGCCTCGGCTCCAAATTGGCGGGTCACCCTGGAATTGCCCGTACTAAATAGTTGATCTCCAGACTCTTTTGGTGGCCTGGATGGAAAAGAGATATTCAGGACTTTGTTTTAGCATGTCAAACCCGTGCCTCTTCCAAAATTCCTAGGTCCCTTCCTGTTGGATTGCTACATCCACTGCCAATACCGTCACAGCCCTGGTCCCATACCTCTATGGACTTTGTGGTTGAATTGCCACTCTCAAAAGGAAATACCACCATTCTTACAGTAGTTGACCGTTTCTCCAAAATGGTACATCTGATCCCACTACTCAAACTACCCTCCACTGCAGAACTGGCTCAGATCTTTATCAGAGAGATTGTCAGACTGCATGGGGTTCCAACCCAAATTGTGTCTGATCGTGGCAGTCAATTTATTTCTAAGTTTTGGAGGTCATTCTGTGAGAAACTGGGAATCTCCTTGGCATTTTCTTCAGCTTATCATCCACAATCTAATGAAGCCACAGAATGAGCTAATCAGGAGATGGAATAATACCTCCGGATGTTCTGCAATGAAAGCCAAGATGATTGGGCAGAACTTCTACCTGTGGCAGAATTTGCAAAAAAACAGTTCACTTCAGGAATCCTTTCAGATGTCTCCATTCTTCTGCCTTTACGGAATTAATCCAGTAGTTCTTCCCACAACATTCTCTGAGTCTTGTATACCTGCATTAGACACTCATCTGGATAAAGTCAGAGAGCGCTGAACTTTGGAGAGGAAAGCCTTGTGTTCAGCCACAGCAAAGCAAAAAAGAACTGCTGACAAAAAGCGATCTAGTGCTCAGACTTATGCCCCTGGTGACAGGGTGTGGCTTTCTACCCGTCATCTACGCCTCAAGGTACCCACCATGAAGTTGGCTCCGTGGTTCATAGATCCACTCTGAATTAGTAAGAAGATTAATCCTGTGGCCTATGAACTATCTCTCCCTAGAGTACTCCGTATTCCCAGGGTTTTCCATGTTTCCCTTCTGAAACTTGTAATCTACAACAGATATTCTAAGAGAGTTGTGGCCCCTGGTCCAATTGATGCAGTCCATGAAGATGAGTTTGAGATGCAGGCTATTATAGACTCCCGCTTTCTCAGAGGTTCCCTGCAGTACCTCATACATTGGAAAGGGTATGGCCCAGAAGAGAGGGCCTGGGTGTCGGCCCATAATGTGCATGCCCCCCACCTAGTCCTACAATAGCACAGAAAATACCCAACTCATGTCGGTTACAGCCGCCCGGGGGTCGGCCTTCAAGGAGGGGGTACTGTCACAAACCAGTCCGCTCCTCCTCCCTCAAGGCGGTCTCACTCCTGATTACAGAACTCACACACCTATCCTTAGCCTACTTAAAACCGGAACTTTCCTATTATCCCCGTGTAACTGTTTTATGGACACTCGGACACAGTAGGTTTAGATAAAGCACAGTTTTTATTTGAAAAACACAGAAAATGAATTACCCTCGCGGGTCCAGTAATATATATACACAATATAGTACTGACACAGGTCCAGTATATAACAGCAATAATATAATACTGACACAGGTCAGGTATAGTTCGTGTGATTCCCAAACGAGACAGCAGTGAAATGGTTGCTATTAGGCCAAGAGGACAGACAGGCCCTAATAGCGCGAGGCCACAACTAAGGCCACAGGAGTAAACGGAGGCCCAGGACAAGCGGAGGACTGCAACTGTAGGCACAGAGTAACTCCCCAACTGAGACTGCAATGACTGTGACCCGATGATAATGGCACCAACCCCCAAGGGGTTAACTAACGCTCAGACCTGGAGTCGACTGCCAGATAGTGAGAACAGCCAGAGGCGCCCAGGAATAGACCAACCTCATCTTGTAGCAGTAATAGGTCAAGCTTACCATGGTGCAACCAGATGGATCTACCAAACCAGGGTGTCAGATCACGAGACACAATAGGTGATCGGGTCACAGTAACAAGGCTGGCTGAGCAGCAACAAGGCAACAAAGGATCGGTCCGTGGACAGAGAGGACACCAGATGACAGCCCTTAGCCGGATACCGGAGCAGTGGACCGGACCAGAGCGATACACGGAGCAGGAATGTCCGCCAAAACCGGTTAGGTACACAGAGCTGGAACGTCAGCCGGGCCGGGTCGGTACACAGAGCAGGAACATCAGCCAGGCTGGGTCAGTACACAGAGCAGGAATGTCACCCAATCCGGGTCGGTACACAGAGCAGGCACGTCAGCCAATCTGGGTTGGTACACAGAGCAGGAACGTCAGCCAGTCTGGGTTGGTACACAGAGCAGGAACGTCAGCCAAGCTGGGTCGGTACACAGAGCAGAAACGTCAGCCAATCTGGGTCGGTACACAGAGCAAGAACGCATACAGGCAGAGTAGTCAGACAGTCTGGGTCATACACAGGAGTCACACAAAATACTGGAGCAAGCGCTTAGCAATGGGAACACCACGAAAGGGCACCGGAGAAGTGACAGGGCTCTGTATTTAAGGGCTAGTAGTTGGCGGAGCAAAGCCACACCAACCAATAAAAAGGCATCAGGAAGCAGCACTGTCAGAATGTCGCTAGCAATAGCATGGGCACTGTGATAGTACTCTCCTCTCAAAGACCCCCTCCCCGAGAGGAGGGACCTGGCTTCTGAGGGTATTTGGCATGAAATCTGCGCAGCAACCTAGGAGCATGGAAGTCATTCTGATTAACCAGGAACGCTCTTCAGGGCCATAGCCCTTCCAATGAACCAAATATTGCATTCACCCTCTGAACCTTCGGGAGTCAATAATATTTTGAACTGCGTACTTATCCTGACCTTGCACCTGAACAGGACCGGGGACCGCAGGAGTGGTAGTATAACGTTTGCATACCAATGGCTTCAGAAGGTATACATGGAACACATTGTGAATCTGCATGGACCGACAAACCAAGGAGCCAATTTATTACAAGGGATTTGCAAATTGAGGTTTCTGGAAGATAGCCATACCCTGTCCCCAACCTGGAAGGAGACTGCCGGCAACCGTCTGCGATTAGCGTGACTCTGATAACGCTGGAACGAAGTGCTGAGGGTCCTCTGTACCTGTGCCCAAGTGGAGCGGAGTTGCCTGATCTGCTCATCCAGAGCTGTAATCTGCTGCGTCTGAAATGAGTCCGGAAGCAAACATGGTTGGAACCCGTAATAAATGAGAAATGGGCATCTCCTGGACGATGAATTAACCGCACAGTTCCTGGCGAACTCTGGCCTCGGCAACAGGTCGGCCCAATTGTCATGATGATCGGACACGAAACAGTGCAGGAATTGTTACAATCCTTGATTTGCATGCTCGGCGGCCCCGTTGGTCTGGGGATGGTAGGCAGAAAAAAAGGACAACTGTATGCCCATTTGATCACAAAATGCCCTCCAAAATCTGGACACAAATAGGCTTCCGCGGTCCGACACCAGCACCCTGGGTACACCATGCAACCGAAACACTTCTCTGGCAAAGACAATAAGCAACTCCTGGGCAGAGGGAAGGCCAGGAAGAGGCACAAAGTGTGCCATCTTAGAGAATCTATCGACCACCATCAGAATAAATAAATACCCCCTAGACGTTGGCAATTCTCCCAGGAAGTATCATGGTGCCCGTGATCCCTGAGCGACATTGTTACTTCCGGGTTTACACTGGCTGCGTTCTTATTGGCCCTGGGTTATTGCTTCTCCCAGGGCTTGCCTTTAAATACGTCCTCCTGTCACTATTCCGGTGCCCTTTCGTGGTGTACCCGTATCTAGCGACCAGTTGTTCTTGTTTCCTGTTTCCGTGTATGACCCGGCTCGCCTGACTATGCTTGTGCCTGACGCTCTTGTGATCCGATCCTGCTGCTGACTTGGACTGGCTGACTAACTCCTTGTATACCAAACTGGTGTGGCTGAGTATCTGATTCTGTTTCTGACTAGGACTTGCTGACTATCCGTTATACCGGTCTGGCTGGGCTAGTGTTGGTGGTCCTCCTGACTGGCTGTGAAGTCCGTGTGTGCCGACCTGGTTGTGCTGCTAGTTCCATCGCTTACTGGAATAGCCTATTACCTACATATACTATTCAGAGAGACACCGGTCCTGGACTGGTTACGTTACGTGCCTATCTTCCACTCACTTGCCGCTCCTACTGTCTCTGGGAGCTTGTGGGAGTCCCTGCACTCACCAGTGTCTGTCTTGCCTCCGGTAACCCTATAAACCTGGGTCAAGCCAATACCACACTGCTGCCCGTGTTGCCTCAGTTTACCCTAGTGACCTAGGGTCATTGCATCACCAGCATCTGGTGTCTGTTGTCTCAGTTAACCCTAGCGTGCTAGGGTCCCGTCACTGCCAGAGTCCGAACTGCGTTTTCCCCGCTTATCCTAGGGTTCTAGGGTTCAGTCTATAAGTGCCACAGCCGTGTTGCTTCCGTTAACCCTAGCGTGTTAGGGCCTAGTCGCTGCCTGAGTCCATTCTGTGTTGCCTCCGTTAACCCTAGTATTCTGTGGCTCTGTCATTGCCAGAGTACGGCCTGTGTTGCCTCCGTTAACCCTAGTGTTCTAGGGTACAGCTGTTGCCAGAGTACTGCCTGTGTTGCCTCGGTTAACCCTATCGTTCTAGGGTCCCGTTACTGCCAGAGTCCTGCCCATGTTGCCTCTGTCTACCCTACTCTCCTAGGCTCAGTGCTCTGCCAGTGTTTTGCTAGTGTTGCCTACATGAACCCTAGTCCACTAGGGATTGCCCTTCAGTCACCCATCGCCTGTGTCACCCATTGCGGTGTGGGGCCTGCGTCAGATCTGGAAAGTACTTGGTACGGACCTTATCTGGACCTGAGTGGGGCTATTGTACATTATTTTCAATAAAGCTTTTAACCCTACCAAACTCTCTGAGTGTTCTTTTACAAACAGTAACAAACCGTGACAGTACGAAAGGGCCAATGACCTCAGACAATTCTGGTGAAGGTAGTTCCCAGAACATCCATTGGAGAATGGATGTGCATGAGCAACGTTTGGATCAGTTGTTGCTGGCCTACAAACCATACTGGAGCGTTCCGCTCACCTAGAGAAACCTGTGCAAGCATCGGTGGCCACCCCAGTTTTGGCACCAATGGCTTTGACCCTCAGTATGCCAAATATTATTATTATTATTAATCTTTATTTATATAGCGCCAACAAATTCCGTAGCGCTTTACAGTAGGGAGTAGACATACAGAGGTATTAAATAGTACAATCAGATGTGGAGAACAGAAGGATCAGAGGACCCTGCTCGTGAGAGCTTACAGTCTAGAGGAAGGTAGGTATGACACAGAAGGAGTAAGTGCTATTGGGTGTAAGTGCCTCCTGCCACCTGACCTGCCAGTCAGTGGGTGGGAGTGAGACGTGCTGTTGAGTGCAGTGGTCAAGGCAAGGGGTGATTCTGTATATTGTTTATGGAGGCAGTTGATAGGCTTCCCTGAGGAGGTGAGTCTTCAGGGAGCGCCTGAAGATCTGAAGGCTGGGGGAGAGTCTGATTGGGCAGGGGAGGGAATTCCAGAGCTGAGGTGTAGCACGGGGAAAAGTCCTGTAGGTGGGAGTGGGAGGATGTGATTAGAGCTGTGGAGAGGAGAAGGTTGTGTGTAGAGCGAAGATGGCGAGAGGGAGTGTATTTGGAGATGAGAGATGAAATGTAGTGTGGTGCGGTGTTAGTGAGGGCTCTATAAGTAAGCACCAGAATTTTGAATTTAATTCTGTATGCTCATGGGAGCCAGTGTAGGGATTGACAGAGGGGTTTGGTGTCAGAGAAGCGATGAGTGAGGTAGATTAGTCTTGCGGCAGAGTTCATTATGGACTGTAGTGGGGTTAGTCGGGTGAGAGGGAGGCCAATTAGTAATAAGTTACAGTAGTCAAGACGGGACATGGTGAGTGTTTGGACTAGAATTTTGGTAGTGTCATGTGTGAGGAAGGGTCGGATTTTAGAGATGTTGCGGAGGTGGAGGCGGCATGATTTGGAGAGTATCTGGATGTGAGGAATGAAGGCTAGGGCAGAGTCAAATGTGACCCCCAGACAATGAGCTGTAGGGGTCGGTGTGATGGTAGTGTTGTTGATGGTGAGGGTAGTATCTGGGGTAAGGCTGGTTGTGGTGGGAGGGAAGATGATTAGTTCGGTTTTGTCAAGGTTAAGTTTGAGTTGACGGGAGGACACCCAGGAAGACACAGCGGACAGACAGTCAAACACTCGGGACAAGAGGGAAGGGGAGAGGTCAGGGGAGGAAATATATATTTGAGTGTCATCAGCATAGAGATGATGGTGAAACCCAAGGGAGTTGATTAGTTTTCTGAGGGACGAGGTATAGATTGAGAAGAGCAAGGGTCCCAGGACTGATCCTTGAGGCACTCCAACAGACAGTGGGATGGGTGGAGAAGTGGAGCCAGAGTAGGAAACGCTGAAGGAGCGGTTGCAGAGATAAGATGAAAACCAAGAGAGTGCAGTGTCACAGATACCTAGGGAGTGGAGGGCATGGAGGAGGAGTTGGTGATCAACTGTGTCAAAGGCGGCTGACAGGTCCAAGAGAATGAGTATGGAGTAGTGGCCTTTTGACTTGACGGAGAGCAGGTCATTGACCACCTTAGTGAGGGCAGTCTCGGTGGAGTGATGAGGGCAGAATCCAGATTGCAAGGGATCGAGCAGGGAGTGGGAGCATAGGAATCTAGTGAGCTGATTATATGTGAGACGCTCAAGGAGCTTGGAGGCAAACGGAGCAGGGAAATTGGTCGGTAATTTGACAGTGAGTTTGGGTCCAGGGAGGGTTTCTTTAGGATCGGTGTGATGAGTGCATGTTTGAAAGAGGATGGGAAGGTGCCGGTTGAGAGGGAGAGGTTGAATACGTAAGTAAGGATTGGAGTTAGTAGAGGGGAGAGTTCTTGAGTGAGGTGGGATGGGATGGGATTGGGTCGAGAGGGCATGTGGTTGGATTTGAGTGTGTAAGGAGACGGGAAACTTCATCCTCGGTGACGAGTGAGAAGGAGCTTAGTGTGTATGTGGGAGAGGTGACAGGGCTGGGTTGGGGTGGGAGTGATGAAATATCATCTCTGATAGATTCGATTTTGTCCTTGAAGTGGGTGGCAAGATCTTTGGCAGATAAGATAGTGGAAGGTGTTTGTGTTGGTGGGTGTAGAAGAGATTTGAAGGTTGTAAAAAGGCGTTTCGGGTTGGAGGAGAGATTAGAAATCAGAGGAAAAGTATGAATGTTTGGCCAGGGAGAGGGCAGAGCTATATGAACGGAGTATGAATTTGTAGTGTACAAAGTCAGCTGTGGAGTGCGATTTCCTCCAGTACCTTACAGCAGTCCGTGAGCACCTCTGGAGGTATCGCGTTTGTCTTTTGTGCCAGGGTTGTAGTGGGGTTGTGCGTGGGTGGCGTGGAGTTGCAGGTGCTGCTGTGTCAAGGGCTGTTGTGAGAGTGCTGTTGTACAGAGCAGTAGTTTGTTCTGGGCAAGTAAGTGTGAAGATGGGGTTGAGAAGAGGTTGCAGCGAAGTGGAGAATTGTTGCGGATCAAGAGTATGTAGATTTCTCCGCGTGATCTTGGTCACGGTGGGGGGTATGGGTTTGGATGGTATGATGAGGTTACCGGTGAGGAGGTGGTGGTCGGAGAGGGGAAAGGGGATATTAGAGAAGTTGGAGACTGAGCAGAGGTTAGTGAAGACCAAGTCAAGGGAGTGACCATCACTGTGCGTGGGGGAGCTGGTCTACTGTGATAAGCCAAGGGAGGTTATTAAGGAGAGGAGGTTGATTGCAGGGGGGTTGTTATGATTATCTATGGGGATGTTGAAGTCACCCATGATGAGAGTAGGGACATCAGAGGACATGAAGTGAGGGAGCCAGGAGCTGAAGTGATCAAGGAATTGAGTAGTAGGGCCAGGTGGCCTGTATATGACTGCAACACGCAAGGGGAAGGGAGAGAAGAGGCAAAGTGCATGAACTTCAAATGTAGGGCAGTAGAGAGAGGGAGCAGTGGGGATTACCTGAAATATGTGGTTAGGGGATAGCAGGATACCTACTTCACCCCCTTGCCTGTTGCCAGGCCTGGGTGTATGCGTGAATTTAAGGCCTCCATGTGAGAGGTCGGCAGTGTCTGACGATGTGAGCCAAGTTTCGGTGATTGCCAGGAGGTTTAGGGAGCGAGAAATGAACAGATCATGAACAGCTGTTAGTTTGTTACACACAGAGCAGGAGTTCCAGAGACCAAAACAAAAGGGGGGGGGAGGAGGTTAGGTGACGTGGTACGGCTATTAGATTATGGATGTTTCGTGTGTGGGTGGGTTTTGCGGTACAGGAGAGGGCCTGGGTTAGGTGAGATGTCACCTGTAGCAAGCAGGAGTAGAAGGGACAGGAACATACGGTGGCAGTGGGATTTGAAGCAGTGGGGCTTTTTTGCAGGGGAAGAAGGAGAAGCTGGTGATAGGGAGCCGAGGAATGAGAAAAGTTTGTGGGAGCAGAGAAGTGGTGAGGGAAGAAGTGAGGGTGCAATGTGAATGGAGTGACTCAATGTGTACACAGGAGAAGGAGAGTCTTATGCAGGTGAGGAAGGTGATGAGAAGGCAAGAAGTTAATTTGGCCATAATGGGGTTAATGCATGGGGCAGTAGAGTTTGAGCAGCAGTCTATAATCCAGGAGGGGCAGTAGAATTTGAGCAGCAGTCTGTAATCCAGGAGAGTACTGGATGACTTGGCAGGGGTCAGTCCAGTCCAGGTGCAGAGGGTGTAGGTGCCAGGGAGGGTGAGCAGAGTCTGTTGCAGGACTGTGAAGTATTTGGTGAGAGTAGGAGTTAGTTCAGGGTTAAATGAAGCAGTCCGTTGTTGATCAGTAGCGGTAGCTGTTGTAATGGTTAATGGTAGTGGGAGAAGAAATAAGAATCAGTTATTTTTTCCCCTCAGTGGTTAAGTGGTTAATTCTGCAGTTTCTGAATTCAGTCCGGGTAATCCTGGTTTCTTTGCAGCAGGTGTTCAGCAGGTTAGATAGAAGATGCAAATGTCAGTGCTTGGGGAAATTAGATGTTTGTTTGGTCTGAATACAGCAAATGTAGTTTTTTTTATAGTTGATAGTGATCTGTCCTCAGTCCAGCCTCTGTCCAACTCAGTCTAACTCTGTTGTTATTTTGACTTAATGCCCTAACTTTGGCCTTGACACTGCAAGCAGATACACTGCAAGCTAGTAACCTTATATAGGATACAACACAGCTGATTCCAGTCAGGGGGATTTGCACATCAGAGAGAGAGACAAGGCATTGGAGGTGTGAGTTTAGACAGACAGAGGACAGCAGGAAGAGATAACTATAATGACCTGTATTGAGAGACAGACAGGAGGAAGTTACAATCCACAGGAGATGAGACTCCAAGTAGCCAAAGACAGCTTGCAATCCATAAATGAATATCTTTATCAATAAATGATATCTATAACTCAGTCTAACTCTGTTGTTATTTTGACTTAAGGCCCTGACTTTAGGCCTTGACACACTGCAAGCTATTAACCTTATATAGGATACAACACAGCTGATTCCAGTCAGGGGGATTTGCACATCAGAGAGAGAGAGAGACAAGGCGTTGGAGGTGTGAGTTTAGACAGACAGAGGACAGCAGGAAGAGATAACTATAATGACCTGTATTGAGAGACAGACAGGAGGAAGTTACAATCCACAGGAGATGAGACTCCAAGTAGCCAAAGACAGCTTGCAATCAATAAATGAATATCTTTAGCAATAAATGATATTTATAACTCAGTCTAACTCTGTTGTTATTTTGACTTAAGGCCCTGACTTAAGGCCTTGACACACTGCAAGCTAGTAACCTTATATAGGATAGAACACAGCTGATTCCAGTCAGGGGGATTTGCACATCAGAGAGAGAGACTAGGCATTGGAGGTGTGAGTTTAGACTGAGAGAGGACAGCAGGAAGAGATAACTATAATGACCTGTATTGAGAGACAGGCAGGAGGAAGTTACAATCCACAGGAGATGAGACTCCAAGTAGCCAAAGACAGCTTGCAATCAATAAATGAATATCTTTATCAATAAATGATATCTATAACTCATTCTAACTCTGTTGTTATTTTGACTTAATACCCTGACTTTAGGCCTTGACACACTGCAAGCAGATACACTGCAAGCTAGTAACCTTATATAGGATACAACACAGCTGATTCCAGTCAGGGGGATTTGCACATCAGAGAGAGAGACAAGGCATTGGAGGTGTGAGTTTAGACAGACAGAGGACAGCAGGAAGAGATAACTATAATGACCTGTATTGAGAGACAGACAGGAGGAAGTTACAATCCACAGGAGATGAGACTCCAAGTAGCCAAAGACAGCTTGCAATCAATAAATGAATATCTTTATCAATAAATGATATCTATAACTCAGTCTAACTCTGTTGTTATTTTGACTTAATGCCCTGACTTTAGGCCTTAACACACTGCAAATAGAGGGTTGTTGGCCACGGCTCCCCTCCCATTGAGATATGATGGGGATCCCACCTTATGCCAGGGTTTTCTAAACCAGCTAGAAATTTTTTTGGAACTGGTACCCCATGCATTTCCGAGCGAGAGAAGTTGGGATTCATGATTTCATTGTTGACTGACTGAGCGCTAGCCTGGGCAAACCCAATATGGGAAACGGGCAAACCTATCATGACAAACTTTAATGAGTTCATAAGGGCCTTCCGTAATGTATTCGAGGTTCCTGGGCGCGCCACCTCTGCAGCAAAACGTCTGATGAGAATCCAGTAGGGCGCACGTACAGTGGCGGATTATGCGATAGAATTTCGCACACTCGCTGCAGAAGTTGGCTGGAACGATGAGGCCCTTGTACCGGCATTTGCACAAGGCCTCAATGACAAAATAAAGGATGAAATAGCCGCATTTGAGTTGCCAGATGGGCTGGACAGATTCATAGAGTATACTACCTTAATTGATACTCGCATAAGGGAGAGGAGTCTTTATAAAGACCGCAAGCAGAAGCCAACCATGGCGGGGGTGCCTAACCTGAATTGCCCACCCATACCTCCCTCTCCTCCCTCCCAGCGACTGTTCTGACGCAGGCAAGGCTTGTGCCTGTATTGTGGCAAGTCTGGCCCCATATTACGCTCTTGTCCAGTACGGCCGGGAAACGAACGCACCTAGGATCTTGTAGGGGACAGATCCTAGGTGGTGTATACCAGTCCCCAGAGGGCACCCAGAATAAACCTGTGGTGGAGGTCCTGGCATCCTGGGATGGGCCCTCCTTTGTCGCTTCCGTCCTGATTGATTCCGGCACGGCCGGTTACTTTATGGATAAAGACTTCGCTAGCCATCACAATATCCCGTTGATTGAGATGGAATCTCCACTAAATATTGAGGCCATTGATGGGAGACCTTTGGTACCCCCTCAGGTCACCCAGGAAACCTGCCCCTTGGTCATTCATATTAGAGCCCTCCATATTGAGACCCTGAAATTCCAGATCATTCAGTCTCCACATTATGCAATTATTCTGGGTCTCCCATGGCTGTAAACACACAACCCCAGAATAAATTGGAGATCCTGCAAGATTCTGGCTTTGTCTGAGTTCTGTACGACACAATGTTTACATCAACCTACCAAGATTCTGTGTACCTCTCCCTCCTTACCGCTTGAATACCAATCATTCTGCAATGTATTCAGTAAGGGAGAGGCTAGCACCTTGCAACAGCATCGCCTTATGACTGTGCTATTAATATCGTGCCCGGTTGTATGCAGCCTAAGGGTAGAACCTACCCATTGTCCTGTGAGGAAAATCAGGCAATGGAAGAGTATATCTCTGATGCCCTGGCCCGGGGCATAATTCGTAAGTCTTCCTCGCCCACGGGGGCTGGATTCTTTTTTGTGAAAAGAAAAATAGGGAACTCAGACCCTGTATTGATTACAGGGATCTGAACAAAATAATGATCAAGAATGCCTACCCCATTCCACTCATAACGGAATTATTTGATCGACTCAAGGGCGCTTCCATTTTTACCAAACTCGACTTAAGGGCGGCATATAACCTGGTCAGAATAAAGGAGGATGACGAGTGGAAATCCGTCTTTAACACTCGAACAGGGCATTACGAGTACCTAGTGATGCCCTTTGGGCTATGCAATGCCCCAGCGGTATTCCAAGAGTTTATCAACAATGTCCTTAGGGACATGTTACAGTCCTGTGTAGTGATCTACCTGGATGATATTCTTATTTATTCCGCTAACCTGAAGACTCACAAGGAACATGTCAAAGCTGTACTACACAGGTTGCGAGAAAATAAGTTATTTTGCAAACTAGACAAATGTGAATTCCATAGATCCAAGGTGCCGTTCCTAGGCTACATGATTGGCAAAGATGAACAAAGACAAACTGTCGGCTGTGTTGCAGTGGCCACGTCCCATTGGCCTCAAGCCCTTGTAGTGGTTCCTTGGCTTTGCAAATTATTATAGGAAATTTATCCGTGACTACTCTTTGATTGTAAAGCCATTAACTGACATGACGGACAAGGGTGCTAATGGTTCAGTATGGTCCCCTGAAGCGGTAAAGGCATTTGATTCCCTGAAATCTGCATTCTCCTCAGCACCAGTTCTGTCTCATCCAATACCTAGTTTGCCATTTACTCTGGAAGTAGACACCTCCGAGACTGGTGTAGGGGCAGTACTGTCGCAGAGATTGAGTCCAGGGAGGACCTTAATGCCATGTGGATTTTTTTCAAAGAAAATGACTAAGGCTCAGAGTGTCTACGACATTGGGGATCGCGAATTACTGGCAATTATTTTGGCACTTCGTGAGTGGCACCATCTGTTAGAGGGCACTAGGGCGCCGATCCTGATTCTTGCAGACCACAAAAACCTTACATACCTCTCGGAGGCCAAAAGGTTATCCCCTAGACAAGCCAGATGGGCCTTGTTTTTGTCGCGTTTCAATTTCATAGTATCATACTTACCGGGCAATTTGGTAGAGATCCGGAGTCTGAGTCGGCACCAGTGTCTATTATACCTCCGGATCGCATCCTTGCCACTCTACGCACTAGCATCACATCCCCATTGGGTCAAGAGATTTTGGCAGCCCAGGCCAATGCCCCTCCTGAGAAACCCATGGGGAAATGCTTTGTGGATGAATCCTTTCGGGCTAAGTTAATGGAAACTTATCACGCATCCTGTGCTGCCTGCCATGTAGGCAAGAACCAATTATAATGGTTGTTGTCCCAAATGTTCTGGTGGCCTACGCTAAGGGCGGATTATGCAGCGTTCACGGCCGCTTGTATAGTTTGTACCCGCTCCAAATCCCCAAGGCACCTCCCAGTGGGGCTTCTGCAAGCTGTTCCTAATGGCGAGTGTCCTTGGTCACATGTATCAATAGATTTTATGGGAGAACTGCCTGCCTCTAATGGTTACACAGTCATTCTTATGGTGGTTGACAGATTGTCGAAGATGGCACATTTTGTGCAACTCCCCAGTTTACCCTTGGCTAAGACATTGGCCTTGGTTTTTGCTAGAGAAGTATTTTGGCTTCATGGGGTACCCAAGGTCCTTGTCTCTGATCGTGGGAGTCAATTTGTATCTAGGTTCTGTAGGGCATTCTGTGACCAAATGGGCATCCAGTTGTCATTTTCCTCTGCCTACCATCCCCAGACGAACGGGGCAGCTGAAAGCTCCAACCAGGGGTTGGAGCAGTTTTTACGATGTTTTATCTCCAACCATCATGATAACTGGGTGGATTTGTTGCCGTGGGCTGAGTTTGCCAGAAATTGTGCCGTGTGCTCTGTGTCACGGTTTGTTATGACTCTCAGACACAAGTTTTAGGTAAAAACTCAATTTTATTGAAATAATTAAAATGATCACTTAGAATGGCAATCACATACATATATATATATCATGAGTAAATAGCAAAGACAGTATGCAGACTCTACCGGTCCTGTCAATATACCGGACAGTACAGTCTGAGATAATGGAATAATAGGCTCTACCGGCCTTGCCAATACCGGGTAAGGCTACCTGCAGATGGAAAAGCGTCAAGGTTCTACCGGCCTTACCTAAATACCGGGCAAGGCAGCCCCAATAAGTACACAGTGTAGGCTCTCTACTGGCCCTGCCAATACCGGGTAAGGCAACCTCAGATGGAATGTGGCAAAAGGTTCTACCGGCCTTACCAATACCGGGCAAGGCAGCCCAACAACCCTCGATATAGGCTCTACCGGCCTTGCCAATACCGGGTAAGGCAACCTCAAGAGCAACGCGAAGCAAGGTTCTACCGGCCTTACCAATACCGGGCGAGGCAGCCCAGAGGTATCAATAGCTGTCGGATGATAATGACAGAGTGACAGGATCGTAAGCAACCCAGTGTTCGCACACTGAGACCAACAGAGGAATCGTATAGCCGCAAGGCTTAGGAGCAAACCAGTGTCCACACACTGGACTAACAATTGAATCGGATAGCCGCAAGGCTTTGGAGCAAACCAGTGTCCGCACACTGGACCAACAGGGAATCGTATAGCCGCAAGGCTTTGGGGCAAACCAGCGTCCGCACGCTGGGACCAACCACTGAATAGTGTAGCCGATAGGCTTAGGAGCAAACCAGTGTCCGCACACTGGACTAACAACTGAATCGTGTAGCCGCAAGGCTTTGGAGCAAACCAGCGTCCGCACGCTGGGAACAACCACTGAATAGTGTAGCCGATAGGCTTAGGAGCAAACCAGTGTCTGCACACTGGACTAACAACTGAATCGTGTAGCCGCAAGGCTTTGGAGCAAACCAGCGTCCGCACGCTGGGACTAACAAGCAATGTCGCTGACGCGACCAAGCAGAAGGTCACCAGGATCACAGGAGGCAGGCGAGGAGATGACAGGAACCAGCAGCGATCAGTCAGGTCAGGAAACAACAGAGAAGAAGGTCAGCAGGAACTGCAACCCCAGAGTACTAGGCTGGAACCAGGACTGGAACAACTCAGCATGCAGGAGACACTGGAACAGTTGTAATCAGGAACTCAGGAACACAGGAACAGAGGCCCAACCATCACTGGACATAGTGATAGCAAAAAGGTCAGAAACAACACAAAAGGGCACTCAAAGGGTGCCCAATCCAGGTTTAAATAGGCAATATGAGGCGGGCTAAATGCAGACAGACAAGGAAATGCAGCAATCACGGGCACCGTGATAGTACCCCCCTTTCAAAGACCCCCTCTCCTAGAATAGGGTCTAGGTTTCTGTGGGTATTTGGCATGAAAGACCCTAGCTAGCCTAGGTGCATGAAGGTCCTTACTATCCACCCATGATCGATCTTCAGGACCATAGCCTTTCCAATGTACCAGGTACTGTACCCTTCCTCTAAGCCTTCGGGAATCAATAATGCTGTGAACCTCGTACTCCTCCTGACCCTCGACCTCAACAGGTCCTGGCACCACAGGTGTGGTAGTATAGCGATTGCAAACCAGAGGCTTGAGAAGGGACACATGGAACACATTATGGATACGCATGGATGCAGGTATGTCTAGTGCGTAGGAGACAGGGTTAATTTTGCAAATGACTCTGTATGGACCAATGAACCGGGGAGCCAACTTATTAGACGGAACCTGCAGCTTGAGATTTCTGGAGGAAAGCCATACTCTATCCCCAACCTGAAAAGAAACCGCTGGAAGCCTTCTGCGATTGGCATGGCGCTGATGACGCTGAAATGACTGACCAAGTGCCCTCTGAACTTGTGCCCATGTGGAACGGAGTTGCTCGATATGCTCATCCAGAGCTGGAACCTGTTGTGTCTGAAATGAATCTGGAAGCAAACAGGGCTGAAACCCGTAATTAATCAGAAACGGGGAGCTCCCAGTTGAAGAATTGACCGCACAGTTCCTGGCGAACTCTGCCCAAGGCAACAAATCGGACCAATTATCATGATGGTCAGTAACGAAACAACGGAGAAATTGTTCCAAGCCCTGATTAGCTCGTTCAGCGGCTCCATTGGTCTGGGGATGGTAGGCAGAGGAGAAGGACAGCTGTATGCCCATCTGTTGGCAAAATGCCCTCCAAAACCTAGACACAAACTGGCTCCCCCTGTCGGACACCAGTACCCTGGGCACTCCATGCAACTGGAATACTTCTCTGGCGAACACAATTGCCAATTCCTTAGCTGAAGGAAGGCCACGGAGGGGCACGAAATGAGCCATTTTAGAAAACCTGTCCACCACCATGAATATAAAGGAATACCCTTTACACATAGGCAATTCTCCCATAAAATCAATGGAAACATGAGACCAGGGGCGTTCGCCATTAGGCACCGGTTGAAGCAAGCCCACTGGGAGATGTCTCGGGGTCTTAGCGCGGGCGCAGGTGGCACAGGCATAAGTAAATTCGGCACAATCATTTCTCATGGAAGGCCACCAAAATAACTGAGAAAGGGACCATAACAGTTGGTCTCTACCAATATGTCCCGCAGCCTTAGAGGAATGGTACGTTTCGAGCAACCTAGTACGAAATGGTTCAGCGACAAAACATTTGCCCTCTGGGGTTTCATGGGGAGCGGACCCCTGAGAGGCCAGGATCTCCTCCCCTAAAGGAGAAGTGATACTCGTGCGTATAGTAGCCAATATTCTATCGGGTTGGATGATAGGTGCTGGTGCTTCCACTCTGTCACTGTCGGCCTCAAATTGTCTTGACAGTGCATCAGCTCTAACATTCTTTGATCCCGGTAAATATGATACAATGAAATTAAATCGGGACAGGAACAGTGCCCATCTGGCCTGACGAGAGGACAATCTCTTGGCCTCCAAGAGATAAGTCAGATTTTTATGATCGCCATTCCTTAAGAGCGAGGATAATGGCCAATAATTCTCTGTCACCTATCTCATAGTGGCTTTGAGTGACGGTCAACTTTTTTGAAAAAAAACCACAAGGTCTGAGTGTTCCACCTTTATCGTGTTGTTGCGAAAGTACTGCCCCAACCCCGATATCTGAGGCATCAACCACTAATGTAAATGGAAGTAAAGGATTGGGGTGGGATAACACAGGAGCCGCAGCAAATGCCAACTTCAATTTCTCAAAGGCTTCCTCAGCAGATACCGGCCAACAAGAAGGATTAGCACCCTTGTGCGTAACATCGGACAGAGGTTTGACAATGGAAGAAAAGTTCTTAATAAACCTCCTATAATAATTAGCGAAACCCAGGAAACGCTGTATGGCTTTAAGACTCTTGGGTTTTGGCCATTGTAGGACAGCTGACAACTTTTCCTTGTCCATAGCAATGCCATCATTGGCAATTATGAACCCCAAGAATGGCACGCTGGTTCTATGAAACTCACATTTCTCCAATTTACAATATAATTTGTTCTCACGAAGTCGTAGTAATACTGCGGATACATCTTTGATGTGCTGTGACATGTTTTGGGAGTAAATCAGTATATCGTCAAGGTACACCACGACACATGTCTGCAACATATCTCTCAGAACATCTTTTATCAGTTCCTGAAAAACTGCGGGTGCATTACACAGCCCAAATGGCATCACTAGATATTCGTAGTGCCCAGATCGAGTATTAAAGGCAGTTTTCCACTCATCACCTGCTCGAATGCGAACCAGATTGTAAGCGGCCCGTAGGTCCAATTTGGTAAAAATCAAAGCGCCCTTAAGCCTATCAAAAAGCTCGGTGATGAGTGGTATTGGGTATGCGTTTTTTGCCATTAGTTTATTCAAGCCCTGGTAGTCAATGCATGGTCTTAATTCGCCATTTTTCTTTTTTACGAAAAAGAACCCAGCCCCAGCTGGAGAGGTAGATTTTCGTATGATCCCTCTAGCAAGGGCATCAGAAATGTAATCTTCCATAGCTTTATTCTCCTCACAAGATAATGGATAAGTGCGGAGGTACTACTCCAGGAGGCAATTCAATGCAACAATCATAAGGTCTGTGCTGAGGTAGTATACTAGCCTCTCCTTTGTTAAAAACATCGCCAAACTGTTGGTAAAGATCCGGTATAGCAGAGGAGGTGCACAGGACCTTAATAGGCTGGATGACGCACTTGTCCATACAAAACGGGGACCAAGCAGCAATTTCACACTTTTTCCAATCAAATTGTGGGTTATGTAACTGTAACCAAGGAAATCCCAATATTACAGCATGGTGAGGAGAATTAATAAGTTGGAACTGCTGCTCTTCTCTGTGAGCCCCAATAGTCATAGACAGTGGCATTGTTTCAAAAGTAACATGAGCCGGTTCTAAGGGTCTGCCATCAATTGCTTCAATAGCCAAGGGGTTTACTCTTTCAATGCGTGGAACTCCGTGCAATTCGGCAAAGGTATTATCCATAAAATACCCTGCTGCACCAGAGTCAACCAGGGCCAAAACCTCCACAGAGCATTGTGCCCAGGATAATACCACCTGTATGGTGGGTTTCATTATGCCCGACACTGGGGACGATTGTACACCACCTAGGGCCTGTCCCCCAAGGTACCCTAGGTGTGTGCGTTTCCCGGACGTACTGGACAGGAATTTAGCAAGTGCCCGTTTTTACCGCAGTATAAACACAACCCTTGTTTCTTGCGATATAGTCTCTCTTCCTTGGTTAGTCTAGTGAAACCTACTTGCATAGGTTCACTTGGTTCCCGTACTGGTTCACTAGACTTCAATACCAGGGGAGGGATGGGTGGGCAAAACATGCTACTAGGCTCATTATTTTTTGACCGTATCCTACGATCTCTGGGAGTTGATCTCTCACGTATTCTGGAGTCAATTAGCATAACATACTCAATGTAATCATCTAGGTCAATAGGTAGATCTTTTGTAGCGATTTCATCTTTAATGTGGTCATTCAGGCCTTGAGCAAAGGCTGCCAATAATGCCTCGTTATTCCAACCTACCTCTTCTGCCAATGTGCGGAATTCGATGGCATAGTCGCCCACTGTACGCCTGCCCTGTTGTATCTCCATAAGACGTTTGGCAGCAGAGGTGGTTCTACCAGGAGGCTCAAACACTCTTCGAAAGGATTGCACAAATTCTCTAAAGTTCTTAGTGCAAGGTTTAGCATTCTCCCACAAGGGGTTAGCCCAAGCCAATGCTCTGCAAGTGAGCAGCGATATCGTGAACCCCACTTTACTACGATCATTGGGGAATGCGTGTGCCGTCAATTCCATAAATATTTCAAGTTGGTTGATGAACTCTCTGCAGAGACTAGGGTCACCATCATATCTTAGCGGCAAGGGTGCAGAAGCCGTTAACCCTTTAACAGTAGCCCCTAGGGGCTGGGTATCACTTTCCGGTGTCTGACTTGGCGAGACCACCGGGCTAGAGCCAGATTTGTCAGCGAGTACTGTGTGTTCAAGGATCGTTTGAATTGCAACCGCCAACTGATCCAAACGTTGCTCGTGCATATCCATCCTCCGATGGATATTCTGTGTGTTACCTTCACATTTGCTGTCTGAGGTCATGGCCCTTTCGTACTGTCACGGTTTGTTATGACTCTCAGACACAAGTTTTAGGTAAAAACTCAATTTTATTGAAATAATTAAAATGATCACTTAGAATGGCAATCACATACATATATATATCATGAGTAAATAGCAAAGACAGTATGCAGACTCTACCGGTCCTGTCAATATACCGGACAGGACAGTCTGAGATAATGGAATAATAGGCTCTACCAGCCTTGCCAATACCGGGTAAGGCAACCTACAGATGGAATAGCGTCAAGGTTCTACCGGCCTTACCTAAATACCGGGCAAGGCAGCCCCAATAAGTACACAGTGTAGGCTCTACCGGCCCTGCCAATACCGGGTAAGGCAACCTCAGATGGAATGTGGCAAAAGGTTCTCCCGGCCTTACCAATACCGGGCAAGGCAGCCCAACAACCCTCGATATAGGCTCTACCGGCCTTGCCAATACAGGGTAAAGCAACCTCAAGAGCAACGCGAAGCAAGGTTCTACCGGCCTTACCAATACCGGGCGAGGCAACCCAGAGGTATCAATAGCTGTTGGATGATAATGACAGAGTGACAGGATCGTAAGCAACCCAGTGTTCGCACACTGAGACCAACAGAGGAATCGTATAGCCGCAAGGCTTAGGAGCAAACCAGTGTCCACACACTGGACTAACAATTGAATTGGATAGCCGCAAGGCTTTGGAGCAAACCAGCGTCCGCACGCTGGGACCAGCTACTGAATCGTATAGCCGATAGGCTTTGGAGCAAACCAGTGTCCGCACACTGGAGTAACAAGTGAATCGTATAGCCGCAAGGCTTTGGAGCAAACCAGCGTCTGCATGCTGGGACCAACCACTGAGTAGTGTAGCCGCAAGGCTTTGGAGCAAACCAGTGTCCGCACACTGGTCAACAGGGAATCGTACAGCCGCAAGGCTTTGGAGCAAACCAGTGTCCGCACACTGGACCAACAGGGAATCGTACAGCCGCAAGGCTTTGGAGCAAACCAGTGTCCGCACACTGGACCAACAGGGAATCATACAGCTGCAAGGCTTTGGAGCAAACCAGTGTCCGCACACTGGACCAACAGGGAATCGTACAGCCGCAAGGCTTTGGAGCAAACCAGTGTCCGCACACTGGACCAACAGGGAATCGTATAGCCGCAAGGCTTTGGAGCAAACCAGTGTCCGCACGCTGGGACCAACCACTGAATAGTGTAGCCGATAGGCTTAGGAGCAAACCAGTGTCCGCACACTGGACTAACAACTGAATCGTGCAGCCGCAAGGCTTTGGAGCAAACCAGGGTCCGCACGCTGGGACCAACCACTGAATAGTGTAGCCGATAGGCTTAGGAGCAAACCAGTGTCTGCACACTGGACTAACAACTGAATTGTGTAGCCGCAAGGCTTTGGAGCAAACCAGCGTCCGCACGCTGGGACTAACAAGCAATGTCGCCGACGCGACCAAGCAGAAGGTCACCAGGATCACAGGAGGCAGGCGAGGAGATGACAGGAACCAGTAGCGATCAGTCAGGTCAGGAAACAACAGAGAAGAAGGTCAGCAGGAACTGCAACCCCAGAGTACTAGGCCGGAACCAGGACTGGAACAACTCAGCATGCAGGAGACACTGGAACAGTTGTAATCAGGAACTCAGGAACACAGGAACAGAGGCCCAACCATCACTGGACATAGTGATAGCAAAAAGGTCAGAAACAACACGAAAGGGCACTCAAAGGGTGCCCAGTCCAGGTTTAAATAGGCAATATGAGGCGGGCTAAATGCAGACAGCCAATAGAAGCCCCCTACTGGTGACAGACAAGGAAATGCAGCAATCACGGGCACCGTGATACTCTGCCTCTGGGAGCTCACCCTTTCTCATCAACTATGGGTTCCAATCGTGCTTGCTTCCAGATACGTTTCAAGCACAACAGATACCGGCCCTAGATGAATATATCAGGCAACTCCACGCCACTTGGGCACAAGTTCAGAGTTCTCTCAGGGACTCGTTTCAACGAGTTCAGCGGCATGCCAACAATAGATGTCTGGCAGCTCCCGTGTTCCAAGTGGGGGACAGGGTATGGTTGTCCTCCAAAAATTTGAAGTTGCAAGTTCCATGTGGCAAGTTGGCTCCCTGGTGTGTAACCGCTATACCACCACTCAGGCAGTTCCAGCTCCAGTGAGTATTGAGGATCATGATGAATATGAAGTGCAGAGCATTTTAGTCTCACGTAGATTCCGTGTACAGATCCAATACCTGGTACACTGGAGGGGATATTGCCCAGAGGAGCACTCATGGATAAACCACTCTGACATCCATGCTCCACTATTGTTGCGCAGATTTCGTGCTAAGTTCCCAGCTAAACCCAGACCTCCCTCAAGATGGGGGTCGTTGAGAGGAGGGTACTATCACGGTGCCCGTGATCCCTGAGCGACATTGTTACTTTCAGGTTTACACTGGCTGCGTTCTTATTGGCTCTGGGTTATTGCTCCTCCCAGGGCTTGCCTTTAAATACACCCTCCTGTCACTATACCGGTGCCCTTTTGTGGTGTACCCGTATCTAGCGGCCAGTTGTTCTTGTTTCCTGTTTCCGTGTATGACCCGGCTGGCCTGACTATGCTTGTGCCTGACGCTCTTGTGATCCGATCCCGTTGCTAACTTGAGCTGGCTGACTAAGTCCTTGTGTACCGAACTGGCTTGGCTGAGTATCTGATTCCATTACCGACTGGACTGGCTGACTAACTCCTTGTGTACCGAACCGGCGGGGCTGAGTATCTGATTCCATTTCTGACTAGGACTGGCTGACTATCCGTTATACCGATCTGGCTGAGTTAGTGTTGGTGGTCCTCCTGACTGACTGTGAAGTTCGTGTGTGCCGACCTGGTTGTGCTGCTAGTTCCATTGCTTACTGGTCTAGCCTATTACCTCCATATACTATACAGAGAGACACCGGTACTGGACCGGTTACGTTATGTGCCTATCTTCCGCTCGCTTGCCGCTCCTACTGTCTCCGGGAGCTTGTGGGAGTCCCTGCACTCTGTGTTGCCTCAGGTAACCCTATAATACCTGGGTCAAGCCAATACCACACTGTTGCCCGTGTTGCCTCAGTTTATCCTAGTGACCTAGGGTCGTTACATCACCAGAATCTGGTGTCTGTTGTCTCAGTTAACCCTAGCGTGCTAGGGTCCCGTCACTGCCAGAGTCCGATCTGCATTTTCCCCGCTTATCCTAGCGTTCTAGGGTTTAGTCTATAAGTGCCACAGCCGTGTTGCTTCCGTTAACCCTAGCATGCTAGGGCCTAGTCGCTGCCTGAGTCCATTCTGTGTTGCCTCCATTAACCCTAGTATTCTAGGGCTCTGTCATTGCCAGAGTACGGCCTGTGTTGCCTCCGTTAACCCTAGTGTTCTAGGGTACAGCCGTTGCCAGAGTACTGCCTGTGTTGCCTCAGTTAACCCTAGCGTTCTAGGGTCCCGTTACTGCCAGAGTCTTGCCCATGTTGCCTCTGTCTATCCTACTCTCCTAGGGTCAGTCCTCTGCCAGTGTTTTGCTAGTGTTGCCTACATGAACCCTAATCCACTAGGGATTGCCCTTCAGACACCCATCGCCTGTGTCACCTATTGCGGTGTGGGGCTGTTGAGGCTATTATTGTTCTTGTGCCTTGCTGATGATCTGTCCAAGATCATTAATTTTGTTTGCTGACTATTACAGTGTTTGTAGTTCCACCCTGACCTGCGTCAATCTGGAAAGTACTTGGTACGGACCTTATCTGGATCTGAGAGGGGCTACTGTACATTATTTTCAATAAAGCTTTTAACCTTACCAAACTGTCTGAGTGTTCTTTTACAAACAGTAACAAACCGTAACAGGAAGTCAATAGAAACATGGGACCAAGGACGCTCGCCATTAGGCACTGGTTGAAGCAAGCCAACTGGGAGGTGTCTAGGGGACTTGGCACGGACACAAGTAGTACAGGCTGCCGTGAAGGCGGTGCAATCAGCACGTAAGGAAGGCCACAAGAACAACTGTGAAAGAGACCAAATCAATTGGTCCCTACCTACATGCCCAGCTGCCCGAGATGCGTAATAGGTTTTGAGTAGGCGGGTACGGAATGGCTCAGCTACAAAACACTTGCCCACTGTTGTATCAAGGGGTGCAGAAGCTTGGGTAGCAAGAATCTCCTCCCCCAGGGCAACGTGATGCTGGTTCACAGAGTAGCCAAAATGCGATCTGGCTGAATAATGGGTGCAGGAACCTCATCTTTATCCGTCTCTGGACCAAATTGCCTGGACAGGGCATCTGCCCCAACATTCTTGGAACCAGGCAGGTAGGATACAATAAAATTAAAACGGGACAGAAACAAGGCCCATCTGGCCTGTCGAGAGGACAACCTCAGCCTCAGAAAGATACGTCAGGTTTTTTTGGTCTGTCACGATTAACATCGGAGTCCTTGTACCCTTCAGTAGGTGTCGCCATTCTTTGAGAGCAATAATAATCTCCAGGAGTTCCCTGTTCCCAATCTCGTAGTGACTCTGAGCACTAGACAGCTTTTTGTAGAAAAAGCCACATGGTCTTAGCACACTCCCCAAGTCCAGGAGATGTGACAGTACTGCCCCTACCACAGTCTCAGAGGTATCAACTTCCAAGGTGAACGAAAGGGAGGGGTTAGGGTGGGACAGTACAGGAGTGGATGCAAAAGCAGATTTCAATGTCACAAAGGCTTGTTCAGCTTCCTCAGACCATTGGGAGGGATTAGCACCCTTTTGTGTAAGGTCGGACAGTGGCTTTACAATCGTGGAGAAGTCTCGAATAAATTTCCTATAGTAATTGGCAAAGCCAAGAAAACGTTGGATAGCCTTGAATCACGTGGGACGTGGCCATTGCAGAACTGCTGCGAGCTTATCCATAGCAATGCCGTCTTTAGAAATCACAAAGCCCAAAAAGGGCACCATAGACTCGTGGAACTCACATTTCTGAATTTTGCAGAATAATTTGTTCTCACGTAATCTGAGCAGAACTGCGAACACATCCTTGATGTGTTGTGACAAACTGGACGAATGTATGAGCATATCATCAAGATAAACCACTACATAAGACTGTAGCATGTCAAGGAGAATGTCATTAATAAATTCCTGGAACACTGTGGGAGAGTTACATAGCCCAAAAGGCATCACTAGGTATTCATAGTATCCAGATCTGGTATTGAACGCCGTTTTCCACTCGTCACAGGCTCTTATTCTGATCAGGTTATATGCAGCCCATAAGTCTAACTTGGTGAAAATGGAGGAGCCTTTCAACTTGTCAAACAGTTCAGTGATGAGTGGTACTGGGTAGGCATTTTTGGACATGAGCTTATTCGGGCCATGATAATCGATACAGGGTCATAACTCACCATTTTTCTTTTTCACAAAGAAGAAACCAGCCCCCGTGGGCGAGGTTGACTTCCTGATAATACCCCTCTCTAAAGCATCTGAAATGTATTCCTCCATGGCCCGATTCCCCTCGCAAGACAATGGGTACGTACGACCCCGAGGAGGAACGGCACCAGGAGGCAAATCAATAGCGCAATTGTAAATGATGTTGTGACAAAGCGCTGGCCTTTCCCTTATTGAAAACGTTGCTGAATTGACGATATTCAGCCGGCACGGAGGGAGAGGTACACATGATCTTGGTAGGGTGTGAAATACAATGTTTAATACAATATTCAAACCAAGCTGTTATCTCGCAAGTAACCATGGAAACCACAGGATGACTGCATGGCGAGGAGACTGGATAATCTGGAAACACTGTTTCTCTGTGTGGAGCACCCCAATACGCACAGACAGTGGTATAGTTTCCATGGTGATTTGAGCTGGTACCAACGGTCTGCCATCAATGGCTTCGATAGCCAAGGGAGATTCCCTTTCGACTAGCAGAATCTTGTGTAACGCAGCAAATGAATTATCCATAAAATATCCGTCTGCACCGGAATCCACCAGGGCCAGAACCTCCACCGAGAGTTCTTCCCAAGAAATTACAGCCTGGACCGTGGGTTTCTGATTTACCGGGTCTAGGGACTGGTGAACGCCACCTAGGGCCTGTCCCCCAAGGTAACCTAAGTGCGTCCATCTCCCAGCCATATAGGACAGGTATGCAGCAAATGCCCGGCTTGGCCACAATATAGGCAGAGGCCCTGTCTGCGGCGATGAGCCAGTTCCTCCTTGGTCAACTTAGTGAACCCTAACTGCATTGGTTCACTACTCTCTTGGTTACGCTCAGGAGGCATGGGAGGTGAGGGAGGCATGGGTGGGAAACTTTGACTTCCCTGTCCAAAATTTCTGACCCACTGCCTGCGGTCCTTGTCTCCCTGATGCGGAAATCAATTAATACAGCGAAATCAATGAACTTATCCAGATCGTTTGGCAAATCTCTGGCTGCCATCTCATCTTTAATATGATCAAAGAGTCCCTGAGCGAATGCTGCCACCAGTGCCTCATTGTTCCAGCCTACCTCCGTTGCCAATGTATGAAATTCAACAGCATAATCCGCAACAGTACGAGAACCTTGTTGGATCTCCATTAATCTTTTGGCAGCAGAGGCGGCTCTTCCTAGGACTTCAAACACTCTACGAAAGGCATGCAAGAACTCCCTGAAGTTCTCCGTGCATGGTTTGGCTGATTCCCACAAGGCATTGGCCCATGCCAATGCTCTGCCCATCAGCAAAGAAATCATAAAGCCCACCTTACTTCGGTCGCTAGGAAAGGCTTGAGGAGTTAACTCCAAAAAATCTCCAATGGGTTTATAAACTCTCTACACAGGGTGGGAGGTAATGGAGCGGTGGCAGCTAACCCTCTGCTCGAGCTAGCTTGCGTCAGGGATTGAGCTCCCGGTGTCATAACAGGGGAGACCACCGGGGCTTGTACTGGTTTATTTAGATGAGCGGTGAGCTCTAATATTGTTTGTATGGCCAATGCCAACTGGTCCAAACGCTGCTCATGTAAATCCATCCTCCAATGGATACTTTGTGCATTACCTTCACCTGAACCATCTGAGGTCATGGCCCTTTCATACTGTAACGGTTTTATGGACACTCACAGTAGGTTTAGATAAAACACAGTTTTATTGAAAAACACGGAAAAAGAATAACCCTCGCGGGTCCAGTAATATATATACACAATATAGTACTGACACAGGTCAGGTTACAGTAATCAATACCCACACGGGTCCAATATATATATATATATAACAGCAATAATATAATACTGACACAGGTCAGGTATAGTTTGTGTGATTCCCAAATGAGACTGCAGTGAAATGGTTGCTATTAGGCCAGGAGTACAGACAGGCCCTAATAGCGCGAGGCCCTCAGGATACTCACTATGCAGAGAGTGACACAATAGCAACTAAGGCCACAGGAGTAAACGGAGGCCCAGGACAAGCGGTAGACTGCCGGAGCAGTAATGGAGGACTGCAACTGTAGGCACAGAGTAACTCCCAACTGAGATTGCAATGACTGTGACCCGATGATAATGGCACCAACCCCCAAGGGGTTGACTAACGCTCAGACCTGGAGTTGAATGCCAGATAGTGAGAACAGCCAGAGGCGCCCAGGAATAGGCCAACCTCAGCTTGTAGCAGTAATAGGTCAAGTGTACCGTGGTGCAACCAGATGGATCTACCACAACGGGGTGTTGGATCACGAGATACAATAGGTGATCGGGTCACAGTAACAAAGCTGCCTGTGCAGCAACGAGGCAACAGAGGATCTGTCTGTGGACAGAGAGGACACCGGATGATAGCCCTTAGCCGGATTCTGGATGGAGCAGTGGGCCGGACCAGAGCGATAAATGGAGCAGGAATGTCTGCCAAAACTGGTTTGGTACACAGAGCTGGAATGTCAGTCAGGCCGGGTCGGTACACAGAGCAGGAACGTCAGCCAATCCGGGTCGGTACACAGAGCAGGAACGTCAGCCAAGCCCAGTCGGTACACAGAGCAGGAATGTCAGCCAAGCCGGGTCGGTACACAGAGCAGGAACGTCAGCCAATCCGGGTCGGTACACAGAGCAGGAACGTATACAGGCAGAGTAGTCAGGCAGTCCGGGTCATACACAGGAATCACACAAAATACTGGAGCAAGCGCTTAGCAACGGGAACACCACGAAAGGGCACAGGAGAAGTGACAGAGCTGCATATTTAAGGGCTAGCGGAGCAAAGGCACACCAACCAATAAAAAGGCATCAGGAAGTAGCACTGTCAGAATATCGCCAGCAATAGCACGGGCACCATGATACCCCGCCCTCGGATGGTTTGTGCTCAGCGTCCTAGTACCTGTGTATCGAACTTTCCTGTATTCTGATTCCTGTTGTGACACTTGCATGTACTCCTTGTATCCGAATATCTGACTTCCTGACCTTGGCTTTGTCTGCGACCTCTCTTCCTGTTCCTGTGATTCAACGGTTTGCTCCAGTCTTCTGCTCGACCCTTCGTTTACGGACTCTGGCTAGCCTCACCACTCTGTTCATATCTCCAGATTGTTTCGACTCCTTGTGTACCAATTCCGGCTCAACTACGACTCTCCGCTTTTCGACCCAACCTAGGTACCGACTATCAGTTTTTTTACTTTCTGTGTGCCGTACCCGGCTATCCTTTGACTCCCCGCCTGTCTACGGCCCTGTGTAGTCGACATCAATTCTGTTCGACTCCAGCTTTTCTTCTACTCTCCAGTATCTGCCTCTGCAGCTTTCAATTGACTAGCAGCATAACTTTACTGTCGGACAACTTAAGACTCCTGCTGTCTGTTCTCCGACTCCTGGCCTTCTGCTGTAGGGTTCCGACTCTGCCTCGTAGCCTGTGGGTCATCATCCTTATTCACCCGTTCCTTGTCTGGCTGAGACACCTATGATAGTTATATACTGCTATTCTCAATAATTTATAGGTTTTGGAGGTGTTTGGGGGCTTTCAGACACATAAATGTCTCCCTATGATACACCCAAGTGTTTCGGGAGTTTTTTTGCAGTTTAATATATATATATATATATATATATATATATATATATATATATATATAAGTTAGGAATAGGGTGCACTCACGACATCAGATTAAATGCCTGGGTGCATGATGAGACGGTCGTAGTAGGAACAGAGGAAATCAGCACTCACAGGACTTCAAACAAAGTGATTCCAATAGCTTTATTCTGTCGTCAACGTTTCGATCCTCACATGGATCTTTATCAAGACGCCATTTTAATGTACCCAATCCCCTATAAATACCCAGTGACCTAAAGAACATCCAATAGGATTTCTACAATTCACCCTTTAGTGCAAATATATAAAATCCACCATCAGCGTTATGTTTCTATCCACCTAAAGAATAAAAAACCTTTTGTGGGTAGAAAACATCCAAAGAAATAAAAACAATTTAAAAACAGGGTTCGGAGGATCTCACCCCGACTAACACCACATTGTCAATTGACCCTGTAGCGCGGGACTCCCGCGCATTGCAAAGCACAAATATATCGGCATATAACAAATTAACAATTCTCCCGATATTTCATCTCAAGACATCAATACGAATAAATAATAATTTTTCATATATATCGGACTTATGTCCTAAGGGTTCAATGGAGGTCAGTCAGAGTCTAACCCTTACCTTTGACCTCCCTACTCCACCAGTAATGATATAATCATTTTTATTACAGCCAAAGACTATGCTGTATATAGGGTTAAGGGAAACATAATGATAACCACATTAGGATAATATCTTACACAAATGTATCTATTTGGTCACAGCCCAGTCACAATCTTGTAACTTTGTTGCCCCACATCCGATCTATATCAAAGAACATTACATGCAAAACAGCCATAACAAGTGGCACGATATGTTGTTTAGTATGTTACAACTCTTATTCCGTCTAGGTATTATCCACGATAAAAGATAGATAAATAAATAAATATATACATGGATTTTAATGTCCACATGGATGTCCATAAATATAGGCAAAACCTATAGTACTGATCCCGTATATTAATTACACACCTCATGCTCAGACTAGTGGTATTAGGAGGAAAAAAGGCAGACGTGCAACATACGGAGTCTGACCGGTACTGCCAAACCCCGTCCTGTCACCATCGCCGTTACCTCTCCCAGCTCAGTATAAGAAGGTGGGCTGTCGTGTGGGGTCCGCATCCCTTATACAGAGATGCACTACCTCCACATCCACTCACCATTCGAGCATTCCACTCACGGTCCTAAAGGGTGTCCGATTGTTCGGGATCTAATCCTAAGGTAGCCCAAATTGAAAAGGTTAATGTGAACAGTACCTGATCAATTAGTCGATCCATAATGTCCCGATGTTGAGCTGAATAGGGATTCCAACCACCCCCACGTCAGGTGGGTTACAGTGGTCCTCCCAATATCAGAATCCTTGTATATGGTCGATAAGCCAAATATAGTTTAAGACAAAGTATTCATCATAGAACCTCACAAAAAACAGCCGTAAGAGAGATGCTCATTCAATCCTCCCGGTGCCACTGTATTGAGTCTCCTTATCCAACGTACTTCACGTTGTAAGAGTAATTTCCCTCTGTCGCCCCCTCTTGGTGGAACACCTTCCTGATCTATAATCATACATTGCATTGATGTCACAGTGTGTTTGAATTGAGCAAAGTGGCGTGCCATAGGCTTGTCTGATGTCCCTACATTGAGGGCATCCCTGATGGTCTTCCTGTGGTTTGCCATCCTGTCTCTAAACGAAGTAGTGGTCTTTCCAATGTATAGTAAGGAGCAGGGGCATCTAATAAAATAAATAATATATGTAGAGGTACACATGAGTCTTTGTCTAATGATTATGTCCTTGCCAGATCGAGGATCCTTAAAAGTAGTTCCAGTAATCATATTTCTGCACGTAGTACAGTTTAAACACTTGAAACAGTGATAGCCAACATTGATTATCTAAAGAATAACAGTGTCTAGGATCCGTTTTGACTAACATATCTCTTAGATTGGCTCCCCTCCTATAAGCCATCATAGGAGTATCACAAAATATAGGGGGTAAAGACCGGTCCTTTTCCAACAAATGCCAATGTTTTTTCATGGCTTTCTGTATTTTGTATGAGGCTGGGGTATATTTAGTAGTGAAAAACAATCTTTGTGTGGATTTGACTTTAACAGATTGTTTAAGCAAATCTTCCTGTGTATATTTTAATGCTTTCTCCATATGTAGAGATAATTCCTCCTCACTGTATCCTCTTTGGACAAGTCTATCTTTAAATTCCATTATTTGTTCCTTTCCTTTGTCTGGATTACTATTATTCCTAAGAATGCGAATCATTTGAGAATAAGGGACAGATTGTATTGTATGTTTTGGATGACAACTGGTTCTATGTAAGATGGTGTTTCTATCTGTTCCTTTTCTGAAGTTAGTAGTGCTAATTTGTCCATTGTTCTTAGAGATTGTGACATCAAGAAAGTCAATAGATACTTTACTATATGTCAAAGTGAATTTGATAGGAGAATCCATATCATTCAATATCTTAACCGCTTGTAACAATGAAGATTCATCATCAATCCAAATCAGGAATAAGTCATCAATAAAGCGGTAATAACATACCATATGTTGTTTCCATCTTGATAAAATATTAATTTCTTCAAAGTTCGCCATGAAGAGATTGGCAAATGATGGTGCTATATTTGAGCCCATAGAGGTCCCTGATGTTTGTAAATAGTAAGATTTTTCAAATTTAAAAAAGTTATATCCCAGACAAAATCCCAGGATGGTCATCAGAAATTCAGTGGGAGGTCTTGAAGCATCTGGGTGTCGAATGAGTGCTTGTCTTACTGCCTCCATCCCTTGAATAGTAGGTATCACTGTATATAAAGATTTGACATCTAATGTCACTAATAGAGCTTCATCAGGGATAGAACCTAAAGCTTTCAACTTTAACAGAAGATCTGTAGTATCTCTGATATATGATGTAGTAACTTGTACCAAAGGTTGTATATAATAGTCCAAAAACTTTGCCAGTGGTTGTAATATGGAACCTATTGCCAAAACAATAGGTCTACCTGGTGGTCTAATAGAATCCTTATGTATCTTTGGTAAAGTGTATAGTATAGGGCAAACTGGATAAGGGGTCACTAGAAACTCTAGGGTGTCTGTATCAATCCATCCAGCTGAATGGGCCATATGAAGGGTCTCATCAATCATATTCTTATATCTACTTGTAGGATCTCCCCTAAGTAGTTGATAGGTATTGCTATCGCTTAATTGGCTTAGTATTTCTTCACGGTAATAACCATAGTCCATCAATACTATAGCTCCTCCCTTATCTGCTGGCCTTATAACAATGTTAGGATTAGAAGCCAAATCTTTAATTGCTGCTCTTTCTTCTCTACTGATATTGGGGAAAAAGTTCTCTTTGATCTGGTTATCTAATGTGTGTTCCTCATTCACAATCTGGTGGAAACTGCTGATAGATCTGTTGGTATTAGGTGGTTCAAAATTACTCTTGGTTTTAAATATAGGAATAGGGGCTTTAGAACCTTTAAAAAAGTCCTTTAATTTCATAGAATATGTAAACCTGTGTAGGTCAATTTCAAACTCTAAATCTGTATAGTTTGAGGTTGGAACAAAAGATAAGCCCTTGGACAGAATTGATTTTTGTGAGGTTCTATGATGAATACTTTGTCTTAAACTATATTTGGCTTATCGACCATATACAAGGATTCTGATATAGGGAGGACCACTCTAACCCACCTGACGTGGGGGTGGTTGGAATCCCTATTCAGCTCAACATCGGGACATTATGGATCGACTAATTGATCAGGTACTGTTCACATTAACCTTTTCAATTTGGGCTACCTTAGGATTAGATCCCGAACAATCGGACACCCTCTAGGACCGCGAGTGGAATGCTTGAATGGTGAATGGATGTGGAGGTAGCGCATCTCTGTATAAGGGATGCGGACCCCACACGACAGCCCACCTTCTTATACTGAGCTGGGAGAGGTAACGGCGATGGTGACAGGACGGGGTTTGGCAGTACCGGTCAGACTCCGTATGCTGCACGTCTGCCTTTTTTCCTCCTAATACCTCTAGTCTGAGCATGAGGTGTGTAATTAATATACGGGATCAGTACTATAGGTTTTGCCTATATTTATGGACATCCATGTGGACATTAAAATCCATGTATATATTTATTTATTTATCTATCTTTTATCGTGGATAATACCTAGACGGAATAACATACTAAACAACATATCGTGCCACTTGTTATGGCTGTTTTGCATGTAATGTTCTTTGATATAGATCGGATGTGGGGCAACAAAGTTACAAGATTGTGACCAAATAGATACATTTGTGTAAGATATTATCCTAATGTGGTTATCATTATGTTTCCCTTAACCCTATATACAGCATAGTCTTTGGCTGTAATAAAAATGATTATATCATTACTGGTGGAGTAGGGAGGTCAAAGGTAAGGGTTAGACCCTGACTGACCTCCATTGAACCCTTAGGACATAAGTCCGATATATATGAAAAATTATTATTTATTCGTATTGATGTCTTGAGATGAAATATCGGGAGAATTGTTAATTTGTTATATGCCGATATATTTGTGCTTTGCAATGCGCAGGAGTCCCGCGCTACAGGGTCAATTGACAATGTGGTGTTAGTCGGGGTGAGATCCTGCGAACCCTGTTTTTAAATTGTTTTTATTTCTTTGGATGTTTTCTACCCACGAAAGGTTTTTTATTCTTTAGGTGGATAGAAACATAACACTGATGGTGGATTTTATATATTTGCACTAAAGGGTGAATTGTTGAAATCCTATTGGATGTTCTTTAGGTCACTGGGTATTTATAGGGGGTTGGGTACATTAAAATGGCGTCTTGATATATATATATATATATATATATATATATATATATAGATATAGATATAGATATATATAGATATATATTTTTATTTTTTTTATTTTTTTTTATTTTTTTTTTTTTTTTAGGTTTTGGCCCCTTTAAAAATGGGAGCTCATGCCATGGCCATCTTTGCTACTTAGACTAATGAAAGAAATTTCTTTGGGACATATCTCTGCAACCATTTAAGCTAGAATGGTCAGAGAGGGCTCTTTTTTCTTCCCACATCATGCATTTGTGGGTGTCAGGGGACTTCACTGTGACCCACAGCTGGAAAGCAACACATTGCTAGGCAAAAAGTAAAGGATAAAACTACAATACCCATAATCACCAAGGGACCAAGGCTTTTTCTGATGGCCATCTTACGTCTCCCTTAATTAACCTACGCAGTGGCTGAATCTCTTGCTTGCTGCTCCCAGCTAAACCCTTTGCATACCAGATATGTACTTTTTGTTTTTTTCATGATGATAGTTTCAACTAGTTTTATCTATAGATACTTTCTTCTGTACATGCCTGACCCTAAGGGGCCCCCTCGCTCGCTGTTCATCATGCCATGCTGGACTTACAAGGGAATATTCTGTGTCCCTCATGTACTGTAGCTACTACTACTACTCCTCCAGGCCATCCAACATTGACCAAGAGCCTGCTTTTGTGAAAACTGTGTTGTCACAGTGGGTTCTCCATTCCTGTAAAGCCTTACCCACTATTAAACTGGTTGAACTATTGTCAGGTTATTGGGGCATCTTCTGAGGATGAATTAGATTCAGAAGATGATGATCATATGGACTCTTCCTTCTCTTTTGGGGATTGTTGTTAGGCTGTGGAGTGGCTCATCAGAGCAGTATTGGAGAATTTTCAGGTCACTGAGGCCACTGATGGGGGATCTCTTCTCTGGATTTTTCCAGAGACTCAGGAAAGAGTCCCCTGTCTTTCTCTCCCAGTCCTCTTTGAATAACTCCAGATAAGAGACTTTTCCTTAATAAACATGCATGTAGACGATGTGGAAATAAGTGAGGTGTCTCCCTCTCTGTGCAGAGGCACATATGACAGCCATCTTAGTGGTCCACATTCCAGGAGTGGAAAATGTGGTTGCAGACTTCCTCAGCTGTCAAGACATGGATCCTGGAAACTGGGTGCTGCATCCAGAGGTGTTCTACTAGATAGTTCAATACTGGAGTATCCCAACAATAGACCTGATGGGGTCTGGGAGAACAGGAAGGTTCCTGTGTTCTGTGAACAGACTAGGGATCCCCTAGCCTATGCTATATCCATGCCATGGCACTTCCACCTGACTTATGTGTTTCCTCCGATTCTTTTCATGCCTAGGTTCATCCGGATGATCAGGATGGAGAAAGCTCTAGTCATCCTAATGGCAACTTTCTGGCCCCCTGGTCCTGGTTTGCAGACCCTATTAATTTGTCCATCCAGGAGCTGCTTCACCTACCATCGAGACTGGACCTTTTTCTCCATGTTTCAATATGGTACAAGGATGTGATGGCATGGCTCCTAAGGCGATCGCTTTGAGATGAAAGGGATTCTCCAACAAATTAATCTCAGCCATGATCCAAACTAGGAAGCCTGTGTCCTCTAAGGCATACAATAGGATCTAGTCCTTCTTCCACCACTGGTGCACTGACAAGAATTTGTCTGCTCAGACCTTTGTTCCATCTGAGCTGTATAAAGGTACAGATCTCAGCCCTTTCTTCCAAGGATGCCTTCCCTTTATTCTGGGACACACGCCACCATGGGATCCCAACTTTTTCTTAAGTGTCCTTCAGAGATCTCCTTTTGAGCTTCTGGCCCCAATTCCATTGCCTGACACTCAAACTGGCTTTCCTCTTGACCATTGTCTCTGTTAGGAGGGTGGATAAGTTGAAAGCTCTGTCTTGTAAAGGAGATCCCTTACCCAAAGTTGTCTCAGATAGTCATTTCAATAAGGAGATATTTATGCCTTCCTTTGTCCTGACCCTTCATCCAAAGAACAGAGAGCTCCATTTGTTGGATGTAGTACATTGGCTTAAGTTCCATTTCGCAAGGCTGACTCCTTTTTTGTCATCCCTGAGGGACGTAGGGTGGGTCAGGCAGCATCCAAGGCCACCATTTCTTCTTCGATCAGGGCTACCATACGCCCTGTATTTGATCTGGAAGAAACCTGTTCCCTTCAAGATGATGCCCTTCACCAGATCTGTGGGTGCTTCCAGGACTTACAAAAACCAGGCCTCAGCTGAACAGACTTGTAAGGCTGTGACATTGTCTTCCTTGCATATGTGATAGCACATATACAATGATTTGCATGTGTGTAACATTCAACCTACAGAGGAAAATAAAATTGTAATATATAACAGACCGGTTCTTTCTTTAGGTGCTGGTCTACATAATTTGAAATCGTCAACTAAACTGATTCACAGAGTCTATCGAAGCTGCCCCAAAGAGTAGCTGGACTTGAAATAATCAGTGATATTGATCCTACAGTGCTTGCAATGATAATAAAACTAATCCATAGAGCTTGCAATTTACATAGGGAATGTTCAGTGCAAGTTTACAAAATGCTCTTCCTCTTAATACAGTTTCATAGGAGGGAGGAGAGATTTCCAGTCACTACTGATCACTGGGGTACCTGAACTACCCGTAATTGTTTCAAGGCACAATTGTTCTGTCACAACACAAACTTCTGGATGCTGTTGTAATCCCATTGTTGTTCATGGAATCTTGGGAACACCAGATATATATTTATATATATACACTTTTGCCTTTATTAGGATTTAACAATTTGTCTGTCCTGTTCATTTATTTGAAATATACATTATTTCTATACTTATAATAATGCAGCCTGTATTTTTGAACCGTTTCCAACTATGTCTTCTTATTGTTTGAAGATGCTGTAACTGAAATAGGCAAGGAATTTAATGAAATGGGGGATCCAATAACAGATGACAGCATGAACCTGCATACGTTTTTTAACAAGTTGGAATACTTGCTACAGGTCAGTAAAGTAACATAAATCATATCTACAGATCATTTATACAGTCTGAATTTTAATGACCATGCAGTGGCTGTTTATTTGGGAAGGTACAAACTGGAGAAGTCAGTAAATAATCATTCAGTAAAGAGGACACAGTTAAGCATTTTAAACTTTATTCAACTTCATATAACTCTCGATGTGTTAATTTACAGTTTAACTTTACTACATGAGTTATTAGACAATTTACCTACCTGTTTCCTTCCACTAGTGATGTCACACAAGAGGCTGGAATTTATTACAGATGAGAAACATAGCTCTGGATTTCATTTCAGATATTCTTAATGAAGCAAATCAGGAAATATGGAGATAAAACCAATGATTAATTGGAATTAAATCCAGCACAAACATCTTTAAAGGGTTAGTAATGTCCAAAATAAAGTTTATTCTATATGTTAGATTTTACAAAAATAAAGTATTTGGAGAAAGTCCTATCTCTCAGATCTTTAACCCCTTAAGGACCCTTAACGGTCCTGGTCCGTGCACGCTGCTATCATTAATGCCAGGCTGAGATCATGTGATCACATGTACCGGCATAGTGACAGACAAAGGCAGCAGAGAAAACATGCTGTCTGTACCTGTCTCGTCTGCCTGTCTCCCTCGCTATTAAAGTAAGGGAGACAGAAGTAGACAGGAGACACCTAGTGTTGAAAGAAAATATAGCAGCTAGGGGTATTAACCCTTTCACTGCTGGTGCCAGAGGCTTGCTAAATGCAGGTCAGTTTCTGACCTGCAATGATACTTTTTTTTTTTTTTTAAACACAACACACTTATTTTTGTTAAAAAATAAATAAATAAATAATCTGATTAAACAATTTTGTAAGTGTGATTGTTGTGGAGCTATGTAATACACTTATACACACCGCCAAATGTCAGGGATAGAAAAAAGTGTCAAAATAGGGTGGGAAAAAGGGACATGGGGATTTTCACCCAAGGGGGGACAGTGGCCACTTTAAACTGTGCATTTTGTAGGTATGACTGACCGGTCATACTTTTCATGCAGTCTCCATAAAAATTGAACCCTTTGTGCCCAATTGATCCCAAGAGAAAAAACAAAAATGGTTTTTTTACCTTTTTTTTTTTTTTAATTTTAATAACGTAAATGGTGGATTATCCATATAAGTAGGGTATCAAATGAAAGCCCTATTTGTGCTAAAAAAAACAGTATATAATTTATAGGGGTGGGATAAAAGACTTAGAGGGAAAACACTGTTGAACAAAGACATAGTCAAAAAGGACAGAATTGCTCCGGTCCTTAAGTGAAATCCACCTCAGATTTTCCCGGTCCTTAAGGGGTTAAGGTTTGAAAGATATCTTCCTCTAAAGTCCCCCTTCTCCTAATGTCACCTGTAAAGCTGACAGAAGGAGATCAGTGCCGGCCGACACGAGGAGGCTCTTCAGCAGAGCCGCAATAGCAATATTGGAAAATAATTACTTCATATGGAACAGTCTACAAAGTGTGCTTGCAAACCAGGCACATTTTATAGACCTTTCCAGTGAAGTAATAATTTTCCAATAACAAGATTTCGGCACTGCTGCAGAGCCACGGGCTGATCCCCGGACTGGGATCTCCTGCTGTCAGCAGAGCGCTGGCATCAGGAGAAGGGGAGGAAGGGCGAACTTTAGCAGAGGATATCTCTCAAACCATGAAGGTTTGAGAGATAGGACTTTTTCCAAATACTTTATTTTTGTAAAATCTAACATATAGAATAAACTTTATTTTGGGCATTACTAACCCTTTAATACTAAATTGGGGCAAGAAGTGGAGGTGATTTAATTAGATTTAGTTAGAGGGTTTTTAAATGGTCAACAATCATTTAAAGGTGTCCTGTATTATTAATATGTTCTAATGCAAATCTTTATTGTCCATTAAACATTCCTTAATGTTTACTTAAAATTAAGAAAATTTTACATGTGTTTCTTGGGGGTTGTTGGGATTGGGTTGTAGTACCGAAACATAACACTGTGTTTTATTTGCCCTTACAAATACAACTGAGAAAATATGCATACTTTATTTGGTGATACCTTTTTTTTAATTTGGACTAAGTTTATATTTTAAGACAATCTTTTAAACTCCCTTCTTAAAGTCATGTGATACACCTGTGTTCCAAATAATGCACATTAACAAAATAATAATCTAGAAGAATAGAAATGAGATGGAATAACCAGAGTGGGTGATAAATAGTGATAGGTGAAAGTGTTTGCCTCAAAAAGCTAAACAGGAGCAAAATGGCACTTTTCCCCTGGCAGCACATTGTTTTGCTTTTTTCGCCTAGCTCATTGCATTGAAATCAGTGGTAAGACTGAATTTCTTCCCAACACATGACAAGTTTCCTTTCTATTTCCCACAGGCATAGTATAAAAGGGGTGTCACATTCCCTGAGCATGTCATTCCATGTTTGTGAGAGGAAGAAAGAGCAGAATATTATTGAGCTAAAGAAGGAGTAGAAGATTAGTTTAGGGAGTCTTGTAGACAAGACATCTGTTCTTTGTATTAGGGGAGTCTGGGGACAGGAAGGGAGAAAGGATACCCCAAAATTAATTGTGACTGACTAGGAAGACACAGGCATATGTGATCCAAGCTCCCTCCTTATCTGGCTATTATTATCTCTGCGCTGGGGGGAATCTGTTGAGAAAGGAGCAAAGGAGGTTTACCCCAAATACTTCAACATTCTGTGCGACTGATGAGAAAGACACATACAGCTGTGGTCCAAGTTCCTTCCTGATATGCTTGTTATTATTTTTGTGCTGGGGGTGGGGTCTGGGGAGAGAAGTAGTTGAACATGGTTTTTTTTTTTTTTTTTTTTTTTTGTTTTCAGTGATAGGGATGGGGGGGACAAATAGTAAAAAAATACGTAAAAAAAATTGATAGGTGATGTGATCTGTGTGACTGAGGCAGACTCAGTCATGTACTTTACAGTAAAAACACACACACACAGTAGTTGAGTAATGTCCAGCAAACTCACAAGGGGCGGGGGGTAAGGAATAGGAGCAGTACAGGGACCTGGAGTAAAGTTGTAGTCCAAAATCTGACTGCAGCCATGGTTGCTGCAGTGTGTGCAATAAATGATGGTCATCCCTCTCCTCCTAAGTAGGATGCAGTTTGTCAACTAGTACTATTATCATGTAGATGATAATGAGTCACATTGTAGTGTTGGGATAAAGGAAAAAGGCCTAGAAGCTGAACCAACTGCTGCATCTCACAGTGAGACAAACAAGCACAAAGACACCTCTCCCGAAAGTACTAGCCATCATTATTAAAGTGGATGTAAAAGGAAATTGGTGGAATGCGGACTCACACCATTTCCCTCTTTTTGAAGAATGGAAGGCTCTTTTATTTAATGATGTTTTAAATGGATAATTGCAAGATTAACCTGAGTGGTAAGCAACTCTTTGCGATGTGTTGCGTACCCCCTCTGCTACATAAAGGGTACTAGCACAGTGGGTAACTGTCCCAGCATGCGTTTTCCTTTAATGATGTTCGGGTTGGCTGGAGGGGCTTGTTCCTCATTGTGACCTCTTGAGGACATGGCTGTCGTCCAATGAGGGACATAGACACTAGGGGCATGCACTTCATTTTTGTGTTTCAATTACTCTGGTTCATTGGGGGTGCCTGCTACTTATTGTGACCTCATCCAGCAGCAGTCACAACAACACAGTGTCACGGTTTGTTAAGACTCTCAGACGTAAGGTTTAGATAAAAACATTGAAAAGTTAAGGCAATCCCATAGGGTTTTCATACACATACAAACATCACATATATATAAGCAATTGACAATTGAGATAGGTTCTACCGGCCTTGCAAATAATACCGGCAAGGCAACCCAAGTGATACTGAAGGAATAGTGATAAGTAGGCTCTACCGGCCCTGCCAATACCGAGTAAGGCAACCGTAAGATGATAACGTACTGGTTCTACCGGCCTTACCAATACAGGGCAGGGCAGCCTGAGGAATACACAAGGAATAGGCTCTACCGGCCTTGCCAATACCGGGTAAGGCAACCGTGGAGTGGCAACGTAACAGGTTCTACCGGCCTTACCAATACCGGGCAGGGCATCCCAGAACGGATACCCAAGGATAGGCTCTACCGGCCCTGCCAATACCGGGTAAGGCAACCTAAAGGTGGCAACGTGGAAGGTTCTACTGGCCTTACCAATACCGGGCAGGGCAGCCCAAGAAGGGAGACACCACTAAGACCAGTGACTGTCAGATGACAATGACAGTAGGATGGTAAACAGAGTATACGGTCAAGCTGTCTCACCCAAGGAGAGGCTAGTGTCGGTACACATCTGAAAGAAGTGCTGCTAGGACTGGACAGCACCAGAAACCTGACTGCAAGTCAGGGAGTAAACCAGCGTCTGCACGCTGGAACCAACAACTGTACCTTGAGCCGCAAGGCAAATGGAGTAAACCAGTGTCCGCACTCTGGAACCAACAGGCAGTAGAATGAGCCACAAGGCCAATGGAGCAAACCAGCGTCCGCACGCTGGGACCAACAGACAGTATTGTGAGCCGCAAGGCTAATGGAGTAAACCAGCGTCCGCACGCTGGGACCAACAGACAGTATTGTGAGCCGCAAGGCTAATGGAGTAAACCAGCGTCCGCACGCTGGGACCAACAGACAGTATAGTGAGCCGCAAGGCTAATGGAGTAAACCAGCGTCCGCACGCTGGGACCAACAGACAGTATTGTGAGCCGCAAGGCTAAAGGAGTAAACCAGCGTCCGCACACTGGGACCAACAGACAGAATGTCACCGGAGCGACAGGAGAGGTATATCGCCACAGGAACTGAACACAGGAAACAGCAGGAGCAGGCTGAGGCTCAACCGGGACGAGCACCGCAAGTCGTCTGACAACCGGACTGACAGCAACCGGAACCGGACTGGAACTGACAAGCAGGCAGGAACACAGGAACAGGTAACTCAGGAACAGGCCCAATAGCTACAGCAGACAGGCAAAGTGAATGCTGTCAGAGACACCACGAAAGGGCAACTAAAGGGTGCCCAGACTGAGTTTAAAAAGACAACCAGAGGCGGGCTGACAGCAGACAGCCAGTGGGAGCCCCCTGCAGGTGATAGACAGAGAACTGCAGCAATAACGGGCACCGTGATAGTACCCCCCTTTCAAAGACCCCTTCTCCTAGAATGGGGTCTGGGTTTCTGAGGGTACTTGGCATGAAAAATCCACAGTAGCCTGGGTGCATGAAGGTCCTTACTATCCACCAAGGATCAATCCTCGGGACCATAACCTTTCCAATGCACCAAGTACTGTACCTTTCCTCTAAGCCTACGGGAGTCAATGATACTCTGCACCTCGTACTCCTCCTGACCCTCGACCTCAACGGGCCCTGGCATCACGGGTGTAGTAGTGTAACGGTTGCATACAAGAGGCTTAAGGAGAGACACATGGAATACATTATGAATGCGCATGGATGCAAGTATGTCCAAGGCATAGGAAACAGGATTAATTTTGCGAATTATTCTGTAAGGACCAATAAACCGAGGTGCCAACTTATTAGATGGGACTTGGAGCTTAAGATTCTTGGAAGAAAGCCATACTCTATCCCCAACTTGGAAGGAAACCGCTGGAAGCCTTCTGTGATTAGCATAGCGCTGATGGCGCTGAAATTACTGGCCCAGTGCCCTCTGAACTTGTGCCCATGTGGAACGGAGTTGCTCGATATGCTCATCCAGAGCTGGAATCTGTTGTGTCTGAAAGGAATCTGGGAGCAAACAGGGTTGGAAGCCATAATTGATCAGAAACGGAGAGCTCCCGGAAGAAGAGTTGACAGAACAGTTCCTGGCGAACTCCGCCCAAGGCAACAAGTCGGCCCAAGTGTCATGATGGTCAGTCACAAAACAGCGCAGAAACTGTTCCAAACCCTGATTGGCATGTTCAGCGGCCCCATTAGTCTGGGGATGATATGCAGAGGAGAAGGATAGCTGTATGCCCATCTGTTCACAAAATGCCCTCCAGAACCTGGACACAAACTGGCTCCCCCTGTCGGACACCAGTACCCTGGTGTTACGGTTTGTTTTGACACTCAGACCAGTAGGTAAAATAAAACAATCTTTTATTGAAAGAAAATAAATACAAATGATCGCCCTCTACAGTTGACAGCAACAATTGCAAGCTATAACACAGTACACATAGCTTTAATAATAAGGATAGAAGGCACCCAACATAGGAACAGCGAATAGGGAACTGGCCCCTAAAGGGTGAATGAGAGTAAATTGTCAGTCTCAGCTGTGGGGTTTGGCACGCCCGTGTGGTGTATTGATCAAGTGAGCAAATGTGCACAGCACAGAGTTCATATAAAGATGGGTCGTAGATGTTCAGTGACCAATGTGAGTGATAGCAGCACAGTAACCCAAAATAGCCCCCACGGGCGTTCGTCGATAGACCACTGAGCCTGCAAGTGCGAGAGTATGTAGCCCCCACGGGCATGATCGAGACTAGCCTGAGATGCAAAGCTGGTGTTTTAGCCCCCACGGGCGTATAACCGGAGACCAATGTGAGCACAACACGAGCCAATAGCCCCCACGGGCGTTTACCTACGGATCTAGCAAGAGCTTGGAGCCTAACCTTGCCACCAATAGCCGCACCGGGCACCTCCGTTGATAACCCCGAGACCAAGAGCCAAAGATGCCCAACCGGCCTAACAGGATAGACTACTCTGCAAGCGTAATCGGGAGTCGCCGTCCAAGTAGCGGCCAACTCAGCAGCAGTAGACTTACAAGGTAACGGTTCTGTATTTAGAAAGGAGGTCCGGTCAGAGAGCAGCGGCAGTGCAAGGGTTAAAAGGTACGTTTGAATCTCCCAGGCTCGGTATGGTAGCTTAGCTCTGCAGCGTGTATAGGCTCGGTACAAGAGGCACAGCTTACGCAAGTCAGCAAGGGACACTGCACTGATGGATGGGTTAACCAGGAGGGTAATGGTCACACTCGATCGGCACAGCGATGCCGGATTCAGAATGTCGCGGCGGCGACAACAACCAAGCAGGCCGTGATGATCTTGAAGCAGGAAGTCGGCCAGCCGGATCGTAGCACTTAGAGGGTTCTCTGACAAGCCGGGTCGTAGCACGTAGAGGATTCTCAGACAAGCCGGGTCGTAGCACGTAGAAGATTCTCAGACAGGCCGGGTCGTAGCGCGTAGAAGATTCTCAGACAACCCGGGTCATACACAATCAGGAACACTGGAGAGTAGTCAGGACAGGCCAAAGTCGGTACACAGGAATCGGATACTGGAACACAGCAACAGCAAGTCTGGCTCAGAAACACCACGAAAGGGCATCTGACAGATGTAAGAGTCAGGTATAAAAAGGTCACCAAGGGGCGGGCCAAACCAAGTGAACAAATCACAGTCTGCCACAGATGAGAGTGACAGAATAATCACAGGCACTGTGATAGTACCCCCCTCTCAAAGACCCCCTCTCCCAGCTGGAGGCTTAGGTTACTGAGGGTATTTGGAGTGGAAATTGCGCACAAGTCTGGGCGCATGGAGGTCCTTCTGGTCAATCCAAGAGCGATCCTCCGGGCCATAGCCCTTCCAGTGGACCAAGTATTGCAACTTCCCTCTAAGTCGCCTAGAATCAACAATGCTCTGAACCTCATTCCTCTTGCCCCTGGACGTCCACCGGCCCAGGAACCACCGGAGTGGTCGTGTAACGATTGCAAACCAGGGGTTTTAGCAAAGACACATGGAACACATTGTGAATGTGCATAGACGGTGGAAGTTCCAACGCATAAGAGACAGGATTAATTTTGTGAATAATTTTAAATGGGCCAATAAACCGGGGAGCCAACTTATTCGAAGGGACTTGCAGGTTGAGGTTTCTGGAGGAGAGCCATACCCTATCCCCAACCTGGAAAGAGACCGTTGGCAGCCGTCTACGATTGGCATATCGCTGATGATGCTGGAAAGACTGACTGAGGGTCCTTTGTACCTGTGCCCAGGTGGAACAGAGCTGCTCCATATGCTCATCCAAAGCCGGAATCTGCTGAGACTGGAACGAGTCTGGGAGCAAACCTGGCTGAAACCCATAATTAATTAAGAACGGGGAGCTCCCGGACGATGAGTTAACTGCACAGTTCCTGGCAAACTCCGCCCATGGCAACAGGTCGGCCCAATTGTCATGATGATCAGTGATAAAACAGCGCAGGAACTGTTCCAGTCCCTGGTTGGCACGCTCAGCGGCTCCGTTGGTCTGGGGATGGTAGGCGGAGGAGAAGGACAATTGAATGCCCATCATGCCACAGAATGCCCTCCAAAACCTGGACACGAATTGACTCCCACGGTCGGAGACCACCACTCTGGGTACCCCGTGCAAACAAAACACTTCTTTAGCAAAGACCTTAGCCAATTCCTGAGCCGATGGAAGCCCCATGAGTGGCACAAAATGAGCCATTTTGGAGAACCGATCAACCACCATAAGGATAAATGTATACCCCCTCGAGATTTGCAACTCTCCCAGAAAATCAATAGATATACGAGACCAGGGCCGTTCTCTATTAGGCACAGGTTGAAGCAAGCCCACTGGGAGATGCCTGGGGGTCTTAACACGGGCACATGTGGCACAAGCGGCAGTAAATGCGGAACAATCGGCTCTGAGCGTCGGCCACCAGAATAATTGCGAAAGAGACCATACCAGCTGATCCCTGCCGATATGCCCGGCTGCCCTAGAAGAATGATAGGTCTCCAATAGACGAGTGCGAAAAGGCTCATCTACAAAGCATTTACCAACTGGAGTCTCAGGTGGGGCCCTAGCTTGAGACCCCAAAATCTCCTCTCCCAGAGGTGAGGTTATACTAGTGCGAATAGTAGCCAATATACGGTCGGGCTGAATAATGGGTACCGGTGCTTCCTCCCTGTCAGTGTCCGACGCGAACTGACGAGACAATGCGTCTGCCCTCACGTTCTTAGACCCTGGGAGGTATGATACTACAAAGTTAAACCGGGACAAAAAGAGTGCCCACCTGGCCTGTCGAGAAGACAACCTCTTAGCCTCAGAAAGGTATGTCAAGTTTTTATGATCGGTCAGGATCAATACTGGGTTCTTGGTACCTTCCAACAGGTGACGCCACTCCTTTAGTGCCAGAATAATAGCCAATAACTCCCTGTCGCCAATCTCATAGTGGCTCTGTGCGCTGGACAATTTCTTAGAAAAAAACCCACAAGGTTTCAAGGTACCACCTCCCACAGGACGCTGGGAGAGTACTGCCCCAACCCCAACCTCAGAGGCGTCAACCTCCAAAGTAAAAGGCAGGGAGGGATTGGGATGGGACAGTACTGGGGCAGACGCAAAGGCAGATTTTAAGGTCTCAAACGCATTATCAGCGGCCTCGGACCACTGAGAGGGAGTAGCGCCCTTATGAGTTAAGTCAGACAAAGGTTTCACAATTGTAGAAAAGTTACGTATGAATTTTCTATAATAGTTGGCAAACCCTAAAAAGCGCTGAATCGCTTTTAACCCTTTAGGGCGAGGCCATTGTAATACAGCTGCCAACTTGTCCTGGTCCATAGCGATTCCATCTTTGGAGATTACGAACCCCAAGAATGGTACTTGTGACACATGGAATTCGCATTTTTCCAATTTGCAAAACAGCTTATTCTCCCGGAGTAGCAACAAAACTTGCATGACATCTTTAATATGTTGGGAGAGAGTGGCGGAATGAATCAATATATCGTCCAGATATACCACTACGCAGGACTGAAGCATGTCACGCAAGATATCATAATCAGCTCCTGGAATACCGCAGGTGCATTACATAAGCCAAACGGCATTACCAGATATTCGTAGTGCCCAGTTCTGGTATTAAATGCCGTTTTCCACTCATCACCTTCTCTGATTCTGATTAGATTGTAGGCGGCCCGCAAATCAAGTTTAGTGAAGACAGAAGAGCCCTTCAATCTGTCAAATAACTCGGTGATGAGTGGAATAGGGTATGCGTTCTTGGCATCAGCTTATTAATCTCCCAGGCTCGGTATGGTAGCTTAGCTCTGCAGCGTGCATAGGCTCGGTACAAGAGGCACAGCTTACGCAAGTCAGCAAGGGACTCTTCACTGATGGATGGGTTAACCAGAAGGGTAATGGTCACACTCGATCGGCACAGCGGTGCCGGATTCAGAATGTCGCGGCGGTGACAACAACCAAGCAGGCCGCGATGATCTTGAAGCAGGAAGTCGGCCAGCCGGATCGTAGCACGTAGAGGGTTCTCTGACAAGCCGGGTCGTAGCACGTAGAGGATTCTCAGACAAGCCGGGTCGTAGCACGTAGAAGATTCTCAGACAGGCCGGGTCGTAGCACGTAGAAGATTCTCAGACAAGCCGGGTCATACACAATCAGGAACACTGGAGAGTAGTCAGGACAGGCCAAAGTCGGTACACAGGAATCGGATACTGGAACACAGCAACAGCAAGTCTGGCTCAGAAACACCACGAAAGGGCATCTGACAGATGTAAGAGTCAGGTATAAAAAGGTCACCAAGGGGCGGGCCAAACCAAGTGAACAAATCACAGTCTGCCACAGATGAGAGTGACAGAATAATCACAGGCACTGTGATACCTGGGTACTCCATGCAACCGAAACACCTCTTTAGCAATCACTATTGCCAATTCTTTAGCCGAGGGAAGGCCACGGAGAGGCACGAAGTGAGCCCTTTTAGAAAACCTGTCTACCACCATCAATATGAAGGAATACCCTCTAGACCTGGGCAATTCTCCCATAAAATCGATGGAAACATGAGACCAGGGGCGTTCAACATTAGGCACAGGCTGAAGCAAGCCCACTGGGAGATGTCTAGGGGTTTTAGCACGAGCACAGGTGGCACAGGCATTAGTAAAATCGGCACAATCTGATCTCATAGAAGGCCACCAGAATAACTGGGAGAGGGACCATAACAATTGGTCTCTACCAATATGTCCCGCAGCCTTAGAGGAATGGTAGGTTTCAAGTAATCAAGTACGTAATGGTTCAGCGACAAAACACTTGCCCACCCGGGTTTCCTGGGGAGCGGAGGCCTGGGAGGCCAGAATTTCATCCCTTAGTGGTGAAGTGATACTAGTGCGTATGGTGGCCAATATTCGATCAGGTTGAATGATAGGTGCTGGTGCCTCTTCTCTGTCAATTTCTGCCTCAAATTGTCTTGACAGAGCATCAGCCCTAACATTCTTAGATCCCGGCAAATATGATACAATGAAATTGAATCGGGACAGGAATAATGCCCATCTGGCCTGGCGAGAGGACAATCTCTTGGCCTCAGAGAGATAAGTTAGATTTTTATGATCCGTCAGGATTAAAACGGGATTTTTTGTGCCTTCGAGCAAGTGGCACCATTCCTTAAGAGCGAGGATAATGGGCAATAATTCTATGTCACCAATCTCATAATGGCTTTGAGCTCCGGTGAGCTTTTTAGAAAAGAACCCACAGGGTCTGAGCGTTCCACCTTTGACCTGCCGTTGGGAAAGTACTGCCCCAACCCCAATATCTGAGGCGTCAACCTCCAAGGTGAACGGGAGTAATGGGTTGGGGTGGGATAACACAAGAGCATTAGCAAAAGCCATTTTCAGTTTTTCAAAGGCCTCCTCTGCGGCCGCTGGCCAGAGAGATGGATTAGCGCCCTTATGCGTGAGGTCCGACAGGGGTTTAACAATGGACAAGAAGTTCTTAATAAACTTCCTATAATAATTGGCGAAACCCAGAAATCGCTGGATAGCTTTCAGACTCTTAGGCCTAGGCCACTGCAAGACTGCTGTCAACTTCTCCTTGTCCATGGCAATGCCGTCTTTGCCAATTATAAACCCCAGGAACGGTACACTGGTTTTGTGGAACTCACATTTCTCCAATTTACAGAATAATTTATTTTTTCGTAAGCGCAACAATACTTCAGACACATCCTTGATGTGTTGTGACAAGTCTTTGGAGTGAATAAGTATATCGTCAAGGTAGACTACGGCACATAACTGTAACATATCTCTAGGAACGTCACTGATCAGTTCTTGAAATACTGCGGGTGCATTGCACAGACCAAATGGCATGACTAGATATGCATAATGCCTAGATCTCGTGTTAAAGGCAGTTTTCCACTCATCACCGGCTCTGATACGTATCAAACTGTATGCTGCCCGTAGGTCCAATTTGGTGAAAATGAGGAGCCCTTGAGTCTGTCAAAAAGCTCAGTGATGAGTGGTATCGGATAAGCATTCTTAGCCATCAGTTTATTTAACCCACGGTAGTCAATGCTTGGTCTCAGTTCGCCATTTTTTTTTCTTAACGAAAAAGAACCCGGCCCCAGCCGGAGAGGTAGATTTCCTTATGATCCCTCTATTAAGGGCATCAGAAATGTATTCTTCCATAGCTTGGTTCTCCTCACAAGACAATGGGTACGTGCGTCCCCTGGGGGACACCGCTCCAGGCATTAGGTCGATGCAACAATCATATGGTCTGTGCTGGGGTAAGGTGCCAGCCTCTCCCTTACTGAAAACATCGCTAAACTGCTGGTATACATCAGGTATTGAAGGCGAGGTGCACAAGACCTTAACTGGATGGGTGACGCACTTATCCATACAGAACTGAGACCAAGCGGAGATCTCGCATTTCTGCCAATCAAATTGTGGATTATGCAACTGTAACCAAGGAAAACCCAATATTACGGCATGGTGAGGAGAGTTAATTAGTTGAAACTGCTGCTCTTCTTTATGGAGAGCCCCAATAGTCATGGATAATGGCATGGTTTCAGATGTAACTTGAGCGGGTTCCAGGGGTCTACCATCAATTGCTTCAATAGCCAGAGGGGTTTCTCTTTCAATACGTGGTACCCCATGTAATTCAGCAAAGGTATTATCCATAAAATACCCAGCTGCACCAGAATCAACCAGGGCCAGAACCTCCACTGAATGTTGCGCCCAAGATAGTACCACCTGTATGGTGGGTTTAAGTGTGCCAATGACTGGGGACGATTGGACACCACCTAGGGCCTGTCCCCCAAGGTACTCTAGGTGTGTTCGTTTCCCGGACGTACCGGGCAGGATCTTAGCAAATGCCCATTTTTACCGCAGTGCAAACACAGCCTTTGCTTCCTGCGATACAGTCTCTCCTCCTTGGTTAGCCTAGTAAAACCTACTCGCATAGGTTCACCTGGTTCCCGTACTGGTTTAGATGCCAAGGGAGGGATGGGTAGGCAAAATATGCTACTAGACCCATTTAGATAAAAACATTGAAAAGTTAAGGCAATCCCATAGGATTTTCATACACATACAAACATCACATATATATAAGCAATTGACAATTGAGATAGGTTCTACCGGCCTTGCAAATAATACCGGCAAGGCAACCCAAGCGATGCTGAAGGAATAGTGATAAGTAGGCTCTACCGGCCCTGCCAATACCGGGTAAGGCAACTGTAAGATGGTAACGTACTGGTTCTACCGGCCTTACCAATACAGGGCAGGGCAGCCTGAGGAATACACAAGAAATAGGCTCTACCGGCCCTGCCAATACCGGGTAAGGCAACCGTGGAGTGGCAACGTAACAGGTTCTACCGGTCTTACCAATACCGGGCAGGGCAGCCCAGAACGGATACCCAAGGATAGACTCTACCGGCCCTGCCAATACCGGGTAAGGCAACCTAAAGGTGGCAACGTGGAAGGTTCTACCGGCCTTACCAATACCGGGCAGGGCAGCCCAAGAAGGGAGACACCACTAAGACCAGTGACTGTCAGATGACAATGACAGTAGGATGGTAAATAGAGTATACGGTCAAGCTGTCTCACCCAAGGAGAGGCTAGTGTCGGTACACATCTGAAAGAAGTGCTGCTAGGACTGGACAGCACCAGAAACCTGACTGCAAGTCAGGGAGTAGACCAGCGTCCGCACGCTGGGACCAACAACTGTACCTTGAGCCGCAAGGCAAATGGAGTAAACCAGCGTCCGCACGCTGGAACCAACAGGCAGTAGAATGAGCCACAAGGCCAATGGAGCAAGCCAGCGTCCGCACGCTGCGACCAACAGACAGTATTGTGAGCCGCAAGGCTAATGGAGTAAACCAGCGTCCGCACGCTGGGACCAACAGACAGTATTGTGAGCCGCAAGGCTAATGGAGTAAACCAGCGTCCGCACGCTGGGACCAACAGACAGTATTGCGAGCCGCAAGGCTAATGGAGTAAACCAGCGTCCGCACGCTGGGACCAACAGACAGTATTGTGAGCCGCAAGGCTAATGGAGTAAACCAGCGTCCGCACTCTGGGACCAACAAACAGTATAGTGAGCCGCAAGGCTAATGGAGTAGACCAGCGTCCGCACGCTGGGACCAACAGGCAGTTTTGTGAGCCACAAGGCTAAAGGAGTAAACCAGCGTCCGCACGCTGGGACCAACAGACAGAATGTCACTGGAGCGACAGGAGAGGTATATCGCCACAGGAACTGAACACAGGAAACAGGAGGAGCAGGCCGAGGCTCAACCGGGACGAGCACTGCAAGTCGGCTGGCAACCGGAACGACAGCAACCGGAACCGGACTGGAACTGACAAGCAGGCAGGATCACAGGAACAGGTAACTCAGGAACTCAAGAACTCAGGAACAGGCCCAATAGCTACAGCAGACAGGCAAAGTGAATGCTGTCAGAGACACCACGAAAGGGCAACTAAAGGGTGCCCAGACTGAGTTTAAAAAGGCAACCAGAGGCGGGCTGACTGCAGACAGCCAATGGGAGCCCCCTGCAGGTGATAGACAGAGAACTGCAGCAATCACGGGCACCGTGATACACAGTTTATTAAACATTAAGTAATAATTGCAACCCCTCAGGAACTCTGCAGTCTATGAAGTCCACAGATGAAAATACTTCACGCACGATCCAAAAGCTAATCATGTTACCATCTGTTGTCTGTATAAGAAGCATGTGAGCAAGGTGGGAAGCAGGCTAACACCTAGGCACCTCCTAAATGAGATCCCACTTAAAGCACACAACAGGTCTAATTGGGAGACACACTATCAACATGTCAGTGGTGCCACAGCTAGTAGGAGCAGAGGCACTCTAACAGTTCTTGCAGCTTTGGGGCACATAATAGAAGCAGTGATGTTATTGATGTTTCAGAGAGTGTGCCATTGGTTTGTTTATTCCAAATAGCACCTAATACTCCAGCTACAGAGGAATATGATGACTCTAAGTTTTCTGTAGATGGCAAGAGTCATAGACTGCCCACACATGCTATCTCTGGCTCTACAACCTCTTCTATTCATGTTGTTAAAGCAATCAGGTTACCAGGTTCTTTTGCCTTGTAGGGCCAACCCACACTTACTTAGTTCCTGGGAAGGAGACACAAACGTTACTAAATCAATCCCAAAGTATACATATGAAAAGGCAAGGATGCAAAGATGTTGGCAGTGGACATTCTGCAGTATTATTTTGTTGAAAATCTAGGTTTTAAAGAACTGATGTTATGGGTAGCTCCTTGCTGGCATATCCCAAGCCACGGTCATTTTTCCAGGACTGCAGTGCCAGAATGGTGGTTGGTGTGGTGGACAAAGGACTGGAAAGCTCATACAGCAAGAACATCCACGTGACAACAGATAAGTGGACAAGTGGGCAGATCACGGACTATGTGCCTGTGACTGCTCAGTGGGTTTCTCTCCCACCAGCACTGGACAACACCACCAGCTTACAGCATCAGGTGACAGTCAGTAATCTTGCCTTTGGTACTGGCATTGTGATTAAAAAGCAGCAGCAGGATAGCCCATACCATAGTAATGCCACCTTGTGCATGCAGAGTTTTGAGAGACAGTCCCATAAAGCTGTAGATGTATTAAGTAAACTAGTGCAGGTGATAGAGGAATGGCTTGTATCCCGCTCCTTGAAAGCTGGTTTTGTGTCTGCTGATAATAAATCCTGCATAATTGCAGTGTTGAGAATATGTGATATGGTTTACGTGCCCTGCTTTGCCCATGTGCAAAATTTAGTTGTGACCAGATTCTTGGCAGAATCTGAAACCCTCTGAGAGGTCCTGAATATTGCAACATCTGTGCCCATTTTAGCCACTCCTACAGTGCACACAATGCATTATACTCCACATAAGAGCATAACAACCTGCCCCATCACCATCTGAAAACGGAGGTCACTAACAGTTGGAATTCCACACTGTACAATGCTAAAGCATTTGTACTAGCAGAATAAGACTATTGTCGAGTACACAGTGCAGAACTTTAAGGCTTTGGAGATGTATATGAGCTGCGGAAACCTTTTGATGAGGTAACTATGGTTAGTCGCATACAGGCAGGAATTAACAAAATGCTTCTACTGATATAGTTATTGCAGAAAAAAACTAATGAGCTTGTCTGAGGACTCTTACCATAATGACAACAGAGACATACACCAACTGATCAAGTGTATGTTAGCATGCTTTGAGCAAGACCTTCATATAGTGTCCATTAAAAGCAATGGTTAATACATTCTTGCCACTTTGTGCTTAAAGTGGGGGACCAGCAAAGTTTCAGAATCATCACTTTATTGCTAAAAGTAATCATGATGATTATCAGCATCTCTCTGAGGAATCAGATTCTGTCAAGCAGTATAAAGATAAGCTTATAGATTGATTGGAGGGTTGCATTGTGACGGATGAGAGGGAGAAAGCTAGGGCGAAAAAAACTGCTAGACAACATAGTAAAAAGGAACGAAGCAAAGGGTTTATACTAGCAGCAGGAGCATCAACATCAATCAGAACATCCCATTCCCAACATATTTTTGTGTTTCATTTGAATCTTTTATTACTATTTTACTTTTAAATATTATAAGTGCATTTATTACTTAAATAAAACTGTTGGATATATATTGCGGTATACTTGATTTATCCATATCGGATAACTGAGAAGGAAGACTGGATGAAAGTGGTCTAAGGCTGAGACACGGAAATATTTGTCTATAATTTTACCTATTATCTGTATCATTTACAGATCTGCTCTCAGATGGCTCTGCGCCCTGTTCTTCTTCTTGTTTTTATGTAGTCTGTGCGGTAAACCGTGAGGACAAGCATTACCACAGTGCTATGAACTAAGGGCAGCGTCCTAGAGCAAATGAAAGTTACTACAAGAACCCTGCTGCACATTGCCAAGAAATAGCCTGATTTGAAACAGGAAAATTATTGATGAAAATCCTATCCCAGCATATTTAGACCCTTATGACTATCCTAGAGTCTCTGAGGAATGATAGAGGATAATCTTTGAAGCCCAATTAATAATATTTTTCTAGTGTGTGTTTTGTTTAATGTATGTATATACTAAAGTTTAAGTAAGAGCTTTTCAATGTATAATTGCTTTTGAAGGAACCTTTGATACACTAGCGCCATTGGATTGTAGCAAAGGTATATTATTTCTGGCATGGCCTGGCCATGGACCCCCAGAAACTGTCCGCAATTACTAACTGGCCTTTGCCTCATGGCCTTAAAGCCCTGCAAAGATTTATTGGCTTAGCTAATTACTATCGCCGGTTTATCAAAGGCTTCTCGACGCTTGTAGCCCCTATCACGGCCATGACCCGAAAAGGAGCCAGTCCTCATAGTTGCTCCCCCGAGGCCCTCTTGACTTTCGAAACCTTCTCTTCTACACCGATCCTCAGGTACCCTGACCCTTTGGCTCCATTCACCCTTGAGGTTGATGCCTCTGAGACCGCTGCTGGAGCAGTTCTTTCTGAAAGAGCCTCTGATATGGGCATTCTCCACCCGTGTTCATTCCTCTCCAGGCATTTCTCACCTGAGGAGAGAAATTACGATACAGGGAATAGGGAATTACTGGCGGTCAAGTTGGCTTTGGATGAATGGAGGTACTTCATGGAGGGCTCCCCTACATGGCATCCATTTTAACGGACTACCAAAACCTCCAGTATTTAGCATCAGCCAAACGACTGAATGCCCGTCAGCTACACTGGGCGTTATTCTTCTCCTGTTTCTACTACGCTATACGCTACATACCTGGGACGAAGAATACTAAAGCTGATGCCCTCTCACGCCAACACGATCTGTCCACAGCTCCCACTACATCCCCTGAACCTATTGTGTCCTCTACACGGATAGTATCATCCCTGCCCACTACCCTTCACTACCCAGTCCATCAGAGGTCGTTATACCTCCTGATACGTACTACGTGCCAGAAATATTCCATGAGGATGTTCTCCATTGGGGACACTGCTCTGTAACGGCCGGCCATCCGGGCCTCCTGCGTACCCAAGTCCTCATTTCCTGGTACTTTTGGTGGCCTACAATGAAAACCAACACCTCATCTTATGAGTTATCATGCCCGATCTGTGCCCACATGAAAACACCCAGGACGCAACCTCTAGGTCTCCTCCAGCCCTACCATGGACTCATATAGCCATGGATTTCGTGGTTGATTTGCCTTCCTCCACTGGTAATACGGTGATATGAGTGGTGGTGGACCGGTTCACCAAACAAAGGCACTTCATCCCTTATACCAAGCTGCCTACATCATCGGTACTGCAGACCTGTTTGTCGAGCACATTTGCCGCTTGCATGGGATCCCTCAGCACATCACCTCCAACCGTGGCTCCCAGCTTGTATCACATTTCTGGAGAGCATTCTACTCCCGGCTAGGCATACGGTTACAACACTCATCTGCAAACCATCCCCAAACCAATAGCCAGACCGAACGGCTTAACTAGAACATGTAACACTTCTTATATTGTTACTGTTCCCATCAACAAGATAACTGGTCCCACCTTCTTCCATTGGCATAATTCTCATACAATTCTCTTTGGCAGACCTTGTTGAAATGCTTGCCGTTCTTTGCCGCCTTAGGGTATAATCCCCCGGCTATCTGTCTCTATTCTTCCATGTCAGATGTTCCCTCAGCCGACACCTGTGTTTGCAAATTGGCAACACATTGGCAAGCCATACGTTGCATGCTTTTGTCCTCTCGGCAGAAGGTGTCAGCCGATTGCCATCACTCTTTGACACCCAGGTTTGATCCTGGGTACCTGGTCTGGCTTTCCGCCAAAAACCTCACCCTTCATCAGCAGTCCGGTAAATTGGGTCCACACTATTTAGTGACTTTCAAGGTCGAGACTCGCCTCTCTCCGGTCTCCTACTGTTTGATCCTCCCGGCGACATTACGGATCCATCCTGTGTTTCACTTCTCTCTCCTCAAACCCTATGTGGTGGCTCATGCCTCTTCCCCCCTTCTACACCTTCGCCTCCAGTTTCAGTGAATGACTCTGATGAAAATATAATCTACGCTGTGCTTGACTCCCGTGTCTCCCTTGGTGCCCCCCAGTACTTAGTGAACTGGAAGGGGTACGTCCCTGAGGAACACTCTTGGGTGGCGGCTTAGGACATCATGCTTCATCCTTGGTCCGCCGGTTTCACCATTCCTTCCCGTTCTGTGTCTTCCCTGAGGTAGTCCCTTGGGGGGGGGGGGGGTAAGGTCATGTTTCTCGGTCTTCTCTTAATTTTTCTGTAATTTCCAGGTATTTTATTTTTCTTACCTGTTCTTTCTTATCCCAGCCCTGTGCTGGTTACACACTTGTCTGGGCCTATCTCAAGCACTGACACAAGGGCGATCAAAGCGTTCAATATATCAAGTCTTTGAGATTATTGTTCCAGTGTTTCCTGTGTATTGACCCAGCTTTCCTCGACTTTGCGTCTTGTCTCCTGATTTTGCTACGACTCCTGTGTTAGTTTTGACCTCAACCTGTTATATGACTCTTCTTCTGCCTGCTGATTTTGTACCATGCTGCTCGACTGGTTTAGACCCTGGCTATCCCTCTGCTTTATCCTAGGTACCGTCTTTGCCTGCCCGTTGCTGACTTGGATTGTCGACCATCCTCCTTTCAACCTCGAAAGGTTCTCGGCGCCAAGTGTGTCGTGTTCAACGTTGTCGACTATCCCGTCGGGTTCGACTCCACTATATTCGACCCACATCGTACAGTAAACTTCAGACCCCTAGTTCTGCTGATTCAACGTTCGAAAGAGACAGCTATACTCCTAGATTATATAGACCATGATTCCTTTCCTGGTGAGTAGCTGTTTGTGTTCTAGGTGGCTGTCCTGTCATCAGGATTTGCGGCCTGCAACCCCACCCAACCTTGTCCGAAGCAAGGCCTCTTGGAAGCAGCCTCCGATCGCTAGCAATGTTCTCAAGCCTGCGAATTCCAGCTCCTGGCTCACTGGGGCCTACCTTGTGAGTATCACTGTCTTTTGTCTGTGTATACATTATACATATTAAATAAGCAGCCTGCAACCTCTTGTGGGGATTACCCTCCTCAAGGTTCTCAGGCAGCTTACACTGGGAACTTCGGTCAAGAGTGTCACAACACATGATTGGGCTGTAAATGTAGAGGACTATTCCCTGTTTTGGAGAGACAGGATTAAGACAGTGAGAGGTGTATGCTTATGTTTGAAACCAGATCTAAAACCAATTTTAAGGGGTGATATTTGTGAGGAACCTGCCATAATATGGAGTCCTTGTAGGTAGAAATTGAGGCTAACTGTAGTGTAAAAGGTAGAAAAAAAGGTGTTGGTGGGGTATATGCTACAAACCAGTAAATATTGATGAGAATGTTGAGGCCCAACTGTTATTGCAAATAAGGGAAACTAGAATTATGGTCGGGGCCTTCAGAGGAGAGATAGTGTATAAATGGACACAAGGTCCCTGTGGCTTAACACCCATGGGCATGCTCAGCCCCTGGATTCGTGGACAAGCAGGATGCCTAATTACATGGCTTCACTTTAATATTATTTAGTATTGATTGAATGGAGGGAGCTTCCAGTTCTCACAGCATACTCCTGCCACTGCTGCCAGATTTTATCTACCCTACGACCCCTCCCATAAATCCAGTCTAGGCCTTGCACTTATGGTCGCGGCCTTCAGAGGAGAGAGAGTATAGAAATGGACCCAAGGTCTCTGTGGCTTAACTCCCAGGGGCATTCTCAGTCCCTAGATTTTTCGACAAGTGGTAAGCCTGATTAGAGGACAAAAATGAAAAGTAACCAGTTAATTGGAACAAAATAATTTATTTAGCCAACATATCTCATTAATGAGTCAGGGTAGAAAGAGCTCTCTGGATTTCTTGACTAGGGTTAAGAATATAGTGTTTGAAACACGGACTTCTATCTTCCCAATTTTTATATGATGTGAGGTGGCACATTGTTTTTTGATGCTGCTGAGGCTGAGCCAATTCAGAAGGAATGACCTGAATATAATATAGGGTTGAGACCTAAACGTGACAGTAGTGACCTAATCATTTTAATGAAAGTGCTAGTCTTAAGGGGGTTGTTGGATATGGATGGGTAGTAGAGGGCTATCTGATGGTTTGTCTGCCAAAAACTCTGTAAGTGACTGAAGGGTGGCATAAGGACACAATGTGTCATTGTGTAATGGTTTGTTTGACACACAGACACAGTAGGTTTGGATAAAACACAGATTTATTGAACAGTTGTAATAACAATAACCCTCACGGGTCCAGTAATATATCAGCAATATAGTACAGGCACAGGACAGTTTACAATGAAGTATGCCCACACGGGTCCAGTATATACAAGTAATACAGCATACAATATACTGACACAGGTCAGGGAGTTTTCGTGTGATACTCAAGTTAGACAGCACTGAATGGATTACTATTAGGCCAGGAGGACTGACAGGCCCTAATAGCGCGAGGCCCTTTAAGTAGCTCAGTCTGGAAGAGAGAGTACAGTCTCGAGTAACGCCCAAGCAGTAACGGGACCAGAGCAACTTGTGGACTGCCGTGGCAGTAATGGAGACTAGAGCAACTTGTGGACTGCCGTAGCAGTAATGGAGACCAGGCAACTTGTGGACTGCAGTAGCAGTAATGGAGACCAGGTAACTTGAGAACTGCCTTAGCAGTAACGGAGACTAGAGTGACTTGCCCGGAGAGGCACCCAACCGGGGACTGCATGGATGGAAGGCACACACAGCAATGTCGCCTGGGCGACCTGATGCAACGGAGACTAGACTGCAGAGGGTGACTGTCTGGAGACAGCGAGGATCCTGTCACAACCCCAACCGGAGGCCGGATAAGGCGTAACAGGAGGGGTACGCAACCACAGTGGCCCAGCCGGGCTGGGTCGGTACACAGAGCAGGAACGTCAGCCAATCCGAGTCGGTACACAGAGCTGGAACGTCAGCCGGGCCAGGTCAGTACACAGAGCAGGAACATCAGCCAATCCGAGTCGATACACAGAGCAGGAACATCAGCCAGGCGGGGTTGGTACACAGAGCAGGAACGTCAGCCAATCCGAGTCGGTACACAGCACAGGAACGAGATGCAGAATAGTCAGGCAGTCCGGGTCGGTACACAGGCAGGAACAAGACGCAGAGTCGTCTGGCAGGCCGGGTCGGTACACGGAGATCACACGAAATATAGGAACAAACGCTGGTACGGAAACACCACGAAAAGGGCACCGGATAAGTGACAAGGCCCAGTATTTAAGGACAAATACTGGGCGGCGACAAGTCACTTCAACCAATGAGCGAGATCAATAGAGGAAACTGACAGAATGTTGCCAGTATAGCACGGGCACCGTGACAGTACCCTCCTCTCAAAGACCCCCCTCCTAGAAGAGGACCCTGGTTTCTGAGGGTATTTGGAATGGAAACTGTGCAGCAATCTAGGAGCATGAAGGTCACTGATCAACCCAGGAACGCTCCTCAGGGCCATAGCCCTTCCAATGGACCAAATATTGCAATTTTCCTCTAAATCTACGTGAATCAATAATACTTTGGACTTCGTACTCTTCCTGACCCTGAACTTGCACAGGACCGGGGACCGCAGGAGTGGTAGTGTAACGGTTGCATATCAGAGGTTTCAGAAGGGATACATAGAACACATTGTGAATCCGCACAGATTCTGGGAGATCCAGAGCGTATGAAACAGGGTTAATTTTGTGGATCACCTTAAAGGGACCAATGAACCAGGGAGTCAACTTATTACACAGAACTTGCAAATTAAGGTTTCTGGATGATAGCCATACCCTATCCCCAACCTGGAAGGAGACTGCTGGCAACCGTCTGTGTTTAGCGTGGTGTTGATAACGCTGGAACAAATTACTGAGGGCCCTCTGAACCTGTGCCCAGGTGGAGCGGAGTTGGTTGATATGCTCATACAGAGCTGGAATCTGCTGAGTCCGGGAGCAAGCACGGCTGAAACACGTAGTTGATGAGAAACGGGGAGCTCCCGGGCGATGAATTAACAGCACAGTTCCTGGCGAACTCTGCCCACGGCAACAGGTCGGTCCAATTATCATGATGATCGGACACGAAACAGCGTAAGAATTGTTCCAGTCCTTGATTGGCACGGTCAGCGGCTCCATTGGTCTGGGGATGGTAGGCAGATGAAAAAGACAGCTGTATGCCTATCTGGTTACAGAATGCTCTCCAAAATCTGGACACAAATTGGCTCCCACGGTCAGACACCAACACCCTGGGTACCCCATGCAACCGGAACACTTCTCTGGCAAAAACGATAGCCAACTCCTGGACCGAGGGAAGGCCAGAGGTACAAAATGGGCCATTTTGGAAAATCTATTGACCACCATCAGGATAAAAGAGAAGCCCCTAGACACAGGCAACTCCCCCAGAAAATCAATAGAAACGTGGGACCAAGGACGCTCGCCATTAGGTACTGACTGCCCAACTGGGAGGTGTCTAGGGGACTTGGCCTGGGCACGTGTAGTGCAAGCTGCAGGGAATGTGGTGCAGTCAGCTCTTAGGGAAGGCCACCAAAACAATTGTGAAAGAGACCAAATCAATTGATCCCTCCCAACGTGCCCAGCTGCCCGTGATGCCTGGTAAGTCTTGAGTAAACAGGTACGGAATGGCTCAGCTACAAAGCACTTACCCACAGGGGTGTCAGGAGAAGCAGTAGCCTGGGTAGCAAGAATCTCCTCCCCCAGAGGTGAAGTGATGCTGATATGTAAGGTAGCCAAGATGCGATCAGGCTGAATGATGGGTACGGGAACCTCATCTTTATCTCTGGGTCAAATTGCCTGGACAGGGCATCTGCCCTAACATTCTTGGAACCAGGCAAGTAAGATACAATGAAATTAAAGCTGGACAGAAATAAGGCCCATCTGGCTTGTCGTGATGACAACCTTTTCACCTCCGAAAGGTACGCCAGGTTTTTGTGGTCAGTCAGGATTAATACCGGGGTCCTAGTACCTTACAGTAAGTGACGCCATTCATTAAGAGCGAGGATAATAGCCAGGAGTTCTCTGTCCCCAATCTCATAATGGCTCTGAGCACTAGACAGCTTTTTGGAAAAGAACCCACATGGTCTTAGCGCACTCCCAGAAGCCGGACGTTGTGACAATACTGCCCCTACCCCAGTCTCAGAGGCATCAACCTCTAGGGTAAATGGAAGAGAAGGGTTAGGGTGGGAAAGCACAGGAGCAGATGCAAAAGCCAAGAAAGCGCTGTATAGCTTTCAGTCCCTTGGGTCGTGGCCATTGCAACACTGCTGCAAGCTTATCCTTGTCCATCGCAATGTCATCTTTAGAAATCACAAAAGCCAGAAAAGGTACCATGGACCGATAGAACTCGCATTTTTTGATTTTACAGAATAGTTTATTTTTTCGTAATCTGAGCAGAACTTCGGACACATCCCTGATGTGTGGAGACAAGCTAGATGAGTGAATGAGTATATCATCCAGATAAACTACTACGCAAGATTGTAGCATATCACGGAGAATGTCATTAATAAGTTCTTTGAACACTGCGGGTGTGTTACATAGTCCAAAAGGCATCACTAAATATTCGTAGTGCCCAGATCTGGTATTGAACGCCGTTTTCCACTCATCCCTGGCTCTTATTCTGATCAGGTTATATGCCGCCCGTAGGTCTAGTTTGGTGAAAAAAAGAGGAACCTTTCAACCTGTCAAACAGTTCAGTGATGAGTGGTATCGGATAGGCGTTCTTAGACATAAGCTTATTCAACCCACGGTAATTGATACAGGGTCTTAACTCACCATTTTTATTTTTTACAAAAAAGAAACCAGCCCCCGCGGGCGAGGTTGACTTTCTGATAATGACCCGCTTGAGGGCATCTGAGATATATTCCTCCATGGCCCGATTCTCCTTGCACGACAGTGGGTATGTGCGACCTCGGGGAGGAACAGCACCAGGAGTCAGATCAATAGCACAATCATACGCCCTATGCTGAGGCAAAACGCTAGCCTCTCCCTTACTAAAAACGTTGCTGAATTGATGGTACTCAGCCGGCAAGGAGGGAGCGGTACACATGATTTTAGTTGGATGAGAAATGCAATGCCCCATACAATACTCAGACCAGGACTTTATCTCACAAGTCTGCCAGTCAAACTGGGGATTGTGTAAATGTAACCATGGGAACACCAGAATGACCGCATAGTGAGGAAACTGAATTATCTGGAACCGCTGTTTCTCAATGTGGAGAGCCCCAATATTCATGGACAGCGGTATCGTTTCCATAGTGATTTGAGCTGGTACCAAAGGTCTGCCATCTATGGCCTCAATGGCTAAGGGAGATTCCCTCTCCACCAACGGAATCTGGTGCAGAGCAGCAAAGGAGTTGTCCATAAAGTATCCGGCTGCGCCAGAATCAACCAGGGCCAGAACCTCTACCGAGTGTTCTACCCAAGAAAATGCCACCTGAATCGTGGGTTTCTGCTTAATAGGGTCTAGGGACTGCTGAACACCACCTAGGGCCTGTCCCCCAAGTTAACCTAGGTGCGTTCGTTTTCTGGCCGTACAGGACAGGTACTTAGAGGTGTCTGGGTTGGCCACAATACAGACATAGGCCCTGCCTACGGCGATGCCCCCGTTCCTCCTTGGTTAACCTGCATAGGTTCATTAGTCTCCTGGGTACGCTCAGGAGGCATGGGAGGTATGGGTGGGAAATTTTGATTAGCTAGTCCGACACCTCTGACCTGCTGCCTACGATCTTTAGCCTCGAGTCTCTCACGGATGTGGGAATCAATTAATATAGTGAAATCAATAAACTCGTCAAGATCGTTAGGCAAATCTCTGGCTGCCGTTTCATCATTAATACGGTCAGCTAGTCCCTGAGCAAATGGTGCCACCAGCACCTCGTTGTTCGAACCTACCTCTGCTGCCAATGTACGAAATTCAATAGCGTATTCTCCCACTGTACTAGAACCTTATTGGATTTCTATTAATTGTTTGGCAGCAGAGGCGGCTCTGCCTGGGACTTCAAATTCTCTGTGAAAGGCACTCACAAACTCTTTGAAATTCTTAGTGCACAGTTTGGCAGATTCCCAAAAGGGGTTAGCCCATGCCAGGGCTCTGCCCGTCAGTAACGATATCAGAAAGCCCACCTTACTACGGTCATTATGAAAGGCTTGAGGAGTTAATTCCAGAAAAATTTCCAATTGGTTAATAAACCCTCTGCACAGGGTAGGTTCGCCATCGTATCTTAGCGGTAACGGAGCTGTGGCTGTTAACCCTTTACTTGACGCCACTTGCGTCATGGATTGAGCTCCCGGTGTCGAAACGGGGGGGACCACCGAGGCTTGAACTGGTTTATCAAGGTAGGCAGTGCGCTCAAGAATAGTTTGTACAGCCAGTGCCAACTGGTCCAAACGCTGCTCATGTAAATCCATCCTCCAATGGATGCTTTGTGCATTACCTTCAACTGTACTGTCTGAGGTCATGGCCCTTTCGTACTGTAACGGTTTGTTTGACACACAGACACAGTAGGTTTGGTTAAAACACAGATTTATTGAACAGTTGTAATAACAATAACTCTCATGGGTCCAGTAATATATCAGCAATATAGTACAGACACAGGACAGGTTACAATGAAGTATGCCCACACGGGTCCAGTATATACAAGTAATACAGCATACAATATACTGACAAATGTCATGCGGTTTTCGTGTGATACTCAAGTTAAACAGCACTGAATGGGTTACTATTAGGCCAGGAGGACTGACAGGCCCTAATAGCGCGAGGCCCTTTAAGTAGCTCAGTCTGGAAGAGAGAGTACAATCTCGAGTAACGCCCAAGCAGTAATGGGACAAGAGCAACTTGTGGACTGCCGTGGCAGTAATGGAGACCAGGCAACTTGTGGACTGCCGTAGCAGTAACGGAGACCAGACAACTTGTAGACTGCTGTAGCAGTAACGGAGACCAGGCAACTGTGGACTACTATAGCAGTAATGGAGACCAGGCAACTTGTGAACGGCCTTAGCAGTAACAGAGACTAGAGCGACTTGCCCGGAGAGGCACCCAACCAGGGACTACACGGATGGAAGGCACACACAGCAATGTCGCCTGGCCGACCTGATGCAACCGAGACTAGACTGCAGAGGGTGACTGTCTGGAGACAGAGAGAATCCTGTCACAACCCCAACCGGAGGCCGGATAAGGCGTAACAGGAGGGTTACGCAACCACAGTGGGTCGGTACACAGAGCAGGAACGTCAGCCAATCCGAGTCGGTACACAGAGCAGGAACGTCAGCCGGGCCAGGTCGGTACACAGAGCAGGAACGTCAGCCAATCCGAGTCGGTACACACAGCAGGAATGTCAGCCAGGCCGGGTCGGTACACAGAGCAGGAACGTCAGCCAATCAGAGTCGGTACACAGCACAGGAATGAGATGCAGAATAGTCAGGCAGTCCGGGTCGGTACACAGGCAGGAAAAGACGCAGAGTCGTCTGGCAGGCCGGGTCGGTACACGGAGATCACACCAAATATACAGGAACAAGCGCTGGTACGGAAACACCACGAAAGGGCACCGGATAAGTGATAAGGCCCAGTATTTAACCCCTTCAGTGCCAGAGGCTTGGGCCATTTCCTGTACCCTGCAGGCCAGACACTTTTTCAGCATTTTTGCTATCCTTCTGTTTATGCTTGATTTCCTTTGGGGATTTTTAGTTAAATATGGAAAACTATATATTGTTTTTTTCAGAACAAATTGAGCTTTCTTGTGGTACCTTACATGAAGAAAATTTTACATCGTGCAAAAAGCTATGATGTCATGACAAAAAAAGTGAACATTTACTCATTTTGCCAAAATCACATAATATGTATCAAAAACATTTACCTTGATTGAAAAAGTTTCAGTTATTTGAAAAAGCCCTGAGTCCCCCGAGTAAGAAAATACCAAATTTGTATAGTTTTACCTACGTCCATGGCTAGCGTAGAGCCCTAATCACCAGCAGCGCAAAATGACATTTTCAACTTTATAAAATAATATTCGCATTCTAGGGTTTTTGTGATCAAAGTACCCTAAAACAGTGGAATAACTATATAAAACTATATATTTCTGGAAAGTAGACAAACTGCTGCATCTAATGAGGGGTAACTTGCCTTCTTACCCCAAGCCTGGTGTGCACAAATGCCTCCAGAAGATGGCGCTAATGAAAAAAAAAATAAATTTTCTTACATTTCTGCCCCTTCAAATGTACTGAAATTTGTGAAAACCATGGCATTTCCAACTGTATTCATTAGCTAGTGCTCTTAGGAGAAAAAAGACACCCCATTGGTATGAGTTTAACTACCTCAGGGGGCGCTAGAAGTGCAAAACGACACCTACTACAACTTCAGATTTTTCTAACATTTTCTCAAACATTACTTGTCTGTACACAAATGGTTATAACAAGTACAGAAGTGAAGAAAGGGTACACAAACCATACCATTTTGAAAAGAAGACACCCTGCCGCATCTAATGATGGGTGATTTGCCTTGTTACCCCAAGCCTGGAGTGCACAAATGCCTCCAGAAGGTGGCGCTAATGAAAAAAAAGGCATTTTCTTACATTTCTTCCCCTTCAGATGTACTGACATTTGAGCAAACCATGGCATTTCCAACTGTATTCATTAGCTAGTGCTCTTAGGAGAAAAATTACACCCCATTGGAATGAGTCGACCTACCTTAGGGGTGCCAGAAGCACATAACTACACCTACCTGTTTGCTTCTTCGAAAAATGGCTGTTTGTACTAAAATGTTCATAACTGTTAGAGACATGAAAGAAAGGTATAAAAGGTATACCATTTTGGAAAGTAGACATTCTCCCGCATCAAGTGAGGGGTCACTTGCCTTTCTACCCCCTGGGCTGAAGTGCACAAATATTTCCAAGATGTGGCGCTATGGGAATAAATACATGTTTTTTTTACATATCCACCACTTCAAAGATACTAAAATCTTTGAAAACCATAACATTTCCTGCTGTATTCAGTACCTGCTACCAACATGAGAAAAATGGTAGCCCATTTGTGTGGGTTAACATACAATATGTGGGTGCTAGGAACACGTACATAAACCTGACACTTTTGTTTTTTAAATTATATGCTTGCACTAAAATGGTTATAACCATAATAGATATGCAGGAAAGGTAGAGAAACAATGACATTTTGGAAAGGAAACAACCTGCCGCATCTAATGAGGGGTCACTTGCCTTCTTACCCAAAGGCTGGTATGCAGAAATGCTTCCAGGAGGTGGCGCTAATGAAAAAAAAGGCATTTTCTTACATTTCTGCACCTTCAAATGTATGGAGCTCTGTAAAAACCATGGAATTTTCAGCTGCATTCATTAGCTAGTGCTCTTAGGAGTCAAACAACATCCCACTGGTATGAGTTGACCTACCTTAGGAGGTGCTAGAAGTAGAAAACTACACCTACTACAACCTCTGATGTTTCTAACATTTTCTCAAATGTGACTTGCCTGTACAAAAATGGCTATAACACCTTCAGAATTGAGGAAAAGGTAGATAAACCATACCATTTTGGAAAGAAGACAACCTGCCGCATCTAATGAGGTGTCACTTGCCTTTTTACCCCAATACTGGTGTGCATAAATGTTTCCAGAAGGAGGCGATATAGGAAAAAAATTGCATTTTTTTACATTTCTGCCCCTTCAGATGTATGGAACTCTGTGAAAACCATGGCATTTTCAACTGCATTTGTTTGCTAGTGCTCTTAGGAGTCAAACGACACCCCATTGGTATGAGTTGAACTACCTTAGGGGGTACTAGAAGTAGAAAACTACACCTACTACAAACTCTGATGTTTCTAACATTTTCTCAAACCTGACTTGCTTGTACGAAAATGGCTATAACACCTTCAGAATTAAAGAAAAGATAGATAAACCATACCATTTTGGAAAGAAGACAACCTGCCGCATCTAATGAGGGGTCACTTGCCTTTTTACTCCTAAGTTAGTTGGCACAACTATTTCCAGAATGTGGTGCTACAGGAAAAAAAACAAACATTTGTTTTACACATCAGTCACTTCAAAGATACTAAAATGGGATTTCCTAGGAGGACTTCTTGCCAGCCTAAGAAAAATGGTACCCCACTGCTGTGGGTTGACATACCAATTTACGCTACAGGAGCGTAGCTACCAGTGAAACAGGAATGGGAAAGCAAACAGTGTATGTGTGATTTTATGGCTAACAGATGAAAGAAGCTATGGCGTCAGCCGGTGTACGTGCGGACATGTGACTACAAGTATAACAAAGTGTGTGGGAGGGTGAGGGATTAGGCAGTGTGTGTGTGGGTATGAGCAGAGAAGCATGGATGGTGGTGATGGTGGGGCAGTGTCTGATAGTGTGTATGGGAGATCTGTGACTACCAGTGTGCACTGTATGTCCCCCTCATACAAAGCACTGCGTTGTACCCCCCCTCCTGTGGCACGGGATTTTTTTGGGCTTTTTCCCCCAGTATTTTTGTGTAGACCTCGTTGGGGGCATCAGAACCCATACAATGAGATCTAAATAAAGGGGGAAAAAAATCCTTTGTGTGCCAGAGGGGTGTCCAGTGGATTGCAAAGCAATGCATTTGGACCCCTGTGGCACACAAAGGGTTAAAAAAATTTTATCGTTACTTTGTATTCAGATGGCCACCAAACAAGCTCTGATCACAAAATAATGATTAAAAGTCCTGTGTGTGCCACAGGAAGGGGGTCTGCATTGAACCCCCCCTCCCAGTGGCACACACAGGATTAATTTTTGTTTTAATTTTTTTTTTTATTATATACCCCAATGAGGTCTTAGTAAAAAAAATATATATATATGTCCACAAACTGAGTGACCCTGTGAGTGCCACAGGGGTCTCCAGCGCATTGCAAAGCAATGCATTGGATCCTTGTGGCACTCAGAGGGTTATTTTTTTTTTTTTTATCATTACTTTGTAATTAGAGCTTGTTGGGGGGCCATCAGGACCAATCCTGTTGCCCTCCAACAATTTCTGGTAACAAAGGAATGATAAAAGTCTTGTGTGTGCCGCAGAAAGGGGGCTGCATTGGCCCATGTGGCACACACAGGGTTAATTTTTTTTTATTTACATTTTTTTATTATAGATCTCATTGGGGGGTATCAGGACCCCTCTGATTCCCCCCAATGAGGTCTTAAAAAAAAAAAGGAATAAAAATAAATGTCCCTGTGAGTGCCACAGGGGTCTCCAGCGCATTGCAAAGCAATGCATTGGACCCTTTTGGCACTCAGAGGGTTCATTTTTTTTTTTTTAATTATTATTACTTTGTAATCAGAGCTTGTTGGGGGGCCATCAGGACCAATCCTGATGGCCCCCCAACAATCTCTGGTAATAAAGGAATGATAAAAGCCCTGTGTGTACCGCAGAAGGGGGGCTGCATTGGCCCCCCCGTGGCACGCACAGGGTTAATTTTTTTTTTATTTACATTTTTTTTTTTTTATAGATCTCATTGGGGGGTATCAGGACCCCTCTGATTCCCCCCAATGAGGTCTTGCAAAAAAAAAAAAATCCCCCCAAACGAACTGACCCTGTGAGTGCCACAGGGGTCTCCAGCACAGGGTTACTTAAACTTTTTTTTTAATTAATTAATTTTTTTTTTTTTAGACCTCGTGGGGGACATCAGGACCCCTCCTGGTGTCCTGGGAGATCAATTTGGCGACTGCAGGAGATCAAAAGCTCGGGTGAATCGGGTAAGAGGAACGTCCCTAACGTCATCGGTGATCATGTCACCGATGACATTAGGAGGTTTCCCCAAGTCCCGCCCATTCCTACCCGGAAGTTCGGGTAGGAGAGGGGAGGAAGGAGAAGCTCTGCTTCTCCATTGGCGATATTGATCTCCCAGCGCGATCGGCTGGGAGATCAATACCTGGGAGGACATGAGGAGTAATCCTCATATCCTCCCAAGAGTGCCAGGCTGCATTTCAGCTGAAATGCGGGCACTGCAAGCCGGTTATACCAGCTTAAGCAGTGACCACATTTTAGCTGTACAATGTACAAGCGTGGCACAGCAGGTACAGCTGTGTCCACTCGTACATTGTACCCACCTGGCACTCTAGGGGTTAATGACAAATACTGGGCGGGGACAAGTCACTTCAACCAATGAGCGAGATCAATAGAGGAAACTGACAGAATGTCGCCAGTATAGCACGGGCACCGTGATAAATTGGTGGCGAAGTATTGAATGAAGCACCGTGCGCCCACCTGGTCAGTTATGGTTCTGGGCAAAAAGAGAGCAGAATGGTCATGGAACTAAATTAAATCAGATTTCTTGAAAAATTGTGATGAATTGGAAGTAACTGAATACCTGCTGTGCTTTAGAAAACACAAAACCAGGTAGACAGCAGCCTTCATAACACAATTGGTGCTGGGGTCGAATGACTGGGAAATGAGCAGATCAGATAGTTTACAAAATAAAGGGCCATCAACTGGCAGACGGGAATGCTAGATTGGTTGTGTAATATTGATTAAGACATTTGAGAAACAGTTTAATGCTTTGCGATGAAAATATGGAGGTAATGAGGGACACTAGGGAAATGAAGTGTTGAATGCCTTCTAAATACAGTCTAAAATATCTTGACCATAGTCTGAGGTCTGAATGGCAGTATGATGCGAGGGCTAGAATGACTAAATGTGAAAAGGGCTGAATGGGTTTGGTGTGTAACAGAAATTGCTGAAAGGCTGACCAAGCTTTGGTATATGCTCTAACAGTGTTTTTGGCTAGACCTGAATAGATGATTGAATAAGCAGATGTGCAATCTGGAACTGGTGTAGGAGCTGAGTTGGCTACTGGATTCAACTGGAAGAATTCGGGAGAGTGCGGTTAAGGTAAACGTGGATGAGTGTACTGTGAGCATAAAAGCTGAACTGAAATAATTTAAGGGGATTTGGATCTACTAAATGATATGATGTGCGCTGTTGCTTGATTATCGGTAAGAAAGGTAACTGGAAGTCCTGACCAAGAGGGGCCCCATTTCATGGCTGCTGCTACAACAGGGTAAATCTCTAACAAGGTGGAGTTTTTTGCAAATGCAGGTAGTTAAAATACGTCTGAGGGCCACGGCTCAGAGAACTACTCCGTATTGTGAATGGCCGCGAAACCATGGGCCGTCAAGCCATCTGATAAACCCTATGGCTATTCCATGACTGTAGGAATTTTTTCCACATGGCCAGGTCTGCCTGTACTAGCTCATTAAGGACTATTGTAGTATATGCATCTGTTGCTGATGAGAGAAGCTCAAGAAGGTGGGCAATGAAGGACCTAACTTGAGGAAAGATCCTCATAGGAAAATTCAAATGGCCAAGCAAAGATTGCAGTTCTAGTTTAGGACAGGATGGCTTAATGGAGAATTGTGTAATCATAATCTGAATACGGGATAGCTTATTTGCAGGAAGACTAGCATCGAATGTCTCTGAGTCCAAGTTGATGCCTAAAAATTCTATTGATGTACTGGGCCCACAAGTCTACTGCTCACGCAAGTCTTGTCACTAGCCAACAGAATGCCAAGATCTTGAAAAAGAGAGACTAATTTATTAAGACTTATCAGAGCTAAATTAGCCAGTTCAATAAGCAAAAAATCATCCAGGTAATGCAAGGCTTATTGGGCATCTACAGTGGTTGATCAAGCACCAGCACAGAGCATCAGCGAAGGCATCGAAGATCCTTGGACTACTTCTATATCCAAAATTAAGTCTGGTGGAAAAGTAATAAGACTACTGCCATGTAATTTCCTGTAGGTGCCACAGGGAAGGATGGACTGGTAGAAGCTTGAATGCATCTTCTGTATCTGTCATAGAGAGAAGGCATCATTGGCCTGAATAATGGCATTGTCAATGCTAGTATATTCCAGTGAAAAGGCTTCAAATGGAATTGGAAAATTAATGATGGGTGTCTGGGAAGAGTGCGGAGCAGAAAAATCTATGATTAATCTTTTTTAAGTGCAAATTTTCTAGTGGCTATGCCAATTGGATTTATTCGCCACAGGGGAGAAGGCTGCGGGGGGGGGGGGGGAAATGGCCCTATAAGAAAACCTTTTTGCAATCCTTTATCTAAGAGACTGTCTACCAGTGCTGGTTATGAAGTAGCTGTTAACAGATTGGGGGATTCGAAAGAATAAAATGGACAATCAATGATCCCTGTGTGGAACCCTTTGACAAAACCTGAAATAAGATACTGGGAATTGGGATAGCTAGGGTATTGGGAAAGTAGTGACTGAAAGAAGTCAATATACACTGGTTTAGGTGCTTTATTATGAGTAGGGTTGCAAGGGCAAATGGTTCTTGAATGGGCCTTGCTGTACAAGGAGCAGACGTGTAACAAAGGACAGGCACTATAAAAGCAACCTTTCGAGTAAAAATTATTACTGATAGGTGAACTACCGAGATAAAGTATTGAGCGGCCCAGCTTGTCATGTGATGGGAATGAGGAAGAGGCAAGCGGAGCCAGCAGAGCAGGTGCATCCTGTTGGGAAACTGGAAAACTGCTACTCGCAGATGGAATGGCACTAGGGAAAATGTTGGCTGCTGGTGATGCTGACTGGCATAGCTGACATACTAGAGCTTTGAGGCCTGCAAAATGCCTATAGAATAACTCATTATCGGGTAAGCTCCACTAGTTGAACTGAGCAAAGGCTGCTGCAACCTTAGCTGAAAATGACTTATGATAGTCAAAAATGTGTGACCACCATACTTATATCCCAAGTATATTAAGAGGTATAGATATTGGTCTAATTTCTGCCTTCTATGTGCGTGCGCAGAGCACAAAATATCTCTAAAAATGCTGAATGCCTGCACAGATTCAGCGATAGAAAGCTTTTTATTCAATATAGGGTCTTTATTTTTGAAGGTTGTGGAGACATCTTCACAGTTTCCTGTTCGGTTTTTTGCCATGTTTTGAGACACTATAAGCAAAGAGATCAAATTGATGTGTTTTCCTTCTAATATATCTTGCCTGATGTGTTTTGGGCTCATGTCTGTTGGAGTAATTCTGGGTGACTGAATGGCAATACTACCTGAATGAAGTGGAGCTGTCTGGGTAGGAGGAGATTGAACTGATGAAACTGACATGGTCTCCAAATTTCCAATCTTGCCTTCATGTCAGCCATGGTGTGCTGAGTTCAGTCAGCATATGGGTGATCTGCAGTAACTGTGGGGATGACATCGAAGAAGGGGTAGATGGGGGAGGGAGGGAACAGAAGGCAAAACAGTTCCTCCTTTCTGGCTGTAGGGTATGTGCCTACAAGTAAGCTTGGCCATAAGTTTATGAATAGTCCAATCTTTGAAGGTCTGAGGTTGATTGCTTTGAGATGCCGGGATTTCCGGACAGACAATGTCCAATTCTGGATTCTCTTGCAGACCAGAGTCGTCCATTCTACAATGCAGTAATGGATATGTGTGCTAATTGGCTATTAGAATAAGGCTATGGATGTGATACATGATTTATCAAGATTAGGCTCAATTAGGATGGGATTTTGACAATTCTATTGACATACTAGCATACTGTGTCTATGACGAGACAACTATGTGAACTTTAGGCTGAGCTAGTGACTTACGTAACTATTGCCTCTGTGACATGATTAGAAATGCAAAAAATCAACCTTTGGCCTCTCCAAATAGGTAAGGATGATTAATTAAGCCTTTGGCCTCTGCGAAGAGGTAAGGATGACCAACTAAACCTTCAGCCTCTAGTAAGAGGTAAGGAGGATCTAATTCATTTTTTTTTTTTTTTTTTTTTTTTTTTTTATAAATCAATCTTCGGCTGCTGCAAAAGAGGTAAGGATGACCAAATCCACCTTCAGCCTCTACAAAGAGGTAAGGAGGATTTCATGTAACTTTAAACATCGACCTTTGGCCTCTATGAAGAGGAAAGGACGACCAAATCAACCTTTGGCCTTTACGAAAGGAAAGGAAGATGGGGAATGACAACCTTCGGTCTCTATAGCTAGCACAGTCATGTCTCTAAAAAACCCAGAGGTGGAACATAGATGCCTCCTCTCTCTCCAAAGTGGTACGAAAATGATAAAGGAAAATACTACTTATAACTGGAACATGATTATAAAGCATGCGTAGTGCCCGTAAATAATATTAGCTTACCTAATATAATAATTGTTATGAAAATCAATTAATTAAATGAAAATGTTCCTTGCTACCAGGGAAAAAATTCTTATGAATATAATAGGAAATAGACAATGAGATCTAACATTAGACTAATAAGTAATAGAATTAAAAACAAATTGGAAGACATACCCTAGATAATATAATCGTCTGAATGACGTGAAGAATAGCTGAAAACCAAGCTGCCGAGAAAACTGGAATGCATAAATGTAGAGACAAGTGTTAGCAGCTGGTTCGATACAAATGACTTGATTAGTCAAGAGAATAATAGAATCAATTACAAACTGCAAACATGATTAAGAATATAAACAGCTCCTCGCCAGTGCCTAACATGTCTCATGCTACTTGAGCAGCTGTTTAGCAGTAATGCATTCCGTACCTTCTCAGAAAAAGGACAAAGAAGCAGCACCTGAAAGGCTGAGAGATTAAAAATCCTATATAATAATTTGCTAGAATGTTTGTCAGAAGCCGTGATGCGCAGGAGAGACTGCCTGAATGCACAGAATGTTAGGAGTTCTGTGCTGGGAGCATTCTGTGCTTTCGGGCAGTCTCTACAGTGCATGACTGTCAGCGGCAGGACGCAGAGCAGAACCAACCTCTTAACCCTTTGAGTGCCAAAGGGGTACGTAACGCATTACAAAGCAATCCGTTGCTTAACCCTCTGGCACTCAAAGTGTTAACCTCACCCAGACCTTGGTCCGTGTACATGGGCTTTTACACTAGTAATTTAATAGTATCTGTATGTATGGTTTAATGCTGAGGCCTTGTGTACCGCTCTTGTTTCTCAGTAGACTTGGTAAGCATGTCTGCCAAGCAGATACTATTGGATTACAGAGGAGGTAGCTAGTTTGCAAATGAGGCAGCGCAAATGTGCATAGAAGAAACAGGAGAGAGGATAGAGAGTAAATTTTTACGAAGTATGATAGTACTGGATAATGTAAAAATAACATAATGTGAAAATTGCAACAATAGGTGCACATCCTATATTATAATTTTGCTAAGTATGTTTGCCAGAAGCCGTCATGCGCAGTAAAGACGGCTGCGCACACTGCAGTCATGCGCAGTAGAGACTGCCCGTGCCACCGCTGACATGGAGCAGGGCGCTCCAAATTCAGACCGGAGTCCTCGCACAGAGAGGACTACGGTCTGAATTTGGAGAGCCCCACTCAGTATCAGACGCGGTGCTTTTGGGCAGTCAGTACTGCTCATGACTGCAGCGCTGCTAGTGTTGGACCGTGTATACGGGTTTTAAAACTAGTAAGATATATATTAAACCACCTATAAAATCCCAATGTAATTCCAAAGTGTAAGCACATCAGTACAGTATATTTTATTGGTATATGTGAGTATCCTTGCTTAAATAAGCACTAACTGGTATAACCATAAAACATATCAAACCTAAAACATGTCAAAGAATAAGCTAGAATACTGCATTAGTCTGTTAAAGAGAGAAACTTAATACACTCCTTTTCCCTGGAACAATATTACAGTTGTTTAACAGTACAGTAACAGTGGATAAGGCCAAGCTACATTTAAAGAGACTGGAATGCGATACAGCAAATGATGCTGCTTGGGAGACATTGTAAGTAAGAGAAAGACTGCTCCATCCCTTAAGGATTGTACTGATGCATGTATCCATGGCCTTTGCCTGGATGTGATGTCGATTCCATGGAACTTCCATCTCGCTTATGTGTTTTCTCTGATTCCTCTCATTGCTAGGGTGCTCAGTAAGATCAGGATGGACGGTGCAACCATTATTCTGGTTGCTCCTTATTGGACCAGGAGGACATGGTTTGCTGACATGGTGAACCTTTCCATTCAGGATCCACTTCTGCTTCATACCAGGACAGATCTCTTTCTTCAGGGCTACCTTTGGAAAGCAGACGTGGAAAAGCTGGCTTTGATGGCATGGTTGAAACCCACATCCTGAGGAAGGGATTCTCCGCTGAGGTTATTTCTATGATTCAGACCAGGAAGCCTGTTTCCTCTAAGGCCTGCCATAGGGTTTCATGGTGTGTGGACATGGACCTGTTTTCACAGGACTTTGACCTTCCAGTGGCGCTATCTTTTCTCCAGGATGGTGTGAACAAAGGACTCACTCTGAGTTTCTTGACAATTCAGATCTCCGCTCTCTCTGTCTTTTTCCAGAGACGTATTGCCACTATCCCTGGTGTCAAGTTGCTCCTTCAGGGGGCTGCTCATGCTTTCCCTGCCTTCAAGGCTCCCACTTCTCCATGGGACATTAATTTGGTTTTGGGGGTTTTGCAAAGGCCTCCTTTTGAACCCCTTGCTACTATCACTATGCGTTAGTTGACAGGTATCACGGTGCCCGTGCTCTGTGCTGCGGGCGGCGACATTCTGACTGCTATTTTGCATTACCTCTTGCTGATTGGCTAGTACCTTTGTCGCCGCCCAGTGATGGCCTATATATACCCTGTCATTTCCTCGTTATGGTGCCCTTTCGTGGTGTACTAGTTCCTGACTTTTGCTCTGTTATTGCTGATCGTGTTTGACCTGGCCTGCCTGACGACGTTCCTGAGTTTGCTGTTCTTCGACTACTCCGTTGCTGACCTGATCTGGCTGAGAACCCGCTTCCGTTACCAACTGTACCTGGCTGAGAACCCGCCTCCATTATCAACTGTTCCTGACTGAGAACCCGTTCCGTTGCTGAGCTTATCCGGCTGTGAACTCGCTCCATTACTGACCATACCTGGCTACGAGTCTACTCTGTGTAAAGCCTTTTGTCACACTGTGCCTTGTGTTCTAACATACCGCCTGGTGGTCTCCGTTTCGCTCTCGCTATACTTGCGGTGGCTTGCTGTTACTCTAGTCGGTTGCGCCGCGTGGCGCTATTACTTTGTCGACCGTTAGCTAAGCATTTGTGCTGTAGCTACTCTCCATACCTCCATTGGCGGAGTGCATACGTGAAGTACCGGTACAGTGTTTATAGCACTGACTGTGTTACTCTGATCTCTCTGTGTCCACCTCCCTTACAACGCTGGGCTCACTCCCTTGGGGAGTTGCAGTATATCATAGGGCGTTACCTATTGACCCTTTGCGTACCTGGACGTTCCAGGTAGGGTTGTGCATATTCCTATCTGCAGTAGCCTCAGGCTCAAGAGCCAGCGTTGCGTTGTACCATCCTCAGTAGAGGGGACACTGGTTGCCTACATCTTTATATCATATATATATATTCGACTGTGTTCCGATCCACCCCTAGCATTCGAGGGTTTTCCTTGGGAGAGTTATCTCGGTCTGTTGCCATCCATTGCCAGGGTCAGTGTTGCCTCGCTCCTCTGTGTTCTGTGCCTCCCAGGCGTCTGGGTTGTGCCAGCAGTGTTGCCTCGCACCTCTGGGTTCTGTGCCTCCCAGGCGTCTGGGTTGTGCCAGCAGTGTTGCCTCGCTCCTCTGGGGTGTGCCAGTCACTTCCTCCTGGACCTGGCTGTGTCTCTTGCTGCCCGTTAAGTCCAAGCCAGAACCTCTGTTGCCAGAGATTGTCATTTTTCACACATACATCGCTATTACTGGCTTACTATTATTGCACATACCTGCCTGTATTTCTGCTCTGTTTGTGTGGGCCCATAGGCCTATCTATGTGTGTGATCTTTATTTCAATAAAGTTGTTTTAACCTTACCAAACTGTTCTGAGTGTTCATCAAAAAACCATGACAGTACGAAAGGGCCAATGATCTCAGATGGTTTTGGCGAAGGAAGCTCTGTGAATATCCATTGGAGAATGGATATGTACAAACAACGTCTCGATCAGTTGTCAGTGGTAGTGCAAACCATACTAGAGCAGACCGCGCACTTGGACAAACCAGTACCAGCCTCGGTGGCCACCCCGGTTCAGGCACCGACGGTCCAAATCCTGAATGCTAACCAGTAATTTAAAGGGCTATCTGCTACAGCACCCCTACCGTTAAGATACGATGGAGAACCTACCCTATGTCGGGGTTTTCTCAATCAGTTGGAAATTTTTTTGGAACTAGCCCCTCAACCATTTCCTACTGAAAGAAGCAAGATTGGGTTTATGATCTCGCTTTTAACAGGCAGAGCCTTAGCCTGGGCAAACCCTATTTGGGAGACAGTGAAGCCTATTACTGCCAATTTCAGTGAATTTGTGAGGGCCTTTCGTAGTGTGTTTGAGGTTCCTGGGCGCAAAATCTCGGCTGCTAAACAGATTATGTGCATCCGAAAGGGCATTCGTTCTGTGGCCGATTACTCCATAGAATTTCGCACCTTGGCGGCCGAGGTTGCATGGAAAGATGAGGCCCTGGTAGCGGCTTTTGCACAAGGTCTCCATGACCGCATTAAGGACGAGATAGTAGCTCGAGAGTTGCCTGTCACACTGGACAAATTAATAGAATTTGTAAACCTTATCGAAACACAAATCAGGGAGCGGGCGCAAAATAGGGACTGCAAACCAAGGTCTTCTGCAGGGCATTGGCACAAGAATGAACTCCCACCCTTGCCTCCAGGGCAAAACGAATTGATGGAACCTATGCAGGTTGGGATTACGAAATTAACCAGAGCAGAACGGTCTTTCCGCCGTAAGAATGGGCTGTGCCTTTATTGTGGCAAAGAAGGGCACTTGCTGCGTAATTGTCCCATACGGCCGGAAAATGCACGCACCTAGGTTTCCTAAGGGGACTGGTCCTAGGTGGCATTCAGCAGTCCCCAGAGGATGTGCCTTCCAAACCAGTGGTCGAGGTGGTAATTTCTGGTGCCAGCTTCTCCTTTACCGCATCCGCTCTGATTGACTCTGGAGCAGCTGGATATTTTATGGATAAAGAATTTGCCGCATCTCACAATATTCATTTGGTCGAGTTGGTCAATCCTATGCAAATCGAGGCTATTGATGGGCAACCTTTGGTGCCTCCCCATGTCACCCACGAGACTTGCCCACTCTCAGTGCTAACTGGAGCACTACATTGTGTTGTTTCAAATTATTCAATCACCACATTATGCGGTTATCTTAGGTTTTCCATGGTTATGAACCCATAACCCTATAATTAATTGGGGCTCTTGTGAGATTATGGCCTGGTCTGACTATTGTATGAGCCAATGACCTACCAGGATTATGTGTACCTCTCCCTCCCTACCGCATGAATACCAGTCCTTCAGCAATGTTTTTAGCAAGGGAGAGGCTAGCACTTTGCCACCACATCGGGCATACGACTGTGCTATTGATATTGCGCCTGGTTCAGCCCCCCAGGGGTAGAACTTATCCTCTCTCCTGTGAGGAGAACAGGGCCATGGAAGAATATATTGCTGACACCTTGGCTCGGGCATTATTCGTAAATCATCCTCGCCTGCGGGGGTTGGATTCTTTTTCTTTAAGAAAAAAATCTGGTGAATTAAGGCCTTGTATCGATTATAGAGGGCTCAATAAGCTGATGATTAAAAGCGCTTATCCGATTCCACTCATCACCGAGCTGTTTGACCGACTGAAGGGCATTACTATCTTCACAAAACTGGATCTAAGGGCAGCTTATAATCTTGTTCGTATTAAGGAATGTGATGAGTGGAAAACCACGTTTAATACGCATACTTGGCATTACGAATACCTAGTAATGCCATTTGGGCTGTGCAAAGCCCCAGCTGTGTTCCAAGATTTGACTAATGATGTTCTCCGATGACTAATGATGTTCTGCTTTAGTCTTGTGTAGTAGTCTATTTAGATGACATTTTAATTTATTCCCCTGATTTGGAGACTCATTGTATTCATGTGGCCACTGTACTTCAGAAACTCAGGGAGAATAAATTATTTTGTAAAATCGACAAATGTGAATTTCATAAGTCCATGGTACCCTTCCTGGGTTACATCATTCCAAAACAGGGCATTTCCATGGACAAAGAAAAGTTGTCTGCGGTGCTGCATTGGCCACTTCCCAAGGGTCTCAAGGCCATTCAAAGGTTTCTTGGCTTTGCCAATTATTATTGTAAATTTATCAGTGACTTCTCTATCATTGTCAAGCCTCTCACAGATTTGACGCACAAAGGAGCCAAGGTGTCCGAGTGGTCAAAGGAGGCTGAGGAGGCCTTTGAGGCACTGAAAGCGGCATTTGCTTCAGCACCGGTTTTGGTCCATCCTAAGGCTGACCTACCATATATTGTGGAGATAGATGCTTCTGATACAGGCGAGGGAGCTGTACTGTCCCAAAAGTCTGAGCCTGGTCAGGTACCTAAGCCATGTGGGTTCTTTTAGAAAAAACTGACTAAGGCACAATCCGTATACAAGATTGGTGATCGTGAATTATTGCAATTATCCTGGCATTATGTGAATGGCGTCACTTGTTGGAAGGTACCAGGGCTCCGATTCTGATTTTGACTGACCACAAAAATCTATTATATCTATCGGAAGCTAAGAGATTGTCGCCAAGACAAGCGAGATGGGCACTCTTCCATTCCCGGTTCAACTTTGTGGTATCCTATTTGCCCGGTTCCAAGAACGTGCGAGCTGATGCTTTGTCCAGACAGCATGGGCCTGAAGTAGAGTCTGATGTACAGCCAGTACCCATTATATCTCCTGACCGAATCCTGGCCACCCTGCGGACGAGCATCACCTCTCCTCTGGGTCAGGAGATTATGGCTACTCAGTCTGAATCTCCTTCTGAAAAACCCATGGGCAAATGTTTTGTGGCTGAACCCTTTCAGACCAGATTATTGGAAACCTACCATGCTTCCTGAGCAGCAGGGCATGTAGGCAGAAATCAATTGTTCTGGTCCATGTCGCATATATTTTGGTGGTCCATTCTAAAGAAAGATTGCGCTAACTTTACTGCCGCTTGTACGGTGTGTGCCCGTTCAAAGTCTCCTAGACATCTGCCTGTGGGCCTGCTCCAGCCTGTACTCAATGGCAACCGACCTTGGTCGTATGTGTCCATTGATTTCTTGGGAGAACTACCTGTTTCTAATGGCTATAAGTATATTTTAATGGTGGTAGACAGATTTTCTAAAATGGCACTCTACCAGGTCTGCCTTCCGCAGTAGTCTTTGCCAAAGAAGTATTTAGACTCCATGGTGTCCCTAAGGTGCTTGTTTCGGACCGTGGCAGTCAATTCATTTCGAGATTTTGGAGGGCATTCTGTAGCCAGATGGGCATTCAGCTGTCTTATTCATCTGCGTACCACCCACAAACAAATGGTGCTGCAGAGCGATCTAACCAGGGGCTTGAACAATTAATTTGTTGCTTTGTATCCAACCATCATGACAATTGGGCGGAGTTGTTGCCCTGGGCTGAGTTTGCAAGAAACTGTGCTATTAATACATCATCTGGAAGCTCACCCTTTCTTGTCAATTATGGGTTTCAGCCATCCTTGCTTTTCAGGCACAGCAGATGCCAGCCCTAGATGTACATTTAGGACAACTCCACTCCACGTGGGTACAAATACAAAACTCGTTATGTGAGTCCTTTCAATGCTACCAACGTCATGCCAATAACAGGAGGTTGCCAGCTCCTGTTTTCCAGGTTGGGGATCGTGTGTGGCTGTCTTCCAGAAACCTGAATTTGCAGACTCCTTGTCATAAGTTTGCTCCACCTTTTATTGGACCTTTCAAAGTCCTCCGGAGGGTCAAACCAGTTTCGTATGCTTTGGAACTTCCCACAAACATACGGATTCATAATGTCTTTCACATAGCTCTACTCAAACCTCTGATTTGCAATCGCTATACCACTGCGCCGGTGGTTCCTGCTCCTGTCCGCATTGACAATCACGATGAGTATGAGGTTCAAAGTATCTTGGATTCACGCAGAGTGCGTGGTCAACTCCAGTACCTGGTGCATTGGAAGGGCTACGGGCCGGAGGAACGTTCCTGGGTTGCACATTCTGATATCCATGCACCTCTATTGTTGCGTACATCCCATGCTAAGTTCCCATCTAAGCCTGGTCCCCCTCCGCGGGGAGGAGGTAGTTGAGAGGGGGGTACTATCACGGTGCCCGTGCTCTGTGGTGCGGGCGGCGACATTCTGACTGCTATTTTGCATTACCTCTTGCTGATTGGCTAGTACCTTTGTCACCACCCAGTGATGGCCTATATATACCCTGTCATTTCCTCATTATGGTGCCCTTTCGTGGTGTACTAGTTCCTGACCTTTGCTCCGTTATTGCTGATCGTGTATCACCTGGCCTGCCTGACGGCGTTCCTGAGTTTGCTGTTCTTCGACTACTCCGTTGCTGACCTGATCTGGCTGAGAACCCGCTTCCGTTACTGACTGTATCTGGCTGAGAACCCGCCTCCGTTATCGACTGTTCCTGGCTGAGAACCCGTTTCGATGCTGAGCTTATCCGGCTGTGAATCCGCTCCATTACTGACCATATCTGGCTACGAGTCTACTCTGTGTAAAGCCTTTTGTCACACTGTTCCTTGCGTTTCTAGCTTTGTACCATCCTCAGTAGAGGGGACACTGGTTGCCTACATCTTCATATATATATATTCCATTGTGTTGCGATCCACCCCTAGCGTTCTAGGGTTTTCCTTGGGAGAGTTATCTCAGTCTGTTGCCATCCGGTGCCAGGGTCAGTGTTGCCTCGCTCCTCTGGGTTCTGTGCCTCCCAGGCATCTGGGTTGTGCCAGCAGTGTTGCCTCGCACCTCTGGGTTGTGCCAGTCACTTCCTCCTGGACCATCTGCCATCAAGGTCCTGTGGTCAGCTCTCTGACTGTGTCGCTTGCTGCCCGTTAAGTCCAAGCCAGAACCTCTGTTGCCACATTCACACATACGTCGCTATTACTGGCTTGCTATTATTGCATATACCTGCCTGTATTTCTGCTCTGTTTGTATGGGCCCATAGGCCTATCTATGTGATCTTTATTTCAATAAAGTTGTTTTAACCTTACCAAACTGTTCTGAGTGTTCATCAAAAAACACCTTTCCTGATTTTTCACAAGGCAGTTCTTCGAACTTCTCAGGAATTTCTTCCTAAGGTAGTTTCTGAGTTGCACACCAATCAGGAGATTGTTTGTCTTCCTTCTGTTCTGATCCTAAATCGGACCAGGATAGGGATCTTCACTTGCTGGATGTGTTGCGGTGCCTTCAGTTTTATGTGCACCGCATGGAGTCTTTCCTTAAGACGGGTTCCCTGCTTGTCATTCCTGAGGGTCATAGGGCAGGTCAGGCTGCTTCCAAGGTCACCGTGGCCTCTTAGATCAAGTCTACTATTCAACAAATATATGAGCTCAGGAAGAAACCTGTTCCCTTAAAGGTCACAGTGCATTCCACTAGGTCTGTACGGGTCTCCTGGGCCTACAAGAATTGGGCCTCGGCTGAGCAGTTGTACAAGGCAGCGACTTAGTCCTTCTTGCATACCTTTGCAAAGCACTATCATGTGGATATCCTAGCTTCGGCTATAGCCAGCTTTGGCCTGGAAGGTCCTTCAGGCGGTTCTGCCTGTCTATGTACCTGTCTGTTGCTTGGGCCTTACTGTTGTTCAGCTGTTTCTTTTGAGCCCTGTTGGCTCTTGTTCTTGTGTGTTGTCTAGGTTTTTAGTGTCTGTTGACACTTAGTTTGGTTTGGGCTGTTCAGGTTCTGGATAGACCTAGGGAACTCCTGTATCATGAGGACCAGCGTGAGGTCCTTTCTCCTCCTTCCCACCTCTGGGAGCCTACTGTTTGTATATCCCCATGGTACCTGTATTCAATATTGGACGATAGACAAAATCAGATTTTACCTGTTAAATCCTTTTCACTTTCAATTCATATGGAGCACAGGTCTCCCCCCAGCAAAAGGGACCTCTGTTGGTCTTGCCTATCTGGAAGTGGAAGTCCTTGCTTGGAGTCTTTATTCTCACAAGAACTTCCTTCTTCTCTTGCTGTCCCTGTTGATGTAGTTTTCATCACATTATAACTGGAGGCGGGGCAAGGGTTGAGCTGGAGGAAAGGCTGGTAGTCTCTACCCACAAGACAAGTAGGATGTCAACTCCATGGGACCTGTGTTCCATATGGACTAAGAGAAAAGGATTTAACAGATAAGACTAAAATCATATTTTAACACACCTATGGGTTTGAGAGATTGTCGCTCAAAAGTCTGCATGCACAAAGTGGCTTGCAGATGTTATGGGCTACCCTACTGCTGTCAGTACCTTTTCCCCACTGGTGAGAGTTAAACCCAGTGAGTATTGACACACCTATAGTCTGTATTATGCCCCCTTGTCCTCATATCTGTTTCCGGCCCTTTGCCTACCACAATAACCACTGGCTTGTACAATTCTGAAAAGCTGTCCTTGAAAAATAACAGCTTCTTGGGATACATGAATTGTTGAGATAGTTGGGGTTTCGGTTGTGTGGGCACTTTACGACTCTTGTCATCTCTTACAACAAAGTCTGAGTTGTACTCTTCTGATGCAGAAGCCATAGGTGTTATTTCAAATTAATGAAATCTTAATTAATGAACACCAGGTACACGTTTTAGACCATTCCAATGAAGGGATTCCGTGTAAGTAACAAGATCTCGGCACTTCTCAAGTGCCACCATGTCGACCGACACGAATCTCCTGCTGACAGCTTTACAGCTGTCAGTAGGAAACGGCAAACTTTAAACGCCCGTATCTCTTAAACCATAGTGGTTTGAGAGATACGTTTTTTTGCATTTGGATCATCTTTTTAAGCTCTTCTAAATGCAAAAAAAGTTTTTTTAGACATTACTAACACTGTAAAGGTAGCAGGCTGGGACTGTTTAAGGTTCACCCAGTACATGTAAGGATTATCTGTCACCATACAATGATGAACGGGATGGAATTGGACAGTTAGAACAGAATATGACTAGGATCGACAGCACTCCATTAACCCCAGACATAGTGTAAAGAAGGGCACTAGGTAAAGAAGGGCACTACCACCACCAAATGATTGATTCATACTAATATGACTCCTATACCAAGTGTACCCAAAGGCATATAGGGCAAACAAAGTCAAGGGAGAATAAGTCAGAGATGCTAGACTCACGAGCTTGCAAGGGAATGCAAAGAGCTCATTAGGACTGTGTCCTGCACCCAGGGTGCAATCTCTTTTAGCTCACAAGTGCCACACACAGGGAAGAAATATTCTGAAGCATATCATACAGGTCCTGCCAAAATGACAGTCCAGCCACAAAATGCCAGATAATTTTCCTCTGAACAAGGGAAACCGCTAACCCCAGAAGTATGTTTCGGCCTTGTTGGGCCTTGTCGGTGAGGTGCAGCTGATCCCTTTAGGCACTTGTGAGCAAGGGGTCCATGCCTGGTTTCCCCCATTACCATTAGGGTGACTAACCCTAAGAGCAATTTGCATACAGAGAGAAGAATTCAGAGATGCTCAGCTAAACTCATGAGCTTGCAAGGGTATGCCAAGAGCTCACTAGGACTGTGTCCTGCACCCAGGGTGCAATCTCTTTTAGTTCACAAGAGCCATGCACAGAGAAGAAATATTCTGAAGCATATCATACAGGTCCTGCAAAAAAATGGCAGTCCAGCCATGAAATGCCAGAGAATTTTCCTCTGAACACGGGAAACAGCTAACCCCAGATGTACGATTCATGCAAGTACATGAGCTGAGCTGAGCATCTGACTTCTTCTCTGTATATGCAAAGTCAGGGTCGCAGATTGGCAAGGAAGATAAATATACTCACCCCTGCTACCTCCCACACTGAGGCCAGGACCACAGCTATTAGTCTAGCAACCCTGAACTCTAAGAGATGGGATCACTGACAGATGTGGCACACCCGGCTTCAACTTACCTTGCAGTGGAAACACACTGTTGAGGTAAGTGGGTAAGGGGCTTCCTAAGCAGATGAAGAGGCCCAAATCAAAGTTAATAGGGGTGTATGTAGGAGAATACAATAATATTGCCAGTCACCTGGGTGAGAGGAAACATAGATATACAGGAAATATAGTAAGTACAATAAATTCCTCCTGTGCCCTGAGGCCCAAGATAAGAACGTACTAGATGGTGTGGATGGAATTAAGTATAAGAATAGTCAAAACATGCCAAGGTCATCAGGAGGAGTATGGGGTATAAGAGATAAGCAGAATTAGTAGCCTGTGAACCTACACTGCTACTACTGGACGTTCTGTGTTTGCTGAACATTATTAAAATATTTTAACAGTGTGTATTTTAACAGTGAAGTATGCAACAGAGCTGATTGAGTGTGATGTCTTGCTTTTTAGTATCTGTCTGCCTCAGTCACTACTCACGTAAGGGTCCCTGCCTCTATCATTTATCAGTCAATCTGTTACTTTTTTCATTTTGAATGACAAAAAAAAACATACACACCCTGTGCAACTACTTCTTCCCCCAGACTCCCCTAACAGAGAGAACACCCAGCTGGAAGCAACTTAAATCACCTTTACTTACACCCCCAGACTTCCCTAACACAGCCAGCAGAAAGGAACTTGGATCACAGTCACATTTTTAGGATATTTGTGATAAATCTCATTTGCTTCCTTTATGCACGCCTAGATTCCCCTAACACAGAGAACTGCAAGCAGCCATGATGAATAAGGGGAGTACCCCTGTGATGAACAGAACTGTCACAGGTCACACAGCGCAAGAGGTGGAGCCTCTCCTCCCCCTAGCTGGGATCATGTGGACACTAATACTGAATGGTATAGAGAAAATAGATAGGGATTGTCATGGAAGCCTACTCCAGCCTTCCCCTACTGAGACTCAGAAGCTCTGAGAGGCAGATGACTAACTATGAGTTGAGATTGATGGTTTTGTGGTGGGAACAGCTACTCACTGGGAATGTATACAGGGTTGCTGCTAGTTATTCTACCCCCCCCCCCCCCCCCGGATTTCTACAGGAGGTGATTAGGGTCTTGTGTCCACCTCCCTACCTTTGTCTGATGTTAAACCCAGCTTGTCATGTTTTGTCCATGTAGTGACTGCCCCTTCCTCTGTGTTGGATGAAAATAAAGAAGTTATTGATTTACCAAGAAGGAGCTTGTTTGTCTTTCCCTGAAGTAGCTAGGTATATGACAGTCCAGCCACGAATTGCTTTTTGTCGTCCACTGTAGAGCAGCTATTCATAGAGAAGTGCCAGGGGACTAGATAGATAGAATATCCAGTACGAACCAGAGCTATCAGTGCAGTATATCCTGCATTGCCAGTGGATACACGACTCAAAGTACCCGGTCTTAGTGCTTAGTATAGAGGTTAGCTGTGCAGGTTAGTGAAAGAAATCCACGGATGATAATGTGCAGAACTGCTATATCTTCCGTGGCAGAGATGCCAGGGCTGTATCGTCACTCCCCCCCCCCCCCCCCATAAAGGAGTGTTGGGACACTTTTGAGCCTCGGAAGTGCTCAGGGAAGCACTGTGATATTTATGCCTCTAATAACTTTAGGCTCCAGCTTTACCTCACAGATAGGCCTGAAGACCAAAAGTTGTGAAATAAGGCCTAGAATGACTAGAAACAGATTAAACTGATACCTTTCCAATTGCCAAGCAGCCTGTGCCTTTTAACTTCACTTGACTTCAACATGTCTAATCTTTTTTTCTTTTCTCACAATCCTGCTTCCATCATCAAACTCTCCTTGTCTTGTACCCACATTAATTGTATGCCTTACAAGTTGCACTGTCACTTCTTTTCTCACCACTACTCTGGTGTCATGAGCTATTCTATTTCTTCCAGCCTGTGTATCCACTGTCTACTTCCACCCCTGCAAACAAATCCCATATTCTGGCTATTGCCCTTATCCTCCTGATTGCTGCAGAAGACATTTCTCTTAATTTAGCCATTACATATCACCCTGAATGCCAACCATATCTCACACATGGAACATTTGCATCCTCATACCTGTATCATACCACCCTCTTTTCTGTATTGCACTCAGGAACACCTGCTCATTGTACAATAAACTACCTCACTTTCCTCATCAGACACTACTACCATTGCTGTACGTTCATGTAGTGAACTCACACCCTTAGGCATAACAACAGAGAGGTGGAGTTGGCATCATCTTAGCCTTCAAACTACAACTCAATCCTTCTGTTCCTTCTTCCACCTCCACTGATGAAGCAAACTCATTTCTTCTTTTCCCAGGATGTTTCTATCATTTACAAAACCCCTATTTCTACCACTCCATTTCCATAGGAACTACAATAGAAAGCTCCTGTTCCAACTCAGTCGTTAGAGTTCAATAGTAGAAATAGGGTGGTTAGTAAGGTGTTTAAAACCTCATAACAACTTTATGGCCATTTCAACTACAAAGGGTTGCAATGCAGGTAGTATAGCAACAGAACTCTTAATAGGGGACACTGTAGATGGTGACATCAATTGTCACTCCACTCGCATTGCACCCTCACTTCTGCCCTCGCCAGTATTCTGCTCCCATGAGCTTTTCTCATTCCTCATTCCCTATCACCACCATCTCCTTCTACCTCTGCAAAAAAGCCCCACTGCTTCAAGTCTCACTCCCACCTTATGTCCCTTCTCCTTCTGCTCGCTGCAGGTGACATCTCCCCTAACCCAGGCCCCCCTTCCATTCTCTCTTGTACCTCAACACCTGCTCACACACGCAACATCTGCAACCTAATAACCATACCACGTCACCTAACCCTCCCTTTTGTTTTGGTCTCTGGAACGCCCAATCTGTATGCAACAAACTAACTGCTGTTCATGATTTGTTCATTTCACACTCTAAACCTCCTAGCCATCACTGAAACTCACATCATAAGACACTGCCTCCACTGCTGCACTTTCACATGGCAGCCTACATTTCATCCACACTCCTAGGCCTGGCAACAGACAGGGGGATGAAGTAGGCATCCTGCTGTCCTCTAACCATAAATTTCAGGTAATCCCCACTGTCCCTTCTCTCCTCTCCCCTACCTTTGAAGCCCACATACTTCATCTCTTCCCTCCTTTCCCCTTGCGTGTTGCTGTTATATACAGACCACCTGGTCCTACTGCACAGTTCCTTGATCACTTTGCTTCCTTGCTCCCTCATTTCATTTCCTCTGATATCCTCACTCACTTCCTGGGAGACTTCAACATCCCTGTAGATAACCATAGCACCCTTCCTGCCCTCAAACTCCTCTTCTTAACTTCCTCCTTTGGTCTATTGCAGTGGGCCAGCTCTCCCACACACAGTGACGATCACTCCTTTGACTTTGTCTTCACTAACCTCTGCTCGGTCTTCAATTTCTGTAATGTTCTCTTTCCTCTCTCTGACCACCACCTCCTCACCGGCAACCTCATCAAACCACACAAATCAGTCTCCCCCACCATAATCAAGAGCATGCAGAGAAATCTGCAACAATTTTCCACATCCCTGCAACCTTTTCTCAACCCCATCCTCATACTTACTTGCCCAGAACAAACTACTGCTCTCTACAACAGCACTCTCACAACAGCCCTTGACACAGCTGCACCTCCGCACAACCCCACTACAACCTTGGCACACAAGACAAACCCGTTACCTCCAAAGGTGCTCACGCTCTGTGGAAAGGCACTGGAGGAAATTGCTCTCCACAGCTGACTTCATAAACTACAAATTAATTCTCAATTCTTATAGCTCTGCCCTCTCCCTGGCCAAAAAGTCATCCTTTGCTCTCTAATTTCTAATCTTTCCCCAAAACACCTTTCCTCAACCTTTAAATCTCTTCTAAGTCCACCAATACAAACATCTTCCACTAACTTCTCTGCCCAAGATCTCACTGTGACGGCCCCCCGCGGCAGGCACCCGCCCCTGTAGCGTTAGGGGGCACCTACCAGGTCATTTACACCGGACCGGCCTCAGAGGACCACTGGACAGACCTGGGCTGTTTGCCACTGGATCTAGCTGCACCAACCAGAGGAGGAGCGGTCAACCGGATTGGAAGACCTCCAGGTGCAGCCAGCCCAATGGGGAGCAGTGACCTGGGTAGGGACTCGCACTTCTACCCACTGGAACAGGTCACCGCGGAGCAGGTATCGTCCCCTCTGCTGCAAAGTCTTTGCTGGGCAGGCACTAACCCCTCTGCCTTGTCCTGGGGAACAGGTTCAGGTCCCTCTGCGACGACGACGCCTCCTCCTGGCAGGAACTCACCCTCTGCCCAGGTAAAACGACACCGCCTTTAACAAGGCGCTTTTGGCTACACGGGCCTGGTGTCATCTATCCCCAACCCCCCCAATAACAGAACCTAAACATCTGCTTTAGGGGTGGGGAAACACACCTCTAAGTTTATTGAACTTGAATACCAAGACTTTCACAGCCTCCATTTAACTTGTGGTGACATGAATACAACAAAATATCATAATACACAGAAGACAAGACATACAACAGTCCCAGAATGCAACACTGACATATTTGCATACTTGCATGGGACACAGCAATACTGCAATGTAGGTTACCAACCAATAGATGGCAGTGCATAGTACAATGCTGCAATGGAAGGTTCAACCAATAGATGGCAGTGCATAGCACAATGCTGCAATGCAAGGTTCAACCAATAGATGTCAGTGCAAAGCACAATGCTGCAATACAAGGTTCAACCAATAGATGGCGAGGTTGAGTTCAAAGGACTTGAGATAGGAAAAGTCCATAACAGATGTATTGCTGGAATGTCCATGTAAGCCCACAGTCCTCATATATCACAGGGTCATGAAAGTTGAACCTTCTGTTTCTTCACACTCACCACCCACTTCAAGGACAAGATGAACTCCATCAGGCATGAAATCTCATCACTTCCACCCCTACCCATCCTGCTTAGCCCTGTCATCTCTCCCACACACACTAAGCTCCTTCTCACCCATGACTGAGGATGAAGTTTCCCTTCTCCTCACACTTTCAAACCTAACCACATGCTCTCTTGACCCAATCCCATCTCAGCTCACTCAAGAACTTTCTCCTCTACTAACTCTAACCCTTGCTCACTTATTCAACCTCTCTCTGCCAACTGACACCTTCCCATCTTCTTGAAACATGCACTAATCACACCCATCTTAAAGAAATCCTCCCTGGACCCAAACTCACTCCTGGCCCATTCCTATACTCCCATTTGCCTCCAATATCCATAAGCGTCTCATATATAACTAGTTCAATAAATTCCTCTGCTCCCATTCCCTGCTGTATCCCTTGCAGTCTGGATTCCGCCCTCATCACTCCACTGAGACTGCCCTCACTAAAGTGGCCAACTACTTGCTCTCCGCTAAGTCAAAAATCCACTATTTCCTACTCATTCTCCTGAACCTGTCAGCTGCTTTTGACACAGTAGATCACCCACACCTTCTCCAAGCTCTCCACTCCCTAGGTCTCTGTGACATCGCCCTCTCTTGGTTCTCATCATATCTCTGCAACAGCTCCTTCAGTGTCTCCTACTCTGGTTCCACTTCTTCACCCCTCCCACTGTCTGAGTACCACAAGGTTCAGTCTTGGGCCCCTTGCTCTTTTCAGTCTACACCTTGTCCCTTGGCAAACTAATAAAATCCTTTGGGTTTCACCAATCATCTCTATGCTGATGAAACTCAAATCAGTAAACCATCACACCAACCCCTAAAGCACTATGTCTTGGGGCCACATATGACTCCACCCTATCCTTCATTCCCCACATTCAGTCAATCTCCAACTCATGATTCCTCCACCTCCAGAACATCTCTAGAATCCAAACTTTTCTCACCCAAAACACTACTAAAATTCTAATCCAACACTCATCATGTACCTTCTTGACTACTGTAACTCACTACTAATTGTCCTTCCTCTCACCCGACTAACCCTACTACAGTCCATAATGTACTCTGCTGCAAAACTAATCTACCTCACTTATCGCTTCTCTAGCACCAATCTTCTCTGCTAATCCCTATGCTGGCTCTCATTAGCATATAGAATTAAATTTAAAACACTGGTGCTAATTTACAGAGCCCTTACTAACACTGCACCCACCTATATTTTATCTCTCATTTCTAAATCCACTTCCACTCGCCTTCTTCGCTCTGCACATGTCCTTCTCCTTATTACATCCTCCCACTCCTGCCTACATGTCTTCTCCCACACTACACCTGAGCTTTAAAATTCCATCCCCCATCCCATCAGGGAAACCTATCAACTACCTCCATAACCATTATCACCAAGAACCACCCCTTCCCTGGACCACTGCACTCACCAGCACTTCTCTCTCTCCCACCCAGTGACTGGTAGTTCATGTGGCAGGAAGCACTTAGACCCAATATCACTTACTCTTTCTGCGTACAAGCTACCTTCTTTTAGGCTGTAAGCTTTGACGAGCAGGGCCCTCTGATCCTTTTGTTCTCCACATTTGATTTGTACTATTTAATATCTATGAATATCTATTCACTATTGTACAGCGCTGCAGAATAAGTTGGCACTATATAAATAAAAAATAATAATTATATATAGTACAAGTTATTGGTTGCACTCAAAGGGTTATGGGACAGTTTTCTTCATAGACTGCAAACAATTGTTTTCCTTGCAGTCTCTCTACATAATTTTTGATATAAAAAAACAGTTCCTCCATATCTGGCACTTGGCCTCACCATCAGTCCTGTTCCTCCATAACAGTCCCACAAAAAAAAAAAAAAGAAAAAATAGGGGTACAGAGTGGATCAATGTGCAATACATGAAACCCATGCTTGATCTTGTACATAAATACTTATTTAACACTAAACCACATGGAAAAAAGAACAGGATCTGTTCCAACCCACACATGAAAATATACAGAAAATAAAGGTTAAAAGAACACAAACTCCTAAATGATAAATTTGTTGATATACCTTTAACTCTTTGAGTGCCATAGGGGTGTACAATGCTTTGCAAAGCAATGCATTGCATACCCCTCTGGCATTAAAGGGTTAATGTCATGTACATACAGCTAGCATGTGTTAAAATTATGTAAGTTATGTTAGACGCCTAAAATATAAACCTAAACTTGCTTTTTTATTGTATATGTAGACCATCCTATTCAGACACACATTGGTTAATATTGTTTGTGGTACATTAATGAGAGAGAAGAGCTAAGGCTAAGTTTATTATCTTAGTTCCCAATCCTATATAATAATTCGCTAAATCGTGTGTAACGCCGCAACATGCGCAGTACACACTGCTGCGCGTGCTGCAGTCATGCGCAGTAGAGACTGCCCGTGCTGCGGCTGATACAGAGCTCTGTATCAGCCACGGCGCGGGCAGTCTCTACTGCGCGTGACTGCCCCGTGACCAGGTGGCAGTGGCACTGTGGCCCGTGTAACGGGCTGTTCAACTAGTACTCTTATATTCAAACAAGTTGGTAACTTATCTCAAGCCATTTACAGTACAACCACCTAGACCCCTATCAGGATTGCTCTGTTAATTGGAGCTAGAACATACATAAGCGATAGTATATACTATAAGGAATGATCATAGGTTACTTTATAATGAACCATTACTATCCCTTTAATGGGCCAGTTCCACTTTATTTTGACTTTACATATTCCTCAAGTTTATAATAGGTAAAGTAAAATTGCATATACTTTTTATTATTATTTTCCTTTCATCTTCGTCTGTTTTTTTTACACTTTTATATCTCCAACAGCGATCTCAATGAATATCTGTTTCCAAAGAGCTGACCAATTGGGAACTGTGGAAGCAGAGATGTTTATACAATGTTGCAGTATTTCTGCAGCACTGATTGATCTGTATGCTTCAGAGGCAGGCTTTGTTACAACTGGTTCGCTAGTCTTTTTTTTTTTTTTTTTTTTTTTTTTTTTTTTTTTTTTTAACCCTTTGAGCACAAGAGAATTTTTCAAAGCATTGCAATGCAAATTGTTGGATACCTCTGTGACATTTAAAGGGTTATATTGTATGTATTTAATTATCTTTTACACTGTTGCATTCTCTTTCACAGTCCCATACAGAAAACTCTCCAGAAACAGTTTCAAATCACTGCCAGGGCCACAAAAGCATAAAATGTGTAGGCAGGTTGACATTACATATTATGCACTTGCATAATACTTGCAAAGTGCAACAAAACTGCTACAGGGATTGGAAGATTTTAATTATAAAGAAAGACTGGATGTGTTTACATTAGAGAAGAGGCATCTAAGGGGCAATATTATCAACATTTACAAATATATTTGAGGTCAATATAAAGAACTATGTGAGCATGTACTCAAAACACTGATCATAAAACAAGGTGTCATCCTTTATGATTACAGGAAAAGGAGCTTTTTAAAAAAAATATATATATATTTACAAAGGCAGCCTTTGAGTACATACAGAAGATAGACTGACAAAAAGGGGACATTATAGCAAATGGAGACAACATTTGATACAGCGTAGCAGGTAGACAGGAGAATAGTATCACAAGGCAACCCCCGTTTGTGTTTTTTGTTTTTTATATCCCAAACTAGAAAGAACAACCTCACAACATAACAAGGAAAAAAACAACAACAAATAAATAAACCTCTCCCCCCGCCCCCAGAGGAACCGCCACCACCCTCCCATTGCCCCTTGCGCCCTCCACTCCACCATGCAGTCAGGATAAGTATAACCCCTCAAAAGGACGAGGAGAATTCAAAGTATTGTAACCATGCTCCCTAAATACCAAGGAACTTGTGTGGGGCTCCCCGATGAGCAAAGATCAAGCGATAGTGCAGAATATTCTGATTAACAAATTTAATCCAATGGTCATGAGATGGCGGGACATCAGGCATCCAGGCCATCATGACCACCTTATGTGCCATGACCAGGGTCTCCTGCAGGAGAGACTTAAGAGGCCTCAAGTCAAGATCATCATGAAAGATAGAAAGGACACCCAATTTCGGTGTTGGGGGAACCGGCCTCTCCAGAACAGCTGGAGACTAAGGAATGATACCAAATTTGATGCATAAAGTCACCAACAGCAGCTGAGCATCTGTTACACAGGTCATTATCGCGCATTCCCATCCGGAGCAATCTCACCGAAGTGAAAATGCTCTGTGCAAGATTTTCAACTGAGTCATGTGATGTTTAGAGTGTAACAAAGCCCCTTACTGGATCTGTTTGGCCAGAGACCACTCCCAGTCCTCCAATGATCCCAGATACCCCTCCCATTTCATACTAAAAGGAGCATCACCCTGTGGCATATGAGCACCCAGCCATCCGTAAACAAAGATGAGAGGACAGGTAGGTTATGAAGGACAGCAGGAGGCAGAACAGTCCAACGTGCGCAACCTCACCACACTGAGCCCAGAGCGCATGACCAAGTCGAAGATAGGAATAAAAAAGGTGGTGCGGGAGACCAAAGTCCCCGCAGAGCTGATCGAATGTCTTAAGACCATTATCAGCATAGACATGCCCCAACTCCATAATAGTGTAGCTAGCCTAGATGGACCCAAAGTCAGGAAGAGCTATCCCCCCTCAGATTTGTTCTGTACAATGTAGAGAGCCGTATCCTAGGTCCCCCCCCTCACCACAAGAACCTGCACCTAATAGAGTTCAACTCGTTAAAGAAGGATTTAGGAATGTGGACAGGTGTATTCTGAAAGACATAAAGGAGTTTGGGTAGGAACACCATCTTAATAACATTGAGAGGCAGAGTCAACCATCCCTTACTCTTCTCCTGGTAGTAATCCACCACGGGTACAAGGTTACAATGAAGGAACTCTGTGAGGGAACCAGAAACCGCAATTTCTGAAAAGATCGGTGAAGAGGGGCTAGGCATCAACACGAGGTGGGTCTAGAAAGAACAGGGAGGATTTGGATAAGCTAATAGCAAGATCAGAGTAGTGGCCAAAGTCACCAACCCGCAACAACAGAGCCGGTAAGGAGGAATCCACGTTGTCCAAGAAAAGCAGCATATCGTCCGCATATAAAGACAATTTCCCTTCATGGCCTCTTAGAATGAATGAAATGGTGTGGTCATCCTGAATCTGTACCATCGAGGGGTTGATAGCCATGGCGAAAAGACCCGTGGATAACTGGAAACCTTGTCTAGTACCCCTGTGCAAGGTAAAGTTGGAAGACGAGATGTTACCAGTGAGGACAGACCCTGTGGGCTCGGCGGATAAAGTACGAACCCAGTGTAAGAAAGTAGACCCAAAACTGAACCTCTCAAGCACTTCCCATAAGTATTGCCACTCCACAGAGTCGAAGGCCTTAGCCGCATCCAAGGAGGCGACAGAGTGACATCCCTGGGCGTCATGGGGCACTTGGAGATGTGTATACAACCATCTGAGGTTATGGGTTGTCCATTTCCCCAGGATGAATCCAGTGTAGTCTGAGTAAACCAGTCTGGAGATGACATTATTTAATCAAGTCGCCAGTATCTTTGCCAAGATTTTTACATTTGAAGTAAAAAGAGATATGGGGCAGTACGATTCACAGAGCTTCACGTCTTTCCCAGGCTTGAGTATCACCACAATGGAAGCTCCGGTCATCGAGGGGGGAGAAGAACAGCGTCCAAAGCCGAGAGAAAGGCTAAATATAATTGAGGAGCTAATAAATAAATATAACGTTTATACCATTCAATGGGCAAATCATCCAATCCGGTAGATTTAACATTGGGTGTGGCCGAGTAGCCTCGACCACTTCCCTCAAAATGATGGGAGAATCCATATAGTGTCTGTCCTCAAGGGATAGGACTGGCAGGTTACAACCCAAAAGATAAGACAACAGATCATCAGAAGATTTGAGCAGTCTGGAGTGATAGAGACACTGGTAAAACTGAGAGAATCTGGCGTTAAAGGTGACTTTGTTACCATTCCAACAAAACAGGAATAACCCCTCCCACCATCCCCTCCATCTGACTGGGGATAACATGCAATGGTGGGAGCCCCAGGAAAGGGTATTATGCCCAGGGGTACCCAAAGAAGGGCAAAACGTATGGATGAGGTCCCAGGCCGAAACACAGCATTGAGTGGACCAAGAAGCAAGACACTGGAACCCATAACAGATCCCATCGATACCCTGCAGTAGTTGTCCTCAGGACCAGCATCAATCACTATAGGCTGAGGACCCAATAGGTCCAGATAACAACAAGCCCCACAGGAACAGCACCCCCTGGCCAAAACAGGAGATCATCACTTCAGGACAGGAGGTCCCAGCCAGTCTGAGTGTCAGACAATGCCAAGCGTCAAGTCAGTCACCACTGCAGAAGTCAAAGGAATAAGGCATTCCAAACAAATAGTGATTCTGCCACAGGAGTGGAAGCGGATAAACAGAACTAGAGACTATCCATCCAGGCCAGTGCTTCAGCATCAGAGGTAAAGAAATGAGCACTATCTCCCTGGGTAACCCGGAGAGGATGCGCCGGGTACAGCATAGCATAAGGAAAATTTCTATTTCTTCAATGCTGCTTGACCTCCTGAAATGTCCACCACTGTTTCTGCACATCTGGTGAGAAATCAGGAATATGGATACCCTGTGATTCTCATAGGTCAAGGAGCCCTTCAATCTGGCAAGATATAATATGGCATCTCAATCCTTGAGTTCAACAACTTGGCAATCATCGAACAAGGTGGCTGTAGGGGGAAACCTGTAGCTCTCTCAAGGACAAAGCAGGTTCCAGAACCTTCCCAGGTGATCTGCCCTCACACCGCTCTGGCAGGCCCACAATGCGTATGCTGGAGTGCTGCAGCTTATTCTCCAGGTCATCCGCCTTGTGATAGAGGACCTGTACCTGGGACTGCAAGGCTATGGCAGCTTCCTGGACCGGGAGCAGTTCACCTTCCACAGTCTAAACTCGCCCCTGTACATCCGAGATGCTCTCCCTCATCGCCTTCTTGTACACTCTTAGGAGATTCATGTCAACCTGGACTATGTCAATCTTAGCGGTTAAGACAGCTTGACGGTTATCAATGGCAGCTATAAGTTCCGCAAAGTGAGATCCTGGGGTATACTCTGAGCCAGAGGACTGTGCTGGCGATGCTGGAGGGGCCCTCCATAAGCTCCTTAAGTTCACCCTCAGCCATCTGACTTCTCGTGTATTTACCTAGCCTTGATTTATAATAGCTGGATTTCTTGACCATAGTTAGAGTGATGCACGGAGCAGAAGACCACACCTCAAAGAGACCGTTGTAGTGAAGACCACAGGAGGGTGGGCAAACAACTTAAAAGAAACAGCAGGTAGCTGGCTCTAAACTGCAATTCACAACATAGGATACATCAGGGGATCAGAAAATGTAGAATATAACACCCATCTTGCAGGAGGGCATGTGGCTAGGAGGTAAGGAAGACAACAATCTGCGTGAGGATGCACTGGGGGCACCAGAGGACCACAGGTGATCTGTGTAGAGGTGAGCAGAGGTGCTCCCGGGCAGGTCAAGAGGCAACTGAGTACAGGATAGCCTATTTGAGGGGAAGGGGTACTGGGAAACAAAAATAAAAACAAGGAAGGTGCACCAAAGGGCCCCAGGGGGGCAGGTAGGTCCATCGGTGGGCAACACAGTCAGGAGAGACAGCAGAGGACCACCCAGCAGCAGGTGAAGGCCTAGTAGGTGACCTGGGACAGATGGTGGACCCCTGGACTAAACCAGAGGGGTGCCTGCCAGGGGCTGAACTTAGTATGGTGAGACCCCAGGAGAGCCAGCATCCTTCACAGCACAGTACAGAAGCAGCACAAAGTGTTACAGATCACCACTGCAAAGTCACAGACAAAGGAGATGGGGAGGCCTAATGGAAGGGAGGGGGGGAGGTATTGGGAATGAAAAAAACCAAACAGGAGCGTGCTAAAAGGAAATGGGGCCAAGGGGGACAGGCCAGAAGCTGGAGACTAGTGCAGAACAGTCCAGTGACACCAGTTTAGGCCCCTGTTTGGGCTACTCACCGTAAAGGATATGAGCAGGAGTCTTCAAGATTAAAGACCACACAGAAAGGCACCAGAATCCAAGACCTCCTGGGTGGGAACCATCAGAAGAGCAGAATGTACATCCCCATGCAGTTGGTCCTGGCCCGGTGGAGGCAAGCAACCCAAGATGGCGCCAACATTGCGGGACTGATGGAGGCTGACTCCGGGAGTGGGCCTTTTACTGTGGTGTTAGGCCTTTCTAGGCCACGAGCAATGTATGGTTTGTGTGGGCCGCAGCAGTCTAGCCTTCAGCCTCTCACCAGGTCTCTGCTTGACTGTCCAAAAGAACGGGTGCAGCCATGTCCCAAACAGCCTTGGTTCCAGCCAACTAGTCGACATCAGCCCCAGAAGAGAGAGGATATCTCCAATATATCAGAAACAAAAGAAGGGAAGAGCACAAGGGAGCACCCTAGTGCAATCAAACTTATGAGGCACATATCCACCACCAAAAATCACCACATAGTCATAGTCATATATATGAAAAACAGCTCAAGAGCTTGCTGAATAAATATCCTGACTCAGCTCCAGGTCGTGACTGTTTCTATCTGGCAGCTTTATGCCAGGTCAATTATGAGGATAACCAAGGCTGACAATCTAACAGGTGGAGATTTTACATAGTCTCCACTCGGTGATCCAAACAGCTATTCCGTCCGTTCACACACAAAGACATCCAACAAATGTATCTTCTTCCAATTTAATATAAAGCACAAATGTAGCTCTCAGTATTATACAAAAATAAAAACAATTTAAAAGTACAAATATTTGACTGTTGAAACACCACTTTATCAAGCCAAAGGTGAATCACAGTCTAATATCTGATTGATGAAGATATACACAGATCTATTCTTTAGATAATTCACCAGTTTCATATTTGAGGTTGATAAATTTGTGATATCAGAAGCCTGCATGTATACTGTATTCAGTTCGTTGTTATCTAAGGTTGAAGATGGAAAAGGATTCTAGAGATGGTGGCTGTGATAGTCTTAAGGAACTGAAGCTGAGAATCTCGTGGGAGAGGGTCTAACATGGGTTAGTGTCCCCCTTTAAAATAGAGCAGGCCCCTTGCTGCTTAGGGAAATATCTTATCTGCTTAAATCTCCCCTGTGACATCACGTACCTTCTCACTTTTGCATGGGGCTTAATTTATGTGAAGTGTGTTCCGATTTGAGAGATGGTGAATTCATCATCCGTAAACAAAAGATTAATGTCTCCCTAATTATTAATCCACTAGTCTTTTGTCTACAGTGATATATATGCACAAAACTCCTATCTTGTTAAGATATTTATGTAAGTAAAAGGTCTTCTTCTTTCCTTCCTCTTTAAATATGTTTACAATTATCTGTATTCCATCTTACACTTTGCCACAATACCATTGTAATTTTTCCATTTCCTTTCCTAAAGTTAGTATTCAAGTGGACCTATCACCTTGAAAACTTCATTCAAAACTGCCAATGTGTGATGTTAACCAAAATCCAAGTAGATGTATAGTTTAGGAGATATTCACACTTTTATTTCTGGGAAAAGTGAAAATCTCCTGGTACTGCACAGGGCTTCATTAGCATATGAATTGTCACTGGTACCACATGGCCACCAATATTATCATAAATTAGCATATGGTAAAAAGTATGACTATCTCCTTAACTGTACATTTGCTGGTCTTTTAGCTAACATGAGACATATGCAGTTTTTAATGTAAATTTCGAAATATACAATCATGAATCAAGGTGAAATGTCCACTTTCAGGGTTTTTGTTTTTATTCTTTCATATATTAATGCTACCCATGATACGTTTATATATGTTTTAAAACATTTATTCTTTACAAGAACAGCTGGCCAGGTTTTTAGGATATCTCTGCTTAAGTGCAGGTAGATTAATGATTTATGCCCATTTGTGATCAATCAAGAATACACTTTAAAACTAACTTGTTGGTGTATCCTGAGGACTAGTGTGTGTGTGTATGACATGTGTGAAGAGAATTAACGTTGTTAAAGGGATAGTAATGTTTCATAATAAAAGCAGCTCTAATTAATCATTATAGTATTTGGACTTTGGAGAGTGTTGTTTCAATTCTGTCAGAGTTGTAGTTCCAGAGTAATTCAATGACAAAGTGTCCTCCTCCCGCCCCTTTTACTGATGTAACACTTTTCAGCCAGATCAGAAGGGAGGTGCCCAGGTAGACTGCAGAGAAGGACAATCTTCAATTAAGATAAGGGAAAAACCTGAAAAGCTTGTCAAGGGGGGCAGGGCTTTCATTGTTTTCATTGGAAGAAGACTGTCCCCTGCTGTTATCTGTCTGGTCTTACAACCAGATTCCCCATCTGAGAAGAGATGGCTTACACTAGGAAAAAAGGGGCGGGAGGGGAAACTTTGCTTGTGAATATCTCTTAAACCATAAAGGCTTGAGAGATAAGACTTATATCATTCTTCATATTTTTTTAATGCCTACAAAATAAAATAAAGCTAAAACAAAGTATTACTATCTCTTTAAGCTATGAGACAAGCAATGTTAAGTATAATGGGATTATATTTTTTAAACCTGCTGTATTTGTACATTAGTTGCTCTGTTTCAACAGTTGGTATTTTTTTTGCATGTGTTTTAATAGTATATTGTGATAAAGTCCATAATTTATTTTTATAAATTGAAAATATTTGCTTATTGTATGATTCTTATTTACTTAGTTTGAACTGAAAGAAAAGTCTACACTTCTAGGAAGTAAAAAAAATTATTGGGATTACTTCTGTGTCTGTCTTGCTAAAGTAAAAGGAGCTAATGATGGAATTCGCTTTGTGAAGTCTACTTCAGAGGTAAGCTTTTATTAGTTTAATATACAAAGAGTGTTGCCAACTCACCCCACCCAAGCAATGCAAGAATCAACAAAGCAGATATCAACACATTTTAATTTGAACTAGGAGCTAGCCCAACAATTTAGGAGCCAGAAACATTTCTCATCATCTAGTTCAAAGTCATTTTCATTCAAAGAAAACATTCTAGCATAATATCAGCCTCAGAAGCATAAGAGAGGAAGTCTTTTCTAAGGCAAAGTTCACCCGCATGAGAATAGTTTATTGAGCAGCACCTAGTGACTGCTCCACTAAAAGCACATGTACACAACCAGGCCCAACAAGTACACTCCCAATTAAATTAGGAAAGAGTGGGGGAGGGTTTAGATAGTAAAAATTGGGTAGATAGTGTAGACAGGAGCTGGGTCCAAATTAAGGATCAGGGAGTGGCAAAGTGGTGGGGATAAATGTAGCCAATAGTGAGGAACTTGAATTAAATGTGAATATAGAAAAAGGGCAAGTACTGGGTAAAATATGTAAAAACATTACTGTTAATTTATATTGTCAAATGCAAGAGGTATGGTAGGTAAAATGGGAGAACTAGAATTTCTGGTGTTTAATGAGCATTTGGACATAATAGGTATAACTGAAACATGTGTGATGATACACATGATTGGGCTGTAAATTTAGAAGGCTATTCCCTGTTTAGGAGAGATGGGATTAATAGAAAAATAGGTGTGTGCGTATATTTGAAACCAGATCTGAATCCAATTTTAAGGGGTGATATTTGTGAGGAAACTGGCCATAATGTGGAGACTTTGTGGGAAATTGAGGCTAACTGTGGCATACAAGATAAAAAAAAGGTGTTGGTGGGTATATGCTACAAACAACCAAACACTGATGAGAATGTTGAGACCCAACTGTTATTACAAATAAGGAAAGCTGTGCATCTTGGCCATACTATAATTATGGGAGGATTTTAACTATCCATATATTAAATGGAAACATGAAACCTGCACAGGATATTAACACAGACTTCTAATCCAGATGTATTATAGCTTTCTTCAAATCTCTACTTTCCTTAGTTAAAAATTTTTCTGGAAAAGAAAGATGTTTGGAAATGAACAACTGTGACACACATTTTATGCATTATAATTCTCACTAAAATGATACTCTAACATACTGTCATTCACGGGTTAAGGAAGGCCTTACTGGATCTAATTCAAACCAGGCATTAATTCTTAATTACGCACAAGTGGTTCTTTTCCTCCATATAGTTAGGACTAAAACCAGTATACTACACATGATTATTCCACAATCAGACATAAATTGTTATACTGGAAAAGCTTTACATCTGGAAATATCTGCCTCTTTTTTTCAAGGCGTGGTTTTATGTAAGCCATCTGTCACATCATTGTAGAGCCGACACTTATTGACTCTTGATCAAACGGATTAAAACAAGATAATTCTTTATTGTTGGCTATATAAATCCGTTACAGAGCTTACAATAGCAGTGTGTATTCTTGACCTTGTTACACAATTGTATACTAGGATAAAAATATATGTCGAACAAGAGATCACTAATAAAATCTTAATACGTTTATGATTCAAACACTACAAACAAGCAGAGGGTCAAATTGCAAATTTATCACAAGAACACCCTGCAAAAATACATCTGGGTTAAGCTTATAAAATTGCCTCATTGATATGCCCAGTCAATATACAACAATGCGGACCAAACAAAGCTATAAGTGACACTCTAGCAATGAAGCATTTTGGCCGCAATCAATTTAACATTATATCTCTAAGAGCAGGGCAAAAAAAGGCAATATTTCTTAAGAGTAATTTAAATATACCCAGTATTGCACATTAATGTGACTCGAATTATATACACAATTAACCACAAGTCCGTTACTCCTCGCAAAGTGGCCCTATGAATAGACCGGTATACAATCTTATCAAAGAGCCAAGGCTTACACTACAGCATCTAGTTCAAGTCATCATCTAAATGCAGAAAATCCATGGAAATTGACTTCTAGATGTATTTCCACACCCAAATGTGAATGACACATATGATCTAAAACACAACATACATATTGTGCATAGGAACACTCCTTGTATACATTTTTGGACGTTCTCTCCTTTTCTTTTAACAGTTTTCTTTTAAAAGTTTTGAAATAAAATGAGTTTTAACCTCTGAACTACTTTTTAGCAAACACATTTATTCTTCTAATTACACTTATAAATTAGGTAAAAAATCTCAAGACCACATGAGCAATCAGGAGTGCAGCTAAGAGAATACTTTCTTCTACCCCTCTGCTAGTTTAAAAATTTGTGTTGTATTATTATTCTTGCTTCACCCTTAGCACTAAATATCCAAGCTATAACCCTCAATTGAGAGCAGTGCAATCATCAACCCTTCACAGGGTTTCTCTTGTAATAGTTTATTCGTATCAATTACCAAAATGCTTAACAAGTAAACAATCAACAACATCAAGTTTTTAGGTACACTTGCACAGTCAGGGATTCTGTAGGCATATTGTCATATATATGATTAAACAATTATACCATACAGGTGCTAATGATCATCAATTTAATATGTAGGTTGAAACAAAAACATTAACTGAAGCAGAAACAGTTGTATAAGAGGAATAAAGCTGGGTGAAAAACAGCCAAACTCATCTAACAAAGTGAGCTTGCTGAAGACCGTTTAATGTCAGAAGTCTTACAATGCCAGGACTGAGCACAGCAACAAGACACAAGGTATTTATACTGCATAAGCAAGGTCTCTCCCAGGCAGAAATTTCAAGGCAGGCGGGTTTCCAGATGTGCTGTCCAAGCTCTTTAGAAGAAGCACAAAGAAACGGGCAACGCTGAGGACTGTAGATGCAGTGGTCGGCCAAAGAAAGTTAGTGCAGCAGATGAAAGACGCATCATGCATACTTCCCTTCGCAATCGGCAGATGTCTACCAGTGCCATCAGCTCAGAATTGGCAGAAAACAGTGGAACCCTGGTACACCCATCTAATGTCCGGAGCAGTCTGGTCAGAAGTGGTCTTTATGGAAGACCATACGTCCAACGTGGAAACAAGGCCAAGCTACTCAACTATACAAACACAGGAACTGGGGTGCAGAAAACTGGCAGCAGGTGCTCTGGACTGATGAGTCAAAGTTTGAAATATTTGGGTGTAGTAGAAGGCAGTTTGCTCACCGAAGGGCTGGAGAGCGGTAAAAAGAATGAATGTCCGCAGGCAACAGTGAAGCATGGTGGAGATTCCTTGCAAGTTTGGGGATGCATTTCTCAATTGGAGTTGGGGATTTGGTCTCCTCAAGGCTGAGAAGTACAGGCAGAGTTCTTTCCATCATGCAATACCATCAGGGAGGCATTTGATTTGCCCCAAATTTATTCTGCAGCATGACAATGACCCCAAACATAAAGGCAAAGTCATTAAGACTATCTTCAGCATAAAGAAGAACAAGGAGTCTTGGAAGTGATGGTATGGCCCCCACAGATCCCTGATCTTAAAATCATTGAGTCTGTCTGGGATTACATGAAGAGAGAGAAGCAACTAAAGAACTGTGGTTAGTTATCCAAGATGTTTGGAACAAACTACCTGCCGAGTTCCTTAAAAAACTGTGTGCAGTTGTACCTAGAAGAATTGATGCTGTTTTGAAGGCAAAGGGTGGTCACACCAAATATTGATTGATTTAGATTTGTCTTCTATTTACTCATTTTGAATTTTGTTCATTGATAAAAATAAACTTTTAACCTGTCAATTTTTGAAAGAATTCTTACTTTACAGCATTTTTTACACAAGCCTAACATTTTTGCACAGTATTCTATATCCAAGGGTTCTTCAGGAACTCAGTGCACTGTTAGCAAGACCCATCTTGTTACTCTTTAAAGACTCTTTCACCACAGGCTCAGTGCCACAAGATTGAAGTAAAGCCAACATAGTGCGTTTATTTAATAAGGGAACTAAATAGAACCTGGAAATTATAGACCTCTGAGTTTGACCTCTGTAGTGGCAAAATGCCAGAAGGGATAATAAGGGATTATATTCAGGGTTACACTACAGAAAAGAACATTATTAGCATGAATCAACATGGTTTTATGAGGAATAGATAGTTCCAAACTAATATTTTGAGATTCTATAAAGAAGTAATTAGCAACCTAGATAATGGTAAAACAGTAAATGTGTAGTGTATCTAGATTTTGCAAAGGCATTTGAAACTGTGCCACACAGTGGGTGTAACGGTTTTTACGACACTCAGACCAGAGGTTAAAATAAAACACAGTTTTATTGAGGTAAAACAAGGAACACTGCCCCCTAGGGCTAGAAAAGGTAATAGCACATATCTAGACAAGTACAGGGAATGTAATACAGGCCCAATATGGCTAGGAGCAATATAGCTTGCAACAGGAATCAATAGAGTCACAAGGGTTAATGCCCAATACAAATAATCAGTCTCTGTTGTGGTGTGATTAGCCAACGCCCGGTGAATATAAAACAGTCCAGGTAGTGGTGCAGGTAGAAGCGCTTAGCAGTGCGGCTGAACTGAATCACTACAAGATCAGAAGTTCCGGAATATGCCCAACTGTATAGCGAGAGCTGACTGGAGCCAGAGCCAATTGCACCCCAGGTGCGGTAACGGATAGTGACACTGCAAGAGCAAATGGGTCCGGAGCCAATAGCACCCCTTAGGTGCGGTAACGGAGTCAGAGACACTGCACAAGCAAATGTAACTTGAGCCAGTCGCACTGTACTGGTGCGGTAGGATGGTACAACACTGCGAGCAGAATGAGACCAGAGCCAAGACACCCTTCCGGTGCCGAAACGGAGATACACACTGCAAGAGCTAACAGAATGCCCAATAGCACCACGCGGTGCAACGACTGCAAGACTGTAAGGTGTAGGCACCGTAAATGAAGGCCACGATTGCTCTGCTAGTGTTAACGGACAGGCTCCGTAGTGGAGGCAACAAGCTCAGCAAGTGTTAATGACAGGCTCAGTATCGGAGTTAACAAGCTCGGCAAGTGTTCACGGACAGGCTCGGTAACGGAGGCAACAAGCTCAGCAAGTGCTCACTGACAGGCTCGGTAAAGGAGGCAACAAGCTCAGCAAGTGTTCACGGATAGGCTCGGTAACGGAGGCAACAAGCTCAGCAAGTGTTCACGGACAGGCTCGGTAACGGAGGCAACAAGCTCAGCTAGTGTTAAAGTAAGTGATCAGTCTGCACAGCACTGCAAGCACAGTTCAGAATGTCGCCAGGCGATGATCCGAACCTTGCAGGAACACAGGAAGCAATCACGGAGCAGGAACGTCAGCCAAAACCGGGTCAATCACGGAGCAGGGAACGTCAGCCAAAGCCGGGTCAATCACGGAGCAGGAACAACAAGAGTAGTCAGACGGGCCGAATCAGTACACAGGAACGCCGGAGCACAGCAACGAATGCACAGGTACGGGAACCCCACAAAAGGGCAACTGACAGGTGCCAGAGGCCAGGTATATGAAGGGACACCCTTGGACGGGCCAATCAAGCTCCGCCAATGAGAGAGCACCACAGTAGAGAGTGACAGAGGAATCACGGGAACCGTGATAGTAGGCTACTGTATAACCTAAAGAAATTAGGGGTAGGGGATAACCTTTGCAATTGGATATGAAACTGGTTGAAGTATAGGAAACAGTGTGTTGTTGTAAATGGAAAATTCTTCAGTACAGTTAAAGTTGAGAGTGGAGTACCTCAGAGTTCAGTACTTGGGTATCACAGTGCCCGTGCTCTTTCTGCAACATTCTGTCAGTCTACACTCCTGCTCTACTCCTATTGGCAATACTCTGCTTGTCCTGCCCAGTATGGCCTTTAAATACTGGGTTCTGGCACCTCTCCGGTGCCCTTTCGTGGTGTTCCAGTACCAGCACTTGATCCTGATTTCTGTTGTTCTCAATGTATCGACCCGGCCTGCCTGACTAGTCTGCACCTCGTCTCCTGCTTGTGAACTGACCAGGACTGCCTGACCATTCTGCTTCTCCTGCTCTTGTGTACCGACTTGGCTTGGCTGACGTTCCTGGTCCGTGTACCGACCCAGCTTGGCTGACGTTCCTGCTCCGTGTACCGACCCGGCTTGGCTGACGTTCCTGCACCGTGTACCGACTTGAATTGGCTGATGTTCCTGCTCCGATTGAACCAGCCCGGCCTCCGGTTTAGGGTGGTGATCCTTTCTCGCGGTCTGTGACAGCTGTGCAGTTTTGGTCTTGGTTGCCTCTGTGTCGCTCCAGCGACATTCCTATTGGCTTGTCATTCTATACGCTTCGGTTGGTTGCCACCTCAGGGCTGGTTGCTCAATTGCTCATTACGTTACTGTCATGGCAGTGCTCAGTTGCTCAGTCTCTATTACTGCCACTGCAGTCTCCAGTCGCTTAGTCTCCGTTACTGCTACGGCAGAGTGCAAGTAGCCTAGTCTCCGTTTACTGCTACGGCAGAGTGCATGTGGCCTAGTCTCCGTTTACTGCTACGGCAGAGTGCAAGTGGCTTAGTCTCCGATTACTGCTACGGCAGAGTACAAGTTGCCTGGTCTCCGTTACTGCTACAGCAGTGTCCACGTGTCTCAGTCTCCGTTACTGCTACGGCAGTGATCACGTGGCCTAGTCTCCGTTACTGCTCCGGCAGTGCTCTATGTTGCTCAGCCTCCGTTACTGCTCAGGCAGTTCACCATTACCTGCTAACCTATTATTGGGCATTACTCGTACTTAAGCTCTCTATCCTAGGTGAGCTTCTTAACAGGCCTTACCACACATGGGACTGTTTACACTTGCTGAAGGCCATTAACCCATGCAGTGCCGATACACTGGGACTCTTTCAAGATCTGCCTGACCTGTGTCAGTTTAACGTGTTATGGACTCTATATTTATACTGGACCTGTGTGGGCATATGTAAATGTAACCTGTCTTGTGTCTGTATTATATTGAGAATATACTACAGGACCTATGAGGGTTATTGTATTTCTAATTGCTTAATAAAACTGTGTTTTATCCAAACCTACTGTGTCTGTGTGTCAAACAAACCGTTACATTGGGCCTCTGCTTTTTAATATGTTTAAAAATATCCTGGAAATAGATATAGATGTAAGGTCTGTCTCCTTGCCCAGGGGTGTGGTAATGCAGATTCAATGAATATTTTAAGAGTACATTTAAGGATAAGTGGGTCCCATCTACCCTGGGTCTCGGCTGACCTGCTTGATTTATACAGCTACAGAGATGTCTTATGTACAAAATATAAACAAACTGTCTCAGCTTAAGATCACACTGCATACAGTCAATTGCGGAATACTTGCATAAAACTAGCTAAAGTTCAGAGTTTTACTGAAAACCTGAACAGTAACATATCAAGGTAAGGTTATTAAAAGATCAACAACCCCTCCTAACCATTCTCACCCATCAACTATAAAAGTAGGCAAAGAAACAATACAGTGCCCCATAGCAATAGCTAATGCATTTAACAGCTACTTTGAATGATGTGCCACCACCCTGATTACACAAAACAAAGGTAGTTCTGAAGTAGGCATGTGCATGGAACAGTCCCTGTCATCCACAACCTGGTCTAATGATACTAATTATTTTAATTTTATGCCAGTAAATGAAAGATAAATATATGATCACCTCCTCAACCCAAAAATGAATTCTGAATCTGGCCTGACCATCTACCAGCAGTGTTATTAAGGCTCAGTGCCTTGGTCACTGCTCATCCTATTGCATCACTAATTAATGGCTCCCTGTCATCTGGGTGTAAGCCCAAAACCTGTAAAGTGGCTATAGTTGTCCTTATCCGCAAAAGTGGGTATAAAACATATTATCAAATTACAGACCAATATTCCTTACTCCCCACATTATCTAATATCCTAGATACATATGTGTATGTCCAACAACATAAGTATTACCGACAGACCAGTTTTGTCCAAATGAGGCACTGCCTTCCTAAAAGTATGCAGAGATATCCAGACTGGCATGGAAAATGGTGAACTTGCTGGAGCAAATTTCCTAGATTTTGCAAAGGCCTTTGATACAGTAGACTATAATATTCTTATAAGCAAACTCTGAAATTGGGTAATCATTATCTCAGCTGGTTCAGATCTTATTTATCAGACAGAACACAATATGTGTCTGTTGTTGACAACATTTCCCTTCCGCTCAAAGTAACAAGCGGGGTTCCCCAAGGCTCCATTCTTGGCCCTATTCTATTTTCTCTTTTCATAAATGATCAACCCACGGTTTGCAAAGCATCTTCTGGTGCACATGTATGCCGACGACACCATAATCTATGCTAAAAAAGCAAAAGTATCACAACTTGAGACCATATTACCGCATGATTTCTCTGAAGATGAAAGATGGATAGCAAAGAACAAACTGTTCTTAAACACAGACAAAATAGTCACAATGGTATTTGGTACAATGCACAAAGAGCGTAATCTATGCAATACCCGCCTATACATTGTAACTGAGTCTAATCCTAACTTGGCCCCGGTGGACTTCTACAAATATCTTTAGTATGTGGCTTGACCCCAACCTCACTTTTGGTCTTCATATTGATAATTAACATCCAAATTTTATCCTAAAATAGATGCTGTGTTTAGAAACCAATCCTGTTTAAAGTAACAGTAGTGTCCCATAAAATTACGTGGCACAAATCCTATCTCTCAAACCTTTATGGTTTGAGAGATATTCCCCATCTCCTGATGGAGATGGATTCGAGTCGACCGACTCGAGGAGGCTCTTCAGCAGAGCCGAAATCACGTGATTTAAAAAGGAGTACTTTATTAGAATGGTTTACAAAGTGTGCTTGCAAAACAAGCACACTTCGTAGACCTTTCTATTCGCTATTTTGGCTCTGCTGCAGAGCCGCCGGCTGGTCCCAGGACCAGGATCTCCTGCTGTCAGCAGAGAGGGAGGGAGGGGGGGAGCTTTAGATGTGAATCTCTCTCAAACCGTAAAGGTTTGAGAGAGAGAGGATGTGTGCCACATAATTTATTTTTTTAAACTCTACAAAACAAGAAACACATTTTATGGGACATTAGTGTCCCTTTAAGTCCACTAGAAAGAAAACATATTGTACTACAGAAGTTAATGCCAGTCATATGGGGGACGTAGTATATGCTCCCGCACCAAAAATCCATCTTGCTAAACTTGACACTCTATATAACTCATTATTCTGCTATATCTTCCAATGTAATTACACTACCAATCACTCTAATATGCTTAAACATTTAAATTGGTTAACCCTTGAATCTAGACATCCCCTTCACCTTTCTTACTTCAACCACTTCTCTGCAAAGCTACCGAACTATCTGAGAAGTATGCTTACTCCAACTCTCCATACTAACTATAACCTCCACTCCACTGCTAACACCTCACTGCATATACCACACTAAAAGAAAGAAGGCGGTCAATCTGCTTTCTCCTTCACAGCTCCAAAAGCCTGGAATAACCTGCCTGAAAAAATCAGGTCTTCTCCCAGTCTAAAATCCTTAAAAATAACTGCTTCCTTATATCTAAAAACAGTATGTAACTATATATTTTTTTGTACATATTTATATTTAGATGTGTATATATAATGTTCCTCTGTGTGTGTAAATATGTAACCTTTTACTGTAAACTCTCCAGGACATACTTGAAAATGAGAGAAATCTCAATGTAATCTTCCTGGTATAACATTTTCTGAATAAATACATTTGTTTCAAGAGTGAACATACAGGGTTATACTGTGTATTAATAGGTAAAACAGGAAGATCAGATAAAGACTGACTTATTTAGCATCAGAAAAGCTTTTATAATTCTCATTTCTCTGGGTTATGAGGCAACGGTTGAACGATGGACTTCTTTTTTCACCCTAATTAACTATGTTACTGTAATTCCGGATAGGTACTCAGCACCTGCTTAGAGCCGAAAGCAAAGAATTTTCTTCACTCAGAAACAGGAGAAAAAACACCACATTGGTTAATAGCAGCATTATATTGGACAAATCTGTAAATGTTCAGATGTACATCATAACATTTACATATTTGCTCAATAAAGTTCAGCTCTAAACCAGCATGGTGTTTTTGTCTTGTACCTGAGTGTGCATGTTTTTTTGCCCCATAGGAAAATAGTACACTTTTTAAAAATATAATGTGGTCCAGTGACTGTACATGCCCTCCATTTGCTGATATCTTGAGATAATAAAAATAATAAATGTACTAAACTCACAAGAGATGTGGTCTTGACAGAGTAGGAGTACTCCCCAAAACAGTCACACACACAAAGATATTTGCCCATCTTTTGGGATCTCCAGATGTGCGGATGATGAAACAAACTATAAGACGGCATTGTATAGACAAGCAGCTGCCGTAGACTCATGATTGAAATAGGGTTACCTAAAACATGATATGCCAACACTGGTGAGTCTCTAGTGAGGAGACCGGACCATAATATCCAATCAAATGAGGAAACATATAAGAACCTCCCTTATTCATAGCAGCCAGATAAAAACAAGAAGTGTCAATTTTGTCACAGAAACCTCAAAGGACTCCTACATTATTATGCATTATTATTATACATAATATAAACAAAGTAACCAGTCGGATGATAAACATCCTATATAATAATTCAAGCGTGTGTAACGACACAGTAGAGACTTCTGCTCTTGCTGCAGTCATGCGCAGTAGAGACTGCCCGCTCCATGTCTGATACAGAGCTGGACGCTCCTTTGGAGCGTCCAGCTCTGTATCAGCCGCAGCTCAGGCAGTCTCTACTACGCATGAGTGCCCCGCGACCAGCTGGCGGTGGCACTGTTGCCTGTGTAACAGGCTCTTCAACTAGTATGATATATATTAATCATAGTACCTTGAGTAAGACCAATACTCTCGATCCATAACAATAGAAAACAAGTATAGTGTACAGTCTCTTCCCACTGAAGGCTCGTCAACATAAACTACAAAATAGATTAAATATACTAGACTATTGAAAATAAAATATGAAGCAAAATAAAAACAAGGTTAACATCAAATAAAAAATAAATAAAAAGTGTGTTGTGTACTATATCTATTCTATAAAATAATTTCTCTGTTGTCCAATATGACCTACAGAGGCGAAGCTCCTCCCAGTAGGCTTGGACATTTCTAGAAAAAAAGTTGCTGGTGGAGCCTCTCCTCCTACTTATCAGGCTATCCCACTAGCCCCACCCCAGTTAGACTTGTTCCAGTAACCTGTGTGTAGGCTGAGAACTTTTCTGCTTAGTTTTAGATTTCTTTATTATTTTCTTTGTTAGATACAGGCTGTCACAATTTCCCCATTATGTGGATTACCATTCCTGGCTTCCCCTTGAGTACCCATCCAGCTAACAAGTGCTGCTGTGGACCCTTGCAGCCCTGTGGAGAGAATCATGCAGACCATGTTTCTCTCTCTGTTCTTTGAATGGTAATCTGAAGACAGAAGTCAAGTTTGGTGAGTATCCCTTTGAGTACCATGGTCCACTTGTCCCAGTGTTCCCCTCCATACAGGGGTGGTCTTGGAGTGCAGAACTCCTGCACTCATGTTGGGAATCTTATTTGGTTTGATCCCAGGGTTTTTGGAGCTTGGATGGCTTCATTTATGTACTTAACCCCTTCCCTCCTAGTTTCTCCTGATTCTGGGGCTTGTTTTGACTTTTCCTTTTAGTATTGTCTGTTTTTATTTATTCACTCATGACTGAAAGATGTATCATTTGAGTTCCTCGCCTTTTAGCTGCGCTTACCACTCGACCGCACTTGCTCCATTGACTCCTATAGGACAGACTGTTCTGGGTCATATCTATGCAACCATTTCACATACAGAGTTGAGAGAGGACTAATTTTTCTTGTTTCCTCTTACCCTATGATCTGGTTCACATCTCCGGTGTCTTGGGGGCCCCTGGGGCCCTGCAAGTGCAAGTTCAGGCATTGCTAGGTAACAACAAAGAGAAAAGACTACAACTCTCAGAATGCCCATTTTGCTTTCTTCTGTTTGCTGGTGGTTACAGACGCCATTTTCTTTCTTTGCTGATGTATCCTACTCAAAGGCCTGTCTCTCCTTGTTCTGTTTCTCAGGTTAACCATTCACCTGCCAGATAAGTACTTTCTTGGGCTTTCTGGGGTGATGTTTTAATCTGGGTCACAGATGTCAGATCCAAAGGGACATGGGGCTAGACCTAAGGCAAAAGGACTAAGGGGCGTCTCTGACCCCCCATGCCAAACTTATGCCCTTCATGTGCTGTGGCCCCTACTAAACCACCTGGGCCCTTCATCCTTGAACAAGAGCTACACTGGGTCAAGGACTTAAAGTCCTCTATAGCACAGTTTCCTCTTTCCCTCAATGGAGCGCGAGGAAGGGGATTCTACATATGCTTTGGGGGTGACCCCTTGGAGGCTGACCCCATGCCTTCCACTGAGGGTCTCATTAAGGCAGTTTTGACAACTCTACAGGTCACTACTACCCCTGCTGAGGGCCAGTCTTCTTCTGGCATCTTTCAAAGGCTCAAGAAGTCCTACACTGTGTTTCCACCCAACCCCACTCTGAACTAGGTTATCCTAGATGAGTGGAAAATGTCTGACAGGCGTCTTTCTCTTTCCAAGAGATTCTCAAAGCTGTACCCCTTTTCTGAGGCAGCTTTGGCTCAGTGGGCTTCACCTCCTACAGTGGTGTAGGATCCCTCTCATCCCCAGGGTGCTGAGGAAGATTCGGATGGACAGTCCGACAGTCTTCATGACTGCCCCATATTGGGCCAGGAGGCCATGGTTCCCTGGGCCATATTGGGCCAAGAGGCCATGGTTCCCTGAACCAGTGGCCCTCTCCATTTGGGATCCATTTCCACTGCCACACAGACCAGATCTCCTCCTCCAGGGTTACCTTTTGGAAGGAGGATGTGGAGTGCATGGCTTTGATGGCATGGCTCCTCCATCCTGAGGAGGAAAGGCTTTTCTCCTGAGTTGCTCTCCACTATGATCCAGGCTAGGAAACCGGTCTCTTCCAAAACTTACCACATGGTTTGGTCCATTTTACAGTATTGGTTTGTTCACAGGGACCTGTCTTCAAAGAGTTTGATCTCCCGGTGGTCCTGTCCTTTTTACGGGACGGTGTGAACAAAGGGCTCCGTCTTAGCTCCTTGAAGGTTCAGACCTCAGCTCTCTCTGTCCAGAGATGCTTTACCATCTTTCCAGATGTCAAGGTCTTCTTTCAGGGCTTCGCTCATGCCTTTCCTGCCTATAAGACTCCCACTCCCCAGTGTGACCTTAATCTGGTTTTGGGAGTCTTTCAGCAGTTTCCCATTGATTCCTTGCCTACCATTCCTCTACGTCTTTTGATGTGGAAGATGGCCTGTCTTCTGGTGGGGGTCTCTGTCCGCAGAGTCACTGAATTGTAGGCTTTGTCCTACAAACTGCCTTTCCTGGTGTTTCACAAGGATAAGGCTGTTCTTTGTACCTCCCATGAATTCCTTCCTAAGGTGGTCTCTGAGTTTCACATCAATCAAGAGATTCTTGTGCCTTCATTTTGTCCTGATCCCAAATCTGACAAGGAGAGGGATCTCCACTTGTTAGATGTGATGCAATGCCTCAAGTTCTATGTGTACTGTACCAAGTCTTTTCGTAAAACTGATGCTTTGTTTGTCATCCCTGAGGGTCCTAGGGCAGGTATGGCCGCGTCCAAGGTAACTATTGCTTCTTGGATTAAGTCTACCATTCACAAGGCTTACGAGCTCAGAAAGAAACCAGTGCTTCTCAGCATTACAGCACACTCCACCAAGTCTGTTGGAGCCTCCTGGGCTTACAAAAATCAGGCCTCTGCTGAACAGCTGTGCTAGGCGGTGACTTGGTCCTCATTGCACACCTTTTCCAAACACTGTCGTGTTGATGTTCTGGCTTCGGCTGAAGCCAGCTTTGACTGCAAGGTCCTGCAGGCAGTTCTGCCTGTTTAGGGCCTATTCTTTCCTGTGCCTTACCGTTCTTTAGCTGTTTGAGCCCGGCTGTTTGGGCTGTTCCTTGTCCTGAATAGTCCTTGGAAACTCGGGTATCATGGTGACTGGCGCTTGGTCCTTTTCTTCTCTTCCCACCCTGGAGCTGTTGGTATATCCCCATAGTACCTGTATGTCATATTGGATGACAGAGAAAAGAGGATTTTAGTCTTATATTTTAAATCCTTTTCTCTTAGTCCATATGACATACAGGTCTCCTACCCAGTGAAAGGGACCACATTTGATCTCACTTAGCTGGATGTGGCGTCTGCTTGGGTCTGTTGCTCACAGGAGTTTTCCTTTCTTCTTTTTTGCTATTTAGTAGGCTTGTCTAAAGTCTAACTGGGATGGGCTAATGGGATAGCCTGATAAGGAGGAGGAGAGGCTCCACCCGCAACTTTTTTTCTAGAAATTTTGTAGCCTACTGGGCGGAGCTGTCACCTCCCCATGGTACCTGTATGTCATATATACTAAGAAAATATAAAATTAACTGATCAAATATACCCAACAGATGTGTATGTTATTATATGTGACTATCTGTGATAAGCTTACAGTGATCCATTAACTATATTATAATAAACTAGTTGAAGAGCCCGTGTACATGGGCCACAGTGCCACCCAGCAGTGGCTGCGGTGCAGTCATGCCCAGTAGAGACTGTCCGCACCGTGGCTGATACGGAGCGGGGCGCTCCGAATTCAGACCGTAGTCCTCTCTGCGCACCGACTACGGTCTGAATTTGGAGCCCCGCTCCGATATCAGCCGCAGCGCGGGCAGTCTGTAGTTCGCATCACTGCAGCGCATGCAGCCATCTCTACTGCGCATGACGGCTTCTGACAAACACACATTTAGCAAATTATTATATAGAATAGTTAAATTATGTCTGAGATAACACCTGTGTGTTTAGTGAATATTGATTAGCTATTAGAATAGACTCATATGTCTAGTCACCACCATAGATTTGGCTATAAATTAATTTCTCTTAAGTCCAATATAGAACACAGGTACCATGGGGTTGAGTCCCTCCTCCTGAAGGGAAGCGCACTGTCAGACTTGTTATGGTTGGAGCGTAGGAGCAGGGAATGCTATCTCTTGCCAGACACCCCTACCAGGTGATCCACAGAGGTATACAGGTAGAACACCTAGGTAGGAGTGAAAGCACGGGAGTGCAAGGGTTAAGCAAAGTGTAGTCAAGAACACTCCAGAAGATCAGGGCAGGCGGCATTCAGGCAGAATCAGTAAAACTAGCCAAGGTCAGGAAACAGGCAAGCAGGGAAGTCCAGAAGGCAAGCAGAAAGTCAGGCAATGGGAAATCCAGCAGAGGGTCTGTAGCACAGCAGGCAAAGAGGCACTGAGCACTGGAAACTTAGAGCACACAGGAACCAAAGTTCTGGAACACTGAAGCAAAGTGGACACAGCCTGAGGGGTTTTTATAGTGACATGGGTTTTCACCCCTCCCCTCTGCTGAACAAACCTCTCACGGGATTGGCCAACAGAGGGGTGTGCAACCACAGCACCTGCCTCACTGTTTACCTGGAGGCACACTATTGGTGGACAGTTGATGAGAGAGGCAGGCTTCACCTCCCCCCTACAGGTGTACAACACCATTGTTTGGTCTGGGCACCCTGTGGATACCTTCCCTGGAGACTCCTTCAACTTTAGGCCATGGCTTAGGTCTATCGCACCATCATGATCGCGACCACAGGCAGACGCCGCCACTCGAGGCTGCGGCTTCGGCCTACTCCTCGATCGCGGCGCAACTGGAAGGCCCCCAGAATCGCCAGATGGTGGGGACATGGAGGTAGGAGCTAGTGGGGCATGACACGCACCCCACAAATGACAGAGTCTTTGAGGTGGAGACTCCCTCCTCCTCCAGCTCAAACCCCCACCCACTAACTTTGGGAATTCGTGTGTCCGTCTGGGAGCTTGACAGGCATGGCCATCCTCTTAGTTTTCTTTAGGGTTTTTATATTTTTTTCTTATTAGATATGGAGTTTCCATCACTGGGCTTCCCTGTAGTGGATTGACCATTTCACAGGTGCTTTGTGGACCCTTTCCTGCGGATGGAATCTTGCTGCTAAGTTTTTCCTCATGACATGGCCTTTTGACATTCTGGCTTCTCTCTATGATGGTAACTTGAAGACAGAAGACTGCTGAGTAACCCTTTTAGTGCCTTGGTCCATTTTATGTCCCAACCTGTGTTGCCTCTCCATACAGGGGCAGATGTGAGCCTTGGTAGGCTCTGGCAGTCATTAAGGGTATCTTTATTATCTATGTATATCTTCTTAGAGGCTTTGGAGTGAAAATGGCTTCTTTCTTATATGGGATTAACCCTTTCTATGCTATTTCCTGTGTGTGAATGACTTGGGGGGATTAATTTCACCCTCCCACTATTTGTACCATAGTTTTATTCTCCCGCAGGTCTTTCCTGGGGGTTTTGGGTCTCTTAGCAACTTTTGAATTTTAGACCAACCATTTTAATTTACTTACAGAGTATTCAGGGCCTCTATGCCTCTCATGTGCAGTACTCCACCGGGGCCATCTAGCACTGATCAAGACCCAGCAATGGGTCAAGACTTTACTGTCTTCACTGGCCCAAATCCCCTCATCTGTCCAATGGGTACTTTATTCCTGGAGGTCTATTCCTCTAGGGGTCATTAACAGGTTATTGCAGTTTCCTCTTAAGAAGAATTGGTCTCAGGCGAGGAAGAGCTCAGTTTTGGTTTTGGATCAGTGGGCTTCTTTCCCCACTGTGGATCACCCCATTTCATGCCTGGCAAAAGATCACTACTGTCCCCACGGCCGATGCAGCTGGATTCAAGGAGCTGGCATATAAGAGGTTGGATTCTCTTCTCAAGGTCTCCTTCTCTGCCACCGGGCAACACTAAAACCTATTTTTGCCTCTGCCTGAGTTAGCAGGGCAGTTGCCATTTGAGGTTAGCAACTTTCTGATTCTTTATATGCCGATGTGGCCAAGGAAGACTTATTGGTTCTGATGGCTAACATCAAGGAGGGCTGATACTTATGTTTCTGAGGTGATTTTTTTTACTCCGCCAGATTCTCTGCTAAGGCCTCTGCCTTTTCTGTTGCTGCGAGCCTTACCTTGTGGCTTAAGACTTGGTCTGCAGACCAGTGTTCTAAGAAGTCATTGGTCTCCTTGCCTTTTCAGGGTAAATCCCCTTTTGGACCTGAATTGAAACCTATCGTCAATGATGCTACTGATGGCAAGAGTACCTTGTTACCTCAGATCTCCACTAACTCCTTTTCTGTCAAGGAAGCAGAGTCTTTTTCACAAACACCCCTCCCCGACAAACAGGGGCTCAATGGCCACAGAGCTTGCAAACCTCTCAAGTGCACCCCACCTCAAAACCCGGAGAAGCCTGGCAGCCCAAGAGCTCAGCTACAAAGGCTAAGTCTGACAAGCACACTTCCACATGACTCGTGGAATCTTGCTCTGTTGCTTGTAGAGGTCGTTTTCAGATGCCTGGACATCCTCATTAACAGACCAGTGGGTTTTGCCAATAATCTCAGAACAGTACCGCATAGATTTCAAATCCCTTCCTCCATATTGGTTCTTTTGCTTTGTTTGCCTCTTGCAAAACCCTTAACAAGTCTGTTCCAGGTGGCAGTGGACTAATGCTGGACAGCCAGGTTCTGATGCCAGTTTCAGCCCCTGAGAGCTCTCCAGTTTTCTATTCCAACCTGTTTGTGGTCCCAAAGAAGGACGGCATCTGCCAATCCATTCTGGACATCAAATAGCTCAACAAGTATGTGTTTGCTACACGTTTTAAATTGAATCTTTCCTTTCTGTCATCACATCGATGTGCCCAGGGGAGTATCTGGTCTGCCTGGATCTTCAGGATGCATACTTACATGTCCTGATTCACCCAGCCAACACTACAAACGCTTTGCTTTAGGTTCCAATCATCACCAATTCATGTCACTGGCCTTTGCCCTGGCTTCGGTGCCACACATCTTCACAAAGATCATTGTGGCCTTGACAAACTATCCATGCTAAGGGCATCTCTCTGATGCCATATCTGGCCGATGTATTTATCAAGACCCTTCAGAAGAACTCCTGACCTGTCATATTCAAGACTGTGCCTGCATTCTGGTCCACCACGGGTGGATTCTGAATCTGCAGAACTCATCCCCAATTCCTTTCCAGGTTCTGATTTTCCTGGGTATGAGGTTTAACATTCTTCAGGGAAAAATTTTCTTCCCTGAAGAGAAGATTTGGCTTGGGTCTCAGGACATGTCGCAGGCCCTGGAGTGGTCCTCGGCTGCAATCAAGATTTCATGAGCATGTTGAGTCAGTTGGTGTCGACTCTGGATGCGGTCCCTTATTCTCAGGTCCACATAAGGGAACTGCAGAGGGACATTCTCAGGAACTGGTCCAGGAAACTGGAGCATCTTCTCCAGCAGATGTCTCTCTCTCTCTAGAAGCCTGGGGATCTCTGGTGTTGGTTGCATTGGCTTAACCTGGAGCTGGCTGAGGCCCTTTGGGATCCTAGAGTAATACCTGGTCACCTCAGATGCCAGCTTGAGGGGCTGGGGAACTGTTTTCGGTCAACTAGATGTCCAGGGAAGGTGGAGCCAGGATGAGAGTCTGCTGCCTATCAACATCCTAGAATTCTAGTCAATTCGGCTAGCCTTCCTTCATGGGACCCTTGTTCTTTCGGTGGTACCAGTGAGGGTGCAGTTAGACAAAGTCACGTCAGGGAGGAACTGACAGCAAAGCAGCTTGGAAGAAAGTGAAGGGTCTCTGGTGTTGGGCGGAGGCATATGTTCTGGCCATCTCAGCCGTTCACATTCAACAGGTAGAAAACGTCCTTGCACACTTTCAAAGTGTCCAGCAGCACGGTGTACTAGCAAAAGATCTGCACCTCCCTGGCCCAAGAGGACGTGGCTTCTGGACCTGGTCAGTCTCTCTGTTCAGGATCCGTTCTGTCTCCATTCCAGGCCAGATCTGTTGCTCCAGGGTCACTTGTGGTACTAGGATGTGGAGAAACTGGCTTTGGTGGAGTGGTTTTTGAAGCCAACATCCTGAAATGGAATGACTTTTCCACAGAGGTCATACATACCATAATCCAGGCCCTGAAGCCGGTCTCTTCCAAGGCTTCCCATAGGATGTGGTCTATATTTCATAAGCTCAGACAAGAACTTATCTCTGCAGGTTTTTGACTTTCCCTTGGTAATGTCCTTTCTGCAAGACTGTGTAAACAAAGGGCTTAGCTTGAGCTCTCCTAAGGTTCAGATATTGGTGCTCTCTGTGCTTTTTCAGAGATGCATTGCTATAATTGTGGATGTCAAGGTTTTTCTTCAAGGGGTGGGTCATTTCTTCATTTATTTCAAGGCTCCCACTCCCCCATAGGACCTTAACCTGGTTCTGAGTGTTTTACAGAGGCCTCCTTTCGACCCTTTTGCTTCCTTCTCATTGGCCTATAAAAAGTAGGTCTTGGATAAACAGCAGTGCAAGGGAGCGACTTGGTCCTCATTGCATACTTAAACCAAATACTATCTTGTCAATGTCTTGATCTTGGCTGAGGACAGCTTTGGCCGTAAGGTTCTGTGGGTGGTTCTGCCTGTTTGAGGGACCTGCACACTTTTTAAGCCAGTTGTTTTTCAGTAGTTTCTGAGCCCAGGTGGTTCTTGCTTTAGTGTGCTGTGGAAGTTCAGTGTCCGTTGACACTTGTTGCTTGGGTTATTCAGATACTGGATAGTCCTAGAGAACTCCAGTATCATGAGGACATGCATGAGGTCCTTTCTTCTTTCAGCCACTGGGAACCTAGTGTTGCTATATCCCCATGGTACCAGTGTTCCATATTAGATGTAAGAGAAAATAGGATGTTAGTGTTCTTACCTGTTAAATCCTTTTTGCTTTAGTCCATATGGAATACAGGTCTCCCACCCAGAGAAAGGAACCTTCATGGTGCTGCTTTCCTGGGCAAAGGAGTTGTGATGGATACCGTACTCAGACTAAGTAGTTCCGTCAAAACTGTACTTCATTAGCCCAGGATGACACTCAGGAATTCCACCAGCAAGGAACCAGGATCATAACTCCATTCACCCAGTCACTTATGCAAGACTCAGTGTAGGCTGAAAGTACTCTGGATGCAGCAATTTACCCCAAGGACCAGGCAAGACCAGGGTAGGAGTAGAACAAGAACTCACTTTATTATAAAACACACAGGGTTTATATACACACATAACTAGTTATCCACACATATTAGAATACAATAGGATACATTTTACTGCAAACCACATATGGGAAGACAATTGGGACAGTGGTGGAGGGATACATAATAGAAAGAAGCACAATGGAACAGTGGGAACAATACACAAGTTGTACAATGGGAGCCGCAAGAAGGGGAACAAAGGACTGTAGACCGCAAAAGGCATTTCAACATGATTACATCACACATAATCACATCAATCACATAATTAAATGACCACATCAGACAAGCATAATTCCTTAACAAACACAATGCCTTGTTCCTGTAACGCCCCCCCCCCCCATAGCTGGATAGTCTGTAGAAGTCTGTACCGGGCAGACCAGACTGGGTTTCCTGGTCTCCCTGTGCCCCCAATAGGCACAGGGGGACTTAGACTCAAGAGGGGACTGGGAAGCTGAGAGCGGAGCGTCCCCTTGAATGGAGCCCATAGTGTGTAGGGAGGAGGCTTGCCCCCAGTCCCCTCCAGTAGCCCAGGGCATGGAGGCTTCCATGACAGGGGTTCTCTAAGAATCTTTATCGCAGGAGAGTTTCTTCTTCTCTTCCCCTCTTATTTCTTGTTGTGTGGCTTTGGTCACATTAATTCTGGGAGTTAGTGGGTTGGGGTGGGGTTAGCTGGAAGAGGAAGAGGGAGTCTCCATCTCAAAGACCATATATTTTATGATGTGCCCTGACCTCCAGGCGGAGGGACTCAACCTCATGATACCTGTGTTACATATGGACTAAAGAGAAAAGGATTTAAAGGGATAGTAATACTTCATTTTATCTTTACTTTATTTTGTAGGCATTAAAAAAACATGAAGAACGATATAAGTCTTATCTCTTAAACCTTCTGTTTTCAGTCTCTGCTATATGCTAAAACTAGGCTTGTCTGGTTGAGGTAAAACGGAGTAGGGAGGGAGTCTCTGCCTCCAGAGATCCTTTTTAGGCAATTTCCCTGTCCTCCTGACTGGAGGATACTTCACCGTCAATGTTCCTGTGTTACACATATACAAAGAGAAAAACGATTTATTGGGAAATACACAAAAATCCTCTTTTACAAATGCTGGCTAAAGGTAAATGATATTTAAGAGGGTATGATCCCTTTTCATTGGTAGGCAATACGTTCCTTTTAAGGTTTATTAGTGTAGGGGATAAAACCCACAGTAAAAATTTGATGTCCTGGCCCCAGGAACTGTCACAGCTTCTTTAGTGTTGCTGAGATAAAGCCTTGCACATCTATACAGTGGTGGGTACCCACTATGGTACTAGTTCCACATGGTGAGAAACTGCACAACACTATGCCTCCGTCCTTCAGTACATATTATCAATATAATGCTTACCTTGATGCAGTTACTCTACCTTTGTCCAATGTGCATTTGCAGCACTAAGCTATGTAAGGAAATACATACAGAGCTCGATGTTTTTTCCCTACAGAAGGATTTAGATAAACTAAGTGAATGGGCAGAAAAGTGGCAGATGTCATTTAATGTAGATAAATGTAAGGTTATGCATTTGGGTTGTAGAAACAAACTTGCTACATATACTCTAAATGGGAAACAACTTGGGAAATCCTCATTAGAGAAAGATTTAGGTGTACTGATAGACAATAGTCTTCACAGCAGTGTGCAGAGTCACTCAGCTGCTGCAAGAGCAAATAGAGTACTAGCCTGCATAAAAAGAGGTGTAGAAGCAAGGGATGCTAATATTATCCTACCTCTGTATAAATCCTTGGTTAGGCCTCATCTAGAATATGGAGTACAATTTTGGGCGCCTGTTCTAAAAAAAGACATTACTGAACTGGAAAAGGTGCAGAGACGTGCAACAAAACTGATAAAGGGATTGGAGGATCTGAGTTACAAAGAGAGACTAGCCAAACTGGGTTTGTTTACATTAGAAAAGAGACGTCTAAGGGGTGATATGATTACCATTTACAAATACATTCAAGGCCAATACAAAGAACTATCCAATGAATTATTTATGCAAAGAGCTGAGCTAAGAACAAGAGGTCATCCATTAAGACTTGAGGAAAGGCGCTTTCGACTAAAACACAGGCAGGGATTCTTTACAGTAAGGGCGGTAAGGCTATGGAATTCTTTGCCTCGGGATGCTGTGCTTGCAGATAATGTAACTGCATTCAAAAAAGCAATGGATGCCTATCTAGCACAGAACAATATTGACAGTTATGACAGATGGCTTCAAAGCAAATAGGATATTGAGCCGGGGAACTATTTGACACACTCACACACACACCTACATTGGAAATTGCTCCAGAGGGCTTTTTTGTTGCCTTCCTCTGGATCAACAGGGGTGTTATTGGCATGGGCTGGACTTGATGGACGCATGTCTTTTTTCAGCCTTATCTACTATGTTACTATGTTACTATGTAAGCTATCACTCACCATCAGGACTTTCCTCCCCCTTTCCCTTCTTTGTTTCCTTTGTCTATTCTCTTCTTTTTTCTCTTTATTCATCTCTCTGTATTCACTTATTTAGTTCCCCCAGCTTCCCCACTTTGTCATGGGATATGATTAACTTATTATAAAGTGCAGCTCCGAGTCTTCTTTATTCTATTTGTAGCATGTAGCAATAAATTTCAATACTAACAGTTTTCTAATTCAACTGCAATTAAATCCAAAAGGTTTCCCCTTCCTCCCCTTCTGGCCGCCTCCCCTTAGATGTGGAATCTGGTCATGGGACCGGACAGTGTGCAGAAAGAGACAATCTTCAGTAAGTATAAGGAAAAACCTGCCCCCTTGACAAAGGATTACTTATGAAGATTGTCCCTTGCCAAGCTCCATCCAGACCTACCTGAAATGCAGAATGATGCTGGGGAAAGGGGCGGGAGGGGGATTCAATTGCAGTTGAACTACAAAACAGTATTGAAATCAATCGTTATGTGCTACAAATAGAATAAAGCAGGCTCAGAGCAGCATTTTATTATAAGTATTACTATACTCTTAATGTTTTAACCCTTGTATAGGTTATAAAACTTAACCCTTTGAGTGCCAGATGGGAAAAAAAGTACAAATTGCTTATTCAGATTTAAAATTAACTTTTGCCAAGGATGTTAGCATTCATGGTATTCATCATATTTTTTGGTTAGATTAAATACACATGGATTGCATTCAAGGATCTCTTTTTGAGTATACGTGCAGTGAAATCGTTGGGCAAAACATAAAACACCAGTTATTTATTTACACTGCAAAAACTTAGCTTTTTGTAAGATTGACACCAGGAGATGCTAATTTCCCCAAAAGCCTAGGATTTCAGCCACCCTAATGCATTATTAGAGCACCATGCATTCAATACAGAGATTAATAACATTATATGCTCCAACTAGCAACAAGACCCAGGGCTCTAGGCATGAGACCAGAAGCCTTAGTCTCTTCAGTCAGCACCCAGCAATGACCCTGGCTGGCACCAGTTTTTGAGCATGACTAATCACACTTTTGTGTATATGTGCAAATAAATTAGTAGCTCAAGCACATATAACCTTTTGAAAACCTGGAATGTTGGCAGGTTACCACTAGTTTTCATGACATCATCTGTTGGACACTTCATATATAAAGCACTCAAGAAAGGTACAGATAAAAAGCCAAAACAAACTGGGTACTTACCTTGTAAATCTCACGGTCATGACATGTTTTGGGGAAAAACTTAATTTTGGTTGCAAGACAAAAAAAAATTTGCAAACTGAGCATGGTTGGAGGGAGAAAGAATGCAGGCCTAGATTACATTGCATTTAGATTGCAGTGATTGGGAGGTTGAAATTAATAGAATACTTTTATCAGATGAGACTGTACTTTGATTTCCTTTTTTTCCATTTTAACTACATGGATAATGCTCAAATAATTCAAAAATATTTACAAATATTACATTGTAAATTATCACATTGCATGAATCCTGGCACATAGCATATTGAAGAGAATAACATGTCCCAGAGGGAATGTTGCTTCTGTTCAGCTTCAGTAGAAGTTAAACAATAAGCATGCCCATGTGAGCTGACAGCTTGAAGGCACTGATGTTACCCAACCCCATAAGAACAATCTGAGATATTTGGAGTTTTGAAAGGTAAGTTTATTTAGATGTTGCTAGGCTTAGGGCTCCATGCCCTTTTGTTTAAGCAGTCTTATAGCAAAGGTTTACTATCAATTAGTATTGCATATTGAAGCAGATTAATGTTGCTACCCTATGAAAAAACACTCACTGTTTTCACTCTTTTTTCTGAGTTAATTTGCAATAAAATACATGTACATTTGGTAGCAGCTTGTATTTGAATTTTGCCTTAATTTTCTTATTGAGTAACGTTTCTTCTTGTGCTCATAATTATTTATTTCCTTATACTTTGTTCAGCTGAAGACTTCTCTAGGAAAAGGACGTGCTTTTGTGAGGTACTCATTGGTTCACCAGAGACTGGCCGACACATTGCAGCAATGTTTTATGAACAACCAGGTCACCAGGTAAATTTCAAATCTGAAAGGGAATGAAAGCCTAAAAACTAACCTTTCCACATATATAGAAAGCCTTCTTGGGTACTAGAGGCCTGTAATATTATTTTATATAATTTCGAAACCACTTAAAAAAATAATTTTTAGACTTTGTCTTGTTGTGTTACACAAGAATATTTTGACTGCTGATTGATGTCATATTTAAAAGGATAGTAATGTTTCACAAAAAAGCAGCTCCAATTATTATTCATAGTATTTGGGCCATGGAGAGTGTTATTTCAATACTGTCAGAGTTGTAATTCAAGAGTAATTGAATAATAAAGTATCCCCCTCCCTCCCTTTTACCTAGTGTAAGCCACCTCCCCTCAGATGTGAAATCTGGTCCCTTGACCAGACAGATAACAGCAAGGGACACTCTTCTTACTGTGAGCATAAGAAAAAACCTGCTCCCCTTGACAGGTTTTTCCTTATGCTCACTGAAGATTGTCCGGATGGATCGCACCGAGGGACAGTCTTGCTGCTCTGAGGTGAGCAGTGTTACATCAGTAAAAGGGGCAGGAGCGAGATACATTATCATTCAGTTACTTCTGAACTACAAATACCTAAATAACATGAAGATTAATTAGAGTTGCTTTTATTGTGAAACATTACTATTCCTTTAATAGTCATCGCAGAGCAAAATTGTTTTTCTCTGTCATCCAATACAGGTTACTGGTAACTTTGGGGTAGGCGATCCGCCCCTTTAAGTAGGCAGGAACAATTCTATAAGTGAATGCAGGGGGTGGAGCCAACCTTCCCTCCTTGGCTGCAGCTAGCCAGTCAGCTCCAGTAAGATGTGTTCCTTGGTGAAGACCCTTGGTGAAGACACAGCAAGAGAACAGTTCTGCTTTAGTTTAGCTAATTTTTTATTTTTCTGTTAGATATGGAATACCACCATTAGGCGGATTACCATAACTGACAATGCCCTTAGATGTGGCTAGCTCAGTATCCAGGTGCTTTTTGTGGACCTTAAGCCCTGGGGGGAAAATCTTAGGTTCAAGTGCTTTCCTCAGGAGTTGCCCACTGAGGCTTCTTCTTAATACATGGTAATCTGAAGACAGAAGATCTGCAGGAAAGGTGAGCAACCCTATGAGTTCCACAGTGCTCCTCCTCACAGGGGTTTTTTCTTTGAAGTTTCTATTGCACACTCCTGCACTCATTGTATGTCTGTTGGGTGTTTTGGAGCAAGTTTCTGTGGTAATTTAACCCTTTAGCTGCTGGTTTTGCATCATTTGGGGGTTTATTGGCACTTTCCCTACTGGGTTCAGTGTTTTTTGGGTCTGCTGACATGTTCCAGTGATGTTTCATGTAATTTTAATTCACAGTTTCAACTTTGCAAAATTGCTCCATTCATTTCTATGGGACTGTAAAGTTTGGGACTCTGCAACCGCTCAACGTAGCGACTTCAGAGATGGCTCATTTTAATTGTCTGGCCTCGCTCTGTCATCCGTTTATGTGTATTGGGGGGCTCAGGGGGCTTCGGGCACTGTTGGGGTACTTTTTCTGGGAAAACTACATTTCACATGAACGCATGCTTTGTGCGCTGGTTGGCTCCTGTCTCAGGGCTTAGAATCTCCTCCTCTCCTCTGCAGATTAACCCTTCACCTGCCAGATAAGTGCATTTAAGTGATTTCTGGGGTGAAATTTTAATCTTACACACTGTATTTGGGTGATTCCTTATACTTTAAACATTTTGACATCCCCCCAAAGTGGATGCTCCTGTCTCCAGGCTATCTAAGTCCACTGCCATGTAAGTTGCTGATGCTTCTGCTCTGAAAGACTGGACTGACAAGAAACTTGAGGTCTCCCTCAAGTCCATTTTTGCCACTGCTGGTACTGCCATGTGTCCAGCGTTCTCTGCGGCATGGGTGATCCGGGCCATTGCGGTCTGGACTGAACAGCTCACCCTGGCTGTCCTTCAGGGTGCTCCTACTTCGAATATGTTGCGGCTCCTTGCCAACATTTCTGAGGCCCAGCACTATGTTTCTGCTGCCTTATTTGATGCCATCCATTTGGTGGCAAGGGTTTCCACCATGTCTGTGGTTGCCAGACAAGCTCTTTGGCTCAAGATGTGGTCTGCTGACACTGCTTCCAAGAAAGCTTTGCTAAATATACAATGTAGACTTTCCCTAATAGAAATTAAACAGTTCTTAAAGAAGAATCAAGCCTCTTCAAACACACTCCTTGCTGTGCTGCTGGTCTCAGAAAGGCAGTACGGTGTCCGTAGGATCAATGTCATGCAAAATAGATAGGTATGGGGAGAGAGAGCGCACAGAGCATCTAAGAGTAGTATTAAAATAATTTATGTAAGTTAAACAGTAAAAATATAAACAGATGAAGTTAAAAGAAAGTAAAAAAAGATCTATGGTTCCTCATTGGTCCATAATATCAAATGCTATGAAGACTCTGTCACATTGTATTCTACCAGCTAAATCCTATTAGCGATTTAAAGATACATTACTCTTTTATCACCGGCATTATTTCTCCTGTGTTGGATCATCAGTCTTTGGAGATATACAAAGACTTGAGGAACCATAGATCTCTTTTTTACTTTCTTTTAACTTTATCTATGTTTATATTTTTACTGTTTAATGTAAATAAATTATTTTATTACTACACTTAGATGCTCTGAAAGCAATTACAGCATCAAGCATAGCATCCTGGGGCAAACAATTCCATAACTCTATCCTTGCTGTTAAAAAAATCTCTACCTTTGTTTTAGTAATATTTTTTGCGCAGTAAATAGTTCCTTGGATATCTCTTTGTATTGACCTTAATTATATTTGTAAATAGTAATTATGTTACCCTTAGATGTATCTTCTCTAATGTAAATAAGCCTAGTTTGGCTAATCTCAGTTTATAACTTCGATCCTTCAATCCCTTTATCAGTTTTGGTTGTGTGTCTTCCAGTTCAGTAATGTCTTGTTTTTAAGAACTGCTGACCTAAACTGTTCTCCATATTCTAGAAGAGGCCTTACCAATGATCTGTATGTGGCAGCTGCAGTTTAATGTTGATAAATGTAAAATAATGGACTTGGGATGTAAAAATCCAAAGACAGAATATAGTTTTAAGGGTACTTTGCTATCAGAGACAACAGTGGAAAGGGATTCGGGAGTAATTAATTCCAATGACTTAAAAGTATATGGCAGGCAGTATAACAAAGCGGCGGGTAATGCAAGCAGGGTGCTGGATTGTATAACTAGGGGCATTAGTAGCAGAAAAAGAGAAGTTATCATGCCACTCTACAGATCTCTGGTTAGACCTCACCTAGAGTATTGTGTCCAGTACTGAAGACCTCATTTACAGAAGAATATAGATGCTCTAGAGCAAAGAGTAGGGCTACTAAAATGGTGAATGGTTTACAGGAAAAGAAATATCAGCATAGACTAAAGGACAACAACATGTATAGCTTGGAGGAGAGAAGAGAGAGAGAGAGGATATGAATGAAACATTCAAATACATGAAGGGATTCAACAAAGTGCAAGAGGGAAGTACATTTCAAAGAAGTAAAAATGTTAGGATATGAGTCTAAAACAAGAGGGACAGGGGTTTAGATATAATGTAAGAAAGTTTTACTTCACTGAGAGTGTCGTAGATAAGTGGAATAACCTACCAGCAGAAGTGATAGAAGTTAATACAGTGATGGAATTTAAGCATGCATGCAAGAGGCATAAGGCTGTCCAGAACAAAGACAGGCCCAAGGACCAAATAAGGTTTGAGGTATTTACAGTAGGAAAATGGGCAGACTAGATGGGACAAATGGCTTTAATCTTCCCTCAGATTCTATGTGTCTATGTTTTGGTAGAATTATATTCATATTCCATGTATCTATACCCCCTTTTTTACAAGATAGTACCCTATTGGCTCTTTCAGCAGCTGAGTGACACTGCATGCTACTGTGTAGTCTATTGTCTAGCAATACTCCTAAATCTTTCTCTAAAATGGATCTCCCAAGTAGTTTCTCATTGTGTATGTGTAGCATGGTTTCAATATCCGAAATGCATAATCTTACATTTTTCTATATTAAACTTCATCTGCCACTTTTCCACCCATACACTTAGTGTATCCAATTTTTTCTGCTGAGAAAAAAACATCCTACTCTGTATGTGTTTCCTAACACAGCTTAGTGTCATCAGCAAAGACTGAGACAGATCTTTCAATGTCCACTTCTAGATCATTAATAAAAAATTAAAATGCACTGGGCCCAGGATAGAACACTGTGGCACCCCACTTACAACTTTAGACCAACTTGAAAAGGTTCCATTTACAACAACTCTTTGCCATCTATCAATTAGTCCGTTATCTATCCGTGGTCTGTGTGACGGAACAGGAGGTTGAACTTTTATGTCCCTGTGGTATATGAGGACTGTGGGATTCCATGGACATTCCAGCAATACATCTGCTATGGACTTTTCCTGTCTCAAGTCCTTTGAACTCAACCTCGCCATCTATTGGATTGAAACTTGCATTGCAGCATTGTGCTCTGCCCTGCCATCTATTGGTTGAAGCTTGCATTGCAGCGTTGAGCTATGCCCTGCCATCTATTGGTTGAAGCTTGTATTGCAGCATTGTACTATGCCCTGCCATCTATTGGTTGAACCTTACATTGCAGCATTGTACTATGCACTGCCATCTGTTGGTTGGTGACCTACATTGCAGCATTGCTGTGAGTATGCAAATAGGGCACTGTTGCATTCTGGGGCATTCTGGAACCGTCAGTTTCTCTCCAATGTTTTAATTACACTCCCCCATCTTACATCATAAAATTGTTATACCATGTTATGTTTGTTGTATGTCTTGTCTACTGTGTATTATGGTATTTTGTTATATTCATGTCACCACAAGTTGAATGAAGGCTGTTAAACGTATGGTACTCCATTTCAATAAACTTAGGTGTGTTTCCCTACCCCTAAAGCAGATGTTTAGGCTCTGTTATTGGGGGGAGGTGGGGGATATATGACCCCAGGCCCGTGTAGCCAAAAGCGCCTTTATAAAGGCGGTGTCGTTTTACCTGGGCAGAGGGGTGAGTTCCTGCCAGGAGGAGGTGCCATCGTTGCAGAGGGATCTGAAGCTGTTTCCCAGGACAAGGCAGAGGGGTTAGTACCTGCCAAGCAGAGACATCGCAGCAGAGGGGACGATACCTGCTCGCAGTGACCTGTTCCAGTGGGTAGAAGTGCGAGTCCCTACCCAGGTCACTGCTCCCCATTGGGCTGGCTGCACCTGGAGGTCTTCCAGTCCGGTTGACCGCTCCTCCTCTGGGTAGTGCAGCTAGATCCAGTGGCAAACGGCCCAGGTCTGTCCGGTGGTCCTCTGAGGCCGGTCCGGTGTAAATGACCTGGTAGGCGCCCCCCTAACGCTACAGGGGCGGGTGCCTGCCGCGGGCGGCGGGCCGTCACAGTCTGGATTATATTACAGGTGCTATTTTTATCACTGCTTTTATCTCCGGTTTTCCCCATAGACCTCAATAGGAAAATGTTTGATAAAACAGGTGTTAACATTTGGCACCTGCAATAGATTCTAGCCCCATGTAAGATATCCTCTCTCAAACTGAAGCCTTTTAATGTATGCTGCGGGGCCCAGTATCAAAGGTTTTTGCAGAATCTAAGTATACTACATCAACAGCAATATACTTGCTCAAATTACTTTCAGCCTTTTCATACAATGCAAGTAAATTAGTTTTACATGATTTGTTACTCATAAAACCATTCTGGCTACTACTACTAATATTGTTGGTCATCCCGTAGATCTGAATACTGGTAGCAACCCTTTTAATATCTTTCCTGCTACTGATGTCAAGCTCACAGGTTTATAATTTCCTGGTTTAAACCTTGCCCCCTTTTTGAATAACAATCCTACATCAGCTTTCCTCCAGTCACAGGGAACTATGCCTGATGAAAGTAAATCAATAGTTATGAACCATCTGAGTGCCAGAGGGGTACGCAACGCATTACAAATCAATGCGTTGTGCACCCCTCTGGTACTCAAAGGGTTCAGTATAAGGGTCTTGCTATCACTAAGTTTATTAAGTACTGTTGGGTGTATGTCATCAGGTCCGGGTGCTTTATTCACCATAACCTTTTTTCCAGTCACTTTTGGACTTTCACCTCAGCAAGCCATGTACGTGATCGAGAAAACTCTTGATTATTTCTATTTGCCCACTGCCTGCCATTTTTGCTTCCTTTGTACATACAGAAGAAAATAATGTGTTTAAGGTGTCAGCTATAGCATTATCTTCACTAATCAATTCACCCATCTTGGCTTTAAGAGGACCAATATCAACCTTCTGTCACAGAGTGACTAGGAAATAACACCACTGACAAGTACAGATGAACTTAAGATAAAACTTTATTGAATACAATATAACAGCAAAAGATGACACAATGGTGGAAGCAGCAAATGACACAGTAGTGGCAGTATTGAGTGACACCAACGTGGCAGCAAGAGTGACACACCTTCATGAGACCAGGGAGGAACAGTGGACACACTTTCCTCACCCTTCACTAGGCAGGCGAACAGTAACGAATGGCCCTGGGAACTCTTAAGGCCAGGTAGGAGGACAGTGCAGAGTAACTCCACACACACAGTCTGAGTGGCACACCTTCACGAGACCAGGGAGGAACAGTGGCACACTTTCATGAGACCAGGGAGGAACAGTGGCACACTTCCTCACCCTTCACTAGGCAGGTGAGCAATAATGGAAAGGCCCTGGGGACTCACACAGGCAAGGTGGGAGGACAGTGCAGAGCACTTCCACACACGCACAGTCAGCAGGAAAACAGGAAGCGCAACAAAACCCAATACTGGGTATACAGTTGACTGGGGCCAAGTGAGGCAATACACCGGAACGGCCATGGGAGGTCAGTACACGGACCGGTCGACAAGCACTGCTAACGGAAGCGACCGAGGAAGGCACAAGCAGCACGGATTCCTGAGGAGGAATCACAATAGGAGCGCAAAGAAGAAAATAGAGAGAGGCAACCAAGGGTCAAAACCGGATCGGGTAGTCAGACGTGGCCAGTGGTCGGAGCCAGATCGGGTAGTCAGACATAGCCAGGAGTCAGAGCCGGAACGGGTAGTCAGACTTTCCAGGGGTCAGAGCCAGATCGGGTAGTCAGACATAGCCAGGAGTCAGAGCCGGAACAGGTAGTCAGACTTTCCAGGGGTCAGAGCCGGATCGGGTAGTCAGACATAGCCAGGAGTCAGAGCCGGAACGGGTAGTCAGACGTAGCAGAACTCGTACACAGGAACAGCAATGGACCAACACAGCACTAGGCTCAGGTACACCACGAAAGGGCAAAGGTAATGAGACAGGCTGAGGTTTAAAAGGCCTAGCAGGTGGGCGAAGAGATGACATCACCAGCATAGTGACCTATTAGAATAGCTGCTCAGCGTAGAGCGACAGTTAAGAAGTAATAATGTCGCTGAATAGCACAATCAGCACAGAGGCAATCACAGGCACCATGATAGTACCCCCCACTCAACAATCTCCCCCCCCCCCCCCGCGGAGGAGACCATGCCTTTTTGGGAAATTTCCTGTGGAAACTGCGCAACAATCTAGGAGCGTGAATGTCATTCTGGTCTACCCAGGAACGTTCCTCTGGGCCATAACCCTTCCAGTGGACAAAATATTTGATGCGCTCCCGGTATCACTGTGCCGGTACTCTTTTTGTTTTTCTGTCTTTCTAGTCTGTGCCTTGCTCCCATTGGCTACCGTGTGTTAGTCCCGCCCAGAGTGACCTTTATATACTGGGCTAGGGGCACCACTCCAGTGCCCTTTCGTGGTATTCCTGTGCCAGTGCTTATTTCTGCTCATTGTTTCCCAGTGTACTGACTCGGCCTGCCTGACTACTCTGCATATTGTCTGCTGCCCTTGTGTACTGACCCGGATTGCCTGACTATTCTTTGATGTTCCTGCTCCGTGAATCGACCCGGCTTGGCTGACGTTCCTGCTCCGTGACTCTGACCCGGCTTGACTGACGTTCCTGCTCCGTGATCCGACCCGGCTTGGCTGACGTTCCTGCTCTGTGATCCTTCCCGGCTTGGCTGACGTTCCTGCTCCATGTTTCTTCCCGGCTTGTTTGGCGTTCCTGTGCTGTGTCGCCTGGGCAACATTCTGACTGTCTGGCAAGTGAGTCATTTCCTTGTGCAGAGTATCAGCAGCCAGTCTCTGTTACCACTCCGGCTGTTGAGCCACCGGTTGCCTCCGGTTAAACTTGTGCAGAGTGCAAGTGTTGTCTCCATTACTGCTACGGCAGTTTACCTTGGGCCTAGTCTCCATTATTGCCTCTGCTCAGAGCAAGTGTCTGCCTCCGTTACCACTCCGGCTTTTGAGCCACCGGTTGCCTCCAGTTAAACTTGTGCAGAGTGCAAGTGTTGTTTCCGTTACTGCTACGGCAGTTTGCCTTGGGCCTAGTCTCCGTTATTGTTTCTGCTCAGAGCAAGTGTCTGCCTCCGTTACCACTCTGGCTGTTGAGCCACCGGTTGCCTCCGGTTAACTGTGCAGCGTGCAAGTGTTGCCTCCGTTACTGCTCCAGCAGTACCTCACGTATTGCTGTTTCCAGTAGTACCTAACAGCTCATGCCAGTTCTGCTATCTGGCTATTGGTGTTATCAATTCCTCAGCTGTTTATATGCAGAGAGCCCCATCACTGACCTCTCTGCACATGGGACTATTTACACTGTGAAGTTCATTAACCCATTCAAGACCTTGCTTCTGGGAAGCCATCACTCTGCCTGACCTGTGTCAGTATAAACTATTGTGGACTTATTGTTTATGCTGGACCTGTGTAGGCTTATGTCTAATTAACCTGTCGTGTGTCTGTGCTAGTCTGCTATATACTACAGGACCTGTGAAGGTTATTAATTTTAATAAAACTGTGTTTTATTCTAAACCTGTGTCTGTGTGTCAAACAAACCGTTACATCCGGACCCTGCGGGAGTCCAGGATGCTTTGACTCTCATATTCATCCTGATTCTGAATGTGCACTGGACCTGGGACTACAGGAGCGGAAGAGTAACAGTTACAGATCAGTGGTTTCAAGAGAGAGATATGAAAAACGTTGTGGATGCGCATGTTCCTAGGGAGGTCTAAGGCGTAGGACACAGGGTTAATTCTACGGAGTACCCGGAAGGGTCCCATGAAACGTGGAGCCATCTTATGACACGGCACCTGTAAGTGCAGATTCTTGGTGGCCAAACAGACTCTATCCCCCACCTGAAAGACAGGAGCAGGGCGCCTCCTGCGATCTGCGTGCCTCTGGTATCGTTCTGAGGACCTACGTGAAGGCATGCTGAAACTGTGCCCATGTGGAGCGGAGCTGCTCCATATGCTCATCCAGAGCTGGAATTTCCTGTGCCTGAAATGCATCCAGGAGCATAGATGGTTGGAACCCATAATTGATCAGGAAGGGAGCGCTCCCGGACGAAGAGTTTATGGCACAATTCCTGGCAAACTCTGCCCACGGCAACAGGTCAACACAATTATCATGATGGTCAGAAGCAAAGCAGTGAAAGAATTGCTGCAGCCCTTGATTGGCTTTTTCCGCAGCACCATTAGTCTGGTAGGCAGACAAAAATAACAGTTTGATGCCATATCTAATCACAAAAGGCCCTCCAAAATCTTGACACAAACTGGCTTCCACGATCCAAAACCGCAACCCGGGGTACTCCATGGAGCCTGAATACCTCCCTAGCAAATACCACAGCCAATTCCTTAGAGGAGGGTAGTCCAGGAAGCGGAACAAAATGTGCCATTTTGGAGAATCGATCCACTACCATTAGTATGACTGTGCAGCCCTTGGATATAGGCAGCTCCACCATAAAGTCTAAGGAAATGTGTGACCACGGGTGTTCACCATTAGGAACGGTCTGGAGCAAACCTAGAGGGAGATGCCTAGGAGCTTTGGCACGGGCACACACGGAACAAGCTTCTACAAAGGCTGCACAATACGGCTTTAAACTAGGCCACCAGAAGAGTTGTGAAATTGAACAAATTAGTTGGTCGCGGCCAATATGCCCGGCTGCTTTGGATGAATGGTAGGCCTCCAGCAGCTTAGTGCGGAGATTCTCGGCTACAAAACATTTTCTGCTGGGTTTCTCAACAGGAGCATTACTTTGTGAAGCCAGGATCTCCTCGCCCAGAGGAGACGTAATGCTAGTACATATGGTAGCCAAAATGCGATCAGGAGGGATAATCGGAACTGGCTCATTTTCAGACTCACGCTCAGGACCAAACTGTCTAGACAAGGCGTCAGCACGAGTATTCTTGGTCCCAGGGAGGTATGAAACCACAAAATTAAATTAGACAGGAATAACGCCCATCTGGCCTGTCTAGGTGACAGTCTTTTGGCCTCTGATAAATATGTCAGATTTTTGTGATCCGTTAGGATCAAAATAGGAGCCTTGGTCCCCTCCAGGAGGTGACACCATTCTCAAAGTGCAAGGATAATGGCAAGCAATTCACGGTCCCCTATATCGTATAGGCTTTAAGCCTTTGTCATCTTTTTGGAAAAAAATCCACATGGTTTCAGGGGTTTGCCAGGCTCGGCTCTCTGAGACAGTACTGTCCCAACCCCAGTCTCAGATGCATCCACCTCCAGAGTAAAGGGCAAAGCGGTGTTAGGGTGCACTAATACCGGAGCCATTGAGAAGGCAGACTTCAGGGCCTTAAAAGCATAGTTGGACTCGGGAGACCACACAGATGGGTAATCATCTTTATGAGTTAGATCAGTCAAGGGTTTGACCAAGGTCGAGCAATTACGAATGAATTTTCTATAATAAGTCGCAAATCCGAGGAATCTTTGTATGGTCTTCAGGCCCACAGGATGTGGCCATTGCAACACTGCTGAGAGTTTTTCTGTACCATGGCAATTCCATTGACAGAAATAATGTAACCCAGGAGGGGCACCTGGTCCTTATGAAATTCGCACTTCTTGAGTTTGCAATATAATTTGTTATCCCTCAGTTTTTGTAGTACAGAAATGACATCTCTCCTATGTGTCTCGATATCAGGAGAATGTATCAAGATATTGTCCAGGTAAACTACTACACAGGACTGTAGTAGACTTCTCAAAACATCATTAATGAACTCCTGGAAGACCGCTGGAGCATTGCATAGCCCAAATGGCATGACCAAATACTCATAATGGCCACTCCGAGTGTTAAAAGCGGTCTTCCATTCATCGCCCTCCTTGATTCTAATCAAGTTATATGCTGCTCGGAGATCAAGTTTCGTGAACACTGAAGAGCCCTGTAATTAGTGGAATGGGGTAAGCGTTCTTTACCAACAGTTTGTTCAGGCCTCTGTAATCAATACAGGGTCTAAGCTCCCCATTCTTTTTCTTTACGAAGAAAAATCCAGCCCCCGCGGGCGAGGAAGACTTCGTAATTATGCCTCTGGATAATGCATCCGAAATATACTCCTCCATGGCCTTGTTCTACTCTACCGATAGAGGATAGGTGCGGCCTTTGGGCGGTATTGAGCCTGGTGTCAAATTAATAGCGCAATCATACAGCCTATGTTCCGGTAAGGTGCTAGCCTCCCCTTTACAGAACACCTCACTGAAAGACTGGTACTCTGAGGGTAATGAGGGGGAGGTACACAATAATTTAATAGGTTGCTGTAGACATGCCCCTTGGAATAGTCAGACCATGATATTATGTCACAAGTCTTCCAATCCACTCTGGGATTATGTCCCTGGAGCCACGGAAAACCCAGTATGACGGCATGGTGTGGAGACTGGATAACCTGAAATTGTAGAGTCTCCACATGGAGAGCTCCTACCCTTAGAGACAGTGGACAGATTTCGTGTGTGACATGAGAAGGCTCAACTAGACGACCGTCAATAGCTTCTACAGCCAATGGAGATTCATGTGGTTTCACAGGGATATTGTGTTTTTCACGAATTCACCATCAATAAAATAACCGGCAGCACCAGAATCGATCAGGGCTGAGGTCGCCACTGAGGAGTCAGCCCAAGAAATGCCACATGAAGAATGGGCTTGCTTAGATCCTGATCTGGGGGCCAACTAACTCCACCTAGGATCTGTCCCCTTAGCGATCCTAGGTGCGTGCGTTTCCCGGACGCACCGGACAACCTTGTAGGATGTGTCCAGCCTTCCCCCAATACAGGCATAGACCCTCTCTACGGCAGAAGGACCGCTCCTCCAGAGACAAACGTGTAAAGCCAATCTGCATAGGCTCAGACTTACTACACCAATGCCTTGCCCACGCCAATGCCTTGCCGGTCAACAGGGAAATCATTAAGCTTACTTTGCTTCTCTAGGATTGAAATGCATGAGGTACCAGTTCCAAAAAAATTCCGAGCTGGTTGATAAACCCTCTACACAACATGGGATCCCCATCGTATCTTAGGGGAAGTGGAGCCGTACCAGACAAGCCTTTGTAGCACGTATTTTCCACCTGAGTGGCTGTTACTGATGCTGATACCGAGGAGGCCATCAGTGGTTGCCCAATTTTGTCCAAATGCACTGTTCGGTCTAGGAGTGTCTGCAACACTACCGACAACTGATCGAGACGTTGTTCCTGCATGTCCATCCTGGACATGATATAGATTGACTGCCCAGCACTGCTGTCAGTACTGTCAGTGTTCATGGCCCTCTCGTACTGTGATGGAGTGACTAGGAAATAACACCACTGACAAGTACAGATTAACTTAAGATAAAACTTTATTGAAAACAATAGAACAGCAAAAGATGACACAATGGTGGAAGCAGCAAATGACACAGTAGTGGCAGTAATGAGTGACACCAACGTGGCAGCAAGAGTGTCACACCTTCATGAGACCAGTGAGGAACAGTGAACTCACTTCCCCCACCCTTCACTAGGCAGGCGAGCAGTAATGGAAAGGCCCTGGGAACTCTTAAGGCTTGGTAGGAGGACAGTGCAGAGCACTTCCACACACACAGTCAAGTGGCACACCTTCACGAGACCAGGGAGGAACAGTGGACGCACTTTCCTCACTCTTCACTAGGCAGGCGAGCAGTAACGGAATGGCCCTGGGAACTCTTAAGGCTAGGTAGGAGGACAGTGCAGAGTAACTCCACACACACAGCCTGAGTGGCACACCTTCATGAGACCAGGGAAGAACAGTGGCACACTTTCACGAGACCAGGGAGGAACAGTGGCACACTTCCTCACCCTTCACTAGGCAGGTGAGCAATAACAGAAATGCCCTGGGGACTCACACAGGCAAGGTGGGAGGACAATGCAGAGCACTTCCACACACACACAGTTGTCTGGAAAACAGAAAGCGCAACATGACCCAATAATGGGTATACAGTCGACAAGGTAACTGGCACTGGGGCCAAGTGAGGCAATGCACACACCGGAACGGCCACGGGAGGTCAGTACAAGGACTGGCCGACAAGCGCTGCTAACAGAAGCAAGCGATATGAGGAAGGCACAGGCAACAAGGATTCCTGACGAGGAATCACAATAGGAGCACAAAGGAGGAAATAGAGAAAGGCAGCCAAGGGTCAGAACCTGATCAAGTAGTCAGTTGTCGCCAGTGGTCAGAGTCGGAACAAATAGTAAGACGGAGCCAGGAGTCAGAGCCGGAATGGCTAGTCAGAAGTATCCAGAAGTCAGAGCCGGATTGGATAGTCAGACGTAGCCAGGAGTCAGAGCTTGAACAGGTAGTAAGGCGTAGCAGAACTCGTACACAGGAACAGAAATGGACCAACACAGCACTAGGCTCTGGTACACCACGAAAGGGCAAAGGTAATGAGACAGGCTGATGTTTAAAAGGCCTAGCAGGTTGGCGGAGTGATGACATCACCAGCATAGTGACCTATTAGAATAGCGACTCAGTGTAGAGCGACAGTTAGGCAGTATTAATGTTGCTGAATAGCACAACCAGCACAGAGGCAGTCGTGGGCACCGTGATACCTTCATATTTTCATTTATTATATACTTGCAGAATTGTTTTGGATTTTTCTAAACAAGAAAGTGGAAAATTAATAAGTAGATGAAATATATGAAACATGGAGTTGAATCAGAATGTAAAGGGTTAAGAGAGAATCAGTAATGAGAACATACATAGAAACAGATTGTATGGTTACTGCACCTCTTATGTGACTATATTAATATGAAGGCTAAATTGTTTTGATTGTATTTAAAAAAACAGTGGGTACCTTTATGTGAATGAGGTCAATAATTGCTTGAGTGTAGGACCTTACAAGAACATTAATGTGTGAGTGAAAATGTACTTATAAAGACTACATAAATGTATATATTAATAAAAGCTTGCACTGATTCAGAGCTAAATCATATGTCTAATTAAGAAAATATGGTGTGTAATACAAACAGTCCATATAATTCTATATTCATACAAATAGATAATGAAATTAGTGCATAAATATCACTTTAAACAATGATTGTAATCAACTGTCCCTACAACAATAGTATATATGACCCCAGACACAGTATCAATTCTTTTAGCAGCTTGTCTCTATAGTCAGTTGCAAATCAATCTCCAACGGTGATTGGCATGTAACACAAAGAACAGAGAAGGGGAAGGGCGAGACAGCGCACAAAAGTCCTTCTAAGTGTAGTATTTATTAAAATATGTACAAATATATGTTTATCTAGAAAAAAGAAGCATGAACATACATATGCATAAAAATAAGAATATTCAATTAAGAACTGTACAAATTAATTAAAATAGAGGAAAACATCCCCTGTTATAACATAAATATTCATATAGTCCAACAGGTGCGAGAGAGGGAGTGTATCCAAAAAATAATGGTACAACGGGCTGAATGTAAACTGTTATGTGTCCTTGTTAAGGGAGGTAACCTTAATCACACCTGTGTTGTGGGGGTAATTCTGCTATTAGGACCACGTAATAGGGAGTTATAGGCAGCCCAGGGGTATTTACTAGGGTGAATTCTTCGTTAAAACAATATCCCCTATATTCCCTGTGTAGGTGGCCGCTTACTTGATACCCGTGATGGGTCTCTGCATATCACAAAGTTGGTACATGGTCCATCAGCCTTGCTCCGTTCTGTTGTATCCCGCAACTTTTTGCGTGGATTGGTGTCCTGACTCATATCTCCTCACGCTGCTCAGTGTCAGTAGGTATCTCGATTCAGGTATCCTCCTTCCGATATTCAGTTGCTGCCAAAGGTGATAGACAAATATGTGCCTCTGTTGTCTCCCTTGATCTCGGTCTTGGTGCTCTCTCGTGCCGGAAGTTGACTAACTTCAACGTGTTTCAATGCTATAATTGCATCTTCATCTGGAAGTGTCATGGGGTCCTAACTACTATCCCTATTATTTAAATATGTGAGTAACCAATCAGTATCCAGAAACAAAGAAAACTGAGCAGTCCATTGGTTTAACGATTGTTGTAACAAGGTTGCAACCTTAAAAGTACCACTTATACAATACAAATTGAGCTTTTAGTGTTATAAACCAATATAAAATCTGGTTCAAATCCAGTTAAAATTCTCATTTTTGTTGTATACATCAAGCGCTGTTTAAAATTATCAATACATAAAAAAAGTTTGAAAAGGCATTTACATGATATATGTGACTTATTGTTTAAATACTTAGTGAATCTTTTGACTTGTTAGAATCTTTTATTCTCTTCTTTCCGTTGGAGTTGTGTTGTGAGAATCTAAAAAAAAAAAAAAAAAAAAGGGGCTTGTTATTATATAAAATATTACTATGAAATAATAATAGGTATGATTAGTTCTGACCTATTTTGTATTAAACATACTATATAAGCTATCTAAACTATGTATTCTAGTATGGTGTATGATGATGATGAGATGTGTTTCTGTTCTCATTTTGTACTGGGGCTATGAGTGAAGATGATTTATCTTATACACCAAAGATCCATTTCTCCATTCAATCCTGCTGGACTGAGTGTTTGTAGTTTAAATATCCAGAATACTTCTTGTCTTGCTAGCTTGGTAAATCGATCTCCACCCCTAGTTTGGGGGGGGATTTGGTCAATAATGAAAAGTTTTAAGCCTGTTGGGTCTTTGTTATGATGTGCAGCAAAATGGCGACTGATACTGTGCTTCAAATCTCCTTTTTTAATGCTTCTTCGGTGTTCCATGAAGCGGTCCTTGGCATTTCTTATAGTTCTCCCCACGTATTGGAGACCGCAGGGGCATTCCAACAGATAAATTATATAGGTGGAAGTACATTGGAGGAATGCTTCAATTTTACATTTGTCGCCTGTGTGGTTTCTATAAAAAGACGTGTGTTTGTGTTGAATATGGTTGCATGTGGTGCAAATATTGTGCCCACATTTGTAATTTCCACTAATTCTTGTACCGTCTATTAGTAGTCTTCCTAGTGTCTTTTTCTGTGTTATTTTGTTTAGATCACTTGGTGCCAGTTTGCTTTTTAAGTCTTTTGATTGATAAATGATTTCCGGTTTCTTTGGGAGTACAGTTCGTAGTATTTGATCACTCTGTAATAAAGGCCAATGTTTTTGAATAAGTTCTTCTATTTTATGACCAGCCGTATTATATCTTGTAATGAGCGGTATCTTCGCTTTCTTTTTTCTCTTTTGTTTTTTTGAGTTTTGTAGTAATTGATCTCTTGGTGTTTTCCACACTCTTTGATAGGCCTCATTTATTTTGTTTTCCGGATAACCTTTCAATAAGAATTTTGTTCAGTTCATTTGCTTGTTGTATGAAAGTTGTGTCTTCTGAACAGTTTCTTCTTAAATGGTAGAACTGACTTACAGGGACACTTTGAAGCCAGCGTGGATGGTGTGCACTGGATATATGTATATAACTGTTTGCGTCAACCTGTTTGTAATGAGTTTGGGTACAGATTTTTCCATTATTAATGCTAAGCGTCAAATCCAGAAATTCCACTTCTTTTTTGCTGAATTTTGCTGTAAATTGTATTCCTAATTGGTTGTTATTTAATTGTGATATAAAATTAGTGATTCCTTCTTCATTACCTTTCCATATGATGAGCAAATCATCTATGCAGCGTTCATATAGGACGAGGTTGCCCCTAAATTGGTTATAAAGATGATGTTCTTCTCAGTAGCCCATGAATAGATTGGCATAGCTAGGGGCAAACCTCGTTCCCATGGCTGTCCCACGGACCTGTAGATAGTAGTCATTTTTGAATATGAAGTAATTGTGTTCTAATATGAATTGTATTGATTGGAGTATAAAATCCTGTTGTATCTGTGGCATAAGGGGATCTTTTCTTAAAAAGGATTGTATTGCTTCTAGTCCCAGATGAAGTTGTATTGATGTATACAGGGAACATACATCACAGGTAATCCAATAAAAATCTTCTTTCCAGTTAATATAGTGGAGTTTCTGAAGTACATGTGTTGAGTCTCGTGTATAGGATGGTAATTTTTGGACAAATTTTTGTAAATGATGATCTAGAAGTTGTGATAGGTTACAAGTTAAAGATCCAATTCCAGATATTATGCGACGTCCAGGTGGATTTTGGATATTCTTGTATATCTTGGGCAGATGGTAATAGAGTGCTGTTATTGGAAATGGAATTTTTAGAAACTGATATTCTTGTCGATTTAGAATTTGATGTTGATGTGCCCACTCTATTAGGTTCATGTGTTCTTTATGATAAATCTCTGTAGGATTATTTTGAAGTTTGCAATAATATTCTATATCGCTCAGAATTCGTTGTGCCTCCAAGAGGTAATCCTGTTTATTTTGTATTACTATACCTCCTCCTTTATCAGCTTCCCTGATTATTACTTCAGGGTTATCTATCAGGGATTGCAGGCATTCTTTCTTTTTTCGTAAGATTGGACTTGTATTTCCAATCGCCCTTACATAGTTCATTAAGATCTTTTAAGACCATTTCTGTGAAGGCTTCGATGAAAGGTCCTTTTGATCCCTGGGGATAGAATTTTGAAGGAGGTTTGAGTTCTGTGTGGCTCATGATATCTTCAGATGTTGGTTTGTTTTCTGGTGCGACCGTTTCTTCAATTAATTCATTTAGAATTTGGATCATTTCTTGATCTTTTAAATCTTTTAGATGAACCTTTTCTTCTTTATATATAGTATCTCCTTTTAAGGCAAAATGTCTTTTAAGGGTTAGTTTTCTGACAAATTGGTGAAGATCTACAAATAATTCAAAGTGGTTAGGGCCACTTGCTGGAGCATATTTCAGCCCTTTCTTTAATAATTTTAGTTCTTCTTCTTTTAGTTCATAACTAGAGCGATTGAACACTCCTTGTTGCTGTGGCTCTCTGATTGTGAGAACTTATGTTTTATTGACCTTTCTTCCTCCTTATCACGGTGCCCGTGATTGCTGCATTCATGAGTCTATTACCTGTAGGGGGCTCCCATTGGCTGTCTGCCTTCAGCCCGCCTCACATTGCCTTTTTAAACTCAGTCTGGGCACCCTTTGGGTGCCCTTTCGTGTCGTCTCTGACAGCAGCCTCTTTCACCTTGCTACTGTTGCTATTTGGGCCTGTTGCTGTGTTCCTGAGTTGCTGAGTCGTGCTGTTCCTGAGTTCCTGCCTGCTGTGTCGGTTCCAGTTGTCATCGTGAGAGGTTGCTGTTCCTGCTGCCAGTCTTCTCTTGCCATTCCTGATCCGGTTGTCCATCTCTGCTGGTTTCTCTTTGTTTTCTGCTTCCAGTTTCTGCACTCGTGGCGACATTGTCATCAGTCGCCTCGGCGACAGTCGCTATCCTGCTGGTTCCCAGCGTGCGGATGCTGGTATGCTCCATTAGCCTTGCAGCTACACTCACAGCCTGTTGGTTCCAGCCTGCAGACGCTGGTTTGCTCCGTTAGCCTTACGGCTATGCTCATAGCCTGTTGGTTCCAGCGTGCGGACGCTGGATTGCTCCATTGGCCTTGCGGCCTATACACAATACTGTTGATTCCCAGCGTGCGGACGCTGGTTCGCTCCTTGGCCTTGCAGCCTATAATCTACCTGTTGGTTCCCAGCGTGCGGACGCTGGTTCGCTCCATTGGCTTACGGCTACATTTACAGCTTGTTGGTCCCAGCGTGCGGACGCTGGTTCGCTCCATTAGCCTTTCAGCTACATTTACAGCTTGTTGGTCCCAGTGTGTGGGAGCTGGTTCTCTCCTTGGCCTTGCGGGCTATACGCTATCTGTTGGTTACCAGCGTGCAGACGCTGGTTCGCTCCATTAGCCTTGTGGCTACATTTGACACCCTGTTGGTCCCAGCGTGGGGATGCTGGTTTGCTCCTTGGCCTTGCGGCCTATACTTGATATTGTTGGTTCCCAGCGTGCGGACGCTGGTTCGCTCCATTAGCCTTGCGGCTATACTTATCAGCCTGTTGGGACCAGTGTGCGGACACTGGTTTGTTCCTTGACCTGACGGCTTTGCTATTACTAGCCTGCTCCCTCCAGCGTGCGGTCGCTGGTTTGCTCCACTACCTGGAGCTACATTATTGTCTGTTGGTTACCAACGCGCGGGCGTTGGTTTGCTCCATGATCTGTGGGTTTACTCAATATTATGCTTGATGTTTCCCAACGTAAGGGCACTGGGTTACTCCTTGTCTCTTGCTCTTGCACTTGAGGCTTCTCAGTGCTCTGACCAGTCCTAGACAGCTACCATTCTGATGTACACGGATACTGAGTGTCAGACTCCAGTGAAACCACTGACCTGGTAGCCTTCACATTCGTCACTACTGTCTATTGACCATCTGACAGTCCCTGAGGTCATTGTGGTTGTCACCTTCCTTTTGGGCTGCCTTGCCCGGTATATTGGTAAGGCCGGTAGACCCTTTTATTATTCCATCTCAAGGTTGCCTTACCCGGTATTGGCAAGGCCAGTAGAGCCCACTACCTTGGTATTCCGTCTGGCTGCCTTGCCCGGTATATTAGTAAGGCCGGTAGAACCTCCTGTTATTCCATCACAAGGTTGCCTTACCCGGTATTGGCAAGGCCGGTAGAGCCCACTACATCTATTCTATCAGGCTGCCTTGCCCGGTATATTGGCAAGGCCGGTAGAGCCTATGCTTTGGTTTCCGTTAGGCTGCCTTGCCCGGTATTTGGCAGGGTCGGTAGAGCCACCTATTGGTATTCATTCAGGTTGCCTTGCCCGATATATTGGCAAGGCCGGTAGAACCTGTATTGCTACTGTTATGGACATTTGCCTATTCTATGTATTGTCTGTATGTGTATAAAACCCTATGGGATTGTCTTAAACTTTTCAATAAAGTTGTGTTTTTACCTAACCTTACGTCTGAGAGTCTTAACAAACCGTGACACTCCTCTTTTTCCTCGTCATCTTCTTCAAGCGTTTTCCTTTTGTGTGTTGATTTGACTTGATTTGTCTGCTGATTCTTCCATTCCTGTCGAACCCATTGTTGAAATGGTTGTTTTTGTCCCCTGCATAAATAATGTCCGCCTTGCGATATTTTTGGACGGGCACCCATATCCCTATATGTGTTCTCTATTGTTTGTTGATCCTTTTGTTCCTTGTTGGAATTATTTTAATTTTTTGGTCTGGATTAATCTTTGTAGATAGACCTTGGTCCTGATTTGTTCATCATAGATTGTGGTTCTGGAATTGTCGATATATCACTTCTGGCAATTCTTGACTGTGACTTGAGTTGTGTTAACTGGTTTCCTAGTTCCATTCATGGTGTAATTGTAGGGGGAATGAGTGTTTCTTTACCGATGGTATTAATTTGGTTCTGAGTGTTGGTCTGAGCTTGCAGTGTGTTACTTTGTTGTGTATTTGATCTTTTGATTCCTGATTTGTAGCTTCCTCTGGTTGGGCTGGCATTCTGTCATCTATAGTAACTGTATTAAAGCATTGTGTTCTAGTCTGTGTTTCTTCAGTTTTTGCTGATTATTTGACCTGATATTTCTGTTATTATGTTTATTATGATGCTGTCTATTTTGATGTCTGTGGTGATTTGGGATGTTTCTTCCCCACGAGTGTACTCTATTGAAAGTATAATCCTCATTATCTCTTTTTAGTTTCTTGTCTTTTCTTGTGGCTAATTCTATTTCATATTTTTCCACTTTTTTATTTATTTCTTTGTCCCAATTTTTAAATTCTGTGCTATTTCTATGAGGATCTAGTTCCTGTTTTGTTCTTTGGATATCATGATTCAAAGTTATAATATTTTTTTCTCTGTATTTGACAGTATGTTTCATTAAGTTGACGGAACATTTATCTTGAGTCTTGTACCATTCTTCATAAAAAGTCTGGTCTTCTTTGCCGAAAGCTGGTTCCTTAGTCAGCCTGAGGCCTCTAAGTATTTGTTGTATTTCGATGTATTTTTTCATAGTTGCACATTCCCACCAATTACTCATTTCCTTTTTTAATAGTTTTTCTAATTTAAAGAAATTATTTTTTATTTATTCTGTGGTTGAGTATCTCTCCGTGGGTCATGATTGTAACTATTCAGATTTAAATATTCCGTCATTAATTTCTGTCGTCTTATATTCCTATCTAGACATATGAATGTTTCTGCATTCTCCATATAGTTAGTATGTACTTCTTTCTTATTAATTGGAAAACAATATCCCAATGATAAGAGTCGTCAGGTAATAATGGTTGAGTCCTGAAGAGAAGAGCTCCAATATTGAAACAGATTGTATGGTTACTGCGCCTCTTATGTGACTATATTAATATGAAGGCTAAACTGTTTTGATTTTGATTGTATTTTCAAAAAACAGTGGGTACCTTTATGTAAGTGAGGTCAATAATTGCTTCAGTGTAGGACTTTGCAAGAACATTAATGTGTGAGTGAAAATGTACTTATAAAGACTACATAAATGTATATATTAATAAAAGCTTGCACTGATTCAGAGCTAAATCATATGTCTAATTAAGAAAATATGGTGTGTAATACAAACAGTCCATATAATTCTATATTCATATAAATAGATAATGAAATTAGTGCATAAATATCACTTTAAACAATGATTGTAATCAACTGTCTCTACAACAATAGTATATACGACCCCAGACACAATATCAATTCTTGTAGCAGCTTGTCTCTATAGTCAGTTGCAAATCAATCTCCAACGGAGATTGGCGTGTAATACAAAGAACAGAGAAGGGGAAGGGCGAGACAGCGCTCAAAAGTCCTTCTAAGTGTAGTATTTATTAAAATATGTACAAATATATGTTTATATAGAAAAAAGAAGCATGAACATACATATGTATAAAAATAAGAATATATATTCAATTAAGAACAGTATGAATTATTTAAAATAGAGGGAAACTTCCCCTGTTATAACATAAATATTCATATAGTCCAACAGGTGCGAGAGAGGGAGTGTATCCAAAAAATAATGGTACAACGGGCTGATCGTAAACTGTTTTATGTGTCCTTGTTAAGGGAGGTAAACTTAATCACACTTGTGTTGTGGGGGTAATATTGCTATTAGGACCACGTAATAGGGAGTTATAGGCAGCCCAGGGGTATTTACTAAGGTGAATTCTTCGTTAAAACAATGTCCCCTATATTCCCTGTGTAGGTGGCCGCTTACTTGATACCCGTGATGGGTCTCTGCATATCACAAAGTTGGTACGTGGTCCATCAGCCTTGCTCTGGTTTGTTGTATCCCGCAACTTTTTGTGTGGATTGGTGTCCCGACTCGTATCCCCTCACGCTGCTCAGTGTGAGTCGGTACCTCGATTCAGTTATCCTCCGTCTAATATTCCGTTGCTGCCAAAGGTGATAGACAAATATGTGCCTCTGTTGTCTCTCTCGATCTCGGTCTTGGCTTCTTTTTTCTATATAAACATATATTTGTACATATTTTAATGAATACTACACTTAGAAGGACTTTTGTGCGCTGTCTTGCCTCCTCAAGGGATATCACCCTTACACTCTGGCCTTTTATATAATAATCTTACTTGTTTGAGATGGGCTAAATAACTAATCAAATGCTGACCAAATATTTGATCAAAGTTGATTAACAAGCTATTTCACACCGATGTGAACATACTAAAAAAGTAGATAATTAATAAGCAGGTGAAACAGGGAGTTGAATCAGGGTGTGAAAGGGTAACATATCTGAGAGGGGAGATAATCAGTAATGTAAACATAGCATTTTTTTGTTTAAGTCTAACTTTATTTGGAATGCTTCACTTAGAAGGCTGAGCCTCCTCAATGCCTGTCACGAAAGGAAGGAAGGGAGGGAGGAAGGAAGGAAAAAGAAAGAAAGATTACCATGATAAACTAGAGCATTTCCAATCAAGATTGATCAGTATAAAGAAGGCTTACGATCAACATGAGCACATATAGCTAAACCAAGGTTGCCAAACTTCATAAAATAATGAGCCAGTTATTTTACATCTATTCTCTAGCTTTTCCATATTCATAATACAGCAGACTCTCTTTTCCCAGTCAGATACAGATGGAGAATGAGAATCTTTCCAAAGGGCTGGAATGCACAACTTAACTGCATTTAGTAAGTGTACAAACAAAATGCCATTGCTTGTGTTTTCTCTCAGATTTTTATGGTTCAAATTAAGAAGGACAAACTGCGGCTGTTTAGGTAAGATAAAATTATTTAACATCTTCAACAAAATCTTATCAAGGGGCATGACCACCAGATATGAATCAGTGTACCGATCTCCTTATCACATCTCAAACACAAGTTATAGACAGTTGGAAATGTTTTATACAAACAGTCTGTAGTTCTATACCACCCTGTCATTATCTCGATATAGTAATCGAGTTATGGATTGTTACCAATCTTGTTCAGAAAAGGATAGATGTAGTTCAATTTCCCACTGGGTCTTTTGAGAGCTATGCATAACCTCCCTTTCAAATAACATATTATAAATGTGATTACCATGTTTTTTAGGTAGATAGTCATCTGCAGTTACTTTTTCAAAATCCGTTAGTGATTTAATCAAGTTTTTCCTGTAAAGTTATCATTATCTGAAAACATAAAAAAAGGTCCTTTGGTTCAGTGTATGACAGATAAGTAGAAATGTTTTTGTTTCCAGTGGAAGAGGTCATGTTCTCCCAAATCCAGCAGGAAATTAAAGCCCAAAGACTGCATAGGAGAATCAGTACACGATATATGAGTAAAATAATAATTTTACTCCAAGAAGAAACAATAAAAGTAACAAGATGGGGTAATAACTGCCCGTCTTCTATGCCAACAAGAAGGCAATTATTTTCTTAATCATTTCTATCTTTTAGTATTTTAGGAATGGAACAAAGGCCAAACATTTGATAACTGAATGGAATGATAACTTTTGGCTATATAATGCAAACCTAGTCCTCCCCTAGTTTTACTTTTTGATGTATACAAGGATTTTAACCTGGCTGCCTTGTGTCCCAAAATTAAATAATTAAGGATGTGTTGTAAAGATTTAAGGTATGATGATGTAAAGAAAATCACAACTTTTAAAAATATGCAGTATTTTAGTGATAGTGATCATCTTGACTAAGTTAATGCTTCCTAACCAATCTAGAAAGTTCACTTTTTATCTTTTGTAAATCTTTTAACCTGGTAAGGACGGGTAATGTGCCAGCAATCATCCATTAAGAACAGATGATGGTCCTAGCACATTAAGGGTTAAGGATTGTATAACTCATTGTATAACTGAATAAATTATTTAGAGCAAGACCAAAGTATATTATATACAGTCTAATAATAATAATAATAATCCTTTATTTATATTTATAAACCCATGTACTGTAATTTAAACAAACATGAATGTGAGTTTTATTGATGTGAAGCAATGCGATATACTTATATACATACCACACAGTCTGATCTCCTAATAGAGAGACACAAGGGAGGAAAAGAGGGACATAGAGATTTTTGTCTCAGAGGACAACTCAGAAGAGAGCTAATTGAACACACATGATCACAGAACAAACCTATAAAAATGTTGTCCTCTTTTGTTTTGTTTTTTTCAATTTGTAATAGTACTATTAAATTAAATGGTGGGTTATACATATAAATGTGTATCAAAGGAAAGCCCTGCTTGTGCTTAAAAATGGTATATAATTTGTATAGGTGTACTAAATGAATTAGAGGAAACATATGGTTGAACAAAGGCATTACTCTTGCCCTCAAGTCTATAAAAAGCCCTTGTCAACAAAGGCTTAAAGGTGAGGAGTTAGTTGTATTTTCAGATATTTAATGCTATTAAATGACTGCCAAAAATAAGCAATTCTCTTCAGTAGTCTGATATTCTTTTCAGGTATGTTAAATTTAATATTGCTGATTTAGTCAAATTCGGTTTAAAATTTGAAACCGAGCTACAGCTATTCAGTTCCTTATTTAAATTTGGAAGTGAGGTTTCAGAAAAGGACAGATTTAAGAGTAAGTTGTCAGCAAATACAGTTAGTTTATAGTAATTTGTCTCAATATTGGTCGCTTTTATTTTCAAAATTTTAATTGTGTTTGTTAAGGATTCCATTGTTAAAATTGTAGGAGAAAGAGGACAACCCTGTCTTGTACTGGTTTTTAGGGTAAAGGAGGAAGAAAGGGAATTGTTAATGTTGACTCTAGCAGAAACGTTCTTGTATAATGCCATATTAAATTAAAGACATTTAGGGCCTAAACCTTTAAGGGTGAGAGTAGCTTCCATAAAATTCAAGTTTGACCCTATCAAACGATTTTTCAGCATCTATAGTTGGTAAAATAGAATTAATGTGTGTTTTATACTCATAGTTAATTAAGCTAATCAGCTTCAAGGTGTTATCCCCTGACATCTGTTCCTGGTACAATTCCACTTTGATCAAAATGATTTAGTTGGGGAATAAAGGGTTCAATCTGTTTGCAGGTATTTTGGAATACATTTTAATGTCTACATTCAATAATAAAATGTATTTATCTAGAGCATACATATGGATCTTTAGCTTCTTTTAGAAGAACTGTGCTAAAAGCATCTCATAAATTGGGATGATTATCAGTGCAATCATGGATCTGATTCTGTAATAGATTCAAAAATGTTCTGTAGAGGATCAGGTATATCTGAACTCTGAATATAGGAATTAATTTTATTTAACTGAGTTGTAGAGGATGAAGTGTCCAGATTATATAATGCTTCAGAAAATTTCTTAACTGTTTCAGAAATATTCAGATACTCCCTTACAGTTTGTCCCTCTGAATTTGTATTATGTCAACAAAAGGGCTTTTAGAATTTGATTCGTCATTTGGGAAAAAACTTCCACACACATTACCATGTTCGTAGGAGGTGCTCTTGGATTGGAGGAAAGTTTTGTTTATATTATAAAGTGATTCTCTGAATTTCTTTAAGTTTAGTGACATCATTTGTTTTTTATGCTTCATCTCCAATTTGGAAATAATTTGTCCTCTAACTTTTTTTTGCCCAATTTTTTTATATGCATTTATTTTGATAAATTCACCTTTTACTACAAATTTTAAAGTTTCCCAAATATTAGTATCAGAGCTGTCTTTATTATCATTGATCAAGAAGAAGTTATGAATAATATTTTCAATCTGTTTCACTACTTTGGAATCTTTTAATAAATATGAATCTAGTCTCCTCATATTAGTTTGTTTTGTTTAAAGATGAGAAATATATGTATAGTCCCTAATGTTGGCAATCTCCAAATTTCTCATAACTTATGTTCAAAATGAGAGTTTAAAAGATAAGAATGACCAGAAGAACAATCCAATTGGGGATCAAGGACAGTAGTAAAAAAAAAAACTAGACCCTCCTAAAACCGTTTCAAGCTCTCTGAAGTTTGAGCTATGAAAGGAAGCTGATTTGAATTTGGAAAATATACATTTGGTATCATGATTTTAATCACTTCCGGGGTACCTTTAACAAAAATATATCTCATTTCACTGTCGTCCAATACAGGTCACTGGTACCATGGGATGTGTAGTCCCCTTTAATAGGCAGGAACAATTATGCAAATAATTTGCAAGGGGCGGAGCCTCCCCTCTTACTTAAGCCACCTTCTGGCCAGAGCCACCCATATTGATTTGTTCCTGGTGTGCTTGCACACCAGGCAGAGAACAGCTATGCTTCTTAGAGTTTTATTATTTTTTTCTTCAAATATGGAATACCACCATTAGGAGGGTGACCATGGCTGTGAATGCCCTCACCCGAAGTGGCTAGTGCAGCTTCCAGGGATTTCTGTGGACCTATACCTGATGAGGGGACAGCTTGTGTTAAGCAGCTCCCCTGTCGGGGAAATTACCTCTGGTTCTTTCCCTCCCTATCATGGTCACCTGAAGACAGAAGTCTGCGAGAAAGGTGAGTCACCCATTGAGTGCTGAAGGTCCACTTGTCCCCACAGTGTCCCTTTGATGGGCTTGTATTTGGGAGTTTTAACACACTCCAGCACTCATAGGGTGTTTTTATTGCATTATCACTATTTATGCAATTTCTGTGTTATTCTCTGAGTTTTGGAGCATTGGGTATTCATTTATTTATGTTTCTCATGCATTTCATGCTTGTTTGGGCACTTTTTACTGTTTTACTAAACTTTATTAAAAATGGTGTTCCGCGCCTTTAAGCGCGGCTTTTTCCCGCTCAGCAGCAGAGCTCCTTTACTCTCTATGGGAATTCACAGTTTGGGACATATCTCTGAAACCGCTCGTCACAGCAACTTCAGAGTGGGCTCATTTTAATGCTAGGCTCCTGCTCTATCATCCGGTTGGTGTTTTATTCATGTAGGGGGTTCAGGGGGGCTTCGGGCACTGTTTGGGGTACTTGCATAGGGAAAACTACATTTCCCATGAGCGCTTAGCTCGCGCTCGTTTCTGATTGGCTGTCATGACGGCCGCCATTTTGTGGTACTTTTCCAAGGCGAGTACACTACGCAGGGACCGAGCCTTCTCTCTCCTCACCAGATTAACCCTTCGCTGGCCAGATAAGTCCGTTTTTAGACCTTTTCTGGGGTGAAACTTTAATCTTTAACACTTTTCTGGGTGATAGTGTTTGTTGTGGGGTATATTGACGCTGTGAGCATGTCTACTTCACTGGAGCTAGGGGCTAGACCCAAGACTAAGGAGGCTGGGGGGTCTTCTACCCCCATGGCGTTTTGCTCCTCTTGCCACATTGGGCTGGATTGCGATAATGTGGGGGATCTATGCCCTAATTGTACTGCTAAAGATAGCAACCCTGGGCTTCCCAGCCACGCTATTGAGCCATCTTGGGTGAGGGAGTTTAAAGCTGCCACTAGGGATCTCAGATCCACGCTTCAACTCTTTCCCTCTCAGGTACAGGGGGCTCTCCAGGTCTGGCAGACCCCCTCTACTATCAGGACCTCCCTGCCTAAGCCACAAGGAGCTCCTGATATCACTGATTCTTCTGAAGAAGAACTTTTACAGGATTCTGATGCTGAGGAACGTACTGTTATTGAATCTAACAGGTCCATTGGGGACCCCTATGAGTGTGACCCTGAAGTTTCGGCTGAGGGTCTGATCAGAGCGGTTCTGAATACGCTCAACCTTCCTCTGACTCAGGAATCTACTTATGATCCTACTGATGTTTTTCAGAAAAAGCCATCTAAACCTGTTGTTTGTTTTCCAACTAACCCTACTCTTGCCCGTCTGGTTTCTGAGGCATGGAAGAATCCTGATAGATCTTCCTCTGTCTCCAAAAAGTTTGCCAAACTTTACCCTTTTCCCGAAGCGGAGCTGGCAAAATGGGTTCATCCTCCCAAGGTGGATGCTCCTGTGTCTAGACTATCCAAATCTACTGCTTTGGCTGTCTCAGATGCCTCTGCCTTGCAGGACTGGACGGATAAGAAATTGGAGCTCTCTCTTAAATCTATTTTTGCCTCTATTGGCACTGCCATGCGCCCCACCTTTGCTGTGGCATGGGTTAATAGGGCTATTGCAGCCTGGACTGAACGACTGACTGAAGCGGTTCGCCAGGATGCGCCTGTATCTGAACAGTTGCAGCTTCTTGCTAATATCACTGAAGCTCAGAACTATGTTGCTGATGCTGCTTTTGATGCTGTGCGCATGATGGCGAGGGCCTCCACTTCTTCTGTGGTGGCTAGACGCGCTCTTTGGCTGAAAATTTGGTCTGCTGATACAGCCTCTAAGAAAGCCTTGCTTTCCTTGCCCTTTCAGGGGAATTTGCTCTTTGGCTCTGAGCTCAAAGAAATGATCAGTGAGGCTACTGGCGGTAAAAGTACTCTTCTACCCTCAGTCTTTAAGAAAAAGTTTCCAGCCAAACGCAATCGGTCCTTTCGTTCCTTTCAGACTGAGACACGCTCCTCGGCCCAAGCGGGTCCTCCCACTACGCGCTCCTCCTCCAAGCCCAAACAGTCCTGGAGGCCCAAGGTTGCCTCCAAGGCCAAGACCTCCAAGACTGCTTCGGCATGACTCGCCGAACCCGGGTCCGCATCCGGCTGTAGGCGGTCGTCTCCGCATCTTTCGCCGGACTTGGGAGGAGTCAGTGGCGGACCCATGGGTTCTTCAGGTGGTGTCAGAGGGATACAGGATCCCTTTCTCTTCCCTTCCTCCTTTTCGGTTCCATTTTACTCGTCCTTCTCAGGAACCCTCAAAAAGGCGTCTGTTCGACGACGCTATTCAGGATCTCTTGGACAAAGAGGTCCTGGAGGCGGTTCCGCAGGGGGACACAGGTTCAGGATTTTATTCCAACCTGTTTGTGGTAGCCAAAAAGGACGGAGGAGCCCGTCCCATCTTGGATCTCAAAGATCTCAATGCCTATGTGGTGACTTCCCACTTCCGCCAGGAGTCCCTGCGCTCTGTGATTCCAGCAATGTCTCCAGGGGAGTTTCTTGCCTCCCTGGACCTTCAGGATGCTTATCTTCACATCCCTATTCATCCAGAGAGCAGGAAGTATCTCAGGATTGCCTGCCACAGGGGACACTTTCAATTTACAGCGCTCCCCTTTGGACTGACTACAGCTCCTCAAGTCTTCCAGCGGGTGCTGGGCTCCTTGATAGCGGTGCTCCATCAGGATGGGATCAGAGTGACACCCTACATGGACGATCTCCTACTGAAGGCCTCCTCAGCGGAGCTTCTCCACCAGCAGTTGCAGAGGTGCATGCACACCCTGAACCGTCATGGCTGGATCCTGAATCTGGACAAGTCGGACTTGATTCCTTCTCAGAGGCTTCTGTTCCTGGGTCTCCTGTTCGACACTCGCCAATGCATGGTGTTTCTTCCAGAGGACGTGGCTCACCAGATAGCCGTCAGAGTGGCTGGGATTCTGGACATGGACGAAATTCCAGTTCCGAAGTTGTCGTCCTTAGTGGGGAAGTTCATTTCCACGATCGAAGCAGTACCATTTGCCATGGCCCACTCCAGGGATCTTCAAAGATTTGTGATCCAGACGTGCAGGAATCATCCAGATCATCAACATCTGTCTGTTTCTCTTCCTCCTCATGTCGAGTCGAGTCTGCACTGGTGGTTAGATCTCTCTCATCTCTTGAAAGGGAAATCCTTTCTAGTTCCTCATTGGACCACAGTCACAACGGATGCCAGCCTTCGGGGCTGGGGTGCAGTCTGGGGTCGCTTCAGTGCTCAGGGGAAATGGGGTCTGGAGGAATCCATGCTCTCCATCAATGTTCTGGAACTTCGAGCTGTCCGGCTGGCCCTGAGGCACTGGGAGTCTCAATTGACCGGTCTTCCAGTCAGAGTAGAGTCCGACAACGCCACGGCGGTGGCTTACATCAACAGACAAGGCGGCACAAGAAGCGGTTCCGCCTGGTGGGAAGTCAAGGATATTTTGTCTTGGGCAGAAGATCACGTGCCTGTCATCTCTGCAGTTCATATTCCAGGCGTGGACAACGTCATGGCAGACTTCCTCAGTCGTCACACCGTCGACAGCGGAGAATGGGCTCTTCACCCAGAGGTGTTTCACATGCTCACTCAACGGTGGGGGATGCCAGTGGTGGATCTGATGGCTACCAGACACAACAGGAAGGTTCCGGTGTTTTGCTCCCGTCTGAGGGACTCCCTTGCTCTAGCGGTGGATGCCTTGTCGATCCCTTGGGACTTCTCCCTGGCTTACATCTTCCCCCCTCTTCCTCTATTGATCAGAGTTATTCAGAAGTTGAAGAGAGAACGTTGTCCTGTCATCCTGATTGCTCCAAACTGGCCTCGCCAGTCCTGGTTTCCGGAATTGATGGCCATGTCAGTGAAGGATCCAATCCCACTTCCAGCCCGTCCGGACCTGCTTCTTCAGGGGTATCTGTGGAAAGAGGATGTTCACTCTCTCCGTTTGATGGCATGGCGGTTGAATCCTCGATTCTAGCTAAGAAAGGCTTTTCTCCTTCTGTGGTGTCGACGATGCTCAGTGCTCGTAAGCCTGTGTCTTCCAAGATCTATCATCGCATTTGGTCAACTTTCGTGACATGGTGCTCTGTCAAGCAGTTGTCTCTTGACTTCCATCTTCCCACTGTCCTGGCCTTCTTGCAGGACGGTGTGGACAAGGGGCTCAGTCTGAGTTCCCTCAAAGTTCAGACCTCTGCCTTGTCTGTGTTTTTCCAGGAACGGATTGCCATCCTTCCTGATGTGAAAGTCTTCTTCCAAGGTGTGACTCATGTTCGACCTGCCTTCAAGAGTCCTGCTCCCCAGTGGGATCTCAATTTGGTGCTGGGAGTTCTTCAGCGACCACCGTTTGAATCCTTGGCTTCCATTCCATTACGTCTTGTGACTTGGAAGATGGCCTTCCTTTTGGCTATTGTGTCAGTACGCCGGGTGGCAGAGTTACAGGCATTGTCTTGTAAACCTCCTTACCTGGTGTTCCACAAGGATAAGGCTGTGCTTCGCACTACCAAGGAATTCTTACCCAAGGTTGTGTCTGAGTTTCACATCAATCAGGAGATTGTGGTTCCCTCTTTCTGCCCTAATCCTTCATCTGACAAGGAAAGAGATCTCCATTTGTTGGATGTGGTGCGTTGCCTCAAGTTTTATGTTCACCGCACCGAATCTATCAGGAAGTCTGACGCTCTATTCGTCATTCCTGAGGGGCCTAGGGCAGGAAGACCGGCTTCCAAAGTTACCATTGCCTCTTGGATTAAGGCTACCATCCGTGAAGCCTATAAGTTGAGGAATAAGCATGTTCCCTTCAGGGTGACTGCCCATTCCACCAGATCTATTGGGGCCTCCTGGGCCTACAAGAATCAAGCTTCTGCTGATCAACTGTGCAGAGCGGCCACTTGGTCCTCTGTGCACACTTTTTCTAAGCACTACCGAGTTGATGTACTGGCATCGGCTGATGCCAGCTTTGGAAGGAAGGTCCTGGAGGCAGTCTTGCCTGTGTAGGTCTTCCGCTCTGTGATCCTTAGTGCTTCCTTACTGTTGAGCCCGGTTGGCTCGTGTTCCGTGTGCTGTGTTAAGTTCAGGGATTGTTCCCTTGATTGGTGTCCGTTGACACTTACAGTTTGGGCTATGTTATCAACTGGTTAACAGTTCTAGTGACTTGGGCCTTGCGCCTGGTCCTTGCCTTACTTCCCGCCTCTGGATCAGCTCAATGTTTGTACATCCCATGGTACCAGTGACCTGTATTGGACGACAGTGAAAATAGGATTTTAGTCTTACCTGTTAAATCCTTTTCACTTAGTCCATACAGGTCACTGGTCTCCCACCCTGTCAAGGGACCAGTCTTGGCTCTCCTGTGGCATTCAGTGGGAGACCGTTCGGGCATGCTCACAGGAGTCTTTCTTTTTGCTTACCTGGGGTCAGTTTAGGGTCTCAAATCAATATGGGTGGCTCTGGCCAGAAGGTGGCTTAAGTAAGAGGGGAGGCTCCGCCCCTTGCAAATTATTTGCATAATTGTTCCTGCCTATTAAAGGGGACTACACATCCCATGGTACCAGTGACCTGTATGGACTAAGTGAAAAGGATTTAACAGGTAAGACTAAAATCCTATTTTCATTGTCTATCATGGTATCCAGCAAAACAAAGGGAAGATGTAAAATTGCTACACCTTCCTTTTTTGCCAGAGAAAATGTATTAAATAATATAGGAAGATTATTCTTTTTATAATGAGTTTCTTGTATGAGAATTATTTGACCATTCAGTGTTTTATATTCATTTTAAAATAAGGCTCTGTTTTGTAGTGAATTAACCCCTTAAGGACCCATGACGGTCCAGGACCGTCAAGGCTTAAATGATAGCAGCGTGCCTCTGTGCACACTGCTATCATTAATTCCAGGGTGAGACTGAGCGCTCCGAGACGGGGGCGTTCAGTCTCAGCCCTTCCTGCTTGTGCCGGTTCATGTGATCTCTGTAGCAGCGATCACATGTACCGGCATTCTGACAAACAGAGGCAACATGCAAAGCATACTGACTCTGAGCGTCTCCTCTGCCTCTGTCTCCCTTGCTATCAAAGTAAGGGAGAGAGAAGTAGAGAGGAGACACCTAGTGGTAAAAGAAGATACAGCAGCTGGGGGTATTAACCCCATCACTGCTGGTGCAGGAGGCTGGCAAAATGCAGGTCAATTTTTGACCTGCAATGATATACTTTTTTTTTTTTTTTTTTTTAAACACAACACACTTTTTTTTTTTTTTTTTTTTTTTTACAAAAAAAAAATTATTTAAAGGAAAAAAAAACATATCATTAAACAATATTGGAAGTGTGATTGTTGTGGAGCCATGTAATACACTTATACACACCGCCAAATGTCAGGGATAAAAAAGTGTCAAGATAGGGTGGGAAAAAGGGACATGGGGATTTTCACCCAGGGAGGACAGTGGCCACTTTAAACTGTGCATTTTGTAGGTATGACTGACCGGTCATACTTTCATGCAGTCGCCATAAAAATGTAACCCTTTGTGCCCAATTAATGCCAAGAGAAAATACAAAAATTGTGTTTTTTTTTACTTTTTTTTTAAATTTTTTTTACATTTTCATAAAGTAAATGGTGGGTTATCCATATATGTGGGGTATCAAAAGAAAGCCCTATTTGTGCTTAAGAAAACAGTATATAATTTATGTGGGTGGAATAAAGGACTTAGAGGGGAAACACTGTTGAACAAAGACATAGTCAAAAAGGTCAGAACTGCTCCGGTCCTTAAGGGAAAACGACCTCAGATTTTCCCGGTCCTTAAGGGGTTAAGGTCTTTCACATTGGTTGAAACCACTTCATAAAAATATGTATCTATATACTCATTATGTTCTTGCCCTACCTGCTTTTCGCTTTCTCTTCCCTGGTTTTGCTGTTATATCCTAGATTGTTTTATTACTTGTTATCTTACTTGGAAATTCTGCATTGTTTTAAACATACATTTTGATACCTACTTAACCTAAAGTGTCTTGTTTTAAAATATAAACTGTTAGTGCAAATATAAATATATATCTCCAGTATTCTATTTTCTATCACTGCTTTCCCCCTTGTTATTTCAGATTTTATTTTTATTTCAGACCTCATTTGTGGGTCATCAAGGACCCTTCTGGACATCAATAGTATCAATACACTCAGAGGGAACATGGCATTCATATTTCATATTAAATGTATTAAACCAAGCCTGTGTGAGATGTTGTGCTGTAAACTGGGATTGTACATATATTTCTCAAAACAATCTAAAATTCTTTATTTTCAACAAACTGTCTTTTTACTTGTTAATATTGTTTAAGCAGATGCTTCTGGTAGTTTCTGATTCTTCTTTCAGTAAATAAACACTCTTATTTTTATTGCGATGGTTTGATGTAATTCTGCTATGTAACCAGAGGCATTTCCATTTTTTCGTGATAAAGCTGAAAAGACCCTTTTAAGTTCTAGTTAATTTGGTCTCTGTGCAGGTCATGCGCCTCGCTAAAACTATACATGTTTGGTATCAGTGTACTCAGGATACAATACATTTAAAAATAATTAAAATTATAGCTACTAGCTTTAATTCAGTTTATGTATAGTGAAAGATATCCGAAAAATATGTAACATTTATTTTTTTCTCATATATATATATATATATATATATATATATATATATATATATATCATACAATCTTGTTGCATGACACTTCAAGTGAAGCATCATTGAAAAGCTTATTTTGCCCTAAATATATTATATAGATAACAACTGCATACCCACGAGAATCAAAACCATAGGAAAAGCCAGTAGGATACTAGGTTTGTAGGAAGAGACATTAGCAGCATAAAAGAGATTGTAGTGAGACCTTATAGATTACTAGTTAAGCCTTACCTTGAGTACTGGGAACAGTTCTATGGTTCATGGATTGGGCAGCTTATTATCTTGACTCAGATGTGGTTATACTACTTTTATAGCTGCTCTTCTTGATACATACTGAAGTGTAAAAGAGCTTTAGTAAAACCAGCACACACATTCTACTAATGTTAAGAGTTAAAGGGATAGTAATAGAAAATATATTTTAGGGTTTATCCCAGTGAGTAAAAAAAAGGGTACTCACACTGCTGAAAGGGGTTTTATTCAAAAGTTATTACAGCTCAAACTAGAATTTTTTAGGTGCAGTATCACAGTGGCCTGAAACTGTACAGTGGCACTGTTGCTACACAATCCTATGGACATATCTGGTCAGTTGACAGATCTCCATAGGATGGTGTAGCAACAGTGCCACTGTACAATTTCAGGCCACTGTGATACTGCACCTAAAAATTTCAAGTTTGAGCTGCAATAACGTTTGAATAAATGTGAGTGCCCTTGTTTTACTCTGGGGGATAACCCCCACAACATATTATTTTTTTACATTTTAAGTATTACTCTCCCTTTAATGCAAGCAGCCTCAAACTCCTCCCTTTAGCATTTTCTGGAAAATGTAATAAAGTTACCCTTTTCCTTGGTACTGTCTCAGAGAAAAGGAATACTACAAAATGCACATAACCGTGTTCTAACCACTGTTAGGAGAGATGTGGCTAGTACACCAGAGCTCAGGTAACTCACAGGAGGCATGTCTCCTGCAAGAGTTTAGAACCTGTGTCTGCATACCAGATTACTTACAGTAATGTCCCATAAAAAATACTTTTAGTTTTGTAGAGGATAAAAAAATAAACTCTATGGCACAAATCCGCTATGGTTTGAGTGAGATATGCATTCAAAGTTCCCCCCTTCCTCCTCTTCTGCTGATGTCAGCACACCAGGCACACTTTGTAGACCTTTCAAATGAAGTAATTATTTTCCAATAACGCTATTTCGGCTCTGCTGCAGAGCCACCGGCTGGACCCAGAACCAGGATCTCCTGCAGTCACCACGGTGCTGACGTCAGGAGAATGGGAAGGGGGGGGACTTTGAATGCACATATATCTCAAACCATAGCTGTTTGAGAGACAGGGTTTGTGCCACAGAGTTTATTTTTTTGTCCTCTACAAAACTACATTACTGTCCCTTTAATTGTCTGGGAAATGTATGATTTCTCATTATTTGTAATACTGCACAGCAGTTTACATTTTATATTTCAGATATGTTTTGCCATTATTTGTTCATCCATTTGTAATTCATTTGTTTATCAAAAATAAAAATAAGATAAAAACTAATATTCTTGAACCTTTAACCCCTTAGGACCGGCACTTAAGGACCACGCGCCAAAGAATTTGCGATGCCAGTTCAGGGCTCCCCAAATGGCGTGCAGCCAGGTGGGGAACCTTGAAATCCATTACGGTCCTGGCATGTCATGGGTCCTTATGGCTTGCCAACCCATGACCTGCCAGCACCGTCAAAGGTCCTTAAGGGGTTAAGTGTCAGAGGGGTGTGCAACACATTTCGCAGCAATGTGTTGCACATTCCTTTGGCATTTAAAGGGTTAAGTTAAAACATCTTTGTGTATTTTTATGCTGTACAGACATTCTTTACAAGTAGCATAGTGAATAATGAGTCTAGCTCTGATTTATACGCATTATGTATGTTTATTTCTCTGTTTTTAGTGACTGGTACTATGGAAGAAGTCCATTTCTGAAACAAAAGACAAGTTTAGATGTTGTGACTTGCTTGTATGAGCTTAATGAAGTCAGGTTTGACTTGGCATCTAAAGGATATGACCTAGATGCTGCATGGCCAACATTTGCCAGGTAATGTGATAGCTGATGCATAGCAACATATGCACAAAATTACAAGATGATCTTAATCTATATGTCTTATCCCCTTGAGTGCCAGAGAGGTGAGTAACACATTTCTTTGTAATGTATTGCCCATCTCCAAGAACTGTATACGGCTTAAGCTATGACATTCAAGGTAGCATTAACATTTTTTGTTTTATATGCATTGAATGTAAGAATTCTGTACAACCACTTTTCAGGATCTGTTTGTACTATTTAAAAAAAAAATAAAATGGACACCTACCTATCTAGTAGGAAACTATTATACTACTAGTGTAAAAGTCCATGTGCACGGGTCAAGGTCCAGGTAATATTAACCCTTTGAGTGCCAGAGGGGTACTTAACGCATTGCTTAGCAATGCGTTGCGTACCCCTTTGGCACTCAAAGGGTTAAGAGGCCGCTACCTCACTGCTCCACGCAATGCACTCTTGTGTCGCCTCACTCACGTGATGCAATCATGCGCAGTAGAGACTGCCCGAACGTGTGCAGTCTCTACTGCGCATGACTGCATCGTGACAAACATCCTAGCGAATTATTATATAGGATTAGTATTGTTTATTTGTAAAGCACAGAGATATTATGCAGCATTGTTTACTTAGTGTAGAGGAACCTGTTTGTGGGAGATTAAAACCAGAGGAGGAAGAGAAACAACTGAAACTCAAGCTACATTGACACCAAGAGTTTAAAAAAAGGTAAGGATAGGAATGAGTAATTATATGGAGTAGGACTAGTCTGGCCAACTGCAAAACTGATCCAATTTACCAATGCAGCAGGTGTTACTGCATTTTTTGTTATTCTTGTTCATGTTCTATGAACAGCTGACTATGTAAAAACTATAAATTCCTACCATACCCTGCATGGTTGCCACTTTATGCTACTGTTTCATGCTATTGTAATATTTCACTGATATGAGAACACGCTGCGATAAACATTGGTGCCGGCGTATGTGTATAGCTTTTATCTAAGCCGGTGCTATTGTATACAGTGGCTCCATTTAGCTGTCTGTTGGGGTGCATAAGTGCCCATGTATATACAAATAATAAGCCTAGGCTAGTCAAGAAAATCTCTACAGGAGTTATATCAACCTTTTTTTTTTTTTTTTTTTTTCTGCACCAGTTAAAGCACATAAATGTGTATCACTTTAAATAAAGGCAGAATATATGTTTCTGTAAAATTCTGCATTTTCACAGTGACTGTGGGAAACGTACAGAGGATAAAAAAAAATTAACTGACTAGAAAATAAACTACGTTTCATTATTACAACATATTTGTTGTGTAAATGTATTAATTCTTCAAATCAAATATTGATTTGATTTAGATTTTTCTTCTGTTCACTCACTTTGCATTTGGCTGATTGATAAAAATAAACTAATAATGTCTATTTTTGAAAACATTCTTACTTTACAGCATTTTTTCACACCTGCCTAAAACTTTTGCACAGTACTGTACATAATAGACAATTTGTATGATGTGTTGGAAAAAGGATCTCTAAATTCACATAAAATAAAAATATTATAATGTTTATTATAATGTTTATGCATATGATAGGCCCCAAGTGTAAGAGCTGCTACTATCCTGGTTGACTGAAGTGTGGTCAGTTTACGTAACAAAGTATAACAAAAAAAAAGGGGAGAGCGCTGAATGTAGGTGAGTATTCAAATATATATTAGTTCAATACATATAAAATACATGAAATGGGATGTAAGCAATCTAGCAATAATATAAATATTTATTTAAATTTAATATGTAATATATGATATAAATCCTATTAAAATACATATAAATATAAGTCCCAGACAATGCAATCCTACATAGAACAAAAAGGGAATTTCTTACCTGTCAATTCCTTTTTCCTCTGGGTCTCCGTAGGTAGCACACCAAGAGAGAGCCCCTCCTCCCTAGTTAGGACAGGTAAAAAAGTATAAAAGGGACCTCCCTCCCCGGTGTTTGTACAAAGCCGACCAGGAAGCAATCATAGTATGCAAAAAAAGAATTTATTGGACCAAGGGAAGGGAAATTTCCCAGACCCAGAGGAAAAAGGAATTGACAGGTAAGAAATTTCCTTTTTCCCATCCGGGTCTCCTTGGTAGCACACCAAGAGAGAAAACAAAGCTAAGCATTAAAAGGGGGGGAATCACGGACAGCTTCAAGCACTTTATGCCCGAAGGCTGAATCCCCTGCAGCCTGTATGTCAAGTCTATAATGTTTCACGAAAGTATAGATATTTCACCAGGTAGCAGAACATATTTGTTCTGCTGAAGCTTGAGCCTTTTCTGCCCAAGAGGCTGCCACGGATCTGATTGAGTGAGCTTTAATATTTTCCAGAGGAGCTACGCAGCTTGCCAAGTATGCTTCTTCATTAGCAGCATGCAGTCACCTGGAAATTGTAGATTTGGAGGCCTTTCTGCCTTTTGACTGCCCAAAGAAATTTACAAAGAGAGATGAGGAAGTTCAAAGTTCTCTTGTTCTTTGAACATAAGTTAATAAACACCTTTTCACATCCAGACAATGCAGCCGACATTCGTCTTCAGACTGAGGACCGGGAAACAGAACCGGCAGACATAATTCTTGACTCCTGTGGAAGGAAGAATTCACCTTGGGCTGGAATTCTGGAGGAATTTTAAGAATCACTGCATCATGTCTGAACTGTAAATAGGGTTCCAGGATAGACAAGGCCTGAAGTTCTCCAACTCTTCTGACTGACGTGAGGGATACCAGGAGAGCAGTCTTGAGGGACAGAAATTTCAGAGAAATGGACTCTAGAGGCTCAAATGGAGGAACGAGCAAAGCCTTCAAGACGAGATTAAGGTCCCAAGGGGCAGCGGACGGGGAACACCTGGGCCTCAGCAAGGATGTTGATTTGAGGAATCGCTGAACCATAGGATGATTGACCAGAAGTTGTCCCAAAAAACTACCTAATGCCGCAATCTGGACTCTCAGGGTGGCTAGACTTAGACCCTTAGAACAACCTTCAGCAAAAAATCCAGAAGAGCGAGGACTGAAGGATGAACAGGATCTACAGAATGTTCCTTAGCCCAGAAGGAAAATCTAGCCCATGTATGGTTATACACTGCTGTTGTAGAACACCGTCTAACATCCAGTAGTACTGAAATCACCCCATCTGAAAGTCCATGGTTAGCTAGCAGTTGGGATTCAGGAACCATGCAGCAAGCCTGAAGTTGCTCAGTTGAGGGCGAGGAACTGGATCTCTGTGGAGGGAAGTATCAGCAGATCCACTGTCGTCATGGATTTCAGAAGAATGAACCATGACCTTCTTGGCCAGTATGGAGCTATTAAAATGACTCTGGTTTTCTCCTGATAAATCTTTCTCAGGGAGACCGGAATGAGACTCAGAGGCGGAAAGAGAGAGGCTAGGCGAAAGTCCCACTTCTGCACCAGAGCATCCACTGCCATTGGGTGATCCTGAGGAAAAAGTGAGAAAAACTGGGGAACCTTTGCATTCATTCTGGAAGCCATCAGATCTGTTTGAGGTAGTCAGTCCCCATTTCTCTGAGTGTCAGGAAAATCCTGGGATGAAGTGGCCACTCATCTGGGCGAACCATCTTCCGTCTGAGAACATCCGCTTCTACATTGAGTCATCCGGGAATGTGGATTGCAGTCAGTGCTTGCAAGTTGACTTCCACCCATTGAAGAATCCTCAATGATAGGAGGAGGAGGGAGGGATTCCATGTGCCTCCCAGACCGCCAGAAGTTCTAGATGATTGGAATGGAGCTTATTTTCAGAGGTCAACCAGAGACCTTGGAACGAGTGGCAACCGAGGACTGCTCCCCATCCAATCTTGCTGGCATCAGTGGTCATGACTGTCCAGTCCTGGATGCACCACGGGAGCCCTACAGATAGTTGGACCACCAACTGAGGGAATGTTTTACCTCTACGTATATTGGAACCAGTAGATGGAAAATTTGGGGATCTCTGTTCCAGGATGACAGAATCAGTTGTTGCAGGGTTCTCATGTGGAGTCTCACCCATTGGACTGCTTCGATTGATGACGACATCAAACCCAGGATGGACATAAGATGTCTGAGGGACATTTGATTGGAAGACCTGAGCAGGGATATCTGGTCCAATATTCTCTGAATCTTCACCTCTGGAAGGAAAGTTTTTCCACTGATGAGTCTAGGATCATGCCCAGAAACAATCGTCGTTGGTCTGGAGCAAGGCATGACTTTTCGACCAGTAGAAATGACCAGAGACAGATGATATTGCAGGATAGGAGGAGAAGAGGCCTTCACCAACCAGTCATCCAGGTATGGGATAACAGCAACATCCTTTGCTCTCAGGAAGGAAAACACAACTGCCAACAGCTTTGTAAAGACCCTGGGGGCTGAGGTCAAGCCGAATGGGAGATCAGCAAACTGGTAATGAGATACCACTCCCTTGTCCTTGATAGCGATTCATAAATACTTCTGACGGCTTGGATGAATTGGAACGTGAAAATAGGCGTCTTTTAAGACCACCGTCGCCATCCAGTTTCCCTGGTGAAGAATATTGACTGTGGATCTGATGTTCTCCATCTTGAAACGTTCCGGGATGATAAATTGGTTCAAGAAAGTGAGATTCACGACCAAGTGAAGACCTCCTGAAGTCATGGGAACCAGGAAGACCGTATAATAGGTACCTCTTCTCCTCCAAGGCCTGGGAACTGGAAGCAGGACTTTTTCTATCACCAGCTCTTATAAGACCTTCCGAAACACTTCTCTTTTTGACAAAGATTCTAGAAACCTGATGATGACAAATTTTTCTGAAGGTAGGGTATGGAAACGAATTCTGTAGCCCTCGGTGATGATTCACAAGACCCAGGAATCTGCAGTAATATTTTTCCATAGATCCTGGAAAAAACAGGAGCGTCGTCCTAGCGGAATCCAAGGCCTGGCATCAGAACTGGAATCTAGGGGGAGCATCAAGGTTGGGTCTTTGGGTTTTTGATCCCTTAGGCACATACGGTCTTGATAGTGGTCTCTTGCTTTTGGATGTTTTTTTCTGGCCCCTGAAGGCTCGAAAAAACTGTTTCTGGGAGGAGAACATCCAATCCTGAGGTAGAAACTTCTTTTCCCCTGAAAGATACTGAATAAGGGCATCCAATTCCTTCCCAAAAAGAAAGTCACCCTCAAAGGGCATGGAACACAGTTTATGCTTAGAAGCTCCGTCCGCCACCCATTGTCTGAGCCAAAGGGCCCGACCCACCTAGGATAATGCTGTAGTGCGCGCGGCCATTCTAACAGTTTCCATAGAGGCGGCGCAGAGATGATCTGCAGCCAGACGGAGCATGGAAGTAGACTTCAAAAGCTCTTCCCTAGGAACTTTATTAACTAAGTCCTCTTCTAGTTGCAAAAGCCAGATTCTCAGAGCCCTAGAGACACAAGTGGAAGCAACATTTGGACGAAAGGAAGTGGCACTAGCCTCATAAGTCCTACGCAGAGCTTTTTCAATTTTACGATCCTTAGGATCTTTAAATCCGGAACCATCCTCAACCGGAATAGTGGTTTTCCAGGATAGACGAGCAATATGAATGTCTACCTTGGGAGTTTTATCCCAAAGAGACGTATCCTTGGGATCAAATGGAAACAAGCTCTTGAGCTTCCTGGGAAAAGACAGATGTTTTTCAGGACTAGCCCATTCCCTTTTGATAAGGTCAAAGACTACTGAATGAACAGGAAAAACATTATGTTTTTTCTTGTATCCTGGGTACAGATTGTCTGCCACTGACCTTGGGGTGTCCTCTTCCTTAATGTCAAGGGAAGCACTGATGCCCTTTACGAGGGAGTCCACACAGTCTGCCGGAAAAAGAGAAGAGTCTTTCCTGCAGCCCTCCTCAGAATCCTCCAGGGAAGAGTCAGAATCTGACACGTCCTGGGGTCTCCTCCTGGAGAAAGAACCTGGTCTGGCAACAGAAGGAGCAGATGCACCTGCCATCTCTTCCTCTGATCTGCGGCTTTTCCAGGTCTCCTTGGCAATGGAAGAAAAAAGAGAGACCAGTGATGACATATCAGTAGGCATACTGGCCTGAGAAGTCGGAAGTGGCTGAGAGACTGAGGGTGAGTTAACCTTTACCAAACAGGTGGGGAATAATTTCTTCTGATATCCATCCTCCAAATGAACCTTACATAAAAGGCACAGAGAAGAAGCCATCTAAGAAAAATAACATGACAAAAAGTATATAAAAATTATCAGAATTAACATCCAGCATCTGAAGGGTTAAATGAAACATTATCACCCATAAATAAATAATACCTTAGCAGGTACTCACATTTATATAGTTGGAGATGAGCTGGGGCTGACCTGGCTAGGCACACTGCAGCAAAAGGGGAGAGAGAGAGTAATACACTCGTTTTAAATAACCCGCCAGTGTTTGAGAGCCATTCCATTGGGGAACTGAACCCCTGACGCGATCCTCTGCTTCACTTCCGGTCTGTGGAACTGACAAGGTCTGGATTGCAAACAATGTTTTTGTCCAGTTCCACAAAACATTTTAATGAATTGAACAGAAAACTTCAAGGTTTTGGGAAAACAGCAGACAGCATGTTAGTGGGCGACTGAAATATTTTACACGCCTAAAGGTTCAACTGTATAATTCTTCACCATCTGCGAACTGTGACACAAACCAGCATAATAGCAACTATAAGGGAAAATTATTTCAAACCTTTTGATCCAGGGAACTATCTGACTGCCATTTGGAGTCAGGAAGGAATTTTTTTTACCCACTTGGGGCTTAACTGGAAATAGCTTCAGTGTTTTTTTAAGGTTTCCTCTGGATCAACAGGACTGGACTTGAAGGATGCACTTCTTTTTTCAGCCTTGTCACTTATGTTACCATGTTACTATTTACTCAATTCCATAGCCCAGGAACAAGAATATTGAAATTCTAGAAACTGGATTGTTTAGAGGTTCAGGAATGTTCTGAGAAAAGTAAAATTTCAGATCAACATACAAAACTACAGAAGAATGAATGACGTAGTGGGTAGAATGCAACACAACATAAAATGAGATCTTGAAAGTGTGGCGTTAACTTCCAACTAATTTCCATACAATAAAGGAATCTCACTGCTTACTTTTTTGGCTCATCATACTTTTGTAAGTAACTTTTTTCAGCCAAGTATTATATGAAATCTGACACACACAACCTGTGTGACTGTAAAATCAACAGACTATAAGACAAGGGGGGAGATGCACTAAGAGGTGATAAAATGAAGATAACTTTTCTAGTGATAGTGCATAGGCTCCACAGAATAACACAGGAATCGGAGAAGTATTAAGATTTTTCAAATGGGAGAGATCTTAGATCCATAGAGTAACCTAGGAACTGAAGAAGTGAAATCATCTCCCCTTATCACGTCTTAGTGTATATCCTCCAAGGTTTGACAAATTGTCAGCAGGCATATAGCAACAAAATCTATGGTGACACAGGTTTACAGAAGTGCCAAACTGGAGTAATTGCAGGAAAGGTATTGGGAAACAAAAACCTTCGTTTTTTTTATCAATGAACAAAATGAAAAGCAAGTGAACAGAAGAAAAATCTAAATCAAATCAATATTTGGTGTGACCACCCTTTGCCTTCAAAACAGCATCAATTCTTCTAGGTACACTTCCACAAAGTCAGGGATTTTGTAGGCATATAGACAGGTGTATGATTAAACAATTATATCAAGCAGGTGCTAATGATCATCAGTTTAATATGTAAGTTGAAACATAATCATTAACTGAAACAGCTGTGTAGGAGGACTTGATTGGCTGGACTTGATGGGAGCATGTCTGTTTTCAGCCACATCAACTATGTTACTATGTTAGGAATAAAACTGGATGAGGAACAGCCAAACTCAGCTAACAAGGTGAGGTTGCTGAAGACCTTTTAATGTCAAAAGTCATACACCATGGCAAGACTAAGCACAGAAACAAGACACAAGATAGTTGTACTGCATCATCAAGGTCTCTCCCAGGCAGAAATTTCAAGGCCGACATGATGTTTCCAGATGTGTGTTGTCCAAGCTCTTTTGAAGAAGCACAGAGAAACAGGCAATGTTGAGGACCGTTACGCAGTTTCCGGCCAAAGAAACAGTGCAGCAGATGAAAGACACATCTTACTTACTTCCCTTCACAATCGGAAGATGTCCAGCAGTGCCATCAGCTCAGAATTGACAGAAAACAGTGGGACCCTGGTACACCCATCTACTGTCCGGAGAAGTCTGCTCAGACGTGGTCTTCATGGAAGACTTGCTGCCAAAAAGCCATACCTCCGATGTGGAAACAAGGCCAAGCGACTCAACTATGCATGAAAACACAGGAACTGGGGTACAGAAAAATGACAGAAGGTGATCTGGGCTGATGAGTCAAAATTTGAAATATTTGGCTGTATCATGAGGCAGTTTGTTCACCAAAGGGCTGGAGAGTGGTACAATATGTCTGTAGGCAACAGTGAAGCATGGTGAAGGTTTTGCATGTTTGTGGCTGCATTTATGCAAATGGAGTTGGGGATTTGGTCAGAGTTAATGGTCTCCTCAATTCTGAGAAGTACATGCAGATACTTATCCATCATGCAGTACTGCCAGGGATGCATCTGATTGGGCCCAAATTTATTCTGCAGCATGACAACGACCCCAAACATACAGCCAAAGGCATTAAGAGCTATATTCAGTGTAAAGAAGAACAAGGAGTCCTGGTATGGCCCCCACAGAGCCCTGATTTCAATATCGAGTCTGTCTGGGATTACATGAAGAGAGAGATGCAACTGAGGCTGCCTAAATCCACAGAACTGTGGTTAATTTGCCAAGATGTTTGGGACAACCTACCTACTGTGTTCGTTAAAAAACTGTGTGCAATTGTTGGTCACAACAAATATTGATTTTAGATTTTTCTGCTGTTCACTCACTTTGCATTTTGTTCATTGATAATAATAAGCTATTAACATGTCTATTTTTGAGGGCATTCTTACTTTACAGCATTTTTCACACCTGCCTAAAACTTTTGCACAGTACTCTACATTGTATACTCTGTGGTATTTCAAAATAGGAGCAATAGGTAGAAAATGTCCATTGGTTTCTATGGTGATTGCTCCCAATTTATCAATTTGCCCCAAACAATGTAGAGGAGTTGCAGGAAGGGTATTTTGAGCTGAAAGACTTCTTTGCCAAAGTCATGTTTTTTTAAGTGTATATAATAACCATATTTCACTGTCGTCCAATACAGGTCACTGGTACTCTGGGAGGCGTAAGTCCCCTTTAATAGGCAAGAACAACTATGCAAATGATTTGCAAGGGGCGGAGCCTCCCCTCTTACTTAAGCCACCTTCTGGCCAGAGCCACTTAGATTGATTTGTTCCTGGAGTGCTTTGCACACCAGGTAGAGAACATCTATGCATCTTAGTGTTTTATTATTTTTTTATTCAAATATGGAATACCACCATTAGGAGGGTGACCATGGCTGTGAATTGCCCTCTTTAAAGTGGCTGGTGCAGCTTCCAGGGATTTTCTGTGGACCTTATGCCCTGAAGAGGGGACAGCTTGTGTTAAGCAGCTTCCCTACTGGGGAATTTACCTCTGGTTCTTTCCCACTTTATCATGGTCACCTGAAGACAGAAGTCCTGCAGGAAAGGTGAGTCACCCATTGAGTGCTGAAGGTCCACTTGTCCCCACAGTGTCCCTTTGATGGGCTTGTATTTGGGAGTTTCAATACACTCCAGCACTCATAGGGTGTTTTTATTGCATTATTACTGTTTTATGCAATTTCTGTGGTATTCTCTGGGTTTTGGAGCTTTTGGTATTCGTTTACTCATGTTTCTTATGTGTTTCATACTTGTTTGGGCACTTTTTAATGTTTTCTTAAACTTTGTTAAAACTGGTGTTCCGCGCCTTTAAGCGCGGCTTTTTCCCGCTCAGACGCAAGGGCTCCTTTACTCTCTATGAGAATTCACAGTGTGGGACATATCTCTGGAACCGCTTGTCACAGCACCTTCAGAGAGGGCTCATTTTAATGCTAGGCTCCTGCTCTATCATCCGAAATGTGTTTTATGTATGTGGGGTGTTCAGGGGGGCTTCGGGCACTGTTTGTAAGGGAAAACTACATTTCCCATGAGCGCCTGGTTCGCGCTCGTTTCTGATTGGCTGTCATGACGGCCGCCATTTTGTGGTACTTTTCCTAAGCGAGTACACTACGCAGGGACCGAGCCTTCTCTCTCCTCAACAGATTAACCCTTCGCTGGCCAGATAAGTCCGAATTTAGACATTTCTGGGGTGAAACTTTAATCATTTACACTTTTTCTGGGTGATAGTGTTATTAGTGGGGTATATTGACGCTGTGAGCATGTCTACTTCACTGGAGCTAGGGGCTAGACCCAAGTCTAAGGAGGATGGGGGGTCTGCTACCCCCATGGCGTTTTGCTCCTCTTGCCACATTGGGCTGTCTAGCGATAATGTGGGGGATCTATGCCCTAATTGTACTGGTCAAGATAGCAACCCTGGGCTTTCCAGCCACGCTATTGAGCCATCTTGGGTGAGGGAGTTTAAAGCTGCCACTAGGGATCTCAGATCCACGCTTCAACTCTTTCCCTCTCAGATACAGGGGGCTCTCCAGGTCTGGCAGACCCCCTCTACCATCAGGACCTCCCTGCCTAAGCCACAGGGAGCTCCTGATGTCACTGATTCTTCTGAAGAAGAACTCTTACAGGATTCTGATGCTGAGGAACGTACTGTTATTGAATCTAACAGGTCCATTGGGGACCCCTATGAGTGTGACCCTGAAGTCTCGGCTGAGGGTCTGATCAGAGCGGTTCTGAATACGCTCAACCTTCCTCTGACTCAGGAATCCACTTATGATCCTACTGATGTTTTTCAGAAAAAGCCATCTAAGCCAGTTGTTTGTTTTCCAACTAACCCTACTCTTGCCCGTCTGGTCTCTGAGGCATGGAAGAATCCTGATAGATCTTCCTCTGTCTCTAAAAAGTTTGCTAAACTATACCCTTTTCCTGAGGCTGAGCTGGCAAAATGGGTTCATCCTCCCAAGGTGGATGCTCCTGTTTCTAGACTATCCAAGTCTACCGCTTTGGCTGTCTCTGATGCCTCTGCCCTGCAGGATTGGACAGATAAAAAGCTAGAGCTTTCTCTTAAATCTATTTTTGCCTCCATTGGCACTGCCATGCGCCCAACCTTTGCTGTGGCATGGGTTAATAGAGCCATTGCGGCCTGGACTGAACGACTGACTGAAGCAGTTCGCCAGGATGCACCAGTATCTGAACAGTTGCAGCTCCTTGCTAATATCACTGAAGCTCAGAACTATGTTGCTGACGCTGCTTTTGATGCTGTGCGCATGATGGCGAGGGCCTCCACTTCTTCTGTGGTGGCTAGACGCGCTCTTTGGCTGAAAATTTGGTCTGCTGATACAGCCTCTAAGAAAGCCTTGCTTTCCTTGCCCTTTCAGGGGAATTTGCTTTTTGGGTCTGAACTCAAAGAAATGATCAGTGAGGCTACTGGCGGTAAAAGTACTCTTCTACCCTCAGTCTTTAAGAAAAAGTTTCCAGCCAAACGCAATCGGTCCTTTCGTTCCTTTCAGACTAAGACACGCTCCTCGGCCCAAACGGGTCCTCCCACTACGCGCTCCTCCTCCAAGCCCAAACAGTCCTGGAAGCCCAAAGTTGCCCCCAAGGCCAAGACCTCCAAGACTGCTTCGGCATGACTCGCCGAACCCGGGTCCGCATCTGGCTGTAGGTGGTCGTCTCCGCATCTTTCGCCGGACTTGGGAGGAGTCAGTGGCGGACCCATGGGTTCTTCAGGTGGTGTCAGAGGGATACAGGATCCCTTTCTCTTCCCTTCCTCCTTTTCGGTTCCATTTTACTCGTCCTTCTCAGGAACCCACAAAAAGGCGTCTGTTCGACGACGCTATTCAGGATCTCTTGGACAAAGAGGTCCTGGAGGCGGTTCCTCAAGGGGACACAGGTTCAGGATTCTATTCCAACCTGTTTGTGGTAGCCAAAAAGGACGGAGGAGCTCGTCCCATTTTGGATCTCAAAGATCTCAATGCCTATGTGGTGACTTCCCACTTCCGACAGGAGTCCCTGCGTTCTGTGATTGCAGCAATGTCTCCAGGGGAGTTTCTTGCCTCCCTGGACCTTCAGGATGCTTATCTTCACATCCCTATTCATCCGGAGAGCAGGCGGTATCTCAGGATTGCCTGCCACAAGGGACACTTTCAGTTTGCAGCGCTCCCCTTTGGGCTGACTTCAGCCCCTCAGGTCTTCCAGAGGGTGTTAGGCTCCTTGATAGCGGTGCTTCATCAGGATGGGATCCGAGTGACCCCATACATGGACGATCTCCTACTGAAAGCCTCCTCAGCGGAGCTTCTCCGTCAGCAATTACAGAAGTGCATGCACACCCTGAACCGTCATGGCTGGATCCTGAATCTGGACAAGTCGGACTTGGTTCCATCTCAGAGGCTTCTGTTCCTGGGTCTCCTGTTCGACACTCGCCAATGCATGGTGTTTCTTTCAGAGGACGTGGCTCACCAGATTGCCGTCAGAGTGGCTGGGATTCTGGACATGGACGAAATTCCGGTACCGAAGTTGTCGTCTTTAGTGGGGAAGTTCATTTCCACGATCGAAGCAGTTCCATTTGCCATGGCCCACTCCAGGGAACTTCAGAGATTTGTGATCCAGACGTGCAGGAATCATTCAGATCATCAACATCTGTCTGTTTCTCTTCCTCCTCATGTCGAGTCGAGTCTGCACTGGTGGTTAGATCTCTCTCATCTCCTGAAAGGGAGATCCTTTCTAGTTCCTCGTTGGACCACAGTCACAACGGATGCCAGCCTTCGGGGCTGGGGTGCAGTCTGGGGTCGCTTCAGTGCTCAGGGGAAATGGGGTCTGGAGGAATCCCTTCTCTCCATCAATGTTCTGGAACTTCGAGCTGTCCGGCTTGCCCTGAGGCACTGGGAGTCTCAACTGACCGGTCTTCCGATCAGAGTGGAGTCCGACAACGCCACGGCGGTGGCTTACATCAACAGGCAAGGCGGCACAAGAAGCGGTTCCGCCTGGTGGGAGGTCAAGGATATTTTGTCTTGGGCAGAAGATCACGTGCCTGTCATCTCTGCAGTTCATATTCCAGGCATGGACAACGTCATGACAGACTTCCTCAGTCGTCACACCGTCGACAGCGGAGAATGGGCTCTTCATCCAGAGGTGTTTCACATGCTCACTCAGCGGTGGGGGATGCCTGTGGTGGACCTGATGGCTACCAGACACAACAGGAAGGTTCCGGTGTTTTGCTCCCGGTTGAGGGACTCCCTTGCTCTAGCAGTGGATGCCTTGTCGATCCCTTGGGATTTCTCCCTGGCTTACATCTTCCCTCCTCTTCCTCTATTGATCAGAGTTATCCAGAAGTTGAAGAGGGAGCGTTGTCCTGTCATCCTGATCGCTCCAAACTGGCCTTGCCAGTCCTGGTATCCGGAGTTGATGGCCATGTCAGTGACGGATCCGATCCCGCTTCCTGCCCGTCCGGACCTACTTCTTCAGGGATATCTGTGGAAGGAGGATGTTCACTCTCTCCATTTGATGGCATGGCGGTTGAATCCTCGATTCTAGCAAAGAAAGGATTTTCTCCTTCTGTGGTGTCGACTATGCTCAGTGCTCGTAAGCCTGTGTCTTCCAAGATCTATCATCGCATATGGTCAACTTTTGTGACATGGTGCTCTGATAAGAAGTTATCCCTTGAATTTCATCTTCCCACTGTCCTGGCCTTCTTGCAGGACGGTGTGGATAAGGGGCTCAGTCTGAGTTCCCTCAAAGTTCAGACTTCTGCCTTGTCTGTGTTTTTCCAGGAAAGGATCGCTATCCTTCCTGATGTATAAGTTTTCTTCCAAGGTGTGACTCATGTTCGACCTGCCTTCAAGAGTCCTGCTCCCCAGTGGGACCTCAATTTGGTGCTGGGAGTTCTCCAGCGACCACCGTTTGAATCCTTGGCTTCCATTCCATTACGTCTCTTGACTTGGAAGATGGCCTTCCTTTTGGCTATTGTTTCAGTTCGCCGGGTAGCAGAGTTACAGGCTTTGTCTTGTAAATCTCCTTACCTGGTGTTCCACAAGGATAAGGCTGTGCTTCGCACTACCAAGGAATTCTTACCCAAGGTTGTGTCCGAGTTTCACATCAATCAGGAGATTGTGGTTCCCTCTTTCTGCCCTAATCCTTCATCTGACAAGGAAAGAGATCTCCATCAGTTGGATGTGGTGCGTTGCCTCAAGTTTTATGTTCATCGCACCGAGTCTATCAGGAAGTCTGACGCTCTATTCGTCATTCCTGAGGGGCCTAGGGCAGGGAGACCGGCTTCCAAAGTTACCATTGCCTCTTGGATTAAGGCTACTATCCGTGAAGCCTATAAGTTGAGGAATAAGCATGTTCCCTTCCGGGTGACTGCCCATTCCACCAGATCTATTGGGGCCTCTTGGGCCTACAAGAATCAGGCTTCTGCTGATCAACTGTGCAGAGCGGCCACTTGGTCCTCTGTGCACACTTTTTCTAAGCACTATCGAGTTGATGTACTGGCTTCGGCTGATGCCAGTTTTGGAAGGAAGGTCCTGGAGGCAGTCTTGCCTGTGTAGGTCTTCCGCTCTGTGATCCTTAGTGCTTCCTTACTGTTGAGCCCGGTTGGCTCTGGTTCCTTGTGCTGTGTTAGTCCAGGGATTGTTTCCCTTGGTTGGTGTCCGTTGACACTTACAGTTTGGGCTATGTTATTAACTGGGTCATAGCAGTTCTAGTGACTTGGACCTTGCGCCTGGTCCTTGCCTTACTTCCCGCCTCTGGATCAGCTCAATGTTTGTACATCCCAGAGTACCAGTGACCTGTATTGGACGACAGTGAAAATAGGATTTTAGTCTTACCTGTTAAATCCTTTTCACTTAGTCCATACAGGTCACTGGTCTCCCACCCTGTCAAGGGACCAGTCTTGGCTCTCCTGTGGCATTCAGTGGGAGACCGTTCGGGCATGCTCACAGGAGTCTTTCTTTTTGCTTACCTGAGGTCAGTTTTAGGGTCTCAAATCAATCTAAGTGGCTCTGGCCAGAAGGTGGCTTAAGTAAGAGGGGAGGCTCCGCCCCTTGCAAATCATTTGCATAGTTGTTCCTGCCTATTAAAGGGGACTTACGCCTCCCAGAGTACCAGTGACCTGTATGGACTAAGTGAAAAGGATTTAACAGGTAAGACTAAAATCCTATTTTATCAGGTAAAACTGAAGCAACTGTGAGGAAATGTATTCATTGATACCAGTATGGTGTTTCATATTGCCCAGTTTAACTCTTTGCCCCAGAATTGCTCCAGTTAACCTTTATAATTGTGGCATAAAGTTCCAGGCATAAAAACAATTATGTAATTGCAGGACAGTTACTATGAAGTCAGTGTGCACAAAGCCATGTTGTTATGTAAAAGACTCTGATTAATAGTGTACAATACACTAAAAGCCAATATGGAACTCAGGAACCACGGGTTGAGCTCTGCTCCTCTAGGGGAGAAGGACACTTAAAAAAGACAGACTGTCTGAGCCAGAGACTTCCTCTTCTTCCTCCAGCTCAATCCCCTGCCTATCCAGATTCAAGGAGCCTCTCAAGCAAAGAGGAGCAAGTTGGCATTGCACTTCGTTTTTAGGTGGCTGCATAATCCACCCATTAGGTGGGCTTCCATTACTGCCTTCTCTGGAGTTGGATTGCCCAGTTCACAGGAATATTTCTAGACCATTTCCTTGTGGAGGTTAACTTTATGACAAGTAGTTTAACTTCTGCATTTTATAAGGTTATCGGTTGTTTTCTCTGGACATGTCTGATCCCAAGGGACTCATGAGGAAATGCAAACCTAAAGATTAAGGAGCTTCCTTATCCCCTTATCTCATTGCTCTTTATGCCATACTGGGCTTCCATAGGAATATTCAGGTACCCTATGTCCCTCATGCTCTGTGGCCCTTACTACACATCCGGGGCCCTTCAGCACTGATAAAAAGCCAGCTTGGGTTAAAACTTCTGTGGCATATATTCCCTTATACATTCAGGGAGTCCTCCACTCATGGTGACCCATCCCCCCAATTAGACACATGGATCCTGTTTTCAGTGTATGCTAGTTGGGGAATCATCTGATGAGGTAGGTAATTACTCCTCAGTAGAAGGGCTCATCAAAGTGGTGTTGGAGACTCCTCAGGTCTCTGATGGGTGATCCGCTTCTCCAGATATCTTCCAGAGAGTCAAGAAATACTCCCCAGTCTATCCTAACAGTACCTTAGATCATGTTCTGCTGGAGGAATGGAAAATGCCAGATCAGAGGCTTTCCTTTAACAAGCACATCTCTAAACTATATAATTTTACTGCTGAGGCTTTAGAATAGTGAGTGTCCCCTCTGTGATTGATCCCCCTATTTCACGTTTGGCCAAAAATACAGCCCTTTCATTGGGGTATGTTGCAGGCCTCAAGAACCAGGCTGACAAGCGCCTTGACTCCTTGTTAAAACAGTAGTGGTCTAGGTTAACAGCTCTGAGAAGCTATCTATGTTGATGTTCCTAAGGAGAACTCTTGGTTATGTCTGCCAATATTTTGGAAGCTAATACTCATCTTCATCAAAGCGTCCTTTGATGCCGCCAGATTTTCTGCTAAATCCTCAGCATTATCTTTTACCATGTGTTTGTAACAGGAGACTTGTAAATAACCACTCAGGCAGATACATAAAATCAATTCCACTTTACTGAAAATGATACAAGAAAAGTATATATAGACACTTCCCCAACCTTCCCGGGGTCAGGCGTAGGGACAGTGTGCAGTCCACTACCAGGAGCTGACACTGAACCTTAGCCAGACTGATGCACATGCTAGGAGTGAACCAGTAGCTAGAGCAGAACCACAGAGGTAGCAATAGTGGTAAGTGTGCTCTATAGAGGAGCGGAAACAGGAGGACCACCAGATAGAATGCAAGGACACAACCACAATACCCTAGAACGCTAGGGTTACAGAAAACCGTGCACCTTAGAATGCTAGAGACACAACAATCCCCGGAGGACTTAGGCGCTGCTGCATTACTGACAGGACTTACCTGACCAAGGACTGAGAATGAGAACCTGCCAGGGGAAGCCAGGCCTCAGGGAGCAAGAGAGACTAGCCAGCCAATGGTCAAACGATTCAGGTTGTCAAACAAGCCACAGTACTTAGCACAGAGCGGGTAGTCAGCCAAGCCAGAAGTCTTACATGGAGCGGGTAGTCAGACAAGCCAAGATCGATGGCAGTGGTTTACATCAACTACCAAGGAGGAAGTTGAAGCGAATCAGCCTGGGTGGAGGTTCGGGAACCCCTTCAATAGGGGAAAGCTCATTTTCCAGCCATTTTGTCAGTCCACATCCCAGGAGTGGAAAACGTGGTCACTAACTTCCTTGGTCATTCAAGATTTGGATCCAGAAAACTGGGAACTGAGCCAGGAAGTATTTGAACATATAGTCAACTGCTGGGATCCTATGAGAACAGGAAGGTTACAGTGTTCTGCACCAAGTCAAAGGCTCCCTTGGCATTTGTGATGGAAGCAATGTCCATTCCATGGAATTTTCATTTGGTCTACTTGTTTCAATTACTATCTCTGACTCACTGGGTGATCGGGAAGAACAAGATGGAAAATGTTCTAGTATTCCCAATTGCTCCCTTCTGGCCTGGTTTGCAGATCTTTTTAATCTGTCCATCGAAGAAAATTTATCCTTCACTTGAGACCGGATTTTCTGACACAGGGCCCCTTCTGCTACCAACAGGTAGAAAGGCTAGCCTTGACAGCATGGTTCTTGAAGATGTCTTGAGAAAAAAGGGTTTCTCTGAGGATGTCATGTCCACCCTTATCCAAGCCAGGAAGCCTACTTTTTCCAAAGTGTATCATAGGATCTGGTTCGTCTTTTGCCAGTGATGTGCACCGAAAAATATATGTCTGCCTTTGACCTCCCTATGGTTTTGGCATTTTTACTGGATGGCATGAACAAAGGTCTCAGTCTAAGCTCTATCAAGGTGCAGATCTCAGTTCTTTCAGTCCTCATCCAGAAGCATATTGCTCTCTTACCAGAAGTTAAGACTTCTATTCAAATGTGGCTCAAGCTTTCCCCTCCTTTAGGGATTCATGCCCCTGTGGGACCTTAAATGGTCTTGAGCATTTTTCAGAGACCTCCCTTTGATCGTCTCTCATAGTTTCATTGAGTTTTTTTAATGCTTAAAATTATTTTTCTTTTATTCAGTTTCTGTACAAAGGGTTGCAGAGGATCAAGCATTGTATTGTAAACCTTCTTTCCTGGTGTTTCACCAGGATAAGGCAGTGCTTCTTACCCAAAATCATTTTGGATTTTTACATCATCCAGGAAATTGACCTTCCTTCCTTTTGTCCTGATCCTTCTACCCAACAGGCAAAAGGATCTTCATCTTTTAGACTGTAAGCACCTTTGGGCAGGGACCTTTCTCTTATTGTTTCTATGACTGAGCAACAATAAGAGACCACCGAGTTTGAAGGTGCCTCCTGGGACTACAAGAATCGGGCCTCTGTCAAACCAGCTGCCCAAGGCAGCAACATGTTCCTCCTTGTACACATTCACAAAACACTACAGTGTCGGTGTGCTGGCCTTGGCTGAGGCCAGCATTGGCTAGAAAGTTCTGCAGGGAATTGTGTCTGTTTAAGGACTCTTTCTTCTATCTGCACCCTATTCAGCTGTTTGAACCCTGTTAGCACTTGTTTGCTTTTTTTACTGTGTCAGTTCAGGGTCCATTGAAACCTGAGGTTTCATGATGCCAGTTTAGTCCTGTGGAAACTGTTATTTTAGTGAACCATTTAATCTTTTTCTCAGTTCATATGGAACACTCCCACCCAGAGATAAAAAAACCAAACAAACTGGCAGAGGGGACCTCTTGATGTCTTTGTTAAGGGGTTTCTTATTTTCTTCCTGGTTTTGGAACTTTCACTGTTCCACTTAGTTTACCTCAATCAGGACACAGGGGCATCAGCATACATTTTTCGAGTGGGGCAAAGCCATAATATGACCCCTAGGCCAGCCTGCCCAACCCCTATGTTTATATGGAGGGGCAAGTGTGTTGGGGGGAAGTGCCCTTGCTCACCCCTCCGGATGCCCATGTCTAGGTAGGCTGGGGGTTGAGCTGGAGGGAGTCTCCACCTCAAATATCCTGTCTTTTTTTAAGTGTCCTGCCCTTTGGAGCTCAACCCAGTGATTTCTGTGTTCCATATAGACTAAGAAAAAGTGATTTAACTGTAAATTCACTAAAATACTATTTTCTAAGTTTGTGGCATTGCAGAAAATATATTGAGAAATGTTAGCCTCCAATTACTGTTCTTGTACACAACACTGTTTGATATGGTTTTTATTGTTAGAAAAAAACAGTACAGTTTTTATCAGGCTGATAACAAATATATGTACAACATGGATATATATGGGTAACACGTGGTAAAGCCATAGAAAAAGCAGGAGGCTAGTAGAGTAAAAATGGTACTTTTACTAACTGAGAGGCTGTAGGTTGCAAGTTTTAGGTCCCTTCTTCAGGCAAACTAAGAATGAAGGCTGATCGCACAACAAATTACATTAAGAGAGCAACCAAATTAATTAAGGGCATGGAAGACTTGACATATGAGGATTGTCTAGACAACTTGGTTTATTTACTCTATAGAAAAGATGAGGAGGTCTTATCACAATGTACAAGTATATGAGAGGTCAATAGAAGGATCTCTCTGGCGAGCTATTCATTCCAAGGCTTGGTCAAATAACCAGGGGCCACCCCTTGAGAATAGAGGAAAGGAGGTTTCAACTTCAGCAGTGGAAGGGGTGTTTTACAATAAGGTCTGTTAAATTGTGTAATTCCTTGCCCAGTGATGTGGTAATGGCATATACAATGGATACAAATAAGAGAAGATTAAATACATTTCTTTCAAGATGGAACATACGGGTTATACTGTTTATTAGTAATCAAAATAAGAAGTTCTGATAAAGACTAACTTATTTGGTACCAGGGAAGCTTATATAATTCTAATTTCTCTGTCTTATGATGCAAAGGTCTGGGTTAACCCTCCAAGCTCCAGAGGGGTCTACAACCCATCTCTTTCAATGAGCTGTGCAGCCTCTGTCACCCAAAGGCACCAAAATATGTTTATTTTGTGGGATAATGTGTCAGATTCCTTGTCACGGTTAAAGCCACTGCACAGAGTGTTAAACGTGACATCAGTTTATACTCCCATATCTTTCTGTCTCTCTGTGTCCTAAACTTTTCCATCAGTGCTGTCACTTTGAGATCTTTAATGATGCGATCAGTTTTCAAAAAATGTTGACCCATTGTAGTGTCTCTTTTGTTGTTAACACTTATGGGGTAAACAATATTAGATGAGCAGCAGGAGAATTTGCCCTCAACATTGTAGTTTCAGTGGGAATGTGGTATGAACACCTTTTCTGTGGTATCTATATCAGAACAGGTTCTATTCCAGACACACAAAAAACAGCTATGCCCTAAGGTATAACCGCATATGCTCTGAGACTTAAACATCTTAAAATTCTCAGCAGAATTATATCTGTAATGGGTATAATGCCAAGATAACAGACATCCAAATTCAGAGAGCACTTTTGTACCCAGAAGAAATCTCATGGAATACAAAGAACCAAAAGAAGACAACAGAATGCGATTAGTAGTCACCTATAACCCAGAATTTGAAGTACTGCGTAAAATGTTAGAAGAGTTCCAAAAAAATACTACATACATTATAGATTAAAAATATTCCCAAGACCTGTGCTCCTTTCCTATAAATAGCCCCCCAACCTGAAATAACTGGTGGTTAAGTGCTCCCTTAAGAATGCAACAGAAAAATGGTACTTCTCCCTGTCTACAAAAGACAGTGAACCTGTGCACACATATGTAACACAGGTAAGATGCTCATACCACATTCCCATTGAAACCACAATATCAAGGGGAAATTCTCCTGCGGCTTGATGTTGTTTATCTCATCGTGTGTGAAATGTCCCCAAACAGTATTATATGTAGATGAGACAGTACAAATCTTAAGAAAAAGTAAGAATTCTCATTGGTCCAGTGTAAACAACAAAAGAGACACCCTGTTGGGTCAGCATTTTTGCAAAACTGATCACAGCATTAAAGATCTCATTGACTGTACTTATGGGAAATTTTAGGATGTTGAAAGACAGAAAGATCTGGAGGTATAAATTTATAAGCAAGTTTAATACACTGAACTGTGGCTTGAACCATGATAAGGAATTTATTTCACATTATCCCACAAAATAAACATATTGTGGTCCCTTTGGGTGCCAGGAGGCTGCACAGCTCATTGAAAGTGGCTATCTGTGCACTCCCCTGGTACTTAAACTTGAAAAACAGATGGGTAGCGTCTCATTTAAAAATGCCAATATGAGAGTCTATCTTGTGTCAAGTGGGTACTCACACTTAATGATGATTACCATCACTGAATGGTAGTAAAAGCTCTTGTGGAGGATATTACAACTGCCCCCACACAGATATTCTGATACACATGGCTCTGTCCCTTGTTCCAGCTGATTGCCAGGAATCACTTAACATGAAAAGATAAAAGAATACCAACCAGAAGGAGAGCACTGTAATGGTCATGGTCTTGTATAATGATTATTAAATGAATATAAAAAATACAAGTAGCGCAGTACTCAAGTCCCAGACGTTCCATTTGCCGGTCTCAATCACATATGGGGAACATATGGTATAAGTCCTCCCTGTTACTGGACCAGTATATAGAATACCAGACAGGTCTTAGCAAAAAATGTATTTAAAAATGTATGAGAAAAAGATACAAAAAAATTATTCATCTACATCCCAACGTGTTTCTTATATGAAGTGGGGGGGTGTATTATACACGAGAGAAAATAGTAGTAAAAAAAAAAAAAAAAAAGAAAAAAATCCATTGCCGCATTGCTTCCCTCCTTCCACACTTACCCATATCCTCCTCCTCTGCCCCTCTGTAGTGCAGTTTCGGCAGCCTGACAGGGTCCCAGTGAGCAGCATGCTTGCATCTGCCTCTCACTTCCAGCATTGCCCTGTCAGGAACTCTTCTGCCTTGCCAATGGTAATGTCTTGTGAGGACCATAAGGTCCTCACAGGGCAATACATAGATCCAATTTGCATTCAAATTGTTACCAGAATTATGGTAACAGAGAGGCTTGATTTGCATCCTGTCAGGGACATTCTTCTATAACACCTGTCTGAGATTGTAGATTGGACCTCGCACAGATTGACCGTTATCAAGAACGTCCTTCCACCAGTGAAAGGGCCCACAGAAAGAGAAGACTCCAATATCCATCTTGCCAAATGTCAAGGTCTTCTTTCAGGGTGCTGCTCATGCATTCCCTGCCTGTAAGGCTCCCACTCACCAGTGGGACTTTAATCTGGTTTTGGAAGTCCTGCAACGGCCTCCCGTTGAGTCCTTAGCTACCATTCCTCTGCACTTTCTGACATGGAAGATGGCCTTTCTTCTGGCTGTGGTCTCTGTCCGCAGAGTTGCTGAATTGCAGGCCTTGTCCTGCAAACCGCCTTTCCTGGTGTTTCACAAGGATAAGGCTGTTCTTCATATGTCCCAGGAATTCCTTCCTAAGATGGCCTTTGAGTTCCACGTCAATCAAGAGATTGTTGTGCCTTCCTGCCCTGACCCCAAATCTGACAAGGAGAAGGATCTCTACTTGTTGTATGTTGTACGCTGCCTCAAGTTCTGCGTACACCTTACTGAGTCTGTACGTAAGACTGATTCCTTATCTGTCATCCCTGAGGGTCATAGGGCAGGTATGGCTGCATTCAAGGTCACTATTGCATCTTGGATTAAAGTGGAACTACCACCTATTTTAAATTTTATGGCAAATAATTACACATCTGGCATGAAGCTGCTCAGTAGTGCTAGTTGCCAGAATAATTACCTTGTTAATGAGAATGATACCCTGCTCCGGGGCTGACAGGCAGTAGAGAGTGCAGACATCTTTCTATAGTGACGTCTGCACGCCTGCACTATCAGTCCCAGCCGGCTCTAGGAGGCGTTGCTGGGAGCTGTTCGGCTCCAAAATGGACTGACAGCGCAAGCACGCAGACATTGCTACTGAAAGACGTCTGCGGATTTTATTTATTTATTTATGATTTTTTTATAAATGCATGTATCTATATTAGACTCTAGTATCATAACAGTTTAGTGGTAGATAGAGTAGTCCAGCCTGTCCAATTGATCGATTTTCATCTTCAGAGGCTGGTACAAGGGTTAGATTCTTACCTTAAAGATACAACATACTTATTACAGCTGTTAAATGATTTTGTGTGGACAAATGATTGTCACTGGGTCACGCTGGACATGTTCGGATTGTATTCCAATTTACCACATGATGGTGAGTTGTAAGCAGTCGACTTCTTATGCTACAAGTATTTCACTTTTTTAGGCACATTCTATTTACAGATATATGGAGTGGCAATGGGAAGGAGGTTTGCCTCTAGTTAGTTTTAGATTAGGATTTTTATCACTTTGGTGTATGTGGCTATTAACTCTTTTGATAGCTGAGGCTATAAATATTATAGCCCCTTTTCACCACTTTTTGTAGTTAGATATTATTAAGATCGTTTTTTTTTTATGTAGATTGTTGGGTATTTATGAGTATATTATTTGCAATATATAGAGTGTTCGTGCTCCATTCTTGAGCTGTTATCCAATACAGGTTACTGGTAACTCTGGGAGGCGATCCGCCCCTTTAAGTAGGCAGGAACATTTCTCTAAATGTATGCAGGGGTGTGGAGCCTCCCTTCTCTCCTAGGCTGCAGCTTAGCCAGCTATCTTCAGAATGATTTTTTCCTGAATGTGACAACACCAGGTGGAGAATATTTTTCGAATTAGTTTTAGTTTCTTTTTTATTTTCTATCAGATATGGAATACCACCATTAGGCGGATTACCATGACTGACAAATGCCCTCCAATGTGGCTAGCTCAGTATCCAAGTGCTTTTTGGTGGACCTTAAGCCCTGTGGGGGAAAATCTTAGGTACAAGTGCTTCCCCAGGAATTACCCACTGAGGTAATTTCTTGCTGCATGGTAATCTGAAGACAGAAGATCTGCAGGAAAGGTGAGCTGCAGTGCTACAGGTCCACTTGTCCCACAGTGCCCCTTTGCTGGTCTTGTATTTGGGAGTTCTCATTGTGGACTTCTGCACTCATTGGGTATATATGTGTATGTCTGTTGGGTATTTGGAGCAGGTTTATGTGGTAACTTAATCCTTTGTCTGTTGGTTTTACATGTTTTGGGGGGGGGGGTTCTGACACTTTCCTTACTGGGTTAGTGTTTTCTCAGTATGCACACATATTTCCTGTATGTTTTTCATGTTTTTAACTTGTTATTTAACTTTTGTTAAAATTGTGTACTGCGCCTTTAAGGCACGCTTTACCGCATAGACGCCATTGCTCCATTTACTTTCTATGGGACAACACTGTTTGGGACGTATCTCTGCAACCATTTCACACACCAACTTCAGAGTGGGCTCATTTTAATTGTCTACCCTTGCTCTATCATCCGGTTTATAGTTCAAGTGTGTTGGGGGCCTTCAAGCACTGCTTTGGGGTACTTTTTGGGGAAAAACTACATTTCCCATGAGCGCTTCATTTGCGCCTTTATTCTGATTGGCTCCTGTCGTGATAGCCATTTTGTGACCTTTTCTCAGCGAGTATCCTACGCAGGGCTTGGACTCTCCTTCTCTCCTCTGCAGATTAACCCTTCGCCTGCCAGATAAGTCTATATTTAGCATTTCTGGGGTGAAATAATCTTTCCCACTGTAATTGGGTGATTTACTGTACAGTTGGTTATTTTGATACTGTGAGAATGTCTATACCGCTGGAGCTTGGGGCTAGACCTAAGACTAAGGAGGCTGAGGTCTCAGTATCCCCTATTGCGCATTGCTGTTCCTGTCATGCAGGGCTACCTAGGGAGTTCTCTGGTCATTTATGCCCAGCATGTTCTGAGGTTCCTGACAGCAACCCAGGGACTTCCAGCCATGCTATTGAGCCAGCTTGTGCGGAAGAGTTAAGGCTGCACTAGGGACCTTAGGTAAACATTACAACTCTTTCCATCCAAGATACAGCGGGCACATCAAATGTGGCAGACGCCCTCTACTGTCAGTTCTTCTCTGCCGAAACCACAGGGAGGACCTGATGTGTCAGATTCTTCTGAGGAAGAATTGTTGTTAGATTCAGATGTTGAGGATGGTACTGTTTTGGAGTCTTCTAGGTCCCTTGGGGACCCCTTAGAAGCTGATCCTGATCCCTCCGCTGAGGGCCTGATCAAGGCTGTGTTAACCACACTCAACATTCCCTTGGTCCAGGAGGTTCCTTCTGATCCTTCTGATGTTTTTCAGGAGCCCGCTAAGCACCTGACTTATTTTCCTCCTAACCCCACTCTGGACCATTTGGTTTCTGAGGCGTGGAAATCACCGGACAATTCTGCTTCGGTGTCCAGGAAGTTTGTTAAGCTTTACCCCTTCTCTGAAGTGGAGCTGGCTAAATGGGTTCATCCCCCTAAAGTGGACTCTTCCATTTCTAGACTATCTAAATGTACTGCTTTACCTGTCTCTGACGCCTCTGCGCTGCATGACTGGACTGACAAGAAACTTGAGGTTTCTCTCAAGTCCATCTTTGATTCTATTGGTACCGATATGCGTACAGCGTTTGCTGTTGCATGGGTTAACTGGGCTATTGCAGTTTGGACTGATCAACTCACTACGGCTGTCCGTCAGGATGCGCCTACTTCGGAGAAATTGCGTCTTCTCGCCAATATCTCTGAAGCGCAACACTATCTGCTGCTGCTTTTGATGCCGTCCGCATGATGGCAAGGGCCTCTACTACTTCTGTGGTAGCCAGGCATGCGCTTTGGCTCAAGATCTGGTCTGCTGACACTGCTTCCAAGAAAGTCTTACTTTCTTTGCCTTTTCAAGGTACCTCCTTGTTTGGGCCTGATCTTAAGGAACTGATTAGTGAGGCCACGGGGGATAAGAGTACTCGCTTGCCTTTGGTCCCTAAGAAAAAGTTACCGTTTAAACGCAACCAGTCCTCTCGTTCCTTTCAAACACGTTCCAAGAATCAAACGGTTCCGTCAGCTTCACGTTCCTCCTCCAAGCTCAAACATCAATGGAAGCACAAGGCTGCCTCAAAGCCCAAGGCTGCCAAGATTGTTTCGGCATGACTCTCTGAACCCGGGTCCGCGTCCCGCTGTAGGGGGTCACCTGCGACTATTTTGCAGAATTTGGGAAGCTTCTGTGATGGACCCATGGGTTTTCCAGGTGGTGACAGAGGGATACAAGATCCCTTTCTATTCTCTTCCTCCTTTTCCCTTTAGTCTTTCTCGTACTCCGCAAGATGCCGATAAACACTGTCTGTTCGGCGCTGTTCAGGCTCTTCTGGACAAGGATGTCCTGGAGTCAGTTCCTCTTTCAGACAGGAGTTCGGGGTTTTACTCAAACCTCTTTGTGGTAGCCAAAAAGGACGGCGGATGTGGCCCTATTTTGGATTTGAAAGATCTAAACTCCTTTGTGAACAATACTCACTATCTCCAGGAGTCTCTGGGCACAGTGATCTCTGCCATGTCTCCGGGTGAGTTTCTTGCTTCCCTGGACTGTCAGGATGCGTATTTACACATCCCAATCCATCAGGAGAGCAGGCGGTTCCTGCATTTTGCATGTGACAGAGGATATTTTCAGTTCTCAGCCCTGCCATTTGGTCTGACAACGGCTCCTCAGGTCTTCCAGTGAGTTCTGGGGGCCTTGATTTCCGTTCTACATCGAGACGGCATCAGAGTGAGTCCTTACATGGATGACTTGCTATTGAAGGCCTCATCCGTGGATCTTCTTCACCAGCAAGTTCAAACCTGCATCCAAGTCCTCACCCATCACGGTTGGATTGTCAACTTGGACAAGTCGGATCTTGTCCCATCCTAGCAACTGTTATTCCTGGGTCTTCTGTTTGATACTCAGAAGAGCATGGTGTTTTTACCGGACGTAGTAGTCCCATCAAATTGCCCAGCGGGTATGTGCAATTCTGTCTCAAGATCTGGTCCCAGTTCAGAGGTTGTCTTCTCTGGTGGGGAAGTTCATCTCCACGATAGAAGTGATTCCAGTGCACATTTCAGGCGTAGACAACATAATGGCAGACTTCCTCAGTCGTCACACAGTAGACAGCGGAGAGTGGGAGTTACACCCCGAAGTGTTTCAACTCCTTGTTCAGAAATGGGGGATGCCCCATGTGGATCTGATGGCGACACGACACAACAGGAAGGTTCCTGTGTTCTGCTCTCCGTGGAGAGACTCTCTAGCTCTAGCTGTCGATGCCATGTCCATTGCTTGGACATTCCCTCTGGCCTACATCTTTCCTCCCCTTCCAATGCTGATAAGGGTGTTGCGAAAACTAAAGATGGACCATTGACCGGTCATTCTGATTGCTCCGGATTGGCCTTGTCAGTCTTGGTATCCGGAGCTTCTGACTCTTTCTGTGGCGGAGCCCTTTCCGCTCCCATCCCGTCCGGATCTTCTTCTGAAGGGTTACCTGTGGAAGGAAGATGTCCATCGGCTCAATTTGATGGCCTGGAGGTTGAATCCTCGATTTTAAGAAAGAAAGGGTTTTCTTCTGCTGTGGTGACTACTATGCTTAGTGCCTGTAAGCCCGTTTCTTCCAAGATCAATCACTGTGTCTGGTCGACTTTTGTGACTTGGTGTGCTGACAGGGATCTGTCCCTTGATTTTGATCTACCTACTGTCCTGGCTTTTCTGCAGGACTGTGTGGATAAGGGACTCCATTTGAGTTCTCTTAAGGTTCAGACTTCTGTGCTTTCTGTCTTCTTTTAAAAGCGCATTGCTATCCTTCCTGATGTCAAGGTTTTCTTCCAGGGCGTTGCTCATGTTCGCCCTGCCTTCTGGAGTCCTGCTCCTCAGTGGGATCTTAATTTGGTTTTGGGCGTTCTTTGGGCGTTCTTCAACGTCCTCCCTTTGAGTCTTTGGCTACTATTCCTCTATGTCTCTTGACGTGGAAAATGGCCTTTCTCCTGGCGATTGTGTCTGTTCACTGGGTTGCGGAGTTGCAAGCTCTGTCCTGTAAACCACCATATCTGGTGTTTCACAAGGATAAGGCAGTGCTTCGCACCTCCAAGGAGTTTTTACCGAGTTTCACATCAATCAGGAGATTGTGGTGCCCTCTTTCTGCCCTAACCCCTCTTCTAACAAGGAGAGGGATCTCCACTTGTTGGATATGGTGCGTTGTCTCAAGTTTTATGTTCATCGTACTGAATCTGTCAGGAAATCAGACGCGCTGTTCATCATTCCTGAGGGTCCTAGAGCAGGAAGACCGGAGTCCAAAGTGACTATTGCGTCATGGATCAAGTCCACTATTCGTAGGGCCTATGAGCTGAGGAATAAGCATGTTCCCTTTTGGGTCATGGCTCATTCCACCAGGTCCATTGAGGCCTCTTGGGCCTATAAGAATCAGGCGTCTGCTGATCAGCTGTGCAGGGCGGCCACTTGGTCCTCTGTGCACACCTTTTCAAAGCACTACTGTGTGGATGTGCTGGCTTCGGCTGATGCCAGCTTTGGAAGGAATGTCCTGGAGGCAGTCTTGCCTGTCTAGGATCTTCTTCTCAGGTTCTTAGTGCTTCCTTTGCTGTTGAGCCCTGTTGCCTCTAGTTCAGTGTGCTGTGTAACAGTTCCTGGGGTGTTTTTCCCCTGTTCAGTGTCCGTTGACACTTTAGTTTTGTTGGGCTTCTTTGACCAGTTGGTTCATGGAGGTTCTGGTGACTTTGGGGGCCTTGCGCCTGGTCCTTGCCTTCTTCCCGCCTCTGGGGAACTCAATGGTTGGACATCCTAGAGTTACCAGTAACCTGTATTGGACAACAGAGAAAAAAGAGGATTTTGGTCTTACCTGTTAAATTCTTTTCTCTTAGTCCATACAGGTTACTGGTAACTCTGGGAGGTGATCCACCCCTTTAAGTAGGCAGGAACATTTCTCTAAATGTATGCAGGGGGGTGGAGCCTCCCTTCTCTCCTAGGCTGCAGCTTAGCCAGCTATCTCCAGAATGATTTGAGACACTAACTACTGACTAGAAAATAGAAGAGAAGAAGACTTTTGTGAGCATGCCCGAAGGACTCCCACATACTTCTACAGGAGAGCCAAGCATGGTCCCTTGACAGGGTGGGAGATCAGTAACCTGTATGGACTAAGAGAAAAGGATTTAACAGGTAAGACTAAAATCCTCTTTTCTTACTCTTTATTTCATTCCATTCGGGTCTCCTATTAGCAATTTCACTTGTATACATCATAGCTTCATTCATTATTCCTTTAGTTAGACGCTGTAGAGATAAATTTATTTATGTGCATTTATTACACAGAGAGATATATATTAGATATTTCTGTGTCTTTCTTTTTTCTTTTTTTCTTTCTTTCATTTATTTATTTTTGTTTAGGCATTTCATGATCATTGGAAATTTATGTCCAGGTGTATGCGTCATAGACAGCCACTTGTTTTACATGCTTAAGGATATGATTTAGCCCCTTCAGTGCCAGAGGCTTGGGCCATTTCCTGTACCCTGCAGGCCAGACTCTTTTTCAGCATTTTTGCTATCCTTCTGTTTAGGTTTGATTTACTCTGGGAATTTCTAGTTACATATGGAAAACTATATTTTCTTTTTTTTTCAGAACAAATTGAGCTTTCTTGTGGTACCTTACATGAAGAGAATTTTACATCGTGCAAAAGCTATGATGTCATAATGAGAAAAAATGACAATGTACTCATTTTGCTAAAATCACATACTATGTATCAAAAACATTTACCTTAATTAAGTTTCAATTATTTGAAAAAGCCCCGAGTCCCCCGAGTAAAAAAATACCAAACTTGTATAGTTTTACCTGCATCCATGGCTAGCGTAGAGCCCTAATCACCAGCAGTGCAAAATGACATTTTCAACTTTATAAACTAATATGCGCATTCTAGGGTTTTTGTGGTAAAGCTACCTAAAACAGTGGGATAACTATATAAAACTATATATTTCTGAAAGTAGACAACCTGCTGCATCTATTGAGGGGTCAATTGCCTTCTTACCGCAAGCCTGTTGTGCCAAAATGCTTCCAGAAGGTGGCACTATAGGAAAAATATGGCATTTTCTTACATTTCTGCCCCTTCAGCTGTACTGAAATCTGTGAAAACCATGGAATTTCCAACTGTATTCATTACTTAGTACTCTTTGGAGAAAAACTACACCTCATTGGTATGAGTTGACCTACCTTAGGGGGCGCTACTAGTACAAAACTACACCTATTACAACCTCTAAATTTTCTAACATTTTCTCAAATATTACTTGTCTATACAAAAACGCTTATAACAACTACAGGAGTGAAGAAAGGCTACACAAACCATACCATTTTGTAAAGAAGATAACCTGCCGCATCTAGTGAGGGGTCAATTGCCTTCTTACCCCAAGCCTGTTGTGCCCAAATGCTTCCAGAAGATGGCACTATAGGAAAAAAATGACATTTTCTTACATTTCTGCCCCTTCAACTGTACTGAAATCTGTGAAAACCATGGAATTTCCAACTGTATTCATTAGCTAGTGCTCTTAGAAGAAAAATGACACCTCATTGGTATGAGTTCACCTACCTTAGGGGGTGCTACAAGTACAAAACTAGACCTATTACAACCTCTAATTTTTTTAACATTTTCTCAAACATTACTTGTCTATACAAAAATACAAACATTACTTGTCTATACAAAAATGGTTATAACAACTACAGAAGTGAAGAAAAGCTATAAAAACCATACCATTTTGGGAAGAAGACAACCTGTTGCATCTAATGAGGGGTGGATTGCCTTCTTATCCCAAGCCTGTTGTGCTGAAATGCTTCCAGAAGGTGGCACTATAGGAAAAAAATGTCATTTTCTTACATTTCTGCTGCTTCATCTGTACTGAAATCTGTGAAAACCATGGAATTTCCAACTGTATTCATTAGCTAGTGCTCTTAGGAGAAAAATGACACATCATTGGTATGAGTCGACCTACATTAAGGGTGTCAGAAGCACATAACTACACCTACCTGTTTGCTTCCTTGAAAATGGCTGCTTGTACTTAAATGTTCATAACTGTTAGAGACATGAAGGAAAGGTATAAAAGGTATACCATTTTGGAAAGTAGACATTCTCCCGCATCAAATGAGGGGTCACTTGCCTTTCTATCCCTGGGCTGAAGTGCATAAATATTTCCAAAAGGTGGTGCTATGGGAATAAATACATGTTTTTTTACATTTCCACCACTTCAAAGATACTAAAATCTTTGAAAACCATAACATTTCCTGCTGTATTCAGTACCTGCTACCAACATGAGAAAAATGGTAGCCTATTCATGAGGGTTAACATACAATATGTAGGTGCTAGGAACACGTACGTAAACCTGACACTTTTGTTTTTGAAATTATCTGCTTGCACTAAAATGGTTATAACCATAATAGATATGCAGAAAAGGTAGAGAAACAATGCGATTTTGGAAAGAAAACAACCTGCCGCATCTAATGAGGGGTCACTTGCCTTCTTACCCAAAGGCTGGTGTGCACAAATGCTTCCAGGAGGTGGTGCTATTGAAAAAAGGTATTTTCTTACATTTCTGCCCCTTCAAATGTATGGAACTCTGTGAAACCATGGAATTTTCAACTGCATTCCTTAGATAGTGCTCTTTGGAGTCAAACATCACCCCATTGGTATGAGTTGACCTACCTTAGGGGGTGCTAGAAGTAGAAAACTACACCTACTACAACCTCTGATGTTTCTAACATTTTCTCAAACTTGACTTGCCTGTACGAAAATGACTATAACATCTTCAGAAGTGAAGAAAAGGTAGATAAACAATACCATTTTGGAAAGAAGATAACCTGCTGCATTGAATGAGGGGTCACTTGCCTTCTTACCCCTAAGTTAGTATGCACAACTATTTCCATAACGTGGTGCTACAGAAAAAAAAAAAAAACATTTTTTTTACACATCAGTCACTTCAAAGATACTAAAATGGTTCAATGGAGTGGGATTTCCTAGGAGGACCACTTGCCAGCCTAAGAAAAATGGTACCCCACTGCTGTGGGTTGACATACCAATTTGGGTGACAGGAGCGTAGCTACCAGTGAAACAGGGATGGGAAAGCAAACAGTGTATGTGTGATTTTATGGCTAACAGATGAAAGAAGCTAGAGCGTCAGCCGGTGTACTTGTGGACCTGTGACTGCTAGTGTAACAAAGTGTGTGGGAGGGTGAGGGATTAGGCAGTGTGTGTGGGTATGAGCTGAAGAGCACGTATGGTGGTGATGGTGGGACAGTGTCTGATAGTGTGTATGGGGGATCTGTGACTACCAGTGTGCACTGTATGTCCCCCTCATACAAAGTTTGATTCCCAGCCTGAATCTAATGCATACTGGTACTTTGAGTCTAACAGTAGGCAGTGGAAACAGGCTGGGGAATGGGACTGCTAGTTGACTGTGGAACCAGGAAGGGGGATACGGTACGTGTGGGGGGGGGATTGGAGGCATTTTGTGTGCATGCCACAGGGGCGCTCAATGCACTGCAAAGCAACGCGTTGGACCCCCTGTTGCACACAAAGAGTTTTTTTTTATTATTTTGTATTCATACCTCGTTGGGGAGGTGGTATCAGGAACACTCCTGGTGTCCCCCATCAAAGTCTAAAAGCAGAATAATGAATAAAAAGTGTGTGTGCCCCCCTGTGGCATATGCATTTTTTGGGGCTTTTTCCCCCCAATATTTTTCTGTAGACTTCGTTGGGGGCATCAGAACCTATACAATGAGGTCTGAATAAAAAATAAAAGGGGGAAAAAAAATCCTTTGTTGTTCCACAAGGGTGTCCAGTGGATTGCAAAGCAATGCATTGGGCCCCTGTGGCACACAAAGGGTTAATTTTTTTTATTATCGTTACTTTGTATTCAGATGGCCACTAAACAAGCTCTGATTACAAAGTAATGATAAAAAGTCCTGTTTGTGCCACAGTAAGTGGGTCTGCATTGAACCCCCCCCAGTGGCACACACAGGGTTATTTTTTTATTATTTTTTTTTTTAATTATAGACCTCATTGAGAGGCATCAGGACCCCCCTGATCCCCCCCAATGAGGTCTTAGTCAAAAAAGTATATGTCCATAAAAGAAGTGACCCTGTGAGTACCACAGGGGTCTCCAGCGCATTGCAAAACAATGCATTGGACCCTTGTGGCATTCAGAGGGTTAATTTTTTTATCATTACTTTGTAATCAGAGCTTGTTGGGGGCCATCAGGACCAATCCTGATGGCCCCGAACAATCTCTGATACAAAGTAATGATAAATGCCCTGTGTGTGCCACAGGAGGGGGGTGCATTGGACCCCACTGTGGCACACACAGGGTTAAATTTAAAAAAAAAAATAATTATAGACCTCATTGAGGGGCATCAGGACCCCCCTGATCACACCAATGAGGTCTTGCAAAAAAAAAAAAAAAAATGTCCCCAAAATAAGTGATCCTGTGAGTGCCACAGGGGTCTCCAGCACATTGCAAAGCAAAGTGCTGGGGACCCCTGCGGCACTCACAGGGTTATTTTTTTTATTTTTATAATCTCTTCAGACCTCGTGGGGGACATCAGGATCCCTCTTGATGTCCCCCCAGTTATTGATCTCCCAGCCGATCGGCTGGGAGATCAATATGGCGACCGCAGGAAAGAAAAAGCTCTCCTGCCCTTCTCTCCTACCACCGGTAGGAGTGAATGGGATCGGGGAAACTTTCCTAACATCATTGGTGACCATGTCACCGATGATGATGGGAGGCTTCCCCCCAGTCCCGCCCACTCCTACCCAGAAGTTCGGGTAGGAAAGAGGGGAAAGGAGAAACTCTGTTTCTCCTTTGTGTTTATTGATCTCCTAGCACGATCGGCTGGGAGATCAATAACTGGGGAGGCATGAGGAGTGATCCTCATGCCTCCCCAAGAGTGCCAGGCTGCATTTCAGCATTATACCGGCTTATGCAGTGACCGCATTTTAGCTGTAAATTGTACGAGCTTGGCAGAGCAGGTACAGCTGTCCAAACTCGTACAATGTATCCACCTGGCAATCTAGGGGTTAATCCTATGTGTTGAGCATAGTGGATATTGATTGGCAATAGAGGGGTTAAGATTATATACTATTATTTATACATTATACTGGTATTAATACGTTTATAAAGCCTTTCTTCTTTGCTTATTTACGAGACTGAACCCATTGGTCCATTTGAATATACTTAATCCATTTGAAAGGACTTGTATAACGAACATAATTAATTATATAATTGCTATGTTTGTTGAGCAAATATTTATAGTATCCCCTGAAGAAATGGTTGGGAGACCAAGAAACATGTTGGAATGTAGATGAATAATTTTTAAATATCTTTTTTTTCATATGTTTTTAAATAAAAACATTTTTTACATCGATCTGCTCTTATATGATAAACAATTCTGTTATGGATCACTAAGACCTGTCTGGTGTTCTACATACTGGTCTAGTAACGGAGAGGACTTACACCATATGTTCCCTTTATGCGATTGAGACCTGCAAATGGAACTCTTGGGCCGGTCAGATGAGAGAATGTGAGTACTGTGCTACTTGTATTTTATATATGCATTTAATACTCCATATTCAGCACCATGACCATTTGAGTGCTTTCATGGTATTCTTTTATCTTTTCATTATTTAGACTTGGCCATCTCTGACTAAAGACTAAAATTCACTGTATCATGAAAAAGGTAATTAATCTTGTTTGTATTTTCTAGTCCACTTCAAAGAGAATATATTAGAGCCTAGGGAATAAATTATGGTCCATACTGATAAGAATATACATTGCCAGTAGAATTTAAATGTTCAAATAATGTGCACAAGTGTTTAAAGTCATGCGTGTGCATTCAGCCTTCATTCTTATTATGCATAAAGCAGATACCTAGTTGTCTTGAAAGCTTTCATCCTACAGACACTAAGTTAGCCAATAAAGGTATCATTTTTACTTACTAGTTTCCTTATAACATAAAGGTAGCACAGAACTGTATATAACTTTCTTCTCACATATTTATTCACAAAAGACACCTCCTTTCCATGATAAAATTTCAGTATTGGCACTTTGATTTCCAGCCTAGTCTCTGTGCAGAAAATTAGACACTTTGGCCCAAAACAATGTATAGAAAAGGTCAAAGAATTTGAAGTTGCTGTGTGGTTCAGCTAAAGGTTTTGACCAAGCAGGAATAGGAAAGTGACAGATGCTGTCAGACTTTATAAAATCCAGCCATTCAGCTTGTAGCTCATGGAGGTTATGAGAGTTGGACTAAAGGAAAGTATTATTGTGCAGTAGGGTTAAACAGAACAGCACAACGTAGAAGTAGATTTAAGGTGCAGTGAGTCCTGTTAGTTTCACTAGTATGCAAATTGCTAAATGCTGGGGAGGCTAGAAGAAAGCCTGATGAAAAACTGTAAAATAATTTTGTTGAAGAGCATGAAAGATGGTAATTAGAGAGAAGTAGAGGTATAAATTATAGCCATAATGTACTGAGATACTGAGGTATCTGGAAACAAGTAAAAGGACCTCACTGCAAACACTACACATAACTGCATACCTCCACTGTCTCATGGATACTTAAATGTTGTAACAAAACAATTAGGGCAGTCAGACAGTTTTGGCTCCTGTCTGTTTCCTGGGACTTGGCCAAATATGCAACTACTATGCAGGTATATACACGTCATCATTTTATAGCTGAAACAGTTATCACAAAAGCAATGACAACTTACATTATCTGTTTAACCTGCATCTACCCTAAACTTTCAGTTCCTGGATCCTGTGCATCTCTTTTAAGGCATATTGTGCATCTTGAAGAGAAACATTGGGAAACTAGATTGCAGCTTCAACAAATGGTATATTACAGGTCTATAAATATGGGAGATAGCATAACTGTGTTAAAGGGATAGTAATGTTTCATAATAAAAGCAGCTCCAATTAATCTTCATAGTGTTTGGGCAATGGAGAGTGTTATTTCAATACTGTCAGAGTTGTAGTTCAAGATTAATTGAATGATAAAGTATCCCCCTCTCGCCCCTTTTACTGATGTAACACTGCTCACCTCAGAGCAGCAAGACTGTCCAGATGAATCGCGGATAGGGACAATCTTCAGTGAGCATAAAGAAAACCCTGAAAACCCGTCAAGTGGGGCAGGGTTTTCCTTATGCTCACAGTAAGAAGATTGTCCATTGCTGTGATCTTTCTGGTAAAGGGACCAGATTCTGCATCTGTGGGGAGTTGGCTTTCACTAGGTAAAAGGTACAAGAGGGGGATACTTTTTAATTGAATTACTCTTGAACTACAGCTCTGACAGTATTGAATAACACTCTCCTTGGCCTGAATACTATGAAGATTAATTGAGTTCCTTTTTTTGTGAAACATTGCAATCCCTTTAAAACACATACAGAGAGTTGCCTGGAACAGCTGAAAGTTAGCTGTAGATGCTAGCCTTGTGTCTAGTTCTCATACATGGAGACAAAATATTGTCTGTACAGTTACAGTTAGGGAAAAAATATTTGATCCCCACCAAGTACTAAGTCATGTTTTCTAAAGGGGTCAAATACTTGTTTCACTCAGTAAAATGCAAATCAATTTTCAGGATTTTTAGGTTGTTATTCTGTCTCTCACTGTTCAAATAAACCTACTATTAAAATTATAGAATGATAATTTCTTTGTCAGTGGGCAAACATACAAAATCAGCAGGGGATCAAATAATTTTTCCCTCAATGTAAATAATGTATTTTTGACTTTTTATTTCAGCAAATTTGTTATCCCTTTGAGTGACTCTCTCTCTCAAACTTAACTAGTTGTACAATAGAACATAAACCTACGATCATCTGATCATATATTTGCGAGCCATTGGGCTGTCCAACACATTACTTTACAATGGCTTGTTGGACACCCCACTATATAGTTAAGCCTGAGAGAGAGGATAACAAAATATAGGCAGTCTATAAAACATGCGGCAGAGATCATAAGAACTTGTAGACAACAAATAAAATTAGTGTTTTGGTGGGGGGTATTCAAACCATATTATTCAACCGTAATCAAAGTCCCACAAGCCTCCATCCAAAACTTTTCAGCAAACTTCCATCCCATGTGTAAAGCAGATCTGCTTTATTAGTAGACAATATTCTGTGGGGTGTTTTTTGTTACTATGAAGCAGAAGATATTGTAATCACATTTCTGTTTTGCATGTGTTTTGTTTGTTACATGTAGTCTACTTAAAGTATAGTTTGATTTGGCTATTGCTGAACAGAATACAGTACTATCCTATATAGAGATATAGATGCACAAAATGATGATATATTTCTACATCTCTATAAATCCTTAATAGTACCTCATTTGGAATATGGAGTATATCAATATAGTTTTAGCCACTAGTTCTTAAAAAAAATAGTATTGGAAAATGTGCACACACATACAACTAAGTTGATCAAGGGAATACAAAATTTTGGTTATAAAGAGACATTAGCTACATTTTATTTGTTTACATTAGGTAATAGGTGTTGAGAAGGTATAATTACAATTGCAGATGTTTTAAACATCAAAATAAAAGGACATTCTGGGGAGCTCCTTATTCATGGGGCAATGCAAATAAACAAGGTGTATCAGAAAAGGTGAATGCAAGAATTCTAGGGCAATAAGGCTATTTAGTGATTTCCCTAGGGGGAACTTAGATGGCAGACACTATAGATATGTTCAAAGTATATTGGATATATTTTTTTAGCTTAGAACAATATAGATCCAAGTAGATATCTGATGGCCTTTTGAGTAAAGAAATGTTTTCCCCACTTGAGTCATAATGGGAAATGGCTTAAAGCGGAATAATTACCCATCTGGCGACTAGCTGCTCAGTAGTGCTAATCTCCAGAATAATTACCTGGTTAATGAGAATGATACCCTGCTCCAGGGCTGACAGGCAGTAGAGAGCACAGACATATTTCCATAGTGACGTCTACACGCCTGCACTGTCAGTCCCTTTTGGAGCCAAACAGCTCCCATCAACGCCTGTTAGAGCCGGCTGACGACTGACAGTGCAGGCTTTCTATGGAAAGATGTCTGCTCTCTCTACTGCCTGTCAGCCCCTGAGCAGGGTATCATTCTCATTAACCAGGTAATTATTCTGGCGACTAGAACTACTGAGCAGCTAGTCGCCAGATGTGTAATTTTACTACATGACAGGAGGCTTCGTATTTTGCATAAATCCTTCTTTACTCCTCTCACAGCAGCAAGTCTTCAATAACCAATCATAAAACAGAAAACTTCCCCCATAAAACCATGTTTCCCTTAAGTCCCTCCCTCTTTCTTTGCTGCTCTCACCAAGTGTACAGGTCAGCATTTTTGTTCCTTTCAGAATTTGTTATCTGTGTATGATTTATGGTTGTATTTCCTCATTGCTCCTGTTTGTAGTGCTATGTGGTATTCAATACTACTGTTTTATAATTGTACATTGCTAACCATTATACCTGCTAAACATTTACCCTTGGGTTTCTGGGGCTGCACACGCTCCCCGCGGGGGTGGTTTGGCATCTGGTGCCCTGCTGGTGCTGCCGCTTGGTTGGCTTGGCCGGTGGGGTAATCTGCCTTCCTCCTCCTTGGTGATCCTGGTGGGCTCCGGATTCCCCTCTCCCCTTCTTGCCTTTGTCTTAATGTGTATCTTTCTGAACTTCGGAGCGGGGAGGTAATCTCCCTGGGCTTCCGTTCTATACTGTTCATCGCGGCGCAGGAGGCCGTGGTTCAAGCAGCCCTGCGTCGCGTCTTTTCTTCGGGGATTTTCCTGCTCAATTTTATTTGTCATCATTACATAGTCTGTGGCCTAGGGGTTACTGCATCTGCCTTGTGTGCAGCAGCTCTGGGTTCGAATCCAGGGTCTGACTGCTGGGTGATTTATGGTACTGGACACTGTACATATATATTTCAGTTTATCTTGAGGACTGAGTCCTTGCTGCTTAGGGGTGAGCCCCCTTTTTTCCTTTCTGCTTAGGGTTCTTGGCCCGTTTTAAGGGGGCTGAGTCTCCCTGTACCCTGCAGCTGGCTGTGCCCCCTGGCAATGGTTTGGGCGCCTAGTTTGTCTGCTCAGTGAGTAGAGAAAAAAAAAATTGTCTTTACCAGCACAGCATATATTTTACTGCCACTTGATTATTGTGGTTGGTGTGTCACCGTGGGGCTCCTCTGCGCAGCACAGTCTTCCTGCGACTACTGCACCTTGTTTTGACTGATTCCTCTCCCCACAGGTCACTATGGAGTATTCCAGGGACCAGGCTGATGAGATGCAGGCTATGATCAACGCGGCGGTCTCCGCGGCAGTGGAGAAAGTCTTGGCCAGGATGCTGGCTCAGCGTCCTGTGGAGTTGCTTACCAGACCTGACACTGCGGGTGATATGGGATCGGACGAGGAGGTCTTGCCTCCGGCCCAAAAAGTTTAGACCTACCTTGGCTGGTTCTGGATCCTGTACTAAAGGGAAGCATCCCAGGCGCTCCAGGGGAGATTCGGTTGCGGTGGAGCCACGTTCCTTGGAGGTTCGCTCTTCGGACGAGGAGGATGTTCCCGCACCCCTGTCCGTTGTTGATGCTTGGCAACCTGATGCAGATTCTGGGTCAGACAAGGACGAGGTGTCTCCTTACGTTAAGGAATCAGTGATTGAGGACAGGCCTTCAACATCTCATCCTTCTACGTCCCAGGATATAGAGGGCGTCTTCTTGGATTCCTTGGGTGCCCCTCTATTCGATCCTCGCACCATCCGTCACCCACGCTCGTCTGATTGGCAGTTGCCTGATCATCTGGCCAACTACATTCACTTCTGGCTGCGCAGACCATTGGATCGTGAAGTTCGCAACCGACTGCGTGCAGAGTGTCCGAGGCCTATGTTGCAGTACAAGGTGGCACTTACCCCAATCTTCGATAATACCATGGTGGTATTTATGTCATGCACTGGGCGTGACCCTCGGAAGGAAATGGAAAAGGGGTTGCGAACAGCTCAAGACAAGCTACTGGACATCTCTGGCCCATTGGCACAGATTCTGCATATGGCTGACGAGGCGGTGGCGCACAATGTTACCCTTGATCCTATCTGTGTTAGGGAATGGGCACTATGCTCCTTCTGCCTCCTTGGCAACACGAACACTGCACTATCATCTGAACGTAGGAAGGCGGCTCTTCTTCATATTGACCGCAAGCTCTCGGATCTGGCTGCCAGAGAATTGGGGCCGGCAGCGGATGGCCTACTGTTTGGTGAATCGTTCCTGAAGGAATTGCAGAAACATGTCAGCATGTTCACAACGCTTAACAAGGCACAACTGTCAATGAAGAAAGTCTTCCATCCCATGGTCTCTCGAGGGGTTTTTGGACGGGCTGGCTGGCAGAGGGGCCGTGCCACTAGCTGTTTCTGGCCATCAGGTCCCCGCTCAGGAGCGCTGCCATTCTTTCCATCCACATCTGCTAGAGCCAACTTCCAGCCATGAGGTCAAGGGCGAGGCTCCTCGTTCCGAGGCAGAGGGAGAGCTTCCCAATCTAAAGGTGAGTGGTTCTCAAGATCCGCTTTCTCTAACGTTAACTGCAGGCCGGTTGGCCCTCTCGTTGCAGGCTTGGTCTCTTCTGACGTCAGACGCTTGGGTCTTGCAGACTGTTCAAGGGTATGTAATCGAGTTTTTTGCAGATCCTATTCAACTGGCGCCTCCGCAGCCCATTCAGTTCGAGGACGATCAGAGTGCGTTGGTCGATGGGGAAATTCAGTCCTTGTTTTGAAAAGGAGCTGTAGAAGAGGTGTCTGAATCCGGCGGATTCTTCAGCAACATCTTTCTGGTTCCCAAAAAGACCGGAGTATTTCGTCCCGTCATCAACCTTCAACATTTGAATGCCTTTGCTCTCTATCGACACTTCAAGATGGAGGGCATACATCTTCTCAGAGATCTTCTGTGTCCCGACGACTGGTTTACCAGGTTGGATCTGATGGACACGTACCTTTCAGTACAGTTGGCTCTTGGCAGTCGATGGTTCCTGCGTTTTCTTTGGCAGAACCTGGTGTGCCAATTCACGAGTCTACCTTTCGGCCTCAGCTCCACTCCGTGGTGCTTCACCAAGGTGATGAAGCCAGTCATGGCGCATCTCAAAGCTTGGGGTTTTCGTTGTTTGATCTATTTGGACGATCTCCTTCTGTTTTGCGGCAATCGCTCTCGACTGCTCTCTCAAACGAGATTTACCATTCAATTGCTGGAATCCCTGGGATTCTTGGTTAATGTGGAGAAGTCGGCGTTGACGCCATCCAAGACGGTTCAGTTTCTCGGCTTCGAGATCAATTCTGAGACTTGCTCGCTTCATCTTCCTTCTCAAAAAGTCAAGGCGATTCGGAAGGAACTTCGGAGGGTTGTTCGACTGGAATATGTGCCACTTCGCCAGTTGGTGAGGATAGTGGGACTGCTGTCCTCCTCGATCCAGGAGATATTTCAGGGGCCTCTGCATTACAGGGCGATGCAGAGATTGAAGGCTTCGTTCCTCAGAGTCCGGCCATCATACGATCAGGTCATACCTTTAACCGAGGAGGTCAAAGGGGAACTGAGATGGTGGATTCGACACATGAGCATTTGGAACAGCAGGGCCATTTTTGGTCAGGTTCCGGATTTTATTCTAGAGTCGCATGCCAGCCTATGGGGCTGGGGAGCGGCCTGTGTGGACACAGCGACAGGGGGTCCTTGGTCGGTAGAGGAAACTGGTCTACACATCAATTGTTTGGAGTTGATAGCGGGCTTGTTTGCCATTCGCAGTTTTGCGAAAAATCTGTTGGATTGTTGTATCCTACTGCGGATGGACAACGTGTCTGCTGTTCAATACATAAATCGTCTTGGAGGCACGAAATCACAAATTTTGCCGGACACGACGAAGGAGATCTACCAGTTTTGCTTCCGCAGGAACATCACCCTGATGGCAGAATATCTCCCAGGAGAGGTCAATCTGATGGCGGACTGGTTCTCTCTGCATTGGAGGGATGTCAGCGATTGGATGCTGGACAAGGTAGTATTCAACCGCCTACTACAGCTAAGGAGTCCGCTTGTTCTAGATCTGTTTGCGTCACGGATGAATCATCAGTTACAGAGGTTCTACAGTTGGCTTCCGGATCCGGCCTGCGAGGCCGTGGATGCCTTTCTTCAAGTTTGGCCGCTTCAGGGAGCGTATTCTTTTCCTCCGTTTACCATGATAGCGCGGGTCCTTCGTCAGATCAGACGTCAAAGAGGATCGCTACTTCTGTTGACTCCACTTTGGCAGGGCCAGGCTTGGTTCCCGGACCTGTTGGAGCTATCCTTTCAAGATCCTCTTCTTCTTCCGACACAGCGGTTTCTACTTCAAGACCCTCTAGGTCAACTGCATCCTCTGGTGGAGCAAGGGCGACTTCAATTGGTGGCCTGGATGGTTTCATGGGACGTTGGGATGTCCACGGACTATCGCAGGAATCTAAGAATCTGCTTTGGGACTCATGGGCTCCAGGTACCAGACGATGTTATATCTCGGCTTGGGGTCAGTGGAATAGCTGGTGTGTGGAATGGGGTTTTGATCCCTTTACGGCACCTTTACCCAACATATTAAATTTCCTCTCTTCTCTGTTTCATTTGGGAAAGTCTGTTCGATCGATAAATGTTATGCATTCCGCTATTTCGTCCGCACATGTTCCGATCGCTGGGGTTCCTGTGGGTCAGGATCAATTGGTATGTCACCTTTTACGAGGGATGAAGTTATCTCGTCCTCCGGTTCCCAAATATTCGCAGTTATGGGATGTTCACCGGGTTCTTCAATTTGTGCATCACTGGCCGGGGGATGAGAGTCTGTCTTTACGTCAGCTGTCGGCGAAGCTAGCCTTGTTGCCTTGTTTGGTGTCATTTTGTAGAGTGTCGGACATTCGAGCGTTCAATGTTAACGGATTTACGGTCTCCCCGGCTGGGGTTACTTCCTCTATTTCTAGGCGAACGAAAACTGATTCAACTACTGTTTTTTATCCATTTTTTCGGGAACGACCTAAACTTTGTGTATGTTCGGTCCTTAGATCTTATGTACAGAGGACGGAGTCTCTTAGGTTTGCTGCATCGGGACAACTATTGGTATCCTATGTGAAGCCCTATAAAGCTGTTTCTACCACGACTTTAGCCAGGTGGATCCGTTGTATTCTATCTTTGGCTGGCATTGCGGAGTCTTTTGGCGCCCATTCTGTTAGAAGAGCGGCGGCTTCATCGGCTTTTCTAGCAGGGGCTTCCTTGTCTGACATCTTGCACGCCGCTGATTGGTCACGAGAGTCTACGTTCCATACTTTTTATTTCCGTCAGATAGAACATGTGTCATCAGCATTGTTTTCGGAGCGTTAAAACTGCAAAATACGAAGCCTCCTGTCATGTAGTAAAATTGAAGATTATGATAGCTTTAGTGTACTTATAATCTTAATTTTAATAATGACAGGAGGCGAGTATTTTCCCTCCCTTCCCTCCCACGGTTTGTTTCTTAATGGGGGAATATTAAGTTTAGTGATTGCGAATTCATGTGTTTCTTATGTTGTACTGTTATGTGTTTCCATGTTCGTATATTTGCTTAATGTTGTAACATATTTGCCTACTGTTGAAACATGTTTGCGAACACATAGTTTGGGGATGTTGTCTTTTACTTTGTTTCTTTTCTTTCAGTATAATTGGATCCCGGCCTGAATTCAAGGGTATCTGGTCCGGTGACGGAGATATATTGGTTCCTGAGGGATTGTTCCTGTTTGTTGGCGTGCTATCAAATAAAGAGGGAGGGACTTAAGGGAAACATGGTTTTATGGGGGAAGTTTTCTGTTTTATGATTGGTTATTGAAGACTTGCTGCTGTGAGAGGAGTAAAGAAGGATTTATGCAAAATACTCGCCTCCTGTCATTATTAAAATTAAGATTATAAGTACACTAAAGCTAGCATAATCTTCAATTATTTGCCATAAAGTTTAAAATAGGTGGTAGTTCCACTTTAAATGTGTGTGTGTGGGGATTTCCTTTCTCTGGATCAACAAAGAACATCTACAATATGTTAAACTTGATGAACTCATACCTTTTTTCAACTTATCAACTTGGCAAACAAATGGAAAGTATCATTTTTAAATATGCTACCCTTTGTTTAAATAATAAATTCGTTTTTGGCTGCCTTGTAAGTATAGAAAATGGATATTCGTTTATTTTTCTGGAACTCATTTTATTGCATACCCGCTATCTACTCTCTGCTTGGTTAGTTTTCTCAACTCCTAAATATTTCTGGCCCTGTATAGCAACTGGAGGATAATTCTAGTGTTGCAGCATATGTAATAATTTGACGCTAGTTTTAACATAATACATTTGTTTAATATTGGTCTGTATCCCAGTAATTACTGATATGAAATCCATGTTAATCAAGGCCTTTGTGAATTTTTAGGAGGACATTGGCTCTTCCAGGTTCATTTGCCTACATGTGGAAACCCCCCAGTCGGAGCTCCAGTATGAGTAGCTTGGTGAGCAGTAATTTTCAGGTAATTGGTAAAAGGCTTTCATATCTCCTTACTTTTTACACATTGGTTTGTCCCTTCAGGTAATAAATAACCAGTCATGACATTCATGGGCTATAAAGAACCGTATTATTTTATTTTGCATACTTGTTCTGAAGACCAGTGGCACTCAGTCACATCATAGGTACTTCCGAGTACCTTACTCAAATCAATTGATCATTTTTTTATGGGATTCCATAGTAGAAGCAATTAGCCACCCACAAGCTTTGTCACCAATCTGCCCCCTCCACATCATTTCTTGCAGCCCCCTGATTCCTAGCTCACTCTGGGCCACTCTCAGCTCCTTTATTTCTCACCCAGAGGAAGAAGGATCTCTTACTATGCTCTTCCCCACTTAGTACTTACCCCCTGAATCCCATGCCCTCTCGCCTCTTCAAGTCTCTTGTAGCAAGTCTTGTCCCAAGCCTTACTAATATCTTTAATTCATTGCTTTCTACTGGAACCTTTCCTTCCTCATTCAAACATACACCAGTCATATCTATACTCAAAAAATCCTCCCTCAACCCTGTCTTTCAAATTACTATACAAATTCTCTCCCTTTTGCATCTAAGATCCTGGAAAGCCTTGTTTTCTCACAGTTGATTTATTTAGTCAATTCCAACTCTCTCATTGACCTTTTATAGTCAGGTTTCCATTCCATCTACTCCACAGAAACACCACTGACAAAAGTTACTAATGACTTACACACAGCAAAAGGACAAAGATCAATACAGTATATTAATCCTACTAGACCTTTCTGCCGCCTTTGGCACAGTTGATCATGCACTGCTACTGAACACACTACACACCCTTGACATCTGTAACATAGCTCTAGAATGGATTGCCTCCTATGTCTCAAACCATAATGTCAGTATATATTTTGCAATTACAAGTTTACCTCTCTTCCCTTGACCACACTCTGGCTGTACAATACCAGTTCCCTCAGTTTCTCACTGTAGTCTCCTCATGGATGGCCCACCACCATCTTAAACTCAACACGGCCAAGACAGAGCTTGTTGTATTTCCTGCTATACTCTGCCCCTACCCCTTTCTCTATCACAGTTACCAAGATGCACAGAAAGAGAATACAATTCTACCTCTTTTCAGAATCTCATGTAAGGCCTTGAATATGGAGTACAGTTTTGGGCATCAGATCTTAAAAAGTACATTGTTGAAATGGAAAAAGTATAGAGATATGCATCAAAGCAAAAAAGAAAAATTGGAAGATGTTAGTTATAAATCAAGACTAGCTAAAGTGTGTTTGTTTACATTGAGTAAAACGTGGTGTTGTGTTAGCCGTAGCAAAAGCAGGAGGCTGGTAAAGTAAAAGTGATACCTTTATCAGCTGAGTAGCTTTAGAATGCAAGCTTTCAAGACAACTTACTTCTCTTCATCAGGTATGTATAAAAGTATCACGTTTACACAACCAGTCTTCTGTTTACATTAGAGAAGTGATGCATAAGAAGTGATATTATTAGAATTTATGTTTGAGGACAATACAAAGAACTTTCTGTGGAGATACAAAATCAAGGGGTCATCCATTAAGACTAGAGGAAAGGAGCTTATGACAGTTACAGTTAGCGCAGTATGGTGGTTGAATTCTTTGACTCAGACAGCTGTGTTTACAGATACTGTAGATGCTTTCAAAAAAGTATTGGATAGTTTTTGTATTCAGAACAATATTTAGAATTATGACTTGTTTTCAAAGCAGAAGAATGTTGATCCAAGGTAATAACCGACTGCCTTTTAGAGTCAGGAAAGATTTTTTTTTTTTTTATGTCTACTTAAAGCTTAACTATACGTGGCTTTAAAGCAGAACTGCCACCGCTAAACAGCTTGTGCTTAAAGAATTCCCCATCTGGCGACTAGGATTATCAATTCTTGTCGGGGTGACAGGCAGGACAGAGCACAGACATCTTCCCATAATGATGTCTGCACGCCTGCGCTGTCAGTCAATTCCAGACCTGAACGGCTCCTAGCAACACCTCCTAGAGCCTACTGGGACTGACAGCGCAGGTGTGCAGACATCAGTATGGGAAGATGTCTGAGCTCCATCCTGCCTGTCAGCCAGACAAGAATTGATAATCCTCTTTAACAAGGTAATAATTCTGAAGACTAGCGCTACTAAGCAGCTAGTCGCCAGATGGGGAATTATTTAAACTCAAGTTGTTTAGCAGTGGTAGTTCTTTTTAAGGGGTTATTTTTTGTATTTATTTTTGTCTTCCTCTGGATCAACATGGATGACATGGCAAAATCTGAACTTGTTATTTGCATGTCTTTTTTTCAGGCCAATCCACTATGTTACTTTTAATTTTGTAAGCTGGGCCTCAAACATAGTGAATTAGCATAGCACACAATGCCATATTGTGCCATCAAAATGTAAAGGAAGAGTTCTCAAAATCACTGTATTATACAGAAAATAGCTAGTATAACAATAGAGACACATTTTAATTCCATGTATAACAAACAAAATTTGCTCTTAGGGTTATAGATCCACTTTAAAGGTGTGCACTATCATGGTCTCATTTCTTAAAAATATACAAATAAGCAGATAATAACCGTACAGTGAAGAATTACTGTAGCATACTATGGTGTATTTGGCTGCGTCATAAACCAACATTGTAGTCTAATAAACATAAAATTACACATGTAACTTAGCACAGGAACTCTCTGCTGGCTGTAGATCAGTAGAAATGTGCAGCTTAAAGGGATAGTAATACTTCATTTTAACTTTATTTTATTTTGTAGGCATTAAAAAAACATGAAGAATTATATAAGTCTTATCTCTGAAACCTTTATGGTTTAAGAGATATTCACAAAGTATCCCCCCCTGTTCAACCAGATCAGAAGGGAGATGCCCAGGTAGACTGCAGAGAGGGACAATCTTCAATTAAGATAATGGAAAAAGCTGAAAAACTTGTCAAGGGGGGAAGGGCTTTCATTGTTTTCATACAAAGAAAACTGTCCCCTTCTGTTATCTGTACTGTCATACAACCAGACTCACATCTGAGAAGAGATGGCTTACACTAGGTAAAAGGGGCGGGGAGGGGAACTTTGCTTGTGAATATCTTATAAACCATAAAGGTTTGAGAGATAAGACTTATATCATTCTTCATGTTTTTTTAATGCCTACAAAATAAAATAAAGTTAAAACGAAGTGTTACTATCCCTTTAACACTGGAACTCCCAGCTGGCTGTAGATCAGATGGTCTATGTAGCTAGAACAGGAACTCTCAGCTGGGGTAGATAAGATGAAATGTGCAGTTTAGCACTGTGCCCTTCACCTGGCTGTAGATCAGATGGTATGTGCAGCTTAGCACAGGAACTCTTAGCTGACTGTAGATCAGATGGTATGTATAGCTTAGTACAGGAACTCTCAGCTGGCTGTATATCATAGGAAATGTTCAACTTAGCACATGAACTGTAATCCCTCTGTAAAATTTCAAGCACTGTAAGCGATATAAAGATCAGTGCTATGAAAAAAATGCCGGCAAACCCCCCCCCCCCATCGGCTGCTAAAATAAAGTGTTTTGGCCCATTGAAGAAGAAAAAAAATACAAAAAATGGACTGCGTTAGCTGTTAAGATTAGATAAGGGATTCACTTTATTGCATAAAATTTAAGTCGCTTTTAGTCAGCCAATGCAGCTTTTGAAAGGCAAAAAAAACAAAAAACATCCAGTGGTCCTAAAATGTCTCCAAAGTTAGTAGAATTAACCCTATGAATGCCAGTGGGGTATAATTACCCTGCCGGTACTCATAGGGTTAACCTAAGTAACAAAGCAACAGTCTATTACAAGTAACACTTACCATTAATCCTGACGTCCAGCTGGTCCTCAGCATGCTGGTCATCTTCCTTCTTGTATCTTCTGTCTTCTCTTCATTCTTCTTTCTTCTATCTGTAAATAAAAAAGAAAGGTATTAATACAATGCTGAAATCCACTAATACATCCTTTAACCCTTTGAGTGCCAGAGGGGTACGCAACACATTGCAAAGCAATGTGTTGCATACCTCTCTCTGGCACTCAAAAGGGTTAAAGCATGTCTTACTGTCTGGTTCCATATATATGTGTATGCTGTCCAAGTTGTTCCAACTTATAACTGCAGCAATGCCATAATAAGATAATTCTTTGTTTTTATGAAATAGCTTATTTTTTGTAGTCTGTCTCCATCGCTGTGTGCAGCTGTGGCGAGACAGTAGTATGCGGCACAGCCCTCCCCCTTTCCCCGTCTTCTTCCTCACGGGTCGATTCCCGTTACACACACAGGGAATTTGAGCAGAGACTGCCTTTATATATGGGAAGTTTCAGTTCCAATTCTCTCTCAGCCATTGGCTGGGATGTGCTTATGCTGCTTTGAGCAGCTGTGCTTTAAATTGATTGTTACGCACATCCCAGCCAATGGTTATGTGGGAATTGGAACTGAAACTGCCCCTATATAAAGGCAGTCTTTGATCCAGTTCCCTTAGTGTGTAATGGGCATCGGCCTGTGAAGAAGAAGACGGGGGGGGGGGGCACATACTACTGTCTCCTCTGCCTCATTGGCCTACACAGCGGCGGAGACAGACAACAAAAATACATGGTAAGTATGTCAATAAAACTAAGAATTATGTTATTATGGCATTACTGGATTTATTATTTGGAACAACTTGGACATCGTTGTCTAACTGCCAGCATATTCATATATACGGACAGTATGCTTTAACCCTTTTGAGCCCAAGAGAGGTATGCAATGCATTGTTTTGCAATGCATATCCCTCTGGCACTCAAGGGGTTAAAGGGTGTATTAGTGTATTTCAGCATTGTATTGATACTTTTCTTTTTCATATACAGATACAAGTAAAAAGAATAATGAGTAGACTGAAGATACAAGGAAGGAGAAGAGAAAACAGAATGAAGACAGAAGGAGAGAGACAGTGGATAAGTGTAAATGTATGACATATATGTTAACGATCGGTGCTTGGCAGTATGACAGACACTGATCGTTAGGTTTTTATGTAAAGTTCCCAATATCACTGCTATGTAGCAGTGTTTTGGGAACTTAACTCACAAAACAGACGTTTAGCCACAAGACCATTTCTGTGGCCTAACATCCATTGTGCTTTTTAGCTGAATACCGGGTTAAATACCAGGTTAATAGATAAGAGTTGGTACCGTGTTAGCCGTAGAAATACAGGAGGCAGAAATTTTGTATAGTTGATACCTTTATTGGCTAACTAAACAGATTTAAAATGCAAGTTTTCAAGACTTCTTAGGTCTCTTCCTCAGGCATGTTATACAGATAAATATGAAAACTTCTCTCTTAAATACAAATACACATTACTTTGTTTATAATGGAAATTAGATAAGAACGTTAGTCCAAATACTGATTGTTTGATCAGTCAATGGTAGAAGATGTGATTTAAATTGCATTCTTCCTCTGAGTCCAGGTATTTATGATCCCAGAGGGACTGTCATAAAAGTTAATTCACAATGTGATAATGTGACAGAAACTCTCTATTCAGCCCATAAGTCAAAGAGTCAAATTGTAGCATTAATTTTACCTCCCATAGTTTTCTGTCGCTCTGAGTGTGAAACAGGGTAATGTGCCATTTTTTGTATTTTTGCTCAAGGCATTCCTTACCATCAGTAGTTTTAAATTGGGAGGCTGTCAGAAGGAGAGTAAGGGAGGCTGTGGAAGCATGTTCTTAAAGGGATAGTAATGTTTCATAATAAAAGCAGCTCTAATTAATCTTTATAGTATTTGGGCCTTGGAGAGTGTTATTTCAATTCTGTCAGAGTTGTAGTTCAAGAGTAATTGAATGATAAAGTATCCCCCTTCCACTGATGTAACACTGCTCAGCTTAGAGCAGCAGGGAGTGTCCAGGTAGATTGCAGAGAGGGACAATCTTCAATTAAGATAAAGGAAAAAGCTGACAAATCTGACAAGGGGGGCAGGGATTTCATTGTTCTCACAGTAAGAATTGTTACCCTTGATGTGAGCTGTCTGGTCTATGGACTGGATTCCACATCTGAGGAGTGGGGGCTTACACTAGGTAAAAGGTGTGGGAGGGGGAAATTTTATCATTCGATTACTCTTGAACTACAACGCTCACAGTAATGAAATAACACTCTCTATGACTCAAATACAAAGAAGATTAATTGGGGCTGCTGTTTTTGTGAAACATTACTATTACTTTAAGTATTTCATCTTTATGTAAGGTTGCTTGAAGTTCTGTTGATATTTTGTGCAGAGCTTCAACCTGGGGGTAGTAAGTGACAACAAGTGGCACACGGTTTCCATTATGCTGTTCTTTGTAGCTCAACGGGTCTTTTCTTGGTATGTGAGTAGCTTTCTGTATCTGACTGTCACTAATCCTTGCACTGTAACCCTGTTTTATAAAGTCTCCTCTGAGTTTCTGGAGGTGCTTGTCACGGTCCGCCATGCCAGAACAGATGCAATTGTATCTGATTGCCTGGGTGTATATGATGGAGTTCTTTGTGTGTTTCCGGTTAGACATTTTATTATGTCGGCCATATTCACTTTGGCCTACTGGCTGTTTTAAGGCAAACCTTTAAATCTGGCCTGAAATGTGCAGCTTAAAATAAAGAAAGCTAAGTGCAGTTACAGAAATAGCCACTAGATGTCACTACAACTCAAGAGTCTTCAGTTCCACAACAAGGGAAAACGATCCTGCAAATTCAGCAGGGGCACTCTGCTAAAGTGACGGCTGTGGACGTGAAGAGCAGGACTGTCTCAGCTGCTATGGAGAAAGCCATAGGAGGAGGCCTGTGGAGAGTGGGGTTGGCAACGTCAGGCCGAGGATGAGGCACCGAATATAAAAGCCTAGTAGAAGAGCCTCAAACTGGGCAGGGTTGGCAATGGGCAGACTTAACATGAGGCACCAAATCAGAAGTTTAGTAGAGTCTTAAACAAGGCAGGATAGGTAATGGACAAGCTGAGGCACCAAATTGGAAAGCTGGTAGGAGACAAGGCAGGGTCAGCAACAACGAGTAAGGATTAGTAATGCTTAGCAAAAGACTATAGCTCAAATAAACAGGCCCCGGGATCATTTGACAACATGATTTAAATTCCCAATAGTCAATGAGAGGTCAGGAATCCAGGTGCATGACAAAAAGGCTCAATTTGCACCCCACTGACAAAGAGCACTTAATAGGGACCAGGAAGCAGACAGACACAAAAATGTGAAGTGCAAAACACCTTTATTAAAATAACCAAAGCAAACAAAGCAAAATTGTGATCCAGGAGCGTAAACCAAAAGACAAGCTGTGGTCAGGAACCAAGACAAGTACTCAGACAAGCTGGGGTCAGGAATACTGAGGTCAGCGATGTCAGGAACAAGCCAGGAGTCAGGAACCAGAAGGGACGTCAAAGGAAGCCATGTCACAATCAGGAGCACAGGAGAGTGCACTTGCAGCCAGAAACAACACAAGGGCAAAGAGGAAGTGATCCTAGCTGCTTTAAATAGCCTGGAAGGGGTTGGCTGATAGCAGTCAGGTGAGTAACCATGGAAACAGAGGTGTAAAGGCTGTTCGTTAATCATCAGCTGAGTCCGCCTGACCCAGGGAAGGAAAGGCAGCTAGTATACAACAGCAGAGTGTAGAGCAGATCAGCCAAACCTTGACCGCACTAGAGACAGTGGTATACCTCATATATTATTTTCAGATGGACAGAACTTTACTTGAAATGAAAACATCTCTGTTGTGTTTTTTAAACTAAAAGTCAATGTTATAGAACTGTTACGGTTTGTTAGACACTCAGACCAGTAGGTAAAATAAATCAATCTTTTATTGAAAGAAATAAAATGAAAAGGATCGCCCTCTACAGTTGACTGCAACAATTGCAGGCTATACACAGTACATATAACTTTAATACAATATTCGAAAGGCACCCAACATAGGTACAAAGAATAGGGAATAGGACCCTAAAGGGTGTATGAAAACAGTTAGTCAGTCTCAGCTGTGGGGTTTGGCACACCCGTGTGGTGTCTAGATAAACTGAGCAAGTGTGCACAGCACAGAGTTCATATGAAGATGATAGAAGATGTTCAGTGACCAATATAAGATATAACAGCACAGTAACCCAGGATAGCCCCCACGGGCGTTTCGTGAATAGACCAGAGAGCCTGCAAGTGCGAGAGTATGTAGCCCCCTCGGGCGTGATCGAGACTAGCCCAAGATGCGAAGCTGGCGTGTTAGCCCCCACGGGCGTATCACCGAGAACCACTGTAAGCACAACACGAGCCAAGAGCCCCCACGGGCGTTTACCTACAGATTGAGCAAGAGCTTGGAGCCTAACCCTGCCACCAATAGCCGCACCGGACACCTCCGTCGATAACCGTGAAACCAAGGACGCCCAAACGGCCTACCGGGATTTACTACTCTGCAATTATAACCGGGAGTCGCCGACCAAGTATCGGCCAACTCAGCAGCAGTAGAATTACAAGGCAACGGTTCTATATAGAGCAAGGAGGTCCGGTCAGTGAGAAGCGGCAGTGCAAGGGTTAATAGGTGCGTTTGAATCTCCCAGGCTCGGTATGGTAGCTTAGCTCTGCAACGTGTAAAGGCTCGGTACGAGAGGCACAGCTTCTGCAAGTCGGCAAGGAACTCTGCACAGATGGATGGGTTACCCAGGAGGGTAATGGTCACACTAGCTTGGCACAGCAATGCAGGATTCGGAATGTCGCGGCGGCGACAACCAGCCAGGCAGCCGGGAAGGACTTGAGGCGGGACGTCAGCCAGCCGGGCCGTAGCACGTAGAGGATTCTCAGACAAGCCGGGTCGTAGCACGTAGAAGATTCTCAGACAGGCCGGGTCGTAGCACGTAGAAGATTCTCAGACAGGCCGGGTCGTAGCACAAAGAGGATTCTCAGACAAGCCGGGTCATACACGATCAGGAACACTGGAGAGTAGTCAGAACAGGCCAAAGTCGGTACACAGGAATCCGGATACAGGAACACAGCAACAGCAAGTCAGGCTCAGAAACACCACGAAAGGGCATCTGACAGATGTAAGCGTCAGGTATAAAAAGGTCACCAAGGGGCGGGCCAAACCAACAGAGCAAATCACAATCTGCCACAGATGAGAGTGACAGACAGATCACAGGCACTGTGATAAGAACTTAGTCATTTATTTAATGAAAAATTTCTGAGGCAGATGGCCCTTGAATAGCCCTTACGGCATAATGCGAAAACGTGCAGAAGTCTACATGCACTATAGCAACACCCCTTTGTATTAAAGTTATTACATATTGGCGAGTTTCCTAGGGGAATGTATTGGCCTTCCTAATTTGTCCTTTGGAGGCAGGATCGGGAGTGATGAAGTGTTTGGATATGAGTGAGTGCTACTTGTAGTTGGATTGTCTGGTCCAACAGTCTCTGGCGTTGCTGGGCATAAAAGGGAAGCATGTGAAGGTAACTGGCAGTATTTGCAATTTGGTATTTTTAGCTCGGCAAAGTGCTGACAAAACAGTTAATTGTCTAGTGAACTCCAATCTAGATGGTAATTAAATTGAGTTAGTGCTATGGCAGCTTTGGCAGCAAAAGATTTATGATAATCATAAAACACAGTGCCACCATATTTGTAGCCTAAATCCACCAGCAGAAAAATGTAGTGGTCTAGTTCTTGTCTGCATAAGGGAAAAGATGAACAAAGAATATCCTTATAAACGCCAGAACAAATTCTGGTATTGAAAGCTTACGGGCTAACCTGGGTTCTTTAGCATAACTGAGACCTCCCCTCAACTAACGTTTTCGTTTTCAGTGATATCCTAGGACGCCAACAGGAACGCAGCTAGGTTCACCTCTTTTCCTTCCAGGATATCCTTGTGCAAATGTTGCAGCAACATGTGAGCTGTTGTTATGCATGGGGGCATAACCTGATTACCTTGTGTGTGAGTGGTTGAGGCAGTCATCAGAGGAGTGGGTGTAATAGTGTGGGATGATTCCAAATTAGATAGTCTTGACTGAATATTGGTGACTGCAGATGTAGATCTGTCAGTAGTTGGATGACTTGATTTTGTTGTTCGGGACGTGGCTGTGATGGTGTCGGGGATGGTACAGGAAAAGGAAGTGATGATGGTGTTAATGAGGGGCCTAGATATGGTGAGGAAGGAAAAGCTGTTGTGTTAGAGCATAACAGGCAGTATAACTCTGCTTTCAGCAGAAGCGGGGTATGGAGAATACCTGTCTGGTAAGTTCTATCATCAGCTTTGCTACAGTCCAGACCCTGTAGCTCTAGTAGAGCGAAATCTTGTCGTCGGAGGGACCAAGCCAGATGCTTCAGAGTCTGACGGACCCTGGGCTGCTGAATCTTCCATTTTGAGTATTGGAACCTAGAAGAAATAATTGGTTAAATATGCAACCTAAAAATTACTTTTGATTAGATATTTGTTTGGGGTAAAATATGGGGTGTTTGAAGGGGTAAGGTCCAATAAGCCTTTGACCTCTGTATATATTGAACTATGAGTATAATTACCAGGTTGATTCTTCTTTTTTCTAATGTATAATTTAGGATGTGGCCTATGGCCACTCTAGGGGTTAGGTTGTCTGCCCTTCTGTCGCACTAAATGATGTAATGGGCCTCTGTCTGTGTCCTTCAGCCTCTTATGATGAGGTAAGGTTTATTTACTCATTCGACCACTTCGGCCTTCCTGGAAAGGTAAGGTACAAATATTTAAGTTGAAAGTGACCTAACAACGGAACTTGATGTCTGTGGCACCTTCAGCTTCTGAGAAGACGTAGGGTCCAAGTGAAAGATAACAGCTAGGTTAAAATGAAAAGTGTTATTCCTTCCTCCTGTAAGGAAGTAGGGAATTTGATAAGTAAGGTTAGTGGATTAGTCTATGAGAAGGTGGACCAAATTCTAAAGTGTAAATACTTACAATATGTAACAAGGAAGTAGACAGACTTAAACATAACCTGACCTTGCCGTAAGGATTTAGACCTATTGGAGTGTGATGAATTATTTACCCCTGAAGAGGAGTAAGGGAAAATGTGAAATTTTAAATAGTCTGTGAACTAATCCTTCAGCCTTAACATAAGGTAAGGAAGTGATTTTAACCATATCTATGAGGTGACCTTCGGCCTCTGCATAGAGGTAAGGATATAGACTAAATGATAATACATTGGATCTGTAAGAGAAATAATGATTAAATTAGCTAGAATCTGCTGATTTCGTGATATGCCTGCTTGATGTGATGGAAAGGTGGCAGATCTGAAGAGTATGTACCAGTAAAAAAATGTTAAAAAGCAGTGAGTATATGTGAGAACATATGAAAGAAAGAAACCTTCTAAGCTATGGCTTATCTGATGTGCTGGAACTGAACGTGAGACACTATTAGTTAATGAGACAAAACCACTCAAACCCTAAGGTGACTACTTATTGAGGTTATTTGAGATATTACATTGTCATACCCAAATAATAATGTCCAGTGCTTTTTCAGATACTTCTCAATGGTATCTGTAGCCTGCAGAGAGAAAAATCAATGTGTAGTGACTGTTATTAAACAATGGTACGGTTGCATTATAGCAATAACTGAACATACCTACCATTTCTCAGATGGTTGGCCACAAGCTGTTATGCGCTGCTGTCGCTTCCTTTAATAAGAATGTGGTTATATGGAAATATTTTTATAATATGCGATACTGCAAAAGTATGTTATAACAATATCCCTGTTAAATTAATTTGTTTGAGACGTCTCTTGTACCTTATAATAGTTTCAAAATTTTGTGTACCATAGACAGTGTGGACATTCACCTACTTGTGTGGTTGATAAGTTGGACATAAGGAAAGAGGTGGATCAGCTTGTGACCTGTAAAGCATAACTGTGGTTTAACCTGTGCTATGCAGGAACGTTGAAGCAGATTGGTTTGTGTATTCATATTTGTTTGCTAATGGGGTACTTCCAGGATTCTAGTGGTTAATAAGCCATGTACTGGTGCGTATACTAAGGCTTCTTGCATCCTAACCGGGAGAGCAGTGTTCCATTAGCTATTGAACAGGCTGGTCACATTAATGGGGTTAAGTCCAAAAGAAATATACCTCCCTTAGTTTTATACCTTGTGTCGCTATCACTTCCTCTATAATGCTTAAGTTTTATGTTTTTTAACCAGTTGGGGGGTTTACAGTAGAGATGGCATCTGAGGGGAACCTTCTTGCTCTTTATAAATATTTTACAGACAATTACAACCTCTTGTGAGAATTAATACCAGGCCAAGCAAAGGACACACACGCATTTTATTGAGATTAGAGGGAAGGGAGCATTTGACTAATGCTTACACCGGATTTTAACCCCTTGATGGTAAGGCAAACAGGATCCAAAAGATTATTCCCTTAATAAGTAAAATGTATATACTATTGCCTAAATGGAAGACTTGCTCCTACCGAGGAGCTAAACACGCAACCTCTGTGTTGGAAGACCTACTGGTTGTTTGCCGAAATTGGGTGTTGCGTCGTCATTACCTCACTTCCTCTGATGTGTTTGAATGGGGACTGCAGTGGAGGACAGTGTCAGTGTGGAGCATGAGCATAGTATAATCAGGTGAAATCATTATGTTTAAACCTAATTTTAAGCTTAAACCACATTAATAAAGACCCTGATTCAGCATACATTTATTTTAATAGAAAGAAAAGCTCTTACCAGCATATTGTAAGCGCTTGGTCTCTCTAACTGGATGTGAGATCTGTGGGCTGTATGGTGGGACGAATGACCCACAAACACAAAAGTATGGGGGGTGTACTGGAGGGTTTAAATACTCCTCCAGCTCTTCCCACAAATACAGGCCCTGCCTTACACTAGTAGTTATGATTTTATAATACAGTAAGTAGTAACTTTATATCACAGTACTCCATGTATTACCATATTATATGAATCCATCAGTACAGCCCTTTGCATGATACAGTTAGCTTATTACCCCAGTCAAGCAAAGCATTATAATCTCAACAGAGGAAACAAAGAAAACACAAAAAATACTCACCCCTGACTTTTATGCAAACACCTGTGTACAGAGCTTTGCTTCAACTCTTTGAGTGCCAGAGGGGTTTGCAATGCATTGCTTTGCAATGTGTTTCAAAACCCTTTGGCATTCAAATGTTAAAGGAACACTAACACCTAAAAATGAACTGGGGGTTATATACACTTAAGTACCCTGTTCTTCATACTAGCATTTGTAAAAATTCTGTTTTCAGAGTTGTAAAATCTAGTCTTGCATATACTCTGTGGGAGTAGCCATTCCTGCCTTTTCCAGGGCCCCATGTAGCAATCTTGACAGGTATCTCTGAAGTAATTATGCAGGATTGTCTGTGAATGGGCTGAGATAATTGCCTTTCTGACTATAAAAGGAATAGGGTAAATTTACAGTCTTTAGAAATTATTTCTCATTACAAACAGCACAAACAAAATTAAATATGACCTTATATACACATTAAAAACCAAGTTTATCATTTTTATAGGGATATAACGTGAACTGCTGCACTGTGAACCTTTTGCTTTCAAGACACTAGGTTTCTTCATCAGGCATAATAAGAATGAAGGCTTTAGTTGTGATACAAGATTTACTACCCTTCTGATGATCAAGTGAATGTTAGTCTTTAGCCAGAGTGGTGTCCAAGTGCAAGTGCAAGTCAAACTCCATCCAGAAGCGCTGGACAGACTGCAAAAGGAAAGAACAAGAAGGGAGAACTGTCCCTGCATGCGAGAGGCACCAGAGGTGGTCCACTAGTGAATATCACGTTCAATGCCTGGGAGAAGATGCTCCGCCAAAACCTCTACATTATGGCAGGTGATGGGATCCAAGTCGGCTGTGACACAGGAGATGACAGCACCCTCCAGCCTCTCGGTAAAAAATATCATACATAACTGTCCACCACACAAACCCTCTTAGCTAATAAGAGCACACATGGCAGCTGGACACATGGCTATGAGTGAGCCCTCCAAATTGAGCAATACAGTGCTGATATTGTTGAAACAAGGAGATAATGGTGTACGTCCAAATGGAAATATGAACGCATTTTGAATCACAAGGTTAACCCCTTCGGTGCTGTGTTACAAACATATGTTATGTTCTTGAGCAATGTTAGACATGTTGCCACAGGGATGTCAACACTTTACAGCGGACAATCACAGTAATACTTCATTTATGTAAGCTATAATATTGTATAAATAAACCCAAGCATCTATTTATATTTGCCATAAATTCATAGTTAAAGAGTAATCTTGATCTAAACTTTACCCCTCCCACCCCTTTTATCTATGTCACCACTCTAGCTGTCAGACTTGGATTCTGGTCTGCCGACCAGACAGAGTGTTTGGAGATCCAAAATAGGAGTGGCTACCAAGGAAATCTTCATGACGACTGTCTATTGCCTCAAACCGTGCCAAATTTGTAGACTGTTGTCATGAAGATTTTCTTTGTATCCACTCCTGTTTTGGCTCTCCAGATGCTCCGTCCGGTTTGCAGACCAAAACCCAAGTCTGACAGCCAGAGGGGTGACGTAGCTAAAAGGGGCAGGAGGGTTAATTTGATATTGCTATTACTCTTAAATGATGAAAGTTATTGCAAAAAGACATAGATGACTTGGTTTATTTATTTAATACCTACAATATCATAGCCTACCTAAATGAAGTATTACTATGAAGCAGATGATACATGGTTGTGGATAATGGGAATGGTGGTTCCAATATCCTTGTAGCCAAAGCTGACTACCCCTGGGTTCAAACATATGTGTTGTCTAGGTCACATAGACAACACGTAATACGTCCAAGACATGTATGCATCCTTCCTTGCCATCCACAGTTTTTTGGATACATATGATAACGAAGGGTCAACCACAGTAGGTTGCTTCCATCAATGTACAGGATGTTGCCATTTGCCAAGCTGTTGGATCAACACAATGCATTGGATACCATTCTGTCAATCAAGGTGTTAGATTTGAATGTCAACGTCTTCCATCCCTTTTGTCATTGGCCAGGTTACAAATCACACAATATAATTTTCTTCAAACATCATCCATGCCTGCAGCAGAGCAGGAGCACAGTGAGGAGGAGAACACAATGACTCCAGTGACACAGCCCCTCAAGAGCCAGCAGAGGTCCCCAAGAGGATGCCTCCACCACCACGGGATGCCACCTACACCAGCACAACAGTGGATGACACAGGAGTCCCAGCAGTGGATTACACAACAAAGATGAATGCCACCAACATCTGGCCAGTACTAGATGCCCCCACCACCACAACCAGCATCACCAATGGTATGCAACTGGATGCCCACCGCTCAGTAACATGGGTCTTAGGCCCCACACCACCTCTGCAAGCACACAGCTAGATGCCAACACAACAGCCCGCAGCCACAACCCATGCGGGAAGAGAACACAACCCAGTGGCCACAGTATGACCCATGGCCACTCAATTACCATCATTTCAGCCTCATAGGTGAGCCACAGATGCCATAACCACTTACTTAGTACACACACCATCACAGAGAGAACCAGGTTGTGACGCCCCCGCAGCCTCCTATTTTAGTCACCCTGCTGTTACCCTCCTTGCCCGATTATTGAGGTTCCGTTCGCTGAGTTCCTGGATCCTGGTCTGACGTCTCGTGACTCTGTTCTTCCTTCCAGCAGCCGAACTTCCGGCTCAGTTGTTGTCGGCGGGCGTCCGCCTCTTCTCGGCAGGCCACTTTGGGCCTGCCCTCTTCTGGCCGACATTGTCCTTTGCGGGCGGCAGGGAAGGGATCCGGGCCCGTGTGGGCTATTGGGTGTCATCTGCGGCCAAGTGCCTTTGGGCTTTGCTTCTGGGTTCGGCCCTCAGCCTTGTTGGTGTTGGGGCCGAGACGGGTAGCCCGGACGTGGCTGCGGCGGCATTCCTCCTCATCCGTGGAACAGCCTTTTTCCTGGGGCTGCCTCTTGGATCTCCTGGGGCGCTATTGACCCCTCCGGTGGGTTGGGCCTGTGCCGGCATCCCTCTCTGGCTCTTTTGGCGCTCCCCTGGCGGAGGGTGGTGCCTCAGGCCTCCAGTCTTCTGGGGTAGCCCTGGTTCCAGCTGCGGCCCGGATCGCTCCTCTCATTGCCTAGCATGGGGCTTTTGTGCTACTGGGGCTTGAGCCAAGTCCCCCAGGTAAGTGGGCACTTACTGAGTTTCTTCTTTTTTTCCCCCTTTTCTAGTGTATGTGTGGGATCGGTTTGGGAGAGGGCCTTAGATTTTTCCCTGTTTCCCTAGAGGTCTCCTAGGCTCCCCCGTTTGGGGGTAGGTTGGGAGCGCAGTGGCAGGGGGCCTACCTCTCAGTTAACATCCTGCCTGATTCGGGGGTCCTCACTCTCCTTTCCGGCCCTTACCTGTCTTGTCTAGGAGAAGCTGGGGAGTGGTTTGGCTCATGCACCCCTTCAGTCCACCCCTTCCCAGGGAAGTGCTGGTTTGTGTTTTACACCTAGCAGGTAGGTCCTTCCCTTCGGTTTGGGAGGTGGGGGAGGGGTGTGGGGGCTCTCCTTCTTTCTATCTTTCTCCCTTATTAGAGTGGTGCCCTGGGGATCCCACTGTTGTGTGGCGTTCCATTGGTACTATCCTCTATAGACTGATTGTGGGTTCCCTTTTTCTTTTGTGGCCACCCACTGCCTTTCAATCTACGGACCCATTCCCGCTTAGGCGAATCTCTGTAGATTGTTAGGCACATTCTTTAATCATCCCTGCCTTCGGGGTCTCGACGGTTTCTTCTCACTCCATTACCGTCAATTTTCCTGACATAGGTGAACAGGATTCTGCAGTCAGTGAGGAGATCATAGATGTGGTGGGGACAGAACACACACCCTGAATTGCTGGCCCCCTCTCAACCTCTGAATATACCTCACCAGTAGCTGCAACATCAGAGGCACACTCAGACCATGAGGTAACCACCGGTCAATGGACAGACACAGAGCATGGAGTAGAGGCATCAACAGCACCTTCCTTTCCACCATCCACACCCTCATCATCTGCTACAGCTACTAAAACCACCAGAATTGATGACTACATCACCATCCAGAGGAGGCTACTGAGTGAGACCTGACACTTCAACAGGAGGTGTCTGTGCACCATGGAGAGCATAGCAGCCAGTGTCAACCGTCTGGAATCCCAGTATGCCATCATCCATACAGAGATACGGCATATAGGACTGCAGTCAGTGACATGCTTGGCCAGCTGCTCGTGGAAATATGCAAGCATAATCGTATCCAGAGGCTTTGGTGGAGAGAGCCCAACAGTCAACTAAGGGGACAACAGCAGCCACCTACCTCTCAAGTGTGACACCGTCAAAAACCTCAAGACACCAAAAAGTCACCAGACAGTTGGTGAGGGTATCCACATCTGCACATCTCCACAAAAGAAAAATAAAGCCGCATGTGTCATGTGTTCCCACAATAAAAATGCACTTTTTTGATAAAAATCATCTTTGATTCCTTCAGGTATCTAACAGAGTCAGTGCCAGAGACGTCTTCAGGCCATTGCAAAGCAATGCACTGAACACAACCCTTGCACATTTTACTTGGGGTGGGGGGGGGAGTGTTTCAGCAGTGGTAACCAAACACAGCACATCCGCTGTTGTCCAATTTCAACTCACAACACACCTAGCAAAGAAATCTGGAATGTGTTGCCTGGGTATGATGTGAGTTGTAGGCCAACGGCAGCTTATATGAAACAGTTCACAATTAAAGTGTGGTCACACAGGATCATTGTTAACATACAGGGACAGTAGTACTCCAACACATCCTTAATATGGCATTATGTCAGGCATGCAGCACAAAGATCACACTGTGTAAACTCCACTCTTACAATACACAGTGTCTGAGACACAAACATATCCCTTTCCTCAACTAGTGTTCATCCTCTAGGGTCTGTGTTCATTAGGGGTGTGCTTCTGGGTGGCGGAGGAGTCTTGGGGGACTTTTGGTATGCCAGAGGGGAACACAATTCATCACAAATATATGGATTGTGTATCCCTCTGGCATTGCAAAGTACAGGCTGGTTGAACATATGCAAGATCCACATGTTGTCATAATGCAAGAATCTGTCAAACACTGTTGTCTTACCTTCATGATGGATTCCTGCACACTGAGATGAGGAGGTGCATATCATTGCTATCCACTATTCCTAACTGGGGACATGTGTGGATTTCTGATGATGTCACTTAAGTTTGCCAACATATAGATGTTTTGTGGGTCCTCAACACCATACTCTTCCTGGTGTGGGCGATGTTTGAGACAATAACTTTGTTTCAAGGCCAACACATATCACTGGGCCATTAGGGATTTGTCATGTCTTTCCTTTGTTCCACTGCAGAAACAGATGTGCCCTCATCAAGTCCTACCATGTGACTCATGTCATTAAAATGACATCACATTTTACCATATGGTATTAACATTCAGTAGCACTAAGAAGCATCAGGAGAGGCACTCTAGGGAAGGAGAGTATCACGACCAAGGTCTGGATTAGCATAGCTAGTGAGTGAAGCTAGAGGGCGTAGTTTGAGTTCGTTGAGAGTTACCAGTCTTCCCTTGCTGCGGCCGATGCCGGATAAAGTTGCTGGCCACGAAGCCAGATGTCCAACCCCAGTTGCGCCGGGGGCCCTGACTTGGATGAAAAAAAACCTGTAAATGGTGCAACTTCAGACCTAGAGCCAGAAAACCAAGAATCCTATATGCAGAAAAAATGGCTGGCCAATCACATTATAAATAGATAAGATGTGGAAAAGGCAAGAACTGGACCAGTTAGCCTTCATGGGAAGGCCCAAAGGAAAAAATTAGGACTCAAATAAAGCAGAAAGGTTGAGTGACAGAAAACCAAAACCTAAAGTATTCCCAATGAACAGACAAGGGTGATCTAGAAAAGGTCCCAGAAGGGTAATTGACAAGGCAAAACCGTCTCTGGAAGGAGACTGTAGAAGCTAGGACAGGAGTGCCTGCTGCCCTGACCACTACTGCTATGGTAACAACAGAATGCGAGATAAACCAATGTCTATACTCAGTAGTGTTTCTGAATGCCTCTCCAAGCCAGAGGGGAAATAAGTTCAAGTCAATAGGCGGGCACAACCGCCAATCAAATCTTAGAGGGCTAATAGGCCCCATCTTAATGCCCAAGTGACCTAATGCTGATGTAGGCAATACAATATAGGGAATAGAGGTGGACAAATAAGCCCACCAAATATCGGGCAACAAGGGCTGATGGGCCCCTCTATGAGCATATATACCACAAGGGAAGTGGGCTAGACTGTCAAACAGCAAATAGGCCCCTCAGTTAGACCAATAGGATGGGCTAGTAGGAAGCGGGCACAACCGCAATTACCATTCAATCAATGGATGAACCCTTATGAACCCTTACTCCAGTTTGATGTCAAATTAGCGGAGTAAGACCAGTGGATATCCAGTGGTAGCAAAGGCATATCCTACCCACTGCTGAGTCTATCACCTCTGCAACCAGAATAGGTCTGCCCAACAGTAGAACTCGAAATGATATCTATCCTCCAAAAATCTGAACCCTCAGCCAAGGCCCCAAGGGCACAGCCGATCACAGTGCAGGCACTACAGTGTGTAGGCCGGAGTAAGTCAGAAGTTGCAGAAGCCCACAAAGTAAGTAATAGCAATAACACAAGCCACAGCAAGTCATCCAAGCCAGTTCATACACGGAGCAGGAGCACAAGGTATAATACAAGAGGTAAGGCGGAAGCAGAGTTATTTCAGGCCAGGTCAAATACGGATTACGATAGCAAAGCACCTGGAAGGAGACAAAATCAAAGTCAAACGAGCAGGGTCAAACACGTACCAAAGGATTAGACAATAAGCACAGTCACAAAATCGAAGGCAACCAAAAGTAATCGGCAGAGAGCTGATGAAAAGCCTCCTCCTATAAACCAGCAAGGTCCAATGAATGACAAGGGGGTGGACCATAGACAAAAAAGAGCAGGGGTTGTGACAGGGAGGCAGTGTTTCACCAGGATAATCATTCCATGATGGATCATGCTTTGGATGCCTCTAGGAAGAAATGACAGGAGTTAAACATGTACCAGTTTTTGAAGTGGGATGGGACATATCAGTGAAGTGGCAATGTCATCATGCACTTACTTAATTCAAGATGTCAGCTGAATTCACAGAGTCACTTGGAACCATTAATTGCATGGCATCTGCTCATTACGATAAGAGCTATGTAGTTGTGATATGCAAGCAGGCATTTTCCAGGCAGGAGGGTTAGTTGGATACCAGTCATGCAAACATATATAATTATGTATTGTTCCACTGTGTTTCCACACATTCCCTATGCATAATCACATTCATACATGCCTCGTGTTTAAAGGGTTAGTAATGTTTCATAATAATTAATCTTCATAGTATTTGGGCCTTGGAGAGTGTTATTTCAATACTGTCAGAGTTGTAGTTCAAGAATAATTGAATGATAAAGTATCCTCCTCCCGCACCTTTTACTGATATAACTCTGCTCACCTAAGAGCAGCAGGGAGTGTCCAGGTAGATTGCAGAGAGGGACAATCTTCAATTAAGATAAGGAAAAAAGCTGAAAAATCTGTCATGGGGGGCAGGGTTTTCATTGTTCTCACAGTAGAATATTGACCCTTGATGTGAGCTGTCTGGTCTATGGACTGGATTCCACATCTGAGGAGTGGGGGCTTACACTAGGTAAAAGGGTCAGGAGAGGGAAACTTTATCATTCAATTACTCTTGAACTACAATGCTCACAGTAATGAAATAACACTCTCTATGGCTCAATTGCTATGAAGATTAATAGGAGCTGCTGTTTTTGTGAAATGTTACAATCACTTTAATTCATGCATTGAACTCACAAGTAAATAAGTCCCAGATAAGCCTGGCCCGTGTCTCTGGCCCTCTCAGGGTCTTTTGATTCTCTGGCTGGGAAACAGGCACCTCCAATGGTCCTAGATCTACATCCCCCAATAAAAGCGTGTCTCCTGTGATGTTATGTAGTGTGGCACATGAAAGGATGATATCACACTTTCTGGGGAGAGTATTGTAATGCTCCACCAGAGTTGTCCAGATACTGGAATCTTGCTTTCAGGAGGCTAAAGGTGCATTCCTGGTCCTCACGTGAGCATCATTGTACTGGTGCTGTTCTGGTGTTTGAAGATTCGGGGCAGGTGTTAAAGGGATAGTATTGTGACATTTTTATAAAACGGAATATTGAAGCTATTAAAAAACTAAACTAAATGACGCAAGTCCTACCTCTCAAACCTTTATGGTTTGAAAGATAATCGCAGCAAAAGTTCCCCCCTCCCTCCCCTTTCCCTGACATCAGCGTCTAGCTGACAGCAGGGGAATCCAGTCTTGGGACCGTCGGAGGCTCTTCAGCAGAGCCGAGATTGAGAGACATAAAAAGAGTTACCACTGGAATGGTCTACAAAGTGTGCTTGCAAACCAGGCACACTTTGTAGACCGTTCCAGTGAAGTAATTATTTTTATGTCTCTCGATCTCAGCTCTGCTGAACAGCCTCCGACGGTCCCGGGACCGGATTCCCCTGCTGTCAGCTAGACGCTGACATCATGTCAAGGGGAGGGAGGGGGGAACTTTCGCCGTGATTATCTCTCAACCATAAAGTTCATTTAGTTTCGTTTTTTAATAGCTTCAAGATTCCGTTTTATAAAAATGCCTCAATATTATCCCTTTAATAGCCACATTTGTACTCATATCCTGCATCCCCTTTGGAAGAGAACTGACATTGTGACATGTACCACATGGCTAAGTGGATGATGGTGTGTAATGAGACATACTTATTGTGTATAATGACCTTGGTAAGCTAGGGATTTCATTTATACTGCGTCAGTGCCTCTGTCTATAATATTTGATGTGATGTTTACATTGGTCATTCACCCAACAGCCATCCTCCTGTATAGGTCCCATTCTCAAAGTCACGTTAGATGGAGGAGTGCCTGTGGATGTAGGAGTCATGACAACTGCCAGGATATGAAGCACAGACATGTAAGTGTTCATGGAGTGGAAATGCTTCCTATTGATGAACACATGTCCCTTATGTGGAGTATGTGCACGTGTGCAGTCAATGACCCCCATAACTCTGGGTACACCTCCCCTTGTGCAGAACTCCTGCTTTACAAATGCCCACTCCATCTGGTTGGAGGGGAAGTGGATGTACCTGAAAAAATTATTATAAGGACTTAGGAGCACTCAAAAATCACCAAAATGATAAGCATATCCTTGCAAATCTAGCAAGTGGTGCTCACACCCTATTGATAACAGTACATACATCACAGAACATGGATGTACCTCCTGGCCTTCATCTTCAGATCTGTCAGCACGTATCCCAACACCCTGTAACATGTAGCCTGGGACATATACCTCAGTGGATTGGAATGATCCGGTTGCCATGAAATGTATGGCACACAGCAGCTTCTCCATGCTGGACTGTGCATGAATGGTATATCTATGAAGTAGACTTCATCTTTGATCTCCTCACAGAGGTGCTGTGTGATGTCAACCTGTAGCGGTCTCTGACCTCAGTCTCCGACATTCCAAACAGTGTCACACTTGTCTGGTATATCCTGGATCTTGGCTGGCACCTGGCCTCCCTGTGCTGCTTTACAGGTCCCTCTGGCACTTGGAGCTGGGAAATATATTGTTTAGGTAGATTAGGTGATGCCTGGACTGGTCTTCCTCCTGGAGATGACCTTCTGGGCAGTTCACCAGATGGAGCGTCAGACCTTGCAACAGCCTGCAGATGTACAGGTGTGTTTGAGGGATCCTGGGGTTCTCTACCCCTGGCATGCCCCCTCACCTGGTGCCTTCACAGGTATTGCAGTGGAAGCATGATTCTCATAATTGCTGTCTGAGTGGACTTGCTGTAAAGAAACCATGATCACAGGATGGTGAGATGTCCTTTTAAGACAAGAGGTGGACTGTTGGACAGCCGCAGTGATCAGGTAATGAGGGACCAGTCAGAATGAGGGTCTTGTCCAGGTGAGTGTATGCCGGTGTAAATGTTGTTGTTTGTGTGTATTTAGTCTGATTGCTGTTTACTTGTCAGCTGCATGTGTGATGTTGACCGGTGTGGTTGATGATGCCGGTGCACCTTGGTTCTCCATTGACTACTGATCTTGCACACCCAGGCTTTCTTTGATTTGCGATTGATTGACGGGCATGCATATTGTCTTGTCTGGACAAGACATATTGGTATGTGTTAAACCCTTTTGTGCTAGGGGAGAGTACAAAGGATTGGTTGACGTTGATTTGCACATCCTTTGTTACTCAGGGGGTTGATGGTTTCATGTAGGTTGTCCAGGACTTGTGTGGATGGAATGTATATTTCAAGGGTGCTTCCTTGGCACTTCAGGGGTTATTTTTGAGTTGTTCTCATTGTGATACGTCTTAACTGTTGTGTGAGCTGTTTCTTCCCTGCTTTCTGTTGTTCAATGGGTTTTAACCTTCATTTATGATTACCATTTACAAATACATTCAAGGTCAATACAAAGAACTATCCAATGATTTAATTATGCAAAGCTGAGCTAAGAACAAGAGGTCATCCATTACATTTCAAGGGTGCTTCCTTGGCACTTCAGGGGTTATTTTTGAGTTGTTCTCATTGTGATATGTCTTAACTGTTGTGCAAGCTGTTTCTTCCCTGCTTTCTGTTGTTCAGTGGATTTTAACCTTCATTTTAACCTTCATTTATGATTACCATTTACAAATACATTCAAGGTCAATACAAAGAACTATCCAATGATTTATTTATGCAAAACTGAGCTAAGAACAAGAGGTCATTCATTAAGACTAGAGGAAAGGTGCTTTCAACTAAAACAAAGGCAGGGATTCTTTACAGTAAGGGCGGTAAAGCTATGAAATTCTTTGCCTCTGTATGTTGTGCTTGCTGATAATGCAGCTTCTTTCAAAAAAGCAATGGATGCCTATCTAGCACAGAACAATACTGAAAATTATGACATGCCTTCAAAGCAGATAAGATATTGATCCGGGTAACTATCTGACCACCATTTGGAATCAGGAAGGAATGTTTGTTTTTCTTCCACTTGGGGCTAGATAGGAAATGGCTCCAGAGGGATTCTTTTTGCCTTCCTCTGGATCAACAGGGGTGCTTTTGGCATGGTCTGGACTTAAAAGATGTCTTTTTTCAGCCTCATCAACTATGTTTTTGTTCTGTGTTCTACACCTTGGAATGTAGGAGCAGAATTACTGTGAGTAAATGTATCTCCTTTACCATATGTTAGGACTCACTGTACACAATTGAATAGCAAGTGGCTTGAGATGTTCCATTGATGTAAATGGATGCAGTCTTACTGGCCATTGTAATTTTTTTAGCGCACGTTAGCAGTTCACAACACAAATAAACTGTGCTTGCAAAACTACAGTCACCTATTTTATTTTCTTTAACGGAGGTAATTGAAATCAGGTCCCCAGTGTCTTGAAAGCCTGCATCCTAGAACCACTCAGCCAATAAAGGAATCATTTTTACTTTCCTACTTTTTCTATGGCTAACACGGTACCAACCTTAACCTTTTGAGAGTCAGAATGGGAATAACATATTGGTTAGCAATGCTTTTCTCACCCTTTTGCTTTGTAGGGGGTGTCATAATTATTTTGAAAAGAAAAAAAAAACACATCCTATTGGTCTCTGCACACAATGAAAAAAACCTGTCTATAATAGCCAATACAAAAATAAACATCTGAATACTGCAGGAATATTGTATATAGAACAGGCAGTATATCAGAAAACCATAAAAGGGAAAAAAAAGAGGGAGCGCCCCTTGTGTGGAATCTTCACCACTGCAACACCCAGTGGTGGTATACTTACAAGAGTAGTGGCTGGGGAATTGCATATATAATCCTCAGAATTAGTGCTAATGGTAAAGATGAATCTCAAGGCTCAGATCAAGATAAGATCTCAAGACTGCACCTCCATAAAACTCTTCTCCCTCCACATCAGAAACAAATGTATAAAAAAACAAAAAGAAGGGTGCCCAATAGTGTAGTACATTCAAAATCTCCTCCAACTTGTATAATATCAATGGCTATACTCACAAATTTAGTCAGCGTTTTAATATCTACTGGTGATCTACTACGTTTCAAGTCTGAAAAATTCTGCTCATAATACAGTGTAATTGACTTTATTTATTTGCTTGTTTTTATCAACAAATTAGTGTTTATATGGCCTGCTGGTGCATTTCGTGGCAGCTTTATCAAATCCTAAGGCCACAAATACACACCACAATTTGTGGTGATAGGCTTTCATAAAGCTGCGTTGCAGCTGTGAAACGTGCCAGCAGGTCATACAGATGCTATATTTATTGATGGTATTTTATATTTATATGTAATATCTAAATGATTGTTATTAAAATCAGGATTTTTACAAAGCGAGCAGCTGAATCTACTTTTGAAAGGTGATCTGTATACCTGGAGTGGAAACAGGCTGGTGATCTCCATCTGTGTGATATGTTGGGGGTAAAATGCTGACCACCTAAATTAGTGAGTCTGTCCATTGATATTCTACAAGTTGGAGGAGATTTTGAACGTACTACACTATTGGACGCCCTTCTTTTTGTTTGTTTTTTATTATATTCATAAATGAGAAAACCAGACTGGATAATAAAATGTATTTCAATTACCAGGGCAAATACAATCAAACAAACAAACAAATAAATAAATAAATAAAGTCTGTTGTACTGTATAATGAACAGAGTTGTTCAGACTTGAAACATTGTAGATCACCAGTAGATAGCAATAGACATACACACACATACACAGGTAACAGAGATTGCCTACAACAATGATTCTCAACTCCAGGACATGGATGACTACATAATTACAGGAACGTAAAAAAAAAAAAAAAAAAGTTTTAGCATTGCCAGAGTCTACATTTTTAGAGAATCTTCATTTATGACATGAAGAATCCTAAAAGAAAGACACAAAAAACATTTGCTAAGCCTGTATATGTTGGCATGTATTGTCTTCTTATTATTTTTAGCCATTATAGGGATACTATACATTATTAACACATAGTTCTTAATTGATTTAATTAATTTAGGTGCTATCCTTTAAACACCAACCAGTTCTATCTGTATATTTTTTATTATTTGCATCTGATCAGTTGAAGTCCACTACTTGTTTCAGTTTATAATCTCATAAGACTAATGTTCCTTGTGATCCATTAAGGGGCTTGATAATATGACCACTGGTAAAACAGTCTGTAATGGAAAAACAGACACTGAACTAGAAACATGCTTGTGTTCCTCAGGTGTCCTATAACTGCCCCTGTACATGGAACAATAATCATAAGCCACACAGATCGACATGACCTCAAAACATGTATGGCCTGTTTTTTTCAGCACATTGCTTTGATTTTCTATGTAAAATAATGCTAGAAATCTCAACTTCAAAGGAAATTGGTCAATGTTTGGAAAGTAGTGGAGGCTGGAGGGATGGGGAGAAGATGAAAGAGAGCAGGAAGGAAAGGGAGAGCAGGTAGGAGGAGAGGTACCCACCAAGGGACAGGTACACATCTGGCATTGGGATGGGGTGTGGATGTCGGGGAAGGACAAACACAGCCAGGGCCACCACAGGCAGGGCATCAAACAAGAACCCAGCAAGCTGAGACTGCACTGAAGGGTGACAAGCTCAGTAAACCCATGTTCACCTATGAGGAAAACTTGACCTTAGTGCGTGGTAAACTGGAGAGGGAGAGCGTCCCTGAGAGGAGCAGGTGAATAGGTGCTTGGAGAAAGCAGGCATGGTGTGAGGTGGAGGAGGCAGTCAACTCCATGTCAAGATGCAAGCGTACAGTTGATGGGAGCAACAGGTGGAGAGCCACCATCAAGTATAACCTTCAATGTCTGGGAGGAGCTGATCCGGCAGAACCTTTCTAGAACTGCATTTGAGGGTGTCCACGGCGGCTGTGACACAGAAGATGACAGCACTCTCCAGGCTCCTGGTAAATATTATTCCTACCCGTCCCCCCTCAAAAACAACCTGTTAAATGTGTTGCCATAGCAGTAGTTCCACATTTTGTGTGTTATTGATCCCTGTAGGTGAGATACTTTACGATCATAGTAAAACCTGACTAAATGTCTGCGGTGAGCTATTTATTCCAAGGCCTGATCAGGTGACCAGGGGACACCCCTTGAGATTAGAGGAAAGGAGGTTTAAACTTCAGCAGAGGAAGGGTTTTTTTACAGTAAGGTCTGTCAGATTGTGGAATTCATTGCCCAGGGAGGTAGTTATGGCAGATACAATGGATACATTTAAGAGAAGATTAGATACATTTCTTTCAAAAGGGAACATACAGAGTTATACTGTTTATCAGTAGGCTGATCAGGAAGGTCTGATAAAGACTAATTTAATTGGTAGCAGGAAAGCTATAAAATTCTCAGTTACTGAGGTATGAGGCGAAGGTTGAACTTGATGGACTTGGGTCTTTTTTCAACCTAATTTACTATGTTACTATGTGTCACGGTTTGTTAAGACTCTCAGACGCAAAGTTAGGTAAAAACACAACTTTATTGAAAAGTTTAAAATAATCCCATAGGATCTCATACATATACATACACATATATAGTAATGACAGGAAAGTAGTAATAATAGCGAGTAAGGCTCTACCGGCCTTGCCAATATACCGGGCAAGGCAGCCTGGGCAAGCAAAGGAAAGGTGGCTCTACCGACCCTGCCAATATACTGGCCAAGGTAGCCTAGCTCCGGCCTTGCCAATATACCGGGCCAGGCAGCCTATTAGACTATCAGAAGTATACAGGGTCTACCGGCCCTGCCAATATACCGGGCAAGGCAGCCTAACGATTCTCCAGATGATATAGGCTCTACCGGCCCTGCCAATATACCGGGCAAGGCAGCCTAAAGGAACACCCTGGATATAGGCTCTACCAGCCCTGCCAATACCGGGTAAGGCAACCCCACAATGGAAATGACTGGAAGGTTCTACTGGCCTTACCAATATACCGGGCAAGGCAGCCTAGAGGAAATGGTGCCAACCACTATGCCTCAATGCCTGTCAGATGACAATGACAGTATAGAGATGGTATATAGAGGCTATGAAAGCGAGTGGTAGACTAGGTATTCTGCACATACCAGCACCCATGTACTGGGAGAATAACTAGCTGTCTAGGACTGGACACCGTGCAGTGAACCAATGTCCACAACCAGGGTCCGTCAGTCTAAGAATGTAGCCGTGAGGCAAAGGAGCAAACCAGAGCCTGCGCGCTGAAACCCAACAGGCTAAATGATAGTAAGCCGCAAGGCAGTGGAGCGAACCAGCGCCCGCGCGTTGGGAACCAGCAGACTAAATGTATAGTCAGCCGTGAGGCAGTGGAGCGAACCAACGCCCGCGCGCTGGAAACCAACAGACTAAATGTATTGTAAGCCGTAAGGCAGTGGAGCGAACCAGCGCCTGCGGGCTGGGAACCAACGGACTAGATGTGTAGTAAGCCGTGAGGCAGTGGAGCGAACCAGCGCCAACGCGCTGGGAACCAGCAGACTAAATGTATAGTAAGCCGTGAGGCAGTGGAGCGAACCAACGCCCACGCGCTGGAAACCAACAGACTAAATGTAAGCCGTAAGGCAGTGGAGCGAACCAGCGCCTGCGGGCTGGGAACCAACGGACTAGATGTGTAGTAAGCCGTGAGGCAGTGGAGCGAACCAGCGCCCACGCACTGGAAACCAACAGACTAGATGTATAGTAAGCCGTGAGGCAGTGGAGCGAACCAGCACCCACGCGCTGGAAACCAACAGGCTAGATGTATAATAAGCCGTAAGGCAGTGGAGCAAACCAGCGCCCGCGCACTGGAAACCAACAGACTAGATGTATAGTAAACCGCAAGGCAGTGGAGCGAACCAGCGCCCGCGCGCTGGAAACCAACAGACTAGATGTATAATAAGTCGTAATGCAGTGGAGCGAACCAGCGCCTGCGCGCTGGAAACCAACAGACTAAATGTATAGCAAGTCGCAAGGCAGTGGAGCGAACCAGCACCCACGCGCTGGAAACCAACAGACTAGATGTGTAGTAAGCCGTGAGGCAGTGGAGCGAACCAGCGCCCGCGCGCTGGGAACCAACAAGATAGGAATGTCGCCTAAGCGACGAAAGATCAAGTCGCCACAGCTGAAAGGAAACTTGGACGCTGAAGATGAACAGGAACCAGCACTACGATGGACCACCGGATCAGGAACGGCAACAAAGACTGGTAGCAGGAAGCAGCAACGTCGGGTGACTCCAACCGGAACAGGCACGGGAACAGGCACAGCTGATCAGGAGACTCAGGAACTAGATGCACTCAGGAGCAGGAACACAGCTAAAGGCCCATAAGCTTTAGTAACATAATGAAAGTGGAGGCAGCCAGAGACACCACGAAAGGGCAACCAAAGGGTTTAAATAGGCAAGGTGAGGCGGGCTGAAAGCAGACAGCCAATGGGAGCCCCCTACAGGTGATAGACACACACAAGCAGCAATCACGGGCACCGTGATACTATGTTACACGTATAATGATTGATATGTGTCAGTGACATACATAGTGCCAGAGATAGTTTTGTAAAAGGGCTAGCAACACCCAATTATGCACCAAAAATGTAGCTAAGGATTACAATGCTGAGTGAAGAAGGCGATGCACACATAGAGTGCACATCTGTACTGAGTTGACTTTGGCAAACAACAAGAACAGCAGTGGGAGTACACATGTTTTACTGAACACGATGAAACCTTAAAACACATACAGAGATGTATCCTCTGCGAGGTAATATTCTGTCAAGACAGGGATAGCCAAACCTGTTCCTTCCAGTTGTTGTGAACACCATGATCTATAAACATACAACAAATGGTTGATGATGTCATATGTAGTTCACAACAGCTGGAAAGGCAAGATTATCTACTCTAGTGTATGTACAATGATTTTGAAAGTCCATGCCATGACTTCTCTCCATAATGATGAATGCTGTCACGTTAGAAGCTCATCTTCCCTATTCTAAAACGATGTCCAAACATCCTTGACACCGAACATGTGTCTGATGAAACCCAACATCAACAGCATGACAACATGACATTGATCTCATTGTCCAGGATAGGGTATAGTTGGTTATGATAAATGTCACATTGCCCATGCAGCTAATTCACACCCATCATTCTTCACTTACAGTGGCCATTGTGTATTGTGTCTGAGAGTCAGGATCCTGTGGATGCATCACAGGCACAACCAGCACATACAGTGGACCCTCAGGAAGGAGACAGCTGGATGCAACTTCCCCAAGCACAGCAAGGTATCCCAGCTGCTACCTCCACACCTCATGGAGCACCCAGCAGTGGATACCACCATCAGAAGAGCAGTGAATGATGCCAGCCACTTACCACTGGTTACCACCACCTCCGATGACTGACTCGTGGCTGGATGACAGGGCCACAGCCATATCGGTCCTTCAGCCTCACACTTGGAACACGGGTACAAGCTGGATGCCCACAAAGCCGTATGGCAGGATGCAGCCACAGCACCCTGGGTTGGGCCACCTGCAGGCCAGTGGATGGACAGTAATCCATGGACTATCCACATATCGGACTTGTGGGTAAACCACAGATGCCACAAGCCAGATACACCCCTGAAAGCCAGGAAGCAGCCTTTCAGGAGGATGTGAAAAGGGAAGAGGAGATCATTGATGTGGTTGGTGCAGAACACTCTCCACCTGTTTCTGCTGCACCACCACTAGAGCCTGATGCACCACCACTGGAGCCTGCACCACCACTGGAGCCTGCTGCCCCCATTCCTCATACACCCATTCCTCATGCTGAACCATCACTGGAGCCTGCTGCCTGCATTCCTCATGCTGAACCACCACTAGAGCCTGCTGCCCCCATTCCTATTGCTGAATCACCACTGGAGCCTGCTGGGGTTGCACCACATTCTTCTGTGGATGCATCATCTGCCTCCTTCTTTCCATTTACACCAGATGAGAGAGAGAAGTGGCCCGGGATAGGACGTACATCAGGGTACAGAGTCTGAGGGATTCAAGGAGGCACAATCAGAGGTGTGCATACCACTAACATGTCATGGTGAACCAGCTAACAACCCTAACCAATGGGCTTCGACAGCTCAAGGTGTCATGTTTGACATGTTGGAACAATAGTTAACGGAGTTCCATGACCACAACATGCTCAATTGTTGGCCATAGAACAATTCTCCTCCACACCCTCATCCTGCATGGTGACTTCAGCTCAAACTCCAGTCCACACAAGAGCCACCAGATGGTCTGGAAGGCCTGGCCCCTCTGCCCCACCATGTTTGACATGTGCTTTGTCCCTCAACATGCCTTTCGTCAAACTATGGTGTCTGTGTTTCTTACTCAGGTTTCAGAATGTCAGTACCAGAGAGGTATCCAACACAAAGCAATACAATGTACATCGCCCTGGCACTCCTCAGTCTGTTGGTGTTCATGTGTGTTGCAATGATGCAACAAACAATCCTTAGCTGTTGTTGATATTCAGCTCACATGAGAGACATTAACATAGAGAACACAGGTCGAGAGCAAATTTCAGAACAGTGTGGCATAGTAGATGGGTGTGAGGTCTCCTCTGTGGTGCAGTTGGCTGCTTAACCACTGAGTGCCATGATTATGTAGATATGTGTTTTTGGGCCTGTGCTTTATCACTCGTGGACCAGGGGGTGTGCAGCACATTGATTCCTGATGTTTTGCACACCCCTTTGGTATTCAAAGGGTTCTTGTGTTGCTGGTAGCTACTTGGGAGTTACGGGCACTTGTCTCAATTTTCAGGTATGTTTGGCTGTACATTCAGGGGTCAACTTGACAATTCTTTTGTTTCAGGTTTAGAGAGCATGCGTGTGTGGATTCTAACCTGCTTTCTTTTAGCCAACAATGGTTTTTAACAGACGTTATGGATTCTACACCTCATCTTGGTGGCACAGGATTACTGGCAGAAAATATTTCCACTTTATGTGCGACATCATTGACCGCGTAACATAGAATGCTCCATGCAATGTTTTCCATTGATCTGCACTGGCTTTTTTGTTCACCTGTTGTTCAGATTTACCGCACCTTGGAGGCTTACAACGTGGGTGATAGAATGCTAAACTGTGCCTTCAAATCCATCCTTGGAACTTTATTTTTTTTTACTGGTAGTCATAGTGCCGAGCCCCAGGTCTGTTGAAATCTATTGTTTGTTGTGAGAAGGTTTGATATAATGGCAGATAGTATTACATACAGGAAACTGCAGTTATAATGCTAAATAGATATAACTATCTGCTGTATAAAGTCAGCTACCCATGTAAATGTATCACCTTTAAAGTGGAACTTTACACTAGAAATAAGTGCCTATCAATTCTTTTAACATGTTAAGTTACCTGGGTAGATGCCTACATACAGTAGTTACCCTATGAAGGGAAGGTATCTCTGTTGAGTAAATTACTGATTTTTGATATGTGTTTTTTTATTTGCATAGGTCCAAGATTTTACGGTCAGTCTTGAAGCTAATAACTCTCTGAGTGCTGAGCCACCTGAGGACTTGGACAAAATGCGCATTGAGTTGGATCAGACTGAAGTCAAAATGAGGAAGCTGGAAAACCTTGTTAAGCAGCTTGAAAGGGAGAACCAATGTCTGCACTACTCACTACAGCTCCAGCAAGGAGAGGCCATGTTCGAAAAAGAATCAGATCCCAGCATTGCAGAAGGAGATAATTCACTTGTAAAAAATAATAATAATATTTTCCAGGAACAGCATACATTTATGCCCACATTGACATTAAATGAAAATGACAAGGAAAAAATAGCACAGACTAAGAAATGTCACAACGAGCAAGTATCAAAGACAGAGTCTCTTTTTCAAGAGTTACAGAGGCATAGAACTTTGGTCAGTGAGAAAGATGTATTAATTGACAAGTTACAAAAAAAGTTACGTTTATTTGAAAATAATAGAGATTTTCTAGTAAAAATGGATGCAATCCAGGAGGAAGAAATAAATATTAAAATGCCATTTTCCAGCAAAGAAACACAATTAGAAACAGATGAACAGTTTAAAGATATTAATGAAGATGGAAGCCAGCAATTCAAACAATGCAAGGAATTTGTATTTGAACTAGAGCCTTTGGCACAAAAATGTAAGCAGCTGGATGAAATGCAGAAACCAGCTAACAACAAAATTGTAAAACACCTCTCAAATATAGAAAATGAATATAGCCTTCCCAAAAGTAAGGGAAAAGACATTGAATACATAGGGTTTTCAGCTGAACATTGCATTTTAGCAAAAGACACAGACTCACTTGAGTATTCCTCCTCAGAAGTACTGAAACACCAAGGACATTCCATGGAAGACTGTAGCTTGAAAGAAAATACACAAGATTACCAAGAAAAGTCCATAAAAGAGCAAACACTATTGGAAGGGGAGATATTAAAGAAGTTTCAAAATCTTTCTAAACATGAAAAATGTAAACTGATTAGTGGCAAAAAGCATCTCATGACAACTGTGGAGGCAATGGAAGTGAAAATAGAGCAGCAGATTTTAGAGATTAAAGATCTATATAAGAAGAACAATGTACTACAGTCTGAGAATAAAAATCTGAGTGAAGCCAGGGAGAGACTTGAAAATGAGAATGTTAGACTTCAGGAATCTAAATCTTTGTTGGATGCTCAAATAAATGCATTTGAAAAACAGATACAGAGCCAGATAGATGATGCCTTTTTGTTGACTTCTGCGAAGGAACACAAACTTGTGGAAGAAAATAAACAGTTGAATGAAGATTTGCGTATTATACAGAGGCAGAAAAAAAATTTAGAGGAACAGTTGAAAAGCTTGGAAAATGATTATCAAGAACTACAAAATCAGGAAAAGCAAGCAATAAGCAATTTGTCTATTCTACAAATTGAACATAATAATTCAATAATGCTCATATCACAACTGGAGGAAAACATTGCAGCTTTGATTGAAAGTGAGAAGTCAGTGATGGCAGAATTAAATAATAGCTGTATGATCCAGGAAGACGGAAACAAGCTATTTCAGCTAGCTAGTGAGATTGAGTTTTATGCAAAACATTCACAGGTCTCAGTAGAAGTAAAAGGGGATACAAAAAATACACTACTGAATGAAGCACGGCCCTTAGATTCTGTAATGGCAGAACATTGTTCAGTTGAAAAAGCTCCACTAGAACAAAAATCAAACCACAAAAGTTATACACTTGAAATAATTTCTAGTATGTCTTTAGCAAAGAAACAGATTGAATTTGGTATAGGTGAACTCAAGAGGCTTCAAAATGAAATAACAGATGTCAGGCATAAGCTTAATCAGGCCACTGAGGATAGAAAAGGTGCTTTAGAGAAACTTGCCATAGCAGATCAACATTTAAGTGAACATAAGAGCTTACTTCATCAGCTGAAAGAGCAAGATGAGCATCTAACTCTCAGTTACAAAGAAGAATTAATGATATGTAAAGAAAGAATGGAGCAATTAATAAAAGAAAAAGAAGATATTTTGAAACATAACTCAGATTTGGAAAAAAACAATTCATGTATGAAAGAGGAACTTGTTAAAGTAAAAGAGCTGGCTGAGATAACAAGACAAGAGAATTCTGAAACTAAAGAGACACTTCGCAAAGCCAATGGAGACATTGAAGACCTAAGCATTCAGATCTGTGTTCTAAAAGCGGAGAAAGAAGAAATTGGAAGTAAGTTTAGTTTTCTGTCCCTCAAAATGCAAGACTATGAACAGCAAGCTAAACAAGAAAAAGTACAACTACAAGCTGAACTAGCTGAGCTAAAGGAGAATAATGATTTTCTACAAGACAAGTTGAAGAATTATGAAGACTGTACATCAAGGTTGAATACTCTTCAAGCCAAATTGTTTGAGAGTGAGAATGAGTTAAAATTACAGAAGGAAAGAAGCAAGGAGGAGATTTCGGCAATGAAGTTTCACATGAGCACTGAGATTCTTGCTTACCAGGAAAAAATCAAGGTAATAGTTTGAATGAGTTTCTTAGCATGGTCATGAACATCATGTATGAATGTGTTCATATACTTAAAGTTTTAGACATTTTTGCTATTCGGTTACACTTGATCTACCCTATTTTCAACGTGACTGCTTAGGTCTATATTTGACATGAAGAACATTGAATGCAAGGATAGTTCAATTTTGTGCTTTGCTACATGTGTTTTGATACGGTTAATTGGCATTTAAACATCATCTGCTTAACTAGGTTGATTTGGAATAACAACAGATTTGAAAATACCTTGTTAAATTAAGCAGAAATACCCCTGTCCCATTAATCAGTAATCTCCCTGTTCCCCCTCACTGCCTCAACTGCCCATACACTATATGACCCCCCCAAGCCTTGTTCCACTGCCCTCTGGTAATTGCAGATCCCCACATACACGTTTTTGATACTCCAGCTTTGTTCCATTGGTAGCCATAGAATGACACATGCACTGACTGTTTCTCCAGCTTTGTTTCACTAGTAGTGATACTCCTGGCACACACTACATTACATCATTCCATACCATTGGTGTGACATTTTTCCTAGGCTGATACTGGATACTGCATACTATTATACATGTTTTTAATATATTTGAGGTGACTAAATGTAAAAATTAATGTGTTTTTAATTGTAGTACCTCATTCTAGATATAGCTCTGCACACTGGTTTAGTGGGTGAAAGACAAGTGAATCCCTATTTCTCTGTCGTCCAATACAGGTGACTGGTAACTCTGGGTGGCGATCTGCCCCTTTAAGTAGGCAGGAACATTTCTCTAAATGTATGCAGGGGTGGAGCCTCCCTTCTCCCATTGACTGCAGCTAGCCAACTGGCTTCAGAATGATTTGTTCCTCGGTGCGACAACACCAGGTGGAGAACAGTTCTGCTATAGTTTTAGTTTCTTTTTTATTTTCTGTCAGATTCTGTCAGAATACCACCATTAGGCGGATTACCATGACTGACAAATGTCCTTCAATGTGGATAGCTCAGTATCCAGGTGCTTTTTGATGAACCTTAAGCCCTGAGGGGGAAAATTTTGATTCCAAGTGCTTCCCCAGGAGTTACCCACTGAGGTAATTCTTGCTGCATGGTAATCTGAAGACAGAAGATCTGCAGGAAAGGTGAACTACCTTTGAGTGCTGCAGGTCCACTTGTCCCACAGTGCCCCTCCGCACAGGGGTTGTGTTCTGGAGTTCCTATTGTACACTCCTGCACTCATTGGGTATATGTGTATGTCTGTTGAATGTTTGGAGCAGGTTTATACGGTAACTTAACCCTTTCGCTGCTGGTTTGGCATTTTATTGGGGGGGGTTATGGCACTTTTCCTACTGGATTAGTGTTTTCTGAGTGTATACACGTGTTCCATTTATGTTTTACACCTTTTCATGTTTTACTTTAATTTTGGTAAAAATTGTGTACTGCTTCTTTAAGGCACGCTTTACCGCCTAGACGCCATTGCGCCATTCACTTCTATGGGACTATATTGTTTGGGAAGTATCTCTGCAACCGTTTAACCTAGCGACTTCAAAGATGGCTCATTTTACTTGTCTACCCTTGCTCTATCATCCGGTTTATAGTTCAAGTGTGTTGGGGGGTTCAGGGGTCTTCGGGCACTGTTTATGATACTTTCTTGGGAAAAACGATGTTTCCCATGAGCACTTGCTTCGCGCCTAAATTCTGATTGGCTTCTGTCGCAGCAGCCATTTTGTGAGCGTTTCTAGCAAGTATCCTACACAGGGCTTGGACTCTCCTTCTCTCCTCTGCAGATTAACCCTTCGCCTGCCAGATAAGTCTGTATTTAGCATTTCTGAGGTGAAATTTTAATCTTACACACTGTAATTGGGTGATTTACTGTACAGTTGGTTATTTTGACACTGTATGTCTATACCACTGGAGCTTAGGGGCTAGACCTAAGACTAAGGAGGCTGGGGTCTCAGTATCCCCCATTGCGAATTTCTCTTCCTGTCACTCAGGGCTACCTAGAGAGTTCTCTGGTCACTTATGCCCAGCATGTTCTGAAGTTCCTGACAGCAACCCAGGGACCTCCAGCCATGCTAATGAGCCAGCTTGGGTGCAAGAGTTCAAGGCTGTGACTAGGCACATTAGGTCCACTTTACAGCTCTTTCCATCCCAGATACAGGGGGCCCTACAGACATGGCAGACCCTCTCTACTATCAGATCTTCCCTGCCTAAACCTCTGGGGGCACCTGATGTGTCAGATTCCTCTGAGGAGGAACTGCTGTTGGATTCAGACATTGAGAATGGTTCGGTTCTAGAGTCTTCTCTGTGTCTTGGGGACCCATTTGAAGCTGATCCTGACCTCTCTGTTTTTCAGGAGCCTGCAAAGCCCCTTACTTATTTTCCTCCTAATCCCACTCTTGACCATCTGGTTTCTGAAGAGTGGAAATCACTGGACAAGACTGCTTCTGTGTCCAGGAAATTTGCCAAGCTTTTCTGAAGCTGCGCTTGCTAAGTGGGTTCATCTCCCCAAGGTGGATGCACCTATCTCCAGGTTATCTAAGTCTACTGCCTTGCCAGTCTCTGATGCGTCTGCTGTGAAGGACTGGACTGTCAAGAAACTTGAGAGTCCATTTTCGCCACTGTTGGTACTGCTATGCACCCAGCGTTTGCTATTGCGTGGGTTAACCGGGCTATTGCAGTCTGGACTGAGCAGCTTACTACGGCTGTCCGTCAGGATGCTCCTACTTCAGAGAAATTGCGTCTTCATGCCAATATCTCTGATGCCCAACACTATGTTTCTGCTGCTGCCTTTGTTGCCGTCTGCATGATGGCTAGGGTTTCTACTACGTCTGTGGTAGCCAGGCGAGCCCTTTGGCTCAAGATCTGGTCTGCTGACACTTCTTCCAAGAAAGCCTTGCTTTCTTTGCCTTTTCAGGGTACCTCCTTGTGTGGGCCTGATATTAAGGAATTGATCAGCGAGGCTACTGGGAGTAAAAATACTCTTCTACCCTTGGTCCCTAAGAAGAAAATGTCACTTAAGTGTAACCAGTATTTTCGTTCCTTTCAGAATGAGACATGTCCAGCGAACTAGGTGTTCCCTCGGCTCCGCGTACCTCCTCCATGCCCAAACTGCAATGGAAGCACAAGGTCTCCTCCAAGACAAGGCTTCCAAGACTGCTTCGGCATGACTCACCAAACCCGGGTCCGCAACCTGCTGTGAATGGTCACCTGCAACTCTTTCACGGCATTTGGGAGGATTCTGTGTCAGACCCATGGGTTTTACAAGTGGTAAAAGGTGGATACAGGATCCCTTTCTATTCTCTTCCTCCCCTTCGTTTTTGTCTGTTTCATACTCCTCAGGGTACCGAGAAACGTTGTCTGTTCGACGGCGCTGTTCAGGCTGTACTGGACAAGGATGTCTTGGAGCCGGTGCCCCTTCCAGACAGGGGTCCGGGGTTCTATCGAAACCCTTTGTGGTCACCAAGAAGGATGGCGTATGTCGCCCTATTTTGGATTTCAAGGATCTAAACTCCTTTGTGATCTGGACTCGCTATCGCCAGGAATCACTGCGTACAGCGATTGCTGCAATGTCTCCGGGGGAGTTCCTTGCTTCTCTGGATCTACTGGATGCTTATTTACACATATCAATTCATCCGGAGAGCAGGAGTACCTTCGGTTTGCCTGCGACAGAGGGCATTTTCAGTTCTCAACTCTTCCATTTGGTCTGACAACGGCTCCCCAGGTTTTCCAACGGGTTCTGGGGGCCTTGATATCCGTCCTCCACTGGGACGGCATCGGAGTGACTCCATAAATGGACGACTTGCTATTGAAAGCCACTTTGGCGGACCTTCTTCATTAGCAAGTTCAGACCTGCATCCAAGCTCTTACCCATCACGGTTGGATTGTCAACTTGGACAAGTCGATCATGTCCCATCCCAGCAATTGGTCTTCTTGGGTCTTCTCTTCGATACTCAGAGGAACGTGGTGTTCCTTCCAGACGAGGTGGCTCTCCAGATCGCCCACAAGGTTTCAGCGATTCTGTCTCAGGATCCGGTTCCAGTTCAGAGGCCGTCTTCTCTGGTGGGGAAGTTCATATCCATGATAGAAGCGGTTCCATTCGCTATGGCGCACACCAGGGAACTCCAGAGGTTTGTGAGCCAGGTGTGCAAGACTCGGCCAGATCATCAGAGGATGTCGATTTCCCTTCCTCTTCACGTGGAACTGAGCTGGAGTGGTGGCTGGATCTGTCCAACCTGCTCAAGGAGAGATCCTTTCTGATTCCCTACTGGACCACGGTGACGACGGACGCCAGCCTCTCGGTCTGGGGAGCTGTCCTGAGTTGAATCATTGCTCAGGGGAAATGGTCCGTGGAGGAGTCCCTACGTTCGATCAACATCTTGGAACTTCGGGCGATATTTCATGCCCTGCGTCACTGGGTGTCTCAGCTGGAGGACTGTCCAGTTCGAGTGGAGTCCGACAACGCTACGGCAATGGCCTACATCAAGAAGCAAGGCAGAACAACAAGTCTCTCTGCTTGGTTAGCGGTCAAGGCTATTTTGTCCTGGGCAGAAGATCATGTTCCTGCCATATCCGCAGTGCACATTCCAGGCGTAGACAACGTCATGGCACGCTTCCTCAGTCATCACACAGTGGACAGCGGAGAGTGGGAGTTACACCCCGAGGTGTTCCAGCTTGTCGTTCAAAGGTGGGGGATGCCTCATGTGGACCTGATGGTGACAAGACACAACAGGAAAGTTTCGGTGTTCTGCTCTCGGTGGAGAGACTCTCTAGCTCTAGCTGTAGATGCAATGTCCATCACTTGGATATTCCCTCTGGCCTACATTTTTCCTCCCCTTTCCCATGTTGACAAGCGTGTTATGGAAATTGAAGATGGAATGTTGTCCGGTCATCCTGATTGCTCCGGATTGGCCTCATCAATCCTGGTTTCCGGAGCTTCTGGCTGGACCCCTTCCCGCTCCCCTCCCATCCGGATCTTCTTCTGCAGGGTTACCTGTGGAAGGAAGATGTCCATCGGCTCAATTTGACGGCCTAGAGGTTGAATCCTTGATTTTAAAGAAGAAAGGTTTTTCTTCTGCTGTGGTGACTACTATGCTTAGTGCCTGCAAGCCTGTTTCTTCCAAAATCTATCACCGCATCTGGTCGACTTTTGTGTCTTGGTGTGCTGACGGAATTGTCCCTTGATTTTGATCTAGCTAATGTCCTGGCCTTTCTGCAGGACGGTGTGGATAAGGGACTCAGTTTGAGTTCTCTTAAGGTTCAGACTTTGACGCTTTCTGTCTTCTTCCAGAAGCGCTTTGCTATCCTTCCTGATGTCAAGGTTTTCTTCCAGGGTGTTGCTCATGTTCGTCCTGCCTTCCAGAATCCCGCTCCTCAGTGGGATCTTAATTTGGTTTTGGGCGTTCTTCAGCGTCCTCCCTTTGAGTCTTTGGCTACTATTCCTCTATGTCTCTTGACGTGGAAAATGACTTTTCTCCTGGCAATCGTGTTTGTTCGCCATGTTGCAGAGTTGCAAGCTCTTTCCTGTAAACCACCATATCTGGTGTTTCACAAGGATAAGGTGGTGCTTCGCACCTCCAAGGAGTTTTTTCCTAAGGTGGTCTCTGAGTTTCACATCAATCAGGAGATTGTGGTGCCCTTTCTCTGCCCTAACCCTTCCTCTGACAAGGAGAGGGATCTCCACTTGTTGGATGTGGTGCGTTGTCTCAAGTTTTATGTCCATGCACTGAATCTGTCAGGAAATCAGATGCTCTGTTCATCATTCCTGAGGGTCCTTGAGCAGGAAGACCGGCATCCAAAGTGACTATTGCGTCATGGATCAAGTCCACTATTCGTAGGGCCTACGAGTTGAGGAATAAGCATGTTCCCTTTCAGGTCACGGTTCATTCCACCATGTCCATTGGGGCTTCTTGGGCCTATAAGAATCAGGCTTCTGCTGATCAGCTGTGCAGGGCGGCCACTTGGTCCTCTGTGCACACATTTTTGAAGCACTACTGTGTGGATGCGCTGACTTCGGCTGATGCCAGCTTTGGGAGGAAGGTCCTGGAGGCAGTTTTGCCTGTCTAGGATCTTCTTCTTCTTAGGTTCTTGGCGCTTCCTTACTGTTGAGCCCTGTTGGCTCTAGTTCAGTGTGCTATGTATCAGTTCCTGGGGTGTTTTTACTCCTGTTCAGTGTCCGTTGACACTTCAGTTTGTTGGGCTATCTCTGACCTGTTGGTCCATAGCTGCACTGGTGACTTTGGGGGCCTTGCGCCTGGTCCTTGCCTTCTTCCCGCGTCTGGGAAACTCAATGGTTGGACATCCCAGAGTTACCAGTAACCTGTATTGGACGACAGAGAAAAGAGGGTTTTAGTCTTACCAGTTAGATCCTTTTCTCTTAGTCCATAAAGGTTACTGGTCTCCCACCCTGTCAAGAGACCATGCTTGGCTCTCCTGTGGCAGACCCTGGGGGTCCTTTGGGGTCATGCTCACAGGAGTCTTCTTCCCTTCTACTATCTAGTCCTAGTTAGTGTCTCAAATAATTCTGGAGCTGGTTGGCTAGCTGCAGCCAAGGAAGGAAGGGAGGCTCCACCTCCTGCATACATTTAGAGAAATGTTCCTGCCTACTTAAAGGGGCAGATCACCTCCCAGAGTTACCCGTGACCTGCATGGACTAAGAGAAAAGGATTTAACAGACTAAAATCCTCTTTTTCCTATATGTTATACTTTCTCTACTTTTTTTTTTTTTAATTTTGTAAAAACTTTATTTGCCATTGACATATTAGAAAACAGGTACGTCATGAAAATCATAGACCAATCCCTATACATAGAGTAATGTAAACAACAAATAGATGGAGATTGCAAACTCATAACCATATACATTGTCATTAGACAAACAATATATGGATATTGCGAAGTAAGTAGTGGGAAGTGGAAGCATCCCTGATGGAATGCTTGGTGAAGAGATTATATCGTGAGTTGTAGTGAAGGATGTTAAGAAGTCGTGGACAAGGGAGAAAAAAAAAAAGAGAGTGGAGAAGAGATGACAGAGAGGGTTTATGAAGGGTTAATGTATTTATTTTGGTCTGCTAATAATGGCATTCAGTGGTGAAAAATGGCTCAATGGAAACTGAAACATCATAGCCAAGAGATTAGGTGAAATAGCTTAGACTAAATGTGATAGAAGAGAAAAATCAACTGCGGACCAAAAGATATCAAATTTATATGAAGTGTTCATGAGTGATGCTTGTTTGCGTTCAAAGAAGAGCATTGACTTGACTCTAGTCAGCCATACTTTAATGGGCTGTAGGGCAGTGAATTTCCAATAAAGAGGAATAATGACCCTTGCTTCATTCAGCAGAAGATAGATACAAGGTTTTTGTGTCTTAGGCACCGGGGTAGAGAGATGTGCCATATAAGAAAATATACTGATTAAAGGGTTGATTGGTAGCAATAAAGATATGAAAAGATTGATGGCCTGGACTACGGATGTCCAATATGTTTGAATTATGGGGCAGAACCACCAGATATGTACCATAGATCCCTTATGTGAGGAGCATCTCCAGCATATTGATGATGCTGAGGTGGAGAACAATGCCAGCCTTTACAGGGTCATATACCAACCTGATCGTATTTTATAATGTAATTTTCTGGTGGCAGAATCTGAAGCGTTTTGAAAGTTTTATTTGAAAATGGTGGACCAATTATCAGTATCAAAGTTAAATGAGAGTTCTCTCTACTAGTAAAGGACAAAATAAGGTTTTCGCCGGGGGGAGGAGGAACTGGGCAATCTATAGCTGGTGGAGAGAGAATGAAAGTTTGAAGGACGGGAGCGAATGTAGGTTTCAAAAGGAGAAAATGGTCTGGTTAATGAACCTTGTGATTTCTCATTATTAATCCAGTTCTTTCAGTGCCACAGCCTCAGAGAAAGTATCTAATTTTTCATCCACGTGAGCAATAGAGTAGATAGTGTGTTTATTTGTAGCAGTCAGGCTATGAAGTGTCGGATCTGTAAGTCCAGGAGGAAAATCCGGGTTATTTGTAAGAGACTTCAGGGGTGAAGGATAAAGAGACAGATGGTAAGTTTCGTTAAGTTGAAATCAAGTGTGAAGAATATGGCCTAAGATGGGAAGAGAGAGTACACACGAGGGAAAGGAGTGTCTGGAAGACCAAAGAAGCTGGTGTAAGGCTCTAGGTTTGGATATAGGCTAGAGGTCCAGTGTGAGAGAGAAAAGTAAATGAAATCAAAGATTTTGCTGATGGCAGATTCATAATAATACCTGAATAACTTGGGGAGAGCTAGTACACCTCTCTCGATGGGAGCAGACAGGATTTCTCAGCGAATCCTAGGTCAATTATTGAGCCAAATAAAATCAGTTAGAAGCGAAGACAGTGAGTCCAAGTAACAATGTGGAATGGCAATGGGTAGAGCACTAAGTATAAAATTTTAGGTAGCATAATTTTTTATCACATTTACTCTCCTGAAACATTAAATATGTAAAGGATTCCATTTGAGCAGATCTTCCTGTCACCCCTCACTCCGTTCTGCTCTCCGTTCCGGGTTCTCCTCTCCTATCTTTGCTCCACTTTCAGGAGCTTTGGGCTGCTTCCGGGTTCGTCCTGGCATCACGTCATGAGCACAGTGACGTCTTCGGGCTGTGTCTATATCCGGACGTGGCTGACGGGCGCGGGTGCACTCTGATAGTGTTCCCTAGAGTCCTGTCTGCCTTGCAGCCCTTTCCCAACCCAGCAGTGTGTTTTGCCTTCCCAGTTGCCGAGTACCTTCCTGTCTTTGACCTCCCACTTGCCTGCCAAATCTGTTGAACTTCTGTGTATGATCTTGGCTATTCCTAGACCACCCTTGGCTTGCTGATTTATGCCCTGTTCCTGTCCGGTTGTGTATGACCCTGGCTATTCTTGGATGACCCTCTGCCTGTAGAGTTGTATCCAGTTCCTGTCTGGCTGTGTATGACCCTGGCTATTTTTGGACAACCCTCTGCCTGTAGATTTGTTTCCAGTTCCTGTCTGGCTGTGTATGACCCTGGCAATCCACAGTTAACCCTTTTCCTGCTGACTCTGTGGTTCCAGTATTCAGTCCCTCTTCTGGACAGGTCTGTTCTTTCCTCCTAGGAGAGTATATTTATACTTACTGTTACTTTTGTTTCTTTTGGAGAGTTATGCCTGTTGGCCACCGCTCCCCATCCAAGCATGCTATCCTCCACACTGTAGCCTTCGTTCTCCCCTACAGGAGAGAAGGTGCTGCCTGTGGAGGTTCCATCCTGGGCTCATTTCCAGCTCCTCTGGGGTTTGTCATCCAGCCTTGCGGCTGGCACCTGTAACCGGCTCAGGCTGCACCACAGTACCTTCACAGACAGCCAACACATGCCGCACTCCATCCCCAAGAGTCGCACCCGAGCACTCCCTCTCCTGTGGGTTACTCCATACCTGTTCGGTCATCAGAGTGACATAATCAGAGTACCAATACCATAGTCAGGTCAGTAGACCCCAAAGAGGTCTCTAAGGCTGTTGTCCAGCAAGCAGCTGTTTTGGAGCAACATGCGTCACAGATCCAGCACCTGGACAAGAAGCTGGATTCCATTACAGCCCTCCTACAGAATATGCAGCAATGCCTGGAGACTCCAGGGCCCTCTGCAACTCCCCCACCTGAGACTCCTCCTGTCTCAACTTGTCCTGGAGTACCTCATGTGTATGCCTCCCTGATTGCCTCTATCAGACAAATATGAAGGTGACACCAAACTGCTACATGGTTTCTTTTCCTGAGGTGTATGCTTCGCACCAGGCTCGGGTCACCTTTATTGTATCGTTGCTCCAGGGACAGGCTCTGGTTTGGGTGTCTCCTTTGATGGATCGTCGCTCTCCTTTACTTGATGACTGCTTTCATCACCTCCTTCTGATCCGTGTTCGACACCCCGGGTCTAGAGGCGTCAGGAGAAGCTGCACTACTAGAATTGCAGCAAGGGCAACAACCATTAGTGCAGTATGCCATCACCTTTCATACCTTGGCCTATGACACCGATTGGGGCAACAGTGCCTTAAAGGTGGCCTTTCATCATAGATTGTGCGATCACCTGAAAGACGACCTTACCACTCGTCCCATACCGGACACGTAGAAGGCTTAATTGCTCTATGCACGTCCCTAGACTCTCGCATCCAGGAGAGATGGCAGGAAAGGGATTGGCACCATTCTAGGTGCCCCATTTTGCGTCCAACCATTCGTCTCGTACCTAAGTTCCAGACCCCTCCATCCTCCTCTGACTCCCTACCAGAGCCCATGGAGATCGGTTGGGTTACCTGGTTAACCGAAGAAGAAGAGAAGTCCAGATGCCGTAGTATGGGATTTTGTCTCTACTGTGGCACGTACATGCGCCAACAAACCGGGAAACGACCGGACTTAGAGCTCTCGGAGGGATCCCCTCTAAGTCGGCCTCCAGTTCCCTCCATCACCACGCAAAGTTTCACGGTACCTGTCAGGTTGTCCTGTGCTAAAACTGTCATACGCCACCATGCTTTGATTGATTCCAGAGCCGCAGGCGTCTTTGTGGATCTGACTTTTGCCCAACAACAAGGCAATACCACTCCTGTCTAAAATACCACCGGTCAGTGTGGTAGTCATTGATGGATCTCTGCTTGGTAATGGTCGTATCACCCTGCAGACCATTCCCATCCGCCTACAGATGGATCCTGCTCTTTCTGAGTCCTTAGAACTCGAGTGATCAATTCACCACATTTTCTATTATCCTGAGCTTCCCCTGTCTAGAGAAGTTCAATCCCCAATCAACTGGAGAAAGAGAACTTTATCCTTTCCTTCTCAGACCACCTTTCCCTTGTTGGTATCTTCCGTTTCCCTGGTGACAGAAGATAATTCATCACTGGTTCCTGTGCCTTACCAGGCATATGCCGATTTTTTTTCTAAAGCCCGGTCTGAGGTCCTACCCCCTCACCTACCCTGCTCTATTGACCTCTTACCAGGGGCTGTCCTGCCTACAGATCGAACCTGTTCTCTTTCTTTACCGGTGTCATGTCGCCCGCCGTGGACTAAACGCCCGCCGCACACATACTAGTGCGGGCGGGCAGAGCTCACCTCATGGCCGCCCGGTGCGGCGGCTGCCTCTCCCGGCTTCCTGCTGTTCCCCACTTGTGAGTGCGGGCGGGCGGCTCCCGCCTGTCAGCCGCCCGCCACGGCGGTTACCTCTCTCCTCTCCCCGCTGCCTCTCAGTGGCCGGTAGCCACACAGCACACCACAGCAGAGGGTCACAGCACGCACACATCCAGCCAGCATTGTGTGTGCGCCCTGCTGGTGGTATTAAAGCTCCCAGGGTGTTGCTATGGCAACGTGGCGTTCGGCTCCGCCTCCCTGCTACCTCCACACGCCCCCAGTCTCAACTATAAAAGCCCAGAGCTCACTATGGGCTTTGCTCAGTCACACTGTGCTTCCTTGTGCTACAGTTGTATCTTGCCAGCAGCTCTCCAGTCCTTGATCCTGTTTTTGACCTTTGACCTCCTGACTCTCTGGCTTCTTACCAGGTTCAGCTCTCTAGTATCCTGATCCCAGCTTGATCTCCTGGTCGCTGCTACTCTCTGGTATCCTGACCTCTGCCTGACCCCTTGGACTTCACTGCCCTCTGGTATCCTGACCTCTGCCTGACCCCTTGGACTTCGCTGCTGTCCGGTATCCTGACCTCGGCTTGAACCTCTGGACTCTGCCGCTCTCTGGTATCCAGACCCCAGCTGGGCCAAAGGACCTCCTTCCACCTTTCTGTTGCCCATGCTCGCAGACTACTCAAAAAGGGGTCTATAATTTGACTCAGCCCTCTTCCTGTGTGCTGCTTAAGCAAGGGTGACAACTTGCCTCTGGGTTCCTGCTTCTGAAAAGTGAGTACACCTCTACTACAAACATAACAACCAGAGACTGCTGCTCTGAAGTCGTATATTCGGGAGAACCTCGCCAGAGGATTTCTCCAAACTTACACTTGTCCCACTGGAGCAGGTTTTTTCTTTGTTACGCCCTTGTATAGACTACCAAGGCTTAAACGCTATCATTCAGAAGAACGGCTACCCACTGCCTCTCATCCCAGAACTGCTTGAACGTTAGCGTGGTTCTACCATCTTCACCAAATTAGATCTCAGGGGGGCATACACTTTGGTTCGTATGCGTGAGGGCGACGAGTGGAAGACCGCGTTCAACACACGCTTTGGCATTACAAATACTGTGCGTTGCCCTTTGGTTTACGCAATGCCCCAGCAGTGTTTCAGGCCTTAGTCAATGACATCTTTCGGGATCTCCTTCTCACTTGTGTCATCGTATATCTGGATGATATACTAATCTATTCTAAGACTTTAGCAGAGCACCGTCAGCATTTCCATAACGTGTTAGCTCATCTACGTGACAATCACCTCTATTCTAAGTTACAAAAGTGCAACTTCGAGAAGACATTGCTGCCTTTTTCTCGAGTATTTCATCTCGGCAGACGGATTGGCCATGGATCCCAGTGAAGTCAGTACGGTACTAGACTGGAGAGTTCCTCAGACCATCAAAGCCATCCAACGATTTGTTGGATTCTCCAACTATTATAGGAGATTCATAAGAAACTTCTCCAGGGTGATTCAGCGCATTGTTCGCTTGACTTGTAAAGGAGCTGATCCTACTTCGTGGCCACCAGAGGCCTTGTAGGCTTTCTCCCAACTCAAGCAAGCCTTCACATCGGCACCTCTGCTTTCGTATCCTGATCCTACTCTTACATTTACAGTGGAGGTGGATGCGTCAGATACGGCTGCTGGAGTTGTTCTTTCCCAATGGTCCGAGTCTACTGGGACTATGCATTCTTGTTCCTATTTCTCTCAGCACTTCACCATAGCCAAGAGTGACTATCACACCGGAAACAGGGAGTTACTAGCCATAAAGCTTGCCTCGGAGGAATGGCGCTACCTACTGTAAGGGGAAGCACACCCCATCAGTAGGTTAACTGACCACCGTAACTTGGATTACTTGGCGTCTGCCAAACACTTAACACCAAGACAGGCCAGGTGGTCCTTATTCTTCTCCAGATTTGACTTCACCATCTCCTATGTACCTGATATGAAGAATCTCAAAGCCGACGCTCTCTCTAGGCTGCTATTTCTGGTGGCCCACGTCCCGTCAAGACATATCTCACTGGGTCAAGTCCTTTTTAGTCTGTGCCAGGATGAAGACATCCAGCGTCCGTCCAGTGGGGTTATTGGTACCTCTTCCAGTACCCACGTTGCCTTGGACCCAGTTGGCAATGGATTTTGGGGTGGGTCTGCCGTTTTTTTCCGGGAAGACCACCATCTTAGTGGTCATCGACTGTTTCTCAAAACAGGGTCATTTTATCCCCCTGTCCAAACTACCTAATGCCACAGAGTTGGTAGACGTATTCATCACCCACATCATAAGGCTTCATGGGGTACCCCTTCATATCACCTCTGATCGGGGACCCCAGTTTGTCTCCAAATTCTGGAGGTCTTCCTGTGCTCACCTGGGGATTGCCTTACACTTCTCCTCTGTCTATCATCCTCAGACCAATGGGCATACTGAGCATCTGAACCAGAGTTTAGAACATTACTTGCGTTCCTATTGTAATCATCAGCAGGACGATTGGGTTAGCCTTTTACCATGGGTAGACTTCTCATACAACTCCCTTCGGCACTCCTTGTTGGGTTGTTCTCCCTTCTTTGCAGCCCTAAGGTACAATCCATGTGTACTCATGCTAGCCCAAGGAATTCCGGCAGCTGAAGTGAAGGTGCAATCCATGACGGAACATTGGAGCACTGTCTGCTCTGCTTTACTTCAAGCTCCGCTCCGTCACAAGGTGGCAGCCGATCGTCAACGCACTCCCGCACCATTGTTTAAGGTTGGTGATCGTGTGTGGTTTTCAACAAAGCACATACACTTGGCCCAACCCTCTGTGAAACTGGGTCCCAAATATTTGGGTCCGTACTGCGTAGTCAAACACTTATCCCCTGTTTCGTACCGTCTGGCTTTACCTCCCGGTTTACGTATCCATCCGGTCTTCCATGTATCTCTCCTGAAAGTGCTTCTTCCGTCGGTAGCTCCTTCCTCCAAAACCCAACCTCCTGCTCTGGTGACTGTTGATGGTCAGGAGGATTTGGATTCACAGTTTACTCAAGATCGTCTTCAGTATCTGGTGAACTGGAAGGGGTACGGTCCAGAGGAACTCTCCTGGGTTCCCTCTTCAGATGTGCATGTTCCTGCCTTGTTACGTTCCTTTCATCGAGCCTACCCCCGCAAGCCGGCTCGGTAGGCTCCGAAGGCACCTCTTGGGGTGGGGGCAGTGTTCTGAGCTCCGTTCGGGGTTCTCCTCTCCTTCCGTCTTCGTTCCGCTTTCAGGAGCTTTGGGCTGCTTCCTGATTTGTCTTGGTGTCGCGCCACGAGAGCCGTGACGTCATAAGGCTGCGTCTATATCCGGACGCGGGTGCACTCGGATAGTGTTCCTTAGCATCTTGTCTGCCTTGCAGCCCTTTCCCAACCCAGTAGTATGTTTTGCCTTCGCAGTTGATGAGTACCTGCCTGTTTTTGACCTCCCACTTGCCTGCCGAATCTGTTGAACTTCTGTGTATGACCTTGGTTATTCCTAGACCACCCTTGGCTTTCTGATTTATGCCCTGTTCCTGTCTGGCTGTGTATGACCCTGGCTATTCTTGGATGACCCTCTGAATGTAGATTTGTATCCAGTTCCTGTTCGGCTGTGTATGACCCTGGCAGTCCACAGTTAACCCCTTTTCCTGCTGACTCTGTGGTTCTGGTATCCAGTTCCTCTTCTGAACAGGTCTGTTCTCTCCTCCTTGGAGAGTATATTTACACCTTTTGGCCACTGCTCCCCATCCACACACGCTATCCTACGCACTCTAGCCTTCACTCTCCCCTACAGGAGAGAAGGTGCTGCCTATGGAGGTTCTATCCTGGGCTCACTTCCAGCTCCTCTAGGGTTTTCTTGCAGCCGGTACCTGTAACCGGCTCAGGCCACAGCACAGTGTCTTCATAGACAGCCAACGCACGCCGCAATCCATCCCCAAGCGTCGCACCTGAGTACTCCCTCTCCTGTGGGTTACTCCACACCTGTTCGGTCATCAGCATGACACTTCCCTTACTGTTGAGATAAGTGGATCAAAGTTAAGCTCCGGAAGTTGAGAGATATCATTAGAGAGGGCAATGCCTAGATAGTCAATGAACATGTCAGCCCATTTGAATTGGTATCTCCTCCGCAGCTTGTAAACAAAGTCTAGAGCTAGGTTGATGTTTAAAATCAAGGATTTGTGATAATTAATTCGGGCCTGAGATAGAGATGAAAAGTCCTCAAGTATTTTGATTAGGTGTGGAATAGAACGTTCAGGGGAGGTTAAACAAAATAACACATCATCAGCAGATGCTGATAATTTGTAGTGATTCGTTCAGATTTGTAAACCAGTGATAGCAGCATCGTTCCTGTCAGTTTGTAGGAGTGGTTCGAGAGCTATAATAAAGAGCAGAGTTGAAAGTGGGTGGGATGCCTTGTGCCACTGTGCCATTGGTTATGGGGAAGTGTGAGGATAGGAGTCCATTAACTAAGACGGAGGAGGAAGGGGAGGAACACACCTTATTATTCCATGTAGAGAGCGGTGGCCCAGACCTATGAAGGAAAGGGTCTCAGATAAGTAGTACAATAAAATGTCCCACATAAACTAAAAACATATATATATATCCGTAAACCAGATCTATTGAATGTAACATTAATTAGGTCTCTATTAGTCCACGTGTCCAAAATAGCTTAAGGATCAAATTCAAAGAATACAACTGTAATTCTCTTGTTTAATTCTCCAGTAACGGACGAGTGATGATAAGTATACTTTTATTGTCCATACATTACGGTCAGCCCACCAATGTTTGGTTCATTAACCTGTTTTGCTGTATATATAGAGAGTTTACTTTCTCCCGACTTCAGTTGTATGGATACAGGCAGATTTCTCCTTTTTTTTGGGTCTCGTTTCCCATTTTTTTTCTTCTTATTCTGTTGATCCGGGCAGGATATAATTTGTCCCAGCTTGCACTACTTTAAGTTTAGAGTGATTGGTAAAATGATTGGAAGGCTTCCACTATTGATAGGTTAAGATTTTGAAGCCTGACAGAGGTATCCTTGATATGGGCTCCGCCAACCTTGAGCTTCTGTGCTTTAATGTATATGGCAGGTTTCTTGCCACATTTGTTGCCCTCGAAGTAATGGTGGCACGGTGGTCCATGTACCACAGGTATGATTTGAGATATTGATCTTGAAAGTAATTATGGAGATCCTATTTAGCAGAGGTTAGGTTCTCAAGATCTTGGGAATTCTTTTGTGAGTAACATCTAAGGACCTAATTGTGTTAAGTTTAGAGAGTATCATTTTCCATTTCTCCTTTTTTTGGGGGGGAACCTAATTTGGTAAAATGACCACAGATAACTAATTTATGAGCCTTCCATATCAAAGGAGAAGGATGGTCTAGGCTGTCGTTAAGTGAAAAGTATTCTGAAATAGTATGATCTTTTAGTTGTTGGTCCTGTAAAATAGAATCGTTCATCCTCCAAGTCTGTGGCCTGGGTGAATTGGTTTTCAGTAATATAGAGACAGAAGAATGATCAGTCCAAGTTGAGGGATCGATGGATGTTTTGACCAAGGAGGGGAGAAGATTCTGGGAGAGGAATAGGTAATCTAAGCTAGCACAGGAGGAATGTGTGTATGAATAAAGGGTACAATTTTGTGCCAAAGGACTGGAAGCTCACCAGGCATCAATCAAGTGTAATTCATGAAATCGTTTCCTCAGTGCGCAGAGGTGTGACATTTTGAAAGGAGATTTACCTGTAGAGGAATCCAATGCAGGATCGTCGACAAGTTAAAGTCACCCCCTAATATAATGTTACTGTCAGACACAGATGAGAGTTGATCGAGAACTGAATGCAAATGAGTTGTTTGTTATGGTGTTCGGGCCATATGTGTTTAGCAAGAGAAAGGGTTTATTATGGATAAGGACCTTCAGAATAAGTAGACGTCCCTCCGTATCTGTAGAGTGTGCTAAGTATATCCAGGGCAAGCTGTCCCTGAATTAGTATAGTAACCCTCTTGCGTTTGTCAGAACTGTGTGAGAAGTAGCTATGTATTTGTGATTCGAAAATTTAGGGGGAGAATTCACGTGAAAATTAGTCTTCTATATAAACACTATGTCAGCAGATTGCCTATCAAGTTCTCTGAGCACCTGAGCATGTTTACTCTGTGAGTTAAGACCATTGGCATTGATGGATAGTATGTTAAACTGAGCCATCGTGAAGTGTCAATTGATTCAGTTGCATATATAACCTGTAGAGAACAAACTAGACCAACTGGAGTATGGGGGGAGAGAAAAAAAAAAAGGGGGCGGGGAAGGTTGTTGCCAGAAATGTCAGAGTGCCAAATGCCTGTGGGCGTGGTGAGGTGGGAAATAGAAATTGGGTGGGGTGACTCTCACCCCTCTGGAGGGTAATGTGGAAGCAATAAACAAATTGGAAGAGATGGTCAGGAAGATATAAAACTATGAAAGCAAGTAAGGTGGTCTTAAAGGTGAATAGTAAGTGGATTGGGACATTTGATGCGGGTTATCAAGTATTCCTATGTTCTTAACTGTGCCAATAAAGGAATGATTAATAATTAAAGTAGGCTAAATAACATAAAAAGAGAAAAGTAAATCAGGAACAGTTTACTGGAGCGAAATTAAACCCATGAGAAAAGGGCAGTAACATAGTCTGAAACTACACAGATGAAGAAATATCCATTCCAAATGAAGGTTAACAATTAACATCATCACATTAAATAGGTGGTTAAACACTCTTATGAGGCATTGTAAACGGCTATGGGAAACATATTGATTGAGTACATATGTAAAAGATGTGCCTATACACTGAGGTGGCTAAATAAGCTGTGAAGTCCCGAAGTGGCCCGACACAGCCCCCAAGCGACTCATTGGGTAACAACCAGTGGTAACAGTATTCCCTCTCCAATACAAAATACATGAGATTGGGGTCATGGGGGAAGCAATGGATGACCGTAGAAGTGAGGCATAAAAATAAATAGTAAGGATCGTAGGCGCCCAAGGGCGTCACAGGGCCATCCCCAGAGCGTGATGTCCTCTAAAACCTCAGCCAATAGATCCAGTACAATCGGGAGAATGCATATAATCCAGTTTATAACTCTGCAGTAATCTAAAAAATTAAGGCACTTGGTGTTGGCGACCTCTATGAGGCCTACATGGGATAACTGCTTTAAGTAATATGGAAAATTGGATATATTCTTGTGAGAAACAGGTTAATAGAAACTGAGAGTCTTCAGTGCGGGAGAGTAGCATATTGGAACCCCAAACCATAAGGTGTGTCTATAAGTTCTGTCCCAGCACAGTTCACATTCCTGGGCTGAGATAGAAGTGTAAGTGCGTAGCCCACTCCCATCGAGGTGCAGGTGTTTAATAAAACAATTCTACTAGTAGGAGACAGTCAAGTGGCTGATAAAAGCATACATCTACTGCACAAAATGTAAGGCAGGCAAGAAGAGTGGGGTAAAGTAGAAGAAAATCAGAGTAAAGAAAAGGAGGCAAATGTAACAAGGGGGTAGGAGTTCTATATGCTAGTGCCAGGGGGGGAGTATTTTATACAAGTTGCCTAAGAAGGGCAAACCCTAAAGGATAATGAAGTTGAGAGACCGTATAGGATTGCTGTATATTCCTGAGAGAGGAGTGGATGAGAGGATCTTTGCCATACCGATCAGAGATGGGAGCATTCTCAAGTGCTTATTTCCCTAGAAACATAAGGGTAAGGCAGGAGACTTAGGGCTAAGAAGGAGGGGAGGAGGAAAAAGGTTATAGTAAGGGTATGTTTTAGAGGAAACATCACCATAAAATGCAAAACTGGTGCGGGTAACTGTAACTTGAGTCCCCTGAAGAGAAAAAGGAGACACATAACATGTGACACGGCTCCAAAAAAAGTTAGTCCGGAGTGAGTGAGTTTACGGCGGGGGGAATAGTTTTATTCTCAGGACCAGTCAGATGCTGAAGGTAAAGGTGCGGAGGTCTCCATTTCCAACTTCCTCTGTTTCTTCTTTTGCATGGATGGTGATCCCGGGGACCAGTCCGCTCTCCTCTGGGGTTTCAGAGCTTGTGAGGTAGTGTCACGGTTTTTGATGAACACTCAGACAAGACTTGTAAGGTTAAAAGATCTTTATTGAAAATAAAGAACAAACAGCAAACGTAATACCCCACACAGGGCTCAGAAGAAGTAGTACAGCACACAATGGTAAGATGGTGCCTGAATGACAGTGAGAATAACGGATGGCAGGTTCCTTACTGAGCTAGGGTAATGGAAGGCAACTACCTGCTGAGGAGGCACAGAACCTACGGTCCCTAGTACGCACTAGGAATGAAGGTAAGCCCAAGACCAACGGATACTGGCAACTGAACCCCTAGGACGCTAGGGTAACCATATGTCAAGCAACATGGACACTGGCAGGAGGACCCCTAGAACGCTAGGAACTTCAAGGCTGTCGACTGGCAACACGGACCCTAGAACGCTAGGAGTCCCAAGCTCTCGACTGGCAACTTGGACCCTAGAACGCTAGGAGTCCCAAAGCTCTTGACTGGCAACTTGGACCCTAGAACACTAGGGTAAAACAGAGCCTCAGCAGCGGAAGCTGGCGGGAAGGACCTCCGTATACAAGAGTACAGGGAGGCCCAAGGTACAGCTACTAGTAGCAGCACAAACCCTAGAGCTCTAGGGGTGAATACGGAGGCAAGGCAACCCAACACGGAAGACTGCTGGTGTCCAGGTACCAAAGCAGTACACCACCCTACAGCTGGCTCTTAAGCTTAACGGCAACAGCAATGGTGAAGGCTGGAGAGAAGTGAACCGGACCTAGGGAGAACTAGGACTGCAAGGTTCACGGATGGTAAGCGCCCAGAGACAGCCTGTAACTCCCCACAGGGAGTGAGCCCAGCAAAGGAGTGGTATATGGACACGACAGATAAGTGAGTAACATGGCCGAGCTAATAGCCCGAGATCCAGTACTCCGTGCGTGCACACCACCAGAGGAGGTAGATACTAGAATGGATGGCTGAAGCAGCGAGTGCTCAGCCCTACAGTCGGCAATGAAACAGGAAGTGCAGCACAGCCAGAGCAGATAGCAACAGAGTTGATAGCCAGGTCAGGCAACAACGGAGCGGGTCACAGCCAGTATCAGTCAGCAACGGAGCAGGTTCTCAGCCAGGATCAGTCGGCAATGGAGCGGGTTCTTAGCCAGGATCAGTCAGCAATGTAGCGGGTTCTCAGCCAGTCCAGTCGGTAACGGAATCAAGCAAATCAGGAACACAGGAATGTAGTCAGGCAGGCCAGGTCATACATGAACAGGCAGCATCTGGGACTAGCGCAATAACAGGTACACCACAAAAGGGCGTTAGTATTCAGACATGACAGGATATATAAAGGGTTGGCCCTGGGTGGAGTTAATTACACTGGCCAAAAAGAAATGCGGCATTGAAACAAGGAAGTAAAAATGTTTCAGCCCGCAAACAGGAGCACGGGGCACCGTGATAGGTAGAAGGAGCAGCCGAGTGAGGAGGAAAAGTTATCCCCAGAGATAGGCAGAAGGCTTGAATTGTTATCTGGTGACTATAAAGTCACTGTTGTCCCGTTCATGTTGGCTATCAGAGAGAATGGAAAACCCCACCGGTACTTGATCTGAAGGTTTCTAAGGGGCTTAACTGCGCTTCGTTGCCTGAGGATGTTTGGAGACAGGTCGTTGAAAAGATGGATAGTGGTGCCCGCAAAAGTGATCAGGCCTTTTTCTCTACTTTTACGCATAATCAAATCCTTAACTTCAAACTGGAGAAGGCAGACAATTACTTCTCTGGGGAGCAGGGCTCTATGGGCTCTCTCAATCTGAATATTAGGAGAAGAGTCCAGCTCTCGAATGGAGTTGAATAGCTGGGTGATAACTGTTTTCAGGTCGCCTGGGGAAATAGATTCTGGTAGGTTCTTGAGTTGCACATTACAACGTCTTTCTCTGTTGTCAACGTCTTCAATATAGCACTGAAAATTGTGTATGGTATCCAGTTGTTCACATAATGCTCTTTTAAGGCCTGCAACATGCTCTGCTGACATGTTCTGTTCTTCTTCCATGTACGCAACTCTCTGAGTGAGTTGGGCCATATCGGCTCACATGGCCGCCCCTTCTGCTCTAAGCGTTTGTACATACCAGCCTAGGGGTATAAAGGCAAATGAACCCTAATTTTTCTTTATAACTCATGATTATTTTATTTCATACTTTGAAAAGAACATGAGGTAAAATACATTTACAATCCTAATATGCGTCATAGGTTAATACAAGGATACAGATCATGGTTCATAGATGAAGAAACAGATAAACAACAAAACAGGAGCTTACACAAATAATTAAAACTGGACCAGTAAGTAGGGGTGGGCAAAATGTCTCGCCGTGTTCCCACTGGAAATTCCGCAAAAACCATGTTGCTGTCTGCTTTTTCACTGTAAAATCCTCTTTCAAACCTGTAATTAAAATCTTTGCATTTTTCACCCATTGGCCAAAATGTTTTACCATTTTTTCAATGGCTAGAAAGTTTCCGCCCATTGATTTACATGGTTTTTGCCTTTTCACTCTAAAACGTGACGTATTTGTGGAAGTAAAACACAATAAAAGCAGCTACAGAGTGAGGTAGACGTGCTATGCTGTTCTGCTGTGATTTTGAGGCAAAATTGAGGCAGGAGAGGCTCATAGTGACTGCTATCGCTATGATCGGGTTTAAAAATAATAAAAGGAGGAACTAGAAGCACTATTATGTGTCCACTGAGTCTGAGGAGGAAGTGAGCACTACAGAAGCAATGCTGGCCAGTCTCCCTAAATCACTCCTAGGGTTTTTGGGGAAGTTACTGTCAAGGGAAGAACAAAAGTGTAGTAGAAGTAAGAGCAGTACAGGTCAGCTGCCTGTGCCTGCTATCAGATGTGCTGCGTCTGCTGTAGGATTTGCTGTACCTGCTGTCAGATGTATTGCCCCTGCTGCCAGTGCCACCAACAGTGCTGTGCCTGCTGCCAGTACTGCTCCTGCTACCACCAGTGTGGTGCTGGCTGTCAGAGATGCTGCCCCTGCTACCACCAGTGCTGTCCCTGCTGTTAGTACTGCCCTTGCTGCCACCAGTGCTGTGCCTTGTGCCAGTGCTGAACCTGTTGCTGCCAGTGCTGAAGCTGCTGCTAGTGTGTCTTGTAATACTCAGGAGGGGGTGGGAAGGAAAAGATGATACCAAGTGTGTCTTCCCCAAGCAGTACCACCAGTGCTAGTATACTACTTCTACTAAGGCGCAGCAGCTTGTTAGCATTAAGAGTGAAGAAGAGGTAATCAGTATCCTCCTATTAATAGTGACTGTGAGGAGGAAGACTCAGGGTATGAAATTGATGTGGTTGGTGTTAGTAGTAGAAACAGTGATAGTGAAGCAGCCAGTGGGACTAGTGTTAGGACAGTGGTAGGGGAAGCAATTGAGAGCATCCAGACTAGCGTTCAAGGGAGCCCACACCATTCCCCTGACCCTGGGAGTCCCCTTCCCTCCTACAGCATTGTTCACGGGGAACATGATCCAGAAGAAAGCAGAATTGTCACCACCGCAATAATTCCACCACTACCAGGAGCACAGATCATCTTCCTGTGCCTGTTGCTACTGCTGCCAGTCTGCCTTCTTCACTTCACCAAGAAATTACAAGTGTGACATTAGTGGACCCTCTGTCACATTGCTCGTGACCTCCTCCAACCAGCAGTGAGCTTTTGGAATTTGCAACTGCTCTAATTCCTGCTGTTGCTGAGTTGCAAGGGCAGTAGAATGCTGAAGAGCAGGCTAGTGTGCCACGGACCACTGTGGACACAGTGGGGAATGGGGTCAACAGGTTATGCGGTATTACCAGTACAGGATCTACTTGCCAGCAACACATATACCAGAAGTTGTGGGGGCTAGTTATGGTACTGCTACTTCCTCAGGGGCATCACTGGAGCTAGTCGTGGCAAGTGAACCTTCATCATCCATCACCCTTACTGCTGTTGTTAATCCCATTCACTTTCAGCTGCCTAATCATCTTGTTGCTTAAACAGCTCAACAGCAGCAAGAACAGCAGTTGCAAATTCCACAATTAGACTCCGGAGTACATTAAACAATAGCCAGTGGTCACTAGCCGGCATGACCTGCTGGCACTAGGCCAGCAGGGCATTTTTTTTTCTCAGGGCTTGTGCTTTAAAAATACAAAATATTTAATAAAAATTCAAAACATAGTCCTACAAAAGTAAACACATTTCTCTGTTGTCCAATACAGGTTACTGGTAACTTTGGGTAGGCAATCTACCCCTTTAAGTAGGCAGGAACAATTCTAGAAGTGAATGCAGGGGGTGGAGCCTACCTTCCCTCCTTGGTTGTGTTGCATTTTTTTAGAATAAGAGATGGAGCTTGTTCTGGTACAACACATTTATTTGTTGTCTTCGTCTGAAAACAGATAAATAACACTGTTTTACTCTGGGAGTTCTAGGACTCCTGAACTGCATTGTGTCTGTCTCAGGATTACTAAATCACTGACTATATATAACATCATTATACATTCTCTTTATTACAATTATTACAAACATATCTGGAATTAAACAAATCTATCCAGCCTAATGCAATACTATCTAGAAAACATCCTGTATCCCTTTAAATCTCTCTTGGAGTTTTACCCAGTACCTTTATTATACACAGCAAACAATAACATTCCACTTAACTTTCTCACCATTAAATCATATTTTATACTACTTCTGGACACCAGAGTTACTTAAACATAAGATCTATATTACCTTACAACATGTTGCTGCAGCAAATACATTCAACAACCTGTTTATAAACTAACTCTACTTTTCCTTTATTAGTCTGTCCCCATCCATGCTAATGGAGCAAATGAAACAACCTGTTTACAAACTGACTCTACTTTTCCTTTGTTAATTTGTCCCCCTCCATGCTAATGGAACAAATGAAACAACCTGTTTACAAACTGAATCTGTCCCCATCCTCTGCTAATGGGGCAAACAAACTTATACAAACATTAATACAGTTACTGAAGTGTACAATACACATTATACAAGACCTATTTTAGTACACTCTGTTCCATACAATATTATTTCACATTTAAAATTAATTTAATAACATTTCCCATTGACTTTTATACCTGGATGCTTTTCTACCTACCTGAAAACAGATAAATAACACTGTTTTACTCTGGGAGTTCTAAGACTCCGCTTCTGAACTGCATTGTGTCTGTCTCAGGATTACTGAATCACTGAGGGGTGCACCTTATATCAGTACAGTTACTATGTCTGAGAGCCTAGTGATCGCCACCTGCTGGTAGGAGGTTAAAACAGCAACCAAGGAACTATAAACAATGCAGCCATGGGATTTCCGGTACAAACAATAAAAAAAAATGCTTAATACTTGCTTCTGCATACTATATTCTCTTGGGGTACAATGAGTTTAATAGCATTTAATACACAAAGTGTCACACTCTCCCCCACAAAATTAAATGTCAAGCAGACAATTCCTCTTTTTGAAGACTCACACATTAGATCTATGTAATATAAGAACTGGCTGTTTTAGAAGTTATGTTCTTTAACAAAACATCGCTATATACATATACATATATTCACAGGAATGAATCCTAAAACCCGGTAGTTACACTTCTTACTATCTACCCAGGGTACATGGATTAAGCTCATTGTGCACTTTAAGCTTAGACCATAATAATTTTGCTATTGCAATGTTCAGTTCGCAGTAAAGAATTGAAGAACTGTTATTCACTTAAACCAGTTTCTTTTCATTACCCTCTATTGTAATCAATCTCAATTTTACGGCCTACAATTACTCTTAGTGTGATGCAGCCATATTATTACTTTCAAACACATGACATAATATATCTTCAAGAATTATTAAACTTTAACAACACTGTTAGCAGTCAGTATACTCTGATGTCTATAACAAAAATATTTAACTTTCAAATCTTTAGATATCACTTTAATAAGAGACTGGAAGTCCATTGTATTCCATGGTCTCCAAAAACTTGCACTACAATGTGTAGTGTGAATGTCCTTTACAAGTGCTTCTCTTTGTGTCACAGAGGGTTGCCCTAAGATTTCATAAGTCAACATCCTTGGTTGGCGTCTCTGTGTCTGCGGATATGATCTAAGATTGAACAGGGTTTTCTTGTTCTTCATCAGAAGACTGTTCTGCTTCAAGTGCTGGCTGTGGAGCTTGATCTTCACATTCACTGTATCTGTCATCTTGTACATCATCATCAACTGGTATTGATACCTCTACATCAGCTGACGGTAGGTGTTCATCTGGCTGTTGAGTGAATTGAGGTTGGAAAACTCTAGCTTTCAAATTTAGACTTGAGTCTCCATTTCTAGAATTCTTCTCTACAAAAAGCCTGAATCTACATACTAGTTGGTAATGTTCCTCTGAGTCACTATCCAGATTACCTTGAGGCTGTGTCTTTTGCTTTACATCATTTGTCTTCTTCCTAAGAGAATCCTTTACCTCAGGTTTTTCCAGTGCTAAATGGTGACATGGCACTAACAAATTTCTGTGAATTACTCTACTTCTACCTTTTCCATTTTCTGGTCTAACTTCGTAGACAGGGCTTTCTTTGCTTTTTCTGCTCACAACTATGTGAGCTTTATCTTCCCATTAGGATCGAATTTTTCCAGGTCCTCCTCTTTTAGTTAAGTTGCGAAAAAGCACTTGACTTCTATCATAGTATATTTTTCCTCTTGTTGCTTCTTTGTTAGCTGTTTTGGATGCAATGCTATATGCTTCACTCATCCTCTTTTGCCAGCTTGTTACGTAGTCTTAATACGTTTCTTGTTTATCTTCAACAAGGAAGTCTTGGGGATCTCCCAAACAGTAGGTAATACGGTGAGTATCCTGTAGCCTCACTGTGAGTGCAATTATAAGCATGAACAACTTTCCCCAATGAGTTCTTCCAGTCTGTCTTCTCTTTCTCTGTCAGAGTTCTCAACATAGATAGCAATGTCCTGTTAAACCTTTCAACTTGGCCATTTCCTCAAGGGTGATATGGTGTTGTATGAGAACCACAGACTCCCAAAAGTTCTTTCAGCCTTTTAAACATCTGGGGCCAGGCCTATGACTAAGGACGCTGGGGTCTCTATGTCCCCTAATGCGCATTGCTCCTCATGTCATTCAGGGTTACCTAGAGAATTCTCAGGTCATTTATGCCCAGAATGTTCTGATGTCCCTGAGTCTTTCCCAGGGACCTCCAGCCATGCATTAGAGCCAGTCTGAGTGCAAGAGTTCAGGGCTGCTAATAGAGACCTCCGGTTTATATTGCAACTCTTTCCATCCCAGTTACAGGGTGTCTTCCACTCATGGCAGACCCCTTCTTCAGTCAGATCTTCCCTGCCGAAAACGCAGGGAGTACCTGACATATAAGATTCCTCTGAGGAGGAACTGTTGGTGGATTTGGATGTTGAAGAATTTTCTGCTCTGGGCTCCTCTCAGTTTTTTGGGGACCCCTTTGAGGCGGATCCTGGTCCCTCGGCTGAGGGCTTGAGCAGAGCCGTCTTAACTACCCTAAACATTCCCTTAGCTCAGGAGGTTTCTTTGGATCCCTCTGATGTATTTCAGGAGCCTAAAAGGCCCTATACTTGTTTTCCACCTAACCCCACTCTTGACCGCCTTGTATCTGATGAGTGGAAGTCTCCAGACAGGAAACCTTCTGTTTCCAAAAAATTTGCCAAGCTTTACCCCTTCTCTGAGGCGGTGCTTGCTCAGTGGGTTCATCCCCCCAAAGTGGATGCTCCTGTCTCCTGGCTATCTAAGTCTGGACTGACAAGAAACTTGAGGTCTCCCTCAAGTTAATTTTTGCCACTGTTGGTACTGCCATGTGTCCAGCGTTTGCTGCGGCATGGGCAAATCGGGCTTTTGCTTTCTGGACTGAACAGCTCCCCCTGGCTGTCCTCAGGGTGCTCCTACTTCGGATATGTTGCGGCTTCTTGCCAACATTTATGAGGCCTAGCACTATGTTGCTGCTGCCTTATTTGATGCCATCTGTTTGGTGGCAAGGGTTTCCACCATGTCTGTGGTTGCCAGACGAGCTCTTTGGCTCAAGATGTGGTCTGCTGACATTGCTTCCAAGAAAGCTTTGCTCTCATTGCCTTTTCAACACACCTTTGTTTGGGCCAGATCTTAAGGATCTGATTAGTGAGGCCACAGGGCACAAGAGTACCCTTCTGCCTATGGTCCCCAGGAAGAAGACGCCTCTCAAGCGTAATCGGCTTTTTCGTTCCTTCCAGACTGAGACACGTCCGGCGAACCAGGCAGTTCCCTCAGCTCCCGTTCCTCCTCCAAGCCCAAACAGCAATGGAAGCCCAAGGTCTCATCCAAGCCTAAGGCTTCCAAGCCTTCTTGAGCATGACTCGCCGAACCCAAGTCAACACTCTGCTGTGAGTGGCCGTCTGCGTCACTACCACAGTGCCTGGGAGGATTCAGTGGCGGTGGGTTTTACAGGTGGTGGCGGAAGGGTACAGGATCCCTTTCGCCTCTCTTCCTCCCTTTCATTTTTTTCCCCCTCATACTCCCCAGGGCATGGAGAAACTCTGTCTATTCAGTTTCAATATCCAGGCCCTTCTGGACAAGGATGTTCTGGTACCTGTTCCAATTTAGGACAGATGTATGGGTTTTTACTCAAACCTCTTTGTGGTCTCCTAGAAGGACGGCAGCTGTTGTCCCATTTTGGATTTGAAGGATCTCAATTCCTTTGTGATCAAGACTCATTATCACCAGGAATCCCTAAGGATAGTGATTGTTGCTATGTCCTCGGGAGAATTCCTTGCCTCTCTGGAGCGTCAGAACGCGTATCTACACATTGCCGTTCATCCAGAGAGTCGGCAGTATCTCAGATTTGTCTGTGACCAAGGCACTTTCAGTTTTCAGCTCTTCCCTTTGGTCTGACTACAGCTCCTCAAGTCTTCAACCGTGTCCTGGGAGCTTTAGTATCCGTCCTCCATCAAGATGACATCAGAGTTACTCCATACATGGATGACCTGCTTCTGAAAGCCCCTTCTGCGGAACTTCTTCATCAGTAGGTTCATGACAGGTTCTGCTGTTCTGGCTCACGATCCAGTTCCAGCCAAGAAGCTGTCCTCTGTAGTGGGGAAATTCATCTCCACCATAGAAGCGGTCCTATTTGCCATGGCTCACACCAGGGAATGCTAAAGAAGAGAAGATCCTCCGCACACGTTAGAATCCTTTAAAAACATATTTTTATTGAAGACTCACATGGGACATAAGAGAGCAATAGTCTCATCATATATTAAATAGTAAAGGTGTATTCACCGTTTAATTTCTGGAGTGCAACATGAACCTACATCGTATAAATATACAATACATCCATTAATAAATTCAATTTATATTCAAAATCCTATTCAGAAATTATCAAAATTATCCATCTCTACTGTTCCCTCAGTATTTAACCAAGTCTTATTTCTCAAATAATTTTTGTCCCTACAGTATAAACTGGGGGATAGCCTAGTGGCCAAAGTAGGAGCTTTTCTGGAGATGTATCTGCATCCTCTTTCTAGGATCGGTTGTAATTGTCTAACCCCATAAGTACCGGTAGATGTTTTTTGACGATATTCATTATTTTATTAAATTCACAGCTGTAATTTGTGATAAATGGCACCTTCTCATTATCTACATTTTTTCCAATATTCGAGTCAACTCGGTCAACCAGAAGATCCTCTCTAGATTTACTCCTAGAAATATTTTCTTCTCTATCGTGCATCCATTCAGGATAACCTCATTTCCTAAACCTAGACCTCAAGTCTACACAAGCTTCATCGAACAGTGTGTCGGTGGAGCAGCTCCTCCTCAACCTCAGAAACTGCCCCACCGGCAAATTTCTAATCATATGTTTAGGATGGCAGCTATCTGCCCTTAACAATGAGTTGGATGCTGTCTTTTTTCGAAACACATGAGTCTGTATGGATCCTGTAAGTGAACAGGATTTTATGAACAAATCAAAAAAAGTGATTTCACTGTTGTGACTGAAAAAAGTAAATTTTAAATTAACCATATCGTTATTCGAATAATCCAAAAAAGATGTTTTAATCAAAGAGCTATCCCCACACCAAATAATAAGCACATCATCGATGTATCATTTAAAATAAAAAATATCTGACAAAAACGGACTATCACCTCCAGAGATGTGGGACTCTTCCCACCAACCCATAAATAGTTTGGAGTATAATGGGTAAATTTTGCCCCCATCGAAGTCCCAAATCTCTGGAGATAGTAATTGCTGTCAAACATAAAATAATTATGATTCAATAGAAATTGTATAGTAAGTAACAAAAATTCACAAAACGCAGGAGTAAAGTGACTATATATAACTAAATGATTTCTCCCAGCCTCCTACACCCAGGAAAAAATGTAGGTAATGAGAAGGTGTCATTTTTCACAAATTACAGCTGTGAATTTAATAAAATAATGAATACCGGTACTTATGGGGGATAGACAATTACAACCGATCCTAGAAAGAGGATGCAGATACAGCTCTAGAAAAGCTCATACTTTGGCCACTATGCTATCCCCCAGTTTATACAATAGGGACAGGGATTCTTCGAGAAACCAGACTCTGGTAAATACTGTGGGAACATATAAATGTGGTTCAAAAACATGTAAATGTTGCCGTTGGCTGGAAGTGTCTAAAACATTCAAATCTACAGTAACGAGTAAAATATAAGAAAATACACACTATATAAATTGTGCAACACGTTTTGTTGTATATTTAATAACATGTACACTGTGTCGAGTGCAATATGTGGGTAAGACCACCAGGAGACTACGAAAGCGCATCAGAGAGCACCTTAGCAATATACAATGCTGTGATTTGAGGACTGGGGTTGCCTCCCATTTTTGCACTGTACACAATTCAGAATTGCAAGGTTTTTCAGTACAGGCTTTAGAAAGAATAGTTTGTCCAGTTAGGGGAGGTGATATGTCCAGTAGGCTTTCCTATCGGGATATACTGGATATTCACCCTGACCACTAGAATACCAAGAGAACTAAATAAGGAATATGATGTTACGCACTGTGTTTGATTTACCAGATATGTTTGATAGGTTAACCTATATACATGTTGAGATTTTTTTGAGGTTCTGTCCCTAGAATTTGTAGAATATTGTAGTTTAATATATGTTCCAATATTTTGGAATTGTGAACGCCTCGGAGGGTTTTTCAGGTGCTGGCACATCTTGTTCCTTGGATCTGGATTTATGTCTTTGTCGGATTTGGGGGAGGGGGTGTGCCGGCCCCGATGTCCCTGGAGAAGGGAGATATCTTTGAGGTGGTTTATATTTTCCTTAGTAGATGGTATATAGGTAGACCATATGATTTGATCTTGGATCCTTGTTCCTCCTTAAGATAGTGATTTTGAATACCAAATATTAACTATTGGATGCTATGAATTTAGCTAGGGCAGTTATGTAGTCTCAGGAATATTCTATCTTTAAATGCTATATAATATTGCTTTATAGAAACATAACTGTATATGCATTGTGTATAACACTGAAAATATCAGTAGAGATGAATAATCCATATCCATATCCCCCTGCACAGTGTCTCCTTTACAAGTTTGGTAAGTGATCAGTGAACTATAATGATTGATTGAGTATAGTGCCGCTCTTTCTCTTTTTTTCACACCTGGGAACTCCAGAGTTTTGTGATCCAGCTGTGCAGGGGTCAGCCAGACCTTCTGAAGATGTCAATATCCCTCCCTCTTCACGTGGAACTGAGTTTGTCGTGGTGGCTCGACCTCTCCAATCTGCTGAAGGGCAAGTCCTTCCTGGTATCCTTCTGGACCACTGTGATGACGGATGCCAGCCTCTCCGGCTGGGGAGCTGTCCTGGGTCGCCTGAGTGCTCAGGTGGTCTCCGGAGGAATCTCTCCTTCCCATCAATTTGTTGGTACTTCGGGCAATATTTTATGCCCTTCGCCATTGGACACACCAGCTGGAAGAATGCCAAGTCTGGGCCCAGTCCGATAACGCCACGGCCGTGGCTTACATCCAGAAGCAGGGTGGAACAAGAAGTCTTGCTGCTTGATTTGCGGTCAAGACTATTTTGTACTGAGCAGAAGAACATGTTCCTGCCATATCCACAGTGCACATTCTTGGCATAGACAACGCCATGGCAGACTTCCTCAGTCAACACACGGTGGACAGTTTTCACCCTCATTGTTTAGAAGTAGGGTCTTCCTTTCATCGACCTGACATGGCAACAAGACAAAACTGGAAGGTTCCGATGTTCTGCTTTCGCTGGAAGGATCCTCTACCTCTAGTGGTGGATGCCATGTCCATTCCTTGGTTATTTCCCTGACTTACATCTTTCCTCCCCTCCCCATGTTGCACTCTTTCCTCCCCTCCCTATGTTGCACAGGGTGTTATGGAAATTGAGACTGGAGCACTGTCCAGTCATTCTGATTGCTCCATACTGGCCTTGACAGGCTTGGTTTCCAGAACTTCAGGATCTCTCTGGCAGAGCAATTCCAGCTCCCTTGCCATCTGGATCGTCTTCTACAGGGTTACAGGGTACACTAGGGTTACCTTGTGTGCGCAAACCTGTTTCTTCTAAGGCCTACCATAGTGTCTGGTTGACCTTTCTCTCTTGGTGTGCTGATAGGGACCTTTCTCAGGATTTTGATCTGCCTACGGTCCTGGCTTTCTTGCAGGATGGTGTGGATAAGGGCCTCAGTTTGAGTTCCCTTAAGGTTCAGACTTCTGCTCTCTCTGTTTTCTTTCAGAAGTGCATTGCTATTGTTCCTGATGTCAAGGTTTTCTTCCAGGCCATTGCTCACACATGTCATATTTTCAAGACTCCCGCTCCTCAGTGGGATCTTAACTTGGTTTTGGGTGTCCTACAGCGCCCTCCCTTTGAATCCTTGGCTACTATTCCTCTACTCCTGCTGACGTGGAAAATGGCCTTTCTCCTGGTGATTGTGTCTGTTCACCGTGTCGCGGAATGACATGCTCTGTCTTGTGGACCCCCCTTTTTGGTGTTTCACAATACAAGGCGGTGCTTCGCACCTCGTAGGAGTTTTCTCCTGAAGGCGGTCTTTTAGTTCCTCATTAATCAGGAGATTGTGGAGCCTTCTTTCTGCCCTGACCCTGTCTCTGACAAGGAGAGGGATCTCCACTTGTTAGATGTGGTGCATTGTCTGAAGTTTTATGTACATCGCACTGTGTCCATTAGACAGACTGACGCGTTGTTCATCATTCCTGAGGGCCCCAGGTCAGGGAGACCTGCATCCAAAGTGACTTGCGTCTTGGATCAAGTCCACTTTTCTTAAGGCTTACGAGTTAAGGAAGAAGCCTGTTCCCTTTAGGGTCAAAGCTCATTCTACTAGATCTATTGAGGCTTTTTGGGCTTACAAGAATCAAGCCTCCGCTGATCAGCTGTGCAAGGCTGCCAGAGAGTCGGCAGTATCTCAGATTTGTCTGTGACCAAGGCACTTTCAGTTTTCAGCTCTTCCCTTTGGTCTGACTACAGCTCCTCAAGTCTTCAACCGTGTCCTGGGAGCTTTAGTATCCGTCCTCCATCAAGATGACATCAGAGTTACTCCATACATGGATGACCTGCTTCTGAAAGCCCCTTCTGCGGAACTTCTTCATCAGTAGGTTCATGACAGGTTCTGCTGTTCTGGCTCACGATCCAGTTCCAGCCAAGAAGCTGTCCTCTGTAGTGGGGAAATTCATCTCCACCATAGAAGCGGTCCTATTTGCCATGGCTCACACCAGGGAATGCTAAAGAAGAGAAGATCCTCCGCACACGTTAGAATCCTTTAAAAACATATTTTTATTGAAGACTCACATGGGACATAAGAGAGCAATAGTCTCATCATATATTAAATAGTAAAGGTGTATTCACCGTTTAATTTCTGGAGTGCAACATGAACCTACATCGTATAAATATACAATACATCCATTAATAAATTCAATTTATATTCAAAATCCTATTCAGAAATTATCAAAATTATCCATCTCTACTGTTCCCTCAGTATTTAACCAAGTCTTATTTCTCAAATAATTTTTGTCCCTACAGTATAAACTGGGGGATAGCCTAGTGGCCAAAGTAGGAGCTTTTCTGGAGATGTATCTGCATCCTCTTTCTAGGATCGGTTGTAATTGTCTAACCCCATAAGTACCGGTAGATGTTTTTTGACGATATTCATTATTTTATTAAATTCACAGCTGTAATTTGTGATAAATGGCACCTTCTCATTATCTACATTTTTTCCAATATTCGAGTCAACTCGGTCAACCAGAAGATCCTCTCTAGATTTACTCCTAGAAATATTTTCTTCTCTATCGTGCATCCATTCAGGATAACCTCATTTCCTAAACCTAGACCTCAAGTCTACACAAGCTTCATCGAACAGTGTGTCGGTGGAGCAGCTCCTCCTCAACCTCAGAAACTGCCCCACCGGCAAATTTCTAATCATATGTTTAGGATGGCAGCTATCTGCCCTTAACAATGAGTTGGATGCTGTCTTTTTTCGAAACACATGAGTCTGTATGGATCCTGTAAGTGAACAGGATTTTATGAACAAATCAAAAAAAGTGATTTCACTGTTGTGACTGAAAAAAGTAAATTTTAAATTAACCATATCGTTATTCGAATAATCCAAAAAAGATGTTTTAATCAAAGAGCTATCCCCACACCAAATAATAAGCACATCATCGATGTATCATTTAAAATAAAAAATATCTGACAAAAACGGACTATCACCTCCAGAGATGTGGGACTCTTCCCACCAACCCATAAATAGTTTGGAGTATAATGGGTAAATTTTGCCCCCATCGAAGTCCCAAATCTCTGGAGATAGTAATTGCTGTCAAACATAAAATAATTATGATTCAATAGAAATTGTATAGTAAGTAACAAAAATTCACAAAACGCAGGAGTAAAGTGACTATATATAACTAAATGATTTCTCCCAGCCTCCTACACCCAGGAAAAAATGTAGGTAATGAGAAGGTGTCATTTTTCACAAATTACAGCTGTGAATTTAATAAAATAATGAATACCGGTACTTATGGGGGATAGACAATTACAACCGATCCTAGAAAGAGGATGCAGATACAGCTCTAGAAAAGCTCATACTTTGGCCACTATGCTATCCCCCAGTTTATACAATAGGGACAGGGATTCTTCGAGAAACCAGACTCTGGTAAATACTGTGGGAACATATAAATGTGGTTCAAAAACATGTAAATGTTGCCGTTGGCTGGAAGTGTCTAAAACATTCAAATCTACAGTAACGAGTAAAATATAAGAAAATACACACTATATAAATTGTGCAACACGTTTTGTTGTATATTTAATAACATGTACACTGTGTCGAGTGCAATATGTGGGTAAGACCACCAGGAGACTACGAAAGCGCATCAGAGAGCACCTTAGCAATATACAATGCTGTGATTTGAGGACTGGGGTTGCCTCCCATTTTTGCACTGTACACAATTCAGAATTGCAAGGTTTTTCAGTACAGGCTTTAGAAAGAATAGTTTGTCCAGTTAGGGGAGGTGATATGTCCAGTAGGCTTTCCTATCGGGATATACTGGATATTCACCCTGACCACTAGAATACCAAGAGAACTAAATAAGGAATATGATGTTACGCACTGTGTTTGATTTACCAGATATGTTTGATAGGTTAACCTATATACATGTTGAGATTTTTTTGAGGTTCTGTCCCTAGAATTTGTAGAATATTGTAGTTTAATATATGTTCCAATATTTTGGAATTGTGAACGCCTCGGAGGGTTTTTCAGGTGCTGGCACATCTTGTTCCTTGGATCTGGATTTATGTCTTTGTCGGATTTGGGGGAGGGGGTGTGCCGGCCCCGATGTCCCTGGAGAAGGGAGATATCTTTGAGGTGGTTTATATTTTCCTTAGTAGATGGTATATAGGTAGACCATATGATTTGATCTTGGATCCTTGTTCCTCCTTAAGATAGTGATTTTGAATACCAAATATTAACTATTGGATGCTATGAATTTAGCTAGGGCAGTTATGTAGTCTCAGGAATATTCTATCTTTAAATGCTATATAATATTGCTTTATAGAAACATAACTGTATATGCATTGTGTATAACACTGAAAATATCAGTAGAGATGAATAATCCATATCCATATCCCCCTGCACAGTGTCTCCTTTACAAGTTTGGTAAGTGATCAGTGAACTATAATGATTGATTGAGTATAGTGCCGCTCTTTCTCTTTTTTTCACACCTGGGAACTCCAGAGTTTTGTGATCCAGCTGTGCAGGGGTCAGCCAGACCTTCTGAAGATGTCAATATCCCTCCCTCTTCACGTGGAACTGAGTTTGTCGTGGTGGCTCGACCTCTCCAATCTGCTGAAGGGCAAGTCCTTCCTGGTATCCTTCTGGACCACTGTGATGACGGATGCCAGCCTCTCCGGCTGGGGAGCTGTCCTGGGTCGCCTGAGTGCTCAGGTGGTCTCCGGAGGAATCTCTCCTTCCCATCAATTTGTTGGTACTTCGGGCAATATTTTATGCCCTTCGCCATTGGACACACCAGCTGGAAGAATGCCAAGTCTGGGCCCAGTCCGATAACGCCACGGCCGTGGCTTACATCCAGAAGCAGGGTGGAACAAGAAGTCTTGCTGCTTGATTTGCGGTCAAGACTATTTTGTACTGAGCAGAAGAACATGTTCCTGCCATATCCACAGTGCACATTCTTGGCATAGACAACGCCATGGCAGACTTCCTCAGTCAACACACGGTGGACAGTTTTCACCCTCATTGTTTAGAAGTAGGGTCTTCCTTTCATCGACCTGACATGGCAACAAGACAAAACTGGAAGGTTCCGATGTTCTGCTTTCGCTGGAAGGATCCTCTACCTCTAGTGGTGGATGCCATGTCCATTCCTTGGTTATTTCCCTGACTTACATCTTTCCTCCCCTCCCCATGTTGCACTCTTTCCTCCCCTCCCTATGTTGCACAGGGTGTTATGGAAATTGAGACTGGAGCACTGTCCAGTCATTCTGATTGCTCCATACTGGCCTTGACAGGCTTGGTTTCCAGAACTTCAGGATCTCTCTGGCAGAGCAATTCCAGCTCCCTTGCCATCTGGATCGTCTTCTACAGGGTTACAGGGTACACTAGGGTTACCTTGTGTGCGCAAACCTGTTTCTTCTAAGGCCTACCATAGTGTCTGGTTGACCTTTCTCTCTTGGTGTGCTGATAGGGACCTTTCTCAGGATTTTGATCTGCCTACGGTCCTGGCTTTCTTGCAGGATGGTGTGGATAAGGGCCTCAGTTTGAGTTCCCTTAAGGTTCAGACTTCTGCTCTCTCTGTTTTCTTTCAGAAGTGCATTGCTATTGTTCCTGATGTCAAGGTTTTCTTCCAGGCCATTGCTCACACATGTCATATTTTCAAGACTCCCGCTCCTCAGTGGGATCTTAACTTGGTTTTGGGTGTCCTACAGCGCCCTCCCTTTGAATCCTTGGCTACTATTCCTCTACTCCTGCTGACGTGGAAAATGGCCTTTCTCCTGGTGATTGTGTCTGTTCACCGTGTCGCGGAATGACATGCTCTGTCTTGTGGACCCCCCTTTTTGGTGTTTCACAATACAAGGCGGTGCTTCGCACCTCGTAGGAGTTTTCTCCTGAAGGCGGTCTTTTAGTTCCTCATTAATCAGGAGATTGTGGAGCCTTCTTTCTGCCCTGACCCTGTCTCTGACAAGGAGAGGGATCTCCACTTGTTAGATGTGGTGCATTGTCTGAAGTTTTATGTACATCGCACTGTGTCCATTAGACAGACTGACGCGTTGTTCATCATTCCTGAGGGCCCCAGGTCAGGGAGACCTGCATCCAAAGTGACTTGCGTCTTGGATCAAGTCCACTTTTCTTAAGGCTTACGAGTTAAGGAAGAAGCCTGTTCCCTTTAGGGTCAAAGCTCATTCTACTAGATCTATTGAGGCTTTTTGGGCTTACAAGAATCAAGCCTCCGCTGATCAGCTGTGCAAGGCTGCCACTTGGTCATCTGTGCACACCTTTTCGAAGCACTACCGTGTTGATGTGCTGGCATCGGCTGATGCCAGTTTTGAGAGGAAGATCCTGGAGGCAGTCTTGCCTGTCTAGGCTCTTCTTCGGTTCTTTTGTGCTTCCTTCACGTTTGAGCCCTGTTGGCTCTAGTTCAGTGTGCTCTATAAAAGTTCCTGGGTGTTGTTACTCCTTTTCAGTGTCCGTTGACACTTCATTTGTTTTGTTGGGCTGTCTCTGAACTGATGGTTCATATCTGCTCTGGTGACTTTGACGGCCTTGCATCTGTTCTTTGCCTTACTTCCCGCCTCTGGGAAACTCAATGGTTGGACATCCCAAAGTTACCAGTAACCTGTATTGGATGACAGAGAAAAGAGGATTTTAGTCTTACCTGTTAAATCCTTTTCTCTTCGTCCATACAGGTTACTGGTCTCCCACCCTGTCAAGGGACCATGCTTGGCTCTTCTGTGGCAGACCGTGGAGGTCCTTTGGGGTCATGCTCACAGGAGTCTTCTTTCCCTTCTACTATCTAGTCAATAGTGTCTCAAATCTTACTGGAGCTTATTGGCTAGCTGCAGCCAAGGAGGGAAGGTACACTCCACCTACCCAAAGTTACCAGTAACCTGTATGGACTAAGAGAAAAGGATTTAACAGGTAAAACTAAAATCCTCTTTTTGGGGTTTGTTTCTAACAAGCCAAAGTCCTGCTTGTGCTCCAAGCTTCCAGCAGAAGACTTATAGGAAGGATTTGAATGGAAACAATGTGGCACCCCCCAGGCAAGTGCTTGACCCGGGGGAAGATTCGACGAGGATAGCCTGATTAGAGGGTTGAACTAATAACAATATTTAAAAAAGAATGCTGAGGTGCCAAGGGGGGCAGCACTCGATATGCACCCAGTGGGAGGGGCTGCTTGCCCTCTTATGACGGCCTGCAGCCCCTCCCACAAATTCAGGCCAAGCTTTCCACTTGTGCTCAGGGTTTCCAGCAGAAGACTTGTAGTAAGGGTATGAATGGAAACAGTGTGGTGCCCCCCGCAAGCAAATGCTTGACCCAGGGGAAGATTCAACAAGGACAGCCGGATTAGAGACAAAAAAGAGCCAAGAGTCGATAATTTGGTCAATAATACTTGTGCAAAATAAAACTTTAAACACTTATGCTTGATCAGTAAGTAAGGGATGAAAGAGCGAGTCTGACATCACGAACGGGGCTGAGGATATACCTGCAAAGCATGAGAAATGCCATCTCCCCAGCCAATGTACGATGCGAGGTGATACTAGACAGGAAAGAAAAGATCTGATGTATGTGGTAAAAGTAGCTAATGTGAGAGGGCCATTTGATGTATGTAGAAGGAACAGTAGCTGGCTCTGTAGAAATAAGGGACAAGAGATTACGCAGAGCCATGACTGGGCACCACCTCTCAGTCATAGGCTAGAAGGGATTAGTACAGCCTTTGCTGAGTTGTTTCTTTTGGGAGGGATAGTGAGCAGTAACCTACATGGAAATAACAGTGTGATTGTGAGATAAGGTAATGCACATGAGTGTGCATCAAATTCACCGGGCCTGAGAAAGCCAAAAAAAGTGTATGATGACAGTGGGGAAAAGACAATACTGGGATGGAAACCGAAAGTATGCGTATTGAGCAGATCAAGAAACTGACGGATAAGGTTACCAGAGATGGGAAGTCTGGGATGAGGAACATAGTGGGAAAGTTTAGTCCTTGAGAAACAATGTAATGCAGTAGCCTGAGAGAACTGATGGACAGGTCAGTGAACATATGGCTAGATGGTGCTAGATACCAGACGGCTATTGTTATATGAGGCTCGGTGATAGTTAAAGGCGGAATGGCAATAGATTGTGAAGACTAAAAATTGATGAGGACGAGAAAGGGCACGTGGGATGAGTGTTGGAAGGAAAATCTGAAAAGTAGACCATGCTTTAGTGTATGCAAGGTGACTGTTGGGTGCGAGAGCTTATGAATAATGAGTGTGCTTTATTGACGAAGCTGGTTAAGGCATAACGAGATTGAAAGCAGAGAGGATGGGATGTTAAATGTTTAAAAATGGAAAAGAGCATCAGTTACAATACTGAGACCCTGGAATAAACGAACTGTAAATACAATTTGTAATTGAACATAAAAAGATACAAAGAAGAGGTAAGGTGTAAGCTCTCCACTTACACGAAGAGGTAAGGTGTGAGAGCCTTCTACTTCCACTAAGAGGTAAGATGTGAGAGCCTTCATCCTCCATGAAGAAGTATGGTGTTAGAGCGTTCAACCTCTTAAGAAGATGTTATGGCAAGTTACCTTCTTACGAAGAGAAAATGTATGGTGGAAACCTTCAACCTCTAAGGGAAATAATTTGGCAGTGAACTAATCCATCGGCTGTTGCAAGAAAGGTAAAGACATGTAAATAATCCATAACCTAAGTGCATAACCTTTAGCCTCTATGAAGAGGTAAGATACAGTGGGAACCTTCGGCCTCTGACAAGAGGTAAGGTTGAGCTATTACCTCTTTGTGGAAACATAGGATACACTGAGTGATAAGCCTAAGAATAACCGTCCTTGAACCTCTGAAATGGAGGTAAGGACTTGCAGTGGAGTCAAAAAAGATACCTTAGCCTAAGTGTGGTGGCAGAACTATGTGTAGAATCCTTATACTTAAGTGAGCACGGAAGGTAACTGAACTTGCAGTAACCGGACCCTGACTTGTAACTAGCAGTGATTAAGGAAGTGAAATGTGAACTATTCCTTCTGCCCCTGATTAGAGGTAAGGTAGTGAAATAACTTGGGCAGTGAACTAATCATTCGGTCTTTGCGAGAAAGTTAAGGATGTGAAATAACTGTAACCTAAGTGCGTAACCTTCCACCTTTACTAAGAGGTAAGGATGGTGAATGTAAAGAATAAAAGTGCCGTGGATCCTTCGGTCTCAGAAGGAAGTAAGAAAACATTTATAAAAGTGACTGAATCCTTTGACCTTCACTGAGGAAAGGAAAGATGTAATTACCAGACTTACCGTGACCTGGGAGAGTAGAAATGATTACATTCTTATGTAAATGGACAAGGCAAATTACTAGTGATGTAGAATGCAAAGGGAGAATTCTTATGACACCGTGATTGTAAGCGTGTCTTAAAAACATTCTTATATACAGTGAGGGAATGTGAAAGGAGCAATAGGTGGCTGCGGACCAGTGCAAACCTACAATTACAGTGATGGTACATGAGAATATACACATGCTTAATGCTAAGAAAAACTCCTAAACTAATGATGATCAAGGTGTTCTGAAGGACTGAAAGGAAAAATAGTACTGTGCACTTTTGTTTTATTATAACTTCCATGGCAGAATCTTATCGAAAGGAAAAAAGGGTGGGGTGGTAGCATGAGTAAAACAGAAGGTGAGGGATGTGGAGTGATGAATAGGGAAATTAGCTACATGATTTAATACTTAAGTAAATATCGGCACTAGTGCTGGTGAGACAACTAGCGGTGAGTTTCATCTGCTTAACGATGACTAACTGTGAAGAAGCTGGGGGGACCTCATGCTATGGAGAATAGAACCTGTGCATCTTTGCCATGACCGATAGCTGGGGTCCCCACAGTGTGTAACATGAGGAAAGGAGTGCTAGTCCGTGTGTTATGAGAGAACTGGTAATGAGTAGACTTGTGCGAATTGATTCCGAAACTCAAGGGTCATTCGACAAAAATGATCCGACTCTGAACAGCCCAGGACCGAAATTAGTCAAAACTTTCGGAAGTTTCGCCATTCGACAAATTTCCAAAAGTTTTTTTGTACTTCCTGTGCGTGCTCAATTACTTTCCCTCCATAATTTTCCCTCCATGTCTCTAGTCCAATTCCATTCTCTGTTTCATGCACAACTTCCCTCTTTTGTCTGTATTCCAATAGCCTTCTTCGTTTCATGATGGGGGTTGGACTAATGACACAGTCACACAGGCAGACAGCCTGCATTTCCTTATTGCGTTGTTGGAGCTCAGAGAGAGAAGAAGAGATTAGAGAGTGTCCAGTTGTTGTGTAGGCAGGCAGGTAGCATTAGGCTAGGCATAGGTAGGCAGCCAGCATTAGTTCCAGTTATTGCCACTGCAAGAGCGAGTGATATTTGTTCCTGTGCAAAATATAAAAAAATATTAGGTATTTGTTCTAATAATTTTCAATGTCACATCAACCAGTCTGAAAGTCCTATAGGCAGGCAGGGTGCCTTTTCGCCACCGCAAGGGGGTCATCTGTGTTTCTTAAAAAAAATATATAAAAAGTACAAGTCATTTGTTTGAATACTCTTCAGTCACACTGCCAGTGTCACAGTTGTATAGGCAGACAGCGTGCCTTTTCGCCACCGCAAGGGTGACCCACATGTGTTGGTTTTAGTAAAAATATAAAAAATACAAGTGATTTGTTTGAATAATCTTCAGCGTCACACTACCATTGTCAAAGTTGTATAGGCAGGCAGGGTGCCTTTTAGCCACCGCAAGGGAGAGTCACTTGTGTTGATTTTATTAAAAATATAAAAAATACAAGTTATTTGTTTGAATAATCTTCAGCGTCACACTGCCAGTGTCACAGTTGTATAGGCAGGCAGGGTCCCTTTTTGCCACCTCAAAGGAGAGTCACCTGTGTTGGTTTTATTAAAAACATACAAAATACAAGTGATTTCTCTGAATAATCTTCAGAGTCACACTGCCAGTGTCACAGTTGTACAGGCAGACAGGGTGCCTCTTAGCCACCACAAGAGAGAGTTGCCTGTGTTTGTTTTATTAAAATTATTCCTAATACAAGTGATTTTTTTGAATAACCTTCAGCGTCACACTGCCAGTGTCACAGTAGTATAGGCAGGCAGCGTGCCTTTTCGCCACCGCAAGGGAGTGTCACCTGTGTTTGTTTTATTAAAATTATTCATAATACAAGTTATTTGTTTGAATAATCTTCAGCTTCACACTGCCAGTGTCACAGCTGTATAGACAGGCAGGGTGCCTTTTCGCCACCGCAAGGGAGACCCACATGTGTTGGTTTTAGTAAAAATATAAAAAATACAAATGATTTGTTTGAATAATCTTCAGCGTCACACTGCCTTTGTCAAAGTTTTATAGGCAGGCAGGGTGCCTTTTAGCCACCGCAAGGGAGAGTCACCTGTGTTTGTTTTATTAAAATTATTCATAATACAAGTTATTTGTTTGAATAATCTTCAGCGTCACACTGCCAGTGTCACAACTGTATAGGCAGGCAGGGTGCCTTTTCGCCACCTCAAGGGAGAGTCACCTGTGTTGGTATTATTAAAAATATTCATAATACAAGTTATTTGTTTGAATAATTTTCAGAGTCACACTGCCAGTGTCACAGCTGTTGTGTGGGCAGGTTTTAAAGTTGTAAAACTATAATCGTTCTCTACCTACCTTTCCGTAATGGATTTGAGTCCTAGTGAACAACCTGTTGTTCCTCGTCCTGGTACCAGCTGCCGTCACCCAGCAACCACCAACACCACCACAGTGCAGTTGCTTTCAAGCAGAGCTAGCAGCAGCAGACGGGGAAAGAAGAGTACTTTGATTAGTACTAGTCAGACTCAACAGCAGCAGTCCAAAACAAAAACTAAAAAGAAGAAGGGAACTGCTGGTCGTTCTACCTCTACTAGCAGGGTAGAGAGGTCCAGTTCCTCCTCTAAGACCACGAAGCGGCCGTCACCCATCTCTCGCCAGCTGTTTCGTGATGATCCCCCCCAGAACCACCTGCACAATGACTATTGCCACTGCCAGTTCCGTCACCACTTCTGCTACAACCAGTTCTATAAACCTGGGGACACCTAGCTTGTTGAACATGGACACTACTGGTGGGAAATTGCAGGCAGTATCAACGTGGGAGTTTTACAGCGAACATCCAAGTAAGCAACCCAAACTTGAATTATTAGAGTATTTTGAGAATATTTCTCCTTCCACCACTGTCACTGACACTGACAGCATATCGTCTCCAAAAAAGGTTATTGAGGGAGATAATTTACCATTTCCCGGTAGCCACCAGGCAGAAGAGGGAATTCATCAGCTCTCCCCAAAATCTGCTGATGATGATTTTTCTTCCTGTCCAAACCTACAAGAGGTGGAAGAAGAATATGAGGGACCAAGGCCTGCTAAGCTTGATTTTTCCACTGAGCATGATTTTTCCACTGACCTTGATTATTCTCCTGAGCTCCATTTTTCCACTGCTGCCCATAGTACTCCTCCTGTTTCTCCAGCTACAATTCTGTCTTCTATTGATGAAAACTCACCACCTGACTCTCCAGTTCCAAATGAGTCTCCCAGGCAGGTAGTAGCTGCTAGTGTCTCTGCCACCAGTGTTACTCCACCCTCCTCCAATCCCAGTCCCGACATCCCTGCTGCCATCTTTGGGTCTACTAGTAACCCTGTAAAGGTATGTAGAAAAAAAAAAGCATAGTGAGGTTGCTTCAGCATGTGAAGATGAAGAAAGTGTCACCTCAGTTTCTTCTTCACCACTTCCAAAGTCATCCGTCGCTCCAAAGCGTGGGACCATTTTGTGACACTTGGCGATGTCCGGCTAGCAAAATGTAAATTGTGTAGCAGGGAAGTCAGCCGTGGGAGGGTGTTGGGTCATCTTTCTACCTCTGGGATGAACCAACACCTGAACCATTACCACAAGTCAGTGTTGATGAGTGCAGAACGTGTTGGCACTACTACATTTACCAGTGTAACACTCACCACCAGTAGGCAGGAAAAAGGGCAGGGAGATCATGCCACATCTGGTCCTAGTAAAAGCAGTAGACAGTCACAGCCCATCCCAAAGTCAATACAGGCCACACTGGAAGATTTTGGTGGGTTTCATTCCAAGGGGATGTGCAGACAGCAGTCCAGGAAAATTACACGCCTCATTGCACAGCTCATAGCCGTTGGGGGTGCAACTTTCAGTTTGGTGGACGGGGAGCCCTTCCATCAACTTATGGAGGTTGTTGCACCCCGATATAAAATTCCATCCCGCACCACATTTAGTAGAACTATAGTGCCCTCACTGTACCAGTCGTGCGTTGGTCTTTTGAAGGAACTGCTAGGAAAGGCTGGTGGCCAGTCAGTGCACTTTACCACTGACTTATGGAGTGCTCCGAGTGGCCAGCATGGCTTCCTGTCATTGACGGCACATTGGTGGCAGCCCAATGTGTTGCAAGACACACTGATAGCAACAACAAGTTCAGGTGCAGTAGCCAAGCAGGCAGGGCACCGCTCTTTCCTCCTCTATGCTAAGGTAATGGATCAGCAGCACACCTCAGATAACATTCGCAAAGCACTGCAGAACATGGTGGTGCAATGGCTAGGGGAGCAGGCAGGCACACAGGAGCAAATGGGGTTTGTGGTTACTGATGGTGCAGCTAACATGATCAAGGCTCTCCGGGATGGCAGATTTGTGGGTGTGCGCTGCTCAGCGCATATTCTGCATCTAGTAGTGAAGGCTGCTCTTGAGGATGGCAGTAACACTGGAAGGTTGTCAGCACTTCTGGAGTCGTGCCTACAAATTTCTGGCCACTTCCATCGGATTGTCAAAGATAGCCAGCTACTCAGGGAGGAACAGAAAAAGGCAGACCTCCCAGAGCACCGCCTAAAACAAGATGTTGGGACCAGGTGGAACTCCACCTTAGATATGCTAGAGCGTATCCTGGAGCAGAAAAAGGCAATTCATGCAATGTCATGTCACCATTTCATTGGCAGTAACACTGGGCAGGGCTGACTGGGCCCTGATGGAACAGGTAGTGACAGTCCTTACGCCTTTCCGTGCTTTGACAGAACTTTTGAGCAAAGAGAACGCTAGTCTGGCAGAAGTCATTCCCCTCTTCACGTGCCTCTCCTTAAAATTGGATGATTTCCTTTCCCATAGGGAATGCTTGCTGGTGCTGAGGGTAATATACTTCCAGATGTTGCTGCCCTTCTAAAGAGGTTGAAGAAGGAACTTACTCGGCGCATGGAAGAGCACGTGGACAATTGTCCCGAGTTAATGCTTGCCACAATTTGCGATCCTCGAATCAAAGGCAAGTTGACACTTCGTTCCAATTCTGTCAGTGTCTGAGAAGGGTTAAGTGAGGTGATGATTTAGCACAAGATTAACCCCTTAATGACCAGCCGCGCGCGCACGCGCCCGGCACTTAACGACAGATTTTTCTTCTTCTTCATTCTAGCGAATGACTTCCGGGACTTACCAGGTACGTCCTCTGTCACTAAGTGACAGTTTTTGCGGGACGTACCTGGTAAGTCACTTGTCGCGATGGGGTTAATGTATTTTCAATACACAAATTAGTTTAGACACACATACTGCAGTTTAAACAATCATTGATGTTTATTCTTGATGTAGTATGAAACACTACAATGTATATACACATAAACTTATCTGATATGAGGGGAAGTCAGGATAGGAAAACGAGAGAGAGGAATTTGGGTACTAAAGAAGGACAGTAGGGTAGGAGGCTGGTACCAGAAAATGAAACCTTAACCTTTACCCATGTACTAACATAGAATGTGACATGTAGTTTGTCCATGTTCGAGTCGACCACTTATGTTGAGTAGGATGTGACAGGCATGGGTTTTCGATGTTCGAGCATATGCTATATTGAATGACAGGCAGGGGTTCTCGATGTTCGACGTTTGCATTGTGACTGGCATCCCATGCTGGAGTAGAGGTGACATGCACAGACTGGCAGTGTACGACAATGTCTGTTTTTGGGATGGATCTTTTTCTAAATGCTCACCCTGTCTGCAAAGAATGATAGCAGAGTGCAGGGAGGCGCACTGCTATAATTTAACCCATGTTAAATTCGGCCGAATAATTCGGAATGGATCAGAATTTCGTTCGAATCGAATAGGCCCGGTCCGAAATTAGGATCATCCGAATTAGAAAAAAAAAAAAAAAAATCGTCCGAATTCGAATTAAATCGAAAAATTTGCCCGTGCACAAGTCTAGTAATGAGGGGTCCTTGGCCAGGGAACGAATAAGAGGAATTTACCTACCTCTGTGGAGATGTAAGACTATAACGGGGATTACTCGTACTATGGAGAAGAGACTACATGGGGGAAGGGATGCTGGCCTCGCGGGGAGGTATTGCTCTAAAGGCTGTTGAGATAGGGGGTCCTTCGACTTTCTTGAAGAGGAGAGGAATAGAAGTCCTGCTGCTGTGAAAAGGAAAATGGGATGAGGGATTCTTCGTCTTCTATGAAGAGGTAAGGAAAAGAGGGATCTTATGGCCTCTGCAAAGAGGTAAGGAAAAGAGGGATCTTATGGCCTCTTCGAGAAAATAAGGAATGAGAGGTCTTTCGTGCCCCTACAAGAGGTAAGGAAATGAGGGGTCTCTCTGCCCCTACAAAGAGGTAAGGAAATGAGGGGTCCATCAGCCTCTGCAAAACGGTAAGGAAATGAGGGGTTCTTCGGCCTTCGAAAATGGTAAGGAAAATGAGGGGTTATTCTACTTCTGCAAAACGGTAAGGAAAATTAGGGGTCCATTGGCCTCTGCGAAGAGGTAAGGAAATGAGGGTTCCGTCAGCCTCTGTGAAGAGGTAAAGAAAGAGGGGTCCGTCTGCCTCCAAGAGGTAAGTCCCAGATGCTGCTTGTTCGTGTATGACGTGGCCTGCCTGACTACATTCCTGTGTTCCTGATTTGCTTGATTACATTACCAACTGGACTGGCTGAGAACCCGCCACATTGCTGACTGATCCTGGCTGTGAATCCGCTACATTGCTGACTGATCCTAGCTGAGAACCTGCTACGTTGCTGACTGATCCTAGCTGAGAACATGCTACGTTGCTGATTGATCCTGGCTGAGAACCCGCTGCGTTGCTGGGCTCACTCCCTGTGGGGAGTTACAGGCTGTCTCTGGGCGCTTACCATCCGTGAACCTTGCAGTCCTAGTTCTCCCTAGGTCCTGTTCACTTCTCTCCAGCCTTCACCATTGCTGTTGCCGTTAAGCTTAAGAGCCAGTTGTAGGGTAGTGTATTGCTTTGGTACTCTGTACCTGGACACCAGTGGTCTTCCGTGTTGGGTTGCCTTGCCTACGTATTCATCCTAGTGTATAATGGGGTCCTTCCCACCAGCTTCCGCTGTTGAGCCTCTGTTTTACCCTAGCGTTCTAGGGTCCAAGTTGCCAGTCAAGAGCTTGGAACTCCTAGCGTTCTAGGGTCTGTGTTGCCATTCGAGAGCCTTGAGGTTCCTAGCGTTCTAGGGATCCTCCTGCCAGTGTCCGTGTTGCTTGCCATATGGTTACCCTAGCTTCCTAGGGGTTCAGTTGCCGGTATCCGTTGGTCTCGGGCTTTCCTTCATTCCTAGTGCGTACTAGGGACCGTAGGTTCTTTTGCCTAGTCAGTAGGTAGTTGCCTTCCATTACCCTAGCTCGTTAGGCAACCTGCCAACCATTATTCACACGGTCATTCAGGCACCATCCTACTATTGTGTGCTGTACTACTTATTCTGAGCCCTGTGTGGGGTATTACGTTTGCTGTTTGTTCTTTATTTTCAATAAAGATCTTTTAACCTTACAAGTCTTGTCTGAGTGTTCATCAAAAAACAGGACAGTACGAAAGGGCCAATGACCTCAGACAATTCGGGTGAAGGTAGCCTCCTGAATATCCATTGGAGGATGAATATGTACGAACAACTCCTCGATCAGTTGTCAGGGGCCGTACAACCTATTAGAAAGAACTGCGCATCTTGACAAACCAGCTCAGGCCTTGGTGGCTAACCCAGCTGAAGCACCAATGGTCCAAGCTATGGGAGTGAATCTTCCAAGCAGAGGGTTATCCGCTACAGCACCACTCCCTCTATGATATGATGGAGAGCCAACCCTATGCCGGGGGTTTCTGAATCAGCTTGAAATTTTTTTTGAACTGGCTCCACAAGCCTTTCCTACAGAAAGAAGTAAGGGTTCTTGATTTCATTATTGACGGGTAGAGCTCTAGCTTGGGCGAACCCAATATGGGAGACGCCTAAACCCATTACCTCCAATGTTGCCGAATTCGTAAGGGCCTTTCGCAGTGTTTTCGAGGTTCCTGGGAGCAATATCTCAGCTGCTAAGTAAATTATGAGTATACATCAGGGCAGGGGTGTCGCTAGGAGTGGGCTAAGGGGGCTGAAGCCCTGAGTGTGTCAGTGGGCAGCCCCGAATGTCAGGCAATCAGCAAGGTCCTGTGTTCCAGAGACTCACTCCTCCTGCTGTGCTGTTTATCGGCAGGAGATGTGCCTGAGGCTGGCTGCTGCCCAACAACTTGTGGGCATATATAGATTGAAACAGCAGGCTGCTGTCTCACTCAGTTCTGAGCTTTGATGCAGAGCCATCGGCTCCACACTGGCTCTTCTAGCACTTCCTGGTGCTTTGACATGATGTCATCAACATGCACCCGAAGTACCAGTAGAGGCTGTGTGGAGCCCATGACTCTGCAATGAAATAGAAAGCAGAGTGGGGCACCTTAGAAGAGAAGGTATGAGGGACAGTATAGATGGGGGAAATATATGGCTACCAGAGGGCAGGTAAACAAGGCTGGTGGGGGTCACATAGTATATATGGGGAAGTTATGGGCTGGCTACCAGTGGGCAGGGGAATAAGGCTGATGGGGATCACATAGTGTATGTGGGGAATCTGTGGCTACCAGTGGACAGGGGAATATGTCTGATGCGGATCACATTGTGTATGTGGCGAATCTGTGTCTACCAGAGGCCAGTTGAACAAGGCTGTGGTATCATAAAGTGTATGTGAGTTGTTCTGTGGCTACCAGTGGCCAATGGAAATGTTGGCAATCAGATAGTGTGTGATTGGCTATGGGTAACCAGTGGAACAATGATGGGGTGTCACACAGTGTGGACACCAGTAACCAGTAAAACAAGGCTGGAGTATCAGATTTAACAAATGTGTGTGGTTCTATGGCTGCCAGCAGCCAATAAAAAAAGGCTGGTATATTAGTCCATGTGCGGGCCTGGTGCTACTAGTGGCAAAACACTGGGGAATCAGACAATGGATGTGTGGCTATAAGGGTCTAGTAGCACAAGGTTATCAGACAGTGTATAAGGGGTTCTATGGATACCAGTGGGGAATGGAACAATGCTGGGTATCAGCATACCTCTCAAGTGTCCCTCTTTAGGAGGGCCAGGCCCTCTTTGAGCTCTAAATCCCTCTCTCCCTCTTTCACACCCTAGTGTCCCTCTTATTAGGAGGTCAGTCTGTGTGGTGTGTATATAAATGTATCACGTTGCTCTACATCCATAAAATCTCATTAATGTTTGTTTAAATGGCAGTATGTGTGTATAAATTAGATGTGTATGTAAAATACTTTGGTGTTGCTCTAGATAATTTATTCACTTACACAAAGAGATGTTAGTAGGTCATGAAATCACCTATAAATTCTTGGTAATGCCCTGTCCACCAGCCACTTCCCCAGCAACACCCGTAAACCAAAAGTGTCCCTCTGGCCATTTGAATGTTGGGAGGTATGCATTAGCTAGTGTACGTGAGTGATTATAGTGCTAACAGTTGCACAATGCTGGGTTATCAGACAGTCAGTTCTTTGACTACCAGTGGCCAGTGAAATAAGGCAGGATACATAAAGTGTATATGTTTGTGGTTCTGTGTCTCTCAGTGGCCAGTGGGGTATCAGACTTTGTATATGTGGTTCTACTGTTCTACCAGTAGAACAAGGCAGGGTTTATCAGACAGTGTATCTGTAGTTCATCTGTCTGCAGACTCTACCGCTACATGGCAAGTAATTATAATCTCTCAATGATTTTATTGTTAGAAATATGTCTGTGCATCTGTGGAAGAAAAAAACAAGTGTGTGTGTATGTGTGAAGTTTCCTGGGGTATGAATGTTTGTATGTGTATACATGAGTGGTGTGCATGTGTGTGTGCAAATGTCCTGGAGTGAATGAGTGTCAGTTTGAGGTGCCCTGGGAGGTATATATTATACAAACATGACTCTAAGTAAAGATGAGCAACCTGAGGCCCTCCTACTGTTAATGAACTACACCCATAATAATTATGAGCCAGCTATTTGCTGATTGAGGATGATGAGAGTTGGAGTCTAACAACTTAGAATAGTCACTACAGCACCACCCCATCCTTCCTGCCACACGCTTTCTCTTTATCCCAAACAGTTAATGTCTGTGGTTCAAGCGCCTACCTATATAGCCTTCCCTGTTTCATTGACTCTTACCTTCCCATTCTCCACTGTCTCCCTGCTGTTAGTCTGTAAACCAGCATAGGACATGTGGACATACAGGTGTGCATTATGCTTGGTTTGAAGAATAACAGCAGATACACAGTAGAAGATGGGAAGGAAAGAGGCAGAGAAAGAGTATGGCAGGTAGGATGGGAAAGAATATTGGTATGGGGGTGGCAGAAATGGTTAAGGCAGGAAATCTGAAATGGACATAAAAAAGCAGAGTGGTGCGTGTGTGCACTAACCAAAAAGTTGTTGGAGAGGACTCCATGTTGGTAAAGTAGTAGATGGTGTTCGGATGTCTAACAAAAAAGTAGAACCCTAAAGTCTGGGTACCCCTGCTCTACAGAATACAAACTTTCTGATGCAGCTCCTTTTTGGCTTGTAATCTCTGGTCATTACTTTTGAGCATCAAATACAATTATCAACAAATAAATAAAATTGGTGGGCCCTTGGTAAGCTCTGTGGTATCTCTAGTGTAGTACCACTTCAGTTGTGTGCTTTATACAGACACAGAGCTGCATACTCTGCAACAGACTATAGATCAATGGCCCATATGTATTAAAGCAAACTGGTTTTATTCTGAAGTAAACCAACTGCACAACGGAGAACAAATAAAAATTCTTAAAATCCACTGAACTTAAATAGAGCCTTTTAACCTCTTGAATGTTAGCAAGGTCTCCAGTGCATTGCTTTGCAATGTATTGAATACCTCTCTAGCATTCAAAGGGTTAAAACCCCTATTTAATTTAACAGGAATTTTGATTTGTTCCATGTGGTACAGTTGATTTACTCTACAATAACTTCAGTTAGTTAGAACCAAAAATGGCAAGAGTTGACATATAATGGCTTACTTCTCAAATCTTTGCATTGTATTATAATTAGATTTGTATCCTAAACATTTACTTTGTGTAATGACAAGCCACTCCTCACTACATCGTTATCATCAATACCGCGGGTGGCAGGCACTCTATTGAATTTTGCTGTGGGCTCTAGCCCCAGATCTTTTTGGAACCTAGAAATGCCCCTGCGTCAGGGCAATTGAACGGCCAAGGACTACTCCATCGAGTTCCGCACACTAGCAGTCGATGTTGGATGGAATGATGAGGCCCTTGTGGCAGCCTTCGCACAAGGTCTCAGTGATAGAATCAAGGACGAGATTGCTGCCCACGAGTTGCCTGAAGCTCTGGATTAATTAATTGAGTTTGTTAATCTAATTGATATGCATATCAGAGAAAGAACGCAGTTCAAAGACTGTAAAGCGAGGCCCTCCACTGGGCAATGGCACAAGAATGAAGTCTCACCCTTGCCGCCTGGTCACACAGACTTAGCAGAACCTATGTAGGTGGGATTCACTAGACTGACAAAGGAGGAACGGTTCTTCCGCCGCAAGAACGGCTTGTGTCTCTATTGTGGTAAGGACGGTCACCGGTTACGCAATTGTCCTGTGCGTCCGGAAAACGCACGCACCTAGGTACCCGCAGGGGACAGATCCTAGGTGGTGGTCATCAGTCCCCAGAAGTTGTGCAGTCAAAACCAGTATTAGAGGTGTTGCTCTCCTGGTCTTGTTCCTCTTTTACTACATCTGCACTGATAGATTTGGCCGCAGCAGGGTACTGACAAGGAGTTTGCTGCCCTTCACAACATTCCGTTGGTCGAACTTGTGAACCCTATGGCCATTGAAGCTATTGGTGGACAACCTTTGGTGCCTCTCAAGTTACTCAGGAGACTTGTCCATTATCCGTGCACTACATGTTGAAACTATTTCCTTCCAGATTATTCAATCCCCACATTTTGCGGTCATATTGGGGTTTCCTTGGTTGCGGACACACAATCCCCGATTTGATTGGAGATCCTGTGAAATATTGGCTTGGTTGGATTACTGTATGATTCATTGTTTACGGCGTCCTACTACAATCCTATGTACCTCTCCCTCCCTACCGCATGAATGCCAGTCTTTCAGCGATGTGTTTAGTAAGGGAGAAGCTAGCACATTGCCACCGCCCCGACCATACGATTGTGCTATTGATATTGCGCCTGGTTCTGTGCCCCCGAGAGGCAGAACGTACCCTTTCACCTGCGAGGAGAATCGTGCTATGGAGGAGTACATTTCGGATGCCTTGGAGCGTGGCATCATTCGCAGTTCATCCTCGCCAGCGGGGGCTGGATTCTTTTTTGTAAAGAAGAAGTCTGGTGAACTTTGGCCATGTATCGATTATAGGGGCCTTAACAAGTTAATGAATAAAAGTGTTTATCCTGTTCCACTCATCACGGAATTGTTTGACCGCCTTAAGGTTGCTACCATATTTACCAAGTTGGATTTAAGAGCAGCATATAATCTAATTCGTGTCAAGGAAGGTGATGAGTGGAAAACCTCTTTTAATACTCGCTCTGGGCATTATGAATACCTGGTAATGCCGTTCGGGCTGTGTAACGCTCCAGCAGTGTTTCAAGAATTAATTAACAATGTACTTCGTGGTTTGTTGCAGTCCTGTGTAGTGGTCTACCTGGATGACATTTTAATTCATTCCTCTGATTTGGATTTGCATCGTATACATGTTGCTACAGTACTTCAGAAGCTAAGAGAGAACAAGCTGTTCTGTAAGATTGAAAAATGTGAATTCCACAAGCCTATGGTGCCTTTTTTTGGGTTATATCATTTCCAAACATGGCATAGCAATGGATAAGGAAAAACTTGTTGCTGTTCTACAGTGGCTGCGTCCCACTGGTCTCAAGGCTATACAAAGATTTCTTGGCTTTGCCAACTATTATCGGAAGTTTATTTGCGACTTTTCGAAGATTGTTAAACCTCTCACTGATTTAACGCGTAAGGGGGGCTAAGGCATCCTAGTGGTCAGAGGAAGCTGAAAGTGCCTTCAAGACATTAAAGGCTGCATTTGCTTCCGCACTGGTTTTGTCCCACCCCAGACCTGATCTGCCATATACCCTGGAAGTAGACGCCTCTGATACAGGGGTTGGTGCTGTGCTGTCACAAAAGCTTGGTCCTGGCCAAGTACTCAAACCATGCGGGTTTTTCTCAAAAAAATTGACCAAGGTGCAGTCATTGTATGAGATTGGCAACCCAGAATTGCTGGCCATCATTCTGGCCCTCCGCGAATGGCGTCACTTGTTGGAGGGCACCAATACTAATTCTTACCGATCACAAAAATCTGCTGTACCTTTCTGAAGCTAAGAGATTGTCGCCTAGACAGGCTAGATGGGCACTTTTTCTTTCTCGCTTCAATTTTATATTGTCCTATCTTCCTGGATCCAAGAATGTTCGTGCTGAAGCACTGTCTAGGCAGCACGGGCCTGATCTGGAGCCCAAGGTGAAGTCAGTACCAATTATTCCCCATGATCGCACTGGGCCAGGAGATCTTGGCAACTCAGGCTGAGGCTCCTCCAGAGAAACCAATGGGAAAATGTTTTGTGGCTGAACCATTCTGAACCAGATTACTAGAAACATACCATGCTTCAAGGGCTGCGGGTCATGTGGGGAGAAATGAATTGGTCTGGTCCCTGTCCCACATGTTTTGGTGGCCTACCTTAAGAACGGACTGTGCTGACTTCATTGCGGCGTGCACTGTGTGTGCCAGTTCCGAGTCTCCGAGGCACTTGCCAGTGGGGCTTCTGCAGGCTGTTCCGTATGGTGATCGCCCATGGTCACATGTTTCTATTGATTTCTTGGGAGAGTCACCTGTCTGTAACGAATGCACGTATATCCTGATGGTGGTAGACAGGTTTTCTAAAACAGCTAATTTTTTGCCACTCCCGGGTCTGCCTTCTGCCAAGGAATTGGCAATGATATCTGCTAAAGAAGTATTTAGACTCCATGGTGTTCCCAGGGTGCTTGTTTCTGACCATGCCAGTCAATTTGTTTCTAGATTTTGGAGGGCGTTTTGCGATCAAATGGGCATTCTAACCAAGGGCTGGAACAATTAATTTGTTGTTTTGTATCCAATCATCATGATAACTGGGCCGATTTGCTGCCTTGGGCGGAATTTGCCAGAAGCTGTGCCATTAACACCTCATACGGGAGCTCACCTTTCCTTGTCAACTATGGGTTCCAACCTTGTTTGCTCCTGGATTCTTTTCAGGTGCAGCAGTTTCCAGCCTTAGACGAACATATTCGGCAGCTTCGCTCCACTTGGGCGCAAGTACATACCTCCCTACGCGAGTCTTTTCAACGGTACTAACGGCATACCAACAACAGGAGACTACTGGCTCCTGTTGTCCAGGTTGGGGATCATGTGTGGCTGTCATCCAAAAATTTGAATTTGCAAACCCCATGCAACAAGTTTGCTCCTCGTTTTGTCGATCCGTTTTGAGTCCTCCGCAGGGTTAATCCTGTTTCTTATGCCTTAGAACTCCCGGCAAGTATGCAGATTCACAATGTGTTTCACGTGTCATTGCTTAGACCTCTGGTTTGTAACCAATACACCTCTACTCTTGTTGTTCCTGGTCCAGTTCGTGTCCAGAACCATGATCAATATGAGGTTCAGAGTAGCCTAGGCTCACGAGTGGTTCCTGGTCAGATTCAGTACTTGGTTCATTAGAAGGGTTATGGCCCAGTGGAACGTTACTGGGTTAAACACTCTGACATCCATGCCCCATTGCTACTACATAGGTTTCATGCCAAATTTCCTGCTAAGCCTGGTCCTCCTCCGTGGGGAGGGGGTCGTTGAGAGGGGGGTACTCTCACGGTGCCCCGTGCTCCTGGTTGCGGGCTGTGACAGTATTACTTCCTTGTTTGAATGCCGCATTTCTTATTGGCCAGTGTAATTAACTCCACCCAGGGCCAACTCTTTATATATCCTGTCATGTCTGAAGACTAACGCCCTTTCGTGCTGTACCTGTTATTGTGCTAGTCCCAGATGCTGCTTGTTCGTGTATGACCAGGCCTGCCTGACTACGTTCCTGTGTTCCGGATTTGCTTGATTCCATTACTGACTGGACTGGCTGAGAACCCGCTACGTTGCTGACTGATCCTGGCTTAGAACACGCTACGTTGCTGATTGATCCTGGCTGAGAACCTGCTCCGTTGTTGCCTGACCTGGCTGTATCCACTCTGTTGCTGTCTGCTCTGGCTGTGCTGCGCTTCCCGTTTCATTGCCGACTGTTGGGCTGAGCACTCACTGCTTCAGCCATCCATTCTAGTATCTACCGCCTCTGGCGATGTCCACGCACGGAGTACCGGATCTCGGGCTATTATTAGCTCGGCCGTGTTACTCACTTATCTGACATGTCCATATACCACTCCTTTGCTGGGCTCACTCCCTGTGGGGAGTTACAGGCTGTCTCTGGGCTCTTACCATCCGTGAACCTTGCAGTCCTAGTTCTTCCTAGGTCCGGTTCACTTCTCTCCAGCCTTCACAATTGCTGTTCCCGTTAAGCTTAAGAGCCAGCTGTAGGGTGGTGTACTGCTTTGGTACCTGGACACCAGCAGTCTTCCTTGTTGGGTTGCCTTGCCTCTGTATTCACCCCTAGCACTCTAGGGTTTCTGCTACTAGTAGCTGTGCCTTGGGCCTCCCTGTGCTCTTGAGAACTGGGGTCCTTCCCTCCAGCTTCCGCTGTTGAGACTCTGTTTTACTGTAGCGTTCTAGGGTCCAAGTTGCCAGTCAAGAGCTTTGGGACTCCTAACACTCTAGGGTCCAAGTTGCCAGTCGAGAGCTTGGGACTCCTAGCATTCTAGGGTCCATGTTGCCAGTCGAGAGCCATGAGGTTCCTAGCGTTCTAGGGGTCCTCCTGCCAGTGTCCATGTTGTTTTCCATATGGTTACCCTAGTGTCCTAGGGGTTCAATTGCCAGTATCCGTTGGTCTCTGGCTTACCTTCATTCCTAGTGTGTACTAGGGACCGTAGATTCTGTGCCTCCTCAGCAGGTAGTTGCCTTCCATTACCCTAGCTTGCTAGGGAACCTGCCATCCGTTATTCTCACTGTCATTCAGGCACTATCCTACCATTGTGTGCTGTACTACTTATTCTGAGCCCTGTGTGGGGTATTACATTTGCTGTTTGTTCTTTATTTTCAATAAAGATCTTTTACCCTTACAAGTCTTGTCTGAGTGCTCATCAAAAACCGTGACAGGTTGAAAGGAGAGGTGAATATACGTGAAGCTAAAATGATTGGCGGGGAGTAAAAGCAACATAGACCATACCTGCTAATAGTGATGTATGTTGATTTTGACAAGCTGTTGGAAACCTGAGAGTAAGAAGAAGCTGAAAGAAAACACAATATGACACGGTATCAATAGCGCTTGATGATTGAAATAAACCTTAGGTGAGGCGAGCTAAAAGGAGAGATGAAAAGGCTGCTAAATAGCAGCTAACATGTAATTAGGGAGTTGACAAGATGAGACGGGAGTAAAACGCATGCTGCTTAATGTGAAGGAGGGAGTAGTTTTAATAACCTATACTGTTGGTAAGGCCAGGCAGAAGCTGCTTAACATGAAGGCATGAAGGAGAGAGTATTTTGACATACCTATACTATTGGTAATGCCAGGTACCTTCCTGGGAAAGATTCTGCAGCTAGTGTAGCCACTGGAGTTGTACTAAAGTATACCTGAGGTACATATATATATATATATATATATATATATATATATATATATATATATATATATATTAAAGCACAAAACCTGATCAATTGATAGCTGCTAATGCAGTGTGATAAGCTATGAAATGTTACTTTTGTGAACATTTGGGAACCTGCTGCTTAAGGATTTGGAAACTGACAAGATGGCTCACCTATAGCTTACAGAATGAAGTACTGATGCGTAAAGCAAGTGAATAGCATGCATACTGAGTAGCAACGACGATCCGTGTGACTGAAGCGTTTATATGTATGGTAGATGTTTATCATAGTGAGCTTGCTTCAAAAGGGTGGCCTTTAGTAATGCTAGCGTACCTAAATAAGTAAGCCTGAGACCTCCTGAGTGGGAGTAGTTCTTGATTTCTGAGTCATACATAGCCTGGAAGGAGATTGAAATCAACAAAAGCCTGTGGGCCTGGTAATTTACAAAAAACTAGGCGCAATTGATTACAGAAATAAACATTGTAGGAAGAGGTGCTTCCTACCGCGCTGCCTGATGTGCAGCAATGTGGAAAGCTACTTGCTCTGCAATGACGTCACTTCTGCTAAGCCTAAACCTAGCTGGAATAACTGGTGGTGAGGATTGAGAAAGGTGATAAAATTAGAAATCGCATAATAACATGCACCAGGTAGTAATACTGACAATAATGGCTGAAAGTGAGAAAACAAAACGTACCGTAGAGTATCCAGTTGTAAACGAGATTGACTGATTATGGTCTGGTTAGTCGCGATTTCTTGACAATTGACCCAGAGCAGTGCTCCTGGTAAAATAGAAAGTGCTTCACTTGTAAATTGCGATCTGGATCGTATGCATGTCATGCTTTTAATTGTGTGAAAGTGTTTATTATCATATATAAGCACAAAACAAACTCAATAACCTATTGGGTCACATTTTTCTGTAATTGTAAAATGAAAAGTTTTAATTACTTGCATAGCATTGATGTTATTGATTGCTTAAAGGTTGAGCCGGTTGAGAGGTGATCTACCAGGTGGCCTCGCTGGCTGATGCTGGATAAAGGTGAGTTAGAAAGGCAGGATCGTGTATCACTTTGAAGCACGCTGAAAAGAAAAATGGGCGCATGTGAATTATGTCATGGGATCAACCAAGGGCAACACTCGATAAGCGCCCAGTGGGAGGGGCTGCTGCCCCTCTTATGACGGTCTACAACCCCTCCCACAAATTCATGCCAAGCCTTCCACTTGTGCTTGGGGCTTCCAGCAGGAGACTTGTAGGAAGGGTATGAATGGAAACAATGTATTATGGACTGCAGCCCCTCCCACAAATTCAGGCCAAGCCTTCCACAAATCAATGTTTCCTCAGGGTTTTGTGCCAAACAAGCTTACGTCCTACAAATCAATATTTCCTCAGAGCTTGGGCCGCTAACAGCAAATCTAACAAACCATCCTCTACAAAATACTCTATCAAATCAAGTATCAGTCCACCCCAGTGGCAGCTTATGTCAGGGGGTTCCTGTCTCTATAACTTTACATACAAATGTCTTATTTTATTGATTTATTTTTTTATTAGCTGTCCGCAGCAATACCAGCCAAGATCCGACTCCCCGAAACAAATTCTGTGTTCAACTGATTCATTCCCCAGACTCCATCCACCAATACAGGTTCCCTCCTCACACCCCTTTTATACCATGTCTTATGGGTTTTTTTAAATTGAAATTAGGTTTTATTTTTTATTAACTGCCCCCAATCCCAGTAAACAAACCCCCACCAAAAAAAAAAATCCCTGTTCAACTGATTTTTTTCCCCACACCCCACCAACACAGGCACCCTCATGCCCTTTTTATACTCTGCCTTTGGGAAATAAAATATTATACTATATATGTTATGTGCTGTGTGTAAATTCAATGCTCCCATTGATGTTAATGGAATGAGCTAGGCGAAAAAAGTGAAAAATCAGGACTTTTCCCTGGAAATTATTTGCCAAGCGGGAAGTGCCATTATTCGCCGATTTCAGTTTGAGGTGAAATTTTTTGTTCATCCCTTCCGGTAAGGCCTTGTACAGAGAAAGGAGGGAGAGTGCATGGAGACAGAATGTATAAAATGCCAATGATGTCTTGTAAAAAACAGTTCTGATTCTAACCCCCTACACTGGTATTGCCTGTTGTTTGGGGCTGCTTGCTGTATCCAGAATGCGTTCACCCTACACTGAGTCTTGCCAAAGTGACTGGGTGAATGGAGCTATGATCCTGGTTGGTGGAGTTCCTGAGTGTTGTTAAAGGGATAGTAATGTTTCATAATAAAAACAGCTCTAATTAATCATCATAGTATTTGGACTTTGGAGAGTGTTATTTCATTTCTGTCAGAGTAGTAGTTCAGGAGTAATTCAAATGACAAAATGTCCTCCTCCCGCCCCTTTCACTGATGTCACACTGTTCAGCCAAAGCAGAAGGGAGGTGCCCTGGTAGATTGCACAGATAATTAAGATAAGGGAAAAACCTGAAAAGCTTGTCAAGGGGGGCAGGGCTTTCATTGTTTTCATATAAAGAAGATTGTCCCCTGCTGTTATCTGTCTGGTCTTACAACCAGATTCACATCTGAGAAGAGATGGCTTACACTAGGTAAAAGGGGCGGGGAGGGGAAACTTTGCTTGTGAATATCTCTTAAACCATAAAGGTTTGAGCGATAAGACTTATATCGTTCTTCATGTTTTTTTAACGCCTACAAAATAAAATATGTTAAACGTTAAAATAGTTAAAATGAAGTATTACTATCCCTTTAAAGCGATAGTAATACTTAAGTATTACTAATCCCTATATTAAAGTCCTATTAAAAATGAATGTATTGCCCCCAGTGTCATCTCTCAAACCTTTATGGTTTGAGAGATGATCGCTCCTAAAGTTGCTCTCTCCCTCCCCCTTCCCCATAGTCAGCATTCTAGCTGACTGCAGGGAAGCCAGTCATACGACTTTCAGATGGCTCTGCAGCACAGCCGCGATCGCGTTAATAAAAAAGAAAACTTTCACTGAAATGGTCTTCTAAGTGTGCTTGGTTTGCAAGCACACCTAGAAGACCATTTTAGTGAAATATATTTTTTTTTATTAGCAAGATCGCGGCTCTGATGATCTAAGACCGGATTTCCCTTCAGTCAGCTACAACGCTGACTTCAGGGTAGGGGGAGGGAGAGGGCAACTTTAGGAGCGATCATCTCTCAAACCATAATGGTTTGAGAGCTGACACTGAGGTCAATAAATGTATTTTAATAGGACTTTAATATAGGGATTAGTAATACTTTAAAATACTTTAAGAAAGCACAGTTTTGGTGGAGCAACTCAGTCTTAGTATGGGTATCCGTCACTCTCCCACAAAGAGCTAAGGTGTTTAAGGCTTTTGGGTTGGTACAGATGGTGTAATGAACCCCCCTACCCCCCATAATTGCAAAAAAAAAAAAGAAAAAAAAAAGGGGGGGGGGAGAAAAGGTAAAGAAAGAAGGGGTTGAGCAGGAGGAGTACAGAGGAGGGGGGGGGGGAGAAGGGAGAAAAGGGGGGGGGACAAGCCCAAAAACAAGAGCTTAAATGTGAGAACACGGCTATGGCCTCCAGGCATGCAACACGGTGTCTAGAGACACATGTTTGATTCCATCAACAAACCTCGCAGAGGCATATAGGTAATCATGGCTTCATCTATGAGATCACATAAAGTAACATAAAGCATTTCCATGAGGTGAAATTGGGATATGGGCCAGTTTATTGACAATAAAAATTGACCCCTGAGCGTGTAACAGAGAAGAAGTAGTGGAAACTCCAAAATCTGAAAAGGGGAGGTAGATGTAAGACTATGAGAATATTAGAGCACACAAACCAGTTACCTCACCACTGGCGCATCATCTTGTCAGTGACCCGCTGAGGGCCCCTATCAAACCCCAAGTCTAAGAGCTGCTCAGTCAGAGCTAAAAGAGGTACCTAGATTCTGGAGAAGGGTGCACATCCCCACCAATGTGACAGGTGCAGGCTCTCCACCTGTCCATGACAATATCAACTGATGGAGGATCGCATGCACCCCCCCCCCCGGAGCCAACCGACCGGAAATCCCCCCTAAGCCAAGGATTCCAGCTACAAAGAAAATGGCTCATTCCTGAAGGGTTGGGACATTCCCCAATGGGACAGGAAGCTAAATTAACCTAAAACCCACCCCCGGCCAGGCACACCAACCCCAAACAAATACCCTCATACATAATACATAATAAAGGTTGCAGCACTCTCATACACACACATAAAAAGGGAGTTAGGGTGGACAATGAGTTCAGAACCTCACTGAAGCCACATAGGCAGTGCAAAGGGAAAATCGCAATCATGGTGGCTAAGATCTTGGAATGTCATTTTGTTCATTGATGGCCCAGATGAACATGCATGGGTTTCTACTTTGTATGTCCATGGCCATGCCCTTTTGTCAGCCTTTCATCATACTTTCCCTTCTAAGCCATTGTTGAGGGAGAAGTAGAAGAATGTCTATAATGGGCCTGAAAAAGTAGCCTTGGCATCAGCAGAATAAATTCCAGCAACTGGCACATCAACATAGTAAGACAGGGTAGTATGCTAATGTTGTGCATTAGACTTGCTCTTCTGGCCTTCTGGTCCACATTGTATAGAGACTTTTGAGGGATGACACTGGTTGTGGGTCCTGAACCGGTGGAGGTAATAAACTCAATTCTTTTACTAAATTGCTTGTGGAGTAGGAGCCATCCTAAACATACCATTCTGAAGAATATAAGTTTAGTCGGATAACCCAATATGTAAGTGATGTTCTGTTCACTGAGGAATTTGGTTAGTGGTGTGAAGTCACACCTTTTGCCCATTGTGTTAGCAGGCAGGTCAGGGAAAATGGAAATATTTTTGTATTCCTGGGGAATAGTTTACATCGGTGCTTGTCTGATTCTGGAGAGGAATAACTCCTTGGTCTTATAGAAGTGGAAGCAGATCACCACACCCCTCAGAGTTATCGTCAAGGTGCTTAGGTTTGGGAAATGTCTTCAGGGATGCCCTTTAGCTGAAGGTTATTCCTCCAAGATCTGTCTTCCAAGTTTGCGATTTTCCTCCCAATGAAGGCTGTATTCTCCATAAGGGACTATTTGGAGCATAAGAGAGCATTATGGTCTTGCATAAGCTCATCAGTGACAGTTTCCCAGGCTTCTGTCCTTTTGCCCAAGCCAGCCACCTCTGTCCCTGTCCTTTCTGTCCGAGGGTGGCATCAGTGGATCTTCATCATCTGCATCACCAAGGAGTCCGCCATCTTGGTCAAGCAGCCTCTCAGCTGGTGATTTGTCTTTGCTTAAGTAGTGTTCAGATATCATGTTTTTTGGTGGACAAGGTCCCGAACCCACCAGGGAGGTAAGTGAAAGAGAATAGCCTGTACAAAAAAAAAAAAAAAAAAAAAGCCGCTTTTAGGCCACCTGGTTTATAGAGCCTCCTCAGTGTGCAATCATCCCATTCAAGTGCAAACCACACACCCAATGAATCCTAATTTGAAACAAATACTTATGTCCTGCTAATGTTCTGACGTTACCTCTCCCTCAACAATGGCTTAGAAGGGAAAGTATGATGAAAGGCTAACAAAAGGGTGTGGCCACGGACATACAAAGTAGAAACCCATGCATGTTCATCTGGGCCATCACTGGACAAAATGACCTGATAAGAGGTTGTCTGTCACCAAAAGGTGCTCTAGACAATACTGCTTTTCAGAGGCAGCTTTGGTTCTGGATCCCCCAGTTTCCAGGCTATCCAAGTCTATTGCCGTGCCTTTGGCAGATGCAGCAGGCCTGGAGGATACACGGATAAGAAGCTGGATTCTATTCTCAGCATATTTTGTGGCCACTGGGGCTGCTCTGAGGCTTATTTTTGCCTCTGCCTGATTTAACAGGGCTTTTGTCATGTGGGGTGAACAGGTGATGGAGGCTGTCCATGCTGATGCTTCTAAGGAGGATCTGTAGGTATTTTTAGCCAACATGAAGTTGGCTAAAACTTATCTTTCAGATGCTCTTTTTGAAGTGGTCATATGATATCTATACCAAACTCACTGATACATCACAAGATCAAAGGTACCTTCACCTGCAAATCATCCAGTGTAATATACCTCATCATGTGTTCAAAATGCACAAAAGCTCTTTATGTGAGTGAAACTGGACAGCCATTACATAAACGTTTTAATTCCCACAGGTTTCATGCCTCCTTCCTAGGCAGGGAGATGTGATATTTTTTGTATTTTTATTCAGGACACTCCTTACCATCAGGTGTTTTAAATTGGGTGGCTGTTTGAAGAATAGTTAGAGAGGCTGTGGGAATATGTTGTCTTTCATTCATATGTACTGTTGTTTGAGTTTCTCTGGATATAACCTGGGGTTGGTAAGTGACCACCAGTGGCACCCAGTTCCCCTCATGGTGGTCTTTGTAGCTCAACAGATTTTTTCTTGGAATGTGGGTAGCCTTCTGTATCTGATGTAATCCTTGCACTGTAACCCTGTTTTATAAAGACTCCTCTGAGTTTCTGGAGGTGCTTTTCATGGTCTGCCATGTCAGAACAGATGTGCTTTGGTTACTGTCAATTGTAATGGAGAGAGGGGTTGGTGGGTTTCTTGTAGGAGGGAATATAACCAGTTCTGCCTTAGCCATATTATGTGGGCCATGCATGATGAAAGAGCTATGAGATATTGAGTGACTCAAGACTGCACAGCCGGATTGAGGTTAGGGAAAGAGAGATTTATTAGTGTGTCATCTGCATACAGATTATAATTAAAGCCAAGAGATGAGATTAAGGGCTCGATTTAAAGGCAGCCGTTATTAAAAAAAAAAAAATCACTAACGGGTGCGTTAAGTGTCATGTTGCAATTCAAAGATCCGTCTAAAGAACAGCTAACGGCAGTTGCAGAATCCTAACGGCCGATACATGTGCATCCAGATGCATGGAACAACATACCCCAGAGCTATTCAAAGGCTTGCGGTACTGATAACGGCTGAAAAAAAGACACACCTAAAGGCAAAAAGTTAAGACCCACTTTTCTTAGCCGTTAGACACTTAACAGGCAAAACACCCGTTACATAGGAAAATACACAAAATGCTTACCGCACAACCATGTAAATGGGAAAATTAACCCGTGCAATGCCAAAACAACACAAAAAAATGCACACACAACACAAATCACTCCACACACAACTACAACCAACACCACAGGGACAACGACACACAAAAAAACAACAACACAACATGGCACAGAACAATGGGGGTTATCACACAAAGCGGACACCTGCAAATAGAAGCTCACCTGGGCAACATCAACACGCGACCTGCACCCCACAACTGCACACCCGCAAATGGCACACACATAACAAGCACAACACACCACATCTTATAACACACACACACACCTGCAAACACTTACCTGGACAAAAACAACTCACCATTGGTTAGCACTCACCTCATCACCACACCTACACAACGCCCTAGCAAGTACTTAAAGGGACAACTCAACACACTCACTTGTGGCTTGTTTTCCACTCAGGGAGGGAGAGAGAGAGAGACAGATAGAGAGAGCAAACAGTATGTTGGGTTACATGTTGTTGCGAAGACTGCGGAGAAGGCGTGCAAGGGAGAGAGCTAGGGAACATCAGCAACCTCCAAGCACGCCTGATCAACAGCCTTCACCTGTTGCAAGTGAGGAGGCTCTGGCTCAGCAGCCACACAGGAGTCCATCCCCACCTGGAGGGCAGAGGATGTATAGACGACCACCAAGGCCCAGGGTATACTGCCCAAGGGTCACCCTCTTTGGAATGACTGATGACGAGGTCATTGATCGCTACATGTTGAGGCCTGACAGCATCATTGCCTTGTATGAGGTCATCAAGGAGCAGGTGGATCCCATCTACATCCACAACCATGCCCTAACTGGCCTGCAGAAACTACTCTGTGCCATACACTTCATGGCAAGTGGGGCCTTCCAGTCCACTGAGGGTTACGCATCTGGCATGTCACAGGCCACATTCTCCAGAGTGCTGGCCCAGGTCCTGCCAGTCCTCAAAAGCAAGGCCAGTACCTATATACATTTCCCCACCACCGACATGGACTGGATACACGTCAAGCAGGCCTTTTACGCCAGGGGAGGCATGCCCAGGGTCATGGGTGCTATAGATTGCACCCATGTCCGGATTAAGGCCCCAGCACGTGACGCACAGCTATTCATCAACAGGAAGAACTTCCACTCCATCAACGTGCAGATGGTGTGTGACAGCAACATGAGGATCATGAATGTCTGTGCAAAATATCCTGGCAGCTCACATGATGCATACATTCTACAAAACTCCTCAGTTCGCAGAGATTTTGAGAATGGAACCTTTACAGGGGGATGGCTAGTGGGTGAGTTCACAAAACAAAACCACACCACATACACAGGCGTACACACCATGCTGCTCAGCATGCACCTGACCCACAGCTACTAAGTCCACCACACAAAACATCATTCACACAACATGTGCTCCTTGTCTCACCATGTCACTCACATTACACAGGTGATGCTGGCTATGGATGCAAGTCCTGGCTACTGACCCCTCTGGCCAATCCCCAAACACATGCCCAGGAAAGGTACAACCAGGCTCATGCCAGAACGAGGAATGCTATTGAGCGGACATTTGGGCTCCTCAAGTCAAGATTCCGATGTCTGGACCACTCTGGGGGAGCACTGCAGTATGCACCAGCTAAGGTGTGTGACATCATTGTGGCGTGCGCAATACTGCACAACATCGCAGTGGACACCAGGCTGCTGGAGCACATCCCGGACACCCCATACAGGAAGTGGCCATGGACATCGGGCATGTGGAGGAGACCATGAGAGGGGCACAGATCAGAGACAGGCTCATCACGGAACACTTCACCTGTGAGTATAACACACGCATGCAAACAATCCATGCAAGTCCCCCATCAGTCCTGTGACACTAACCACACTGCACATTTTGTTCTGTCTCACCCCACAGGAACAGTGACACAGCACTGCACTGGCAGTGGACGTGTCAAATTGTGTGTGTGGACTCAGAAACCATCCTCCATTCCACTCTCCACGTTGACATACAGACCCCAAGGATATCACACACACCCCCAGGAGAAACAAGGTACAACATATTACCCATGTTCATCACCTTACAGGCCTTGATTGACAGCAACTAACTGGATATGCCATGATTATAGCCTGAACAACCATGCTAGCCCAGTAGCGAAAGAGTATCATCTAATGATATGCATTGGATAATACTCAGGCACATCAGGGGTTAAAGGGACATTGGACTCAATATGGGACCTGTACTGTGCTACAGCTGAAAAGAGCAGCACAGGGGTGGATGTACAGTGGTATGGTCACACAATGTAGAGGTCATGAGACGTAGATCAGATTACCAGGGACTCCATGCTGACCTGTGAGTGTGCAGACAAATGTGCCCCCGACATGAATACACACATCAACAAATATGTCCTAACAGTTCCATGGAACAAATGACATTGGGCTGCCACTGTCACTTTCACAGTGGCAGCACAATGTCATTACTTCCATGGAGCTCTCAGAACACTTGTTAATGTGTGTATACATGTCAGGGGCACAAATCCATAGGGCTGGTGCACATGTCCTAAGTTCCCCACAGAATTGGTTACAGATGAGTACACAACACATTGTCAAGCAATGGTTTGTGTACTCACCTGTAACCGTGGCAATTGAGGGGATTAAAAAGACTAAATTGTTGTTGCTTGATGATCAGTTCAGGTCTACTGCTCCATCCTGTCCTCTTGTCCCACAGGCATCCGTAACATGATCCATCCTTGAACTGAAGATCTTCCATGTGACTGGATTGATGTCTTGACAACACCTTCATGAAGATCACCCCTTGCTGTTTATGGTGATGTTGTTGGTGATGCAAAGTTTGACCTGAGGTTCACACAAACCTCTACTGGAACATTATCATATAGACACAGAAAACACCATTTCTTGAGTGTTATAACCTGTACAGTTAGGATGCTCAGCTACAGAGTTGTCAAACTTGTGGACAACACATGAGCAGGGCAGCAGTGATACTGAAGTAGTACAATTTAGTTTCAAAGTACATTTAGTGTTCACATACAGGTGTTAAATGCATATAGGCAATACACACAGAAAACACATGTACATTCTAATGTACTTTGAGACACAATAAAGATGAACCATCACCATTCTATCTGTGTCTGTATGAGGATATATTTGAGAACACATTTGTCAATGCGTAACCACACCTAGGTTAGAGTATCCCCCATACATGGAAAGGCATAACCCACATCACAGGAGTCCACCACTTGTTTGCCAGTGAGTGGACTCTGTGATGTATCCATGCAAACAGTTGATGGTGGCAGTGATGCACCAATGTGTAGTGGGAGTGATAAAGAGGTGATACAGGGGACATACTTCCACAGTGAATACCTGTCCACAGTTTCTGTATTGCTCAGTATAATCAATGTTCTGAGATTTTGCTCCACTTTGACATATCTCAGTACATGGGCTATATCAACGAACAAACAGACTAAGTGGACATGTGTTATCACTGGTGAAGTCTGTTGCACCCTTAGGGAAACAGCAACTCAACTTACTGGAGACACCAATGCTCACCCCAGGATATCAATGTGTGTGCTACACATTGAAATCCTCGGTTAAAAACATTGGCTTCCCAGTAAGTCAGTTGCATAATGAGTGTGTGAATCCAAGACAATATTGATACGTGTCCCATTTATCTGTCCTGCTTGTAATGTCCTCGCTAAGTCACAGAGCTGTTTGTCTGGTTATCCCATTAACCCACTGAGTGCAAGAGTGGTCCCCAACGCATTTCTTTGCAATGCGTTGCCTACCACTCTGCCACTCAAAGGGTTAAACACAACATATGATGTAGGCGAATGTTCAATGTTGTACCATTTGTTGTGCTAAGGGGTATGTTTTGTTGTTCAAATTCAACACACAACACCGCCATATAACACAGTGGTGTAATATGGCTCCAGGGATGTATTACAAGTTGAATTTGTACGATGGTGTGTGTGTGAACCCATGTTGTAGCATCCCACTAACATTTCACCCAGGCAGAGGTTGTGTTCACTGCATTGTATGGCAATGCATTGGAGACAACCCTGCCACCCAATCTATAACTGAAGACACAACAGATCAGACTGGAATACAAAAAAAGGTTTTTTTTATTGAGGGGAAAGTTGACAGGTTGGGCCTTTCATTTTTTCCTTTTTGGGTGGGGGGCCTTAGCCTGGGTGCCAGAGGTGGATGCCCTTGTTGAACTCCTGGTAATCCTCTGCCCCCTAGGTGTGGCTTCAGGGGTAACACTGGAGGGGGTGGTGGTTGCAGTAGACCCCTCAGTGGAACGCAAGTTCTCCCTCTCCATCCTCAGGTTCTCCCTGCAGTTTATCTCCGTCAACTCCACAAGGACCTGTGTTAACCTGTCCATGAGACCAGTCCTGAGCTGCTGGAGTAGTGTGTTCTCCCTGGCCACCTCCGACTCCAGGCCTTGGATCCTGGTCTCCAATTGTGCAATGTTCCTTCTGGATTGCCTCCTGCTCCTTGTAATGTTGTTGTCAGTACTCCTGCTCGACCGGAGTAGTCTCCTCTGCAGGGCCATACACTCCGCCTCCATCCCAGTGAGGCGTGCGGTGCTGGAGGTGGATGTGCCCGGTGTCACTGGTGCTGCTGTTTCCTCTGCTGCTGAGGGTGCTGAGTCTTCTGCTGCCGAGGGTGCTGTTTCCTCTGCTGCTGAGGGTGCTGTTTCCTCTGGTGCTTCTGAGGGTGCTGTTTGCTCTGCTGCTGCTGGAGGTGCTGTGGCTGCTGTGACAGCTGTTGGAGTGGCTGGTGCAGATGATGGGCATACGCCCACCACATCAAGTGACTCCGAGCTGCCCAGTGATGTGTGTGCTGGTGGAGGTGTGAAAATGTCCCTGGGTAGGGGGTGCTGGGGTTCACCAATCAGGCCCAGGTGTGGGTAGGCCAGTGGCCATGGGTCATATGGTGGCCACTGATAGGTGCTTGGACCCCACCTGGGATCATACCTTGGGGCATGCTGTGGAGCCATCCAGGAGGGTGGGTTTAACTGGGAGGCATATGGCCCATATTGGATGGTGGCCACTGTCCCTGGCAGCCATTGCCTCCCTGGCGGTGGTGGTGCTGCTGATGGAGGGTAGTAGCTGGTGGAGGTGGCTGGATGGGTCCACCTCTCCTCCTGTTGCATCCAGCCACTGTACTGGGGAGGTGCAGCTTGAAGGGGTGCAGCCTGTGGTGGTCCAGCATGAAGGGGTGCAGCCTGTTGTGGTCCAGCTTGAAGGGGTGCAGTAGGTGGTGGTGCAGCCTGTGTTGGAGGGGATGGTGATGGTGGGTAAGGTGACCACCGGCTGGTCCCCTCCTCTGTGTCCTCCTCACTGGGGGGGTGATATTGCCTCCTCCACTGTCTCCCGCTGGGCTTGAGGGCCGTAAGCTGTGTGGAGAAATAAGATGTTGTGATTAGTGACCTTAGCCATATGTTTGTGGAGACAGTTATACTTTGATATGTGATGAAGAGAAATATATGTGTTTGGGTTAATCCCCCTGGGTAAACAAGGGTACACCCACTGCTGAAAGGTGTTGTTTGAGTTATTACAGGTGAAGGTTTCATTTTGAGGTGCAATATCACAGTGGGCCGAAATAGTACAGTGGCGCTGTTGCAACACCCTCCCATGTAGATATCTGGTCCCCTGTACCAGAGCTGTCCATATGATTGTGTAGTAACAGCACCACTGTACAATTTCAGGCCACTGGGGTATTGCCCCTGACATATCCATGTCTGAGCTGTGATACCTTTTGAATCAACACACCTTTCAACAGTAGGAACACCATTGTTTAACTCGGGGGGGAGGGTGAATCCAACAACATATATTTATCTTCACAACTTGTAGGGATGGCTATCCCTCCAGGGGGATGGCAAAGGTTAAGTCCATCTTGATGTCATAGTGTAGACATTGTGAAAACAGATGTTGTTCGCTGTTAGTCCTATCCCTCCTACCCTCATGGTTGTTCAGATATTGCTCTATGTGACAGATGTAGATTTCAGTCATTTGTCCACACAAGGGCTTTTCAGCAGAGCCCAAATCACCCCATTTAGAGAACAATACTTAATTGGAATGGTGTACAGAGTGTGCATGGTTTACAAGCACACTCTGTGGACCATTCCAAAGAGGTAGTTATCTCGAAATGTTGTGACTTTGGCTCTGCTGAAGAGCCTCTGTGTGGTCAAATGATAGATATCTCCACCTATCACATAGAGCAATATCTGTATAACCATGAGTGTTGGAGGGATGGGACTTAGATCAAGACACATCTTTTAACGATGGCAAAGATATGACATCATGATGACATTACCCATTGCTATCCCATTACAGTGACACACAAGTAGAAATGGTCATATATGTATGTGGATATGTACCCTTCATATGGATACAGTAATATCCTTCCAAGATGTGAAGCCAGAGAGCAGTTCAGTAGGTGTGATTGTCTTACTGGCTATATATGTGCACCCATCCAACAAGACATTGTATTGATATGATGGATATGAACATACCTCGTATATCCCATCTACGTAGAGTGTGATATACTATGAATGTGTATTTGGATGGTAGCAATGTAGGTTGATTTGTGATGGGTGCACATATCTGGCCAGTAAGGCAATTACATCCAGTGAAGTGATCTCTGTGTTCACATCATGTTGGAACATATTTAGTAACATTTGAATCCTAAGGGCAACAATCCAGCCAGTAGTGAGGGATATCTTTGATTGAGGCCTGTTTCTCTGTGTATGAGCCCATCCATCCTTCTGTGTGAGGCAACCGTACTCAATCCTAGATATCCATCAGTCATGGCCTGTTGGTGACCAAGGTACAATGATGTTTGCTATTTGTTTCCCATGTGTATCCTGTAAAGAGCAGCTGGTGTACCATCCATCCATGGCATCAGCACCCCTGTGGATCCATGTGGGAATCAGATATGGGATATGTCATTTCAAGTCAGAGTAAATGATTGCAGCCACAACACCAATGCCTACTTTTTCCAGCTTGAAATCTGTGGAATAGTTTTCGGCCTGTGTGTTGCACGTATAAGCATTTATTCTGTGGGACACTGTGATGTGTGACCTGATGCCCCCTTTTTGTGATTCAGTAAGCGGTGATGTTGAACTGATGAAGTGAACATGATGGTGACTTCTCCAGTGATCTCCTTTCCCCATTCCCAGTGTTTTCCATTGAGTCTGTACAATGGGACCTTATAAACTTGATTCTTGTTGTTGCATATTCTCCATGGACTAACACTGGTTATTGATGAAGTGAGGGTGTGTGAGGGTTACTTTGTGTCCACCATCTGTTTGTCACCGCTTAGTGAATGTCCCCTGTGTAGCATGTGTAGCATGTTGGCCTATTGACTTGTTTGTTGTCTGGTTAACCCCTTGAGTACCAGAGGGGTTGCCAGTGCATTGTTGATTGATGCATTGATGATCCCTCTAGCACTCAAGGGGTTAGGGTGGGGGTGGGGATATGGGTGACATTGTTTGTGAACAGTGATGATCTAAGACAGACGAAATTTTGAACATAACGGTTTGTGTATTGTGTGTGATGAGCACAGCGACAGGAGGGTTGAAGTAGGACTTTGACAGGTTTGTCCCAAGTTGGACGTTGTCATTTGTCCAGGTGTTGTGTCCTTTTTTTAACCCTCAGGGTGCTGTGTTGGTGCAGTTGTATGGCTGAGTGATGGACATGTGTTGAGGTGTGACTGTGTGTGCAGCTGGTGTTGGTTGCTGTGTGTTGTTCTGTAGTGTTGCACTTACCGGTAGTGTGGAGGCTCCTCTCATCCCCAGTGTCAGTTCCTCCAATGACCCCCTCGATCAGGGTCGGGGACCTGGTCTGCCGCACCATCTCCTCCCAGCCGCAGAAGGTGATAGGGACGGATGGTCCACCTCCAGTGCCTCGGGCGTGCTTGACGAGCTCTGTCATCTTGTTTTTGACGACCCTCCGGCAGTCGCCCCATCTCTTTTTGATGGACTCCACGTCCCGCCTGCATGGAGCCACCACGTTGACCCAGCTGCAGATCTGGTTCCAGGCTGCTTTCCTCCTCGCTGACAGGCCAGGGACCTTCGCTGTCGGGTGGAGAACACTCTGCCTCTCCAGGACAGCTTCCATGAGAGCCGTGTTCTCCTCCTCTGTGTATTTGGGGTCCCTGATCCTGCCCTCGTCAGCTCCGGCATGGGAGGATTCTGAGCCAGAGTGCCCTGCCTGGTCTGACCCTGACTGTGTGGGGTGCTCCCCAGCAACTACCCCTCGTCCCACTGCAGGTTCTGTCCCTGTCCTGCGTGTGCCTGCTCTTGTGGGCCGGGTCCCCCTCCGCCCTGCAGATCTCCCTCTCCCACCCCTGCTCTGCTGAGGGATACCCTCCTGAGCTTCCTCCTCCTCCACTACTCTCCCCATCCCTCTCTCCTGTCCTCCTCTCCTGGCCATCACTCACCCAGTCACACCCTGGCACTCCCACAGGCCCTCACAGACACACTCGATCCACTCACTCTCTTTCACACACTTTCACTCACAGATTCACACTGTCAAAATAAAAAGTAAAATGTGTAAGGTGTTATAAAATAAAATGACTATGTGTATGTATGTGTATGTGTTTGTGTTTGTGTTTGTATGTGTGTATGTAATATGTGCAAAAGTGTAATATGTGTATAGTAAGTGCTCCTCTCTCCAAACTCAAAAATCTCCTTCTACCTCCGATGAATGCTCCTGTCTCCCTCTCTCTAATCACTATCCTCCACTCCTGGGTCCTGATATCTGGCTCTGAAGAACTCGATAACAGACATTGTGTGACGGTTATTTTTGGGTATATATAGGTGTATTTGAAGTTATTTGATACATTGGGGCTTTGTGATTGGCTGAGTGTTTGAATTTGTTTTTGCATCAATCATGGTTGCTAGACAACGGCAGCCGTTATGTTAGATGTTGTTTTGAGCGCTGTTATCGTGTGATTTGGCCACCCGTTGTGCATTAACATGAGCGACAACGGCTTTTGTGTTACGTGTTTTTTGTGTGCCTACGCTCGATAGCTATTCTCGTAGAGTAGCTATTGAATCTGCTGTAACTCCTGTATTATTTGCGAGCGATGTGCCTTTTTCACTTAGCGGCTGGTTTAACGGCTGCCTTTAAATCTAGCCCTAAGTCACCAAGCTAGAGGGTGTAGAGGGAAAAGAGAAGTGGTCCTAGGAACGATCCCTGACGTACACCTACTGAGAGGTCATGTGGAGTTGAGAAAGCGTTCGCAAGAGAAAAGCTGAAAGTACATTTAGAGAGAGAGGATGAAATCCATTGTATAGGTGTGTCATGGATGCCAAGGGTGTGCAGTGTGTACAGTAGGAGTGCATGGTTAACTGTGTCAGCAGATAGATCTAGAAGGATTAGTATAATTTTCTGTGTGTGGTTCATTAGTAATTTTTGTTAGGGCTGTCTCTGTGAATAGTTGGAATGGAATCCTGACTGTAATGGGTCAAAAAGAGAGTTGGAATTGAGAAAAGAGATTAAACATGAGAATACAAGGTGTTCCAAGATCTTAGATGCAAAGGGGAAGAAGTGATACTGGATGGTAATTTGAAAGACAGGTGTGGTGGAGGGTGGGGTTTTTGAGTATAGATTTGACTACTGTATGTTTGAATGAGAATGGAAAAGTTCCAGTAGAAAGAGAGGAGTTAAAAATATTAGTACAGCTGGGAACTAGAGTAGCTGCAAGAACCTTGATAAGGTGAGAGGGTATGGGATCCGGGGGGGGGGCATGTAGTTGGTGGAGGGAAGGATAGTAAGAGAGATACCTCCTCCTCTGTAATAAGGGAGAATGAGCTGAGGGTTCCTCAAGGTGAAATAGGAATAAGGTTGGTTGGATGAGAGGATGTGGAAGATGTGGTTTGTTGACTGGACTGTACCTTATTTTTAAAAAAGTCAGCAGAGTCCTGTAGGGTTTTGGAGAAGGAGAGCAGTTTAAAGTTGGAGGTTTGGGTAGAAAATCAAAGATTTTAAAGAGGCCACGTGGGTTAGATTTGTAAGTAGTGATAAGGTTAGAGAAGTAGTGCTGTTTAACCTGGATGAGAGCTGTATTAAAACAGGATAAAGTGAATTGTAATTGTGGATGTTGGCAACATAATGAGACTTTTGCCACAGACGTTTTGCAGCTCAACAACAAGCGTGTAGCATGCGGGTTGTTGAATTTAGCCAGGGTCTGGGATTCCTGGGATGGGAGTGTCAAAGTTGGAGAAAAGCATGCAGGTCCAAGGAAGAAGTTAAATGAAGTGTTATATTCCTGGACAAGAGAGTTTGTGTTAGTAGTAGCAGAACAGAGAGGAGAGGGAAGCTTGCACAGTTGATGCTAAGTCTGGTAGTATGACATAATGTAGGTCCCTGGTTCTTGTGCAGGAGCTGGGACATACATGCCAGAGCTGTATGTGGGGTAGCAATCTAACACACCAGCTCTAGCTCTAATGCCAGGCACCTCACAAGCAGCACCCAGCCCTGCTAAGAACACCATGACAGGGCCCTTAACCCCCCCCCCCTTCAGAGAGCAATAAGGAGGCCAAGGCCCACCACCCCAGCCTCCACACCAGCAACATCACAAGCTGCAGCAAAACAGAAGGAGAAGAATGCTACTACATCTCCCTTTGTTGCTGATACCACCCTAAAGTCACCCCACTCTAAACATGAACACTTCTACAAGTGTAGGGGATGAGGGGAGGCAGGAAACCATCCAGCCTTCAAAAGAATGCACTGGTAGCATCAGCATCTCCTCTTCTAAGGATGATGCCCCAAGGAAGAGGAAATTTAAAACAACAGGGGATGCTGTAGGAATGGGCAGAGCTTATCTCCCATCCCTCTAAACTTAAAAAGAGATGCCATCCATCTCCTCCTCATGTGGTATTGTGTGACCTGGATATTGATTTCAGCAGACAAAGAGAGACCACACATCTCTCCCCCCAGACCCAGTGGGGGATAATGTGGCCAAGGGTTTGGGGACTGTGCAGGGGATATAAGGGTCTTCTTGAAGAGAAAAGGGCTGATGGCTAGCCTGTAGCTATGCAGCTTGTCTCGCCCCTGAAGTATGAAGGGAGACATAATAAAGTCCCTGCTTAATGGGTAGTTAGTGTCCCTAAGGTGCTGAGCTTTGGGGACCACAGTCAGCTTTTCCGTCCAGGACCACTCTCCAGTTGTAATACCTTGGAGAGGACTGTTCCAACCTCAGTGATCCCTCCTTTGACATCATCCGCTGACCCAAACATTAGCTTCATCCAAGCTGCGCAGGATGTGGTGGAAAAGGCGGAGAAAGCATACAAAGCCATCTGCTGCCATTCAACCAGCTACCACTGAGTATGCCACTCAAACTAGCAAGGGGGCACAAGTTTCTTCTCAGGGTTCAGTTGCAAAAGGTGTTCTAGTCCTCACTTCAATGAAACCTAGAAGTTGGAAATTAAGATCAAGTTGAAGAGGCGGATCTCCCTAGATGAGAAGGGGATCTATAAAGTCCTCAGTAAGGAGGAGCCAAGTGATGGCAGTGAAGCTCTGCCATTCCTGCCAAGGAAATAACAGTATTCCTTGAGAACACTTTTTGTGGACACAATAAAAAGGTGTGCCTGGCCCTTGAGAAGTGGTATGATTTGCCGTTAATCATGCACTCTCTAAGAGAATTTCTTAGGGCCAGCAAACAGACCAAGAATTAGTGCCTGTCCCATCAGGCCTCACAAGAGATTGGAATAAATGCATTTCCTGACACACAATAATGGCTCTGAGCATCAGCACTTTTTACACCAATGGCTGTAGGGATGGGTTTTGCAGGTTCCAGGTACTCTCCTATCTACAGCAAAGAGGGTACTCTGTGAGCTTTCTGCAAGAAACCAATACCACTCTGGATCCTGAAACCATACTGGCTTCTGGAGTATATAAGGTAGGGTTATCTTCAACCTCTTCACATCGGCATCATGTCGAGTGGGGACCCTGTTCTCAGAGTCCTTTCAGCCTGAAGAGCTGAGTGTGAAGGTCATTATACCAGGCCATCTGCTGTATCTCCAGGTCCGGGAGCTGGGCTGCACGTTTAATCTGCTGAATGTGTATGCCCCCCGCTGTTGGACCAGAGAGCATGACAGTCTTTGATAGTTTGTCAACTTATCTAGATATGGTCAACATTGGTGAATGCTTGGTAATTGGGGGTGACTTTATCTGCACTCTTGTGGCTCTGGACAGCATCGGGACAGAGCACTATGCACCATCTGTGTCGGCCCTGAGAGAGATTGTCACTCGCTACTCTCTGGTCGACATCTGGTGGAAACAGAACCCAGGGGCATCAGGCACTTTCACCTGTGTCAGGTGAGAGATGGTGAGGTGTCCCACTCCTTGATCGATAGGCTGTATATATCTAGCCACTACATGTACAGGACCCAGTCCAGGACCACTTGGTTAGCTCCATTCTAGGACCACAGCTGTGTGTCCATGATGGTGATGCTCACATCATCAGTAATAAAAGCCACCTATTGGCACTTCAATAATATTTGTTGGAGGACGAGGTGTTTGCAACTTTGATCCAGGAGATGTGGGTGGACTGGAGGGTTTTCAAGGGTGACTTTGCCACGATGAGTCAGTTGTGGGATGTGTGCAAGGTGCACCTGAGACTCCTGTGTCAGGAGTATACTAGTGGTTTGATCAGGTAGCGCAATACCAAGACTGAAGCACTCTAGGGGGAGGCGCTTGGCCTTAAGCAAAGGCTGGCTGCTGACTCTAGAGACCAAGCCTTGCAGCGCGAATATGTAGAGAGGAAATAGTTTCTCTGTCATCTTGAGCGGCACCAGGCTAAGGGGACCTTTGTGCAATGCTGCTTGAGATTCCTTTGGGAGGTTGATAATGGTTCACGCCTCTTCTATGCCCTGAAGAAGAAGGGTATCCATAGACATATCACTTGCCTCTTTGCGGAGAATGGTACCCCTCTTATGGATGGAGAGCATCATGAGAAGGGCCTGGAAATTCTATTCAGACCTGTTCTCTCCTGATCCCATCTCTCCAGATGCCTGCAAGGTGCTATGGGATGGGCTTCCAATAGTCAGCAAGGGTGGAAGAGAGAAATTGGATTAGCCTATAATATACTGTGCCTGTTTATAAAGTGTTTGAGAAAACAATTGGAAAGCCTGACCCTGGGCAGGTAAAGTAAAGTCATAATCTACATTGTCACTTATTCCAAGTCCAACCACCACCCAACTGCACAAACCAATGTTGAGTAACCACTAGCCACACAGGTCATCAACATCTGATCCTACCTTACTCTATGATGAGTGCCTCTGCTACTTGTGAGCACCTTTGTCACCTAGTAGTAGTACAATTTAAGCATTACCAAGCCCCAGCTGTAGTGGAAGCTCCTCAGGAACCCCTGAGTCTAAGAAGTCCAGAGTATGGAGATACTTCACTCAGGATCCAAAAGCTAAATATGTTTCTATCAATTGCCTGTGTAAAAAGCATGTGAGAAGGGGGAATGCAGGATCACACGTTAGTACATTCTCCTTTAGATCCCACCTGAAGCACATACCATCAACATGCCAGAGGTGTCACAACTAACAGCAGCAGAAGCACTCCTAATTGTTCCCGGGTGTCACGGTTTGTTAAGACTCTCAGATGCAAAGTTAGGTAAAAACACAACTTTATTGAAAAGTTTAAGACAATCCCATAGGATCTCATACATATACATACACATACATAGAAATGACAGGAAAGTGATAATAATAGCGAGTAAGGGTCTACCGGCCTGGGCAAACAATGAGAAAAGGTGACTCTACCGACCCTTCCAATATACCGGCCAAGGTATCCTATCAGAATACAAGGAGAAACTGGCTCTACCGGCCCTGCCAATATACCGGCCAAGGCAACCTAACGGACTACCAAGAGTATACAGGCTCTACCGGCCCTGCCAATATACCGGGCAAGGCAGCCTAACGGAACACCATATGATACAGGCTCTACCGGCCCTGCCAATATACCGGGCAAGGCAGCCTAACGGAACACCATATGATACAGGCTCTACTGGCCTTGCCAATACCGGGTAAGGCAACCCAAAATGGAAATAACTGGAAGGTTCTACTGGCCTTATCAATATACCGGGCAAGGCAGCCTTAAGGGAGGTGATGTCAACCACTATGGCCTCAATGACTGTCAGATGGACAAATAACTAGCTGTCTAGGACTGGACAGCGTGAAGTGAACCAGTGCCCGCGTACCAGGGACAGTCGGTGTCACTATAATGTCAGCCGTGAGGCAATGTGTAGTAAGCCGTAAGGCAGTGGAGCAAAACAGCGCCCGCGCGCTGGGAACCAACAGTGTAGAAATGTCGCCTGAGCGACCGGAGATCACAGCCACCACAGATGAAAAGGAAACTGGACGCTTGAAGATGAAACAGGAACCAGCACTACGATGGTCAACCGGATCAGGAACGGCAACGAGGACTGGCAGCAGGAAGCAGCAACGTCGGCGACTCCAACCGGATCAGACACGGAACCAGGAACAGCTGATCAGGAGACTCAGGAACTGGATGAACTCAGGATAGCAGGAACACAGTTTATGGCCCATAGAACTTCAGGAACATGATGAAAGTAGAAGCAGCCTAGAGACACCACGAAAGGGCAACCAAAGGGTGCCCAGACTCAGTCTAAATAGGCAGAGTGAGACGGGCTGAAGACAGGCAGCCAATGGGAGCCCCCTACAGGTGATAGACACACAAAGGCAGCAGTCACGGGCACCGTGATACCAAGGCTCTGCTGTATATAATGAAGTGATGATGTTGATGTGTCAGAGAGTGTGCCAAGATTTTTTATTCATTTGTAACTCTTGTCGTCTCCTTGCTGCAGGAGACGACAAGAGTCATAGACTCTGCCCTCACATGCCGCCGCCCCCAATGTCTCCTTGAGTCATGTTGTTATAGCAAGTTACACAGTTCTTCTGCCATGTACTGCCAACCCACACTTAGTTCTTGGAAAGGAGTCAAAAACTTCCCAAAAATAATCCCACAATATGCCTGTAGAATGTAAAAACTGCCAAAATGTTGGCATTTGACATGCTGCCTAATTTGTTTGTTGTGGGTAAGGGGTTGGAAACCTCATATAGCAAGAAAATTCACGTGACAAGAGGTATGCGGACAAGTGGGCAGAGTACAGACTATATGACTATCACTGCTAATTGAATTTCACTGTCGTCCAATACAGGTCACTGGTACAATGGGAGGTGACCCGCCCCTTTAATAGGCAGGAACATTCATTCAAATGTATGCAGGGGGTGGAGCCTCCCCTCCTACTTAAGCTGCCTTCAGGCCAGAGCCAAGCTAGATTGATTTGTTCCTGTGTGCTGTGCACACCAGGTGGAGAACATCTATCATTCAGCTTTAGTTTTTTATTGTTTTCTTCAAATATGGAATACCACCATTAGGAGGGTGACCATGGCTGTGAATTGCCCTCTCCTAGCTGCTAGTGCAGCTTCCAGGGATTTTCTGGTGGACCTTATGCCCTGAAGAGGGAACAGCTTGGGTCAAGTAGCTTCCCTGCTGGGGAATTTGCCTCTGGTTAATTCCTATTTCAACATGATCACCTGAAGACAGAAGTCCTGCAGAAAGGTGAGCCACCCTTTGAGTGCTGAAGGTCCACTTGTCCCCACAGTGTCCCTTACTTGGGCTTGTATTTGGGAGTTTGCATTTTGCACTCCAGCACTCATAGGGTGTTTTTATTTCTATTGCTTGTATTTATGCAATTTCTGTGGTATTCCCTGGGTTTTAGAGCTTTGGAATATTATTTTCTCATGTTTCTCATGTGTTAAAAGTATGTTTGGTGTACTTTCTATTTCAGAAATACTTCATTAATATTTGATGTTCCGCGCCTTTAAGCGCGCCTTTTACCGCATCTTTTACCGCATAGACGCCATTGCTCCTTTACTCTCTATGGGTCTGCACAGTGTGGGACATATCTCTGGAACCGCTTATCACAGCAACTTCAGAGAGGGCTCATTTTGTTGGTCTTCCCCTGCTCTATCATCCGGTGGCTAGTTTCGGGGTGTGGGGAGTTTGGGGGGGCTTCAGGCACTGTTTGGGGTACTTCTGAGAGAAAACTACATTTCCCATGAGCGCCCGTTTCGCGCTCGTTTTCTGATTGGCTGCAGTCGCGGCAGCCATTTTGTGGTGTTATTCTCAGGGAGTATACTACGCAGGGACCTCTCTCCTCTCAGCAGATTAACCCTTCTCTGGCCAGATAAGTCCGATTTTAGACATTTCTGGGGTGAAACTTTAATCTTTCACACTTCTACTGGGTGATTTTTCTTAGTGGTGTATATCTGACGCTGTGAGCATGTCTACTCCACTGGAGTCAGGGGCTAGACCCAAGACTAAGGAGGCGGGGGTGTCTGTTTCCCCCATTGCGTTTTGCTCCTCTTGCCACTTCTGGGCTGCCTAGAGAATTTTCAGGTCATTTATGCCCAAAATGTACAGATAGTCATGATAGCAACCCTGGGCTTCCCAGCCACGCTATTGAGCCAACTTGGGTGAAAGAGTTCAAAGCTGCCATTAGGGATCTCAGATCCACTCTCCAACTCTTTCCCTCTCAGGTTCAGGGGGCTCTACAAGTCTGGCAGACCCCCTCCTCAATCAGGACCTCCCTGCCTAAGCCACAGGGAGCTCCTGATGTGTCTGATTCTTCTGAGGAAGAACTTTTACAAGATTCTGATGCTGAGGAAGGCACTGTTATTGAATCTAATAGGTCCATTGGGGACCCTTACGAATGTGACTATGAGGTTTCTGCTGAGGGTTTGATTAGAGCGGTGTTAACCACGCTCAACCTTCCTCTGACTCAGGAATCTACTCATGATCCAACTGACGTTTTTCAGAAACCATCTAAGGCGGTTATATGTTTTCCAACTAACCCTACTCTTGCCCGTCTAGTCTCTGATGCGTGGAGGAATCCTGAAAAATCCTCTTCTGTGTCCAAAAAGTTTGCTAAGCTTTACCCTTTTCCTGAGACTGAACTGGCAAAATGGGTTCATCCTCCTAAAGTGGATGCTCCTGTTTCTAGATTATCCAAATCTACTGCTTTAGCAGTATCTGATGCCTCTGCCCTGCAGGACTGGACGGACAAAAAGTTAGGGATTTCTCTTAAATCCATTTTTGCCTCCATTGGCACTGCCATGCGTCCAACCTTTGCAGTGGCGTGGGTTAATAGAGCTATCGCAGCCTGGACTGAACGACTGACTGAGGCGGTTCGCCAGGATGTGCCAGTGTCTGAGCAGTTACAACTTCTTGCTAATATAGCAGAAGCCCAGAATTATGTTGCTGACGCTGCCTTTGATGCTGTGCGCATGATGGCAAGGGCCTCTACTTCACCTGTGGTGGCTAGACGTGCTCTTTGGCTGAAAATTTGGTCTGCTGATACTGCCTCAAAGAAAGTCTTACTTTCTTTGCCCTTTCATTATTATTATTATTATTCTTTATTTATATAGCGCCAACTAATTCCGCAGCGCTGTACAATTGGGAATAGACATACAGAGGTATTAAATAGTACAATTAGATATGGAGAACAGGAGGATCACAGGGCCCTGCTCGTGAGAGCTTACAGTCTAGAGGAAGGTAGGTTTGATACAGAAGGAGTAAGTGTTATTGCGTTTAAGTGCCTCCTGCCACATGAACTGCCAGTCAGTGGGTGGGAGTGAGAAGTGCCATTGAGTGCAGTAGTCCGTGCAAGGGGTGAATCTTGGTGATGATGTTTATGGAGGCAGTTGATAGGCCTCCCTGAAGAGGTGAGTCTTCAGGGAGCGTCTGAAGATTTGAAGGCTGGGGGAGAGTCTGATGGGGCGGGGGAGGGAATTCCACAGCTCAGGTGCAGCACAGGAGAAGTTCCCCTTTCAGGGGAACTTGTTGTTCGGGTCTGAACTTAAGGAGATGATTAGTGAGGCTACTGGTGGTAAAAGTACTCTTCTACCTTCAGTCTTCAAGAAGAAGTTTCCAGCCAAACGCAATTGGTCCTTTCGTTCCTTCCAGACTGAGACACGCTCCACGTCCCACATAGGTCCGCCCTCCACGCGCTCCTCCTCCAAGCCCAAACAGTCCTGGAAGCCCAAAGTTGCCCCTAAGGCCAAGACCTCCAAGACTGCTTCGGCATGACTCACCGAACCCGGGTCCGCATCCGGCTGTAGGTGGACATCTCCACATCTTTCGCCGGATTTGGGAGGAGTCAGTGACGGACCCATGGGTAATTCAGGTGGTATCAGAGGGGTACAGGATCCCTTTCTCTTCCCTTCCTCCTTTCCGGTTCCATTTTACTCGTCCTTCTCAGGAACCTACAAAGAGACGTCTGTTCGACGACGCTATTCAGGATCTTTTGGACAAAGAGGTCCTGGAATTGGTTCCACCAGAGGACACAGGTTCCGGATTTTATTCCAACCTGTTCGTTGTGGCCAAAAAGGATGGAGGCGCTCGTCCTATCTTGGATCTCAAGGATCTCAATTCCTTTGTTGTGAGTTCCCACTTTTGCCAGGAATCCCTGCGCTCTGTGATAGCCGCAATGTCTCCAGGGGAGTTCCTTGCCTCCCTGGACCTTCAGGATGCGTATCTTCACATCCCTATTCATCCAGAGAGCAGACGGTATCTCAGGTTTGCCTGTCACAAGGGCCACTTTCAGTTTTCAGCTCTTCCCTTTGGACTGACTTCAGCCCCTCAGGTCTTTCAGAGGGTATTGGGATCTTTGATAGCTGTGCTTCATCGAGATGGTGTCAGGGTGACTCCCTACATGGACGATCTGTTCCTGAAAGCTTCATCTGCGGAGATTCTCCACCAGCAGCTGCAGCTGTGTATACACACACTGAATCGCCACGGCTGGATTGTGAATCTGCACAAGTCAGACTTGGTCCCATCTCAACGGCTCCTCTTCTTGAGTCTCCTGTTCGACACTCAGCAGTGCATGGTGTTTCTGCCAGAGGAAGTTGCTCATCAGATTGCTATCCGAGTAGCCAAGATCCTGGACTTCGACAGGGTTCCTGTGCCGATGTTGACCTCTCTGGTGGGGAAATTCATTTCCACAATAGAGGCGGTGCCATTTGCTATGGCACACACCAGGGAACTTCAGAGGTTTGTGATCCAGACGTGCAAGAATCATCCAGATTATCAGCATCTGTCCGTCTCTCTGCCTCCTCATGTCGAGTTTAGCCTGCAATGGTGGTTGGACTTGTCTCATCTCCTGAAAGGGAGATCCTTTCGGGTTCCCTATTGGACCACAGTCACGACGGATGCCAGCCTCCGGGGATGGGGAGCTGTGTTGGGTCGTTTCAGTGCTCAGGGGAAATGGGGACTGGAGGAATCTCTTCTCTCCATCAATGTTCTGGAACTTCGTGCCATACTTCTTGCCCTGAGGCACTGGGAATCTCAGCTGGAAGGCTATCCAGTCAGAGTGGAGTCCGACAACGCCACCGCAGTGGCTTACATCAACAGACAAGGCGCCACAAAAAGTCTCACCGCTTGGTTAGAGGTCAAAGCCATTTTATCCTGGGCAGAAGATCATGTGCCAGTCATCTCAGCAGTACACATTCCAGGCGTAGACAACGTCATGGCAGACTTTCTCAGTCGTCACACAGTCGACAGCGGAGAATGGGCGCTTCATCCAGATGTGTTTCTCCTTCTCACCCAGAGGTGGGGGGTGCCTGTAGTGGATCTGATGGCTACCAGACACAACAGGAAGGTGCCGGTGTTTTGCTGTCAGTGGTGGGACCCCCTCGCTCTAGCAGTGGATGCTTTGTCGATCCCTTGGAACTTTCCTCTGGCTTACATCTTTCCTCCTCTTCCTCTGTTGATCAGAGTCATCCAGAAGCTGAAGTTGGAGCGTTGTCCTGTCATTCTGATCACTCCAAATTGGCCAGTCCTGGTATCCGGAGCTGCTAGCCATGTCTGTGTCGGATCCTGTTCCGCTTCCTGCCCGTCCAGATCTACTTCTTCAGGGTTATCTGTGGAAGGAGGATGTCCAACATCTCCATTTGATGGCTTGGAGGTTGAATCCTCGATTCTAAAGAAGAAAGGGTTTTCCTCTTCTGTGGTGTCTACGATGCTTAGAGCTCGCAAGCCTGTGTCTTCCAAGATTTATCATCGCATATGATCAACCTTCGTTGCATGGTGTGCTGAAAAGGATCTGTCACTTGATTTCCATCTTCCCACGGTCCTGGCCTTTTTGCAGGATGGGGTTGAGAAGGGACTCAGCCTGAGTTCTCTCAAGTTTCAAACTTCAGCTCTGTCTGTATTTTTCCAGGAACGGATTGCTATTCTTCCTGATGTTAAAGTTTTCTTTCAAGGTGTGGCTCATGTTCGGCCTGCCTTCAAGAGTTCAGCCCCCCAGTGGGACCTCAGTTTGGTCTGGGGGTTCTCCAGAGACCCCAGTTTGAATCCTTGGCTTCTATTCCTTTACGTCTCTTGACCTGGAAAATGGCCTTCCTTTTGGCTATTGTCTCAGTTCGCCGGGTAGCAGAGTTACAAGCTCTGTCTAGTAAACCTCTTTACTTGGTGTTTCACAAGGATAAGGCAGTGCTTCGCACTTCCAAGGAGTTTTTACCCAAGGTTGTCTCCGGGTTTCATATCAATCAGGAGATTGTGGTTCCCTCTTTCTGCCCTAACCCTTCCTCTGACAAGGAAAGAGATCTCCATTTATTGGATGTTGTGCGTTGTCTTAAATTTTATGTTCATCGCAGTGAGTCTATCAGGAAGTCTGACGCCTTGTTCGTCATTCCTGAGGGGCCTAGGGCAGGGAGACCGGCATCCAAGGTAACTATTGCCTCTTGGATTAAATCTACCATCCGTGAAGCCTACAAATTGCGGAATAAGCACGTTCCCTTCAGGGTTACTGCTCATTCCACAAGATCTATTGGGGCCTCTTGGGCCTGCAAGAATCAGGCATCTGCTGATCAACTGTGCAAAGCGGCCACTTGGTCCTCTGTGCACACTTTCTCGAAGCACTATCGCATTGATGTACTGGCCTCGGCTGATGCCAGCTTCGGAAGGAAGGTCCTGGAGGCAGTTTTGCCTGTTTAGGACTTCTATTCTGTGATCCTTAGTGCTTCTTTACTGTTGAGCCCTGTTGGCTCTAGTTCAGTGTGCTGTGTTAGTTTGGAGGTTTGTTTTTCCCCCTGGTTGGTGTCCGTTGACACTTCTGTTACTGGGCTATATGATTAATTGGTTCTTAGCAGTTCTAGCGACTTGGGCCTTGCGCCTGGTCCTTGCCTTACTTCCGGCCTCAGGGACAGCTCAATGTTTGTACATCCCATTGTACCAGTGACCTGTATTGGACGACAGTGAAAATAGGATTTTAGTCTTACCTGTTGAATCCTTTTCACTTAGTCCATACAGGTCACTGGTCTCCCACCCTGTCAAGGGACCATGCTTGGCTCTCCTGTGGCATTCAGTGGGAGACCTTCGGGGCATGCTCACAGGAGTCTTCCTTTTCTTGCTTACCTCTGGTCAGTTTAAGTGTCTCAAATCAATCTAGCTTGGCTCTGGCCTGAAGGCAGCTTAAGTAGGAGGGGAGGCTCCACCCCCTGCATACATTTGAATGAATGTTCCTGCCTATTAAAGGGGCGGATCGACTCCCATTGTACCAGTGACCTGTATGGACTAAGTGAAAAGAATTTAACAGGTAAGACTGAAATCCTATTTTCTCTCCCACCAGTATGTAACAAACTAAGTTTGCAGCATCAGGTAATGGGCAGTAATATTACCTGTGTTTCTGGAAGTGTTATTAAAGGACAGAAGCAGGGTAGCTCATACCATCAGCACATATTGCAGGAAGAACTTTGAGAAACAGTCCCACAAAGACATATATTTGTTTAATAAACTGGAGCAAGTGATAGATTACTGGCTTATACCACAATTCTTGAAATATGTTTTGTGTCTGCTGATAATAGCTCCAACATAGTAGCTGTCTCGAGAATAGGTGATATGGTGCATGTACCCTGCTTTGCCCATGTCATAAATTTAATTATGTCTAGATTCTTCACATAATCTGAAACTTTCAGAGAGATGCTGAAAATGGCCCACAACATCTGTGCCTGTTTTAGCCTCTCCTACAGTACTCGCAATGCAGTATATTCCACAGTAGAGAATAAAAATCTGCACCATCACCAGCTAAAAATTTAGGTCCCTACCAGAAAGAATTCCACATTTTACATGCTAGAGTGTTTACACAAGCAGAATAAGGCGATCATCGAGTAAACAATGCAAATCGGGAAGGCTTTGTAGGGAACATCTTTATCAAGTGGGTAATGGAAACTAATGTGTGGTGTATGTGAGCTCCTGTTGTGTAAGTGCAGGAATTAGCGAGATTCTCCCACTGTTATATTTACAGAATTAAAACTAAGGAACATGACTGAAGAATCTTACAATCATAAAACATACATGCAACAGCTCATGAAGGACATGTTAGCATGCTTTGAGCAGGATTCTTGCATAGTGTCCATTAAATGAAATGAGGAATATATTACTGCTGCTTTGCTGGACCACCACTTATAAACATAACATTTCTGAATTTCTGCTAAACCTTGATCAATTTGTGAGAGGGAGTGATGATGATCAGCAGCACTTCTCTGAAGAATTTGATTCTGTCAACAAATATGAAGATATGCATATAGATAGAGTGGAGGGTTGTATTGTTGAGGATGAAAGAGAGAAATTTAGGGCCAAAAAACTGGTACAAAGCATTGTGAGCAGAGGGTTTATAGCAGCAGCAAAATCAACACAAACACCCCATTCCTAACATATTTAACAATATGTCATCAGAGAAAGGTATTCAAGTGTCTTCGGGAGGAATTTAACATTTGTGGTGGTGGTGGCATATATCTGCTGTGAAAACTCTTAGCTGCCCACTTGCAAGCATGGATTCTGAGTGAGTTTTCAGTGCAGTGGGTTATATTGTAAATGGTAGTAGGACATAGATATCAAGCAGCAGTGTTGGGAGACTTACATTTATAAAAATTAACCAACATCTAATACAATCTGAGTATCAGGTACCAAAACCACCCATGACAGGGAAACCTGCGGCATGTGAGAGTACCAGCAGCACTGAGGCTGAGGAGGAGTTGGGATTTGAAGGTTTGCAGCCATCTACCCCTGATGGGAACACTGCTATGACCCTGATTAATGTCTGACAATAATTTGAGAGTAATGCAAGTTTAAATTAGACTCAAAGATGATAATGCTAATAACTGGCCTATGAATCATGATATATAATTCGATGATGGTTACTCATTCGCTGCCAGCCATGCCCCAGGGGGAAGGGCCACTCTGTTCACTGTGGTGACGGGGACGAGCTATACTGTTCGCCCTGCTGAAGGAAAGGGGCCACCAATGCACATGCACTTTCACTATGGTGAAGGGGACATGGTAGCTGATCCTTTTTTCCAGGGGGAACAGGATCAACTTTCCCATTCACATGCCCTATTTCCACCTCAGCTTTCACAACAGTGAAAGGGAGAGGCCACCCTGTTTGCCATGCAAAGGAGAGGGGCTATCCTGTTCACCCTGCCAAAGGGGAGAAGCCACCAAAGCACATGCTTTCACTATGGTGTATGAAACATGGTAGCCCCTTCACCAGCGGGAACAGGATTTCCCATGGCCCTCCCGTTTGGCGTAGTGAAAGGTAATGTAAAAAAAATTCAGACCTTGTGATGGGCATCAGTTGATTCTTGGAGACTTTTAATATCAATTAGCTGGACTCCAGGAATGAAAGATTCTGTTCATTGTTTAAGACATTGAACTTGTCACAGTTAATCTCCTCCCCTACTCGCATAACTTAAAATATCCAACCATACTTTGCTAGACTGAATCCTTTCATCCTGCCGAAGCAGAAGCAAAGATTCAGGCGTACTAGCAAATGTGGTTAGCGATCACTCCATAGTGTACTGTGTTGGCAAAATAAAACCAATCAAATCAAGTCACACTTAGTAGATAATTTAGAAAATGTAATCTTGTCTTTCCTAATGATTTAAGAAATTGCCTGTGGTACAGAGTACACTTGATACCTGATCTAAACTCAGCAACTGACTTTTTTAACTCAGAATTCTTACAGGTCTGTAATACCCATGCCCCACTAAGGAAGGTCAGTTTCAGATATGCCTTATGGACAAAATTTAAACATAGAAACATAGTCAATGAGGCTAAAAAAAGACAGTCCATAAAGTCCAGCCCATGCCAAATCACCCCTGTTGATCCAGAGGAAGGCAAAAAAACAAAACAATGAAGCCATTTCCAATAAAACCCCAAATGGGTAAAAAAAAAATCCTTACTGACTCCAAATGGCAATCAGATAGTTCCCTGGATCAACAACCTTTCTGCATTGAAGCCATCTATCATAATTCTCAGTATTGTTCTGTGCTAGATAGGTATCCATTATTTTTTTAAAAGCAGTTATTTGCAAGCACAGCATCCCGAGGCCAAGAATTCCATAGATTTACGCTCCTGTACTAGTCCCATCGTTCCTTTCTGTTGTGGTAGAGCCAAGTCTGGTTCTAAGACTCAGTACCATAGACATACGGTGGTTCAGTGTCAGCTCCTGGGTAGTGGACTAGACACTATCCTCACATCTATCTCCCCTCTGACTCAGGAAGTGTTCATGATTACTACTAGTATTCTGGTTATCTATTGCTCAATAAACTGGTTTAAATTCACTTGTACTGTTTTGCGTGTTTCTTTACTGCGATTCCGTGACAAACTGTTTGAGTAAATAACGAATTGTAGAGTTCTTTGTATTGATCTTGAATATTTTTGTAAATGGTAATCATATCACCCTTAGATGTCTCTTCTCTAATGTAAACAAACCCAGTTTGGCTAGTCTCTCTTTATAAATCAAATCATCCAATCCCTTTATCAGTTTTGTTGCACAACTCTGCACTTTTTCAGGTTATGATCACACTGCAATCAGGCAAACAAAAGCTCAATATTTTGCTGAAAACTTGTACATATCAAAACCAACCAACTTTTGGAAGGTTATTAGAAACCTCTACAACCCCCCTAACCATTTTCTCCTATCAATTTTAAAAATAGACAAAAAATACAGTGCCACCTAGCAATAGTTAATGCATTCAACAGCTACTTTGTTGGATGTGCTATCGCCCTGATTACACAAAACAAAGCTAATTTTGAAGTAGAAATGTGCATGGAACAGTCTCTGTCATCTACAACCTGGTTCAATGATACTAATGAATTCAATTTAATTCCAGTAAATGATAGTGAAATATATGACCACCTCCTCAACCCAAAATGAAATCATAATCTGGCCCTGACCAACTACCAGCAATGTTATAGCTCAGGCTTTCGTCCAAAGCACTCAACAGTCACTGCCCTCCTAAAAGTATGCAATGATATCCAGACTGGCATGGAAAACTCACTGGAGCCATTTTTCTTGATTTTGCAAAGGCCTTTGATACAGTATACCAGAATATTCTGATAGGGAAACTCACAAGTTCAGATTGGGTAATCATTCACTAAACTGGTTCCGATCTTATTTATCAGACAGAACGCCATATGTGTATATTGCTGACAATATTTTCCTACTGCTCAAATTAACAAGTGGTGTTCCCCAATGCTCCATTCTTAGCTCTCTTCAGTTTTCTCTATTTATAAATGGTCTACCCACAGTTTGCCAAGTATTTTCTGTGCATAATCTATGCTAAAAACACATCTCAACTAGAGGCTGTATTACAGTATGATTTCTTTGAAGTTGAAAGATGGACAGTAAAGAACAAACTGTTCTTAGATACCGGCAAAACAGTCACAATTATATTTGATACAAAGCACAAAGTGTAATCTCTGCAATACCAATCTATCAATTGTAACACAGTCCAATCGTAACATGACCCCAGTGGACTTCTACAAATATTTTGGTGTGTGGCTTGACACCAACCTCACTTTTGGTCTTCATATTGATAAATCAACATTCAAACTTTATCTCAAAATAGGTGCTCTGTTTAGAAACAAATCTTATTTCAGTACCCTGGTAAGGAAACTTATTGTTCAACAGATGTTAATGCTAGCGTAGACTATGGAGATGTAGTATATGTACCTGCTCCACAAATCCATCTTGTTAAGCTTGACACACTGTATAACTCATTATGCCGCTTTATCCTCCAGTGTTATTACACTACACATCACTGTGATATGTTTAAAGGGATAGTGATACTTCGTTTTATCTTTATTTTGTAGGCATTAAAAAAACACAAAGAACAATATAAGTCTTATCTCTCAAACCTTTATGATTTGAGAGATATTTACAAGCAAAGTTTCCCCCTCCCACCCCTTTTACCTAGTGTAAGCCATCTCTTCTCAGATGTGGAATCTGGTTGTAAGACTAGACAAATAACAGAAGGGGACAATCTTCTTGCTATGAGAACAATGAAGGCCCTGCCCCCCTTGACAAGTTTTTCAAGTTCTTCCCTTATCTTAATTGGAGATTGTCCCTCTCTGCAGTCTACCTGGGCACCTCCCATCTGATCTGGCTGAACAGTGTTACATAAGTAAAAGGGGCGAGAGGGGTATACTTTGTCATTGAATTACTCTTGAACTACAACTCTGACAGAACTGAAATAACACTCTCCAAAGTCCAAATACTATGATGATTAATTAGAGCTGCTTTTATTATGAAACATTACTATCCCTTTAAAGAACTAAATTGACTAACACTGGTATCTAGAAGTGCCCTTCACCTTTCATGCTTAGTATACAACCACTTCTGAAGAAAACTGAACAGTATGCTCACCTCAGCTCTCAATACTAACTATAACCTCTGCTCCACTGCTAACAACTCACTAAGTATAGCATAAAACAAGAAAGAAGCCATACAATCTGCCTTCTCCTTCAGAGATCCCAAAGTCTGAAATAACCTGTCTGAATAAAATCAGATCTCTGTCTAAAATCCTTACAAATAATTGCTTTTTTATATCTAAAAATATGTAACTGTATATACATTTTTAGTATGTATGTTTGTGTGTATATATGAAGTTTTTCTGTTTGTGTAAATGTTTACTGTAAACTCTCAAGGACATACTTGAAAACAAGAGAAATCTCAATGTATTCTTCCTGGTAAAAAATTTCCTAAATAAAAATAAAAGCATAACAATTATAATTTAGCCAGCTGTTCTTTTTAACCTTTGAGTGCCAGGGGTTTGAAGGATTTTGTTCACCAAGGAACTTTTTCAACATTCTGCTATATATTTTCTATTTATTTATTTATTTAGATTAGAAAATGTTTACATGGAAGAATACATTGGTACTTCTCACTATAGGTATTTTTTTCCCCAGAACATATTCAGGTTTTTCATGGTCCCTCATATGAAGTAAGTTATACATAGTGCGACAAGCTATGATGTCATAAGTACAAAAAAATGTAAAATAATAGTTTGCTGTCATATACTATATATAAAACACATTTAAGTTAGTTGTGAACATTTTAATTACTTTTGTAAGCCCTGATCCCCCTGAGTACAAAAATATGAAATATATATAATTTTACCTCTTTTTATGAACTAAAAATGCACATTCCATCGGTTACATGGTTAAACTACCCTAAAACAACTCAATAACTGTATAAAAGTCTATATTCCCTGAAAGTACATTAACATAAATCGCAAACTGGGTGAAATTTCTTTCTAAATGAAATGATAATGCAAGGAAATTAAGTTAAAAATAGTTTTTTTCGGAAAGCCTTCAGAAATTAATGCACAAATTGTAGTACATTTCAAACAAAAGGTGTTGCTGGATATGTGCTACAAATCACCAAATATTGATGACAATGTTGAGGCCCAACTGCTATTGCAAATGAGGAAAGCTTCCCAGTTTGGGCATACTATAATTATGGGAGATTTGTTCTTTTTGTTAAAGTCCTTGAAGGTTGATTAGTATTCTTGACTGTGTTGAGAAAAGAAAGATTCCCCACTTGGCTCTGTCATTGGATGCAGAAAAGGCATTCGATAGAGTCATTTAGGGATTCATGAGTTTAACCTTAGATAAATATGGGTGTGTCTGACCCATAAAACCAGCAATAATGGCATTGTATTTGTATCCAATGGCAAAAAAAGTTGTCCCGGGGGTTGCAGCAGAGTTGGATAAGATAATAAAACTGTGTAAGAAAACAAAAGAGACCCTGCAATACTGAGCATACTATCGAATTACACCTCTATCTGTCTCCAAGTCAAAGACGGAAAGGAAGGAGTAATGGGAAAAATTAAAACGTAACGTTTATTAAATCTAATCTAAAAATAAACCCTAAAATAATGGGTTAACCATAAGATCTGCAAACATGAATTCTTGTCAAGCTTAGGATGCAATCCTATCTTGTGGGACTTCCTTAAGTACTCATTTGTTCCGGTACTTATCGGGCTAAGTTAGTTGCTCTTATTTCGCTAAAATATACACATGTGCCACAATTAATTAGTGGGGCTTGTTTACATTGTTAGACAAGTTTGTATAGTCTAAAGCAATTGATCAGAATGCAACAGTAACACCTCTATATTCTCCTGTATCCTTTTTCAAAGTTATACAGCCGGAATTCGAGTTGATACAAAAGTGCTTGTTCATATAAATAGAAATACTAGGTGTCTATCGGATTTCTTTAGATTAGCGATACAATAAAGTATCTATCTGCTATTTCCATTACCCTATGACAGCATAGCTTAGCATTTATTTGTAATATCCAAGTTAATCCAAAAGCACTTTGTATTTTGCAACTAGTATTGGGTAACAAGACAGATATCACATACAGACGTTCACCGAACCTGAAAGATCTATTGGTTCCAAGTCATTTCTGTAAAAAGAAAAATTTCGACCCTCCAGTGAAAGGTTCTTTTCCATGTAGAAATTGCATAACTTGTCAATACTTGGTGACCAAAAAAGATAGATAGATTTGGTCAAGAACACTTAAAGGGATAGTAATACTTAAAATGTAAAAAAAATATGTTGTAGGGTTTATCCCCCTGAGTAAAACAAGAGTACTCCCACTGCTGATAGGTGTTTCATTCAAAATTTATTAATTTTCAAAGTTGAATTTTTTAGGTGCAATATCACAGTGGCCTGAAATTGTACAGTGGCGCTGTTGCTACACGATCCTATGGACAGCTCTGGTCAATTGACCATAAATCTCATGTTGTCATAAATCTCAGGATGTCAATGCCCATACACAAGGTCTGGTTTACTTTTTCAAAGGCACATAATGCAGGATCAGATTAAGAGATTTGCATTTTTCTTATACATCTTTGTTCCCATGCTCATGGGAGTGATCATGTATATTTTTAAGAGTTGGGTCTTGTTGTGCAGGAAAACTTCTTCCCTACATACAGGGCAAGTTTGAAGATTCTTTCTGGAGCAGGATTGCAGGGAGAAGCTTCTTAGTGCGGCTTTGCAAGCCCATTTTGCCAACCACTTGAAAATTACAAGGTTGGCACTCAAAAGGTTAAACAATCACCACAGACTGGCATTACCACAATCTAGGTATAAATCACTGCATATTCATATTGGTCATATTGAGGGATTTAGATAAACTGAGTGAATGGGCAGAAAAGTGGCAGATGATATTTAATGTAGATAAATGTAAGGTTATGCATTTGGGTTGTACAAACAAATATGCTACATATACACTAAATGGGAAACTACTTGGGAATCCTCATTAGAGAAAAGTCATTCAACTGCTGCAAGAGCAAATGGGGTACTATCCTGCATAAAAATGGGCATATATGCATAGGATTCAAATATAATTCTACATCTATATAAATCCTTGGTAAGGCTTCAAATAGAATATGGAGTACAGTTTGGGCACCAGTTCTTAAAAAATACATTATTAAACTGGAAAAAGTGCAAAGACGTGCAACAAAACTGATAAGGGGATTAGAGGATCTGAGTTATAAAGAGAGACTAGCCAAACTGGGTTTATTTACATTAGAGAAGAGACGTCTAAGGGGTGATATAATTACCATTTAAAAATATATTCAAAGTCAATACAATGAACTCTTCAACTGACTGTTTACTGAAAGAGCTGAACTAAGAATGAGAGGTTATCCATTCAGACTAGAGGAAAGGTGCTTTCGACTAAAAGGCAGGGGTTTTTTACAGTAAGGGCAATAAAGTTATGACATGCTTTAGGATGCTGTGCAATCAGATAATGTAACTGCTTTCAAAAAAACAAATGAATACCTATCAAAGAACAATATTGAGAAATATGACGGTTCACTTCAAAGCAGATAGGATGTTGATCCAGGGAATTATCTTACCGCCATTTGGAGTCAGGAAGGGATTTTTCACCCTCTTGGGGCTTAATTGGAAATTGCTTCAATGTTTTGTTTTGTTTTTTCCTCTGGACCAACAGGGATGATTTGGCATGGACTGGACTTAATGGCCGCCTGTTTATGTCACTATGTATGTGGTTTATGTTGCCGTGTATATGGTTTATGTATGATGCTTTGCTGGGCTTTTTTTTTTTTTTTTTAATTCCTTTTGTTTTATTTTCCCCTCCCCAACCAGTATGTATTAACATCATGTGAAATAATGCTTTCCAATAAAAAAACATTTTATTTACACTGTTTTTTTTTATTTCTAGGCTGTCAAAGAAGAACTACAAAATGTGAAACAAGAGCTTGAAGACCAAACTCAATTATGTTTTGAATTACAGGAAACAGTGACTCAGTTACAGGTACAATGTTTTGCATACCTGTAAATTGTCCATTATTTGGCTTCCATGTTTGTATTAAATGGGAGTTAATTCATTTGAGGGTGAAAAACAGTTTTCAACCTCTGGAATATTTTTTTATATGGAAACTAGCAATGTGGGACGGCGCTGCCCGCCAGGCTATATAGGGAATTAATGCACACACACAAATACACATGCATGCACTGAGATGCATAAAGAGCGACACAGTCATACACACATACATGCAATGCACAACATGCAGACACATAGAGTGATACAGACATGTAACACACACAGTGAGGAACACACAGGCACACACAGAAGTGAGTCATAAGGGGGTGACTTATATGTCATTGTAATGAGTTTGTGTTTGTACTTATGCCTCCACTGTGGCATTCATTCATGTAGATGAAATGCCTGTGGTAATTGCACATACTATGGTGAAAGGTGTATCGTGCTGGCTTCCGGGGTGTGAGTGAGTATGTGTGAGTGAGTGGCATTCATTCATGTAGTTGAAATGCGTGTGGTAATTGCACATACTATGGTGGAAGGTGGATCGTTCTGGCTTCCGGGGTGTGAGTGAGAGTTAGTGCGTGTGAGTGAGTGCGTGTGAGTACAAGAGTGTGAGTGATTGCGTGTGTGTGTGATTGAGTGTGTGATTGAGTGAGTGTGTGATAGTGTGAGTGTGTGTGACTGAGTGTGATTGAGTGAGAGAGTGAGAGAGAGAGTATGTGTGATTGAGTGTGTGTTTGTGTCTGTGGCAGCCATTTTGTTTTTTCAGTCACTTGGATAGTGGTGGGCAGGCTGGAGCAGTAACTCCTACTTACTTAAGCTGAGGTAACATTGCAATATAACACATGGTGGCTCTTCAGTTGAGGCAACGTAGCAATATTTTGAGGGAACAAATTGAAAGTGGTGTTTGAGGCTTGCCCTCTGTAACATGCAGCAAACCATCTCTCTCCCTTTAAGGAGAAAGGGCGGGAAGCAGGAAGTGGAGGAGTGACAGTTGAAAACAGACAGTTAGTGAGGTTGACTGAAGAGATGAAAATGCTATTAAGTTTATCCCTGAGTTTGTATTTTATGGAAACATTACACCCTTGTACTGAAACAGAGTGTATGGATGGTTACAGTTATCTGTGGGAGGTGACACAGAGTGTATGGAGGGTTACAGTTATCTGTGGGAGGTGAAACAGACTGTATGGAGGGTTAAAGTTATTTGTGGGAGGTGAAACAGTGTGTTGGTGGGGTCATGATCCTGAGTGAGTGTGTGTGTGGACCAGAAGTTACTGATATCCCCTACTTCAGGAGCGAGTGGCAGCTATATTTTTTTTTGTCAGATGGATACTGGTGGGCGGGCTCGAGGGGGCGGGCAAACTCTCTGTATGATAAACATGCCCCTATTGAATCATCCAATGGGAGCAGTAAAGTCCCCATTTTATCACCCAATAGGAGTTGTGTCTCCTGATGAGACATAAATTATGTAATGAGGCATTCTGTTCAATGTGTGTTTTGTTTTCTGAGGAGACATAAATTATGTTCTTTGTGTGAGGAACCATAAATTATGCAATGAGGCTTATTCTTTTATATATATATAGAAGACTAGCAATGTGGGACAGCGCTGCCCGTCAGGCTATATAGGGAATTAATGCACACCCACACAGAGACACACACGCAAATGCACACGCATGCATTGAGATGCATAAAGAGCGACACAGTCATACACACATACATGCAGACACATAGAGTGTGATACAGACATGCAACACACAGTGAGGAACACACAGGCACACACAGATACACACACACAAAGAAGTGAGTCATAATGGGGTGACTTATGTGTCATTGTAATGAGTTTGTGTTTGTACTTATGCCTCCACTGTGGCATTCATTCATATAGTTGAAATGCATGTGGTGATTGCACATACTATGGTGGAAGGTGGATCGTGCTGGCTCCCGGGGTGTGTGTGAGAGTGAGAGAGTGTGAGTGTGTATGATTGAGTGTGTGTGAGAGAGTGTGTGAGAGAGAGAGAGAGAGTGTGTGTGTTTGTGTCTGTGGTGTAGGAGCGAATGGCAGCCATTTTGTTTTTTCAGTCACTTGGATAGTGGGGGCAGGCCAACTCCCTGAATGATTTAAATCACTCCCCCACTGAATCACCCAATGGGAGCCGTAACTCCTCCTTACTTAAGCTGAGGTAACATAGCAATATAACATACAGTGGCTCTTCAGTTGAGGCAACGTAGCAGTATGCTAAGGGAACAAATAGAAAGTGGTGTTTGAGGCTTGCCCTCTGTAACATACAGTAAAGCATCTCTCTCCCTTTAAGGCGAAGAGCGGGAATCAGGAAGCAGGAAGTGGAGGCGTGACAGTTGAAAACAGACAGTTAGTGAGGTTGACTGAAGAGATGAAAAGAGTTAAATAAAAGAGTTGCTATTAAGCATATCCCTGAGTTTGTGTTTTATGAAATCATTACACCCTGTACTGAAACAGTGTATAGAGGTTTACAATTATCTATGGGAGGTGAAACAGTGTCTTTGTGGGGTCATGATCCTGAGTGAGAGTGTGGACCAAGAGACGTTTTTGATATCCCCTACTTCAGGAGGGAGTGGCAGCTATATTTTTTTTTTGTCAGCTGGATAGTGGTGGGAAGGTTGGAGGGGGCGGGCCAACTCCCTGTATGATAAACATGCCCCCATTGAATCACCCAATGGGAGCAGTAACATCCCCATTGAATCACTGAATGGGAGTTGTGTCTCCTAATGAGACATAAATTATGTAATGAGGCATTCTGTGCAATGTGTGTGTGTTTTCTGAGGAGACATAAATTATGTTCTTTGTGTGAGGAACCATAAATTATGCAATGAGGCTTATTCTTTTATATATATAGATACTCACCTGTATTTGTGGGTGGGGCTGCATGTCTATACATATACATATGTATATATACAACTAGGGAAAAAAATATTTGATCCCCTGCTGATTTTGTACATTTGCCTACTAACAAAGAAATGATCAGTCCATAATTCTAATAGTAGGTTTATTTGAACTGTGAGAGACAGAATAACAACAAAAAATCCATAAAAACGCATTTCAAAAAAGTTATAAATTGATTTGGATTTTACTGAGTGAAATAAGTATTTGACCCGTTTGCAAAACACGACTTAGTGCTTGGTGACAAAACCCTTGTTGGCAATCACAGAGATCAGATGTTTCTTGTAGTTGCCCACCAGGTTTGCACACATCTCAGGAGGGATTTTGTGTCCTCCTCTTTGCAGATCCCCTCCAAGTCATTAAGGTTTTGAGGCTGACGTTTGGCAACTCGAACAGTCAGCTCCCTCCACATATTTTCTACGGGATTAAGGTCTGGCTAGGCCACTCCAGGTCCTTAATGTTCTTCTTCTTGTGCCACTCCTTTGTTGTCTTGGCCGTGTGTTTTGGGCCATTGTCATGCTGGAATACCCATCCACGACCCATTTTCAATGCCCTGGCTGAGGGAAGGAGGTTCTCACCCAAGATTTGATGGTACATGGCCCCGTCCATCTTCCCTTTGATGTGGTGAAGTTGTCCTGTCTCCTTAGCAGAAAAACACCCCCAAAGCATAATGTTTCCACCTCCATGTTTGACGGTGGGGATGGTGTTCTTGGGGTCATAGGCAGCATTCCACCTCCTCCAAACACGGCGAGTTGTGTTGATGCCAAAAAGCTCAATTCATCTGACAATAACACTTTCACCCAGTTCTCCTCTGAATCATTCAGATGTTCATTGGCAAACTTCAAATGGGCCTGTACATGTCATTTCTTGAGCAGGGGGACCTTGCGGGCACTGCAGGATTTCAGTCCTTCACGCAGTAGTGTGTTACCAATTGTTTTCTTGGTGACTATGGTCTCAGCTGCCTTGAGATCATTGACAAGATCCTCCTGTGTAGTTTTGGGCTGATTCCACACCATTCTCATGATCATTGAAACTCCACGAGGTGAGATCTTGCATGGAGCCCCAGATCAAGGGAGATTGACAGTTATTTTGTGTTTCTTCCATCTGCGAATAATCGCACCAACTGTTGTCACCTTCTCACCAAGCTACTTGACGATGGTCTTGTGTAGGTCTATAATCTTGTCCCTGACATCCTTGGACAGCTCTTTGGTCTTGGCCATGGTGGAGAGTTTGGAATCTGATTGATTGATTGCTTCTGTGGACAGGTGTCTTTTATACAGGTAACAAGCTGGGATTAGAAGCACTCCATTTAAGAGAGTGATTCTAATCTCAGCTTGTCACCTGTATAAAAGACACCTGGGAGCCAGAAATCTTGCTGATTGATAGGGGGTCAAATACTTATTTCACTCATTAAAATGCAAATCAATTTATAACTTTTTTGAAATGTGTTTTTTTAGGATCTTTTTTGTTGTTATTCTGTCTTTCTCTGTTCAAATAAACCTACCATTAAAATTATAGACTGATCATTTCTTTGTCAGTGGGCAAATGTACAAAATCAGCAGGGGATCAAATCATTTTTTCTCTCACTGTATGTATATATATATATATATATATATATATATATATATATATATCAGCCCCTCCCACTGTACTCATCTCATCAGAAGCCATAGAGAACTCTTAGTTCTGCCTCTTCCAGCGTTACTAACCAGCAGTGAAGACTTTTTTTGTATAGCCGTTTGGTTAGCATGATCCTTTCTCATTCCATTTAAACACCACCACCACATATACACTCATTACCCCTTCATGGCAGCTTTCTTCCCCCTCCTCTGCAACAGCCCCTCCCACTGGACTCATCTCATCAGAAACCACAGAGAACTCTTAGATCTCCTCCGGCCAGCGCTACTTGAAGACTTTTTTTTTTTAGCCGTTTAGTTAGCATGGTCTCTTCTCATTCACTTCATCCACCCCCTCCACATTACCCCTTCATGGCAGCCTTCCTCATTTTCTTTCCCACTCTTTAGCGCTACCCCTCCTCAGCTTCTATGTACCCATTTGTAGCAGCATGTCTATAGATATATTTAACCTCACCTTTAATACTTAGTTGTCATCCATTTTTAGCTGCTGCTGCTGCAGCAGTGATATCCACTCTGCCTCTGGTATGCTGGGCTACGCCCTCCTTCCCATACTTGTTCCTTCTACTGGTACTATGGTGACCACATTGTCCCGTCTACCCTGCTACTGTAACCTCCCTGTTCCAGCCTGATGCTCTCATGAGTCAGCCCAGGGCAGGCATGGATTGGAGAAAGAGCTTAAGAGTGTGCTAGATTAGTATGGCTTTCCTCTTCCTTCTACCTTTTCCCACCCCGTCTATTACCTCAACTCATTCCATCCCCTTTACAGCCTATGTAAAGATTCAGCAGATTGTGATATTGTTATAGTTTTGTGTTCCCTCCCCTCACAAATAAAACCCCCTGATGTATCAACATGTAGTCCTCCAGCTGTTGTTGGATAGCATTTGGAGTAGCTCACTATGTTCAGCTCCTTATCTCTCTATAAAATATATATATATATATATATATATATATATTTTTTTTTTTTTTTTTTTTTTTTTTTTTCTCAGGTATCAAGACATCTACTAACATAGAAATACCTCCCTTTTCTCCATCTGTCAGTTCTCTGGAGCAGTTTCACCACCAGCTCTCCAATTGATGTACCCACATGATAATGTTACCTACACTGCTGGCAATCATTCTCATTTCGTTAAAAAAAAAGGCATGTGTGTTTTTCAGCTCTCTTTTCTTGTCATCCCAGTCCAAACTATCTGTACTCTGCCAGCATCACAGCATCCAATTGTGCCTTTTCCTGTTTCACCTCATTAATTTCCAAGTTACTTTCATCCCTCAGCGTCCCCTATCCTAGCTTCATCAATCATTTAATAAAAAATTGTTATTCTCCAGATACATACGCTCTATATAACTATCCCTCATTTTCCTTTAGATACCAATCTACATCAGCCTTGCCCCAATCTACTCAACACCTTTTTTCACTGAAGCTCACTCACTATTTACCCCTCTGACTGAAGCCTGCACCTGTGCACCCAACTCCATTTAGGCTTATCATTCAGCCCCTTTAGCAGTAGGCCTAGCCATACCCTTACCTCAGTTCCAAGGCCGAGGGAGTGTTCATCACCCCTCCTCCTCTGCAGCAATCACTCGACAATCCCTCTTGCTAGTCCTGTTTGTTCCCCCATCATTCTCTCATTCTCCGAGGTAGAAAGATTTTTCACATCCTTCTCTCATTTGAAACGGATTCCGTTTTGTACCATAACTCTTTCGCAGAGGCCAAAGGTTTGGTGTCTACCTTACCTATTACATAGTGGCTGAAGGACTAGCTGCTTTATGACCTTTTTCACTACCACTTTTGAAGAGTCTTTAGCCATAGTTCACATCCTTACATGTTCAAGGCCAAAGATCATTCTCTCCCTTCATCCTATGCCGACATCATCATCACCATCTTCAACCATTGTCAATCCATTGCAGGATGATGGCCTCCTCAGCAAGCCTCCAACAACTTCTCTCCTGTATTTTTTGTTGCCGCTGTGTACCAAAAATTTGGTAATTTAATCTACCTATCTTGCTATGTGGCCTGCCCATTTCCATTTCAGGCACTTTACTCTTTCATTGATGTCATAGACCTTTGTTAGCTGTCAAATCCATGCGCATTTTTTTTTGGTCTCCTTTTTTTATTCTATTAAGAATTCAACTTTCCATACTTCTCTGTGTAACCTTACATTTTTGTATGGCTTTGGCATGCGGTTTCCATGTTTCACAGCCATAGGGAAGGACTGGGAGGACACATTGGTCAAAAACCTTTTGCCTGAGGCAGAGTGGTAAAGACAGTACTGATGCCCCCCAGTTATTGATCTCCCAGCCAATCGGGCTGGGATATCAATATTTACAAAAGAAGAAAGATGTTTCCTCTCCTCTTCCTCTCCTACCTGAACTCCTGGGTAGCAGTGGGTGGAATCAGGGAAAGCCTCCTCATGTCCCAGTGACATGAGAGAGCTTTCCAGATCCCATTCACTCCCACTGGCTGGGTTAGGAGTGAAATAGGGAGGGCGGGTTACTCTCTGTCGTCGGAATTATTGATCTGCCAGCACAATCAGCTGGGAGATCATAACTGTGTGGGGGCATCAGGAGAGGTTCTTATGTCCTCCACGAGTTGTGATAAAGAATTTTAAAGAAAAATTAACCCTGTGTGTGCTACAGCATGCTCCAGAGACCCCTGTGGCACACACACAATGTATTTAGAGTCTTTTTTTTAATTCAAAACTGATTGGGGGTCATTATGAGGTGTCCTGATGCCCCTTCAATGTGGTCTGGATAAACAGATGTTGAAAAAAAAAAGATTATCCCTGTGTGTGCCATAGAAAGGGTCCAACGCAGACCCCCTGTAACATACACAGGATTTTTTTTTTATTATTTTTTATTTAGACCACATTGGGGAGGCAACAGGAGGGTCCTAATGCCACCCCCCAAGAAGGTATGAATAAAAGATTATTTAAACAAATTAACCGTCTCTGTTGCCATCGGACACCCCTGTGGTACACACAGGATGATTATAATGTTTTTTTTTTTTTTTAATTCAGACCTCATGGGGGGTGTCGGGGGGTCCAATCCATTGCAGTTTTATTTTTTATTCAGGCCTTGTTGGAGAGCATCATGAGAGGTCCTGATACCCCCCCCCCCCAATGAGGTATGAATAAAAATAATAACAAAAATGTGTTGCAATGTGTTGGACCCCCTGTGGCATACACAGGGTTATTCCATTAAACTGAAACTACTCCTGAAGCCTGCTTGCTCTTTAAGTTGTGCCACCTTAAGTATTGTGTCCATTCTTCTTGACAGTGCCTTGTGAAAAACTTGCAGATGAATAGAAATAGGCTTATTGGTCTGTAGTTTTTTTTTTTAGATCAGCCTTATCACCTTTTTTGTGCAATAGGATGACTTTGCCGAGCAGTAGTTATTTCAAAAATAGATTCACTATTTATATACACATACATACATCCACAGTTCTTTCACAGCTCTCTGGTCCACCTTCAGCCTAAAGTTGCCCGCCCAACTAGCCTTCACTAGTCACTCCCACTGCAGTCTGTTGGCCTTCCTCTTATCAACCTACCTTACTCTCCTCTTTCTCAAGTGTCTACTAAGGAAGATCCAGCTCACCAGGCAGTCCCCAACTTACGAGCTTCTTCAGCTGACATGTCAGCAACACCAAGGAAGCACAGTCCATCCCTCAGAGAATGAACTATACCCAACTTCATTGCTAAGCTTATCAGAAGACATATTTCCTATCATGCATCAGCAAAAAAAGTTGAAATATTGCGGCTCTTGTTCACCCCCTCCCCCCCAGCTTCCCCTCAGTTGGCACACATTACCCAGCTTCTTATGAACCTCAGTTCTATACTCACCACACTAGAAAACATCTCGCTAACCCCCTCCAAATTTCAGTTCCAGATACCACGTCACTACCAGGTATCTAGGTACTTCTTCCACCTTATCCTCCTGTATTACTCCAACCTACATGATTTCTTCCCACATCCATAGAGATATAATTAAAGGGTAAAGCGTGAACTTTGTATCACTCAACGGACTTTGCTGAGAATGAAACCATGAGCTGCAGTGGTCTAAGTCACCCTTTAGTCCAAAGATATTAGGCTATCCAAAAAGCTGTTTATCCCCAAATTGATATTAGCCTTTATTATTTTTATACATGCTATGCCTCCCCCCCACTATAGGCAAGAAATCGACTATACCTATTAGCGAACTTTGTTTACCAATATTGCGGATCCTCCTTCTATGATTACCATTGGTCCTTCTCAGCTAAAGCAGGTATGGTATTGGGCCAGTTCAATTCCATTAATGATTGGTTCTTCTTAGAGATGAGCTTTTCTGTAGTCTTTTACAGGTCTTAAAGCACCAGTCTGCCAACTGTATCTTTCAGCAACTCATTCCATGAACAATTGTCCTTCACTTCTGCCCACTACTACCAGAAACCTAGTTCCTGCTGCACCCCCTGCCTCCATCCCTCTTCAGTCCTTTTCCCCCCCAAACAAATTAGACAGACCAATTCACTACCTGGGCAACTCCATTATTTAATAATTTCAAAATCCGAGGATGCATCTACAGTGCTTGCCATTTATTACACATATGCTCCCTCTACCGCCAAGCCCGCTGCTAGCTTTTTGTACTATAAACAGACGCCACAATAAATGACTAGATACTAACCGTATACATTATCTTATTACTAGGGGTGGGCGAAAGGTCCTGCCGTGTTCCCGCAAAAAAAATCATAGGAAATCTGCTTTAAAAACAGCGATTAAAATATTTGCATTTTCAGCCCATTGGCAAAAATTCTTTGCCATTTTTTCAATGGCTAGAATGTTTCCGCCCATTGATGTAGATGTTTTTGACTATAAAAACATGACATATTCGAGGAAGTGGAACACAATAAAAGCAGCTACAGAGCAAGGTAGATACGCTGTGCTGTTCTGCTGTGATATTTTTGCAAAATTGAGGCTGGAGAGGCTCATATTGACTGCTATCACTATGTGGAAGCTTAAAAGTAATAAAAGGAGGAACTGGAAGGACCCTTATGTGTCCACTGAGTCTGAGGAGGAACTGAGCACTACAGAACCAATGCTGGCCAGTCCCTCTAAATCACCCCTACTGATCCTGGGAAAATCAATGTCAAGGGAGGAAGAAGAGGGTAGTAGTGAGAGCAGGACAGATCTACCTGTGCCTGCTGCCAGACATGCTGCACCTTTTGCCAGACGTGCTGTGCCTGCTGTTAGACATGCTGAACCTATTGCCACCAGTGCTGTCCCTGCTGCTAGTGTATCTTGAAATACTAGGGAGGGGGAAGGAGAAGATAATGCAAAGTGTGACAGCAGGGACCCTAAGTCACACTTGCCATCCCCAAGCAGTCCCACCAGTGCCAGCAGCTTGTTAGTGTTAGGAGTGAAGGAGGGGTAATCATCATTTTACTAGTGACTGTGAGGAGGAAGACTCAGGGGCTGTAAGTTATGTGGTTGGTGTTAGTGGTAGTACTAGTGACAGATGGAGAAGCAGCCGGTGGGACTAGCGTTAGGATAGTGGTAGGGGAAGCAATTGAGAGCATCCAGACTAGCAGTCAAGGGATCTCACACCATTCCCCTGACCCTGGGAGTCCCCTTCCCCCCATTACATTGTTCATGTGGAACATGATCCTGAAGAAGGCAGAATTGTTACCACTGCAAAAATACCACCACCACCACGTGCACAGATCAGCCGCCTGTGCCTGCTGCTAGTGCTTCTAGTCTGCCTTCTTCAGGTCACCAAGGAATGGCAAGTGTGACATTAGGGGACCCTCTCTCACATTTCTTGTCACCTCCTCCAACCAGCAGTGAGATGTCTGTAATTGAGCAGCAGCAGCACAGAGGGACTAGTGGTAATGATGATGGTGGAGAAGCTGGGGTGGAAGAGACATTGATGGCCATTTTAGCCCAAACTGAGAAGAAATGGGAGACAGGGATGGGAATGGGCATCACCATAACCAGTAGCAGTGAGCTTTTGGAATTTGCAGAGTCTGCTACTGCTCTAATTCCTGCTGCTGCTGAGTTGCAAAGGCATCAGGATGCTGAGGAGCAGCCACAGACCACTGTGGACACAAATGATGCGGGACTAGGACAGGTTCCACTTGCCAGCAGCAGCAATAATCCTGGTCCTATTTGCAGTAGCAGCAACAGTAGCAACATCATCCTCAGCCCCAGACAGTGAAGGGGGATGTGGAGAAGAAGAAGAAAGAGGCCATTCTTCTCCACCTGTTCCCTACCCCCTACCTACCCTGGTTGTGGGACTATTTTACCTTGGGCAGGCACAGTGCAGTCATCACCAATGGCACTGTGCACAATTTGTGACAAGTCAGTGAGAAGGGGAAAGGAGGGAACATGCCTTGGCACAACTGCTCTGATAACACACATGAAACACATACACCATGATATTTATGTGAAACATGTTAAAGCCAAACACCCACCTTAGAAATTGAGCACCACTGTTGCTGTACCCTCTGACCCTCCAGAAATGCAACAAGAGGTGAGGTGGAGATCATAAAGCAGGAAGAATAGAGAAACCCAGGCAGAGGCTGAAAGCTCAATGATGAGTGAAACAACTAGCTAGACGTCACCTTCTTCCTCCAAGGTAACTACATCTTCTGCCAATGCACCTCATTCATCATTACCTCCCCAGCCAAATGAAAGCCACTCTGTAGATATTAGAATGTGGCAGTTAGTATGGTACACTCATTGTACATTCAGTGGTACACTGGCCACACATGGCAGTGTGGTGGAGGAGAATCTTAAGTAGGGCATCAAGTGGCATCTGAGGAGATTACATCCTGCAGAATATGCTAAGATGGTGACAGGGAGCGTTCATCATTACTATTGAACTGTCAGCAAGTGTCCTTAGTGGGGTGTGGTCAAGGAGTATAGTGACAGCAGCAGTACTTGGTTTCTGGTGTCATGGTGTGTGGGTACAGTTGTGCCCCCAGATGTTATATACCACACACACTGTGCACATTGCAGTTGTGGATGAGGGACGCAGTTCCTGGTCTCAAGGGAAAAATGTATATTCTAGTAACAACACACCCATGATTTTGGAGGAGAGGCAGGTGGAGAAGAATTATTGGTCAACTTCTTGTTTTCTCCACATATACTGGGGGCTGCTTATTGTGCTGCTAATACCTCAGGCACATCTCTCAAGCTAGTCGTGACAAGTGGAACCTTCATCATCCATCAGCCATGGTAATGCTGTTGTTGATCCCATTTCCTTTGAGCTGCCTAATCATCCTGCTGCTTAAACAACTTAGCAGCAGCAGCACAAACAGCGGTCGCAAATTCTGCATCTACATCAAGGCGTTTGACAAACGGCCAGTAGCCACTGGCCAACACAACATGACCTGCTGGCACTAGGCCAGCATGGTATTTTTTTTTTCTCGGGGCTTGTGCTTTTAAAAAAAAAAAAAAAATACATTGTCCTACAAAAATATAAACAATTTTAGAGGGGTTGTTTCTAACAAGTCTAAGTCCTACAAATCAATGTTTCCTTAGGGCTTTTGTCAAACAAGCCTAAGTCCTACAAATCAATGTTTCTTCAGGGCTTGTGTCTCTAACAACGAATCTAACAATTCATCCTCTACAAAATACTTTATCACATCAATTATCAGTCTACCCCAGTGGCAGCTTATGTCAAGGGGTTCCTGTCTCTATCACTTTGCTTACATACTTCTTATTTTATTTTTTTATTAACTGTCCCCCCAATGCCAGTCAAGAAACCCCCTAAAACAAATTATCTGTTCAACTGATTCATTAACACAGACACCCTCCTCAGACAACTTTTATACCGTGTCTCATGGGGTATTTTTTTAATTGTATTTAGGATTTTTTTTTTTTTTTTTATTAACTTCCCCCAATCCCGGTAAACAAACCCCCACCCAAAAAAAAAAATCCCTGTTTTTCCACACCCTACCAACACAGGCACCCTCATTCCCCTTTTATGCTATGCCTTTGGGAAATAAATTAATATTTGCTGCTATGTATTGTGTGTAAATTTAATGTTCCCATTGATTTCAATGCAATGAGCTAGGCAAATAAGCGGAAAATTAGCACTTTTCACTGGAAAATATTTGCCGAGCAGGAAGTGCCATTATTCCCCAATTTCAGTTTGTGGCGAACATTTTCGCCCATCCCTACTTATTACAGAGTTTCAAATAGGTTTCCTCATAGGTATCATAGTTTGTCTATCATCCTCTTACAAATGCCTCAATCTCCATTCTCTCTAGCCAGTCCTGATTTAGTAAATTCTCTTATTGCCAGTGAAATAGAGAGGGGTTTCTTCATAGGACCCTTACCATTCCCCATCCCACCTTTACAGTATGGAGAGTTAATCCTCTAGATATAGCAGCTGGCAAATTTACCTACAAAAAAAAGGCTTATCATCAATTTATTTGCCTCTCATTCTTCCCACACTCCCAGCATCAACCCCCCTCATACCATCATAGTAATTAATTTCACAGTACTCCCATATAGACAACACTACCATACACATCAGACAAACAAACAAAGCTGATGACTATCAAAATCAGACTTTTTAGATACTTTTAAATTCCTTTCCATCCACTCCTCATTCTGTCACCTTCAGGGCATTAAATTGCATCAGTTATGCTATTTTGCAGTCAGACTGACATTTGGTTAAAAATCAGCCCCGAATGGTTTGACACATGTGCAGACATCTTATGCTGGATCCATACAAATCACTGCCACTGCCTTATCCCCCTGCCCTACTTAGACAACTTTCTAATTGAAGAAAATCCCCCCCATCACCCTCCTCCTAACCTCATCAAGCTTTTCTCACCCAGCTAACTAGTGGCCCAGCAACATCTGTCAAGTTATTGGATGTCATTGTAGACTACTCTAAGCTAGAAGCCAGCTTGCCTATTGAAAAACTCCAGTGGAAGGCTTTCCCTGTATTTGTGGGACAGGCTACAATCATATAAATATATATATATATATATATATATATATATATATATATATATATATATATATAATATGTGTGTGTGTATATATATATATATATATATATATATATATATATATATATATATATATATATATGTATACTCAGCAGCAGGCCCTCCCACTGGGCTCATCTCATCAGAAGCCCGTAATTCTCTTCCCATTATTTACCCTTCCTTTTCACAAGAAAAGCAGCTCCGATTAATCTTCATAGTACTTGGGCCATGGAAAGTGTTATTTCAGTACTGTCAGAGCTGTAGTTCAAGAGTAATTGAATGATTAAGCATCCCCAACCTGCCCCTTTTACCTAGTTTAAGACACCTCTCCTCAGATATGGAATCTGTTCTCTTAACCAGACAGGTCGTAGCAAGGGACAGTCTTCTTACTATGAACCCTGCCCCCCTTGACAGGTTTTTCATTATGTTCACTGAAGATTGTCCCTCTCCATGATCCATCCGTACAGTCTTGCTGCTCTGAGGTGAACAGTGTGACATCAGTAAAAGGGACAGGAGGGGAATACTTTATCATTTAATTACTACAGCTCAATCAGTATTGAAATAACACTCTCCACGGCCCAAATAATATGAAGAAGCTGCATTTTGTGTGACACATTACTATCCCTTTTAGGTGAGTTTTCTAAATTTCTAAACAAGGTTTACAGACTTAATGTTGTTCCTAAGTTCTGAATGAACCTAGGTTGCTCCACAATGCATTCCACCTGACCGATTTCATACCTAAGCCTACAATGATCACTGAAAACCCCATCCACAAACAACACTTTTATTCCCAAGGACTTGAAGAACATGTACTGCAATATCTTGTCCTCTGAATTTGATGTCCTTCATTGCAGTTAAACCAACATATGTACTCACCATTTCCCCTTTGCCTATTTTTTTTATGTGTAGCCTACATGATAAGTTGAATGGCCTGTCTGATTTGTGGGAGGGGCTGCAAGGGTATTTATACTCCCGGCAACCCCTTCTTCAGGGAATGTCAGTTAGAAAGCCTCAAATTGAAAGTAGAGAAGAAAAGAAAAACAAATAGGGCCACCAATTGTGAATTAGCTGATATAAATAAACCAGCTAATAGGTATATAAAATACACACTCACATTTAATTATTGTTGAGAGACAGGCAAACACCTGCAATCAACAAACAAAGCATGCTGGGGTACTTTACCTATCCCTGCTTGGGTGTCTTGTCCTTGGCAGCTCTCTCAGGATTGCCTGCCCAAAGTATCTCCAGGGAATTCGTATTGTATTTCACAACGTGAGGTAATATAAAATCAAATGAAAGCCGTTTCAACATTATATAGCTAATATACATGTTTATTAAAAAGACTTAAAAAAAACCTTATACAGGCTGAATAGATTACGTGTTTCACGGCTATACTTGCTGCATTACCAAATGAAGATTAAATCTAGACTCTAATACAACGCAAACAAGAACTTGCATATATAACTGGAATGGCTTTCATTTTATTTTATATTACCTCAGATACCCAAGCAGGAAAAGTTGAAGTACCCCTGCATGCTTTGTTTGTTGACTGCAGGTATATGCCTGTGTAACGGGAACCCAAGATTCTGGGTTGTCTTGGGCCATTGTTCTGATAGCCGGGGGGAAGCTGGTTCCAGGTGCCAGACCTCCAACCAGTCTGTGGTCCCCTTCGCCGGGTCAGGTCCAAAAAGCAGGCTGGCATGGACCTCCATTCTTCCCTCCAGGGAAGGGGTAATAGAGCTGCTTGGGAGGTAGAGCTGCTTGGGAGGATCTCAATCTCACTCACCAGGTCAGGGGCAACACATGGACTGGGGGGACCTCAATCTCACTCACCAGGCCAGGGGCAGTGGGGCTGCTGGTGCGGACCTCGGCCCCTTCACCAGGGCAGGGGTATCACAGGGACTGGTGAGGATTGCAATCCCACTCACCATGCTAGGGTATCAGAGCCACTGGGGAGGACTTCAGTCCAACTTCCCAGAGCAGGGGCAACAGAGTCACTGGGGAGGATGTTGGTCCCACTCCCCAGAGAAGGGGCAACAGAGCCACTGGGGAGGATCTCAGTCCCACTCCCCAGAGCAGGGGCAATAGAGCTGCTGGGAAGGACCTCGGTCGCACTCCCCAGGGCAGGGGCAACAGAGCCACTGGAGACAACTTGGTCCCGCTCCGCAGGGCAGGGGCAACAGAGTTTCTGGAGAGGACCTCGGTCCCACTCCCCAGGGCAGGAGTAATGGAGCTGCTGGGGAGGACCTTGGTCCCACTCCCCAGGGCAGAGGCAAGAGAGACATGGGGAGGACGTCGGTCCCACTTCCCAGGGCAGGAATAACAGCTGGTGAGGAGGACCTCATTCCTACTCCCCACGGTAGGGGCTACAATGCCGCTGGTGAAGACCTCGGTCCCACTCACCATGGTAGGGGTAACAGAGCCGCTGGGGAGGATCTTGGTCCTACTCCCCAGAGAAGGGGCAATAGAGCTGTTGGGGAGGACCTTGGTCCCACTCACCAAGGCAGGGGCATTCGAGCCACTGGGGATGACCTCATCTCACTCCCCAGGTCAGGGGTAACAGTGTAGTTGGCGAGGATCTGGTTGAGGCGGTATTCATTCTCTCTTTGTAGCAGAGCTGCATACCTCTACTCGACAGTCCATTCACTGGCGATTAGCCACTACAACTCCTTCTGTAGGCCTGTGAGATTGCAACAACAAAGTATGCAGTCTCTCTTGTCTCAGATCTCCCTGCAGCAGCTGTAATCCGGGCAGCCAATATTAACGTCATGGCACAACACTTCCCATAAATACTAGTTATTATTATTATTATTATTATATTTCAGCCCTTGACCCCGGTATCACAGGATGGGTGGGGTAGCTGGTGCTGTGACTAGTGGAAAAAGTCCTGGTCCGCTTTTCTGCACAGAGCCCAGTACCCATCTTGTACCTTGATCTCTGTCTGGATGCAGCTATCCAGCTCCAATTCCATCAGAACACGTCCACCTATCAGGAGCTTCCACCATCTCCATAATTCCATATAATGCTGCAGTTCCAATGCAGATAAGCTCAGGGCGCTGTTGTTTCGGCAATGTCTTCTGCCAGCAAAATCCGATTTGGTGAGGGAGAAAAACCCACCGCTACAGCACCACTGTACACTTTCAGGCCACTGTGATATTGCACCTAAAAAATTCTACTTTAAAAATTAATAACTTTTGAATGAAACACCTTTCAGCAGTGGGAGAGCTCTTGTTTTACTCAGGGGGATAAACACTACAACATATTTGTTTTTACATTTTAAGTATTACTATCCCTTTAACTCAACTTTATTGTGGAACATAGGGTTATTTTACAGTAAAAACCAATACAATGGAACAATGGGGCCAGACATGGGAACAATAGAACGTACATGATACAGTGGGGAATTGTACAGAAGGGAACTTTAGATGATGTAATTTTGTCACTCCAATTCCCAGCCAATAAAAGTCAGAGAGACAAAAGAGAGGCGACCATTGTACTCCATAGGAGATTGAATTACCTGGGTCCGACACATAATGCATCATGTCACTCCGATTCCCCAACCAATGGGAACTGGAGCAATAGACCAGATTGACAGGTGTCAACCAATCAGAAGAGTACATACCTGCCCAGCACAAAACAAACAGAAAAATATGAATTTTATATATATATTGTGCAGGGAGACACCTGTTGGTCGAACACAGAATTACATATGGATGTACAGAGGCATACATTGACACATTTTCCCCATGGAATGGTAGGCGACCAATCGGATGGCCGCCTACATTCTATCATCCTGTAGGAGACCAGTCAGGATGCTGCCTACGCTTTGTCTGTGGACGGCAGGGAATTCAGCATGCCCTGTTGCTTTTCTGTTACAACTCTGCATCAGTAGCTGAGTTTTCAATGTGCGGCCCCCAGTCTTTGGAGATCTCTTCCCTGCCTCTTACAAGACCCCGTAGTAATGGCCTACTGTCCGTTACAGCTTGTTTTTCAACAATAATTAAATCTGAGTGTGTATTTTATATACGGCTAACACGGTCCCAGCTGTCCACCTCTTCTGTGGACCTCCCAGATGCTCCACAATCTCGGAGTAGGCCAAAACTGCGGTCGATAGTAGTGGCGACTACCCGCGAATGCGATCTCCGCATCACGGTAGGCCAAAGCCGCTGCCTACAGTTGAGGGTGTCCCCAGGGAAGACATCCACAGGTTGCCCAGACCAGGGGTTGATGTTGTACACCTGTAGGGGGGGAAGCAGAGCCTGCCTTTCTCATCAGCTGCCCACCAGTAATGTTCCTCCAAAGAAACGGTGAGACAGGTGCTGTAGTAACCCACCCCTCTGGTGGCCAATTCAGTGAGAGGTTTGTCCAGCAGAGGGGAGGGGTGAAGACCCACAGCACTATAAAAAAACCCTCAGGCTGTATCCACTTTGCTCCAGTGTTCCAGAGCTTTGGTTCCTGTGTTCTTTAAGACTCCAGTTCCCAGTGCCCCTTTAATTGATTTGCTGCAGACCCTTTGCTAGATTATCCATTACCTGACCTTTGGATTCCCTGTTGGACCACCCCGTCTGTCTGTTTTCCTGACCTTTGCTAGAACTACCGATTCTGCCTGATTGCCCCCTGCCCTGATCTTTTGGACTGTTCCTGACTTCGCTTTTTGGATTAACCCTTGCACTCCCGTGCTGTCATTCCTACCAAGGTGTTCTACCTGCCTACTTCTGTGGCAAGAGATAGCATTCTGGTATCTGGCAAGAGATAGCATTCTCTGCTCTTACGGTCCAACTAATCCAGGTCTGACATATGTACCTATTAGCTGGTTTAATTATATCAGTTAAGGCACTATCTGCACCCCCCCCCCCTTTGTTTTTCTTGTCTTCTCTGCATATCTTCTTCCACTACGTGGATGTTGGTTTCACAACCTCTCTGGCTCATAATGTTGCTCTGTGTTTTATTAAACTAAGAATGGGACTCAGACCTTGATGTAGGGTTCCGATTGCAGAAATCATCAGTAAAAAGGAAAGGCTTATAGCCTGAGGTCAGGGGTGTTCCTAAGATCTGAAAACTGGGCAGCTTGAGAGCGACCCTGGGGAGTAGTGGTTGGGTGTGTTACCAGCTGTACCTATCCCTTGCTGAAGCCAAAGCAAAATTAATGGTGCTGGCCCAGAAGCCAGGGGTCCTATCCCTGTTGAGCCAGGACACTGACCAGGATGGGAGAAGATACACACCAGGGTAGTACTCAGAGCAGGGACACCAAGAGTAGAAGTCTATGCAACAACAATGATGTACTAACTGTAGTAATGCAGTTTTATTCTTTAGTGACCGTATGACTTTCTGCCTGAGGAAGAGACCTAAGAGGTCTTGAAAGCTTGCATCCTAAATCTGCTTATTTAGCCAATAAAGGTATCAACTTGACTATATTTGCCTCCTAACTGTAGTAGACAGAGACTGTTCAGGTTTGACAGGAATCTTGTTGAATACTCAAACACCAAGACAATGAGTGAATCAGGATACAGACAATAGATAGGAACTTGAAGGGAAGCTACAAACAGGAGTTGGATATAATAACCCAGTAATGTCAGAAGGGAATATCTCTGACTGATAGTCGAAGAATATCCAACAAAAGATATAGAAAATAGTACGACAGAAAGTCAAAGCAAGTCTGACAATAAGACTAGTGTGATGGAATTCCGACCTTGGTTAAAGTCGTATACAAATCTCGACATCCCAACAGAGAGGAGCACTACCTCCACAGAGGGACCGACAAGTAATCTTATGACTAACACACCACTTGTACCAGGAGTCATATAGGGTAATACAGGTATAGGAATTCGATCAATCAGGAGGAATATATCTACTCACCTTGGTTACTCCAACCTTTAGGCCTGGATGCTGGTATAGTGGGCCACCCTGAAACATGAGGAAATGGGACTGCTGTGGGATGAGACACTCCCGGCTTCATCTCGCCCTGCAGTGGAAACACACTGTCAAGCGAAGTCAGCTAGAGGCCACCTAGGCAAATGCAGATGCCAAAGTGGAAGGTAACAATAGGCTGCTAATAGGAGAATACCAAGAATATCAACAGTATCCTTGGTCAGAGCATACACAGATATTGCAGGCAAATAGCGAGTAAGATACCTCCTAGTCCAGAATGCCGAAGACACAAACTTTCCTGATGGCGTGAACAACCACCGAGAAGAATAGTAAAAAAAAAGCAGAGGTCACCAGGAGCAAATGGGGTACAAGAGAGAAGCCAAATCCAAAGTCAGTAAACATAAGCCAGGGAGGACAATCCAAAGAATGCGCAAGCCAAGGCCGAACTTCAACAAATTTGGTAAGCAAAGAACTCAGAATAACTGGGTTGGGACAGTACTGTCTGAGCAGTATAAAAACTAGTCAGCACCAATCAAAAATGAGAGGAGGAGTCCAGCAAAAGACAAGGAGGGAGCAATGTCTGAAAATAGTAATTCAGCAATCCTGGCAATTGGGTGTGGAGCTGCCTATGCTGCTTTGGTGAAATATCCTTAAGAACCACGCCCTAAGGGTAGCTGGTGTAATTCTTTCCCCACTGCTTTGATCACTGAAAGGTGTTGGTGGGTATATGCTACAAACCACCAAATATTGATGAGAATGTTGAGGCCCAACTGCTATTGGAAATAAGGAAAGCTGCACAGTTTGGGCATACTATAATTATGGGAGATTTTAACTATACAGATTTCAGCTAGAAAAATGAGACCTGTTAGAGTGCTAAGGGGAGCAGGTTTGTGAGCATGCTTCAGGAAAGGTACATGTCACAAATGGTGAATGTGCCAACAAGAAATAACAATGTATTGGACCTAGTGATAACGAATAACATAGAAATAGTATCCAATATTAAGGTAAGTGAACATTTGGGAAACAGTGATCACAACATGGTTACATTTGAGATCAGTTTGGCAAATCAAAACTGTATAGGTTCGACCAAAACTCTTAATTTTCGTACTCTGCCCATTCAAGTGCCTCTAGCTTTCATTCGGGAGGTGGAGACAGACATTTATCGGTTCATACATGGTTCACAGACTTCCTGGGTTTCTAACAGATGGCTTCTTGCTCCTCCAAAGTGAGGTGGATTGGGTATTTCTTCCATCCTACATTACTATAATGCAGCCAGGATGGCTAAAAATGTGACATTTCATGTGGAACCTGGTAGGGTAGCTTGGGTGGATATGGAGGACTCTCAACTTTATCCTTATAGAATATGTGACATTTTGTGGCTTCCATCCAGATTCAGACCACACACATCACATCCTCTTCCTAGCACTAAATTATCTCTTTCTGTTTGGGATACGTATGCAGTCCACATTAAGGAACTCCGGAAACTGACTCCATCCACTCCTCTTAGATCTCTGGAATTTCTGATACATCACTGTAGTTTTGTGTTGTGGCATCTGGCAGGCATATCCACTCTGAATGATCTGGTCCAGAGAGGCTCGTTGAGATCTTATGACAACTTACAGTCATGTTATGACCTTTCAAGATCTAACTTCTATAAATTCCTTCAGCTCCTTCACTTACTCTCGTCTTCTCGAGACACTTGGTCGCAACTGGTTGCCCTACTACACAGGTTACTGAGAGCCTGCCTACATCCTTTAGGCATTTCTAAGACATTGTCTCTTTGTTATGACTCTTTAGTGAACGCAAGCCTACCTTCTAAACTTCCATGTATGGAGTTATGGGAGAGAGTGTT